>CM062064.1:8492500-10892500 GCA_030954485.1 Citrullus mucosospermus | reverse complement strand
AATGTCATTTAGTGTCAAATAGCATGCGTTGAGAATGACGGTGGAACCATGCGATACAAATAGAGTTAACGCAGGAGCTAGTTGTTACTTAAGCATATCTAAGTATATTTACATACCTACAAACTTTGGGTTTGTGAATCCATCTCTCGATGTTTCGACGCCGCATTAATCTTATCTCTAAGACACATGGTAAGTTTGTGTTGGCAAAAGATGAACTACATCTTTGAACCTCATCTAGTCTTGATAAATGCTAAAGATTAACCATCTACTCTCTCAAGCTAGACAGTCGTGCTTGTTAAATTTGTTTGTCAGACAAAGCTATGCAAGCTAATAATATGCATTAATCAAGATGTAACATACTTAGTATTGCTTAAGAAAAACTAGCTTCTAACATCTAACTCATTTAACATTCAAACAACATGGTGTAAAGTATTTAATATGGAAATAAATGGAAGAATCGTCAATCAAACTTATATTAAGAAAATAAACCATTCTCTCGAATGTCATTAACAAAACATAAATAAGAAGGAGGGAAATGGAGATAGAACAATAATGGAAGACGTCAAGCCGCCACTGACAATGTCTTACTTCATGGAGACTTGAGATGGTTGCTATCTGATACATAAATTTCATAGGGTGAAGGTTCTCACTCACTGAGAGATGACTCTGAAAATTCTCAAAATCCTTTTCACAGAAGAGCTCGAAATGGAGGCTGGTTATGGTGAGGGAGAATTTGTACAGAGCTTTCACCTCTTGAACTTGTTTCTCTCCTCCTTTGAATGGAGAAGCTTTGGGCTATTTATAGGCATCGAAAAGTTGAACTGACCTGACACCTTTGCATTAAATTCCATGCCCTGCTGCGCAGACTTTTCACATCGTCGGCCCATTGGTTCTGCCATGATCTAATAACGTGTTATCCTTTTGCATATTGACATGATAACTATTGCCCATGTGTCTGTATCTGCTTTTTCTTCTCAATGCATGGTCTCGACGCATGGGTTTCCACTTCTTTTATTCTCACAGCAGCTTCCTCTCTGGTACTTGGGTTATTTGTGCTTCTTTTCTACTTAATCCTGCGTTAAGAACAGAAAAACTCATACATTTTTCAGGTATATTCTTTTGTAAATGGTGCTAACGCATGGTAATACATATTACATAATTCAACTACCAAAATCATGCGTTTAGCCCTAAAGTTACTCTAATTAATTCAAATAGTGACTATAATAACTTGTATTTCTACAAGTTATCAGCAACAAAAAAGGACGTAAAAGAAAAAAGGAAGTATCAGATACTCGTGGGAAGACTAATATATCTTTATCACACACGCCCTGACATTGTCTTTGCAGTTAGTATGGTAAGTTAGTTCATGCATTCCCCTAAGCCGGCTCACTTTGAAGCTGTATTTAAAATCCTAAGATATTTCAAAAGTACTCCAGGAAAAGGGATACTCTTCAAGAAACATGGCCACCTACAGGTTGAGGTTTATACTAATGCTGATTGGGTAGGTAGCACGACCAATAGGAGATTGACTTCTAGCTATTGCTCCTTTATTGGAGGAAACTTAGTTACTTGGCGTAGTAAAAAACAAAGTGTGGTTGCAATAAGTAGTGCTGAAGCAGAATTTAGGGCATTGGCCCATGGTATTTGTGAAGGCATATGGATAAAAAGACTGCTGGAAGAATTTAAATTCTCTCAAACAATGCCCATACGCATTTACTCTGATAACAAGGCAACAATCTCCATTGCCCACAATCCAGTTCTTCATAATAGGACGAAACACATTGAAGTTGATAAACATTTTATAAAGGAAAAGATTGATGTAAGAGTGATATGCATCCCATACCTCCCAACAACATATCAAATTGCAGATGAATTAACTAAAGGCTCCCTAAGTGGCAATTCAACAAGTTATCATACAAGTTGGCGCCATGAGTGATATCTTCAAACCAACTTGAGGGGGAGTGTTGATTATTTTCTTTTAAGTTTATATTCTTCATTGTATTTATTGTGACAATATTTATTGTATTTATTTTTTCCTTATTTGTAATGAGTATTTCTTCTATTTTAGAAAATCATTTTCTATCAAAGTATAATAAGAGAAGCAAATACATTTTTAGCACTAAATTTGACTTTGAATAAAGTTTTCTTCTTCTCCTTCGTCAATTCAAATCTTTCAATAAATTTCTCAAACCAAATTAAACAAAGTGAGATTAAAAACTCAAATTTAGGAAAGGTAATAATATAAGATTTAAAAATTCAAATCAATATTTGAAGATGGGAGATTTTTTAAATACAAATTTGAAGAATTTTCAAATTAAGAAACGAGATTTATGCCAACATATTTGCATGGAAAGTGAAAGTTAATTCACATTGGATATCTTAATGAAAATCGATAGAGCTCGAGTTGTGAATTTGATGAATTAATTACATTGCAACTAACGAAGTTATAGTGAAATTAAATACATCCTTGCTCTCCACGATCCTAATAACATTAGAATTGTTGCAACCATCACGGTACATAGTTAAACGAGAAATACTATATTCAGAGTAGGAAAGAGCTTAGATTTGATCAAATCGAAAAAAAAAAAATGATAAGAAGATATGTTTGCAACGACAAAAATTTCAATAGCTCGGAAATCATGATAAGTGTTCTTTTCATCCCACATACCATTAAATAGGACTTAATCATTGTTTAGCAGAACATTAAGAATAATAAAAAAGCTAATGGACACTTAATTGAAGTTTACTATGGTCGTTTTATAGTCTAATTTTAATGAAATATGAGACTAGTCTCGTTGCTAAAGATAAGTAATTATGAACTAGATACTATATTTCATGTTTAAAACGAAATTATAATAAATATAATGATAAAGTTAAATTTAAAAATAATAATAATTGATGAGAAATGAGATAGATGTATCATTCTCCATGTTTAAAATGAAATTCTATTAAAATTAATAATGAACAAAAATTTATGAATCGTTTAAAAGAATATTATAATAAAGATCGTGATAAAAACAATCTTAAAATCGTATGATTTAGTTAGGAAAAGAGATCTATGAAAAATTATATAATATGAGATTTTAAAATTTAAATTAGAATATGAAATTAGAAAATTCTTTAGATATGAATTTTTTAGAATTTTCAAATTAAAATCCGAAATTAATGCTAAAATACTCAAAATGAAAAGTGGAAGTCCACCGGGAATATCTAAAATCAAATGAAATAGACAAGAATTGTGTATTTGATGAATTAATTATAGTATAGTTAACATAATTGTTGGATTAAGTAGAGTGCAATTAAAGAAGTTATTAGCGCATTTTCGAATTAAACAAATATGATTGCATTGTTGGATTTTTGGCCCTTAATCTCAAATTAATTAATTTTAATTAATTAATTAATCAATGTATGATAACAAACATTAATTAATTTATTAACAATTTTGAGTATTTTGAACTGTTTATTGCATAGAACTTGGTATAATAAATCTAATGTATAATGCATTTTGAATCACTCAAATCAGAACTCAAACGAAAAAGATCTAAAACAAGTTTAATAGAAAAATCTCGAGTCGATGACGTGGCTGATTTTTTCCATCAAAGTGGACCAATTGAAAGGTGGAGCAATGGAGAAATGTATTGTGAGTTTTTGTGTTTTTGGATTTGTTTTAAAAAGAAAATTAATTTTAAAAAAATGAATTGAATTTAATATTATTATTATATGTTTGTGTCTATCAACTAGTTAAGTTTAAATCTTCACCATTCAATTCTCTTTCACCAACATCTAATGGTCCAAATTAATTGTGTTTTTCATCTACTTTCCCCTCTTTTTAAACACATCTTATTCTCTAAATTTTCATAACAATTTTTTCAATATTTTCCAATCCTCCGTAAACACAAAGCTTGCATTGTTGCTCTCCCCAAGCTGTCAACTTTTTTCTTTTCATCTTATTCTTGAGAGAGATATATTATATTGTGAGGATTTATTTGTTGAGTGTTCACAAATTTGTAAATCTACTCTTTAAGAGAGTTTTTCTAATCTTGTTCTTTATTTCCAAACTTATTGTAAGGGTTGCTTTCGATCTTGGAAAAAGAGTGACCATAACGGTTTGATCCTTAATCGTGGAAATGATCGAGTTAATTTTGCACCTGGAAAAAGAACATTGTAGCAGTTTGACTCTAAGCCGTGAAAAGAGTCAAATTCGTAGTGGCATACCCAAGAGGAACTTGGGAAGTGGATGTATGCCGGTTGTGTCGAACCACTGTAAATTTCTTGGTGTCAATTTCTCCATCTCTCTCCTATTTAATTTTGCAATTAATTTGTTATTATATTTTATTGGTTAAAATTAATTACAATATTGTTGTTGAAATTAATTGCTCAAATTGGTTTATTTTGATTGGTTGTTCTTAAATTTCTATATTCATTACCAATCTTTTTATAAGAATTAAGTAGGGTGTTTTAGAGTGTAATTCTTAATTTCTGGTTTAATTCAAAGTGATTTTATTTGCAGAAGAATTTGTTAATTTGTTTAATTGAGCCCACATTAGGGAAAAAATTTAAATTAATTTTAATAAACTTTATTCACCTCCAAAGAGTGTCTCTACCAATTGAATTTGTCTCATAAAATGGAATATAATATTTTATTTTTAGCTGCCCTTCTGGCCATGTGCTCCAATTTGGGTTCCCAGCATTTAAGATAATAAAGTGATGTGATGAGAGAGAGACATTAAAGAATAATGAAGAAGGAAGAAGGTAGTTGGGGAGCTCACCTAAATCCTCCAACAGTGTTTATAATGATGTCACCTAAATCACAGGCAACATTAAAAAATTAATACCTGCAACTTTTATTTTTAATTTCATATGTTATCAAATTATATATTAATTTATTATTAACTTATTTCATTATTTTTTTAAAATTCTTATGAATCAACTACTTTAATATTAGAAATTTTCTGGAAAAAATTTGGGGAAGCGAAAGATGAATTTTGGAATGATTGTTCAAATGATGATTTTTAAAAAAAAAAAAAAAAAAATTAAGAAAATAGATTTAATTACAATTGATTTCTTAAAATGATTTTTATATAATTAGAGGTGATTTTATAATGCCTATACTTGAAAGTTATTTAAGTAAATGATATTTAACTATTTACCATTTAATAACATATGATACGCGTAGTATCAAATTTAGGTTGGTCGACATTTTCATAATTTCACATTTTCAGGAAGTGAATGTTAATTTTTATTATATAATAAAAAATTAATAATTACAATGGATAACACTTTTAAGACTAATAATTTATAGCAACGTTTTTTAAAATTGTAAATATAATAAAATCTTAACTATTAGAGATATATTGTATTACTTATAGATTTCGACAACTATATCTTAGTTTTGATTTTTTTTTTTTTTTTAAAACTTTATACTATGTTTATTAATATTTTAAGATCTAATTACTAAAAAATAAGCGCGCCTAATGTGTATATAACAAACATTTAACTGGACTAAAAGCCGTATGATATTTGTTTGTTTGTTTAAATATTATTTAAAATTTTTGTTTTTAACTTTTTTAAATATCATCAACATGAAGATTTTATAGAAATTGTTTGACCGTGTTTACTCGAAAGGAAAAATAAAAAATTAAATAAATAAACTAATTGTTCTTTTTTATTATAGTGTTTACGCCTTCCCCAGTTTTCTTCATATAAAGCTTCGCCAGATCCTGATCTTCCTCCCATTTCCCCATCAATGGCAGGATTTTTGTCAACTCTTAGGCGTCTCTACCTCACCATTTACAACTGGACTCTCTTCTTCGGATGGTAACTTCTTCCCCCTTCTCAATCACTTCTATTTCGATCTATCATCTACTTCTCTCAAATCTCATTACTGGGTTTTTTCAGGGTTCAGGTCTTCTATTTCTCTATCAACCAATTGAAGGAATCTGGTCACCAACAGGTCTATAATGCCGTCGAACGCCCTCTTCAGTTTGCTCAAACTGCCGCTGTTTTAGAGGTATGCCCTTATCGTTTCTGGGTTTTCCAAATATGAATTCCATAATCGTTTTTCCAACTAGTTTATGAGCTGATTATCATGATATAGCTTCATATGAAGTCCTTTATAATTATTTACTTACTCACTTCCTACTTCACAGATTCTCCATGGCCTCGTTGGTGAGCAATTTTTTATTCGTTCACAAATTTTGGTGAAGAAGATTTTCCTGCCCTGTTTTTACCTTTAAGAACCAAGTTGAATTGGGGTTTTGGTTTTGGTTTAATTAGGTCTGGTGAGATCCCCTGTAACAGCAACATTGCCACAGATAGGTTCAAGATTGTATGTGACTTGGGGCATCTTATGGAGTTTCCCTGAGGTCGAATCCCTATTTCAGTTTACCATAAAATAGTGTTTATATTGTGATTTAAATTGATAATAAACTGATTAGTGCTTGGTTATGGTAGGTGAGGAATCATATACTTGTTACCTCCTTGGTCATCAGTTGGTCTATCACAGAGGCAAGTACCTAAGACCCCATAGCTTGTCAACTTTTTTTCATTCCAAATTTGATCTATTCACCTTTTCTTTTAGTACTTATTGTAACTTTGAGCATCAATCTCTTTTCATTATATCAATGGAAAGTGTTTGTTGTTTTCTTTATTAAAAACAACAAGAGATCTGTTCAAGATTTTTTTAAAAAAAATCTACGCATATCATCTTTATGCGATTCAAATGGTGGATGGTTTGTGATGTGTTTCCATCTTTTAGTTATTTTGTCATTGTTAGCGTGTTTTTTATTGTTAGTGTGCCATTCATTGTGTATTTTTTGTCATAAGGCTTTATTAAATAGATGGTCATTTACTTTTTCAACTTAATAGATTTAGATTGAGTTTGACATGATTTGTAGAATAGTTAAAACTGCTTTTCTTGAAGTATTTATAGAAAGAGTCTAACTCTAAGGACATGAGTCTCGAAATAATTGAGCCATACAGTTTTCAAGAAGTACCATGAAGTATTGATTTTTAACTTTTCTGGATAATTTCCATCTCTGGCTTGTCTTTTCCTCCAAAAGTTGAATAGTACAGTTAAAAGGAGAAGATGCTCTGTTTGCAGATTATCCGCTATGCATTTTACGGCATGAAGGAGGCGTTTGGTTTTGCACCTTCATGGCTCCTATGGCTAAGGTACTGACTCTCATTTACGCAGCGAAAGAGTTACAATTCGTCATGTTATCTGCATCTGTGATATTAATAAAAATGTTTTCATTCATATCATGTAGGTATAGCACATTCCTATTGTTGTATGCAACTGGTATCAGTAGTGAAGTCGGTCTGATCTATCTGGCTCTTCCTTACATGAAGGTAAGAAATCCAATGTTATGTTAGGCAACACAAAATGATAAAGCATAATTCACTAATATGAATTCAATCCGGAACGACTGAACCCACCTCGGCCGTGTTGCGTTGAAGTATATCAATAACACACAGTTTCATTAAGAAGTTTGTCATCATCTCAATAGCAGAAAATGATTATATTGAGTTGCTTTCAGGAATCTGGGAAGTATTCTTTTAGGTTGCCAAACAAATGGAACTTCTCTTTCGATTACTTCTATGCAGCGATTCTTGTCCTTGCAATCTATGCACCAGGTTCGAGTGGTTCTGAGTTCTCGATCTGTTGTTGCTCTCTTGCTTCTATTTTCTTTTATTTGTTTCCTTTGTTAACTCTACAAAAATTGTGTGTTGCAGGAAGTCCTCATATGTATAGCTACATGCTTGTTCAGAGGTCAAAAGCTCTCTCAAAATCCAAAAAAGAGTAGAAAGAATGAAGGCCAATGTTTCCTATTCATTTTCTCTCAATTCAGTGTACCTTTAGAATATTATCTCTGATTTTTATTTTTCATTTCCATAATCTTTTTAAGGGCTTTGGCTCACGAGTTTAGTTTATAGTTTTTTTAGAATTAAGTTTATAAACATTACTTCCACTTATACATGGGCTTAGTGCGGTCGGTATTATTGCATACAAAATATTATTTCTACCTATTGATTTGTTTATTTTGTCTACCTTTAGAAGTGTTTTAAAAAGCCAAGTCAAATTTTAAAACTTAATTAAAAGTGGTTTTTGTTTTTGAAGTTTAACTAAAATTTCAAGTGTAGAGGTAAGAAAGATTAAAAATATGGTAAAAAAAAATGGTAAGAAGCAAGCATATTTTTAAAATTTTGAAACGGGGCCTATATTTTTTTTTTTTTTTTCATATTAATATTTTATGATTTTAATGCAAAAACAAATTGATAGTGTCCCCCACCCTATATTTAACACCCTAGACAATTGCATTAAATGTTTGATAAGTTCAATCTCATCTTGCTCTCTAATTTTTTTTAAAAAAATAACTATTTTGGTCTTTCAATGTTTATAATATCTATTTTTTTTTCCTAAACTTTGAATAAAGAATCATTGTCCTTAAGGATCAAAATGGTTTCTCCTAAATTAATCATAAACTAAAATAGTCTCTAAAAGAAAACTTGAAAATTAAGAACTAAAATGAAGTATTCTTGAAAATTTAGGGCGTACATGTAACCGTGGAGATTTTAACTTTGAACTTGCTGGATTTTAACTTTGAACCATACTTTAGTTATTATGTAACGATTTATATCCATATGCGAATACGTTTAGTTTCGATCAATAATGTTCCGGTTCTATTTATCGTGACTTTCTGCATTAGTGAATATTCTTTTATGTTTGTTTAATCACGATTTATATAATTTCATATTGATGTTGGATGGTTAGAGTAATTTATTTAAATATTGAAATATTATTAAGAAAAAATTATGGATGCAATGATGGGTAATGTTGAAGCTTTGATTGAGCTGACTTTGAATGGAATAATGTTGCTGAAAATGATATTTATTTGAAGGGTTCATAAGTTATGTGCAATATGAATTGAAAGATGATATTATAAAATCAAGCAATATAATAAGATTTTGATTCTTCATCAATTTAGCAGGTCATGAACAATTAATTTTTACTGTAGTTTATAAAGAAATGGAAATGGTTAAAAAATTAAGTCTCTCTATAGTACAGAAGTGACTATTTAATAACTCTCTAATTCATAAATTTAAACAAACATCTAGCTTGAGTATTCCTTTAAAACCTCAACGTTTTTACTAGTTTTATACTTACATTTATTTTTTTAATGGTTTTTGAGAAGGTAAAAATTGCAACACTTATTTAGTCGATCTAAATGCAATTTAGTGAGAATTTGAAGTTTTTAAGCAAGATTTTATACAACATGACCAAGTTAAAGGGATACAAATGAAATTTTGCCTATACTAAATCACCACTGACATTGTCCATGAGTCATATAAGTTTATAACTATGGTTAAAATAGCATTTCCAATAAATGGTTTAGAGTGAAATTTATGGAAGATGTGAGAGCACACTCTCTCTACTAAACTAGAGCAACAAATGTAGAGCTTATTACAATGCTATTTATTAGCAAAGCAGATATTAGTAATGGGATTTGATCACAAATAAAAGCAACATTACCAATTTATTAAAGGTAAATAATAAATAGTGCACCATCCACATCCTTAATTTCTTCACTAATTTCTATGATAGCCAAAGTGTGCATAGCTAAATTGACATTAGTATAATACAATAATAGAACTATTCAAATAGAATTTACTCAGCAACTTTCATTGGATGAGGAATTGAGAGATATGTGTCCAACATTGATTCAAAACAAAATAACAACTGAAAATAATAATAGATTTTAATAAGGACATAATAGTAAAAGCATATTATTAAAATATCTTCTAGCATTTTGGTGATCAAAGAGTTTTGTGATCTGAATCCCTCATTCCTTTGTACTAAAAGAAACAAACAAATTAACAAATGCTCGTGGTAACAACCGTCTCATTTGCTAGTATAAGTAACTTTGAGGGAGTTATATTTAAATAGTAGTACATGAAAAATGGGTTAAATAATGCCTAGTAAATGGTAGATTAGAGGTTAACCCAATCACTATCATGATGTATGTATCTATATATATACACACATGATTATAGGTAAACTAATTAAATATTTTTCAAAATGTATCAAAGTATATACATGAAAAATAATGTAACAAATTGTGAAAATTTGAAAGTAAAAATTAAAAACATGGAAATATTCAAATGATTGCAATCCCCAAAACGATGCTCTTGACCAAGTTTGTATTGTTTCTCTTGAAGTTGATTGTTTTTTAGGTTGATTTTCTCTTTGAGGTTTTGTTTTCCTTTTAAATTTATCTCTTACCTTCAAAATTATCCCTAACAATATTTAAAAATTGAAATGAAAGTGAAGGAAAGCTTCAATCAAAACCATATCTACCCTACCCAAAATGGGTGCAAAATAAAAAAAAAAAAAAAAAAAAAAAAAAAAAAAAAACTCATCAAATTAGTGAAAGGTATATTTTCCTTACATAAAATGGATGGTTTCAAAACCAATCACATTTAATATATTAATTAAAAAGGCAGTTGGATTTATTAGTTAGGTTTACTTTCATGTGTTTCCTCAAAGTTAGGTTCCATTACCTATATTGTGTATAAAAGTTTCTCTACTCAATTCAAGTTTATTCCCTCCAATTCAAGATTGATGTCTTTTGGTTTTCTTTTTACCCTTTTAAATTTTTAGTGGCTTTTTTTTTTTTTTTTTTTAATTAATCTCCCCAGCCAACATGGCAAGCTTAGTATTAACATCAAGGCATCAAACCAAGTTTATTTTCTTAATCTTTTTGAAAAAGAATGGTGGAAAAAAAAAAAAAAAACCATCAAGCTAAGCGGACCATATTAAACTTCTCCACATCATATGCAATACATATTACTTTTAGTGATACATTTAACGAGATACGTCATTCTACAACAATCTACACTATATTAAAAATGGCCAATAGGGGAGAATTTTTAGCTCCTCTTTGGCCCTAATTTTTTTAATAATGTCCATTTTACTCTCACACTCACACTCACTCTTCCATTTTTATAATCTCAACTTACACTTCACACTTAATGGGAACTCACTAAGGGTAACAACATAAGGCCCCTTCAATTTACACCTCACACCTCATGACAATATCGTAACCATATAATGAGATATCATTTTTCCTTTAATGGTATATTCATTTTTAACCTAAAATGTTCGAAACCTTGTATCTCTCCATTTTGAAACCTTTGTAGCAAGAAATTAACTGCCTCTTTATAAAGAGAACAATTATGAATCAAATCGTTTCCAACAAACCATACTTTTGTGCAATTTTACAAAGGGAAAAATTCATCTTTTCTAATGAACAAGGTAATCACCAATTTTTGCATTTGTTCTTTTAGGAATCTTGATATTTGTGGTGCAACAACACATATGTTTGTGATGGTTGCTTCTCAAATTTGACCTCTTTGCAACTCTATGGCAAGGAGGCTTCAATTATGGAGTGGTACCCAAAATATGGACATTAGGATTGATATTGTTTACTATACTCGTTCTCTCTTCCCTCTTGCTGCTTTAATTAGTAAAGAGGTGAGGAGAGAGATTGGAGAAATAGAATGTAAGATATGAGAATACAACGTAATTTAGAAATGGGAAATATTATTTTCTCATGAAAACTGATCGTGAGTGAGTTCTTGGGAACCAACTTTCATCCACTTTCTCTATGTTTGTTGTAAGTTCTCTCTCCCCTATTTCTCATGTTAGATAACTTCAATTTCATGTAAAATCTTTGTTATTCTAATTACATTGTCAATTAGAATTTTTTGGCCAACAACATAAAAATAATATATATTTTTTTAATTATTCTCTTCCAATCATAGTGAAGGAAAGAAATTGAAAATCGAGATGTAGAAAAAAAATGAGAAAATAAGGAAGAGAGATATGGACAAAATAATTAGGAGAAGATAGAGATATGACGAGAGGAGTTTGAGAAAATATTTAAGGAGAGATTATTAAAATTAATTTAAGCTTCTAATTTTTCCTTTTCATAATCTTATTATATATCCATTACTATATTCAAGTAAATTTTCTTCTATTTGTTGTTGGCATAATAAATTTATGGTTGTATGGTCAACTAATACAAGGGTATGTTAATGAACCATTTTCCCTTTTTCTTAAGTTAATAAAATATAATAATTTTATAATTTTATTCTTCACTCTAGATTTATGATTGATCTTAAAAATTTATTATTAACTTTTTGATTCGGATATCATGAAAAGATTTTGTGCATGTGTTATAAAAAAGTTAAAAGGTATAAAACAAACTCAATTTTTAAAAAATAAGAATGGAAGACCAATGTATAAGTAATATTTTTAAAATTATTCTCATTCAAATCAAAGATAGGAATAAAATAAAGAAAATATGGAAGATAGAGATATGAACAAAATAATTAGGGAAATATATGGAGATATGGAGGGAGGAGTTGAGAAAATGTTTAGGGAGAAATTATTTAAAATTAATTTAATCTAATGATTTCTTTTTTTTTTTTTATTTATTTATTGGAATTTTATTGTATTTCAATTACTATATGCGCTCTCCCTCTATTTTTTATTCTATAATATAAAATTTTTCTATTTGTGTGGTTGATTGAGTAAATTTATGGTGTAAACTAATACAAAAGTATGTTAATGAGCTCTTTTTTCTCTTTTCTTACATTAATAAAATAGAATAATTTTATAATTTTATTCCCTCATATTTATGATTGACCTTAAAAATTTATCATTAATACAATAAAAAGATTTCGTGCCATTGTTAAAATAATAATAATAATAATAATAATAATAATAATAATACTTTTTAACGTACCCAAATTTTTTAAAATAAGAAGGAAATCCACTTTAAAAATAATACAAAAAGTCAGTTTTCTTTTTTATCAAAAACAAAGGTATAAATGTTAAAATTAGAGTTTAAAAATTATGTAATTTTTACTTTAAAAATTGAAAAGGAAGTGTATATTTTATCATTTATAATGACACGATTTTATTCATTTTCAAAATATTCAAAATAAAGCAAAATTTTAACGTATAAAATCCAAAAAAAAAAAAAAAAAAATCCTTGAACAAAATAATAATAATAATAATGACCTCACTTATCCTTACATTTAGTAATTTTCTCCATAAACATCAACTAACCTTAGATGGTTTGTAGAATGCCTAATATATTGTATTTGACATGATTCCATTTGAAATTTCTAAGAACATATGTTTCTTATTATTATTTATGAGCAAATTTGAGCAAATTTGAGGATGTCTATAGAATATTAATGTAATTTATGAGTTGTATTATATTAAAAGGGTAAGAGGAGAGAATTTTTAACTTCTTACTTTATACTTAAAATTTTAAATAAAATTCATTTTATGACACCACTTCATTATACGTATCTTTCATGTCTTGGTCAATAACCACATCAAAATTGGAATGCAACAATAGAAGAAAGAAGATAGAAAAATATGGAGAAAAATTCAAGAGGAAACAAGAGAGAATCAACTATAATTAGGGTGATAATTATATTATTCTTATAACCTATCTTATCACTGGACATCTTGATTGTATTAATAAATTCAAACTCAACTTAAAACGACCAAAAAATAAAAATAAAAATAAAAATAAAATATAAAAAAATAATAATAATAGTAGAAAAAGCAATTCATATTCAACATTTCATCTTAAAAATTTTCTTCCATAATGTCTTCATTTTGCTTCATTTGATTACTTTCAAACTTCAGATCCGATATTTATGTTTTAAAATCTATGAAATTTATATCTATTCAACTCTTTATATTTTAACCTATAATATTTATGTTTTAAAATCAATGAGATTTATATCTGTTCAACTATTTATATTTTAACCTATAAAATTATGTTCCAAAAATTTTAAGTTGCACTCAACACATTTCATATTCATTTCTAAAACCTCTCACCCCAATGAGAGGGTGGGGCCCCTTGTTCAAGACCCGGAGTTAGTACTTAAGGGAACAACTTCTCTACTAACCTTAAATTAGGTAGGAGCGAATTTCATCTTGCAGAACTATGTTCCCAGCTATCTGCCTGGCCTTATCCTTAAAATGGAAGTCATATTGAGTCGGTGAACTCAGGTCACTCTCACCCATACGGATTAAAGAATATTCTTAAAAAAAAAAACAGGAGTTCATAGTTAGTTAAGGATTAAGATCGGTTATCTAGGTCATTAGGTTGAAATAATCAGTTTTAACAGCAAACAACGTTATAAAGTAAAAGTGATTATTTCATGGTCTGGCCTTATGCAAACTCATTGCATAGGATGCCTCCACTCACATGACTCTACATGAATGATATAAGATCACATCGTTTATAAATATAAAATGAGTTGCATCCATAGCATCCCCAAGATAAGGTACCTAGCATAATCCTTATACTATAGATCATTTTGACTATTACTTAAACTTGATCTACTTTTATGTCTACACATAAAGTCTAAGTATTCATAACATAGCCAAAGGTTCTTAGTTTATTGGATTTAGAGTTATGATAGAAGCAATTCATATATTCAAGACCATCTTTATTGAATTAAATCTTGATAACAACTTTATTGAGAATATGTTCAAAGTTTACAAACCACGAGTTTTAGGACATAAAACCCAACAAACTCCCACTTTGACTAAAACTCCAATGGGTATACATAATGTTGAGCTTAAAGAGAGAAGCATATAAATACAATAAACGAGGGCATCACATACCCAGTAGCTTTCTCCCACTTGTCCTGATTTTGTATCGTCCAAATCCCTTTTATATATGTGCTTCCCGGAAACGTATAGTACTCTATTTCATTAGAAAAATCGGGCGTAATCAACTAGACCCAGTACGATATTCCTTCGAATCCTGAATATGATTATACCAATAATTGTGGTAATTCACATATAGCACATATGTCTTTCTCCCATCAATTAGTACTCGTTGAAGAAATAGAAATTCCCATATTTTTTTGGTGAAAAATGTGGAAAAAAATAAGAGAGATCCCGTTTGGAATAAAATGAAGTTATGTTATTTGTTCTCTCTTTCACAGGAAAGGAAGAGATGAATTGATGTATTTTTTTATTAGATTTGGATCCATCGGGACTGACGGGGCTCGAACCCGCAGCTTCCGCCTTGACAGGGCGGTATAGTTGAAGGAATCAAATTTCCAATGGAAGCGAATGATTGTCTTGTGTCATTAAACTTGTTTTGGGAAAAACAAAATACAGAGAACAAAATATAAGATAAACAACTATATTAGCATACCTTTTAAAAAGAGTTAGAGATTAGGATGTTTCCTACCTCTAAAGACTGTCTTCGTTGTGAAAACTCTTCTCCTTTTTGAATCACAAACTGGAAAATCTCCAACCAAAAATAACAACTCTTCTTCTCTTGGAACACCACCACAATGGCTACCTCACTATTCTCAAGGAAGAATCAAAGAGGAGATGTGGGCTCTCTTTGAATTATGGCAAGGGAGTTCTTTAGGAGGAAGAAGAGAGAATTGGAGAGGGAGAGATTGATTTAAAACTTTTCTGTGGATCCTTTTTTCTGTTAACTCATTCCCCTTCTTTTTCATTTTTACATAAAGTGTGAGAGAGTGGAGAATAACTTTCACGTTTAAGGAAGTTATTTCTCAAATAATAATATAATAATGCGAAATTATCTTAAATGGCAAAACTGCTGAAAATATGTACAACTAATAGCAAAATACACAATCTATCTGCGATAGACCGCGCTAAATTACTCTATGTCTATCGTGACACAAATAGTAGTCTATCGCGATCTATCACAGATAGACGGGGAAATGTTGCTATATTTGTAAATATTTTGGTTCATTTTGCTATTTTTGACAAGAGCCCTATAATAATAATATTATTAATTAATTTAATTATATTAATCATATTTAATAAATATATTGAAATAAAAATTAATTTAATTAATTAATTAAATATCTCATGTTTAATTTGAATTTGGATCATATTCAAATAATCTTCTCTCACATAACCTATAGTTTTTATATGAATCTCATTCATATAATTAATATTTAAATCTCATTTAAATATTTATCTCTTATAATATAAAGTATAAATTTTGAATCTCATTCAAAATAAACTTTATATTTTAATGTATCTATATACATTATGCTAATTGTATCACATACAATTAATTCCCTTATTAATTTGAACATTTCAAATTAAACCAAAATGTTTGATTCTTATACTAATCCTTTATGAGCTAGCAAGGGGACCTTATAGACCTATAGTTAGAAGCTCTAATGATATGAAGTCAATCAATTAAACTCTTTAATTAGATTAATCAATATTCATTAACTGTAGTCACTCCACTAAAGACTTACAGTTGCACTCTTCGCACTATTGATATGTTTCTGTGTCCACGAAATTTACTAATCAACAGTAAGTCGACCCATCACAAATTACTCATAATTATAGTTGAGTCAAATTACCGTTTTACCCCTGTGGTTACATCTAACTTCTTAAGTACCACTGATCCCTCTAATGAACAAATTGTTTATAGTCCAACTATAAACTAACCTCTCTTGTTCAAGACCCGGAATCAGGCCTTAAGGAGTAATTTATCTACTTACCCTAAGCACGGGAAGTCCATCTTGTGAAGATATGTTCCCAGCTCCCTAATTAGACAAATCCTCAAAATGGTAGGCTTGTTGAGTTGACGATTTAGTCGCTCTGACCCATATAGATCAAAGGATTGCCCTCATAGACAGAAGTTCATAACTCACTTAGGATTCAAGTCGAATTACCTATAGTCATACTATGAAATGTTAATTTCTATAATTAACAGCATTACAAAGAGAAATTAAACATTTCACGGTCCGGTCTTATATAAACTCTTTGTATAGGATACCCCCAGTCACATGTCTTCACATGAATGATTAGGATCAAATCATTTGTAACACTTTACAATTTCGTTTGTAACACTTTACAACTCCTTGTAATAATTACAAAGTGGGTTGTATCCGTAGTGTTACCAGAATAAGGCACACAACCTTATTCCTATACTACAGACCTTTTTGGTTATTACTTAAACATGATCCAACCTTGTATGTCAACCACATACATATTTAAGTTTACATAAAATAACCAAGGACTCTTAGTTTATTTGATTGAGTTTAATACATAAGAAAGATAAAATATTCTTATTTTATTCAATAAATAAAATGTATTTACAATTTACAAAACTATAAGACCCAAGAGATGTAGGACACACTAGTCCCAACACTAGTTTACAAAACTCGAAGCCCGAGACTCACTAGGTGACCCTCAAACACTTTAGCCAAAGGGATTTTGTAAACTGATCGACAATGTCGTGCTTTGACGCAATCTGTTTAACGATTATGTCTTGTCTTTGCACAGTACTCCTCCAAACTATTGATTTTCCATTTAGAGTGAACATTGATCTCGATGTGGATTTCCTCGAATCTATGTCAGTCTGAAAATTAGAGTCAATGTATCTTGTAAGGATCAGATCCTTAGTGCCATACATGAAAATATAGTTCCTCGTTCTCCTTAGATAGTTGAGGATATTTTTAACGGTAGCCTAAAGATCATAGCTAACGTTATGTTCTCGCGATTCTGAACTATTTGAATTCCAAGAACATACTAAGCCTCACCCAAATCTTTCATTTGGAATTGAATTACTAGTATTATCTAATGGTCACTCAGGCATCCTACCTCATTCCTAATGAGAAAGATATCATCAACATACAATACTAAAAAAGCTACAGTGGTGTTGATAATCTTCTTGTAGACACAAGGTTCATCAACATTTTGTAGACACCGAGATACTTGTTTTAACCCATAAATGGATCTTTTAAGCTTGAAAACCTTTTGCTCTTGACCATGTTCAATGAACCCATCTAGTTAAGCTATATGAATACTCTCTTCAAGATAGCCATTCAGAAAGGTTGTCTTGACATCCATTTGCCAAATTTCATAATTATAAAACATGGCAATGGACAAGAGTATTCTAATCGATTTTAACATGGCAACATGAGATAAGGTTTCTTCACAGTCCACCCCCTCTCTCTAGGTAAAACCCTTTGCCACTAATCGAGCCTTATAGGTCTGTACTTTACCGGTTTGGTCTCGTTTTCTTTTGTAGATCCATTTACAACCAATAGGTTTTACCCCATTTGGTTTATCTACAAGTTCCCAGACATAATTGAGGTACATTGACTCCATTTTGGGGTCCATGGCTTTGATCCATTGATCTCGATCTACATCATTCATTGTCTGTTTATAGGTTAACATATCCTCTATGCCATCATCAGGCATGATGACTTGAGTTTTTGTCAAACCCATGTAACGGTCGGGTTCATGAATAACCCTCCCACTATGTCGAGGCACTATCAACTCTTGAGAAGGATATGTTTTACTAACAACTTTTGTGGAAGGACCAGCCTAACTAACAACTCTTGTTGACTTATCTGTCGTTTCTTTGGAAATTACATTTAATACTAGTTTAGTGCGGGGTTGATGATCTCTTATGTGGTTTTCCTCTAAGAATGTGGCGTTTGTCAATACAAGCACCCTATTTTCTTGAGGTCATAAGATAAACCACCTTTGTTTCTTTGGGATATCCTACAAATAGGCATAATTTTGAACGATGTTCCAACTTCTTCGAATCTTGTACCAACACATGTGCTGGACATCCCCAAATTCTGAAGTGACGTAAACTACCTTTACGTACTCTTCATAATTCATATGGTGTTTCTGAAACACTTTTAGAAGGAACCATGTTCAAAATATATACAGCAATCTCTATTGCATATCCCTAAAACAAATCAGGCAATTGAGCATAGCTCATCATAGAACGAAACATGTCTAACATGGTTTTATTCCTCCTTTCTGATACACCATTCTGCTGAGGTGTACCAAGTGTAGAGAATTAAGATTGAATTCCATGTTCTATCATATAGTCTTGAAATCTCAAGTTTATATACTCTCCACCTCGATCTGATCAAAGTGTTTTAATAGTTTTAGCTAATAGGTTTTCAACCTCAGCCTTATACTCTTTGAACTTTTCAAGAGCTTCGGACTTATGATGCATTAGGTAAACATAGTCATACCTAAAATAATTATCAATGAAACTAATGAAATATTCATACGCTCCTCATGCTTTGACATTCATAGGACCACAAAGGTCTAGGGGTTATTTGGCTCTAAGAACCTTTCCAGTAAAAAGATCTTTTGATCATCTTAAGATTCCAAGACTATATGATAGAACATGGAATTAAGTCTCAACTCTTTGCGCCTGGTACACCTCAGCAGAATGGTGTATTAGAAAGGAGAAACAGAACCTTGTTAGACATGGTTTGTTCATTGATGAGCTATGCTCAGTTGCTTGATTCGTTTTGGAGACATGCAGTAGAAACTGTTGTATATATTTTGAACAATGTTCCTTCTAAAAGTGTTTCAAGAACACCTTACAAATTGTGGAGAGGGCGTAAAGGTAGTTTACATCACTTCAGAATTTGGGGATGCCTAGCACATGTGCTGGTGCAAGATCTTAAGAAGTTAGAACGTCGTTCAAAATTATGCATATTTGTAGGATATCCCAAAGAAACGAAAGGTGGTTTATTCTATGATCCTTAAGAAAATAGAGTGTTTGTATCAACAAATACTACTTTCTTAGAGGAAAACCACATTAAAA
Source organism: Citrullus mucosospermus (assembly GCA_030954485.1). Taxonomy (NCBI): domain Eukaryota; kingdom Viridiplantae; phylum Streptophyta; class Magnoliopsida; order Cucurbitales; family Cucurbitaceae; genus Citrullus; species Citrullus mucosospermus. Next base: position 10,872,812 of record CM062064.1, on the reverse strand, counting down.
ATCATCAACCTCGTAGTAAACTAGTATTAATTGAGATTTCCAAAGAATCTATAGATAAGTCACCAAGAGTTGTTGACCAAGTTGGACCTTCTTCAAAAGTTGTCGATAGATCACATCCTTCTCAAGAGTTGAGAGTGCCTCAACGTAGTGGGAGGATTATCCATGAACCTTACTGTTACATGGGTTTAACAGAAACTCAGGTCGTCATGCCTAATGATGGCTTCAACGATCCATTGACATATAAACAAGCAATGAATGATGTTGATATAAACTAGTGGATTAAAGCCATGGACCTCAAAATGGAGTCAATGTACTTCAATTCAATTTGGAAACTTGTAGATCAACCGAGTGGGGTGAAACCTATTAGCTGTAAATTGATCTACAAGAGGAAACGAGACCAAGCCGGTAAGGTACAAACCTATAAGGCTCGATTGGTGGCAAAGGGTTAACCCAGATAGAGGGGGTGGACTATGAAAAAACCTTCTCTCCTGTTGCCATGTTAAAATCGATTAGGATACTCTTATCCATTGCCACATATTATGATTATGAAATATGGCAAATGGACGTCAAGACAACTTTTCTGAATAGCTATCTTGAAGAGAGTATTTATATGGTTCAACTAGAGGGGTTTATAAAACAATGTCAAGAGCAAAAGGTTTGCAAGCTTAAACAATTCATTTATGGGTTAAAGCTTCTCGGTCCTATAATATATGATTTGATACTGAGATCAAATCTTATGGCTTTGAATAAAATGTTGATGAACTTTGTGTTTACAAAAAGATCACCAATACAACTGTAGCATTTCTGGTATTATAAGTTGATGATATTCTTCTCATCGGGAATGAGGTAGGATTTCTGAATGACATTAAACAATGGCTAGCAACCCAATTCCAAATAAAAGATTTTGGAGAGGCTTAGTATGTTTTTGGAATTCAAACAGTTCGGAATCGCAAGAACAAGACGTTAGTTATGTCTCAAACATCATATATTGACAAAATGTTGTCTAGATATAAGATGAAAAATTCCAAAAGAGGTCTATTACCATTTAGGCATGGAATTAATTTGTCAAAGGAACAGTGTCCTAAGACATCTCAAGAAGTTAAGGATATGAGACGTGTTCCCTATGCATTAGCAGTCGGTAGTTTAATGTATATCATGTTGTGTACATGACCTAACATATGCTATGCAATAGGGATTGTCAGTAGATATCAGTCCAATCCTGGATATGATCATTGGACTTCCGTTAAAAATATCCTCAAGTATCTAAGGAGAACGAGGGACTATATGCTCGTGTATGGCACTAAAGATTTGATCCTTACAAGATACACTGACTCTAATTTTCAAATCGACATAGATTCAAGAAAATCTACATCGGGATCAGTTTTCACTCTAAACGGAGGAGCTATAGTACAGAGGAGTATCACACAAGGTTGTATAGTTGACTCCACCATGGAAGCTGAGTACATAGTCTTGTGAAGCAGCTGAGGAAGCAGTATGGCGCAAAAAGTTCTTAACAGATCTGGAAGTTGTTCCTAATATGCATCTGCCTACCGTTCTCTATTGTGACAATAGTGGAGCAGTTTCAAATTCCAAAGAACCTAGGAGTCAATAAGCGAGGCAAACATTTTGAACGAAATTATCATCTCATCAGAGAAATTATGCAGCAAGATGAATAATCGTCAAGCAGATTGCGTTAGAGCACAACATTAGTGATCCCTTTACAAAGCCTCTCACGACTAAAGTGTTTGAGGGTCACCTAGTGAGTCTAGGACTTCAAGTTGTTTAAACTAGGACAAGGGAGAGAAAGCTTAGGGGTATTTGATGTCCTAGTTTATTGTATTTATATGCTTTTCTTTGTAAACTCAACATTGTGTAAATTTACTCACTGGAGTTTTAGTCAAAGTGGGAGTTTATTGGGTTTTATGTCCTAAAACTCGTTGTTTATAAATTTTATAACTTATTATCAATAAAACTATTATCGAGATTTATTCAATAAAGTGTTATTAGATATATGAATTGCATCTATTAAATCCAATTAATTAAGAATTCTTGGCGATAGGATGTATACTTAGATTTTATGTGTAGACATAAAAGTGGATCAAGTTTAGGTAATAGATCTATAGTATAAGGATACAGTTGGGTACCTTATCTTGGGGACACTATGGATGCGACTCATTTTGTATTTGATACAAACGATGTGATCCTATATCGTACATGTGGAGACATATGAGTGGGAGCATCCTATGTAATGAGTTTGCATAAGACTGAACCACAAAATAATCACTTTTACTTTATAACACCGTTTAATGTTAAAACTGATTATTTCCAACCTGATGACTTAGGTAATTCAATCTTAATCCTAAGCTACCTATGAACTCCTGTCTGTTTGAAATTATCTTTTAATCTACATAGATGAGAGTGATCCGAGTACGCCAACTCAATATGCCTCCCATTTTAGGGATAAGATCAGACAGATAGCTAGGGACATAGTCTTGTAAGATGAAATTTGTAGGATCGGTATGGCAACCCTAGAGTGGGGATGAATATGGTTTATTAAGACTAATTAAACTTTTTCACTAAATGTAGGCCCAATTAAGGAAATTAACAAACTATTTGCAAATAAGTAATTCAACAAGAGTTTTACGCAAATAAAATCACTTTGAATTAAACAAGAAATTAACAATCACACTTTAAAGCACCCTATTTGATTCTTATAAAAAAGATTGGTAATGAATATAAAAAATTTAAAAACAACCAATCAAAATAAACAAATATGTGCAATTGATTTCAAGAATTAAAAATTGCAATTAATTTCTTCCAATAAAATATAATAACAAAAATTAATTGCAAAAATAAATTAGGACAAGGATAGAGAAAATGACACCGTGAATTTATAGTCATTCGGCACAAGCGTCCTACGTCCACTTCTCAAGCTCCTCTTGGGTACTTCACTAAAATTCCTTGACTCTTTCCATGGCTTAGAGTCGAACTGCTATAACGTTCTTTTTCTGGGCGCAAGAACAAACCCAATCCTTTCCACGGTTGAGGATCAAATCATTACAACAACTCTTTTTTCAGGACAAGAGCCAACCCATACAAAAGTTTGGAAAAACCAAGAGCACACTTTACGAACTCTCTAAATAGAGTGAATTTACAAGTTTAGGCACTTCACAAATAAATCCTCACAATACAATCTATTTCTCTCAAGAATAAGATGAAAAGAAGAAAATTGAAGCTTGGAGAAAGCAACAATGGAGGCTTATGAATTATGGATGATTGTAAAAAGATGTGAAATTTTGTTGTTGGAATTTGGAGAAGTTGAACTGTTTAAAAAGAGATGAGAGTAGGTGAAAATCAAATTCAATTTGTGCCTTTAGATATTTAAAAAGAAAATTGAATGGTGGAGAATTAAGCTCAACCAGTCGTTAGACACAAACATATATAATATTAAATTCATTCTTTTTAAAAGCAACTAGCCGTTAGACACAAATATATATAATAATGGGTTATTTTAAACAATAATGTTATTTTAAAAAAAAAATTCGAAAAATAGGGTGGTTTAGAAACTAATGACAAAAGTAAGGTGGTTTGGAAAATAATTTGTAAATTGTGTTGGTGAAATCGTGTACCGGGTACACGATTTCAGTCAATTTTTTTACGTGGTGGTTGTCGTGTAAGTAAGTCGTGGACCCGATCTACGAGTGTTGACCAAACTCGTGGACCAGGTCCACGATTTCAGCCAAACTCGTGGACCGGGTCCATGATTTCAGCCAAACTCGTGGACCCGGTCCACGATTTCGCCCATACTCGTGGACCCAGTCCACGATTAATGCCCAATTTCCCCCCTATCAGTGAGATACCATAAAAAACAGACAGGACTGTCATAATCACACCAATTATCGCTATAATCGCGGGGAAGGAGGAACGAGCAGTTTACGCTTTAGTAGCTACCGTTTCAGCTCTAGTATTCACAGGCTTTCAAGGAATGGAATATTATCAAGCACCCTTCACTATTTCGGATAGTATTTATGGTTCGAGTTTTGATCAAAAAGACTTCTTACCCCGTTCTTTTCTCATGATACGTCCAAAAACGTCCGGTTTTTTTCCCATGATAAATAATTTAATTAATTAATTACCCACTTAAATGAAATTTTGCTTATTACTTGTGTTCATCAATTATTTTTAGTTTCATTGATTCTTAATTTTTGAAAATGTAATGGAAAATCATTAATTCATTTAGTTAAAGATAAAAAGTTAATACAAATCAGAAAATTTAAAATACAAATCAAGTGCCACATAGTGGTCTTCTTCGCGCACGTTGTCCACGACGAGGCACAGGCACTTCAATTTGTTGTTGCTGGTGGATTACATCGTCGATATCCTGTTGGGTGACGACAGATGGAAATTCATGGTGTCCATAATATTCCTGTTGATGGCCAGAACCGGATGCAATGTCTGGTTGTAATATGGGAGGTTCCTGGTCATCGGGTTGCTCTGGAACACCTTCGTCACGTTGTCTCTGTCGTCTACGACGAATACGTTTTCGATCAGTATCAGCAACATTGAGCCTCCTTGTATGTTGAATGATTTTTTCAACATTTACCATGTTTTGCTCACACATTGAACTCAACTCTGGTAAATTGTGATCTAAGGAGTAATTGTGCACATCGTGGACAAAATTATTCTGCACGATAAAAAAAAATATAAGTATAAAAGAATATTCTTAGCATGTAATTGAAAAACACTACATAATAAGATGCTTACCATGCAGTAATAGTAGGCACCGTCAGGTGTAATAAATCTTCTTGTGATAGAGTCGTACTAGGACAAATAATCATTAGACACATCCGACTCGTTTATTATTTCTCCTTGTGCACAACGGCCATGACGTGCACGCCAAAATGATATATACTCTGCATGAATTTGACGCCAGTTTTGGTCGTGTTTACCTCTTAAATCAATTTGGTGTAGTTGAGGGAGTGTATTACACAATATCGGTACTGTTTGCCGCATACCGAATTGTCTCAACACTCGATCTGGTTGATGCCATTCTACGATGTGAAAGCATATAAGTGGGCTGACCGTCAACCAAATGTCTTGTCCATCATGACAGTAATCAGGCAACAACGACATAACATGTGGTGTATATGGCGTCCAATTAATCTGAAACCATGTACAAGAATAATTAGAACCTAAAAACATATGTAATATTCAGTTATATGCAACATATTTATTATTACCTGATTTTTCATCAAACGGTCAAAAATTGAGCGATATACCAGCAACATGTTTGCTGATTGTTCAGATGCAGCTAATACACCGCTCCATCTATCACATGGATATAAAACAATTAAATACTTTGCTAATTGTATTGACAAAGAAATTAATATATACAGAAAGTAATACCTGGCACTGAGTGGACGTCCTATAAAATGTTCGGGAGGTTGTAGTTGGACTTGTGGTGCAACAATGCTAAATCGATCATAGGCCCATACTTGAAGTAGTATCAGTGGGCCTGCTATATCCAAACCTTGTGCATGACTGGCTCGACATAATTCTCTGTACAGCCATGCAAGACAAGCACCACCCCACGAATAATTACCAGCTTGCTCAAAACTGGCCAGTAGTGGGAGGAACATTAAGTGCACCAACGTGTTGGACTTGTCAGCAAACAGAAAGCCTCCGATAAGCTGCATAATATATGCTCGTGCATACCTCTGTATACTGACGTCATCGGCATCAGGAGACAATTCTGTAAACTGAGACGCTAACCACGGGAGACTTAACCTTGAGCCTTTTAAGTCAAGTGGTCGAACGCCTAAGAAATCTTCACAGATCTGTTTCCAATCATGCTGCAACGAACTTTCGTGCCTGCCTCGCGCCAATCCATCTCATTATGAATTCGCGAAGTTTTGGGTCTACCATGCTCCCTTAATAAGTTTGCATTAGGATGCACTTTCGTAAATGATAACTCTGGCCAATAGTCAGGATGCTGTATTGGATGGAAGCGACATTCATAGCATAACTTTAAATGAGACAATTTATAGTATTCATCAATCAGATGCACGTATGACAAACGCATGTAATTACAAATTGCAATTACATGAGAGCATGGAATCTTGAACGACTGCCACTTGTTACAAGAACAAGTCCCCTCTTTCAGGCACACTACTTGTATGTTTTGGCCTTTGTAGGGAGAAACCATACTGATGCCAGTTCGAACTTCAAAACTTTGTGTTTCCCTGTCAACTGACGTCACTGTATGTGCAGTTGCTCGTTTCTCCCACCTTTTAAGCTTTCTCATGGCATATTCTGTGTACATGTCCCCACGATCGAGTGCTTCACTTATTTCTTGTCTACGACGTTCAAAGTATAAGATTGTCCGATAAAATGTTAACTTAACAATCGATGTGATCGGTAACATTCTAGCTCCTTTAAATACCCCATTCAAACATTCAGCTGCATTGGTTGTCATCCACCCAAAGCGATACCCATTATCGTGTGATTGCATCCATTTATTCAAATCTATATCAGAAAAATATTCAAGACACTCAGGGTTCAATTTCTTTAACTCTTTCATGTTTCGAATGAACTTACGTCTTTGGTGTTGATTTCCAGCCCTAAACACCAAATCTTTAAGTTGCTTTGATTTGTATTTGGAATTGAAATTACTCGCAACATGACGTAAACAATAACGATGACATGCTTTAGGTTCAGCCCAACCAATTTCCTCGTTGTTAATTGCTGCAATGATCCCTCTATGTCTATCCGAAATTAAGCAAATCCCTTCTCGGTCAGTAACATACTCGCGCAATGCCCACAAAAACCATGACCAACTAGATGTATTTTTCCGTTCAACAATAGCAAATGCAAGAGGAAATATATGCCCATTCGAGTCAATAGACAAAGCAGTGAGCAATTTCCCTTTATACTTGTCGTAAAGATGGGTTCCATCTATTTGAATTAAAGGCCTACAGTACTTAAACCCTTCAATTGCAGGACCGAATGCCCAAAAAACACGACCAAATATAGTTTTACCAGGCACATCAGAAGGGAGAAAATGCCAATCTACTCGTGTACCAGGATTGTAGTGCACAGCAGCACTCAACCAGTACGGAAGTTCTGAATACGATTTCTCCCAATCACCGAAGACTGCAACCAAAGCTTTTTTCTTAGCTTCCCACCCACGTCTGTATTTGACGTTATATCCGTACTGTTTTTTAAGTGCTTCTTGTAGTACCGCCACAGGCACACTAGGATCAACTCTAACTAAATTTTGAATTTCAATGCTCATGAAATTAGAATCAAGTTGTGCATTATCTTGTGCCAATTCTGTGTATAAACAACTATGGTTCTCTCCAAGTTTAGTAATTTCAAACATCCCATGGATTTTGCGCCGACATGCACGCAACCTCCACCTACAACCTTCATCCCATTGCTTGCATCGCACATACCAAATATCTTGGTTCGATTCTACCACAGATATTTGGTAGTGTTCAGTCACACAATATTTTTTTACTGCCATTTGTAGGTCTTCTTTCGTATCAAATAACATTCCTTTTTGTATTATACTAGAGTTATCTGTACATTTTCCCCTTTCCTCCAAGGTTGATCCTTGTTCACAAACTGAATCAGTAATTTTCCATTCTATCTGTGTAAATATCTCCGACTGAACCAACTCATTTTCATTTTCTATATTTCCTTCTTCTCCAAACAATTCATCAATTTCTACATCAATGTCACTATCCGCACAATTTTCAGCTTCAATAATAACTAAATCTTCTGGACGAAACGACATATTTAAATTCGTTTACAACTGTAAAGGTTAAAAAGAAAAATTAGTCCAAATCTACCCAAAATTATAAACTCGTGGACCCGGTCCACGAGTTTACTACCCAATATAACTAATTTTCCACCATATTATTTACCAATAATTATTCTTATAACAATAAACGCCGAATAATAATCAATACTAAAACCTTAATTTTTTAAATTTATTCATGCATGCAAAAGGGGTATTTTAAAGAATAATGTTATTCTAAAAAAAATTCAAAAAATAAGGTTTACATATTTAAATTTATTCATTCATGCAAAACAAAACGTATACATATACAAATTTATTCATTCATGCAAAACAAAACGTATATAACTATTGCATATTTATAAGATAATTAGAAAGGAAAATGTATATGCATACGTATATGGCGGCGGCGGCGGTAGCAACGGTGGTACTGGCGGCGGCGGCAGTGGCGACGGCGGCGGCGGAACGAAAAGAAGAAGAAAATTGACAGCGACAATGACAAACGAGAACTGAAATAAGAGAAAGGAGAGAAAGGAGGAAAGAAATGAAGAGTGAAAGGAGAGATATGAGGAGAGAAATGAAGAATGAAAAGAAAGAAATGAAGATGGTGGAGGTGGAAATGAGAGGAAGGGGCTGCCGGTCGGAATTTAAAGCATGGAACTCGTGGACCCCGTCCACGAGTTAGGTCAATGCATGCCCCCGCATGCAGAGGCATGCAGGCTGACACCGGCAGTGCTTCAGGAAATCGTGGACCGGGTCCACGATTTCACAACCCTATTCTTCAAAATTCTTTCTCCCCCACCCTATTTTTCCAAATTCTTTCTCCCCCACCCTATTTTTCGAATTCTTTTTTAAAAAAACATTATTTTAAAAAAAAATTCTATAATAATATTAAATTCATCTTCTTTTTAAATTCATCTTTTTTTTTTAACATCAATCCATAAATAAATAAAAAAACCCACCAATTGTCACTTCTCCATTGCTTCAAGTGGCACCTTTCAATTGATCTACTTTGATTTAAAAAAAAAAAATATGTCATGCCATCAGCTCATGATTTTTCTGTTAAGCTTGTTTCGACCATATCTTCTTTGTTTGAACTCCGATTTGAGTGATTTAAATTGCGTTGGAACCGTTGTTCCAAGCTCCACACAATAGACACTTCAAAACACTCAAATTGTTAATAAATAAAAGCAGGTTTGTTATCATAAAAACATTAATTAATCAATTAATTAAAATTAATTAATTTGAGACTAAGAGCCAAAAAGCCAACAATCTCCCCCTTTTTTATGATGACAAACAACTTCAGAAAAATGAATTCTAAAGAGGTGTGTGATATAACATATGAACTCACAATCAACTCACATACATAATTTCAATTCACTTGATATTGATATGAACTTGAAGCAATGAAATACTCAATAACAACATGCTTTCATTTTTCTTATTACCTCTCCCCCTTTTGGAATCAATCAAAAAGAACAATTAAGAAAAATAAATAAATACATGAATGTCTCCCCTAAAAAACATGAACACATAATTTTGCATTTCTTCTCCTATCAATATGCCTTCTAAAAAATAAGTAAGAACATTGTAAAATTGTAAATTCAGGAGGTATCACAAAGTATCAATCAAGCTCTAGATAAAAACCAATTTCACAGATTTCTCCCCCTTTTAAAATCAATTGAATACTCCCGCTTAATAAGGGACAAAAATACATTTAACACATATCAACTTGAGAATAGAAATATCGAATAAATTTTTAAATTAAATTTTACTTCAAAGATAATTATTCCCCCTAAAATGGTAAACAATATGCATAACTCCCCCAAAGAGGATAAACTATATACATAAGAGAGACACACAACAATAAACTAATATGTAGGAATCAATTTCATTTTAACATGAAATTCATATATAAATTAAGTGAAAAGCTCCCCTAAAAACAAGCATTATCCTTCTAATAAGAAAAGTCAATAAAAACCTAGGAGATAAAATCATTCAAGTATAAATCAAACAATTGATATACCAAAATATCAAATATTATAAAATAAACATCAATTGTTGAAAAACAAATAATGATACCAAATAATAACAAAGCCACATTAGCAAATTCAATGTCACCTAAAGAAAACATTATCAATCAAATATAAGCATGATAGCATACCAAATAAATTTATACCAATTTTGAATAAAATGCTACTAAGATCAAGCAACTAAATTCTATAAATACTCCTCGTATTGAAAAGAATTCAACAACTCTTCCAAGCAATATTTCTAAGTACGTACTTTTCAACATAGGACAAACAAGATACTTCAAATAATTTTCATTTAGCAACATAGTCCATATAAACTATACATAACTCATGCTCTAAAGGCATTTAATAAAAATTATTTTCAATTTTATTTAAAGGATACACAACATATCTTAATCATCAAAACAATAACAATCTTTTGCAAGACTTAATATCATTTTGTTTAAATACTTTCCAAGAAAAATACAAGGATAGAACAAGCATCTAAATGACCAAAAAGCCAAGTAATAAGCCAGAAAGACAAATATCAAATAGATGGATATGTAATCATTTTTCATGGCATTATATCAAATGAGAATGTAAGAAATCAAATTCAAACTTGTCAATCATTCAAGAGATATAATTTTCATAAAATATATCAATAGAAATGCTTATCTCAAAAGTTTAAAAATAAAACTTACCAAAATAAACAATTTCCTTTGTTGGATTCAAGCAAGTTTTTTTTTGTAGTTGCCAATTTGAATTATTTCCTCATTTGAAGTCTAAGCAACAATTGATTCTTGAATCACACCTACAAAAGAGCTCAACCAAAAGATTTTGGTACCCATTTCTTGGGTCCTTCATTATTAGTTAACAAAGATTTTGGAACCCATTTAAGATTAGTTCCACATTACAAGGACTCATTCTTGCCAAATAACAAGTATTAATTTTATGACCAATTTTGCCACAAGAATAACATACAGCATTAGGCAAGAATTTCTTTTTAACTAATTGATTTTGCACCATCTTTTTCTTAAATAAATTCTTTCTTTGAGCATTTTTCAATGTGAAACAATTTGGTCTAATATAACCTTTAACTCCACAAAAATGACAAATAGGCATAAATTTTGATTTCACATGCATATCTCTAACATTTCTATGATTAGGCACAAATTTAGCATTATGCATACATTTTGATTTTTCATGAACATGTTTAGGCTCAAGTTTTAAATTTTCATGGATATGTCTAATTTTTTTCACTGCTTTGGTACAAATTTAACTTCAACAAAATTAGATCTATTAGTCAAAGCATCTTGAGACATACAAGGGGTGGCTTTAATAAAAGTAGTTTTAGAGCTAGATGAAGAATTTTCATCCACATAGCCTATTCCCTTTTTGTCATTAAAAGGTTTACCCATGTCAATAATTTTATCTAATTTTTGTGCACCTATAGTCAATTTGTTTATACTTTCTTCAACACATTTAAGATCATTCACGAGATTTGACTCTTTTTCTTTTAGAGCTTTAACAAGTTCATAACTATCAAAGACATCATGCTCAAGAAATTTAGTTTTATCAACAAAAGAAATTTTCTCATTTTCTAAACAAGTATTGCTAGTTTCCAACTCAATAATTCTATTTTTCAAACTAGTAATTTCATCATTTAATTCCAAAAAACAAGATTTAAATTTCTCATTTTCATTCCTCAAAGTATTCAATTCAACTTGCACTTCACATGATAAAGATTTGAGTTCAACATTTTCTTTTTTGAGAAACTTGATTCTACCATTCAAGGCACATTTCTCATCATCACGAAATATATCAACATTCAAAACATCAATAGTTGCTCTATTTTTCAAACAAGCATTTTCATCCACAAATATTTGTTTTAAATAATTAAGCCTTTATACTTCTTCGATAATTTTAAATATTTAGAGCTAACTTTTTCTAAATCATGTTGCATATCTTCAAAAGCATCATAAATTCATCACAAAGAGATTTTTGATTTACCTCATTTTTGTGACTTTCATCTCTAGAGTCATTATCCGAATGAATCATTAAGTACAAGGAGGAATCATCACATTTTTCCTTTATCCCGTCATAGAAAATATCTAGATTTTGAGAACTGTAATTCTCCTTCACATCAAATAAATCATTGTAGTACAAGGAGAATTTTCTACACCATACATATTATCAAGAAAATTCCAAATATCATATGCATAATCAAAATGTAGGATTTTATCACATAATTGTCTATCCAATGCATAATATATGATATTTATTGCTTTAACATTAATAGTGAGCAACTCATTATCAATTGCAATTTAGATAAATCATACTCACAAACATACAAAATTTTAAAATCCATAGCAAGCATAAAAGTTTTCATTCTATTTCTCCAAACATTATAATTTCTAATACCATCAAAGAATGGGGTCTATCAATAGAATGATTTTCTAAAGTTGCCATAGCTCTAGCACTTAAGCTTTTCAAATAACTTTTCAAAGTATCAATAATCTACTTCAAGTACCAAAAGAATATTTGAAAATTAATTTTGTCAAAAGAGCAACCTCTTTAATACCAATTATTTGAGTAAATAACCCAACCAATAGGTACCAAATGAAAAACCTTTTGACAAAACTTTTGATTAACAACAAGAGTGACCTTGCTCTAATACCCATTGTAGGATCGATATGGCAACCGTAGAGGGGGGGTGAATAGGGTTTATTAAGACTAATTAAACTTTTTCACTAAGTGTCGGCCCAATTAAGGAAATTAACAAACTCTTTGCAAATAAGTAATTTCAACAAGAGTTTTACACAAATAAAATAACTATGAATTAAACAATAAATTAACAGTCACACTTTAAAGCACCCTATTTGATTCTTATAAAAAGATTGGTAATGAATATAGAAATTTAAGAACAACCAATAAAAATAAACAAATATGAGCAATTGATTTCAAGAATTAAAAATTGCAATTAATTTCATGCAATAAAATATAATAACAAAAATTAATTGCAAAAATAAATTAGGAGAGGGAAAGAGAAAATAACACTGTAAATTTTATAGTGGTTTGGCACAACCGGCCTACGTTCACTTCCCAAGCTTCTCTTGGGTACTTCACTAAAAGTCTATGACTCTTTCCATGGCTTAGAACTGAACCGCTACAATGTTCTTTTTCTGGGCACAAAAACAAACCCGACCCTTTCCACGGTTGAGGATCAAACCGTTACAACAACTCTTTTTCTGGGATCAAGAGCCAACCCATACAAAAGTTTGGAAAAACAAAAAAGCAAACTTTCTAAATAGAGTGGATTTACAAATTTAGGCACTTCACAAATAAATCCTCACAATACAATTTATCTCTCTCAAGAATAAGAAATAAGAAATAAGAAAATTGAAGCTTGGAGAGAGCAACAATGGAGGCTTATGAATTATGGTGGATTGTAAAAAGATGTGAAATTTTGTTGTTGGAATTTGGAGAAGTTGAATTGTTTAAAAAAGAGATGAGAGTAGGTGAAAACCAAATTCAATTTGGCCTTTAGATATTTAAAAAGAAAATTGAATGGTGGAGATTTAAACTCAACTAGCCGTTAGACACAAATATGTATAATAATATTAAATTCATCTTATTTTTAAATTCATTTTCTTTTTAAATTTATTTTCTTTTTAACATCAATCCAAAAATTAAAAAAAAACCCACCAATTGTTACTTCTCCATTGCTCCAAGTGGCACCTTTCAATTGGTCCACTTTGATAAAAAAAAAAAATATATATATATATATATATATATATATATATGCCACGTCATCAGCTCGGGATTTTTTCATTAAGCTTGTTTCGATCATATCTTCTTCGTTTGAACTCCAATTTGAGTGATTTAAATTGCATTGGAACCGTTGTTCCAAGCTCCACACAATAGACACTTCAAAACACTCAAATTGTTAATAAATAAAAGTAGGTTTGTTATCATCAAAACATTAATTAATCAATTAATTAAAATTAATTAATTTGAGACTAAGTCCCAAAAAACCAACATAATTCACTCCTACCTATTTTTAGGTTAGTAGATTAGTTGTTTCCTTAAGTACTAACTCCAAGACTTGAACAAGAGGCCCCACCCTCTCATTGGCCCGAGAGGGACTAGGTTTGTTGGTTTGACCACAAACCGATTATTCATTATAGGATCAACGGGACTTAAGAAAGAAGATGTAATTACAGGGGTAAAACAATAATTATGACTTAGCTGTAATTACGAACAACTTGTAAAGGATCAACTTGCTTATTATAGTTATATCAAGTGGACACAAATATATCTACAGTGAGGAAAGTGCAACTACTAGACTTTAGTAGAGTGACCCGGTAGTTAATGAATGTTAATTAACTAGGTTAAAGAGTTTAGCCAGTTAATTTTGGATTGTTGGAGCTCATGATTTGTAGGTCCATTAGATCCCTTGTTAGCTCATGGACTAATCCTTGGAACAGTATTGAGTAAATTTGAAATGTTCGGATTCCATTTAGGAGCAATTTTTGTGGTTTGCTTGTTTAATTGTAAATTGGACGAATTTAGAGAGTTATAAATATTTAAATGTGATTTAAATATTTTAAAGATGAATAGAGATTCATCATGTTTGAATTTTTCGGGAAAAATGGAAAAATAATTAAGTTAATATTAAATATTAATTTAATATAATTAATTATTATTAAATTAATTACATGTTAAATTAATATTATTTTAAATTAATTTTTTAAATTAATTTTGAATTAAATATCAATTTATGAAATTGAATTTAAAATTCAATTTTGAGAAATTGGGAAAATCCACTATGTGTAGTGAAAGTAGGTGGTGTTCTTCATGCATGTTTCTTCCCCACCTTCTTCTTCCACCTCCAAATTGAGTGTGTTTTATGATTAGTTGTCTTCATGCATGCTAATCTGTGCTGCATGCTTTCTTCTTTATATAGAAGAGAGTAATTGAAGAAAAAGTTTAAGCTTCCATGCTAATTGCTGCTAAAATCTCCAACCACTAAAAACTCATTAACTAGTGAGTTCTTCAACTTATTGCTCCAAATCCAGCTCAATTTGGATCCCACAATCCGTTCTAAGGCCTAAGGATAACAAGGAAGACTCTCAAGGTTGTCCATAAAGTGTTTGTGATCAGAAATTCTTAGGAATCAACTTCAATTTTGAGATTCAACAAGTAAGTTCTCTTGCTCTGTTTTTTGGTTTTAGAACAAGCATGTTTAATCTTCAAAATTGATGTAATTAGAGTGCTTTAGGTCCTAATTGCTTTCGCTATTATGTTGCTAACTTCTTCATTTATATCAAAAGATACTTTATGCAATTGTTCTAGCAAACAAGAGATAGGTATCAGATTCCTACTGATACTAGGAACATAGAGTACATTTTCTAACAAAATGTATCTATCTCCAAAGAACAACTTCAAAACTCCCACTGCTTTGGCTGAGATGATCTCCAAGTTGTCTCTGGGAACTAGTTTTCTGAAATAAGAACAAACATGATTAGTGGCTCCTGAATCTAATATCCAAATCTAGTATCCAGTTGGAGTTATCATTCTCCACTAAACATGTTTCAACAACTAGTAAATCATATTTACCTTGTTTTTCTTTCTCAGCTTCTTTCTCAGCAAGATACTTCGGGCAATTCCTCTTCTAGTCCTGTTCTCATTGTGGTGGAAACATTTTCCTTATCTGCAACTTTTTTCTTGTGGTTGAGATTTGAAAGAGCTTTTTCCTTTCCCTTCTTCTTCATACTCTTTTTCCTTGACGATGAAGGTCCAAACTTAGTCCTTGAGGATGATCCTCTTTAGGACTTTTTAGAAATAATATTTATTTCCCCTTCACATGCTTTTGACTTCATCATGGATTGAAACGTATGAGCTCGTTGAAAAGAGAAAGTCATATTATATTCTATTTTATTCATTACCGCATTAGTGCGGAATGGTAGACAACTCTTCGAAAGAGATTCTAGAATAAAGCTGACTTGACTCTGTCATCTATGACAGCCCTGTTTACTTTCGCAATATTGAAGTGGACCATCATATCCAAAACATGTTCTCTAACAAAGGTTCCTTCCTTCATGCAAGAATTGTAAATGTATTTGATAGTATCATGTTTGACCTATGAGGATGGTTGTCCAAACATTGTCTGCAGCGAGTCCATGATTTCCCTAGCGGTCACCATGTTCTCATGCTTCTTGGACAACACATCTGATATGCTTACCAAGATGTAGACTCGGGCTTTATCGTTAGCCCTAATCCATCTGTCATACGCATCCTGAACATTTCGATTTGCAGTTGAGTCGGGAACTGGAGGACATCCGTCCATTAAAACGAACCGTAGATCATCCATAACCAGTATTGTATTAGGGTTTGATTTCCATTTACCATAGTTATCTCTGTTAAGTTTATCGGAAGCGAGTAGTTGAATAAATGAACTAGCCATTGCTGGAAAAATAAATTTTAATTAGTGAATTGCTTAATAACTTTTTATAATCCAATCAGGTTTAGCAAGTAACAATGTACCCAAATTTATTATTCTCTTGCAATGATACTTTAGTGTTTTAGAATAACTTCTACCGAGTGACACTCAATTACTCTTTCGCTAAATGAAGACATTCTTGATTAAATACAATACCATAATAACTCTTATTTCTATAGTATTTAATTATCACTTATTTGGCCAAAAAATACCAACACTTGGTAAATTTTGTAAGTGTAACCCTCCATTTTCAAATTTTAGATATTGGAATCAAAAACCTTTCGAGGGAAAGAGAATGTTGAAAACGGACCCAAGAAACCCTATCCATTTTTGAAGCTTACGATGTTCTGAATCCCATAATACAAACCCTCCGAATGGTAGTGTCGTGGTAGGAAACGATAGCAAATGCATCTTGGAAATCTCACAGTGCAACCTAATGGAAGAGACCATAGGATGTGTTGACACACTTCTTTCACCCATTTACTATAAACTACTTCCCCTATTACCTTGTTATTGACTAATGCAAACATTTTCTAAATGGAAGCCGCTCCCAAGGCAACTCAAAGCCAAGCATGAATCTCATGGTGTGAACTCTTAGGGACGTAAGAACTAATGTATCATATATACAACTCTCCCACTGAAGTGTTCTAATTGGTATATTGGGTATCTTTACTTAGTTATATCTCGACTAATTAAATATAACCTAAGCCTAAGTTTTTGTCCAAGTATAACTCTTATACTAAAGTTAACCTACGATGTCTAAGTGATAAAACCCCTTTTTATACTCATAAACACAAGTTCATAAAACTAGGTTAACATAAATTCAAGAACCGGTTTGATCCCCAAGTAGCAAGTGTTCCGTAAACTGTAAACTTAAGTGCCTCCAACCTTAGATAGGATCTTGTCGGTGAATTTTTGTAACTTTTGTTTTATAAATAAACTACCTACTTTAGGTTTGTTAACCCTAAGTGAGCATGCATTTTATCTTTGTTATAGATTTTAAATGTCTAATTCTTTTTATAACTCTTTATAAAAGAATAAACATCTATAACATACATTTCATAAGAATAATATAACAACTTCTACTAATTTTTATGAAATCTAAAAATGCATATTATATATTATAACACTTTATAACATACATAGACGCTTGAAACATGTCAATCCTACAGTGGGATTTTAAATCTATATGTCATACTTTATGCACAAATAAATTTAATTTAATTAAAACATACATTCTAAATGCATAATTAATTAAATACACTCAATTGGATTGATTTTCTCATTTAATGGCTTAAAACAACTAAATTATTACAATAATAATTGAGAAACCTGCTAGAACCGACCCCGAACCTTTGGAACCAGTTCGAACCGAGTGAAAATCGCTTGAACCGGACTCCAAAGTTGAAAAACAAGGCTGACTTGCTGGAATTTGACTAAACCGGACCAAAAAATACCGAACCAGCTTGAACCGGTCCAGTTGGACCGTTCTTCCACCATGCGCTCGTGCCTTCTGGAAAAATAAGAACAACATCGCGACGCTCCGCGGCAGAAGACTTTGCTGCTCTTTTTTGTTGACTCCTCTTCCAAATTCTTCAAATTACAGCCTAATTTGAACTCTATTAACTCCAACAAAATTACGTATCCTTCTTCACACATCAAGGGCCATTAACAAGTAGTCAATTACAATAATTACATCAAATCAAAGCAAAATTAGATGCCAAAACAAGAAGAAGAAAAAACTCAACCTTAGCAACCACAACATTCATCTCATGAAATTGCACCCACCAAGCTCAAATTAATGCAAATTGAATGCTTTAATCATGCTCTGATACCAATTGAAGGAGTTAGAATGTAAAAATGGAAGCAATTAGGATCTAAAGCACTCTAATTTCATTAAATTTGAGAATTAAACATGCAAGTTCTAAAAACCGAAAAACATAGGATTGATACTCACTTGTTGTAGCTCAAAATTGAAGTTGTCTCCTCCAAGTTTTTTTATCACGAACACTTCGTGGTCTACCACAAATCATCCTCGTTATTCTCTGGTCTTAGAATGGATTGTAGGATCCAAATCTTGATGAATTTGGAGCAAATTTGAGAGAAAGTGAGTTTTTGGAAAGTTTTGGTATTCTTGAATTTTCAGCAAAATTCAACTAAGTCTTCAGCCCCAATTTCATTTCTTTTTCTTCTATAACAAGAAGAACTTTCAAATCTCATTAGCCATGGAATTGACACCCAACATGGTGATTAAGACACTTAATTAGGAGGTGGAAAGTGAGGAGGTGAGGTGGGTTTCAAAAACGCCGCCTCCTCCTTCCATGCAAAATTGGATAATTCCAATTTTCTATTTGAATTAATTCTAATAATTAATTAAATAATATTAATTTAATATTAATATATAATTAATTTAATTAATTAAACAATTTAATTAATTATATTAAATTAATATTAAATATTAAAAAATAAATTAATAAATTCTCCATTTGTCCCGTCAATTTCTAACCCGATGAATTTCTATTCATCTGTATGATATTTAAATCATATTTAAATATCCCCAACTCTTCAATTCTGTTTAATTCATAATTAAACGAACAAACCGTAAAATTTGCTCCTTAATCGAATTTGAACATCTTCAAATTCTTTCACCACACTGTTTAAAAAAAAAAAAAAAAAAAGAATAGTCCATGAGCTAACAAAGGGACCTAATGGACCTACAGATCATGAGCTCCAACAATCTGAAATTAATCAGCTAAACTATTTAACCAAGTTAATTAACATTCGTTAACTGTTGAGACACTCCACTATAGCCCGGTAGTTGCACTCTCCTCATTGTAGATATATTTCTGTCCACTTGATATAACCATGATTAGTAAGTCGATCATTCACAAGTTGTTCGTAATTACAGTTAGGTCAAAATTACCATTTTACCCTTGTAATTACATCTTGTTCCTCAAGTTCCACTGATCCTCTAATGAACAATAGGTTTGTGGCCCAACCAACAAAACAAGTCCCTCTCGGGCCAATGAGAGGGTGGGGCCCATTGTTCAAGACCTGGAGTCAGTACTTAAGTGAACAACCTCTACTAACCTTAAATTAGGTAGAAGTGAATTCCATCTTGCACAACTATGTCCCCAGCTATCTGTCTGGTCTTATCACTAAAATGGAAGGCATATTGAGTCAGCGAACTCAGGCCACTCTCACCCATGTAGACTAAAGAATATTCTAAAAAAAAAACATGAGTTCATAGTTAGTTAAGGATTAAGATTAGTTACCTAGGTCATTAGGTTGAAATAATCAATTTGAACAACAAACGACGTTATAAAGTAAAAGTGATTATTTCATGGTCTGGTCTTATGCAAACTCATTGCATAGGATGCCCACACTTATGATTCTACATGAACGATATAGGATCACATCGTTTGTATCAAATACAAAATGAGTTGCATCTATAGTGTCCCCAAGATAAGGTATCCAGCATAATCCCTATACTATAGACCATTTTGTCTATTACTTAAACTTGATCCACTTTTATGTCTACACATAAAGTCTAAGTATTCATAACATAGCCAAGGGTTTTTAGCTTATTGGATTTAGAGTTATGATAGAAGCAATTCATATATTCAATACCATCTTTATTGAATTAAATCTCGATAACAACTTTATTAAGAATATGTTCAAAGTTTACATACCATGAGTTTTAGGACATAAAACCCAAAAATATATATTATATTAAATTTGATTTGATATAATTATATTTAATAAATAATAATTAGGGATTAAGGTTAGTTCTCATCTCTATATAACGATATAGAGATACAAAGAACTCACGGT
Source organism: Citrullus mucosospermus (assembly GCA_030954485.1). Taxonomy (NCBI): domain Eukaryota; kingdom Viridiplantae; phylum Streptophyta; class Magnoliopsida; order Cucurbitales; family Cucurbitaceae; genus Citrullus; species Citrullus mucosospermus. Next base: position 10,852,663 of record CM062064.1, on the reverse strand, counting down.
AGAAAAACAAAAAAGCCATAAGCTCTCTTCTCTCTAAAATTCTCTAGAAAACCTTCTCTCAAAATTCTTCAATTCTCTGGAACAAGAAAGGATCCCACCATCCTATTTATCCACCATGAGTCATAGCAAGGTTGCTTAACGTTGGTGTTCATGACCTTGGAGTTTTAGTTCAAAAACTCCAAATAATTTAGAAGAATCATTTTCAACCAAAAGGTATTTCTAAATTATTTGACACATAAGTTTAGCCTTATTTTTCTATAAAATCAATTATATTTTTTCTTTCTCAAATCAAAGACAAAAGCGATCGTACGCTTCCACATTAGGGTTCAATCTCTTCAGCTTGAACACACTATATATATAATTAAATTAATTAATTAATTTACAATTAATTAATTAAATATCACATATTTAATTTAATATGAATCTTATTCCATTAACCTTCTCTCACATAACTTATAGTTTTAATATATAGTTTTTATATGAATCTCATTCATTTAATTAATATTTAAATCTTATTTAAATATTTATGTCTCTCATAGCATAAGGTATAAATTCTGAATCTCATTCAAAAATAACTTTACATTATAATGTATCTATATACATTATATTAACTGTATCATATATAATTAACTCCCTTATTAATTTTAACACTTCAAATTAATCCAAAATAACTGATTCTTATTCAAAGGCTTAACGAGCTAGCAAGGGGACCTTAGGAACCTATATATTAGAAGTTCCAATGATATGAGATTAATTAATTTAAATCTTTAATTAAATTAATCAATATTCATTAACTATAGGTCACTCCACTAAAGACCTACAGCTGCACTATTCGCACTATAGATATATTTTTGTATCCACGGATATAACCAATCAACATCGTAAGTCGATCCTTCACAAATTACTTGTAACTATAGTTGGGTTAAATTACCGTTTTACCCCTGTAGTTACATCTAACTCCTTAAGTACCACCGATCCCTCTAATGAACAAACAGTTTATAGTCCAACTATAAACTAACCCCTCTCTTCTGCCATTGAAAGGGTGAAGCATCTTTGTTTAAGACCTGGAATCAGCCCTTAAGAGAGTAATTTATCTACTTACCCTAAAGATTAGAAGGAGTAAATTCAATTTTGTGAAGATTATGTTCCCAGCTCCCTATTCAAACAAATCCCCAAAATGGTAGGCTTATTGAGTCGGCAATCTGGCCACTCTCACCCATACAGATTAAAGGATTGTCCTCATAGACAAGAGTTCATAACCTACTCAGAATTAAGGTCGAGTCACCTACAGTCATCCTATGAAATGTTAATTTCTTCAATTAACAGTGTTACAAGGAGAAATTAAACATTTCGTAGTCTGGTCTTATACAAACTCTTTGCATAGGATACCCCCACTCACATGTCTCCATATGAACGATTAGGATCAAATCGTTTGTAACACTTTACAACTCTTGTAACAATTACAAAGCGGGTCGTATCCGTTTACCAGGTTAAGGCACCCAACCTTATCCTATACTACAGACCTTTTTGGTTATTACTTAAACATAATCCATCCTCGTATGTCAACCACATACATGTTTAAGTTTATATAAAATAACCATGGATATTAGTTAATTGGATTGAGTTAATGCAAAAGACAAATAAAATAACTCCTTATTTTATTGAATAAATAAAATATATTTGCAACTTTACAAACTACGAGACCTCAAGAGATTTAGGAACCAGTCCCAACATGGGTATTATAGGAAAGTAAATTTCCACTTTCGAAAAATGTTTGCCTATTTAGTTACCGAACCTTAGAGAGGGTTTAAGCTATAAAACAAGTGTCTGAAAGTGGGGGATTGATTTTGGGGTTCAAATCAAGGAGTTTCGAACGTTCTCCATCGATGGAATTCACGGCGATAGTAGTATTCCCTATTCCTCTTGCTTTTCATTCTTTATATGTTTGTTGCAGTGTATGAGGCTATGTTTATAACAACGATGTGTGACTAAACGTTTTAGTTCTAGGGTGTTGATGAATTTCTTTATGGATTTAAGTTAATGTGTATTATTATCTATGGATAATGTGATTTTGATTGTTTTCCAATATTAGTGTGCTTCTTACATTGACTGATCATCAGAATATGCTAATTAGTCGATTAGAAAGATTGTATATTTAAGTAGACCTATAATATTGGATCATTATCTAATCCATTATGAAATTGGTTGATAATGAAAGTTGATCATAACTATGTTTAATGTCGTGCTTCTTAATTAATTTGATTTCAAGAAATTAGTAATCAATTATGTTTACATGAGAAAAGATTATTGTTGAAAGATAATAATCTGAAAAATAGTTTTCAGACTTAAATATATCATTGACACCATATTCCATAGAACCTTTGTCTGACTTAAAGAAGTCATTAAGGAAATCAACACCCTTTAATATCTATGTCTCTTGAATTTCAACCTTTGTTTTACTTTTGTTTTTCTTTAATTTTCAAAATTAAATCATCTAGCTTCCCACGCTTATATAAAGTCAATACGATTCTAAAATAGATAGACTTAAACTGGGCATTTGATCTCCAAAGTAAAATACTCAGTCTCTTACTTTATTTTACTATATTATACTTCATACTTACGCTTGCATTTACCACATTAGTTGGTTTTTGGAGTTTGGGGGGTTTGCAATATATGGGATGGATTAAAAAAAAAACTTTCTTTAGTATTTTTCTAATTTTCATATTTTTCTACTTAATAGCTTAAGTAGTGATTTTAGAAAAAAAAAAAATTTAAGTACAATTTATTTTATAAAATTGATTTTAAGATGTTTGGTTTCAAGCTTTTTAAAGTGATTTTCATATATTTAAAAATGATCTTCAATTATCTTTTGTTTTAAAAGTGACTTTAGAATTATCAAATTATTAAAAATGACATTTCTTATTTGAGAAATTATTTTAAAAGGGCAAGATGTTGTTCTTAAATATAAGAAAATTTTGGTATTTCAATAAAGGAATAAAATGAGGGCAACTATTTTGACTGATTCTCGGTGAATCACTCTACTAAGAATCATCCCTAAATTAATTATTAAAAAAATTAATTTTAAATGATATCATATTTTTTCTAAAATCAATTTCAACATTTGCCAAACATTAATATTTGAAATGAAAATGATTTTTATGACTGCCAAAATCACCTCAAACAAATCTTAAATTTAATTATTAAGATAGACCATGCAAACACAACCATCAATTTTGACTCAGACAAAGTGCAAAGCTATTTAAAATTATTTCAACAATGATACGCGGTATTATTTCAACATTACTATTTGATATCTAATTTAATAATTAATAATAAAGTTCACATTATAATTTATTGAATGTAGTTTTGGGGTACGAAAGGACGAGATATATATATAAATTTCAAATTTTTCATAAGCACATGGATTTAAATTTTCTAGTCATATATTCCATTTCTTAAAAAGAAATAAATGTGAAGGGCTAAAAAGATGCTGATATAATTAATTATATGTAATTTTCAACCAAGTCTTTCAGATGAAATTGCAAGCATAACGTGGAATCCAAGTCTTAAATCAGAGTATCACACTAAAATGAGCGTGTTATTAAATTTGAAGTATTCTCCGCCTCACATATTGTTGAAAAAAAAAATTCATAACTATCAAATCAACCTTGATACTGTAAATGGTTTAGGGTCAGTTTGGTAGGAAATTTAAATAACATAAATTTGAAAATAAGGGTTGAATAAAAATAAAGTTGATTCATATTTTTAAATATGTGATTGGTGGTAGATTTAGAAATTAGATAAAACAATTGTTTAAAATGTTTGATACTAAAGTTATAAATCATAGAAGAAATTGTAGTTACTCGCGAAATGTTAGTTTACAATAAACTATTATTAATCTATTTATAAACATGTTTTATATTTTTAAAAAATTGTACAATTATTAATTATTTTGTAATATAATACATTACATAATATATATTTTAATTTTTAAAAAGATTAATTGAGTTTATAAAATGATATACTATTTCTAAAGGTTTTTATCTTCATTTAATATAATTTTGTATTTTAAAATTTTTAATTCAAAATCTAGATATAGTGAAAATATAAATAGGTTGGTTTATGAATTTCTACTATTTTGATCATAGAATCCGAAAATAGTTGTTAAGAAACCGAATTTGGGTATATTTGTTGAACTAAGTGAATCTAAAAACATAAAACAAAATTGGGATGACCAACCAAACAAATAATCCTTAAAGAAGTGTTTGGAGAACTGTAATAGAATAGGCTTGTAATGTAATCTAATCTAAAATAAATGTTTGGATTGAGCGTTTTGGGCTCAATTTGTAATACAAAATTCATTCAATTTCAACAGTTTTCAACCGAATCTTATTTCTCACCTTTCCACGGTTCACAATCTCATTTTTGTTTATTCCTTTAACTGTTCACTCATTCCAATACTCATATGATTCGTAATAATTCTATTATACTTCAGCCCCTAAATTTCCAATTCAAATCTTATTATGGGTATATATTTTTTATTATGGTTTTTAGCCAACAATAATTAGGGTAGATGATTCAATGGTGTGATCTTTTTGGTAAAGATGGTATGATTTAAGTCTTTTCATTATGTTTTTCTAAAATAATGTATGGGTTCAATTGGTTAGGTTGAGAGCTTAACTTTATTTCATTAAGCCAACACGTGTACACGACAAAAGGGTGTCTATCTCACATATTGACCATGTCATCAATGTTCCTCAATCTCAAAAACCATACCTCAAGAACTTCTAGTAATTTCAAATAATCAAATTATGATCATAAATTCAAAATTACTTCTAATTAGTTATAAAAACGAGGGTTGTTTTAAAATATAGCCAAGTAAATATATATTTATAAATATGAAAAAGAATTCATTGTCTATCTGTGATAGATTTCGATAGATAGAGAAATTTTTATATATTTATAAATAGTTTGATATTTTTCTATTTATAATAATTTTCTTAAAATTAATTTTCACTATTTATTATTATTTTTGTTATATTCATTTCTAGCCATACACCATCTTTGTTGTTTATTATTATTTTTTTTAATACCATAAGAGTAAGGGGATTTGAACCACGAATGGTTTAATCACTATGTCAATTGAGTTATACTCGCTTTGGACTTTTTTTTTTTTTTCTTTTGAATCTATAGAATTATCCAAAAATAATTTTTCAAAGTAATTGTGGAAATCCTAACTTAAGATAATCTATGCTTAATTAATGGATCCTTAATTAAGAATTGATAATTAATTTTTTGATAAAGCTTTAGAAACTAATTTCGAATTAAAAAGAAAAAAGAAGGAAACGAAAGCAAGTAATCCAAAAAAAAAAATTAAAAAAATTAAATAAAAAAGGGGGAAAGAGAAAAACAGCTAAATGCAAATAAAATCAAAATTGTGAACACCACAATAAACGGGTGTTATTGATATCCACACTTTTTGACTTTATCACCAACCATAATAATTTGGATTTCATTATCTTCAAGATATCCTCACTTTTCTCGCAAAAAAAAAAAAAAAGAAAAAAAAAGTAAATGCTACCCCAAAAAAAAAAAACTATAATAATAATAATAATAAAAGAAAAAAAAAAAAACCTTACACATACGCACATATACAAATAGCAATTATTTTCGCAAATTACAAATATAATAGAAAAATTTAAATCTGAATTTTTTTAAAATTATTTTCTACTATTTCAATTTACCCTCAGTAAGTATATCCCAAATGCTTTATATTCAACTAATATAACAAGTATAAAGTAATATCAGTTAATTTGTTCTATTTTCACATTTTTGATGAGATTTTAATGACATGTGACTCACATTTAATTTGGTATATCAATTGTAGAATGTATAGATGTACTTCGTATTTTATATACAAGTAGATTAATGTATCATATTCAAAGAGAAAGGAAAAGCATTTCAACAATATTGTTGATACTCTAATGTGAAGCATATCATTCAAACTGATGTACTTAAAGTATAACATTGATATTTCAATTTTATATCAATACTTATACAAAATGCATTTCAAATATATCATAAGTGTAACAATAGTGTAATATCATCATTTTTTTTTCAAAATACAATAGTAAGCATTATATTGGTGTATTAATAGTTTATCAACACTCATTCAAAGTTCATTTAAAATTAAACGATTCTTGTACCAATAGTATATTAGTAGTCACTAAAAATTCATTTTAAGTAAATCATTAATGTATCAATAGTATGTCAGCACTTATCCAAACTTCATTTTCAAGTATAACATTGGTGTATCAGTAGTATATAAATTATATTCGTCCCAAACTAAATTTAAAGTTTAACATTGGTGTAGTAGTAGTAAATATATCAATGTCAATTTAAAATTCATTTCAACTATAACATTGGTGTATCATTCGTATATCAATACACCTTGAAAATACATTTGTTCCATCAATAGTAGATAACCACCATTCAAAATTCAAATGTAAGTGTCACATTGATGTATCAATAATTTACCAACATACCTCCATAATGGTTACCAATAATACAAATTGAACCATTATAAGTTATTTATGATTATGTACTAGAAAAATAATCCACTGAAACAAACGAATAAATATTCAAATTAAGTGGACGAATAATAGAAAATACATGAGCACATGTTCATTCATAAATTTGGTATAATAACTAGTAACATGAGCTCTTTTCAAATATAGCAAAAAGAACCAAAATATTTACAAATATAGCAAAATTTCATTGTCTATCTGCGATAGACTGCAATAGATCATGATAGACTACTACCTATGTCACGATAGACACAAATAGTAGTCTGTAGCGATCTATCGCAGATGTAAACAATATATTTTGCTATTAGTTGTAAATATTTTCAACATTTAAGATAATTTCCCTAGTAACGTATCAATCATATAATTGACCGATCTACCAAATATAAAATAAATCTGTAAATTGATACACTAAGCCTAAAGTATGTCAAATATACTATTAATATGAATGTTGATACACTCAAGAGAATAAAATTGGAAAAATAAAAAACGAAAGTAATATCTATATTCTTTTTGCTACATCTGTCAAGTTCAAAAAAGCATTACTGAATTTTAAATTCATAGAATATCTTTTTGTTATTTTTGCAACTTCTCCTGCATATAAACAAAGAAGATGAGGGATTGTTTAGCACATGTATTAAAGAAACAAATATTTAAAATGTTGATGTTGATAAGAATTTTGAGGTCTCCATTTCACAAAATTGTCAATGTAAATGGATATTTATGGAAAAATTATAAAAACAAAAAGTAAATAAATAATTACTTAAAATAATAAATATATATATTTATGCTTTATAATAAATTTAAAATACTTATCATTTATACTATAGTCACATTTGTGTCATCTTGTTGTCTACTTTTTATGTTTTACAAATTTTTTTAACGATAATATAATGAAAATATCAATTTACCTTTCATATTGATCCTATAGAAATGTCGATGAAAATATCAACATAGAAGATTAACGCCATGAAATAATCAAAATTTATCTTACATTTAAAGCCAATATTCACAATGTTATGAATTTGAAATATAACTAATTATTTCAAAATAAAGTTATTCATAAAATAATCTACAAACCAAAAAGAGAATATAATAAAAAATGAAAATCAATCAACTTTGAATATCGTTAAAGTAGTTAGGTCTTCCCTTATAAATCATATATATTGTAAATTATCCTCAACTATTGATAATGAATCGATTGAAAATATCAATTTATACTCCTAAACTTTAGAGGTTGTATTAATTTAAATTTTAAACTAATAATTGCATCATTTTACATTGAACTTTGGTAAACGTTTCAATTTAAACCCTCTGTTGTGTTTTGTTTAGGAAAACTCGTGTGAAACTTATAATTATATCATAAACCCCTAAACTTTCATATATGAATTAATTTAGACTCTTCATCTGTCTTTTGAGAATTTTCCACGCATTTACTCTCATTGCCCATTTTGTAATCGACATTTATAGAAGTTTACACATGTTTTAGAATCAATGCATGGATGATTTTTAAAGGTAATTATAATGAAAGATCTAAATTGATTGGTTTATGACAATTTTGGAGTTTAATTGACTCAAATCATAAATTACATACAATATTGGTCAAACAAAATTTGTTGGAGGGTGTAAATTGATACAATCATGAAAGTTCAAAGTTTAAATTGATACAATTTTTATTTTAGGGTTTTAATTGACACATACCCCAAAGTTTAGGTGTATAAATTGATGTTTGTCCTAAAAATTATAAATAATAATAGAAACTGTAATACATCAACCAATTTTTTAACCTAGGACTAGAAATAAAATTAAATGTTAAATTATAAGTTTAATTTCTTTTAAGGCCTCGTTTTGTAACCATTTCATTTTTTGTTTTTGTTTTTGAAAACTAAGCTTATAGACACTACTTTCACCTTCAAAGTTATTCATTTATTATCTAATTTTTACCAATGGTTTAAAAAGCCAAGCTAAAATTTGAAAACTATAAAAAATAGCTTTTAAAAAACTTGATTTTGTTTTTGAAATTTGGCAAAAAATTCAACCATTGTACTTAAGAGAGATGCAAATCAATATAAGAAATGGGGAGAAAATATGCTTAATTTTCAAAAATAAAAACAAGAAACAAAATGGTTACCAAATTAGGCCTAAATTTTTGTAGTTTGTTTTTTATTTGATCTTTAAACTTAAAAAATTATGTAAAATAAAAGGTCAAATTACAAGTTTATTTCCTGAACGTTTACATTTGTATCATTTAGCCCTTGAACATTAAAAATGTCTAATAGGTCTCCAATCCTTTAATTTTGTGTCAACTAGATCATTGAACAATAAAAAGTACATAATAGATTCATAAACTTTATGTCCATTAACTTTTCACACACAAACACGCGGAGAGTTATCTTATCTTATGGACACGAAATTGGCAAGAAACTGGCCCAAGTGAGTTCATTTGAATTGTGGAAAGTGGTTCGCCTCGACCTTCGAGGCTGAGATCGAGGCTAACATATTACATGCATACGTATTCTGGCTTGGGGCTAACATATTCCACCATGCGACCCATTTTGGTCTACCTCGCCCTCTGAGGCCGACAGATTCCACGCATGCAACACACTATAGTAGGCTCCTTATCTTGAATCTTCATTGTGGCTTAGTCCAGGACACAAGTGTCCTATTTCCAAAAAGAAAAAAGATAAATGAGATAAGATCTTAAGCATAAAAGGATGAAGAAGACCCCGAACCTAACTCCACTATAAATAGAGCACGACAAACCAGTATGAAGTAAATTCATCTTATTTTTTAAATTGCTCGTTGAGACCTTTGTGTTGAGATCTAACTTAAGCATCAGAGTGGCTATGGTAAGCATCACATCAGTGTGTTATTTTGACTGTTTTGTAGGTGATCTCCTCCTTAAACAACAAATTCAACATTGGTGGCATGTGAAGGTCAGGTGTGTTTTATGTTAGTTTTTAACCCACATATCTACTAAACATAAAATTGAAACTTTAGGTTCCATTAGACATAAAATTTAGTTTTATGTCTAATATATCACTTAACAATTATCTTTTTTAAAAAATTAAATACATCGAGACACATTAGATACAAAATTATGGGGTTGTTTAGGCACTAGGTTGGTTATTATTGTCAGTAGTTATTATAGCCAATGAGTTATAAAGGTCTATGTTTGAGATGCAAACTATTTTAGTTTGTATTACAGATGAGAAGAGATGATGGTTATAGAATAGTAAATACGATAAACAATGAGGTTTTCAAATAGTTTTACTATAGCTAAGGGTGTGTTATAATAATGGGGAACTTCAACTATTATATTGGGATACCTAAAGATTGAGCGAGCCACAATAGTTCACCCCTACCTAAGGCAACTTAGGGGCCAAATACCCCTTACAATATATAGAACCTATTATGCACAAAATTTCAAATTTAGGAACTTATTAAGTACGGAATAAAATATTTTTAGTTTATTAGACAAGCTTATGGGTGTTTAAGGTGAGTGTATGAGTTGAAATATAAACTCAACTCAATGTTTGGTGGGTCAATTTTGTATGTCCCAAATATTTTATACTCATGTCTACCAACACTGTACTCAACCCTCATCACCACCAAGACACCATTACCCAACTTTGGCCACCACCTCCAGCAGTCGCCAACAACGCCCAACTATGGCCACAACCACTACCATTGATAGCCAACTCCGACGACCTGAGAAAACAATCATCTCCACCAACTTCGACTACCATTATTTTAAATTATCACTATTACAAATTTGAGTTTTGTTGAAACATGTGTTATTTGATACTCGTGACATAAAACCATCAATAAAACCTTAATTTAGAGCTTAAAAATAACTATAATTTAATAATAAAAATATTTATTGTAATAAACGTCAATAATTGATTTTAAGTTGACGGACAAAAATGTCAATAAAAACACCTTTGTTGACACAAAGTACGTAAGTTTTGTCAGAATAGTGAACTCCCGAGTTATTTTTATTAGTTCATAGTATTTGATAGTTGTTCTTTATAGTAATTTGACATTAATAAAAAAAAATGTTAGCATGTATACAAACCAAACAAACTTATATATAAAAACACTTTTAAGAAGGAGTTGCGGACATATGAGTGTTTTGATCATAAGTGTTCAATTGAAAATAACTCTTTGAGAAACATTTTTTCCAGATTAATCAAATAGAAGCTTGTATCATGACAAAAAAAAAAAAATGTATGAACTGAAGTTTGGGAGGCAAAAGGAAGTTGTCGAACATATCTATCAGATAGATAATTTGGATGGATATTTACGTAAGTAGACTTGGCTATTTAGTACATTTTTTTTGTGCCAACCATGTAACATGATCATTAATAGGGTTATTATAGTATAATTACATTTTGAGAATATTTAACTTACACTGTAAATCCAAATTTGCTTTGTTCCAATGAGTCCAATATAATTTTGTCAAATTTAATTGAAAACATCAGATGCATAATGGTGTAAAATGATTACTTAAATTAAAAAAATTCGAAATACATAATTCAAAAGTAAACCCTAAATTTTATTTCCATGAATTTTGAACAATACATGTATACTAAAAAACAATAAAACAAAATGCAATTAATAATTTATTTTTTTTAAAAAAAATGTGTAGAATGGTTGAATAAAAAATAATTCAAACAAAGACAGTCACCATAAAAAAATTTCAAACAAATATATGAAAGAACCGAAATAATTTAGGAAGTAAATGTATAAAAAATGGAAAATAAATCCTAATAACTTGATTAAATTTTATTGTTTTAAAAGTGGAAATGATTTTTCAGAACACTCCAAGTAGCTCGGAAGCCACTAATTTTCTTGGTTCGAAAAAAAAAATAATAATAAATAATAAGAAGAAGAAAAGCCACTAAAATCTCGGGTGAAGGAACGTTGGCCTTCAAAGAGAGAGTGGGGGAAAATCATTTCGAAGGAAAAATAAAAAAAAATGGGAAAGGTATTTTTGTGGGGAATCTTCCATGGAAGTACGCACAGCATTGAGCGGTGTAGCGCAACAGAATCCATTCATCTTCTTAATTTTCATGTTTTATTAAAATCCCTCTTTACTTTCAACTCCTTGCTTTGAATTCCTTCTTCTTTTTTTTTTTTTTTTTTTTTTTTAGTCAAGAAAACACATTCTTGTAAGCAAAGCAATCGCCCAAAATCCCAACTTCCCTTCCCCTCTCTCTGTCCCTACTCTTCCTTTTCCTCCTCCCCCCGCCGGTGGGTCCACACCCTTTTCGACGGAGCTCCGACCAAGCCTGCGTTTGATCGTCTTCACCCTCTCCTCAATCCTCCACTACTTCTCTTAACTCTTCCAAAACTGGTGGGTATCTGTAATTTGTTGCTTACCCTCTTTTAATTTCTTCGTTTTCGAGACTTCTATTATGTATTACTCCATCATATCTGGAAACCCTAGTTTTCCGTCTTCTCCTCGCCATTCCCTTTTACCCCTTTTCTTTTATTTCTTGTCTTTTCATCCATGATGCTTAATTTTGCATTTTTCCGACTCGAAAAATTGTAATTGCTCTGCAGCTTCTCGCAAGCTAAGATAATTTCTTGGAGGGTAGTCCGTCATTTCTTGTGGATTGTTTCATGGCTTTGGCTATGTTTGTTTATTCCACCAGTTTCGCATGTTTTTGTATATATGGTAGTAAATAGTTTGAAGTATAATACTTTTCTTGCAGCTTTGCATCTGTATTTTGCTTCAGAATCTAGGGACGTTAATTTGTTAAAGTAACATGCATGCTTGAGAACTTGATTCTTCCTGTTCAGTATAAAATTCTCGGTGGCCACTTTTATTTTTCCTGGATTACCTTTGTTTGAAGTGAATAAACTTTGCATTACGAAATAATAGCTTAAAACTCCATTATGTTCGTTTACCATATTATTGGGAATAGTTCTGTTGTGAATCAGTAGTTAAAACGCTTGGACGAAAGTCATGGTTGCTATTTGTTTGTTTGAATATGGGGTAGGATGAAATATTAGAGAAAAGTTTGGGATGCAAGTCATCACTTTAGAGATGGTTTACTACTATTTTAAATCTGGTGGTGCACTTATATACCTGAATTATGTTTTTAAAAATTGCTGCTTGTGCTGTCTTAAGACTTCAGGTTGTCGATCAACATGCTCAAATCGACAGAAGAACTAGGTGAAAATGTAATTAGCAGGCTTGAAACAAGTGAGAACAATGAATATGTAAGGCTAGTCATTGCTAATGAAACAAGTCCTTTGGAATCAGAGATCCTACAGCCTGAAGCAAAATTGGAAAACAGATTTTCCTTGAAGTGGTGGATCAAAGTCTCACTATGGTCCATTATTAGCATTGTATTTCTTCTTGCTTTCTTCAAATGGGGAGTGCCATTTCTTTTTGAGAAGGTAATTCCCCTTAATTACAGCGCCATTCTTTTCTGTTTATAACCTATCTTTCAGCTGAACTTCAGTTTATTTAACCTGACCCTGTTATTTATTTTTAGATTTTTGCTGCTCATAAAGCATGATATACTTGCAAACTTATGCAACCAAGTTTGATTGAATATGGAATAACCATATCTGCAAGTTGATACATATAATCATAATCATATTGCAAATCTTAATGTCAGTTCATGATAAGAGCGTTCTTACTGGAAAGAGAGTAAATAATATTTGATTGTATTAGCTGTAAAGCATCAAATCATCTTAAAGAATGCAAATTTGTAGAGGTAATGTTAGTCTCCTTTGGCTTTTGGAGAGTGGGAGGATGAAATCTTTTCCCCCTCTTAAACATCTTTCTTTGTTCTACCTAATATTTCTTTTCTAAAAAGAAACGTGATATTACATGAATGGCCTTCTACACTATGCCAGATTGGCCGAAAACCCGGTGTTGCTTCCAGACTACTGTTGATACAGCATCATTTTGATTTGAATAAAAAAATAGTAATTAAGAGTGTAGTCCTATAGTACATTGTTGACGAGGATTTTGTGGCTGGGGGTTCTTTTAGTATTGTTTGTAGGCACAATATACTTTGAAATGGGACATAATCATGAGTATTGTGTGTATTATTGGGAGAACTTCTGTTCTACAGAGGTCTCTAGAGCTCAAACTAAATGCATGACCAAAATTATGTGACAAAGCAAATAATATAATGCAGAGAAGCAATGATCAGTATCAGCCAAGTGGTATATTATCATGAGTTATGAATAAACCTACTGTATGATTTTGTTCACTTGTCCAGAACAGACATGACCTTTTTATGGTGTTTTTAGTGTGTTCTGCTTTGAGAGTGTTCTATTGAACCTCTCTCTCTCTCTCTCTCTCTAACGTCTGCTCTTCCTATGATTTATTTGACCTCTATTTTTGCTCCGTGAGTTCATTTCAGGTCATCATCCCAATCATGAAGTGGGAAGCTACTGCCTTTGGTCGACCTATGCTTGCACTAACGCTTGTTGCTTCTCTGGCGTTGTTTCCCGTATTTTTTATTCCCTCTGGTCCTTCAATGTGGTTGGCTGGCATGATTTTTGGCTATGGCCTTGGGTTCGTTATAATAATGGTTGGAACAACCATTGGGATGGTCCTGCCATATTTAATTGGATTACTTTTCCGTGATCGAATTCATGTAAGACCTTATGAGTTGTAAAAAGAAAATTTATCCTGGTGGAGTGGTGGACAGCTGGACCCATACTTTATAATCTTTCATTTGGTCCCCTGATCTCTGTTTATTCATTATTGTGCAGCAATGGTTAATGAGATGGCCTCAAAAAGCCGAAGTGCTCAGGCTTGCTGGGGAAGGGAGTTGGATTCGTCAGTTTCAAGTTGTTGCCCTCTTTAGGGTTTCACCATTTCCGTACACTATTTTCAATTATGCAATTGTGGTAACAAGTATGAGGTTTTGGCCCTACTTGTGCGGGTCAATTGCAGGAATGATACCGGAGGCTTTCATTTACATTTACAGGTTTCTTTCTTAGTTCCTTGAATGACTTACCCAAGAATGGAAGAAGAGAAGTTAATACATTTGCATGCCTATTCATATAGAAAACAAGCCGTTTATTCTGTATTTACAAAGATTGTTTCTGGAATTGTGTTTCCGATATATCATATGAAACTAGAATGTACCACAAATTGCTTAGATTATTTGTATGAAACAGGAATAATCTATTGAGATATAAATATAAAGACGGTGGTACATTTTTTGGTTAATTTTTATATATTGCTATAATTGGAGGTCTTTTAGATGGCAATATGTGTAAGCTATATATTCTGTTTTCCATCATTAAGGATCTTCTTTTAATCGTCCATTGCCTCAGACATGAGTGATGTAGTTGATTGTGTACATTTCTTTTTTGTCACATGGGACGTTTTCATTATTAAAGAAAAAAAGAACTGTAAACAATGTTAACGTTCATGTAGTATTAATATTCCCACTGACATATGCTTGTGTGGATTCTGGCAAATAAATGTAAGCTTGTTTTGAATAATCAGATGCTTATTTCCCTAGTGTTCTTTGCCCTTATTAACGTGTGCTAAATATATCAGCTTTACTTTTTGCAGTGGTCGTCTAATGAGGACACTAGCAGATGTACAATATGGAAAACAGCACCTGACAGCTATTGAGATTGTGTATAATGTCATCTCCTTCATCATCGCGGTCATCACTATTATTATTTTCACTGTTTATGCAAAAAGGATGCTGAACAACCTTCAAATGGCAGAAGATGGTAGAAAGTATTCTGTCTCCCGCCCTGGTAGTTTCGAGGTGGAGAATCTTTCACATGAAAGGTACAAGTAGTTTGGTTTACTATCTAAATTGCCATGTTGGTGGACTCACTTGGATTAGATGTAGGTTAGTTTCTGCAAAATTAACAATTAACCCAGAGCATTCTGAACACCTCTACTGAACTTAGTTGTTCTGTAAAGGTTTTCTTCAGGCTCTCAGGCTTAAATTTTATTTGTACAAACTGTTTTCCCTATTCCTTTCCTTTTTCCATTCCCAACCAGTCTTTAGAATTTGGGGAGAGAGGGTTCATGTAATGGAAATGGTTCGTGTGAATCTGGTTGATTTGAGAGGAAAAAGAGGAAAAAAGAATTTTTGTGATGATTTAAAGTATGAAAAATCCGATAGCTGTTTGCTGACTTTGAAATTGTGTATTTAATAGATGAATTTGTAATATCAGCACTGAGATCATTTCTTCAGGGGGTGCGAACTTTTTCAAGATCTAAAGTATGGGCTTGGGGGGAAGTCATTAGGCCTCAGAAGAACTTACGTTCTTTCTCTACAAGGAGCAAGAAACAGAGTAAAGTTCTTGTAAAGAGGAATAGAATCACCTTTGATTGTTGTTACTACACACAGTTAATCTTGATGACAAAATAAGTGAGATAAAAGAATTACAGGGTTCTTCTAAGACTAGGAACAACTATAGACCTACAAATTTAGGAAGCCAATAATTGTTATTAGAAGTATGTGCAATTTGATATAGAGTTCGATTGAGAAACTAGAAAAGAGTTGCAATATGTTCGTTAAGTCTAGCCAAATGACAATATGAAGATTCATCCGTCGTCTACGTTCATTATATGAAACCTTACTATCCTGATTTAGAAGATGGGATGTGCAGATCTCCAATCAATGTGATGAAGGAAGATAGAGCCGTAGAAGAAGTCGTAGCTGAGATTACCCACAAAATAAGAGCTGCTGGAATACTTGATAAAGTGGAAAGGGCTCCTAAACCAAGTGATCAGTTGAGAGGGTGATGAAGGAAGGCCTAGAGGTTTTTTAGTCGGATAATTGATCTGTTTATGTCGGATCAATCAACGAGGATTTCAACTAACTAGGGTGGATATTGTGGGCTGTGGCTATTCCCCTCTATAGTACGTTATTTACCTATGGCTGCAAGCTCAAGACACCCTCCCTCATGTACTGATGCAATGTGATTAACTTTTAGTTTGTATATAGTTTTCGAGTGACTTCTCACTTTGCATGTCTTCGCTTCACTGTAGGCGAACGACCACGGAATGTACTATAACCGATTGCCCACCTATAATGTTGTTCAATTGCTATCAAATATCATTTGCTCTTGCCTGAAGTTTCCAGATGTTTTTGTTTCCCCGTTTTAGAAGCATTCGAGAGCATTGAATCTAGATGTAAAAGTCGAGAAACTAGATCAGAGAAGGAAAAGGTAAGAGAAGAAAAGACTTCACCAGCAAAGAAACCATGAAACTTATTGTCAAACACTTTCACCTCTACAACCTTTTCGTGTTTAAAGAATACATTATGTACTAACTATATCACAAACTCCAAAACAAGAGTCGCAGAATTAATGGATTAAAACAGGTATCAAAAACACCATCTCCTCCCTAAAGCCAAAATCTTTATAGTTATCTCAATCATTTGGCTTGTGGTATCTCTGCCAAGCAATATTGTTTTACATTCTTTCACTAAAGTCTTCAGTTTCACCTCGACAGACGTTTCAAAATCCGACCACAACCAACAGCGTTTCTGCAACTTATGTAACATGCTTCCAGAAGAATGAGTCATATGATCATGGTTTCCAAGGGGCTGGAGGTGGGGGTGGAGTTGGAAACATTGGAGGCACAGCAGAGAAGATGGTGTTCTTGTCAATTCCATTTGTCTTTTCACCTGACAGAGCAACAAGCGCTGCAACCAAGCCTGCATTTCCAGCTAGAGTTGGCTCAGTATAGTTATAATTGGTGCGAACGTCGTGAAACCCGTCACGCTTATCAGGACCAGCAACCATGGCACCAACAAGTGTATTTGGGTTAGGCTTCGTGGTGTCCCTCCATTTCCACCCTCCTTTGCAGTTATATTTGATCTTGTTCTTTGGGATTGATGCACCTCTATGATGCACATGTTTCGGATAATGATTGCCAAAACCAACGACATAACTCATCTTCCGCGGGTTTTTACCAAGGATATAATCAATCTGCAGAATACCCAAGAATAGTAATGAATTGGTTGTGTATTGGGGATAAAAAAACCTAACTAGATTGATGAACCAAATTGAACCAATCCATACTCGAGTCAATTCGGTTGAATTAATCATTAGTGTTCGGTTAGTGGTTCATATAATGTGTAAAGAAGGATGTAATACCTGGGTCTTGGCAAAGTCACGCAAAACATCAGTTGAATAGAAATTGGGTCCACAGTACCATCCAGGTGTATCTGCCGCTTCCAAGTAATCACTGTAAAGGGTAGCTAAAAAGGCTGCATTGACAATGTACTGAAGAGGCTGCGGCCTTCCATGGTTTAGTTGAATTAAGCCTCCTATAAGATCACCGACAAAATAGCAAAAATGTAAACTATATTAGTACATTGTAACTAATGATGATGAAGGTAAGGTACTAAGGTTGAGTTTTAAAGAGTTCAATTTCCAACAAATCGTGGTATACCTCTAGTACGATTAAATTTTGTGAAAAATGGCAGGTAGGAACACATGACTATGCTAGTTTGATTGTGGAACGTCCTCAAGATTTCCTCATATGGATAACCAGGGCTCAAGAACAGTCGCAAACGACTTAGAAGAACCTACAAGAAGAGATAGAAGATTATTTCAAGCAAAGAATTTGATTAAAGTAAGATTTCCAACGAACACCCATAATGCATAGCAAGAAACTGATGAGTGCCCTTCGATATTGTGACAATAACGTATTAATTCATCATAAGTCCAAAAGAAATGCCACGTTATTTATAAGAATGGAAGTTCTGAAACTTAAACCGTAAAACTAACCTGGGCACCAGCAAGCTTGTTGTCCCAGCTCAATACTCCATAATCAGGTCCACCCCAGAAAGCACCCGCATGTTTGGCAATGCCAGGAGTGGTAGAAAGTTGAAGATAACTAGAATTTCCAGTAGCATAATACAACCAAGCTCCACCCCACACAAACTCATCCCAATAACTAGTTGAGTTGTAGAAGATTGCAGCTTCTGCATTACCTGCACTGTATCTGCCTCTCTGCTGTCTGGCAAACTTGAAAAGTGTTTTAGCACCATGGACAAGTTTCTGTGAGTATGCCTTGTTGTCTTTGAAAACAATGGATGCTGAAGCTAACGCAGCAGCCATTTCGGCAGCAAGATCTGAGCAACTACTGCATGTTAGTACAGGCCGTACATAATCAATGTCCTCCGGGCGCATCCAGCAATAATGATCGTTTGGACTTGTATTTCCTCCGGAGGTATCCCCCACTCCCACCTGTCATATGATGGATGGAAACATATTTACCATTGGAGAACAGCCAAAGAATTAGAGAACAAAATGCCATCAACCACATGCATATGAAGGGAAAGAAAAGTCTTTGTTGGGGCGCTACGTTTGACACATTAAGAGATCAATTAGAATAACTTCTATAGGATTTATGTGGGACATACACCCAAGTCATCTACAACATTGAAAATAAGCATTGAACCCGAGTGAGAGTTTGTCATACCTGCATAACAATGGTACTAATAGAATCAGCAGTATGGTTAAAAGTCTTGAGGAAGTAGTCACTTCCCCACTTAATAATATCTTTGACATGGTTGAGTTCTCCAGCAGCTTCATATTTTGCACTGTATTCAATGACACTCCAGCTTAACATGGTCATGGCAAAAGAGGCCGGAAAGTTGAACTTAATTGCGTCTCCAGCATCATAGTAGCCACCAGAAAGATCTTTAAAGAGAGACGATGAGCCATCGCCATCTCGTGTGCAGGAATTGCCCCTCCAGGACACATTATTATGCTTTGGGAGCTTACCAGCTACATTCATGAACGAAAACAAAGTAAATAACACCATACCAGATCATGTGCTCTCTTGATTATCAAACAATAACAAACATAAAGCTAATTCTTTAATGCCTAACTCTACAAGTAGAAATCCAGTCCCCCATCTCATCAGAACTCAATCAGTAGCAAGTCAAATTTCAAGTTTATCATGTAAAGGGGTTAGCCATTAAATTTGGAAATTGACAGGATGATATATTTATTCACTGAGGGAACCATCAATTCACATGTAGATCTTAAAATAACACAATAAACATTTTCATTACCAACTAATTGCCTTAACTACGCATCCCAAATTTTCAACATACAGAAATCAAAGAAGGGGATGCAAATCTTCAACAAAAACCAATTTCTAATAAGCAAAAACTTCGGAGGACTAATAAGAAAATATGAGATCTCGTGTTCTGACAACAAACTCAGTTGGAAAAAATACGGCTATAAAACTAGATCTAGTTGGATAAGCAAGGAAGAGGAACAAAGAAACTTCCAGAATAAAAACAATCTCAAACCACAACGATAAAAAAAAACTAGGACAACAGTAGTTAGGAATGCACAATATACATACATCGCTGAGCGTTGAAGAACATGAGGGCTTTATGGAGGGCAAGAGTGTAATTGTCCGGCGGCGGGTGGGGATGGTGGTGGCGTGGCACCGTTTTGACGATTAAAGTAATAAGACCGGCGAGAAACCCAGATACAAGTAGGGTTCCAACAGTCCAGACGAAGATCTTACGGCTGACAATAATGCAGCCGAGATCCACATACTTCTTCTTCTTCTGCTCACCAGGTCCAAGCAACCAGCTCTGCTGAGTCTCATCGAGAGGGCGTGACAGAGCCGCCCTGTCCAAATCCTGCAAATTCCGGCTCCGATCGTCGTCGGTGGCAGAATCCGCGGCGTTAATCTCAAGCGGACCCCCCCACGGATCTCGCCCGTACATACTCATCCTGAATCTGTCGTCTTTAACACAGTGAAAGGGAAGCAATTCAGATGAAAGAATGAGAATGTAAGAAGAGAGAGATGGGGATTGGGCACCGACAGAGGGAGGAGAAACCCAGATCTGTGAAAGTAAGGAAATGGAGAATGGGAAAATGAAGAGAGAGAGAGAGAGAGAGAGAGAGAGAGAGAGAGAGAAGAGAATTAAAGGCAGTGAAGCAGAGAAAAGAAGTATATGAAGAAGAAAGGAAAGCAGAGCAATAGCTGTCTGTGTTCTGTGTGCTCAAAACACTTTTTTGGATTTCTTTTTTCTTTTTTTTTTTCTTTTTTTTTTTTTTATTTCTTTCTTTTAATTAAACAATTTATATTTGATTTTAGGAAAAGCCAGTGACGGTGCTCAAAATGAGTCAAATTATTGCATAATTACTACTAAACTATAATAATATTAATACTAATAATAATGTCGTGAATTTACTAGTTAGCCCCTTATGGCCTTGTCCCTTAGTACTTCTTCTTTGATTTTAATTTAACTTATCTATTACACTGGCCGATACATATTTCGTCAATGGTAACATCAAAAGTGGGTTACAGTTTATTACTTTATAATCGTGTAGAACCTGTCTCAAAATTTTTAATCAAATTGTGCAATCTAATCTAATTGAAGAATAAAGGGTAACAATAATATAAGTCAAATTCATAATTCTAGATAATTTAACTTTGTTTGCAATTCAGATTTATTACGATTCATCCATAAGTGAAATTTAATTCCGATTACACTAATTTTTATTATAGTTTGATAAACATGGCCTTGGATGAATCACCTCAAATTGTGCAATTTTGGAGAGACTTATTAAAACTACAAAAACCAAATTGAAAAATTCTGAACCCAACGGAGACAAATAAATGAATAAATAAATAAAAATTATACTTCTATGAAAGAAAAATTAATAAATTCTCTATTTACTCTGTATCATTCTTGGAAATGAAATTAATGGGGCTAAAATGGTAAATTCGATATTTAATATTATTAAAAAAAACAAGTATTAAAATATTAAACGTCATGTGGAAGTTGGAATTAATTAATTTCTGACCAAATTTAGGGAAATAAAATTTGGAGCATTTTGATTTGGTGTATAGAGGGAGAGAGATTGTGACGGAACCACTAATCGACGGAGACAACCTGTCTGCCATTTCTTATTATTACATAACGCCCATTATTATTTCTGTCATTTTCTACTCATATAATTCATGACATTTTTTTTTTTTAATTTTTTAAAAATAACGTTAATTATATAATTTCCTCTCATTTTGAACTTATTTTCTTTTTTACTATTATAGGGAAAAAAAATTATTTATTTCTCCTCATAATGCTAATTACATATTCTGTCTATTTTATATTTGCAAATGTCACACGGTTTTTTCACTCCAAGTTGAGTGGTTGGGTCAATCAGTACATCAAATATAAACTAAACCATAACTTTGATTAGGTTGTTCGTTTTTTTGGTAAGTATTTTAATTTTTTGAACTTTCAATAATACCATGTGGAATTAATCATTAAATTTACGTAATTTTTCTTATTACAATGAATAAAGAAAAAGAGATTTGAACTTCTAATTTTTTTTTTTTAAAAAAAAATATCATCATCCAACAATATTAAAGAGAATTGAAATTCCTAGAGATACAAAGTTGTACATCGGACTCAAGGACAACATTCAACCAATAGGAAGGATGATCAGACCATACACCCCTTTTAAGTTGGACACAACTCACTCAGCTAACTTGTGAGCCACACCATTCTCACCCCTCGGGATAAAATTTATCCCAACTGAATTACTTTTTGTCATCCACTCTCTAATTTCCTCAATAATCACTCCATAAGGAGATCCATTAAGATTACCCTCATGGATAGCATTAACAAGGATTTGAGAATCTAATTCAATAAAAAACACAGAAAAGCCCCATTCATGCACTTGTTGAAAACCAAAGAGCATAGCATATGCTTCAGTCATGAACGCCTCCACCTTTAGCCCCACGAATTTTGACGTTGCTCTCACAAATGTACCATTAGCATTTCAAACAATCACTCCAATCCCAGTTTCTTCCATTGAACAAGATGCATCAACATTCATCTTCAACAAGCCATTTGGTGGAGGCCAACATTGAACATGAGCCCCATGCCCCTCACACAAATTCACTAAGTCACCTGGAGGAGCCAAACTTTCCAACTGAAGATCGTGAACATACTTATGAATCCATTTAACCTTGTTTTCCATAAAGCATATGGGTACTTTCTGGTTTACCCAATTTCTATCATTCCATAATGCCCAACAACCAACCACAAATGCAACCAACTCAGATTGAGAAAAAATTTTAGCAGCCTCATCACATACCTCACTAATTTGTATAGGATTAACAACAAACCTCAACATCACACAAGGAAACATACTCCAAAGTTGTTTATTTAGCACACTTGCAAGATAGAAAATATATGCTCTAAATTTTCCTTCAGTTCCACACCAAGGTTCAATAGGAATTTTCCTTTTGTTCAACATGAAATTAGAAGGCAGAATCCCATGGCATAGCCTCCACATCATAATATGGGTTTTGGATGGTACTTTTAATTCCAAATAACCTTCCACTATTTCTTATCTCCATCACCAAAATAGGATGTAGCCAAAAGAAATGAGTTCGAAATATATAGCTTGTAAGCATTCTTTGTTGAAAAAACTCCATTTTTCGTTTAGTGCCATATCCAGCAGTCTGGTCTCACCATTTTGCATATAGGGATTGATTGAATAACCTCCACATCTACCTCCCAAAAAAAACTGTGTAACACCGAGGTATTCCAACTTCCTGAATTGTCAATAAGCTTACACACCCTTAGACCTTCTCTTCCAAGCCCATATGATGTAACCGGGCGAAACAAAGATTCTCTAGGAATCTACGGAGACTCAAACACATAAATGGTAGTCTCATCCCCAATTCGACATCAAACAGCCTTGAAGAGCAATTCTGTCCCCCAAAATAGACTTCGCCATATATACGAGGGTCGATGTCCTAACTTAGCAGATAAGATGTCCCAACTCTAATTCAATAAAAGAAGTAAATGTCATATTTGGTAGGCTATGTTCATATTAGCCTTGAGACATGCATCTAATTCCCATATTTATGATGTGTTTTTTAAAATTTTAAGTTTAAATACAATTTTTGCCAATGTACTTTTTAAAATGTTTGTTTCGATTTTTGTACTTTTAATTTTGGTTCATTTTGATCATTTACATTTAAAGTATTCATTTTGATTCTTGTACTTTTAAAAAGTGACCACTTAAGTTGTTTATTTTCATCTTAAGAGACCAAATTTGTCATTTTTAAAAAAATACATAATTGAAATCTTTGTGTTTTGAAATATGAACAAGTTGAGGAGAGCTCGAATAGGTCAATAATCCTTCTTTCCTCTGTCAAAACTTTATATAATGAAAACAGAATGACATTATTATGTGCTCGACTTCAATATCGTTTCATCAAGGTCAAAGATGAGACTTAGAACATGTGAGAGTTTAAAATATAAAAGACAATACTGAAAGAGCAATGAGATGACTCGTCACTCAAATACAGATGTTAAACAGAAAGAACAGACAAACTCTGTAACAACTAATGAAATTGACAGTAAGCAAAAGGAAATTGCACATGAGAGTTGGTAACGCAGTTCGACGATAAATCATCTACATCTGGAGGGTAGTATGCCCAGGAAAGATAATCCACTAATATTAAAGTGTTAAGTGTTTACAACAAAATACTTATCTGTAAAGTTACAACTTCTATAGTGACTCTTGCAGAGCTTAACGTGCTAACCTCCAAGATGTGAGACTCCCTCTCAGGTGTACTTAGGCTCCCCATAAGTGTGATAATATTAGTGATGCACACTTCGGCTTCCGATAATGTGTGAGACTCTTCTCAGCTTGATTATCTTCCTCGTGACTCAGTGAACTCCTCTCACGTGAGAACTTAGGTCCCTTTAAGTAATGAGAACTCCATTCTCAATAAATAGAGTCTTAGGCTCTCCCTAAGACTAAAACAAAGATTATTTTCTAGGTTTTGCTCTTACAGAATAGCGAAGATGCACAACGGAGTAACAAAAGCAGATAACAAACCACACAGTTTTTCAACTTGGCCACCAAGAACAAAATCCTCCTTCACAAGAACATAGAATGCGGCAACTCTAAAAATTGTCGTTAATCACCTTTTATAAGACGATGCCAAGAATGGAAATAAGCATCGCAATCAGAAATAATAAACATTGCTTCCAATAAGGAAAAGTTTCGAGTAGAATATATCAATAGGAAATATCCAGACAAGGAAAGAAAATATTCAGCAGGAATTTCTAATGTCACATTTAGATGTTAAAACTATATTTGTGACATCCACAAAAACTCCACAATTGCTTTAAACTAATAGAGAGCCAATATTCATATCTCCAACAAATATAAGTCTAGATGCTAAAACAACAGTAAGAAAGTAAAAGAAAATTATTGAAAAAAATATTTATATTTTATTTTGTTGCAAATTGTTATTATAATATAAATGGTTGAGAGAATAAAACATCAATATAAACAAAGATAAAAAAAAAAAAAAAAAAAAAAAATTGATGTGCATACTTTTATTTGAAGTTAGAGGTTCAAATTTTCGTACACCAAACTAAATCTATTTCGAGTGGGAAAAAAACATTAAACTATAAAAAATCAAAATAAATATAGAATGGAATGTTTTTTTTTTTTTTTCCTTGTAAATTACAATGTTTGAATAATTAATATTTTTCTATATATATATATAAAAAAAAAAAAAAAAAAAGGTGAAAAAAAAGGTGAAAAGATTGTTTGAGGTGGTGGCTTTGCTTGGTTTGCACTTTATTATTAAAAGATGAAGAAGATCGAAGAAGGAATCTAATTCTTTTTCTGTGTTTGGAAGCATTTGTCCCCAAACTCCAACTAACGTTAGGTTTAACCAAAGCCTCCAAATTACACACACACCGCTTTGCCGACACTCAAAGAAACACCCTCTTTTTTTTTTTTTTTTTTTTTTTTTTTTTTTTTTTTTTTTTCAAACAAATAAACCATCCACTTGTCCTTCTCTCTCTCACATTATTCCTTTTTGGGTCTTCTTCTTACAATTTTAAATTAATAACTCTTTTCTTAGTCCAATATTATTTGTTGAGTCAAGATTTGAATTGTATAAACCTTTTTCTTTAGTAAAATAATAATAATAATAATAATATATGCTTTTATGCTGATTATTTACCAAAAATTTTAATGTCAAACACAAAACCTAACTCCAACCCTCATAAATATATAAAAGAAAAAAAAGATGGTAAGATATATGCGTAATGATATGGATGTTACAAATTGACGTTAATAATTTTCGATTGCATCTTGTTTGTTTGTTTAATTCATGATGTGACTTGAACTTAATTCAAGTTTCTTTATTTTACTTGCATTTGCTTGAAATGTTTTGTCGCTCTTTCATTTAAGTTATTGGTTAAACTTGACCTTTTGGTATACTGATTACGTGCCATTCAAGATTTTATATATAATACTTTGTGATTTTTCATTAAGGAGACTAATATAATATTCCAAAAAGAATAAATATAAAAGTGTAAGGTTTTTTTTTTTTTTTTTTTTTTTTTTTTTTTTTTTTTTTTTTGAGGAAAGAGACAAATGCAACCAAAACCAAGTAACTATACAATAGTGTCACGAGATATGATTAGAGTGAACCACTCAGATTTAGGAGTAGAAAGAATTGAAGATTCCTGATCCTCCAAACCTTTATGCACAACACAATGTGTCAACACGTTATGGCTGCGACAAACATGGAAAAAGGAAATAATTTCCAACTTCCTGCCTCTATCCTTAGCTTCCTCAATAAAAAAAAGAGACTTCATAAAGATCGATGACAACATCATTCAACAGTTTGATGACCTCTAAGCAATCATCAGACTCCACCAGTAAATTATATATATTAATGGAAGACAAACTATCAAACCCAAAGCAAATCACCATAGCTTCGATGATCTTCACCTTCTGGCATCAGAGGAACAAACTTCAGCCCTACTAGGCACACACGACCCAAATTGGTCACGAAGCACCCAACCCGCATGAATTGGTATTAGCCTTCCAAGCCACATCAACATTCAGCTTCCAAAAAGAAGGAGCAAGAGGGTGCCAACCAATCTGAGCTTGAATGTGGGTAGGAAGGATTGTCGCCTTTCCTTTACGATCGATTTGCTCACCATGAATGCTCAAGTTAGAAAAATGCCTAGTAATCTCATCACAAATAGACTTAGCACCCATTAGCTAACTTAGAAACACCACTTTATTCTGAGCTTCCTAAAGCTGCCACACCAACATCACGATCTTATCAATATCAGCAGAAACCACGTGCTCAAAAATCCAATTCCAACAGTCTTGATAATTTCATTGAGGCTTGTCATTCTAGGGAACATCAATATTAGATGAAATAATCCTAGATCAAATCTCCCTAGAGCCTCAATAACTCCAAATAAGATGGTTTGCAGTTTTCACATGTTCCTGCAAAACCCACACAACATATCAAAATGAACACATTTTCTGACAAGGTTATATTTAGTAGGGAAGATGTCATTGATAATTCTCGAGTAGCCAATCTTAGCCTTGGGAGGCTTTCGACTTCCAGAGATATTGCCACATAGTCTTGGAAGCAATCCCTTCCAACGAGCTAGCTACATTCAAATTAGCAAGCTTGAGACCCAAAAAATAAGCACTTTTGACCAAAAATACTCACTTATTATCAAGATCCCTAGATGAACTCATCATTGTGTCGGCCCCTTGATCTCTGGATTTGAAGAATGACTTATGCATCAACAGGAATGAAGTTTTTTTGAATCGACTTCTCGTTCCATCCACCAAAAGCATTAAAAAGATAAGTCACAACACAACCTCTAAAACTTGGAGGCACCTAGAGAGGCACTCGACTCCCATCCCTTGAAAACCAAGGGTCGTTGTTAATTTGGATCATCTGCCCGTTACCCACCTTCCACCTATATCCTTTCTCGAACAAAGTTCTTCCTCACAAGATGCTCTGCCACGCATATGAAGGGTTGTGACCCAGATTTGCAAAAAGAAAATTTCTATATTTGAATTACTTACCCTGAAGAACCTTGGTAAGAAGGTTGTTATGTCTCCTGATAATTCTCCAGCTTTGCTTTGCAAGCATCACTTGATTACAAATATGTAAATTGTGGAAGCTAAGACTACCATCTTCTTTCCAAATACACATGCGACCCCAACCAAGCCAATAAAATTGTAAGTTTAGTCTCTTAACATTGTCAAAAGAAAAAAAAGTCTTTTAACCTTTTAAATTTTTGTGTCGTTGGTTGCTAAACTTTTAATTTGTGTCTAATTAAGTCCTTAATTTTCAATTTTGTAGCTAAATAGTCTTTGATATATTATTTTTAAAAAATTGATAATTGATCTATAAGATATAAAATTGAATTTTATATCCAGTGGAACAAAAAAGGTTACAATCTTATGTTAAGTAGATCCATCAAATTTAAAAGGATCTGTTGAATTGACAAAGGTTCTATTATATGCAAAATTGACATTTTAAACTTGTATCAACTTATATGATTTACACTCTTCATTAAGTTTTCGTTTCAATCCCCACATGTTGTTTTATGATGTGTACTTATTTGTTATTTCTTTAAAGATTCAAATTGTTCTAGTGATACTTAATTAAGCTTAAGGTTAGCTAGATTGAAAAATACTTTTTAAACTTTTCAATGGGAATGATACGGAGGCCTAAAGTGTGAGAGCTTAGCTTAATGGTAATTGACATGACTTTCTTTCTAAAAGGTCGGAGGTTTGACTCCCAATTCAGGGTGTTAAATTGATACAATTATTCAAGTTTAAATTTAAATTGATTGGAATTGGAAATTTAAGGTTAAAATGGATAAATTCTATAATATTTGAGGTTTAAATAGATGTAAATTAAAATTTTATTGTTAAAGTTGACTTCCCAGAAGCTTTGTAGAAGCAGCATACTGCAAATGTAAAAAAATAATTAAATTAAAAAAAATACATTCATCTTCCATCCCCACTCAACTTCCTTCCAATTCATCTCAAAGTTCTACACCCTACCTCAAATCTTCTTCATGCCTATACTGGGTACCATTCATCTTCCATAGTTGGTAGGAAATGAAGCTTTTCATTCAATAAATGAGAAGAGACTCATACTCAAAATATCATATATCATGACCAAAAAAAAAAAAAAAAAAAAAAAAAAATTCAAGCCTTTACGCATAAAGCATAAGACTAAGCAAGAGAGCTCCAAGTAGTTTATAATACAAGTCTTAAGATGTACCTGAGCCATCTCCTGTGGCTCTTCATCTTTGGAATTGGAGAGCAGCCATTTTGGTGAGATATATTTTGAAAAGCAGAAGCTGAAAATGCAAATTGAGAAGACAAAAACAATAACTGGGGGAAGTGCTTGGCTCCAATATAGAATATGATTCCAAATGTGAAGAGAACAGGAATACTTATTTATCCCCATCAAAATTCGAAATATGTGCCAAAAGGAAGGTGAATATATAATAATATGTTCCCAAAAATAAGTGCAAATGATTGTATAACACAGAAAATGAAAATATAGAATACTAAAATGAGAAGTAGTACTGTAAAGCATGAAGATGAATTAATGGAAGAACAAAACAGGAGGCATACATAAAGAAAGCCCCACCGGTATTATTATTAAGAAAGAGTAGAAACCCTTAGTTGTCATTGTCTCAGATAAGACATAAGAACTACGACGCAGATGATTGGCAGGGAGAGAAGTCATGTGCTAATTTCGTTGGTTTTGAGAGGGAAATACCCCACGCCTCACTCCCTTTATCACATCCACATTGGTCCATTTTCACCGACGACAATAATAAACTAACCTGCAAAAGCCCTTCCCCTTCCCTCCCTATCGACGCCTACATTTCTACCATTCTAGATGAATTGGATGGAAGATGAATTTCTCTCTATTTAATTTCCCCTCTGATTCACTTTTTACGTTTGTAGTATGGTGCTTCTACACAAGGCATCTGCATGTTTATTTCAATTTTAGAAAGATTTCTGTTTTGTTTTTAAAATCCAAAAAGTTAGTTTTTTACGGTATTTGGGAATATAAAGTATATCAAACCTTTTAAATAGTGAGTAAATCTTGGAGTTGTTATGATATGAATTTTCTGGTTTTTTTTAATTTATTTGCTATTTTTGTTTATGGGGTATTTTGGTCATTTGCTATTTCTTAAAAAGTTATCCTAAAAATCGATTTGCCATTTTTCTGATTTCTGAAACTTGTAATTTTTCAAAATGAAATCTTCTAATTTACCAATTCCTTTTTCTTTTTGTTAGCCCTTCTCATTTGGGCTCAATAAGGAACTAAGCAAATGGTCTCGTAAAGGCCCACTTCCCCTTCTCTCTATTTGAACCAAGTCCAACCTAACAATATTATGGGCAACAAAATTAATGGATCTAAAAATAAATTTTAATAAACAAGCGTAGAATGAGGGATCTTAACTTCTGCGCTCTAAAATGTAAAAATACATTTAAAACTCTTGATATGCACTTTAACATTAGATTCCTAATTTCTTCATGACACCCTGAGGAGTAGCTATACAATCCACCACTGTTTAAATTAATAATATCTAAATAAAATAAATAATTACTAAATAAAGATATTCTAATATAAGCAAAATTCGAGAGTTATATATAATAATAACTAATATCAAACTTTATTTCATAAAGCTTAATTATACAATAGATACAAACTTTATTACTAAAACTAGACCATACCCTGTAATTTACAACCATATGGTATATTTTATTCCCTAAAGTATATAATATAAATAAGAAGACTATACATATTCTCAACATTTTACATATGATCTAATTAAAGGTCAAAACTATGGCTATGAAAATGGAAGATTGGATGATGGCTGCGTCTTCCCATGTTGTGTGACCTAATTGCTTTTGCTACACTTGATTGAAGTGTTGAAGGACCACAAATTAACACACCAATATCAACTTTTCCCCAATTATCCGATACCGATCCAAGAATCTCTGCATATAAAATGGACAAAATCATATGAAACTATAGAAACTAAAAATCAATTATATTGTATATGATGTATCAAAATTTCATTAGGCTCAAAATAACGGGCATGTTTGGCCTAAGAAGTAGGAGTTGGGGGAGTGAACTTGTTTGATGCAAAGGAGTTCATGAGCTTCACGACTAAACAACTCCCCAAACTAAGTAACTCCTCAGACTAAATAACTCGACTTTTTGCCCCACCTGTCTTCATAATGTTTAAGAAAAATAGATGCAAGGTATATAAAAAGGAAAATAGGCGGTTTTTACATGTTTTGAGTGATTTCTTAATATTACGTTAGTAATTTCTATACTTTATAATTTATACGTCACTTCTACCTACTATACTTTTATCTATTTCATTATCATGTCATTAGTTAAACAAAAAAAATAAAGACAAAATGCTACTAATGACATGACATAATATGAAAATGATGACAGGACACAGCTTGTACTTGTAAGTTGTACCCTACCCTTGCACACTAGCTTTACATTCCATTCAAAATACAACAGATACGTTTATATAAAGGTAAAAGAGTAGATAAATGTGAAAAAGGAAAGAATATACCTTCAAAATTTGGTCTCAATCCATACTGTATTGTGGTTGAGGTTGCAAAGGCCTTGGAATTCAAATCCTTTTGTGCAGAAGAGTGTTTGGGGATTTCTTCATCCACATTTTCTATGTCATTGTTGTGGTCACCAGTCCTTTTACTTGAAATGTGTTGTTCCCAAAGACACCACAAAGCAACTACAAGGCCTCCAAAGAGAACAACACTTGCAACCATGCAAACCACAAAGAGAAGCCCTTTGTACCACCACTTTATGATGTTAAAAGGGTTAATGTAAAAGGAATCCATGAAGCCCACTAAGATGACAAGCCCCAAAGTTGAGAAGATAACATAAAGCCCTGACCATACATTGTCACCAGTGCCAACCAAAACAGACATGTTGGATCCCTTTGATAGTGGGCAAATTGAAGTCACCTTCGACCCTTGGATTTCACCTTCCTATTTGTTTATTCATCACAAACATAATCATAATTCATAAACAATCAAGATTCAAATATCACCGATTTAGTTTTGAATTTTGATTTATTTTAGTCTCTCTACTTTCATTTGTCAAATTTTAGTCATTGTAATTTCGATAAATTTTAAATTTTGTTCTTCAAAATTATTATTTTGCCGAAATTGGTTAAATATTGATACTAATTTTCATGCAAGAAAAGATACTATATAAATATATTTTCACAATTTATAAAGGAATGCTCACAAAGACTATTTTTTTAAAAAAAAAAATCGATAAGAAACTAACTACATGGACTAATTCTAAGATTTATTAAAAGTACAAGAATTAAAATTGGACAATTGAAGGTATAAAGACCAAAATAGAATAAAACTCAAAATAAAAGTACGAAAATGGTATTTTAACCAAGAATCATCTCTACAAAAATTTTATTTGGTTCAAAGCATTTTTAGTCCCTAAGCCTTCATGAAAGTAACAATTGGACCCCTAAACTTTCATTAATAACAATTTAGTCTCTATATTTTCAAATTTGTAACAATTTAGTCTCTAACTTTAGTAAATATAATTTGGTTCTTATACTTTGAAATTTGAGCAATTTTAGTCCCTATGATTAAAGTTTCATTTAAATAATCATAAATTTTTATTACATAACTAGTTGGTCTTTATTATATTAGATTTGATTTCCAATCAATTTATCAATCAATTTATCAATCTATAAGTGTAAAAAATTTCAGTATGTTTTACGATAGGGATTAAATTGTTATAAATTGTAAAATACATATACTAGATTGTTATAAACTTAAAAGTGCAAGGGCTAAATCATTCTTCAATGACTAAATTGTTATTTTCTTGAAGGTTTTGAGATCAAAAGTGTTTTAAAGTGCACCATATAAAAAACGTACCGATGGTGGCTGTGATTGTCGAGTAACGTAGATGGAGATGTCAATGTTGAGTTTATCAGCGAAAAATGGACAAATTGAATCCACATTGAGAGTTGAGAGAAGAGGAAGCTCATCTGAGTTTTTAATTGCCCAAACAACCAAAATCTTTTTTGGTAAACACGGTTTTCCATCTCTGATGCGATGGAGAATGTCACTCAAGATGGCTAGGAAAGGTGAAATTCCAATTCCCCCAGCTACCAATATTAGGTTTTCATACCTACCACCATAATAATTTATTAGGGTTATCATTTCATCGCTAAAATATCAAATAGTAAAATCAAGTCAAATTTTGATAACTAAAAATATTAGTTTTTAATTTTTTTTTTTTTTTTTTTTTTTTTTTTTTTTTTTTTTTTTTTTTTAAGAATTTGGTCTAGAATTCAACTTAGATGGATCAAAATCATGGTAAAAAAAAAAAAAAAAAATCATGAAAAATTTAAAACAATTGTACTTAAGGCTAATACCTGATTCTGCTAGTATTCTTGTAATATTACTTTAAACTTTTCATAAAATTTTCAAAGCTATTCTTAATAGAAAATGCCTTAGAATTTGGAATGCTAATTATGTTTGTGACTTGAACTATGTGGATTTAAATTTTTGTTGTGAATTAGTGTGACACCCTTCCAAGCTCCAAGTGATTTCTACTCCAATGGTATTATATGAAGAGAAAAAGAGAGAAAGCAGTAGCACTCACATCAAGTGATATGGAGATTCATGGCCGTAAGGTCCCTCAACAGAGACCGTCATTACAGGGCGATGCTTATCAGAAGAAATCTGTTTAGCTTTATCATTCAAGATCTTCCCCCGTAGTCTCTCCGTCCATTTCCCAAGCACTTTTATCAGAATCGCCAATCGATCTTCCCCTTCCAATGGACTCGACGACACACTGAACGGATGCCATTCCAGCAACGACAGCTCTCGAACTTGCAGAAAGATGAAGCTCAGAGCATTGTACCGCAGACCTACACCAATAATCACATCCTAAATTAGACGCTCAAATCAATTTGAAAAAACTACTCAGTCAATCCATCCATCCCTACTTCTAGGTTTGGAGATGACCAATTCGACGGTTCCGCAGGGGAGCGCCTTGGCAGAAATTACATCCACAGTTCTTCTGGATTGAACGAATCGGAGGAAGCGGTCGAGCATGAAGATGAAGATACCGCCAGCGGCGATGCTGAAGACGAAATCGCCGACGTGTAGGGCCAAGAACAAGACGAAGATGATGTACAATTGATGAGTGTAGAAGAATAATTCGAAGTTCTTGGTTCTGACTTTGGGGAGAGAGGTAATCCACATTAAGAGGCCGGCCAAAAAGCTTACTACTCCGGGAAGATTCGCCACGCCGATGTCTTTCCACTCCATCATCTGCATTTTTCAAATTAAGCTTTATCAACACTAATTTCACAACAACATTTTTCTTTTTCTTTTTCTTTTTCTTTTTCTTTTTCTTTTTTAAATCCACTTTTTATTCATATTTTTTTTTTAAAAAAATTCTAAGTTAAATTTCGAAAATAAAATATAAATTTCGTACTTAATAAGTAATTGGCCTATTCGACCACTCTACAAACCAACTAATTCATTGGATATAAGATTGAAGCAAAGTGTATTATTAGTTACAGAATTTAGCTTTATGTCTAAAAACATTTTTTTGTTTTTTTTTTTTTTTTAATTTTAAGAAAGGTTAAAAATGTTAAAAACTTATTAAACACAAAATTGAAAATCAAAAGATCTAAAATTTAGAAATCTATCGGGGATCACTTAGAAATGAGACATATTAGACACAAAATTGAAAGTTAAGGAAGTAGAAGTATTAGCATTCACTTTATTTGTTTGAATGTAACCTCTCACTCCAATATTACTAAATTTTAAAATAATTTTCATTTTGATCCTTACCATTTTTTGAAGTTTCAAACTACTTCATATCATCCTGCATTGTATAGTTAGCTCAAGTCTCAAACTAGTTCATCCATATTATTATACGTGACCTATATTTTATGTTTATCCTATTGTCTTAAAAGTTTTGAGTTTAAGTTACTAGTAATTTAACTAAATCAAAGTGACAGTAATTGATGAAATAAAAATGAAAGTAAAAAAACAATAGTTATGTAGACGAAATTAAAACTAAAATACAATTTGTTGAGACAATGAATAAGAAGATCAAGGATGACTTACTTTTTGTAGACAGCGACCTTGGATATACCATCGAATGATAAAAGCAAATGAATGAAGAGTAAAAATGATCATAGTGAGATGGCCCAACCAAACATGGTACCTAGTGGCGTGCTCAAATGGAATGTCTATAAGCCGCAGAAGTACCGAACCCCTTGAAATAGGGAGAAACAGAAACCCTAAACAGAATAGTCCTATTGAACCAAGTCTCAATCCCATCACTCTCAACACCTCAGCACTGCAACAAGTCATATAAATAAACTCAAAATTAAACAACCTTATCCTATATTTATATATAATGGATTCTTTAATAACGTTGTTTGTTTCTTATTTCCTACCTATCTTTTGAATAATTTTTAAGTTTGGAAACAACAAATTGTAATTTCTTATTTTTTATTTTATGATTCAACAAATATTTCTAATTTTGAATACTTTGTTTAATTTTTAGTTTAAATTCTGGGAAAAAAAAATCAATAATGTTGATCAAATATATATATATATATATATATATATATTTTTTTTTTTAAAATATCAAATATAGTTATTTGTTTTTTCTTAAAAAAGAGGAACCACTAAAAATATCAGAAATGAGAAAAAGAAAATCAGGAACATTACCAAACGGCCTTAGAATCTCTCTTATATTTCTTCAAGTTTTATGTAATTTGTTTCACTTAATAAATAATTTAGAAGTATCAATCACATGAAAATAAAAGGAGATTCCACAAATATCATAAAAGTTAAAACAAATTTAATGACACTATTTTTATATTTATTTTGTTCTAAAAATAATAAATAATTTAAGTGCACGCTAGCAGCCTAACCACAATAATTTTTTTTTGAAAAATTATCTTAAATGGTAAAATTGTTGAAAATATTTACAATTAATAGCAAAATATACCGTCTATTTGCGATAGACAGTGAAATTTTGCTATATTTGTAAATATTTTGGTTCTTTTTGCTATATTTAAAAAGTCTTTTTCTTTTTCTTTTATGTTCTAAAATCCTAAACTTTCAATTTTATTGAATCGGATCTCACGATAATGGTTGCAATCCTGACATTGTGAATTTAAAAAAATTTTACAATTCTAATTTTCTAATAAATTTTCACATCAAATATCATTGAAAAAGTTTTCATCATGCATCCAATGAATTATAAAACAAATAAGATTATTTTTAAATATAGTAAAATATCATTGTTTATCATTAATAAACTATAGACTATCATCTATTAATAACATTTTGCTATATTTCTAAATATTTTCTACCGCTTCTTTTCAAATCTATGAATTATAATAGGATTATCGAATAGTTAATTTAACCATTGGATCAACTTTTATTTTATTGATATTAGTGAGTTTACAAAATTTTTTACACTTCTTTTTTAAGGTTAGATGAACTACCAGAAATTAATTTGACGTGGAAATCATAAAGAGTTCAAATTGATGAAATTGAATGTTTATTAAACCTAACTCAACTTATAAGTTTAAAATTCGGCCTTTATTGATAAAGTGAGTTTGGTTTAGCAATAATTACCATTATCATGAACACTATCTCTTAAAATCGGATGTCAAATCTTCCATTCCACAGTTCTTATATTAAAAAAACCTAACAACAAAATCTTTATTTGAATTACAATACTTTTGCTAACATATTTCAAAAGAAAATATATAATATTAGTGAAGTCTCAAGGTTTTCTTTTTTTTCTTTTTTCAGTAAGGAAATACTCTTTATAAACGGATGATGACCATAAATTTCTAAAACATTTTAATTTTTCTGAAAATTGTAAGGAATGATTTCAATAGGGCCTTGAATTATTGTTTTGCTGTGTGGTCGTGCTTCTTCATAATTGTAAGATTCTATCTAGTTTTGTTTTTTCGTGGTCGAATATCAACCATAAAGTTTGTTTCTATTTGCCCACCATATAGTATTTTCAACTCAGAATCAACTTAGTTCAACCATTTAACTTTAAAATAATTACTTTTTAATAAATTATAAAATATATGAAAATGAAAATTTATAAAATTTTGTAGAAAAATGAAATTAGTTATATTTTTTCTTATTGAAATTTACGCGAAAACCTTATTCAACAGTTAATTTGTTTATTAGATAAACTCTTTTTTTGTACAATTTTTATCTAATGAGTATATGAAAATTTTGAAGTAATTAATAAACAGTAACCTAATAATAATAGGTATGCAATGAGAAATGAAAGCTATAAATTGACCCAAATAAAACAAAATTCAAATTTTAAAAGTAAAATGGTAACTTTTTGAAATTTAGAGACTACATTTACAAACTTAGGATCTAATAGACTAGACCCAAAATTTAGAGGAAAAAAAAAAAAAGTAATTTGGCCTATATTTTTCATAAAATTAAAAAAAGTGGCTAGTTGAGAGACAATACCTTATTTGTTTGAAAGTTAAATCCTTAAGGAAACCTGTGGCCAGCATTCGCAAGGTGTAGCTGTAAACAGCCCAAAACACATACCCCAAAACCACCATTATCCCAACTAACTCCGCCGCCGTAACCACTTCCAGCGGCCCCTCCACCACCACCGGCAGCGTCCACAACCGCCATCTTGGCTTCTCTTTCCCATTCTTCTTAATCTTCTTCCTGTTATTATATATTTTATCTCATTTTCATTTTCCTAAAACACCAACAAAAATGTTTCTAAAATTGATTGAAATCTACTAACTTGTAAGGTTCGTCTTCCCGAGAAATGATCAGATATACGGCGGCGATGACGGCAATGGCCAGTATTGGACCACTAAAAGTCAGGAAGACGGCGCCTACATGTAAATTCGGTTAGAGGGACAATTTCTATTATTAATTTCATTAATTTTTTTTTTTAATTTTTTTATCTGGATTTAATCACTATTTTAGTTTTGAAATTTCAAAAGGTTTATTTAATAGAATCTAACTATATTTTGATTTGTTTCCCTATGAGTTATATTAAAAGAATAATAGTTTTTATTTATCGTTGTTAACTCACTTAATAATTGTAGCAAATAAGAAGAATCTTATTCTAAGAAAAAAAGAGAAAAAAAGAAAAAAAAAAAAAGGAAGAAGAATCTTAAAAAGTTGAAAAAGAAATAAGAAGAAGAGAGATGTTAAAGAGGGTACCTGTGATCCCAAAAAGGGATTGTTGGGTGGCTTGAAGCCAACTGTTAAAGAATTGAGTGGCAAAGGAAGATGGGTACAGAAATATGACCACAATCCATACTATGAATATCACCCACATCGCCAATTTCAGAACCCATTTTGCACAGGACACCACCGCCGACGGTTTTCCGGTCGCCGGAAACTGCTCATCGGTCGCCGGAAGAAGTGGGTGGTGAGTAGAGTGTTCGTTGTCCATGGAACTCCAGTTGGGATTGTTTGTAAATGGAGGGGTTTTTGGCTGCCATGGTAGACCTAAAAGTTGGTACTTTATAGAAGATGAATGAGGTCAAATGAAGGACTCTTGGTGGGACCCATGACCATGTGAAAGAGGTAATTTTTTTTATTTGTTTTTTTTTTTTTTTTATTATTTTTAACTTTTTAACCTTTTTTTTTTTGTTTAATTTACAAAGACTTCAATAAACCCCACTTATAGGAGAACCAAAGAACGAAGGTGTCATGTTAATTACATCCCGGATCTACTTAGGAAGCAAAATTCTCAACGTCTAACAAAAACTTTCGAATTGAAAGGTACAAAACAAATAGAAGAATTCGAGAAACTAGCCGTAAAATAAGCTACACAATGAGCAACCTGATTATAAACATAAGGGCAAAAAGAAAAATAGACAATTTCCATCTGTCTTGTCTATAACACTAATCTCATCAATTGTGTTATTAACATTAGTGGAATCTGACGAGCAGTTGTTTATCATGTTACCCACCTTCTAAAAGTTAGATTCAATCAGAATAGAAGATGGGGAGAGAGATCTGAATAAAGGAGATATGCAAAAGGTTCTTGAACACAACAGATATGCAAAAGGCCCTCGAACACAACTTGGACTTCCAACAACTTAATCGACTACTCATGGGCAATCGTTTGGAGACCAACATAGATTGGAGATCCAAGGGAATCACGAACCACCCAATCCGCACGTTCACAATTCTTTCCAAGGTTCCAAGAAGCATCTATGTTTAGTTTCC
This sequence comes from Citrullus mucosospermus, assembly GCA_030954485.1. Lineage (NCBI taxonomy): Eukaryota > Viridiplantae > Streptophyta > Magnoliopsida > Cucurbitales > Cucurbitaceae > Citrullus > Citrullus mucosospermus. Next base: position 10,813,928 of record CM062064.1, on the reverse strand, counting down.
ACTCATTCGACTGTGGAGGGCTCCACACAACTTGACTCATTGGGCTCTCCATTTAGATAACTTACACACCCATGGGACTCATGAGACAGTTCATCAAGATACAAGTTTAAATTACTCTATAGTATATTTACAGGGTTGAGCTACCCTTCCTGTTCAGCCGAGGGTCAAGGTCGATCATGATACAAACCATTTCCTACCTTCTATCTTTACCCCTTCTTAAAGAACTTTCTACCCTAGGTAATACTCCTCAAGTGAATGATGGGTTATTAACATTAGCGCTTTTAAGAAGTCTCCATATTTGAAGCAACGACCCCTAAGAATATTTGCCATAAGACTATTTTGGCTTTTCAAAATATGCTAGCTTAATTTGGCCAACATTGCTTGGTTGAAGAGACTAGGATCTTAAAGGCCTAGTCCCCATTTTCCTTCCTGACACACTATCTTTTTCAACTCCTCCAATGAAGCTTTTGTTTTCCAACTTTTGATCCCCACCAAAATCGAGCACACATCCTCTTTATCTCATCGCAAGTTTTAGTAGGGAGCTTAAAGCAGCTCGTGGTACAATTGGAGATTGCCCGAGCAATAGACTTGAAGAGAATTTCTTTACCACCAACCAAAAACAAGTTTACTTTTCTAGCACTAGAGCACTTTCCAAACTCTTTCCTCGATTTTTTTTTTGGAACATCTTGTTTTGTTTGACTCAGATTGAGATGGCATACCAAAGTATTCCCCTAAATTGTTAGTGAGTCTTGATTCCAAGAATATCGCTAATCAGCCCAAGAATTCGAGGACCTATGTTCTTTTTGACCATGAAGAATGACTTTTCTTGATTGATTATTTGCCCCGAGGCCACTTCACAATCCATAACACTTTTTTTTTTTTATTCATTTGCGATTAGCTCTTGATGTAACGGCCTAACTTCCTAGGACTTGAATTAGGTCGTCACTATATGCATGCATACATCTCAAACAACCCTTTTTCATATTTTTATTAAAATCAAGAGAACTTTCATTAAAATAATTATCTTTTGCAAAATCTAAATAACAAAAAAAAAAAAAACTTTGATCGAGGTACCCCTTGTACAATTTAATAAAAAAAAAAAGAAACTTGCATAAAGTGTCTAGCAGTGAGAAATTTTAGAGGAAAATATAGTTTTGGATTCAAATGGCAGGACCAAAATTTCTTAAAGATGAAAACATGAAATCTTGTGCGGAAGCATCTGACTAGTCCCAATGGCACGGTCAAGGTTTTCTTTCGTCATTCACCGAGGTGTCCTTTCCCTTACTTGAAAAACATAACGTGTGAAAAAGATGAGTACAAGATACTCAGTAAGTAACCCCACTACTTGGGTCAGACTAAGCACCCTGCAACATGCTAGTGGGTCATACATATATACACTGAACCTGGATAGCCATTTAGTGAGCGATTTGGATAGCCATTTAGTGAGCGATTTAACCCGTCCTAACACACATCTGGTAGCTCGAAGGTTCACTAACATAGTAAGGCACCCATCGGCATCGGTAACATAGTAGGAAACCTGTTGGTTTCCGGGAACATAGCAGAAATCCCATAGGCTTCCGTTAACATAGTAGTGTTAGGTGGGCAATCATCACTTCTCAATTAAGATATGTCATGCTTTCTGTAAATTTCAACGTAAACCCATAGATCATATCTCAAGTCCCACACATAATCATATCAAATACATGCTAGTATCATCAAACTCAAATCATAGTAGGCTTCTCAGTTCATCTAGATAACTCAAATGAAATTAATCTAAATCACCTTGCTCAAGGGCGGTTCTGGTGATAAGATTACTTAGCTCGGGGTTACATCCAAATAGCTATCAAAACAACTAATTCCCACAAAATTCTTGAACAAAGACCTAGAGTATAACCCAAACTTACAATAAATCTCTAGGCTTAATTCCAATCATAAATTATTCCAAATTTAATCCAAACAATTTTACCAAATGTGAGGCTTATCTCGAAATCTCTTCCACCTAGCATTAAAATGGTATGTGTAAATTGAATTTAGGCCAAACAAATTGGGTAATCAACAACCAAAGCCAACAACAATGGGTCCCCAGGAAAATACAAGAGAAACCCATCAACACTTACAAAAAACTCACAAAACCAAGAATCTGACGAGATCCATAAAAGTAGAGGCGACGACATTTAGACGAACGACGACAGGACTTCAGACATATGACGACTATTCGACAGCATGCGGAAGACCGGCAACAGACGTGACTGGCGAACGGAGATCGACTGTGACGAGTGAGATTCGGTGGCGCTGGACCTACTGAGCGGCACGAACGGGTGGCAACGGTCGGACGAAAACAACGACGGAAGAAGGAAAAGCGAGGAAGAGAGAGGGAGAGAAAGAGAGAGAATTGGCCGCGTGAGGAAGAAAAAGAGAAAAATCTATTATTATTTTTTATTTTGATTTTGATTTTTTTAGTTGCACGCTTTTCGAAGAGCCCGATAATATATATACATACCTATTTCCTTTTCTTTTATAAACCCTAATACACTTTTCCTTTTTCCTCTTCTTAAAACAAAATATAAAGCTTATTTAACTTTTTTTTTTCCCCATCAAATCAAATACTTCTCCAACCATCAAAATAATTTATTTAAATTATCTCCTAACAAACTATTTCACAATAACTTACCCACTTTTACTTAAAACAACCAAATTCTTAGATCTCACCCAATTCCAAATTTTCAAATTAAATCCAATCTTTAAATCTCCAAACTAAACTAAATTCTCCACCAATTGAATTAAAACCCGATCTTTTATCACATTTACCTTAAATTGAATTATTCTCTCAACACCAAACCAATCAAACCTTAAAATTCAAACAACTAACCAAAATAATTCAAGATAATTACTTTAAATTATCTAAACATTTGGGATGTTACACTTGAGGTCCTACAAAAAAAAAAAAAAAAAGCTATCTTCAGCAAAGAACAAATAGGACACAGAGGGACAATGCTGATTTAATTTAAATCCTTTTGAAGAAGAGACAAATCATCTCTGTTTAGCAGAGCAATTAATCGACTGAAATGCTTTAGCTAAATTAAATTATTTTTGAAGAAAGATTTCTAGTCTAAGTGCAAGTGCACACTGTCAACAAGTAGTAAAAATATTGGAAGTCTCCAAGTCATTCTCTAAGAGAACAATTTTTCAACAAAAATTCTAAATTCAATCTTCTAAGAAGGGTCTTTAGGAGACTGATAGCAAAGGCTTGTTGAAGGCCTTAACTCTCAAATAAATTTAAGACTGGGTGGAAGACTGGGTCGAACATAGGAAACGAAAGAATCTCTCGATTGAATGAATTATAAACAGTCCTAGATAATTGGAGGGGGGTGAGTTGAGATTGATTTGATTGCAAGTTAATTTAAAATGCATAAAAGTAAGAGAGTAAATTGCAAATTAATGTAATATATGTAAAAGGCCTAGCCTGGGTTATTGTGGAATTTCTCTATTCATTATACTCGCTCATCGAATTCTCATTACTTGAATTTAAGTATTCGTTACACTTAACCGAATTAATTAAAAATTCTAATTAATCGTCCTAATCAACTAATTAGTTCAAATTGAATTGATGAGACACATGCAAATTCAATTGTCCCAATTACATTAAGACCAAGGGCAAAGTTAAATTGAATTTTTAATTTTCAATCGCTTAATCAAATATTTGTTTGACTCAATCCTAAGTTGATTAGAATAATGCTCATTCTTATGGATTCACAAACTAACCTATCTTATTTATACTCATCCTAGGTTGATCAACATACAATTATATGTCACCTATCATACGTTAATCAAAAGCAATAATCATACAATCCCCAAGCGTCCAATAATTTGAAAATAATTTATTAAATCAGAATTGAGTCTAAGAAATACAAACAAATTCAATTTCGAAATCTCACAAGCACATGAAAAGGTAGAAAAATCCTAAAACCCAAGCTAGAAATCGTTATCTTAACCCATGGTCTTCATAATGAACATAAAGAGATTGTTTTGGTACATCTAAGAATCAAGAATAGAGGAAAAATAGCGAGGAAAATGGTGGAAATTCAACTGGTGGCGAAAGTGTCACCTAGCCTACTAAAAAAGAAGGTTTTATAACAGTCGGGTTGCATAGGCTGATAGGCCTAAAATCCCTCATGTGGGAAAGGTTCAATTTCTTTCGAATGAGAGAGATCCAAATTTTGTTGATTGACTTGATGTCTTTCCTTCATTAAGAATCTTGAGACAAACATTCGTCGTTTCATTACCCACAATGTCCCAAGATTTTTGGTAGAAAAGAGCATGAACTCCATCAAGACCAAAAGCCTTTGTGGGATTCATATCTTTAAACTCCCTCTCAATATTCGCTTTTGTGGAAGGTGTTCTAGGCTTGCTGGGACCAAGAACAAATAATATTTCTAAACTGCTCTCAAGAGTTGTAGCTAGTGGGAACAGGTCGTCTCCACAGGGAACTAAGGACAATCCTAGCCTTAACTTGTATTCTAATTGCCACAGTGAGGGTTTGAGTGTTGAAAAGCACTTGAAAAGTGCTTTCTATTCTCTCAAATTAAGGGAGTTTATATTAAATTTCACTTGTTTGCTAGTGGTTTTCAGGTCAAAATAAAGAAAATCAGAAGTGACCAAAAGATTAAAACAGAGCCAAAATATAGTGAAAAAGTGAAGAAAAACGCAAGAACTGCCAAAAATAGGGCAGCACCCAGCGCTGGTACGCTGCTGCCGCAATGCTTTTTTCCCAAGAGATCAGTCTGCTTCAACATAGCGTCAGCGCTGCGGCGCCAATTTCCATAATTGAAGATTTTGTATTTTTGGAAAGAATTTTGGGCGGCCAAATCTATAAATTGGAGGATTTCCAGCAACCCTAGACATCAAGAAATTAGAGAAAAACACACCAAAAAGAGTCTTAAAGAGTGAGTTGGCTGCAAGGAAGAGGGAAGAGTTCGAGAGCTAGTTTGGTACTATTTGAGTTCCCGTCGTGAAGACTGAAGGACTTCTTGGCGTTTCCTCCTCAATCAAGGGCTTCTTCCTCGTAGAGTTTTTCTTTCTTTACACTTTTTCTATGCTTAATTTGTTTGTGAACATGTTGCTTAAATTTATGAGTGGCTAAACTCTTTAGTTTTATGGTATTGATGAATTGTTTATGAAGTTATGTTGATATTGTAGACTATTCATGGTTTTGTTGCAATGATTATGCTTTTCATTGTTATTGTGCTTAATTCTTGTTGATTGGCCATCTTCAAATGTTAGGTTAGATATACGGTTGAGAGATTGTATGTCTAACTAGATCTATAACAATGAATTGTTGTTAATCTATCATGAGAATAGTTAGGTTAATACTGAAAGTTGCTAAAGACAACTCTTAATACCATGTAATTTGTATTGATCTCAAGAGATTAGTAATCAATTTAGTTGCATGAGAAAAGGTTGTTTTTAAGAGAACATAACTTCGAATTAAGTTTCTAGACTTAATCATATGAATTATAATAAAATCCATGAACCCTAGAATATTGCATAATGGATTAAATAAGGATTCATTACCCTAGAACTCTTTTTGACTCTTGTTTTTTTTACTTTACTTGCTTTCCTTATTTAGTTTTATTTCCAAAATTACAACTTCAGTTCCAATCCGATTCGATTCTATAATAGCCAAGTAACTTAAACCTTCACAGTTGGATCCTCAATGAAACGATATTCAGATTTTACCGTCTTATATTATAACTTGACCCGTACACTTGCGGTTAACACGTAAAGTGCGCATCAAGTGTTGTTTTGTTTGCAATTGAATGTAAAAGTGTAAGTGAAATTAGAATTAAATTCGATTTAAAGAGTCTAACCTAGGGATTCGAAATTCACCCATTCACTTGGTTGATCATAGAACTTCTTATTTCTGCAATGCTTACTTTAATTTTAGCTCATGCACTCTAGAAGATTAAAGTTCCATGCCCAAATGTGATGATTAATTTCTTAATCAACCTAAAAGCTCAGCTAATTGGGTTCATTAGTCTTCATATTAATTAGGCACCTGCATTAAGAGAGGTAATCTAGCTAAGTCGATTTAATAACCCGAATAGCCTAAGTTACTAATTGATTCGTTCTTGAAATTAGTTAATCATGCAAAACATTTGTGAAAAGATTATTTTAAACAATCTAATTCACACCCATGCATGCTTTAGCCCTTGCCCCTTAAGATTAAAAATACATTAGAGCATCCTTAACCTTTAGCAATCAAAGAATAAAATGCATAGAAATTTAATTATCATTCAAGAATGGAGAATTTAGCAAGCATACATCATAGAATTCACAAACCAAGTCTCCCAACCAAGATGGAATGAGTTTCAATCCTACCCTAAGCTAGAAGAACTTACCTTAGCCACTCATATTATGGCAAAATGTGTCTTGAAGATGAAAAAAATGAAAAATACAAGAAGATAGATGCTGAGAGGAAGAAATCACCAAAATCAAACTTCATATGAACAAATTCGGTTAAAAACAAATTTATATCGAGGAGAGAGTGTCGTTGTGCTCAGTTAGAGCATCGTTACGCTATGGGTAGAGGTCGTAGCATTGATCTCAAGCGTAGTGACGTTACACTCGCGCTCTGAACTTTTTTGTCGAAGTTCGGAGCGTAGATGCGCTTTAACCAATGTTGTTCTCTACCTTTGAGTGTAGAGTAAAGCATAGCTGCACTATGCTTTGCGCTGACCCTAGGGGCATTTTGGTAATTTTTATGTCCTTGAGCTTCGGGTGCCCGATTTCACTTTTGATGGCTTCAAATCAACCCCGAACAGTCTGTAACACTCTAAGTTACATGAATTGCTCGAATTACTACAAAATAGCCTAATAAACACATATAATCCACAAACGAGCCTGGATTAAGCTAGAAAAAATAATACTTTTACGGTACTATCAAACACCTCCAACTTAATTCTTGATCATCCAGAGCAACGTAGAAATGCACACATTCATGCAATAATTTGTTTGCTTAGTTATACGGCTCGTGACTCAAGTTTTAACAGTTCTCAATGCATGCAATCACTTAGGGAATCCGACTATAGACAATCAATTGAGATGCATTTTTAGAACACTTTTCAAGTTAAGTCATGCATGAGTGAGTGTGAAGCTTCGTTATTATAACTCTAAACATACTAGGAAAGGTTTTATCAAGCTCCCAATTTTCTTTCCCCTACTCTAGCTCAGTTATTGGCCTTCGAGCTACCTAAACTCATCGAAAGGGCAATACTTTGACTAGGGTGCCTAACACATGCACAACTAAAAAGTAAAGGGCATCAATTTTACCTAAAGGTAGTAGTTTCACACACCCATTATAGGGACTCGTACTCACTCTTTTCTCATAGGCGTCCTAATTGATCACAATGGGGGTAGCTCTTTTTGCACCTATTCACGCTCACACTTTTTCTTTCTTTTTCTTCCTTTTCTTTTCTTTGTCTTTTTCTACTTTTTTTTTTTTCAGACACTTTTATTTTTACTCTTTTTGGCCTTTCTTCTTCCTTTCTTTTCTTGACACATAGGTTTGTTACTCTTTTGCTCTCCTAGTCTGGCATTACACTCAATCAAGAAATGCTACTTTCCAACCAAAGGTGGACCTTTTGGGGTGACAAAAAAAATTTCGAGAAAGATAATCCAATCCTAGGCATCCACGATTCAAAATGACTCAACAAAGCACTTTAAGTATGCATGAAATGCCAAGAAATTTTTTTTAAAAATGGGCTAAAAAATCATGAGTGTTTCTTCATCCCAAAATCATGCAAACATGAACAAGAAATATGCATCATCAACTTTCATAGAAATGAGCACAAGCAGCAGTGAAAAACATGCAATTCAAATTACACAAGTCCGAACTTAGATACTCAAGGATTGCTAGATATGCATAAACTTAAAGCAAGCTAAGCCAAAAACACCCCCAACTTTTAGAGCATGCATTGTCCCTAATGTATCAAGATCAAAATGAAAAACATGGAACAAATTCAAGGGGAACAGAGAAATTCTCCTAAATTTGGGCACGTTGAAAGAGGGGTTGAGCTTTCATTGAGCTTTAGCCTCTAAAAGATAACTCTGTAATGCAAAATTTTCCCATTCAAGCTAAAAAGAAAAATTAAGAAGCTACACTAAAAACAAAAAATAAAGGAAAACAGTAAATGTTTGATGCCTAGTTGCCTCTAGAAAGCACAAATTTTTAAGGTCGGTTGCTCAACCATATTATGCCTGATCATCCTGGCTTGGAGATAATCAGCTCCTCCCTTCCATTCGTCTCTACAGTACCTGTTTCACCATTATCCTACAAAGATAGTAACTCATAAGAATCGAAAGGATTAATGGAAGCATTTTCATCTAAGACAAAGAATTTGTTAACAATCCCTTCAAACTCTACAAATAGGGACCCTTCTTATACATCAATCTTAGCTAGAGCAGTTTTTAGGAAGGGTCTACCTAATATAACAAAGTTCCAAGGGGGCGAGCAATTTGATCATAATTCAGGACGTAAAAATCAGTGGGGAAGACTAAGCCATCTACATTTACTGACACATCTTCACAACTCCTAATGACTTAGTTAAACTACAGTTTGCCAGCTGAACCACCACATTAGTACTAGACAAATCTAACAATCTAAGCTCATAAAATAGAGATGCAAACATGATACTTACAGTTGCTCCTAAGTCATTCAAAGCCTACTGTAACTTATTCTTACCTACTTTACAGGGTAGACAAAACATGTTAGAATTTATGTCATAAACCCTCGTAATTGATTAGTTGATTAATTTAATTATTAATTATGCAATATTGATTTATCCATTAACTGAAAAAATCTAAGGTTATTGCATGAAATCTTGAACATGTATGTATTTGACATATGAGTGGATCGTGTTCATGAAATAACCTAAAGGTATATAGTATATGGATACGGTTGGGCGTGCCTTGTCTTAGTAACACTATGGATACAACCCACTTTGTAATAGTTACAAATGGTTTGATCCAAATCGTTCATGTGGAGACATGTGAGTGAGAGTATCCTATACAAAGAGTTTGTATGAGACTAGACCGCGAAATATTTAATCTCTCTTTGTAAATTCGTTAATTGATGATATTAATATTTCATAGGATGATCATGTGTGACTCGATCTTAATCCTGAGTGACTTATGAACGAATCTATGAGGTCATTCCTTTGATTTGTACGGGTGAGAGTGGCCCAAGTTGCCGACTCAATAAGCCTACCATTTTGGGGACTGGACTAAATAGGGAGCTGGAAACATAACTTCACAAGATGGGATTCACTCCTTCCCATATAGGATAAGTAGATGAGTAGTTCCCTTAAGTGTTGATTTCGGATCTTGAACAAGGGACTCCACCCTCTCGTTGGCCCGAGTGGAACTTAGTTTATGGTTGGATCATAAATGAATTGTTCATTAGAGAAATCAGTGGTACCTAAGAAAAAGAGTTACAGGGGTAAAACAGACATTTGACCTACTTGTAATTATGAACAACTCGTGAAGGATCGACTTGCTTATATCGATTATAACCATGGATATAACATGTCCGACAGTGCATAAGAGTCTAACTATAGGTCTATAGTGGTTTGCACTATAGTTAATGAATGAAGATTAATTTAATTAAATAGTTTAGTTAACTAATCTTGGATCGTTGGAGCTTATAATTTGTAGGTCAATCCATAAGGTCCCCTTGCTAGCTTACCACAGACCAACAAGGATCAATTATGTTGAAAGAAAAATTTGATCTGTTCAAATTCATAAGGGAAAATATTAATTGTATTGGGTACAATTGATTACATGATTTATTATAAAGTTTATTTGAATAAGATTCCAATTATAACTTATAATATGGAGAATTAATTTATTTGAATATGATTCAAATAATTTATTTGGATAAAATCCATAAAATAAATAGAGGGAGAAATAATTAATTAATTTAAATTAGATTCAAATAATTAATTATTTAATTTAGATGAGATTTAAATTAAAGATTATGTCGAAGATAAATATTTAAATATGATTTAAATATTTTAAACCATTTTAATATGAGATATTATTTGGGTAGGTATTTATTAAAATTAGATATTATTAAATATTTAATTTAAAATCTCTTTGGAGCCCTCATAAAAGATACACTCTACAACACATCTCTATAGTCATTCTATAAAGAATTCTCTCCCAAGAAAATTCTCTCAATTTGTAGAGAATGGTGCTCTAAAAATTTTTCTTTCCCATTCCCTCTCATCTTTCAAAAGGGGTTCCCACAAGTCGGATCCTTGCCAGAGCCATAGCAAGGAAGTTCTTGTAGAAAAGGAAAATTTAGAGGAGGAAACTACCCATTTAAGGAGAAGATTTCATTGCAGTTACGTCTCAACAACGGTACGATGCTTAACCTTTTCTTTATTTTTGTATTTTTAATTCTTTCAAGAAATCAAAGAATGCATTTACATGCTTTTGCCGAGATTCAATACCTTCAAAGCCTGCTGTAACTTCTTCTTACCTACTTTACAGGGTAGGCAAAACATACCTGGATCATCCTGTTTGATTTGGAGGTTACTAGCATGACCTAGTTGCTTGTGCAACAAACATTTCTTCCTGTTTCTTAACCCACTGCATCGAGATCATCTTAAGGGAGCTAGCAATCACCATTCCAAGATTTTTAGCCGGTTTCTCTTTTCTTCATTCCTCTCAGGACTAAAGAATCTTCCTGAAAAAGGGGCAACATGAATGTAAGCATTAAAATCACACTGATTCAAGGGATCAATACTAACCTATTGAGGGCTCCTGGTGGTCGGGGTCTACATCCTTTATCAAAACCAAATAGTTCATTGAAATCTTTTTAGTAATAAAATTCACAAATTCAATGGGGGTAAGTAGATGAAATGGACTTATAGTGATTACAACACTTACATTCCTCACATGGGGATTGGGATGGGCTGGGAGCTTAACACTTTGATTGTCTAAGTTGTTCATTGTGGAGGCCAACTGAGTGATCTGGTTGGCTAAGTGTTGCATACCCATTCTTTCTCTTTCTGGAATATTGCATTTTCCTCATTGATCTTCTTCGATTTTTGTTAGAAGGTCCTCACATCCTTCTAGAATTTTAGCATAGAGTCTACCATAGACTTCACCACATCCTCCAATGGTGGGCTAGGACTACTAGATATACTCGCCTGATGGTCTCCTGAACCTCCCCAATGAAAGTTGGGATGGTCTCTCCATCTGGGGTTGTAAGTATTAACTTGTGGATGATATTTCTGTCTTCCTTGATAGCCAGCTTAATTCACCTCTTCCATGGGGACTGAGGGTTGAACTTGAGCACGAGCCATTTATTTCACCAATAGTTAAGTCAATTAATTGAGAACGTAACTTTTTTCCTCTCATGAGTCGAATGGGGTGACTCCATTTGCTCTTGTCCCAAATTTTTGTGAATTTTCTGGCATTCTAAAGATCAACTCCTCTAGCATCTTCCTTCAGAGAAAAGGGAAATCCTCTCAGATTAAGCTGCTCTTCTGTGACTCCGTGGGGTCTCATCCCTTCACAGTTTTTTGCCCAGGCGTCTGTATCTACTTTTTCTCAACACATGGTCTCAACGCATAGTCTCGACGTATGGGTTTCCACTTGTTCTCACAGCAGCTTCGTCTCTAGTACTTGGTTATTTGTGCTTCTTTTCTTCTTAAACCTGCGTTAAGAATAGAAAGCTCATAATTTTTCAGGTATTTTCTTTTGTAAATAGTGCCAACGCATGGTAATACATTTTACATAATTCAACTACCAAAATCATGCGTTTAGCTCTAAAGTTACTCTAATTAATTCAAATAGTGACTATAATAACTTGTATTTCTACAAGTTATCACCTTGCGTCCAACATGGTCTCTTACTTCTTTTCTTTATAGGCTCTTCAACGCATCGGTTTTTAAAAAGTAGGGTGTGACAATGGCCGCCAAGGTTATTATTCCTAAGCAGGGGCTCAGGCTCGAGGTAGATTTCTTCCCCCAAATCTCTACTGAAATTCAACATCGTGGGTGGGAATTATTTGGCAGCCTAATGTGGCCATAGTCCCGACTGCAATATAGCTTAGGATTCTGATAAGTCTTATGTTATAGGTCGATCGATATCTCTCCTCTTTTGTCATAAATAGTTTATTCCACCTTCCTAGCATCCATAGAAATGAGTACTTCGAGTTTACTTATGGCAAGATCAACTATGACGCCATTGACGAGACCCTAGGTGGGCCCAGGATGCGATGGGTGGTCAAACGAGAGGCGCCAGTTAGGATAAAGGGACCGACCACTCTGTTTCTAGCCAGATTTGGCACGCTTTTATTTGCGCTAGGTTCATGCCTATGACACGCTTAGCGGATGTCACTAAGGAGAGAGCTCTGTTACTCTATGCCTTATATGTTGGCCTCTTAGTTGATGTTGGGTAGGTCATACGTGCATCGATCCGGCAAACTGCTAGAGGGTCGACCATTGGTGGTCTTGGACACTCATCCTTGATCCGAGCTCTGTAGAAGGGTTGGGGTCGAAATAGGTCGAGGGGAGGAGAGAATATGACCTAAGTTGTAAGCCTAACTCTTATTGTTCTTTGCTTAAGATCAAGTTAAAAATAATGGCTAAGGGTTGGTTTGAATGAGCATAAATGTAAGTGGAATTCTAGTGCATGTTATGTAATTAGGATTTTACCATTAACTTTTAATAAGGGATAAAGGGATGGAGACAATGGTGGAATTGAGCAAGGAAATGTGGCTGGGACTTAAGAAATTTTTTCTAAGTGTTAGGGGAAAATCTCAAGTCAAAGTAGCTCAAGAATTGAAAGTAATTAAGAAAAAATGTTAAATAAAATAATAAATATTAAATTAAATTAAATTAATTATTTTAAGGGAAATAATATTTAATTTGGATGGTTAGATGAGGAGAAATGAGGAGGAGCCACATTGAAGCAAAGGATTTTGTGGCAAAAGGTGATTGGTTGGACTAGGCAATAGCTTGGTCCAGAAGCAAGAAACTCAATCCAGACGTCGGCTCTCCCAATTCACTTATGCCAGTTTCGTCATTTTTGGACTAGAAGAAGCCTTATGAGTTGGGAATCCAACCTAGGGTTGCTAGAACGATTTAAAGTCGGGAAGCTTGAGAAAACTTGAAGAAACCGAGCAAACCAAACAAGTTAGCTGTGAGGAATTTTTCAAGGGTGCTTGGGACGGTTTTTAAAGCTCAATCTTTTTGGTAAGTCAGTTAAAAGGTTACCCTTTAGTCCCATAAAATTTATTTGAAATTTATTTGAAAGGAAAAGATTTTTTGAAGCTTTGAAAAATCGGGTTGAAAATAGGAGACTGTTGGCTGAAGTGAGCTGGAGGTTGCCTAGAGCTGTCGCTCAAGCTAGCACACCCCAGTCCCCTTGTGTGCACTGCCAGCGCCAACACCCGCATGCCTGTGCGGCGTACTCGCTTCACCTGCGCGCTGCCAACGCCATTTGCGCTACCATCCATGCCCGTGAGCGGGAATTGCTGCCCACGATCTCGCCCGCTAGTGTGGTTTGTGAAGGGATTGAATCCCAGCGGATGTGTGTGATCGTGTTCTTTGATTTATTGAAAAAAATAAAAAATGCAAAAAATAAAGAAAAAAGTTAAGCATCATACCTTAACCAATTTATAATTATCGAACCGATAGTCGATCTCCTCGCTATAACTCTAGTAAGGATTCAGTTTGTGGAAACCACTTCTCTGAAAGAATGGGAAGAAGAAATTTCTTAGAATTTTTCTACGAAAATTGGGAGAATTAGTAGAGGAAGATTTTAGAGTAATCGTAGAGATTATTCTCTTAGAGAGTGTGTTCTATGAAGACTCCCAAGGGCCCTATTTATAGAACTCTATGTTGGGTTGTATGTCCTAAAACTCGTAGTTTTTGTAAATAGGTGATTTTTAGTACATATGAAGTTATTCAAGTGAATTAATTATTTATCAACTCTAAATCCAATTAAACTACGAACCCTTGGCTACTATCATGAGTACTTGGACTTTATGTGGAGACATAAACAGGATCAAGTTCGAGTAAGTAGCCTCAATAGTCTATAGTACATAGATCAGGTTGGGTACCTCTTCTTGGAGACACTATTGAATACGACCCGCTTCATGATTGTTACAAATGTTGTAAAGTGTCATAAATGAAGTGATTCTGATTTGCTCATGTAGAGACATGTGAGCGGGGGTATTCTACATAATGAGATTGTGTAAAACTGACCCTGAAATAATTACTGTTACGTATTAACACCGTTTACGATTAACACTGATTAATTTCACTTATCGATGACCTAGATAACTTGATCTGAATCTTGAGCTATCTATGAACTCCTGTTTATTTAGAATTATCCCTTAATCTACATAGGTAAGAGTAAGCTCAATAGCCTTGCTCAACATTCCTCCCATTTCAGGGATAAGACCAGGTAGATAGTTGGGAACATAGAATTTGCAATACGGAATTCACTCCTACCCAACTTAGGGATAAAAGAGAGGTTGTTCTCTTAAGTGTTGTTCCCAGGACTTGAACAAGGGGCCCCATCCTCTCACTGGCCCGAGAGGGAATGGATTTAGTGATTAGATCCTAAATCAATTGTTCATTAGAGGGACAATGGTACTTAAGGAGAAAAGATGTAACTCAGAGTAAATTGGTATTTGACCTAGCTGAAGTTATGAATAACCTGTGAATGATTGACTTATCGATGACGGTTATATCAAATGGACACAAATATATCTACAGTGAGGAGAGTGCAGCTACGAGCTTTAGTGGAGTGTCCCGTTAGTTAACGAATGTTGGTTAACTAGGTTAAAGAGTTTGGCTGGTTAATCTCGGATCGTTGGAGCTCATGATCTGTAGGTCCATTAGGTTTCTCTACTAGCTCATAAATGGACTAAAATCTTAGATAATGTGGTGAATAAGTTTGAATCGTTCAAATATTGGCTTAAGGAATGAAAGTCAGATATATACGATATATCGACGTTTAATTACGAATTAAATGTACAAATAGAGTTAATTATCATATTTAAATATAATTTAAATATTGATCATATGAATAGGGGTTCATATCGGTTTTTTTTTAGAAAAATGGGGACAAGTGGGAAAAATAATATTATTTTATTATTTAATATTAAAATAATATTTAATTAATTAAATATTAAATTATTTTTTATTTAATTATTTAATTATCTTTTTGGAATTAAAAATCAATTTTAATTCAATTTTGGAAATTCATTGAAAATTGATTTTTGAAGATTGGATTTTCCCACTAACTAAGCTAGGAGCTTGGTTGTCTTCTTCACAATTAACCAACAAATTAACCATTTTGTGTTGTCAAATTTTGATGCAATTGGATTGCATGTTATTCTTTAATAAATAGAGATGATTTTGACATAAAAATGGTTAAGAATTTTGTGAAATTAAGGGTTAATTTTGCACAATTCTATCCATTGTTCATCTTCTTCCCAACCTTCATTCTTTCTCAAATTCACCACAAATTTGGATCCCATCATCCAATCTAAGCCTAGAGAATAGTAGAGAAGACTCGTGTGGTGGTCTACAACCAAGTGGTGTTGAAATTCATCAAGAATTGAAGGAGAATTTGGAGCTTCAAGGGTAAGTGTTCTTGAAACTTTGGTTTTTCTTCTTAATTGCATGTTTAATCCTCTAAATTGAGCATCTTAGATTGAAAATTGATCAAATTAACTTCTGTTGCATGCTCATTTATCCATCACTCCATCCGTTACTCCTAATCCTATTAGGATAAATATTCTGCAGAGATTTTAAATTAAATATTTAATAATATCCAATATTAATAAATATCTACCCAAATAATATCTCATATTAAATAGTTTAAAATATTTAAATCTTATTTAAATATTTATTTTTTTGCAGAATCTTTAATTTGGATCTCATCCAAATTAAATAATTAATTATTTGAATCCAATTCAAATCAATTTGTTAATTCTCCCTCTATTTATTTTTTTTGCAGAATCTATAATTTGGATCTCATCCAAATTAAATAATTAATTATTTGAATTAAATTAAAATTAATTAATTAATTCTCCCTCTATTTATTAATATGGCTTTTATCCAATTAATTAATTAATTATTTAAATCATATTCAAATAAATTAATTCTCCAGATTATAAAGTTATAATTTAAATCACATTCAAATAAAATTTATAATAAATTATGTAATTAATTGTATCCAATACAATTAATATTTTCCCTCATAAATTTGAACATTTCAAATTTTTCTTTCAACATAGTTTATCCTTATTAGTCCGTAGTGAGCTTGGAAAGGTACCTTTATGGACCTACATATCAGAAGCTTCAACAATATGAGATGAATCAGCTAAACTCATTAACCACATTAATCAAATGCAAAGTGGGTCGTGTCCATAGTGTCACTAAGGTACCTAGCCTTATCCCTATATTATAGACCCTTTAGATTATATCTTGAACATTGATCTCTATATGTCCCCACATACAGTTCAAGACTCATAAAATAGCCTAAGATGTTAGTTTATTGGATTTAGGGTTATTAAGACAAAACAAACAAAAACAATCGATAACGCTTATTGAAGTAACACATCAATAACACTTTATTAATGATTTAATGACGGTTAAATAATTGCATTTACAATCTACGATTTTTAGGGCATAAAACCCAATAGTTTGCACCCTCAACAGCACGCCCAGCGCCCACGCCCACGCTCCTGCTAGCACCCCTCCCCCATCTGTTGCCTATCTAGGGTGCCTATGACCATTTTGGGTAATTTTGGACATTTTTGGACTCTAATTGATATTTTCTTGAATTATTGGCCTAAAAATGGGTAAATATGAATTTTAAGCTAATTTTTGGATCTTTTAGGAAATTTTTAGAATTTTGCAAAAAAGGTCCATAAAGGGTAAAAATGATGAAAAATGTGGAAATTAAGCTTGATATGGACAATGTGGATGGAGTTTTGTAAATGGTGTTTGTAAGGACTTCAAGGAGATGATCTAATGACTTATAAATGATATTTCAGGTCAAGTGAAGGTTGGAAAAGTCTTTAAGCGTCGAGAAACAGGCCTAGATATGAGTGACACTTGTTTTCTTTAAAATGATTTTATTTATAATGTTTAGCTATGATTTCTAATGGATATGAATTTATGATGATTTGTTAAATGTTGGGCATGATTTCTTTTTATACTTGATTTTAGCATGAAAGGCATGTTCTATCTATTTCCTCGAGCTTTGAAGCATGTTTAAATTATGCTAGTCATTGAGAAATGACCTGATTTTTCATGAAATGTTTTATGATGAATTATTTGTACAAAGCATACTTGTTTTCTAAAACGGTTTCCTAAGGGACCTAATGCTGAAGGACGTTGAGAAGGCATATGGGTAACCCTAAGACATGAAGAAACTCAATATTGAAGGACGTTGAGAAGACATTTGAATATAATGGGGACCTAATACTGAAGGACACAGAAAAGGTACTTGGGCAGCTTGAGATAGCTTTCTATGTGCACATAGTGAGAGATGACGTTATTGTGTTGAGATTACTCCACATAAGTTAAAGTTTTTCGACGTTGGGTGTGTTAAGATTACTCCGCCCTATCTAAGGTTTGTTTTTAACGTTGACTGTGTTGAGCTTGCTCCACCTCAACTAAGGAAATGTCATTTCGAAAGAAATGTTTGAGGATTTTATAAACTTGTTTTAGTAAAATGTGTTGCTTATTTTTTCTCTAATATTAAGCATGGTTTAATTCTAAAGTTATATTTTCTTATTATGTCACTCATTAGGCTTCTAGTTCAAATAGCGAAAGAGTTCCTGGTGCTTAGCCTACTCAAGCCTCATTCTACTTAAGTTGCAAGCTGTCAGCAAATACTTTTCATCATAGCTGTTGTATGTGTAAATAATTTTCGAGTAATGTGGCATGTAGATATAGTTAGTTAAGTTGTTGGGAAGCGAGAGTGCATAATGTGTATGTAATCTAAGATTGATTGAAGTCGATGTTAAAGTTTCTATTGATGTAAATATTAATCTTAATGGTGTTGTAACTATTGTTATGGTGGACTTGATGTTGTACGACTTAAGAATATGCACTACTGTGGGCGGTTATGTTAAACCATGCTTTCAATAGGATAGTCAGGTACAGGCAGGTAGTGAAGCTCACAAAAGGGGTGAAGTTTGTTGTCTTCTTATCTCCTTCCAAGTTTAAAAAAGTAATCTGGGAGGGATGTGACATAAGTCCACCCTTGATAGGACTTCCATCGCCACGTTTGAAGGTCACTTGGACCAAGAAGTGGCTCATGAGGAGTGATGGTCAGTAGGGGGGCCATGAGGCGACAGCTATAGACGAGGTCCAAGGAGCTCGAAAGGAGAGTCAATTGAATTGTATTAAGAGGGTGAGCACTCAGAATGCCGTTGAGCTTCGACGTCTCCGTAGAGATGTTCGATATGTCATGGATAGATAGGATCTCTACTTTGCTCACATTGGTTTTGACCCTCACGTTCCTAGGTCGCATTCCTTTGGCTCTGATTCTTAGATCCGCTTTTGCTTCTAGTGCCCTTCTTTAGATTCTCATTTTCCTTTGCTTTCTAGCTTTATTTTTTCTAGGTCAGTTTAGCTCCGCTTCTTTTAAGATAGGTTGTCTCTATTTCTTTTGCAGGTTGATCGCCCGTCACTATGACCCTCCCTCGTGTTCGTCAATCTTAGGGAAGTTTTTTTGTTTGTTTCCCTTTTGTCTTGTCAGATGTTTCCTTTCATGCATTAGGGACAATGCATCTTTTAAAAGTTGGGGTGGGATTTGCAGTGCTTGCTTGCTTGATTGAATTGTTCGCTTTGTTGCTTGCTTCCCTGCCATGACTGATTGATGATACGCTCTATCTAATCATGTTGGCCTGAGATTAGGTTACTAGAAAGCATTCCAGATTTTTTAAGAAATTTTGAATTTTTTTTAATCATTTCTTGTATGCAAATTTGAATACTTCGCTTAACTACGTTAGGCCTTGTTTGTTTAGAATGGTATTATTCAGCCTATAGGATTGTTGTCACCTTGAATGACCCATTAGTTAGGAAGTCACCTTACTAAAAAGAGAGTAATTCAAAACTAAGAGAAATAAAAGTGTCTAAGCTTGAAGAAAGAAAGAAAGAAAGAAAGAAAGAAAAAAAGAATAAAAAACAAAAAAAAGAAGAGAGAAAAAAAAAAAAAGAGAACAAACAAAAGTGTGCGTGAGTGCATGGATAGGAGCTAAAAAGAGCTACCTCCTCTGTGATCAATTAGAACGCCTGCGAAAAAAGAGTGGGTACGAGTCCCTGCATGCGGAATGTGAAAGCTAGTACTTGTAGGCAAAACAAATCCCCTTTACTTTTTATGTGTACTCCAGAAGCCCTAGTTGAAGCATTACTCCTTTGATAGTTTATGTAACTAAATGATTGATCCCTAAGCCAAGAGTAGAGGGAAAACGAGCTGTGGGTTTTATAAGACTATTCTAGGCTTGCTTGAGTTTAAAATAAATGAGCTTTGTATTCATTCATGCATGCCTAAATTTGATAAAAACGGATTCAAAACTTGTTTCAAATTGATTAATTGCCTTCGAACAACCTAATTGATTGGAAGCATGGTTGTGATTAGCTGTTAAAACTGGAGCAGGGAACCTTGTAACTTAGTGAACTAAATTGCTGCATGATTGAATGTTTTACCTTGCTTGAGGACGATCAAGAATCAAGTTGGGGGTGATTTGATAGCACTTAAAATGTGCTATCTCACGCTTAATTCAGGATCGTTCTTACCTTTTTACCAGTTTATTTCTTGATTTAGACAAGTTACAAGCATTTGAGGCCTTTAAGATAGTTTGCAATACTTCAAGTTTAAATGAGATGATTAGCAGGCAAATTGAGCAAAATGGAGGAAGGAGGGAGCAAAGCAGCCTGGCGTTGCAGCTCTAGCACGACGCCAGTGCTGCGCTTTTTCTAGAAGGTGTGTTTTTACGAGTTGAAGGTAGAGTCGCAACACTGCACTATAGTGCCGCGGTGCTACTGATTTTGATGGACTTTCCATCGCAAGCACATCGTAGCGCCGTGGCACTAACACAGTGTTGCGACATTGCACTTTTTCCAAAAGCCTCTGTATTTTGCAGTGCCACGACATTGCCCTATAGCGCCATAACGGCAGTCTAATTTTAGGCATAAAATGCCCTAGTCGCCAATCAAAAGAGAGAAATCAATTGGTAGGAATCTGAAGCGCGAATTTGAAGATCTTCTTTTTCTTCTTTTCCATCTTTAGGAGAATTTCTTGAATTTTTTTTTTGGATTGAGTACAAGCACATATCAAGGCTAAGCTAACTATTTTCTAGCTTGAGTATTAGGGATTCTTTTCGTAATCGATGTGCTTAGGAGGTTTCAAACTAAATTCTTTGTATGCATGATTTAATTATGAACTTCATTTTGTTACGATCAAATTGTGGTGCTGGTGTTCATTTTGATTGTTCCTTTGATTGAATTACAACTCATGACACTTGGTTGTACGTAGATCATAGAAGCAGTAGGTTAGGTTAGCTTGCAAACCAAATTAATTGACAAGTATTGTTCTAACCAACCTAGGATTAAATCGATAGTACATTTAATCTAGGCCTTTTCAATTGAATGTTCCGCCTAATTTTCCTTAGAACTCAATGCGATTAGATTTAATACAAATTTTGCATGCCTTTCATCGGCTTGTTTTAATTCCAATTCGTCAATTAGGACAATTTAATTTTGGCCTTTCCAATTAAATTGATTAGGTGCCAAGTATAACAAATTAAGTAATGACGAACCAATGAACAAGAACATCGAATAAGGAAAATCCCATCCAACCCAAGCTAGAGCTTTCTCCAATTGAATTTTACTCCTTTTACCTCCGCATTTTATTTTTATGAAATTTAATTTTTCTTGCAATCAACAATTTCACAAAACCCCCATCCGGTTACTTGAATTGAAAACTGTCAAATTGTGGGATTCATAGTGCTCCCTGTGTTCGACCCGGCTTGCCACTACTACTGTGGGTAAAGTTCGAAAAATTTATTTGACACGAAATAGGGCGACAAATTCCATCCGCCAGGGGGTTTAAGAGTTGTTTTATTTGCAATTGAATGTAAAAGCATGAATGTTAAAGTGTAATTTAAATTAGAATTAAATTCGATTTAAAGAGTCTAGCTTAGGGATTCAGAATTCACCCATTCACTTGGTTGATCATAGAACTTCTAATTTATGTAATGCTTACTTGCTTTAATCTAGCTCATGCACCTTAGAAGACTAAAGTTAAATGCCCAAAATGTGATGATTAATTTCTTAACCAACCTAGATTCGTAACTTATTAGATTCATTAGTGTCCATATTAATTAGGCACTTGTATTAAGAGAGGTAATCTAGCTAAGTCGATTTAATGACCCCGGATAGCCTAAGTTACTAATTGATTCGTTCTTGAAATTAGTTAATCATGCAAAATGTTTGTGAAAAGATTATTTTAAACAACCTAATTCACACCCATGCATGCTTTAACCCTTGCCCCTTAAGATCAAAATACATTAGAGCATTCTTAACCTCTAGCAATCAAAGAATAAATGAGAGTTTGCCAAAAACCCATAAATCCAATGCATAGAAGTTTAATTATCATTCAAGAAAAGAGAATTTAGCAGACATACATCATAGAATTCAAAAACCAAGTCTCCCAACCAAGATGGAATGAGTTTCAATCCTACCCTAAGCTAGAAGAACTTACCTTAGCCACTCATACTATGAGTCTTGAAGATGAAAGAAATGAAAAATACAAGAAGGTAGATGTTGGGAGGAAGAAATTACAGAGAAATTGTAATTGGAATCACCAAAATCGAACTTCATATGACCTAACTTGGCTAAAAACAACTTTATATCGAGGAGAGAGCGTTGCTACGCTCGGTTAGAGTACCGCTACACTCTCGGTAAAAGTCGTAGCGCCGATCTTGAGCATAGCGACACTCTCCCCTCAATTTTCATAGGTAATCTTAATAAATAGCCTAAATCGATTCACTTATGACAATTTAGAGGGTTTAATTCGAACAATTATAAGACTCCCACAATGTTTTTGGAACGAAATATTAAGGAAGTTGTTAATTGATATACTTACCAAAGTTTAAAGTTTAAATTGATACAATTAGTAGTTTAGAATTTTAATTAATACAATTCTCAAAGTTTACAAGTGTACATTGATTTTTCCCCTAAATTTTTTTTAATTATGTTTTAAGCGAAAGTCAATAAGAAAGTAAATTTTGCAACATTTTAGTTTTTTTTTTTTTTTTTTAAAAAAAGAGGTAAATATTTACAACACCTATAAGCCCCATACTTAATCTTGTGAGAAAGCAATATAAGAAGAGACCAAGAGATGGGTGCTTGGGTAGGAGTAGTTGGCTGGAATGTAATTGGGGGCAGAAAATGGCTAAGTATCAGCTATGCGTTGGTGGCAACACGCCTTGATGGAAGTAGCTTTGGCGTGGACGCAAAGGTGAGGGAAGACTGTTAGGCATTGAGGCCACGATGCGTTGAGGTCACAAGGCGTGGAGAGCCACCCTGCATCGAAGGTTATCTTGCGACAAACGCATTGAAGGCTGCAGGGCGTTGGAAGTTGAAGGCCACGAGGCGTTGAGAGCCAATTTGCGATGAGGCCACTATGCGGTGAACGCTACCATGCATCGAAAGTGGGTATGCGTTGGACAAAGAAGGTTGACCGAGAGAGTAATGTGTTTGTTAACCATCTGGCTGGAGAGTTTTGAAAAGTAACACCATCAGAGGTTGTGTGTTGCTGAAGCTAAACATAGAAGGTATGCGTTAAATAGATTGTAGTATAGTGTTGAAATGGAGATTAAGTTGGTGGTATATATATAAGTGGATCGAGAATTCAATTGTTTTGATTACATTTCAGAGCTCGAGTTGGGTCCATTTCGAAGCTAAACATCGGAGGGAGGTAAAAGAAGATGTTCATGTCGATTTGGAGTGGAAATCTCATCGTAACCGTGGAGGAAACTTGAGCTGGGTAGAGGACTCAGCTGGTGTTACTCTCTAAGAGTAACGTTCGGTTTTGGAGGAAGAACGAATTGAAGAAACGGTGGTTAGGGCCAGAACTTCTGAGATTAGTAAGTTAACTCAATTTTTAGCAAGTTTCATGAAGTGTGCTTGAGCTGAAATTGTATAAATGTGTGTCAAACTTCAGATAGAAGAGATTGGAGCTGAATTTGCCGGATGATTAGGAGCAATTTGGAGTTGTTGAAGGATATGCCCTAAACGGAGAGGATATTCCTCATGAAATTTTGAGGTAAGATGAAAGACTTACACCTTAATAAGTTTGTAGAAGGAAGTAAGTTCTGAAATTGGCCGAAATGTGATGTTTAGCAGGTTGAAGAAGAAAGAGGAAAGGAAGAAGGAAACTGTTCTGCTGTAGCGGTAGTATCGCTGAGAGAGCGAGAGACAGGGTAGCGAAACAAGTATCGCTGTAACGCAAGAGGGGCTTTGCGTCTCACAATTCTCGCTGAAGTATCGCTGGGTGTCTCTCCTCAGGTAGTCTCGCGAGTTACGTTCAACCTAGTGTCGCTGGTGCAGTAATATGTAATGAATTCCGCTGGTAGTATTTAGTTGTCTAAGGAGTAATGCTATTTATGAGTATTAAGGAAAAAGAAAGATTATGGAAAACTGAAGGTGAGAAATGTGTATTTTCAGGCCAAGAAGAGCTCACGGAGGCTTATAATCCACTTAGAGCCGAGACAAGTTGTGAGTGACCTTTTACTATATCTTGTGGTTACTTTTAGTATAATTATTTGGTAAGAAATTATGGTACTCTGTAGTATTCATAGTAAGTATGTTATGCTAGCAAGTTAAAAGGAAACTAACTTTATTGTCTAAATGTAAATATGGCTGAGGGACCTTATGGTGAAAGCCTAAGTGAATGTAAACATGAAATTCAGTGCTGAGGGACCTTGTGTGAAAGCACTTGAATAGTTAAGTAGAATGGATTTCAATGCTGAGGGACTTTGAGTGAAAGCATGTAGAAATCCATCACATACTAGCACGTGCTGAGGGACCATGAGTGAAGGCACTTGAGCGGAGATTGAATTGTTTACCAGTGCTGAGGGACTTCGTGTGAAGGCACATGATAATGTAGACATAATCGAATACGGTGTTGAGGGACAGAATGTGAAGGCACTTGATAGTTGCAAATCCGTGAAACATGATGATTAGACATTTATATGTGATTAGAAATGAGAATTTGTACTGAAATACGAAAGAGTTAAGTTGTGCTTTGTCACAACATTAGTTAGTTATTTACCATGAGGTAATAAGGATATTGATAAGGGTGAGACCAAAAGCATAAGAAGTTTAGAAACTATCTGAAATACGATATGTAATGGTTACTAATGGTTATGCTAGTTCATGTTTGTTGGTGATAGTTGAATGAATTTAGTCACTCACTGGGCTTTATGCTCACTCAATTTGTTTGTTTGTTTGTCGTTTCAGGTAGCGAGCATATCCGGGACGCCTAGCCTACAGAAGTATCTCGTCTGGGCCTATCTTGAAGCAAACCTCTGGGATAGTTGTAAATATTTAGTTTGTGCCCATGTTTTGTAATGTACATGTTTCTTATCACACATATATATATGCAAAGAATACTTGTCGAAAGATTGTATGTTCTCAAATACTTTAATAGCAATGATATTTCTATTTGAGATTTATCTGGCATCTAGTTTCAATATATTATATAGAGAGTGGAGTTTCACACTCACTCCTAGGTATAAGGTGTATCTGGGATGGGGTGTGACAACACCTACTCAAGTTTGTGGTAAATAGTTGAAAAAAAAAAGGTTTTAGGTAAATATTGTGAGGAAATTATTTATTTTAAGGTCAGTTGCACATATAACAATCAAATTCAAAGTATTTGTAAATATAACACAATGCAAAAGCATTTGCTGATATAACAAAATTTAAATTCTATTTTCGAAGTTTATTAGTGAAAATTTAGCTAGATCAAATTGTGCCCTTGGGCTATTATTTCTAAATTTACTTTTATTATTTTTTTTTAAAAAAGAAAAGAGTTTTAATTTGAAACATTTAATTAAGAGATTTTGGAATTTATACTAGAACTTTTATTTTTCGAATTTGTTGCCTTTAATTAGAATGTCAATTTTTCTTTAAGGAAAATTTATTTGATTTTTAATGTGAAATATTACACTTTATTAATTTCCTTTTGCAATTTGGGTTTGTGTCTTTTTAAAAGAAAGGAAAGGAGAAAATCAAATTATAATAAAGAGAATAGAAGCCTTAGCCTCCCTTTCTTCTCTTCTCTCTCTTTCCTCTCCCTTTCTTCATGTGAAGCATCCCCCCACCCCCTCCTTGCGTTTCGCTCCAATCGGCCAGCACCCATGACTTGAAGCGCCCGACGATGGCTTCTAGCACAACTATGAGCAACGACCCATAACCTTCATGACGACTTGGACTAGTGCGCTTTGGCGACAATTTGGGCAAACCAATAAGCAGCTCTCGATGACACCTACAACAACGTACCCAATCCGACGGCATCTCCTGCTCGGCGTGCACGACCCACGAATGCGTGATTTGGGTGGATTTCAGCGACGTTTCCCCTTATATAGTGAGTTTCGACACTTACCCAATATGTTTCGATATTAGATTTATTGTATTCATTGCTTATTGACTCTAGATACGTAGGATTCAGCGCATTCAGAAACTAACCTGCAAGGATTCGTATCGTTTTGGGTGAGTTTCAACAAGTTTAACGCTCTAAATTCATTTTCAAACTAGATTAAGGTTGCTTAGGTAAGTCTCTAATGTTTGGAATCTCATATTTATAGATTCGAAATAATTTCGAAAACAATCAATCACCTTTCAACAAGGATCCAAACTTTTCTTGGTGAGAGGCTTTAGAATTTTGTTTAGACCCATCATATTAAAATTTAGGTGTTGTAAATTAGTCAATATTCATTGGGCATGCTGTAATAGTTTAAACTTGTGTTTGAAGTGTTCGAACTGAAATTCAAGGCCACTTGAGGTAAGATTACTCCTGTCGCATTAGTTGTTAAGACTCTTAATAAGGTCCTGAATGGAGTTGTGATCCTGAGAGCTTGGTGTTATTATTTCAAGAGTCTTTTGAGCAATGTAGGAGCACTTTTGAACCACTTAGATAAGTAGAATTCTACCTGTTGGGTTTGTTTGCTTGTTTGCTAGCATGATACCTGATCTAATTACCACTAAGTAAATTTATGACTTATGTTGTCCTAATAGTTGTAATTTATTATGATATGAGCAAACACGCTTGAATGCTCTTGTATTGACTATTATAAAACGTAATATTTTGAGTTAAACTATTATGCTGCGTGGTGGTGTAAAGTTGAAAGTATAATGTTATGTGGATTTTAAGCATGAAGCATGTTGTTGGCTAACATCGATGGCCTTGGTTTAGTTAGGGTCGATGCATTGAGTTTAGAATTGAAAGCACTAGAATTCTTGAGAACGTCGATGGCCCTTGGTGGAGTCAGTTGGGGCCGACCATGAGATCGATGGCCTTGTATAGTATCAGTTGGGGTCGACAGAGAGGTCGGTGGCCGTGAATATCTCAATTAGGACTGATAGAGACTGTCGATGGCCTTGGATGAAGTCAATGGGGTCGATGGAGAGCGTTAATGGCCCTAGATTAAGTGAGTTGGGGTCGGCATAGGATGTTGGTGGCCCTAGACACAAACAGTTGGGGTCAACGCGTCTCGAGTAATTCGTTCAGAAACGTTAGGAGGAATTAGGCCTAAATGTCTAAATGAGCATGATAAGTTGAATTAAAACTTATGTTAGTCTTGTTTATGATGATATGTTCATGAGTTTAGCATGATGTATTTGACTTTACCGTTGTGTATTTTTGCATTATGTGTATATTGTTTGGTGGCCCTTCAGGTGTGGGCTACTTACCAGTGCAAGTGTGTACTGACCCCACCAGAATTTGTAGGTGATGACAGTCATTATAACCTTGGTGATGTTGAGGAGGGAGCTTAAGAAAGATCAATAGTTAGACTATTGTCATTGTTCTTTTCCTTTTATTAGAAGTTTATTTATTTTGGAAATCTTTGGGATATGAACTTTGCTTTTAAATTGAAAGTGCCTTAGTTTTCTCTGAGTTGGATGTTCCGTAATAAGTTTTAGTTTACTTAGGATGTTGAATTTCGCCGTAGTGGAGTTTGTTGGTTTTAGTAAGTTTGTTGAATATGAATAGTTCAATGTTTATGAGTTTAATCTATTTTTAAAAGTTTGATGGTTCTGTTGGGAAGTAGTTGAAGTTAAATGTTATTGTGTTTCTTTTTTAAAGAGGTTCGTCGTGGTAGCGCCATTATGCTGCCGAATTTTTTCTAAGATATGAGAAATAATATAGTTGGTAATAGGTTAAATGTTGGCAGTGTCCCCTAGTTTAGTGTAAAATTTGGGATCGTTACAATCAGTGATAGATCAAATCAATAGTAGTAGTTTATCAGTGATACACCATATCACTATTAGGAGTCTATCAGTGACACTATATCACTAATAGGAGTCTATAGATTTTACTATATTTGCAATTTTTTTAAAAAAATGTTTGGTATACACCTAATTATTATCCCTAAAAGTTCTATCCAACGTAATTATCCTCTATTTTACGTGGATCAATGAAAGAATTCCACTTCTCCCACAACCGGTGGCAGTTTCACAATTTTAAGTAAGATGTACCAATTTATTAAATTAAAAGTTTAGTTTGAAAATCTGTGTTTATATTAGGTAAATTATTTTAAATGACAAAATTGTTAAATTTAAAAATAGCTCTTATATTATCTCTAATTTTTAAGAAGTGTCTACTAGATCTATGAAACTTCAATTTTATATATAATATATCCCTAAATTTAAATTTATATCTAAAAAGACAATGATATATTCAAAATCATAAAAAAAAAATATATATTTTTGAGAAAATTGCAAAAACCAATTTCAAATAAAAAATTAAACCCTCAAACTTTGATTAAATAAAAATGAAACCCAAATGTGAAAATTGAGTCCATTCTCCTCAATCTCTCTCTCTCTCTCTCCCCTTGTCATTATCTCTTCCCTTTCATTCACTCACCCAACTCTTCTCTCTCTAGTTCTCAGTATTCTCTTTTTACTCTAACTTCGTTCATCCCAATAGCCTACAGAACTGACAACATTCCAACAAGAATGTCCAATTTGTGCCAAAAGATCCGGTTGAGCAGCTCACTATTGCCTAAAATCTTAGTGAAAGCATCAATCCCCAGTCCATCGAAACTTTGTAGCACAAAAACCAGCTTCAATTTTAGCATCAATAATGGTTTTTTATGAGCAACTTTCAATTTTCTCTTCACTTTGAAATTCTTCAAAGGCAAACCCATTTTCAAAAATAAAATTAAAAAAAAAAAAAATCAAACAAAATCCAAGAAAGAAAAAAATTAAATTTAACAAAAATTGTGGAGCAAATAGAGACTTTGAAGGCTTGGGGTCGGTGAGCAGCGTAAAAATGTTATTATTATTTTGTTAATGGAATCTGGGAAAGAAAAAAATGGAAGAGTGTGGTAGAGAATTAGGTACAGTTCAAAAATTGATAATGTTTGGTTGGGTGCAGAAAGAGGGTTTGGATTTGGAATTCATCTTGCCTAGACAGCTATGAAGAAGAGAACAAAACAGGGAATTTCTTTTTATAAGGGTGTAATTTTTACAATTTCAAAAGTTAGAGGGTTTAATTTTTGTAATTGAAAGTTAAAAGGGTTAAATTGCCAACACCACCATATTTCAAGGGTGGATTTTTGCAACTTGCCTTTTATTTTTTTTAGTTAGATATAAAACTTAAAATTTTGTCTACTAGACCATTTTTTAGAATTCATTTATCTACAAGATATGTAAAAGAAAAAAAATAAAAAATAAAACTTGACGTTCAATTGGACACTATATTAAACTTTTATAATGATCATTTAAATTTTAAGAATTTTGAATATGTATTTGACTTATTAGGTAAGCAATGAAAAATTTATTAATTTGTTAGACATTTGTAAAGTTCAAGCATCTATTAAATACAAATTTTAGAGATCTTTTAAATATACTTTAATTTAAAGTTCATAGACCTATATTACACTAAAATTTAAAAGTTTACAGACTAAATCTTTATCTTTATCATTCATAGAAATCTAATTTTAATTTTTAAATGATAGAATAATCAATATTGATTACCAACTTATAAAAAATCATTATACAATTACTCTAAATATATGATCAAAAAATAAACTGAAATATTTATCAAATGATTTTTTGAAATATAATTATTATTCTTATCTTGTTTTAGATAGAATTATTATTAGTATCGTTTTTAATTACTTACTAAAGATTAGGGTAGTATCGTTTTTAATTACTTACTAAAGATTAGGGTGAAAAAAAATACAGATTATTTTTAGATATAGCAAAATGAGTAAAACTATTTATAAATATAAATTTTTTTTATTGTTTATCATTTATAAAATGTAATAGGCTTCTATTGCTTTTGCGATAGACTTCTATCACTCAAGCAATAGAAAATTTTTCTATATTTGTAAATAGTTTAATATTTTTTTTATTTATAATAATTTTAAAAAATATATATTTACTAAAGATTATATAAATTATAGTCATTTCCAGGCATATTAAAACAAATTAACACGATATGGATAGATTATGCAAAATATTTTTTTAAAAAAAGATACAAAATATTGATGGCCGAACTATAGAAAATCATTATAGAATTATCTCCCAAGTATATAAGTAAATGAAAATTTAAATATTCAAGATAGATTTTTGAAAAAGTAATTTACATGTTTATATATTTAAATGTTTATATATATTTAAATGTTTTTTCAATATATTAAATTTATTGAGCCATCAAATGGTAATTCATATAATTATTAATTTTAATTTACAACACATTTAATGCATTGTCATGGGCAATATAATTGTGGAACAAAAAAGGAAAATAATTAAAATGAGTTCCAAGCAGAATTGGAGAGGACCAAAGCATTCTACATTGTGTTAGATAGGTATTTTGAAAATTAAAATAACTTTATTTTATACTAATATAAAAATGCATTGAAGTTGAAGAGTTAGATAAATTTGTACCTACATACATGCATACATGCAAAAGAAACAAAAACATTGTATATGTTACATATGTCTCGAAACCTCTCTAACTAAGATTTGTGTATCCAAACTAACATGTCGCAATACGCATTTAATTATCGTAGAGAAAGCGATATTTGTGGATCCGTTTCTACCCACGACTCCTAGTTAAATATTGGCCAAACAAGCCAGAGGTTGATAAGGTGGGATGATTCGCAAAAGGGTAATTGAAGTCATTATAAGGTAGAAATGTTGAGGAATTGGGAGGGATAGTTATAGTTTGTTTGAATCAAAACAAAATTTGAGCCACAAAAAGTAGGGGTGGGAGATGAGCAGTGAAATTGAAGAAAGGTCTATTTGTCTATGTTTGTACCTGAAAATTTTATTTGTGATTGTGATTGTGATGTGACAATCATTAAAAGGGTTAAATATTTTAAATAACTTGACACAGAGAGAGAGAGAGAGAGAGAGAGAGAGAGAGAACACAATCCACACCACCATTTCTATTTTTCCTTTACACAAATTAAGTACGATAATGTTTTAATTTCAATTTCAATTTTTGTTTATGATCTATTTTTTTCTACAATGTGGGATTGCGAATCTATGTTAGTTCAACTATGCTTGTGTAGACATGTTTATGATCTGTTATGTGGCCCTTTTAGAATTTAAAAAAAAAATCAATCAATAATAGTAATAATCAATTTGAAATCTTCAACTTTGAAGTTGTATCAATTGAAATTACATTAAAATACCTTTCAACTTTGTACGTTGTTTCAAAAATATTTTTAAAAACTTTCAAAAAGTTTCAATAATACCCTTAAATTTTAAAAGAAATGTTAAAAAAGAAAAATACTCTTAAAATTACTTTTGGATGAAAAAGTACTTTGTTTAAAAAATACATCTAAACTTTCAAAAGTTTTATTAATATTCTTAATCTTTAAAAAAAAAATTTAAAAATACTCCTAACCTTTAATACATAGATAGAAATTGTTAGTACCTCATTTTAAAGATACCCTTGAACTTTTAAAAGTTTAATTAATATCCTTCCCTATTCAAAGAGAAGTTAAAAAAATGCTATTGATTGGTAGTTTGTGAACGAAAACTGTTTATCTATACCCATCAAGATCACTCTTCTATTTCCTCATTCTTCCAATCTAAGGACCTAAACTTTGTTCATCCATTTTGTAGTTCAAACTAGTCTATTTGTTGTAATCAATTAAGAAGATTCCTCATGATCGAAGATAATTGATGCGCCACTTTGAGTGTTAACCGCAAGTGTATGAGTCAAATTATAATATAAGATGGTGAAGTCCGAATATCGTTCCACTAGAGATCCAATTGTGAAGGTTTAAGTTACTTGGCTATTCTAGAGTTGAATCAATTTTATTTGAGAATTGGAATTAATATTGTGAGTTAAGGAAAATATAAACCAAATAAGGAAAGTAAGAAAGTGAGAAACACAAAGCCAAAGAGAGTTCTAGGGTAATGAATCCTTGTTTATTTTATCATGCAATATTATAGATTTCATGGATTTTATTGTAATTAATATGCCTAAGTCTAGAAACTTAATTCCAAGTTATTTTCTCTAAAAAACAACCATTTCTCATACAACTCGATTGATCACTAATCTCTTGAAACCAATACAAATTACATGGCATTAAGAATAGTCTTTAGCAACTTTTATTGTCAACCTAACTACTCTCGTGATAGATTAACAACAATTCATTGTTATAGATCAAGTTAAACATACAATCTCTCAATCATACATCTAACCTAACCTGTGAAGATGACAAATCCACAAAAATTAAACACAATAACAATGAAAAGCATAATCATTCCAACAAGACCATGAAAGTCTACAATATCAACATGAATTCATAAACAAATCATCAAGACCTTAAAATTAAAGAGTTTAGCCACTCATAGCTTGAAGCAACATATTTAAACAAAATAAACAAAGAAAGAGTGTAAAGAAAGGGAAACTCTACTAAAAAGAGGCTCTTGATTGAGGTAGCACCGTCACGATCTTCTTGGCTCTCACGTCGGAATTCGAATGGCACCACGACTATCTCGAACTCTCTTCCTCTTCCTTGCAACTAACTCACTCTTTGAACTCTTTTATGAACTCTCACTCAACTTTTTCCTTCTTGTGGCTCTTTAGGTCTGTAATTTCGTGCCTTGAATCATTAGGGCTGCTGGAAACCCCTAAATTTGTACAGTTGGCCGCCCAAAAACTTACCAAAAATACATTTTTTTCATTTATGGAAACTGGCGCCGCGACGCTGCCAAATATGGAAAGAGAGCGCTGCGGCGCTGCGACTGTGTTGTGCAGACCTGCTCTCGGGTTTTAGCGCCGCGACGCTGCCCCAATTTTGCAACTTTATTATTTTCTTCTCTTTTTCGCCGTATTCTTGCTCGGTTTTGATCTTTTGGTCTTTTCTTCTAATTTTTCTCATTTTAACCTGAAAACCACTAGCAAACAAGTGAAATCTAATATAAACACTCTTAATTTGAGAGAATAGAAAGCACTTTTCAAGCGCTTTTCAATAATATTTCTTTGTTGATCTTTCTTGCATTTTGTTGACTTTTGGGGGGAGTTTTTTTATAAATTTTTTTCTTATTTTGGGACTTTGTGAAATTTTGTACTTTAAATGGATAAACATATATATTCGGGGAGCTGGAATAGGATGTGTATGGTAAAAGAGCTTGGTGGGATGGGTTTTTGAGATCTGAAGGTTTTCAATAAGCCTCTATGGGCCAAGCAGTGTTGCCGGCTCCGCAGGAATCCAACCAGGCTTTTTGGACGAGTTATGAGAGGAAAAGATATTTTCAGACTGGGACTTTTCTCAGGGCATCTTTAGGATCAAATCTCTCATATGCTTGGGGAAGCATACTATAAGGTCGAGAGCTTTTTAAGTTGGGGTTTAAGTGGCGCGTGGGTAGCGACCATTCTATTAGTATCTAGGATGACCCTTAAATATTGGGATCGAGGCTAGGGTCAGGGCGAGATTTAGGTGGCATGTAGGTATTGAGTCTTTAAGGATTTGGTGGCATTGTTGTAGTCTCTTATGGGGGTTGGTTTGAAGATAGGGCAAGGGCGGGGTTTCTCCTTGGGGACAAGCAGTGAATTTTGGAGATTCCTTTAAATAGTTGATAGCACTCGGAATGTGCTACTTTCATTAGCTTAATTTGAACGCATTCTAAGATTTTAAGTGTTTATTCTATGATTTTATAGGTATTGAGCAACTAAGAGGTAGAAGTGACCTTCGAAGCCAAAATGGGACAAAAAAAAAAAAAACCAAAACGGAGCTTTAGAGCATCAACCATTTGAAGAGAAAAGAAAAATGAGTATATTTGGCAAGTTGCCTAGCTTCAAGGTGCCCCCTAGCGCTGCAGTAGGCGCTTGCAACCCGAGAGCAGGCATTTGGGGAGCACTTAGGTACTCCAACTAGATTTAAATACCAATTTTTTTTCGAATTTAGGTCATTCTAACTTTGATTTTGGAGCCTCCACACTCCATTTTCTCTGTATTTTCTTCTTCTCAACACTAACTTCTTGTAGATTTTCATTTATTCCAATTTCAAGACTCATCTTGCCACATTATGAGTGGCTAAGGTGAATTATTCTAGCTTAGGGGTAGGATGAATTTCATTTGAATTGTGAGAACTTGTAATTCATGGTTTGCTAATGATTTTCTATAGATTCTTAACATATTTCATCTTCTATGCTTGGAAATTATTGTGGCTTGATCATCTATTGTATTTTCTTTGCTTTGCTAAAAAGGAATGCATCTCTTGGTGTGTGAATCTCAATAGGGCACAAGTTAGAGCATGTTTGTAAGTGAATAATACGTTGTCTAAGATAATCCTCTTTCCTACATTGCATGACTAATTGTTCAAAAATCAAATTGGTAGTAATTTAGGGCTATTTCTGGTTGCTAATGAACTTGGTTAAATTATCTTAGCTTAATACGATGTTTAATTAATTAGGACTCTAATTGGAATCGGTTAATTAAGCATTTAGACTAATTAAGAAGTTGATTAGTTCAATAGGTCGTTAGTTTCGATCTCATAGTCAAGCTAGCGAGCCAAGAATAGAATTGAATATGCAAATAATCTTTTGAGGTTAATGAGCACCCAGACAAATGAATGAATTACGAAATCCCTAAGCTAGACTTTTTAATCAAATTGAATTTCAACTTTAATTATGTTTTTACATTCATGCTATTGAAATTCAATTGCAATCAACAATGCACAATCCCCCCTATGGGACCATACGAATTCATCAATAGGCTTTAACATTTGAAGATTCCCTGTGGAGACTAAAGGGACCGAGGAACCGTGTGAACGTCTTGCTTTTGGCTTTTGTTTTAGAACTCAAAAAGACGAAATAGAGAAACACCATTCATAATATAAATCTATAGGTTAAACATAAAACCAATTGCTGAGAAGAAGAAAGAACTCACCTTTGAAGACCATTTTCAGGAATTTCAACTTCTCCTTCCTCAACGAATCAACCTTCCACGAAGAGTATTATGACGCTACTACATGATCTTCCCTACTATTCTCTTGGCAAAAACCTGTTTGTGGGAACCGTCATTTGAAAGAGAAGGGAATAGCAAGGAGAAAAATCATAGAGAAACTTTTTCTCTGTGAATATTGTTTTGTGAGAGAAAGATTGGAAGTAAGAAGATGAATTGTAGAGAGATTTAGAGAGATCTCATCCCTCTATCTCTATTTCTTCAATAATAAGTGAAGTTGGGAGTTAATAAAATTAACTTCCCACTTAATTAAAATAAACAATTTATTTTAATGAATTATTAATTATAATAATTAATAATTAATTTACAAAATTAAATATCTTATATTTAATAATATCTAAATCTTATTCAAATATTTATCTCTCTCATAACCTATAGTTTTAATATGAATTTTATTCATATTAAATTTTAATCCATAGCTTTAATATGAATCTAATTCCTTTTAATTTATTAACCTATAGTTTTAATATCAATCTTATTCATATTAAATTATTAACCTATAGTTTTAATATGAATCTAATTCATATTATTTTAATATTTGAATCATATTCAAATATCTTTTCCTCATTTTATTATATAGTTTAATTTTGAATCTTATTCAAAATTAACTTTATATTATAATGTATCTACATATATATATATATATATATATATATATATATATATATATATATATATATATATATATGTATATTCATTACATCATATACAATTAATGTTATTCCCTTTATTTAATTTGAAAAATTCAAATTCTTTCAACACTAATGGTCTTCTAATGAACCTATAGATTTGAAGCTCCAATGATTCGACATTAACTCATTAAACTCTTTAATTATGTTAATGAACATTCATTATGTCACACCCCTCATAGATTCCTCTTTTTAACCTAGAAAAAGGTGTGAATACACTTGTTCATTGTCCACCTGTACCTGATTAACTTGCTAGAAACATCTTCATAACATAGCCACCCACAATATCCCTTCCTCATAGTATTAGGCACACAAGTTCAACATCGAACTTAAAATAAAAGATCATTTAGATTAAATATTTACAATAGTTAAACTTCCAGAACCATTTGTTATAAGATTCACAATACATATTTTATGTACATTCCCACACCTCGACATCAAACCCATCTAGATTTGTCTACATGCCACACTAACTCAAAACCATTTAAACGTACAAAAATTGGAAAGAATGAGTATGTTGATGTTCTGAATCTGAGGAAGACAAGGCTTGAATAGGCTAAGTTCCAAGAACTCTTTCGCTATCTGGGTAGGAAAGAAAACATAGAAAAGCATGAGCTGGAAATGTAAACTCTACTTTCACTTCTTAGTACTTAACATAAGTGATGTGTTATTGTTGTGGACTTAGAAGAATTTTCTTTGTTTAGATTGAAGGAGGTGTGGAAGAGAGCATTTCAAAGGAAAGCATCGTATGAACTTAGCCGTGGAGAAAATTGGTGGCAAACATTGGGCGTCTAGCTTGAGAAGAAGAGTGGCCAACACTTTGATAAGGTGTAGGCAGGTTGAGATCCCTTGTGTATTTCCGATGTTGAAGAGAGGAGGAACATGGGGGAAATTTTGGGTAAGTGTTGGCTTTGAGGGTGGAAAATCATTTGGTAGCTGAGCCTTTGGGTAGGTGTGATGGGGGCATAAGGTGTTGGCTGAGTAGGCCATGGGATGCATCTCTAAGGTTGCTTTGTGTTGGTTGATGCATGCTAAGGGAGATGGGAAGGATGATATGTCTTGGTGGTACAAGGAAGGTTTGAGGTGTCTTAAGCGGCTGACAAGGGGGTGTTGGCTTTTTGACCCTTAGTCTCAAATTAATTAATTAATGTTTTGATGATAACAAACCTAATTTTGTATACTAAAATTTTATTATTTTGAATAGTCCATAGCGTAGAGCTTGAAACAACAATTACGATGCCTCTTGAATCACCCAAATCGAAGTTCGAATGAAGAAGTTATAGTGGAAATAAGGTTAATGAAAAATTACCCGAGTTGGTGATGTAGCGGCCAAATCATCCAGTTGGACCATTTTAGAGAGTCCCACTTGGAGCTATGGAGTGAGTGACACATGGTTGAGTTTTGATTTTTGGATTGGTTTTAAAAAGAAAATGATTTAAAAAAGAAATTGAATTTAGAAAGAAAATGAATTTAATATTATTTTATCATCTTATTCTAGAGAGATAATTTTATTGTATTGTGAGATTGTATATTGTGAGTTTAAATTTCTACATCTACTCTTCTTAGAGAGTTTTATTGTGTGATTTAAAGTTTCAAGAATATTGTAACGGTTGGATCCTAACCCATGGAAAGGATCAGGTTTGCTCTTGAACCCAAAAAAGGAGCAAGGTAGCAGTTCGGCTCTCATTTGTGGAAAAGTCAAACGAGTTTTTTAATCGAAATCCCAAGAGGCGCTTGGAAAAGTGGATGTAGGTCGAGTTTGATTGAACCACTATAAAAATCACGGTGTCTTCTTCTCCAACTCTTTCTCAATTAATTTTGCATTTAATTTTTAGTAGCATGTTATAGATTACTATCCTTCTTGGTTGAGATTGATTGAATCTTGTGTTTCATATATTTTTATCAATGTTGATATTTAGCATCAATTAAGGTTTTTATTAATTTAATTCAAAAAATAATTTAATTAGTTTAATTTGAGCATATTTAGGAATAAGTTTAATTTAAACTCTATTCACCCCCTCTAGGGATGTCATACTGGTCCAACAGGGGAGTTGGGGCGTCCATATTAGGCGTCCATCAACTAAGAAGGATTGCGTGTCAGGATAGCCGAGTAGAGGAAAAGAAGAACCTCAAAGGTGGTTCAGCCTTGCGTAGAGGACATGCCATAAGGTGATGCATCCATCATTTCTTTTTACTTCGACAAATTTGAGAATTAAATATTAATTAAATCTGATTAGGTGCAAAATGAGGTTTATTTTTCGTGGGCAAGCGGAGGATTTGCATGAGTTTTCTGCGAGGCCTATAAATAGAGGGTCCAATAAAAAAGACTGGTTTGTGCAAATTACTTGGTGTATCTGAGATATTCTTTGACTGAATTACTAAAAATTGATTCTAGTTTAAGAGAGAGGGCTACCGAAGGAGAATTCCTTGAGGAAGGATTCGAATTTCGTTGTGGCATCTTGTTGACTCAAAAACCTAACTTGCTTGATCCTGACAAGTCTATTGAATCTTCTCCCAGTTTACTATTGATTCATCCCAAGCTCCTGCAAGGACATCATGCTCATGATCTTGACACCTCTGTCTTTGCTCCTCCTCTGGATTCCCGAGCAAAGCATTAATTAAATCCTCTTTTGGTAGTCATATCTTACATCTGCTGTCAAATGAATCTCTTGACATTGCTAATCTTATGCACCAACTTTAAGAATGTAAGGCTCAAGTTGATGAAGTTCTACTAGTGGTGAGGATTGTCCTATCCAGGCCTGATGAACACTCCTCTTCTCGATAGAGGGCTTGATGTTTTTAAACCCGAAAGGGTGAGATGCTAATGTAGTTAATGAGGGAGCAGTTTAGAGACGTGTTTGGTTTTGTTTCTTGTCTATTGTTGGTTTGGTGTTTGGTTGGCTGGAAAACTTAATTTTTTTGTTTTGATTTTGTAATGTCTTAAGACCTTTGCTTACTTAGATGTTTCTGTTCATGTTTAAATTTTATTTTTTTTGACATCTCATATTTTTTGTTGATTGGTTGGTGTTGATTACTCTGACTTAAAAATATTAGCCAAAGGGATTCTCGGTCTTAGAGGGAGCCTAAGGCTTCATTCTCAAGAAGGATTTATCCATCTTATGAAGGGACACAATTTAACATGAGTACAACTTTCCACCCCCAGACCGAGGTGGTTAACCGGTGCTTAGAGAACTACCTGGGA
The DNA here is from genome assembly GCA_030954485.1 of Citrullus mucosospermus. Lineage (NCBI taxonomy): Eukaryota > Viridiplantae > Streptophyta > Magnoliopsida > Cucurbitales > Cucurbitaceae > Citrullus > Citrullus mucosospermus. The sequence goes on along the minus strand of CM062064.1, from coordinate 10,775,270 downwards.
TGGGGACCTAAGATTCATTAGTGAAGAGAGTTTACTGAGTTGCAAAGAAGATAGTCAAGCTGAGAGGAGTCTCACACACAGTCGGAAGTCGAAGTATTTTTTTCGCTAATATTATCACACTTATGAGGAACCTAAGTACAATCGAAAGGTAGTCTCACATCTAGGGGGATCCTAGGTGTTTAGTAAGTTAAGCTCTACAAGACTCACTATAGAAGTCAATACTTTACGGATAAGTACTTTGTTGTAAATGCTTAACTATTCAATATTAGTGGATTATCTTTCCTGAGAGAGATAAATATTACTGGATTATCTTTCCTGAGAGAGATTCATATAAAACTATAGGGTAAAATTAATATGAATGAGATTCATATTAAAATTATAAGTCATGTGAGAGAATGTTATTTGAATATGATTCAAATGAAATTAAATATATGATAGTTATTTATTAATTAATTAATATTATTTATTTAAGGTATGTTTTCAAATATGGAAAAACTGTTGAAAATAATTATAAATATAGCAAAATTTTACTTTCTATCTGTGACAGATCGCGATAGACCCAGATAGACATCTATCACTTTAGCGATAGACACTGATAGATGTCTATCTAGGTCTATTATGGTCTATCACAAATAGAATGTAAAATTTTGCTATAGTTGTAAATATTTCAATAGTTTTCTCATTTAAAACAATTTTCCTTTATTTAAATATATATATTATATTGGATTTAAATTATACATTCCTCAGGAAACTTAATTGCATTATATATGTTAAATTCAACATCTCCATCAATCTCAATAGAAAGAGTACCCTCATCTACATTAATTCTTATTTTAGCAGTTTTCATGAAAGGCCTCCCTAACAGTTTAGTACCTGAAGATGGCAAAATATTTTTATCCATGTTCAAGATGTAGAAATCAACTAGGAATATTAAGTCTTTTACTTGCACAAGAGCATCCTCTACAACCCCAAAAGGTTGGATATAAGATCTATCAGCAAACTAAATTACAACATACGTTCTTTGCAAGTCATTCAATTTAAGATCAACATAGACATGATATAGCATGACACTGATAGATGCACCTAGATCGAGCATGACATGGAAAATTTATCTCTTATAACACAGGGTAGAGTAAACATACCTAGGTGTAGAAGGTCTATGATCTAGGTTTCCTCTTACAAGCTCCACCCTTTCTTATGTCTAAAAGCCAATTCCATTTTCATGCAATTGAACCTAGTAAATATAGCATTAAGCCTCTTCGTTATTAGCCTCTAATGTTTACCAATCATTCACATGCATAACCTAGCATTAGTTTATCATGCTAGTTCTAGTTAATAAATCTCTCTCTCAAATAGAATTAAAAACACTAAGACAATCAAATGGTGATCAAGCATTTAATTAGGAAAGACCAAACATGACAAAAAGCCAATGCATTCTATTAATTGAAATAATCAAGAGTCCTCCATAAATAAAATTAAAATCAATCAAACCCTATAACTACAAACTAGTTTAGCCACTCATGTTCAAAATGTCAACTCTAAACATGTTGTACAAAGATAAAAACAAAGGGATTAAAGAGGAAAGAATTAGTCAACGATCAATCTATTGTCGATAATTCATCAACGTCTCCTTGTTGATCCAACTTCAATCTACTCCTTAATTATGCTCTGAAAATATCTCTGAATGGCAGACTCTCAACCTTTGTGGAAAGCCCTAAGTGGTCCCAAATCGAACTCCCCTCCAAATGACGGCAAACAAAAACCTAATATAGGTTGGAAATTGATGTAGCATCGCGGTGCTCTAAGTGAGCATCACGACGCTCTTCATAAAAATGAGTTTGGAAAGATCGGAGTGTTTCCGTGCTCCCTATTAGCATCGTGACGCTACTCTACTTTGAAACCTCGGGAATTTTCACCGAGCACGGCGCTGTTGCGCATCATGTTGCCTTTCCCTGCACTTTCTAGCCCCTTTTTGACTTATTCTTTGCCCTAAGTCCAAGTTTGACCTATTATATGGGTATTTTCGTCATTGTACTCCAAATTTGGCTCATTCTACTCTAATTGTTCTTTTCCTACAAAATACGAACCTACAAATTTGAAGCTCCAATTATTCGAAATTAAATTAATTAAACTCTTTAATTAACTTAATTAACATTCATTAATTATGAGCCACTCCACTAAAGACTCATAGCTGCAATCTTCGCACTATAGATATATTACTGTGTCCATGGATATAATCAGTCATCAATAAGTCGCTCCTTCACAAATTTCTCGTAATTACAGCTAGGTTAAATTTATCATTTTACCCCTGTAATTACTTCTTTCTCCTTAAGTCCCTCAAATGAACAACATGTTTATGGTCCAACCATAAACAAATCCCTCTCCGGCCAATGAGAGGGAAGAGACCCCTTGTTCAAGACCTGAATTCAACACTTAAAAAAGTAATTTATCTACTTCCCCTAAGACGGGAAGGCGTGAACTCCATCTTGTGTAATTATGTTCCCAACTCCCTACTCGAACAAATCTCCAAAATGGTAAGCTTATTGAGTCGACGACATGGGTCACTCTAATACAAATCAAAGGATTTTCCTCATAGACAAGATTCCATAACTCACTCAAGATTAAAATCAAGTTACCTATGGTCATCCTTAATGAAAAGTTAATCTCTTAAATCAACGGTGTTATAAAGAGAGATTAATCATTTCGTAGTCTAGTCTTGTATAAACTCTTTATACAGGAAACCTCCACTCGCATGTCTCCACATGAACGATTTGGATCAAATCGTTTATAACACTTACAACTCTTGTAACAATTATAAAATAGGTCATATCCATAGTGTCACTAGGATAAGGCACCCAACTTTATCCATATACTATAGACCTTTAAGTTATTTCTTGAACATGATCTACCCATATCTCAACTACATACATGTTCAAGACTTCATGCAATAACCTTGGATTTTTCCAGTTAACGGATAAATTTATATTGCATAATTAATAATTAAATTAATCAACTAATAAATTATGAGACTATAGGGCATAAATCCCAGCAAATTAGATGTGTGTTCATTAAAATTTTGCTAAAGTATTGATTGGTTTAAAAAAGAGTTATGCGTTTTCTAATTAGAAATAATTTGTATGTTTCAGCATCTTTAAACATGTCAAACACCATAATTACCTTGCTTAGCGCCGAGAAAATGAATGGTGAAAATTATGCTTCATGGAAAAACACGATTAACACTGTACTCATCATTGAAGACCTAAAATGTGAGGAATGTCCTCCGCCTTAGCTCAAAACGCATTGTGAAATGTTCGTGATGTATATAAGATATGGATGAAGGTAAATGAAAAGACCAGAGCACACATTCTTGCTAGCTTATTTGAAATCTTGACAAAGAAACATGAAACCATGGTTACTACATGTGAGATCATGGATTTATTGTAAGAGATGTTTGGACAACCGTCCTCACAAATCAAGCACAATGCTCTGAAATTCATTGACAATGCCCGTATGAACGAGGAGGCTTTGGTGCGAGAACATGTTCTCAATATGATGGTCCATTTCAACGTAGCGGAAATGAATGAGGTCGCCATCGATGAGGCCAGTCAAATTAGTTTTATTATGGAATCTAAAGAGATTCCTACAATTTTGTAGTAATGTTATAATGAACAAGTTGAACTACACCCTTACCACCCTCCTTAATAAGCTACAGACTTACAAGTCCATGCATAAAGGCAAAAGACAGAAAAGAGAGGTAAATGTTACCAATACCTCTAAACATTTCCACAGAGGTTCAACCTCTAGGCTAAGTATGTGCCTTCTTCCTCTAGTACTGATAAGCACTTGAAAAGTGCTTTCTTTTTTATCAAATTAAGGAAGTTTATATTAGATTTCACTTGTTTGCTAGTGGTTATCAGGTTCAAATGAGGAAAATTAGAAGAAAAGACCAAAAGATCAAAACCGAGCAAGAATACGACGAAAAAGAGAAGAAAATAACAAAGTTGTCAAAATTTGGGCAGCGCTAAAACCCGAGAGCAGATCTGCGCATCACAGCCACAGCGTTGCGGCGCTTTCTTTCCATATTTAGCAGCATCACGGTGCTATAGACCAACGTCGCAGCGACAGTTTCCTTTTTTGTAAAAATTGTATTTTTGGAAAGTTTTATTGGGCGGCCAACTCTATAAATTTGAGGGTTTCCAGCAGCCCTAATAAATCAAAGCACGAAATTACAGACCAAAAGAGTCACAAGAAGGAGAGAATTGAGTGAGAGTTCATAAAAGAGTTCAAAGAGTGAGTTAGTTGCAAGGAAGAGGAAAAGAGTTCAAAAGAGTCGTGGTGCCGCTCGAGTTCCGATGTGAGAGCCAAGGAGATTGTGACGGTGCTACCTCAATCAACAACCCCTTTTTAGTAGAGTTTCCCTTTCTTTACACTCTTTCTTTGTTTATATTATTTGAACATGTTGCTTCAAGCTATGAGTGGCTAAACTCTTTAGTTTTAGGGTTTTGATGAGTTGTTTATGAATTTATGTTGATATTGTAGACTTTCATGATTTTGTTGGAATGATTATGTTTTTCATTGTTAATGTGTTTAATTCTTGTGGATTGACTATCTTCACATGTTAGGTTAGATGTGTGATTGAGAGATTGTATATTTAACCTGATCTATAACAATGAATTGTTGTTAATCTATCACGAGAGTAGTTAGATTGACAATAAAAGTTGTTGAAGACTATCCTTAATGCCATGTAATTTGTATTGGTTTCAAGAGATTAGTAATTAATCGAGTTGCATGAGAAAGGGTTATTTTTTAGAGAAAATAACTTGAAATTAAGTTTCTAGACTTAGGCATATGAATTACAATAAAATCCATTAATTCGATAATATTGCATGATGAAATAATCAATGATTCATTACCCTAGAACTCTCTTTGAATCTTGTGTTTCTCACTGTATCACTTTCCTTATTTAGTTTGTATTTTCCATAATTCACAAATTAAATTCATATCCTCAAATAAAATTGATTTGATTCTAGAATAGCTAAGTAACTTTAACCTTCATAATTGGATCCTCAGTGGAACGATATTCGGACTTTACAGTCTTATTTTATAACTTGATCCGTACACTTATGATTAACACTTAAAGTGGCGCAATCAAGTACAAAAAAATGGAAGAAGAAGAAGGGTGACAAGGGGAATAAAACTAATCAAGTTGCAGCCTAAAGGGGCAAGAAAAAGGTCAAGGTTGTAAAAGGAAATTGTTTCCGTTGCAATTACGAGGTGCACTGATAACTTGTAGAAATACAAGTTATTATAGTCACTATTTGACTTAATTAGAGTAACTTTGGAGCTAAACGCATGGTTTTGGTAGTTGAATGATGAAAATGTATCACCATGCGTTGGCACTACTTACAAAAGAAAATACCTGAAAAACGATGAGTTTTTCTAACGTAGGGTTAAGAAGAAGAGAAGCGCAAACAACCAAGTACGAAGAGACGAAGCTGCTGCGAGAACAAGTGGAAACCCATGCGTCGGGCCTATGCGTTTAGCCTATGCGTTGAGACCATGCGTCGAGAAATAGTAGACAGACGCATGCTCAAACAGGTGTCATGTCATTATGAAAAAGGACAACACCCAATCAGATCATGGCAGAACAAATAGGCTGACAATCTAAAAAGTGTATGCAGCGTGGCTGAAATTTAATGCACAAGGTGTCAGGTCATCATGCTTTTTGACGCCTATAAATAGTCCAAAAGCTTCTCCAAGAAGAGGAGAAAGAGAGACTAGTTCAAGAGGCGAAAGCTCTGCACAGTTTCTCCCTCACCATAACCAGCCTCCATTTCGAGCTCTTCTGAGAGAAGGATTCTGAGCACCTTCAGAGTCGTCTCCCAATGAGTGAGAATCTCCACCCTATGGAATCTATGTATCAGATAGCAACCATCTAAAGCCTCCATGAAACAAGACGTTGCCAGTGGCGGCTTGACGCCCTTCATTTCTGTTTTATTTTCATTTCTCTCCTTCTTGCTTATATTTTGTTAATGACATTCGAGAGAATGATTTATTTTCTTAATATGAGTTTGATTGACTATCATCTTCCATCTATTTCCGTATTAAATACTTTACACCATGTTGTCTAAATGCTAAATGAGTTAAATGTTTAAAGTTAGTTTTTCTTGAGCAATTTTGAGTATGTTACATCTTGATTAATGCATATCTTTAGCTTGCATAACTTTGTCTGACAAACAAATGTAGTAAGCATGACTGTCGAGCTTGAGAGAGTGGATAGTTAATCTTTAGCATTAATTAAGACTAGATGAGTTGCAGAGATGTAGTTCATCTTTTGCCAACGCAAACTTACCATGTGTCTTAGAGATAAGATTAATGTGGTGTCGAAACATCGAGAGATGGATTCACAAACGCAGTTTGTAGGTATGTAATTGTACTTAGAAAGTTTAGGTAACAACTAGCTCTTGCGTTCAACTCTACTTCTATCGCATGGTTCCATTCATTCTCAACGCATGCTATCTAACACTAAATTACATATGACTACCCATCGCCGCGTCCACCTCATTATTAGTAATAGGAAATTCTTTTCATTCTTTATGTATAGTTTTACACATATAATCAACAAATGCACATATTACCTGTACAGTCACCGCATAGTCATGCATTTATTCTCAACGCCTAGTTATTACAAATCCCTGCGTTCGACCCTAGACTCACAGGAAACCTATAAATGCTTATACTTGGGTGTTTATAGGAAAACTTGCTTAATCATGATCACATCTAGAGTAATTCTCGACGCATCCTTGTACGGAAATGATAAATCTGTTTTTGTGCAACAAGCTAAGAAACTCAATTTAATTCGAATAGAAATTCAAACGAACAGGCACTGAAAACAGAATTTCCCCAAATATTTGGTGAAGAAAAAGAAGGCCAAATAAGGTAAACGTGATTTACTAGTTTCGGAAACTTGTTTAGTGGAGAAGGATGATTCGGCCTAGATAATTGATTCAGGGGCCACTAATCATGTCTATTTTTCTTGTCAGGAACTTAGTTCCTAACAGTAGCTTGGGACTAGCGAGATGACCATGTGAGTTGGGACTGGGCAAGTTGTCTCACCGATTGTAGTGGGAGGCATTAGATTACTCTTTCAGAAATCTTATTAATCTTATTTGTCATTAAATAATGTATTTGTAGTTCCTAATTTAAAAAAGAACTTGATTTCTGTAAAGTGTTTGCTTTAACAGTCTAATTCTATCAACTTCATTAAAAAGTAATATGTATGTGCTAAGGTCGTTAGCATCTAAAGCGCTTTCAAATACTGAAATGTTCAGAACTGCAACAACTCAAAATAAAAGACAAAAGATTTCTCCTAAAGAAAATGCTCGACTTTTACATATAAGATTAGGCCACATAAATCTCAATAGAATTGAGAGATTGGTTAAGAGTGGACTTCTAAGCGAGTTGGAAGAAAACTCTTTACCTGTATATGAGTCATGCCTTGACGGCAAGATGACAAAAAAACCTTTAACTCGAAAGGGTTATAGAGCCAAAGACCCCTTAAAGCTCGTACATTCAGACTTTTGTGGTCTGATGAATGTTAAAGCAAGAGGAAGGTTTGAATATTTGATGATTATTTAAGATATGGGTATCTTTGCCTAATGCAACACAAGTTTGAAGTTCTTGAAAAGTTCAAAAAGTATAAGGCTGAGGTTGAGAATTTGTTAGGTAAAACTATTAAAACACTTCAATGAATAGATGAAAGCCATGGATCTTGAAATGAAGTCTATGTACTTTAATTCAGTCTGAGATCTTGTACATCAACCTAATAGGGTAAAACCTATAGGTTACAAATGGATCTACAAGAGAAAAAGAGGTGTAAATGGAAAGGTGCAAACCTTTAAGGCTAGACTTGTAGCAAAAGATTATACCCAAGTTAAGGGAGTGGACTATGAAGAAACTTTCTCACCTGCTACCATGCTTAAGTCTATCTGGATCCTCTTGTCCATTGCTACATATTATGACTATGAAATATGGCAAATAGACGTCAAGACTGCCTTTTTGAATGGTAATCTTGAAGAGAACATTTACATGAAACAATCAGAATGATTCTTTAAACAATGTTAAGATCAAATGATTTGCAAGCTTGATCAGTCCATTTACGGATTTAAACAAGCATCTCCAATCTTAAAATATAAGATTTGATACTATAACCAAGTCTTACGGCTTTGACTAGAATGTTAATGAACCTTGTGTCTACAAGAAAATCATCAACAGTTCAGTAGCTTCCTTAGTGTTGTATGTGAACGATATCCTACTCATTGGGAATGACTTCGGTCTACTAACAAATGTAAGAAATGGTTAGCTGCCCAATTCCAAATGAAAGATTTAGGTGAGGCGCAGTTTGTTTTAGGGATCCAAATTATAAGATATTGTAAGAACAAAATTCTAGCCTTGTATTATGCATCATATATTGACAAGATGCTTATCAAGTATTCGATGCACAATTCCAAGAGTGGCTTGTTAGCTTTCAGGCATGGAATTGTATTGTCTAAGGAACAATATCCTAAGACTCCTCAATAGGTTGAGGAAATGAGATGGATTCCATATGCATTGACTATGGGCAGCCTAATTTATATCATGTTATGTACAAGGCCTAACATTTGTTATGCAATTGGGATAGCCAATAAATATCAGTCCAATCCTTGATCACTGGACTACAGTTAAAAACATCCTCAAATATCTTTGGAGAATGAAGGATTACATGCTTATGTATGGAGCTAAGGATTTGATCCTTACAAGATACACTGACTCTAATTTTAAGACCAATAGGGATTCTAGGAAATCCACATCAAGATTAGTATTCACTCTTAACGAAAGGGCTGTAGTCTCATGTAGCACAAAGCAAGGTTGCATTGTTGACTCTACCATGGAGGCAAAGTATGCAGCTACTTGTGAAGCTGCTAACGAAGTTGTCTAACTAAGGAAGTTTTTGATAGACTTAGAAATTGTTCCTAACATGTCAATGCCCATCACCCATAATAGTGGTGCTAGGCAAATTCCAAAGAGCCTCGAAGCTGCAAGCGAGGAAAGCATATAAAATGCAAGTATCACTTGATATGGGAGATTATGCAACGAGGAGACGTGATCGTCACGAAGATTAATTCAAAGCACAATGTTTCTGATCCATTTACAAAGACTCTCACAGCTAAAGTTTTTTAGGGTCACCTGGAGAGTTTGGGTCTACAGGACATATATCATTTTCTATGGCAAGTGGGAGATATTAGAGTTATGCCCTAGTTTATTGTATTGTACTTTACTTGTTTTTTTTTATCTTGTATTGTACACCTTACTAACTTTAGTATAAGTGGAAGATTGTTTGGACTGGTGTGTCATAAATCTCTTGGTTTCTTGGTTTTTTTTTTTTTTTTTTTTTTTTGCATTAACTCAATTCAATAAACTAAGATTCGTAGTTATTTTTTGTAAACTTAAACATGTATGTGGTTGACATACAAGGTTGAATCATGTTAAAGTAATAACCAAAAAGGTCTATAGTATAGGGATAAGGTTGGGTGTCTTATCTCGGTGACACTATGGATACGACCCACTTTGTAATTGTTACAAAAGTTATTAAGTGTTACAAACAATGTGATCCTAAATCATTCATGTGGAGACATGTGAGTAGGGGTATCCTATGCAAAAAGTTTGTATAAGACCGGACCGCAAAATGTTTAATTTCTCTTTTATAATGCCGTTAATTGAAGAAATTAATGTTTCATAGGATGACCATAGGTGACTCAACCTTAATCCTAAGTGAGTTATGAACTCCTGTCTATAAAGTCAATAGTTTGATCTATATGGATGAGAGTAACCAGATCACTGACTCAACAAGCCTACCATTTTGGGAATTTTGTCCAAGTAGGGAGCTGACATATTTTCACAAGAAGAAATTCACTTCTTCCTGTCTTTAGGGTAAGTAGATAAATTGCTCCCTTAAGAGTTGATTCCAAGTCTTGAACAATGAGGCTTTGCCCTCTCACTGGCCTTAGAGGAGTTAGTTTATAGTTGAACTATAAATTGTTTGTTCATTAGAGTGAACAGTGGTACTTGAGAAATTAGATGTAACTACAGGGGTAAAATGATAATTTGACTCAACTATAGTGACGGGTAATTTGTGAAGGTCAACTTCTTGTTGACTGGTTATATCCGTAGACACATACATATATCTATAATGTGAAGAGTGCAGCTCTGAGTTTTTAGTGAAGTGACATGTGGTTAATGAATATTGATTAAATTAATTAAAGAGTTAAACTAATTAATCTCATATCATTTGAGCTTCTAATTTATAGGTCCATTAGGTACCCTTGCTAGCTCATTAAGTATTAAATAAGAATCAATTGATGTTTTTTATTATTTTGAACTATTCAAATTAAATAAAAGAATTAATTGTATGAGATACAATTAATATAGTATATATAGATACATTATAATATAAAGTTATTTTTTAATGAGATTAAAAGATTATACTTTATTATATGAGAGAGGTAAATAATTGATTAAGATTCAAATATTACTTATATGAATGAGATTCATATAAAACTATAGGTTAAAATTAATAAGAATAAGATTTACATTAACACTATAAGTTATGTGAGAGAATGTTAATTCAAATGAAATTAATTATATGATATTTAATTATTAATTAATTAATTGTATGAAAAATTATTTTAAATGACAAATTGACTGAAAATATTTACAAATAATATTTGTAAACATTTTCGTTTATTTTTCTATATTTGAAAACAACCTTAATATTATTGATTTAATATATATATTAAATTGATTTAATAATAAGAAAGGGAGTTATTCTACGTGGGTGGAAACTATTGGTAACCTCCCTCTCTTTTTCACGTATCAAGAAAAGGAAATTTCTGCAAAGAACACAATACGTGTTATTAGAGTTCCAAATCTAAAAAGAATTCTCTCTTGCAATTTCATCCTCTCAAGAATTCGCTCAAATATTCTTTCCCTTTCCAAATCAAAGAGCCCACACCTTATTTGGTTCTTGTTCTTGAGAATAGCAAGGAAGTCTTGTGGTGGTGTCCTAAGAAGATTTGTTGATCAAAAAGGAAGAGTTTGTGACTGTTCCTGGGAATTTATCCGGGAAAATTTGAAGAAAAAAGATGGTCTTCAAAGGTTTTTTTTCTCTCTTAAATCTATTAAGCATGCTACAACAATTTGGATATGATACCCCCACTCACACGTCTCCACACGAACGATTTGGATCACATCATTTATAATACTTACAACATTTGTAACACTTACAAAGTGGGTCGTATCCATAGTGTTACCAAGATAAGGCACCCAATCTTATTCATATATTATAGACCCTTTAGGTTATTTCTTGAACATTATCCACATGTATGTCCACCACATTCTGTTCAAATTTCATGATATAATCTTAGATTTTTCCCGTAATGGATAACTCATTATTGCATTATTTAAAATAATCATTTATTATATCAAAAAACTAATTAACTATGAGGTTTTAGGGCATAAATCCGAACAATAGAGAAAGGTTTCCAAAAATTGATTATTTTTCAAAATACCCTGGTGTCACGACGCTGTCTTGTTAAGGCCACAATTGTCACAGTGCAACAATGTTGTGCGCTGCGCTATGGCTACCCCTAATTGTTAACTCTTGGGTATTTGCATCGAAGCAACACTACCCTATTTTTGGCTTTTTGTGGTTTTTCTCCGCTTTTCTTTCCATCTTTTGGCCATTTGCTCGGTTTTGACCTCTTTAGGCATGTGTAAGTCATTTTTAGCTCATTTTGACAATAAATCTTCATCTCAAACATAACCTTCAAATCACTAGCAAACCATATCAAATCTTATAAAATCTCATTAAAATCCATTATAAATCTAAGTAAATAATGCACAATTTGAGTGCATTTCACCAACCTAAAGACATTTTGTCACACGGAATGTAAGGAACTTAAGCAATGAATTTCATTGAACCAGAGTAGGGGAAACGGAAAATGTCTTGTTAAATCTGTTTGAGTTTCTATGTTTTGAATAAAAGGGGGCTTGCACACACACATGCAAAAGATTAAAAATTTTGGCTTTAGCAACTCTTAACGTTAGGATGTGCATGAATTTTTCAATAACTGAGTGTAACCTGTATTCAAAATGTCATGAGGTTGGAGTCAAGAGCATATATGTTTGGGACTTATGTGTGTCCAGGGCTAGCAAAATTCTAAGGTTGGGGTCGTGAAAAACATTTGAAAAAGTGTTTACTTTACTTTTAATCTAGGGTTATTATCATTAAATATGATGAGGTTTGAGGTCGATTCTCAGTAATTTTTAGGAGGTAAGCAAGATAGTGGGAATTGGAGCTAAATGGTGTAAAGGTTGTTCGTTTGTACCTAATAAGAGAGAAAAATAGCTCAAAAACCCTAAGGCCATCAACAACCTCAAATTTCATCATATTTCTACAAATTAGCCTATTCCTCTTTTGATTGTTTTGCCCTCTCTTCTTTGGCATTCGTTCAAAGGATTCATCCTCTCATTCTTTTAGATCTTTCAATAACTGAGAGAGAGGAGATGACTTAGTTTTAAAAATTATTTTTTGTTTAGTTTTTAAAATTTGACTTAGTTTTTTAAAACATTAATATAAAGTAGATAACAAAACAAGAGATTAAGAAATGGAAGGAATGCCTTACGCTTAATTTTCAAAAACTAATAACAAAAAATCAAGGGCATGCTAGGTAACCATTTCAGTTTTTTGTTTTTGATTTTCATATATGTTTGATAATTGACTTTTGTTTTTTTGTTTTTGAAAAGCAAAAAACATAGTTTATTTGGTAATTGTTCATATTTTCAGTTTTTTTAAGAATTACTTGATAATTGTTTTTTATTTTTATTTTTTATAAATGAATAAAAAAAACTATTTTTATAATATTATTTCATCTAATATGTGTACAAGTCAAAACCTGCTCAAGTTGTATTGACTAAAAGACAAAAAATGAAATTAAAGATTTTTTCCTCAACTTTTTTTTTTTTTTCACCCTATGTGAGTTAGAAAACCGAATCTCTAAAACCGAGGTCGATATAAAAACTTTATTCCAATTGTGTTGTGTTAATGTTGGCCCCCAACTCTAGTTTGTAATAAATATATTGAATTTTAAATTTTGTATTTAAACTACTTATATTTATAGTATAACATAAAATATTAATCGTTAAAATATCATTTTAGTCTATATACTTTTGCGTTTGTTCAATTGTAATCATACTTTCAAATGTCCAATTTTAGTTCAATTGTAATCATACTTTCAATTGTCCAATTTTAGTTTCTGTATTTTTAATAAATTTAAATCTTAGTCTCTCAAAGTTATATTTTTATCGCAATTGGTTAAACAATATTTAATGATTTTTTACAATAAAATACAATATGTAAATATATTTTTAAAATTTTTGGTAAAAATATTAATAAATAATATATTTTAAAAATAAACATCAACAAGAAACTAGGAGTAGGGACTACATTTATGATTTATCTAAAGTATAAGAATTAAAATAAAAGTATAGAGACTAAAATGATATTCTAACCAACATTAAGCGCATATAGTTATTGGAAAACTTAAAAATTATTCATTCTTAGGTAAAAGTAATTAAAATAATATGTAATTTTAATCACAAAATAACATATTATACTTAAGAAATTAAAATAACATATTGAAATATTGGAATATTGAAAAGAAAAAGACTTTGAATGAAAGCCATTATTTGTTTTAAAAAATTGAAAGCAATTAATAAGAATAAATAAAAATAACAAAATATAAAAAAAGATGGGGAAACGTGAATCAAAAATTCACTCCACCTTTATTTTCATTCCAAGGAAATTGCAATCAGTAGGAAAAAAAAATATAAGAATATTTACAAATATAATGATAATTTTTTATAAATTGCAAATATAGCAACAAATTTGAACATGATTCCCAGTTTTTATAATTACATTTTACTTTTGATATATCAATCAACTGATATACTTTATATTTTGTATATTAATGAATTGATATATTTTATTTAAAGAATATCATTTATACAATTGATGTGTCATGATTTTAATTGTGTTATGATCGACTTTTTTTTATCAATAAATATTATTTTATTTTTTTTCGTTTTAATATAAAGTTATTTTCATCCTATTAATTCAATTTTGATATTGATGATATATGTTAAATGCATTATTTTTGTCAAATAATATACCAAATATGAATTATATTAGTTAATCTGTTTTATTTTCAAATTTTTATATGATTTTAATGGTATAGAAGTTATATTGAATTTGGTATATCAAAATGTATAACAAATATTTTATATATATATTAATTGATTGATATACCCAATTTAGAAAAAAAAAATATGTCCATGATATCGTTGGTATGATATTGTTGATATACCAAATATGAAGTATATCATTTAGAAGGATACTTAAAGGTATAACATTAACATTATGAAATTCATGGGGATCACTAGTGTGTATCAATAGTATACCATAATGAACTCAAAATTATGCAACACTAAGTGTTTGGTGTATTATTAGTTTATCAACACATATTAATAGACACAAAAAGTTAAAGTTTATGGACTAAATTTATTATGTGCTTAAAAAAATCATTTTGGAGTGTATTTCACCCTCAAAATTTATTATTTTTATCTTATATTTTCATGTGTCTATTATTATGTAGCTATTAGAATGTTTATGATTTAATGTGTAACAAATGTTGGACCCATAAATACTAGAAATCTATGTGTATATGGACCTATATTGATTCATGTCCAGTGCATCCAACAAGTATCCAAATTTCCAACATGAGCCAGACGTGAATACATTAGACAAACTAACATATTAGTGTTTCTAAGTCTGGGAATAGTAACTCAAGCTCCATGATGGTCAAATATTGAAATCCTCTCGTCATAACCCTTACAGAACGTAGGATTTAGAGAAAGAAACTAGACTATTTGAGGCCCTTGTTGAAGTAGAAGATAATTATTTAGAAGCTTTAATGGGTTGTTTGGAGAGCTAAAATGTAATATGATTACTGAGAATCAGATGAGTATTAGAATACGTTAACAGAATAAACGAAAATGAGATCGTAAACCATGAAAACGGTGGAAAATAGAATTGGGTTGAAAACTGTCGAAACGAAATGAATTTTGTATTACAAATCATGCCCAAAACGCTCAAACCAAACATTCATTTTGGATTACATTACATTACAAGCCTATCCTATTACGATTTCCCAAAAACCCCCTATGTATCTACATAAATTACTTAAATGTAATATTAGACATCTCTAGATAATCTTAAAGATTGTAAATAAGTATCTAAAAAGAAATGCTCTAAAACATCCTATCATATCGGTAGGCTCTAAGTAATTCAAGAATTCCTTTAGATAAAGATAATTTCATACAAATGTCGAACACATTTTAAAATCCAAGTAGAGAGAGAGGGAGAGAGAGGGAGAGAGAGAGAGAGAAGAAGAAGAGGGAGAAAAAAAAAAAAAAAAAAAAAAAGTTCTTTTTACTTAGACTCCAAAGATCTAGGGAGTTGTCAAATTTAGAGGGAGCTAAAGGAAGAAATAAAAGTGAGAAGGTGAGTGACAAGCAAAAGAGAGAGAGTGTTTCTTCCCTCCTTATACTTGCTTAAAAATAAAAATAAAAATAAAAATAAAATCAAACCATTCTTCCCAGGTTTGTCTCTCCCTTTTCTTGTGTCAAGTTCTTGAACAATTCCAAAATCAAGACTAGCAGAAAGATCTACTTATTCATAACATAGATAAAGTTGTATCAGTTTGCATTCATATATTACAAGGGGAGTAAAAGAAATATAAGTTGCTCTGATTAAACTCACTGATCCAAAAAGCCTTTGCTTCTAAGACTTTCAAGGGTATCTTGAATGGCAACTTCAAGAGGGGTGAAAACAAGTCCCAGATCAATTAACCTCTTGGCTGCATCTTTGCAGGCAACCAACCCGGGTTGTGTTTCTCCCACAAATCTGCAGGACATTCAAAACATCTACTTTTGATATCAAAAGAATATAGCTTAAATCAAATCCACATCCCTCAACTTCGTATTGTAATACTAGACATAGAAAATCTTACTACATACCAAATAATTATATATATAAAGGAACACCATTCATTGCATTTGACCACCAATTGATTAACATGCCAAATTCAAACATTAGCAAACGCAGATTTTAAAAGACAACAAAAAACTTAAAACATAAAACATAAAACGACGTGCTTCAAGGTGTAGATTTTGTCCTTCAGATAGATGACAACATTAACAAATTATGGACTCACTGTATGAGAATTCAAATTATTAATGAAATGGTTCAAAATTGGAATAGCATATGTTATAAATTTCTAATTCAGGAACCATGTTCTGTTTAACTTAAGTTCTGACCTGTGAACTGGAAATTGAGGGCATATTTTTGAGACTTTGTCCGCAAAATCGGAAAATTGATAGATACCATTGGTGCAAAGATATCTACCAGAAGCAGTGGGAGACTCAAACAATAAAATTTGTGCTTTTGCAATATCTTTGACATGCACAGCACCCAACCAGTGATATTCCTGACTATCCTGGGATCCCTGGAGCAACTGCAGCAATACAGCACAACTTGCGTTCAAATTAGGTTGGAGAAGAGGACCAAGACATGTGGCTGGCAGGATGGAAACAACATCCAGTCCATGATTCTCTACAAACTCCCATGCTGATTTCTCTGCCAATGTTTTTGAAACTGGATACCATTTCTGCAAAATCATTCAAAGAAGCAAACAGAACAATATTAAAATAAGAATATTTTACTTCAACAGTTGATAAAGGATAAAATATTAACGTGGATTGTCTGCTGAATAATATAATTCTCTGCTAATATGCATATAAAACATTACATATAACTTCAAAAAAATCTATAGTAATAACTATTAAATACAGTTTACCTACACTATAAAAAAAATCAGCTGTCAACAATAATTGCTTATTGAGAGCTTCTGCCTGCATATCATAACATTCCTACATTCAGCTGCCCATAACTAGTTATAGACTCAATAAAGATTCCCCAACCATGACAAAGTCTCACAAATCTGCTTGAGATCTAACTCTTGCCTAAGAAAATAATAGAACTGGCAAATAGTAAGGTTAAGGATTTCAAGAATTCCTTCAATTGATGGAAGGCTTCTCAAAGCAGCCAAAATATTACATTTTACAAGAACATCCTTGGAATCTCATCTCATTATAGATCTTGGAAGGCCACTTATCTAGGTCGGTCCAGTTTTTACAGTTAGTTTCTATAGGAAATAGCAGTCACATTAATTTGGGGATTTTTAAGGGCTGGTGCTACATCCTTGTGTTGTTGTACCCAAACTGCATAAATCTTAGTAACGTCTCCCATTATCTAGTCTCTTATGCGATCTAGAGTAGGCTTTTAAAACTGTTCAACAATGAATGTGGTGTTGGTGCCTAAAAAAAGGAGCGTTCTTTCCTTCGGATAGATTAATTAACTAGAATTTCTACCCTCATAAGAGGAATGTTCTTTTATAGGCTGAAATTCTAGCTACTTTTTGGAGCACCAAGTTGAAAATAGATGACCAGACCATGGTGAACTTTGTTTCCCAAGGTTTTTAAAAAGTCACTCGAGAACATACCAGATACCTCAACATCAATTTGTAGGTAAACGCCTGCCTACCTGGGCTTGCAAAAGAAATCTATCTGGCAGCCCTTTGTTTACAAATCATCTTCCTCGCTCTTGAGATTACAATACTTCCACAGTCACAAATGAAAACGAAACTTTATCACCAAAACTCACGAGAATACATGTGCAACACATAAAGGCATCAGCTGGATCACAATTTCAGCTTAATCTTCAATCATGACTTTACTTTAATTGAACGTACGAAAGATCTAAAGACGCGTATATCAACTAAGTTCACAAATAGCACGACCATACTTGAATAGGATTTGTTCTATAGATTCTACAAGTGTGCCCTTGAGTTCTAAAAAAACTATGTCCACAAATAGCATTAATACTTGGAAGCACAGGGCCAAGATTTTACAGAGAGAGAGACAACCAAAAGGATAATGACCCTTCTCTCCTTTCTTTGTTCCGCCCTTCAATACTGGCAAGCAGATAGAATGAGACTTCATCAAACAGTTCAAAGCTACGAAACATGACAACCAAAAGGAAGGGAAAAGAACCTTGCGCGATTTGCAGTACTCTATGTCTGTCCATGAGGATTCATCGAAAGGCATACCAGACGGCCAACCGGGGTTAGGGACAAGAGCAGAAATAGAAGAAGTAAGAACAACACGCCTCACTCCGAACTTCTTCGCCGCATTAAGAACATTGATAGTGCCTTGCACCGCCGGCTCCACCAATTCTTTCTGCGGATCAATCGGATCCTCCAATGTGCAGGGTGAGGCAATGTGGAATACGCCCTTGCAGCCTTCGACAGCCCTGGCCACCGCCTCGCCGTCCATCACATTCGCTTCGAAAACCCTAAGGTTAGCATTAGGGTTAGTGGAGGCCTGGAGATTGAACAAATGGGAAGAATCGGAGCCGGGTAAGATGGAGGTATGTATTGTTGTGTAGCCAGACTCCAAAAGCGTACGGACGACCCAGGATCCGATGAATCCATTGGCTCCGGTCACACAAACTGGTTCTTTCTCCTTGTTGGTCGCCATGGCGTTCGAAAAATGTTAAGTGGAAGCGGGAACAGAAGGGAGATGATTGTTTAGCCACTGACATTGACAATATTGCATTTACGTAGTGATAGGTAGAATCGGGAAGCGAGAAATTGTCGTTGGGATTATCCATGACGAATCTGCTTATACCAGACTTTGTTTGAACTTCAGAATGGGAAGATTTGGTATCTCTTCCAATCAAAATTTCAATGCACATTTAAACGGAAAAATGAAAGGAATATCTGTCCGTTTAATATTTTAAACATATATATATACCATAACTTTCTTTAACAAAAATACATCCTTAATTAGTTGATTTTAACAAATTGGGCCTGTTGGAGCTAAAAATTTTGAGATGTTTGGGCTAAAGAAAGTATTAGGCCCAAATCCAACTTTAGCCCAAACTAAATAGAAAGTTGGGCCCAAACCCAATGGCCTAGAAGCAAGTTGATCCAAGCCCACGAAAAATCCTTATAAATTGAGGTCAATCCAAACTCTGAAGAATTGAAGATTGAAGCTCAAGATCTAAAGACGAAAGCTCTCAAGCTCACAAGCTTTGAAGATTGAAGCCTTGAAATTCTAAAGAAATTAAAAATCTAAGTTCCAAAGCACTGAAGTTCTAGAGACCTGAAGAATTGAAGACTCTAAAGTTGAGAAGACTTTGAAAGCGAAGGCTCATAGAAAATCTCGAGAATTCAAGTTGCATTTATTTACTTCTTTGGAGAGGAAAGAATCAATAAATCAAACATTAGAAATTGTACCCACAAATACTAAAATTAATACAAATATGAACCTCAAATTCCACGAATTAAATTTCTTCGAAAATCTCGTCTAACAAATTGGCACCGCTAAAATAAGTTATTATAGCGTCAAACTATTTTAAAACCCTCACAGCTACGTTGATGTCTGTTCGAAAAAGTTGAACACTATCTAAAGATTTTGTTCAACTACACTAACCAACAATCAATTACAGTAAACATATTTTATATTTTTTTCCATACCAAAACTTGTATAATTTTTGTTTGACTTTTTTTTTTTAGTACATACAAATAGTTTCACATACTTTTGAATGGTTTTTCTATTTTCACTTAAATATAAAATAATTTTAAAAAACCCGTCAATTACAAAATAATTTTATCTTAAATTTAAGTATAAAAAATGTAATTACACAATAAATAAATAAATAAATAAATAATTTCAACTTCAACTTCTTTGTAATTTTAGTATACTTATAAAAAGAAAATGGAGTATAAAAGAAATGCATTCAAACTCTTTTCTTAAATTAAAGTATAAAAAAATCTTTTTTAAAAAATTGAAGTATAATTGTAACGACGGAAAAAATGAAATTCAAAAAGTTTGAAGACTTTTTTTATTAGTATAATAATAAAAAAAATGAAGCATAAATAAACTAATCAATTTCCTTCCTTAAATTGAAGTATAAAAAATGAAATTATAAAAAAGAAAAAAAATTGAAAAAGTTTCAACTTTGATTCGAAGGCCGAACTAAAATTTTATATTGTTTGAACTTTAATTTTGTCAAAGTTATTTACATTATAAATTGGTTTAAATTTTGTTTAAGGAGTTTACTTTCCAATTCATCCATACATAAGGTGTTAGTAGTCTTCCAAGGTCAAATCGTTACATTTTTTTTGTTTTGTTCATTTTAAATGTGTTTATCTTTTATTTATTGATTTAATTGATAAGAGTACTATATTTTTCATGCTTTCTTTCTTTATATTCATAAGATTAATATGGTTTTTCCCAATATATTTATTTTCTTTTATCTGTATGTAAATTAACTAAAATAAAATTTTGTTTCTTTTATTTTCTTCAATAAACAAAAAAAAAAAAAAAAATCAAAAAGATGAGTTTGGAGCATAAAATTATGATGGTTATGTGTTTTGAAACCACTCTTGAATTTAAAAATGGAGGATAATAATTGAGGAAGAAATTATTTTAAATTAAAAAATTGTTGAAAATATTTATAAATAATAGCAAAATATCACAGTCAATCTGTAATAGACAGTGATAGACTACTGTCTATTATGACATAAGTAGTAGTTTATCGCATTCTATTGCGGTCTATCATAGATAGACATTGAAATTTTGTTATATTTATAAATATTTTGATTCATTTTTCTATATTTAAAAATATCCCTTTATTATTTTTCTTTTTTATTTTTTTTTTTTTTTGACATTTTTCATTTTGACAATGATTATGATATTGAAATTTTTTATTTAATTAGTTAATTTGTTTCGATTAAATAATATGTTTTTGAAATTATATGCAATTAATATTATTATTTGATATTAAACTAATTTATAATTATTAATATAAGTTCCTGCAACATTATAAGAGAAAAAAAAAAAGTAAAATGTCATATTTTCATTTCATTTTCTGTGGGTATCCAAATAATAAATTTTAATCTAAATGATTCAAATCATTTTGACTCCAAACGCAAATAGGAATTTGAAATCATTTTCTGCATTTAAAATCATGTAATTTAAAATAATTTCTATCCAAATCCCTAACCCCAAGGCATTCTCTTTTTTCTATTTATCCCATTGATATGTGGTATTTTATGCCCTTACAAAAGAGTGAATTTTCTCTTTTTCTGTCACATTTTACATTTTTTTTTTAAAATTTTGAATATAGTTAATTAATTAAAATTATTTGATATTAATTTATCAAAATCATATGATAAAAGAAAAAGGTAAAGTCAACCATTAATAAAATAGAAAACTAACCTAGTGAAATAATAAGAAAACTAGAAAATTTTTACCAGTGTACGAAAACATTGGGTAGTATATAATCTAGAGAAAAATACGTTTTTGGTCATTGAGATTTGGAGTTGTGTTTATTTGGTCTCTAGAGTTTGAAAATAGACACTTCCTTGAGATTGTTTGGAAAAATGTTTGAACGTTAATTGAGATTGTTTGAACTCTTAGTTGAGATTATTTTGGAATAAAAGTAGTTAAATCATTTAGTTAATTTCACATTATCTTTTTAATGATCAATTAACAGTCAAATAATTTCAAAGACCATTTAAAACATTTTTCGGACTAAAAGTGTCTCTTTTGAAATTTCAGGACCAACTAAAAGTGTATATCCTATAAACTATTTGTATGAAAGATTCGTGAGGATTTTAGTTATATTTTTGAAAACATATATTTTTAAATTTAAAATCCTTCCAAGTCCAATCATTAATGGATTTAAAAAAAAAAACACACACACACAATTTGAAATATTAAGGGGATGTTTGTTTGGGGGTTTAGGGTGAGTTGGGTGGGTAATTTATTACCCACGTTTGTTCTTTGCATAATGAAAACCGATGGGTTTTAAACCCATCGTTTTTATCAATTCTAACCGGCTTAATTATCAGTGTATTTCGGTAGGGTTTCACATGGGTTAGTGGCTGACTTTCCTCGTTCTCTCTTCCATCATTAATCATCATCTGCCTCCACCAGCGACGTTCCTCCTTCTGAGGTGTGCATTTCGCCTTCTCTCTTTCAATTCCCCCATTTTTCCTTTCTCCTCCTCCCTTCTTCCTTCTCTCTTCTCTCATCTGATTTAGATCTACGGTTTCTCCTCTCTCTCTTTTCTTCCAATTTTCACTTCCGTTTCTCCCTTCTTCCCTGTTATTTCGCCATGTCGACTATTCTAGGGCTCAGATCTGTGGTCTGTGATATATATTTTTTTTTTGTTCAAATGTATGATCTGTGGGTTAAATCTGCGGTATTTGTTTTGCATGTTAAATCTTCATTGCGTGCTCGCTTACCGTACATTTTTTTAATTTCTTTCCCAATCTATGTTCCGTGGGTTACATTTCTTCTTGTTCTCTTCTGTTTTGGATCTATGGCTTGCCGGCTGTATGTCTTCTCAGTTTTTTCCTTGCGTGTTCGTTTACGGTACGTTTTTTTTCTTCCCCGAGATATGCTATGTGGGTTACATTTCTTCTAATTCTCTTCTTTTTTAGATCTCTGGCTGGCTTGCCGACTGTATGTGTAACGGCCCTAATTTCGGTAAATCATTTCCTCCCTTTAAATTTATTTTAAAAAAATTAATTATCGTTAATAATAGTTTTGCAGCAGGGGAAGCGTGAAGGGAGTTGAGAGTCAACAGGAGGCTGCGCCGTTTTCGGTTGGGGGAAAGATCCCCGGTTGAATTTTTGAACGTGGGGGGGCGTTTTAGGAGAGGAGAAGGAAGGGGAGGCAGCAAGAAAAAGAGGCAGTTTGGTTTTCCTCTCTGGAGTCACCCTTCGTTGGCCATATTCTCGCTTGTCCCCGTCACTCAGTCGTAGCGCTCCAGCCCTCACGGTGTGGCTTTAGTCGCAGTTCTCAGCATTGTGGCATCGTCATAGTTGTCGCACCGCAGCATCGTGGTCGTCGCGCCGCAGCTTTCCAATCATTGTCTCGTCGCTTTGCCTCAAGCACTTGGCGACGCATCATCAGTCCGCGTTGCCGCATTATTAGCCCTCGACGCATCATCAGTCTGCGTCGCCGCGTCGCCCGTCCTCTCCGCGACGCATCATCAGCCTACATCGCCGCGTCGCCTGTCCTCCCCTCGACACACTGTCACAGTCTTCGTAGCGCGTTGCCGCATTGTAAAGAAGTCGCTATCTCGCGGACACGCTCAGTATCGCTCAAAAACGCTCGTAATGCTCAGTATCGCTCGGTAACGCTCGTAACGCTTAGTATCGCTTGGTAATGCTCGTATCGCTCAGTGTAACTCCTTTTCGCTCTCGCAGGTAAGGGACTTACTACCGGGTTTTAGTGATGTATACTGTCTAATGGTGTTGTTGGTTATTGAATGTCGCTATGAACCCATGTTTTGAACGTTGTTGCTATAATTATTCATGCATGCTAAGTAGTTGTATTGTAGGTTATTTCTCATGCTTATGTGTTGTGACTCTGAAATCTCAACTATAGATTAATTATGCCATGACACGTCATAGGTTGCCTTGTTGTTGTACCCCATACCCTCACTGTACTATGCTACGAAGGGTGTCCCTCGGGATCACCACCTATGTTCACGTTACAATTTTAGTTAATGCGTACCCTCGGGACGCTTCCTATGCTTATACCTACGCTTATGCTTATGTCGGGTACGCGGGCGCACACGACAAAAAGGGGTAACAGCTAGGCCCAGTAGTGGGTCTCTGTATATTTTTACTCACCCTTTTTTTTTCTATATTTTCCTTCCAGGTAAGGAGTATGGTGGCACGGCGCATGGCCGAGGAAATCCATGATCATACCATGGGACTGTCACACTGTTTCTGCACCTTAGTCTAGGGTAGTTGTACTGGCATTCATGAAACTATTGTTTGAATGTTTTGGTTATATCGATTCTTTTCTTGAGATTTTGCCCAATAATATAAGGAGTATCCCGCTAAAGTATTTTTTCCTTTTCCTACATTGATTAAATAAACTTTGGATAATTTGGCCATTTTATAAGTAAAATTTCATTTGTTTAAAATGGATGATGTCATGTCTACTCGTTTCCATTGTATTTACGTAAATGTTCATTCATGTTGTAGCGACAAGTTAGATAGTAAGAGGTCAGGTCGTTACAGTATGCCTTCTCAGTTTATTCTTTGCGTGATTGTTTACTGTACATTGTTTGATTTTTCTTCCCCGAGATTCCAATGACCAATCCATTTTTTAATGCTTGTATCTGAGGCCCTCACTTTAAAATTAAGTCGAGGATGCATTTATTTTTTGTTGAATTACCTCTTCTGTCATAAATTAACTTGAGTTGACATTCTTTATATCATAATTAATGTAATTAATGGGTTAGGTCCACTTAAATGAACCCAACCCTCTCCACCAACCACATTCCCCTCCCCCCTCTTCTATTTATACAGAACACCCTCTCATAATTTTTACATGCTTCTCCACCATCTTCCCTGTGATTCTATTGGTGAGTTTTTGTTTCCATTTTTCTGATATTTCGGTTTCTACAAGGGTCCATAAGAAAAGAAGGGGTTTCCTACGTAAGGTATGCTTCGTTCTTTATTTCTATTTACGTTAAAATGCTTCACTAACGGTCTTCTTACTCTTATCAGATTGCACCTCCAACCTCCTCTATATGTTCTGCCTTACACGACATTCTGTGATTTTGAACGTTCAAAAAAAGGTATGTCCATGTTTGGACAACGTTTGTTTACTATGGTTTAATTTATTCATATTTCTTACTAACAATCCATTTTTTCTCTTGTAGGTCTCAAACTAATTAGGCAAACCATTCGTAATTAGTTTGAGGTTCGTTATTTTGACGTTTGGAGTATCTACATTTTACTTCTTTTTTTCTACTAAAGTTAGTTGATTATTGAACAATGTATTGAACTACTATTGTTG
The DNA here is from genome assembly GCA_030954485.1 of Citrullus mucosospermus. Classification (NCBI taxonomy): domain Eukaryota; kingdom Viridiplantae; phylum Streptophyta; class Magnoliopsida; order Cucurbitales; family Cucurbitaceae; genus Citrullus; species Citrullus mucosospermus. The sequence continues at coordinate 10,750,160 of CM062064.1, read as the reverse complement.
GGGACTTGTTCCTTTCTAGTTTTTTTTTTTTTTTTTTTTTTTTTTTTTATGTTTCAGAAATACATTATTTCTTAAATGGTACTGTTATCCAATAATTATTGTTAATCCAAGTGTGGGTGAACATTACTGTTATGTAATTATATATTCATATTTTTTTTCAATCAAACGTTATTGTTAATATGGTATCAATATTTTGGGTATTGTTTCACAAACGTTCATCACATATTAAACTCCATCAGATATTAAAGTTTTTCTCCAACTTGTATCTGCGACGATCGACATTTTTTGATAACTAACGTCTAATTTGTTGTGAAATATAAATATTCATGCAGAAAGTACTCACAACTTCAAAATATGTAAAAAAACGCAAGTCCTTTGTTAACAATGGCACTTTCAGAGAGAGCGAGAGGTGTAGAGAGAGAGCAAGATATAGAGCGAGAGGTGTAGAGAGAGAGCGACAGATAGAGTGAGTTAGGTATGAAGTGAGAGAGATAGTGTGAGCTCGTTAGGGAGAGCGAGAGAGATAGCAAGAAAGGGAGAAAATTCGAGGTAAAGAGAGTGAGCGAGAGCAACAAGAGTAGAGAGTGAGCGACAGCGAGAGGGGTAGATAGAGAGCGAGAGATAGAGTGAGCTCGGTAGGGATAGCGAGAGCGAGAGCGAGAGAGGGAGAAACTTCGAGATAGAGAGAGTGAACGAGAGCGAGAGGGGTAGAGACTGAGTGAGAGATAGAGTGAGCTACTTACATAGAGTTTGAGAGAGAGCGAGATATAGTGAGAGAGTGAGACCCAGAGGGGTAGAGAGAGGCTAAGAGGGGTAGAGCGAGACCGAGAAAGGTTGGGAGAGAGCGCGAGAGATAGAGTGAGCTAGAGTTTGAGAGAGAGCGAGATATAGAGAGAGAGTGACACCCAGAGGGGTAAAGCGAGACCGAGAGGGGTAGAGAGAGAGAGCGGGAGAGATAGAGAGAGAGCGAGACCGAGACCGAGAAAGATTGATAGATATAGATATAGAGTTCTAGATAGACCGAGAAATAAAAATAACGAAATTAAAACTGAGTCCATAAGAAACATAATAAATTTTGGTAAAATACCTTTAACTACATCATTAGGAAAGAAAGTTTAAGGCTTATCATGGCCTGTATTAACTCTATGATTGTATTGTCCCAAATAAAATACCGTGGAGCATATTATGAAACTTAATCCGAAAAATACCTTACCCTTTCAGGAACAACTTTTGTATCACATTCCCTATAAAGATGGATACCGTTGAAGAACTTTTTTGATCATGACAATCATTTCGATCTCTCAAATCCAGTTGTTCATAACACTAACCACATTGTTGAACAACCACCCAAGGATAGAGAGACAACCGTCATATGCTAGGCACTGCATTAGGCAATTGACCTTCTTCTGCCTCATTTACGAGAGTGACCCAGCATGTCGTGAAAGCACTCGAATGGATAGACACACCTTCACGATTTTATGTAATATGGTACAGTACACTGGTTGTTTGGAACTAACAAGATGTGTGGACATCGGAGAGATGGTAGCAATATTCCTGCACATTCTTGCACACGATGTCAAAAATCAAGTGGTATGGAGGAACTTTTCAAGATCCGGCGAGACGGTTTCGAGATATTTCAACATAGTTCTTAGGGCAGTTTTACAACTTCACACTATTTTGTTGAAAAAACCGGAACCAATCACAAATACATGCACCGATGGAAGGTGGAAGTGGTTTCAGGTACACGAAAGTACTCACGATTTTTTTATATGATTACGTCATACACATGTATGCAACAATGGATTTTTTTTGGATTCAATCTGATCACTTGAGAGAAACAGAATTGTCTAGGTGTGTTAGACAGCGCATACATCAAAGTGAATGTTAGTGTCGTCGATCGACCTCAATATAGGACGAGGAAGGGAGAAATTGCCGCAAACGTTCTTGTAGTGTGTGATTAACATGTGGAGTTCGTCTTCGTTTTGCAAGGATGGGAAGGGTCTACAGCCGACTCAAAGGTTCTTAGGGATGCGGTTTCGCGACCGTACGGATTAAGAGTTCCAAAGGGTATTACGAAATCTATATATATGTTATCTAAACACGCGTACATGCCACAACACATGTGCATGACATTTTGAAATGTGTACAGGATACTATTACTTATGTGATGCTGGATACCCCAACGTTGAAGGATTCCCGGCGCTGTATAGAGGGAAACGATACCATCTCTCCGACTAGCGTGAAGCAGGAAACGCACCAACAACTGCAAGAGAATTTTTCAACATGAAACATTCTTCGCCAAGGAACGTTATCGAGCGAGTGTTTGGGTTGCTGAAGGGGCAGTGGGCTATTCTAAGGGGAAAATCATTCTACCCAATACAAGTCCAGTGTCGAATGATAATTGCATGTTGTCTTATCCACACTTGATCACAAGGGAGATGGGAATCAGTGCAATGCTTGATGCGCTCGATTACGATAATTTTGCATCCATTGGAGTTGATGGGGATCATATTGAATTTGTTGAATTGTCGAATGAATGGACAAAGTTTAGGGGTGACTTGGTGGACGAAATGCTTACTGAATGGCAGAGAGCCTGATTATAGATAACGAGTGCCTTGTGTTTATTTAACTTACAATTGTAATTTACTTACACAACGTTCTAAGTATGAAGTGAAAGTGTGTTGTGTCGAGAGTATGTGAACAATTTAAATTTGAACATATGATTTCAGTAATTTATCATTTAGTTCTGTATGTGTTCAATATATATCATCTTTTCATAGAACAAACGTATGCATGCAGTACAATGGCAGATAATAGTAAGCAGACTAAGCACGTATGGATCAAGGTGGAGGATGCTAAGTTGGTGGAAGCCCTACTATATTTGGTAGAGACTAGTTGGAGGTCGGACAATGGGACGTTTCGACCTGGATACTTGCAGCACCTGGAGCGAATTATGCATGAGAAGGTGTCTAGGTGCGCACTTAATCAAAACACGATCAAATGCAAGGTGAGGACTCTTAAGAAACAATACAATACAGTATCAGAGATGTTATGTCAATCGGGATTTGGTTGGAACGAGGAGTTCAAATGTGTCTAGGTTGAAAGAGAGATTTTCGATATCTGGGTTCGGGTAAGATTCTTGGAAACAAAATATACCAGTACGTCTTAACTATGTAAATATTAATAATCTGTACGTGTATACATGCAGAGTCATCCCAGCGCAAAGGGGATGTGGAACAAGTCGTTCCCTCATTACGATGACCTCTCCACCGTCTTCGGGAGAGATAGCGCTGTAGGACAATCGAGTGAGGACCCACACGTGATGGCGAGTAATGCATTCAGAGAGTTTGAAGATGAGATTCGACTTGGATCGCAGGACTATTCCACACCTGATGTTCGCCAAACAGATTCACCATCAAATCTGGAAGGAATGGATGAAGATACAGCAGACCAATCTAAAGGTAGAATGACACTTGCGGAGTCATTTCAAGGAAGCAAAAGGAAGAGGCCATCGTTTCAAGCTAAAATGATCGACATCATGAGGGCGACTGTTGAGATGCAGAACACACACATGGGTAGACTTGCATCTTGACAGAAGGAAAAGTATGAGCTGGAGTTCGATCGTCGGAAGGAAGTAGTAAATGCCATATACAACATTGACGGCTTGACTGAGGATGACCAGGTGGCCCTTATTAACATACTTGTCACAGACATTCAGAAGACAGATTGCTTCCTTGTTGTACCAGAACATGTGCGGAAGAGATATTGTACTCATCTACTAGGAATGAACATGTAGACTGCCCACGAATACTTCTTGACCAGTAGCCATGTATTTTGTTATATTTATTTTGGATAACGACGAATAGACAATGGGATGTGAACTCGACAAGAATGATCACTTTTGTATACGTGATTCATCATAATTTTTTTGTGCATGTATTATGATAAGAAAATGATAAGCTTTGAATGAATGGAAAAGTGATTTTATTTTTCTGTTTAATTTTGTTTCTTCCTTAAAAACAACATAAGTTAAAAACAAAATAATAATAATAATGAATTGCATGATTCATACATTGTTCACGTTAAATAAGTATATGGAAAAGTGATTTTTGAAAATACCAAAAAAAAAAAAAAAACAAAACAAAACAAAAACAAAAACAAAAAAAAGATCCAAATATAAATAAAGAAAAAAAACTAACCCATTAGAAAAAAATAGAAAAAAAAACCGACAACATATATATATATATTCAGGAACAATTTGTTGTTTAAGAAATCGGGGAAAAAAGGACAAATAATAAGGGGAATGTGGTTACATTTGAATATGAGAAGGAAGAGAAGAAGGGAAAACTAAAAAAATAAAAGGAAAAAGGGAAAAGGAAAAAATGTGAAATGAAAAAAGAAATAAACAACAAAAAAATTTATATGAAACCAACATATGAAAATACACACAAAAAAAAAAAAAAAGATCCAAATATAAATAAAGAAAAAAAACTAACCCATCAGAAAAAAATAGGAAAAAAACCGACAACATGTATATATATGTATATGCATATATATTCATGAACAATTTGTTGTTTAAGAAATCGAGAAAAAAATGACAAAAAATAAGGAGAATGTGGTTACATTTAAATATGAGAAAGAAGAGAGGAATAAAAAACTAAAAAAAGGAAAATGAAAATAGGAAAAAATGTGAAATGAAAAAAGAAATAAACAACAAAAAAAAATTATATGAAACCAACATATGAAAATACCAAAAAAAAAAAAACAAAAAAAAACCAAATATAAATAAAGAAAAAAAACTAACCCATCAGAAAAAGATAGAAAAAAACCGACAACATGTATATATATATATATATTCAGGAACAATTTGTTTAAGAAATTTGCACTAGATACTCAAACTCAACTCAACTCAGCACCCCAAACATAGAATTTGTAACTCAACTCAGCTCAATTCAGCACAACAAACACAGACATTCCAACTCAACTCAACCCAACTCAACACCCCAAACATAGATAATTTAACTCTCCCAGACAATCTAACTCCCCCTATAATTATTACCAGCTGAACTCAACTCTGCGCGATAAACACCCCCTAATTGAACTAAAATCTTTGAAATAATTGTACATTCCAAATAGTGGTAAGTAAATAAATAAATAGAAAATAGAAAATAGAAAAGCTCTCATATGGGCCTAGAGCTCTTTAACTTGGGTTCATGGACTTTATTTTAAAGGGGTTTGTTACATATTGGTCCTTCTAACTCATAATGGAAGCCTATAAGACTTCATTTCATATCCTCCATAGTTTTGTTGACCTATATTATAGTTATGACATGGTTTTTGAGGCAAAGTAAAGGAGCGTGGAGTGGTTGGTCAAAGTTAGTTTTTCAAATCAAACTGTCTCTTTGGTTGATTTAATAAATATTTAAATCAACATCAACCTTTTGAGGAGTGCAAACCAGTCGATCTGTTTTATTCCTTAAATCTTTTTTATAAAAAATATTGGTTTGGATTTTATGCAAACGGATGTCGACCAAACTGCGGTTCGATCAATTTTGGTCAATCACCTTAGTTTTTCAATCTATCATGTTCACCCCAATAAGGAATCAATACCCCTATTTATTATTATGATAATTATTTGTTCAATAAAATTGTACTTCAAATCTCTAACATTTTAATCAAGATGTGTTTATCTATTGAATTATAAATAAACTAGCTACAACTAAATCAATTTAAAAAATTGTGAATTACGTTTTTCAAAAAAAATTGTGAAAATTTCCATCGTAGTGATTAAGAAAAATAATTAACTGCAACATCCTATTTTTTCTCATCACATCCGATTGTTTCACATGACATACTTTTTATTTATTTTCTTTTGATAAACATGTTGGCGTTCCCTGGCATAAAGGGCGACTTTGGCATCGACTCTCTCTCGTTAGGTAATTACCGAGGCGAAAGCAGCTCTCTCGGAAGTCCGGAGTCTCGCGTGTCTACCATTTCACCACCAAAGCATCTTGAAAGTGAATCATATTCCATGAATATGATATCTATCTAGTGTGATGTATGGAATGTAACCAGTGGTTTCTTGGTCACGACCAGCTAAAGCTAAAGTTCCATTAAAGAGCGTCTCCACGGAGTAGAACCTCCTGAGACTTATGGCGATGTCTTCTATGTTATGGTCTCAGCTCGGGTCCTTGTACGCTGAAGCTGTCAAGTCCATACGAGGATACCGTTTCACTCGGTGGACAGTCGAATGATCAAAGCGAATTGCTTTAGGCAGACATCTTTTAAGCATATTTCATCGTTGGTCTTTCACAAGTGTGCTCCGCGAGCAATGTACATCTTTCTTAGATGAGAACACGCGGATGCTGTGGTGCCTCAACTAATAAGCAGAGTGAAACAAGAAAAGCAAGCATGCTTTTATTATATGTTAGACAATGCCACCTCCCACTTGACTTGAGTCCACTTGGCATAGCTGCATTTCAACTTATCAATTTAAATCTTAAATTTTTGTAAGTGGATCAAATTTTGCATTCTTCGTCACGTTCTATTTGAAAAAATCTCATGTGAAACTTATAGTTGTATCAATTAAACCTCTAAATTTTTATAAATAAATCAATTTAGATTCTTATATAACATTCCCTTTGAAAATTATTGGTGCATTTACTCTAATTATCTATTTATTACAACCAACGAAATTTGAAGAAATCTACTCATGTTTGAAATTTAATGTATTGATGGTTTTAAAAGATAGTAATGAAGGGTCTAAATTGATTGGATTATTATAAAAATTTAGTAGTTTAGTTAATTCACCAAGTTCCACATAATATTGGTCGGACAAAATCTGGCCAATATTTTGAAAATTGTGACTAATAAATCTTTAGGCTCCATTTGATTTTTGGTTTTTAATCTTTGAGAATTAAATCTGAACACCTTTTCACCTCTAAATTCTAATAAATTTATAAACTTTAATTTAAATTGATACAATCATTAGTTCATGATTTTAATGGATGCAATCCAAAAATTTAGAACTATAAATTGATACTTATCTATAAATAAATAAGCAAAAGCTTAAACACGGTTTACAATATGCTTCATGGTTACTTCCATATTTGGTAACTATTTTGTTTTTGGTTTTTGGTTTTTAAAAATTAAGCCTATTTGTTCCACATTTCTTACAATGATTTACATCTTTTTAAGTATCATGGTTGAATTCTTAGCCAAATTTAAAAAACAAAAACATTGGCTACGTTTTTTAAACTATCGGTAAAAAGTAGATAACAAAGGAAGAAATTTGGACATGGAAGTAGTAGTATCTTTAGGCTTAATTTCAAAAACAAAATAATTATACCACACGAAACCTTAATTATTGTTTATGAATTATGATGATTATGAAATTTCATGTCTCATTAGAGAGAGAAGTCTTTACTATTTAAATGTACATATAAAGCTAACCATACAGTTATATTTCAACTCTTCTTTTGAAGATAATATAAAAATTACTTGGGTTAAAAATATAGTTTTGATTTTATCTTTATTTTAAATTTTTGGTTCTTAAACTTTAAATTTTATATAATAACTAATTGTCTTGAACAAGATATTGAAGTGAAAAAGGATTAACATAGGCACTCTTAGACATCTCAACTAGTTAGGTTGACATATCCACAAAACACCTTCATCATGCCTCAAACCCAATAAAAAAATAGATTCATTCCCACATAAAGATAATTACAAGAGAGTTCAACGGTGACAAGTAATGAAAAATCAAAACAAAACATAGGAGATGGTAGATGAAAGCTTTCGAATTAAGAGCAATAGTGCCTACATAATAATTACAAAAGAAAGTAAATTTAAAACACCAAGAGGTTGCCAAATTGACGATATCTTTGCATGAGTGTGATGTAGATTTTTTTAAAAAAATTTAAGCTATATTGTTTCTTTCCGTTCCATAAGCTCCATAAGCAAGCAGCAATCCTGAGGATTATTTATTAAGTAATTATTAATTATCATTAATTGTCTCTCTAATTCTTATAAGTTCTAAATTCATGTTTTACCGTTAAAATCTCACTACAACAAAATCAAGTTTCTTTGACTTAAATTTTTTTTCATAAACACATTTATTGACTTTCTTTCAGTCCTTGAAGCCCTATCCATAAAAGTACATTAATGACACATTGAAAATCTATCATTATTGATTGGTTCATGACTTTTCAATATAGTTAACAATAAACATATATTGATATATATTACCTATCATGGTAGCATTTTCTATGACAATTTATTATTGCCAATAAATGACCCAAAAGTTGACTTTTTTTGTCAATTAAAAATCAATAATGGCATGTTTAGTGTTAATAGTGCTTTAATATTAATTAATAATAATAATTAATTGTCTCTCAAATTCTTATAAGTTCTAAATTCAATTCTTATAGTTAAAATCTCACTACAGCAAAAAAAAGTTTCCATTACCTAAAAAAAATTGTCATAAACACATTTATTGACTCTTTTTTTCAATCCTTGAATCGCTATTAAGGAAAATGCATTGGTGACAAATTGAAAATCTACCATTATTAATCGTTTCATGACTTTTCAATATAGTCAACAATAAGCATATATTAACATGTATTACCTATCATGGTAACATTTTTTATGACAATTTATTTTATCAATAAATGACTAAAAAAGTTGACTTTTTCTGTCAATTAAACGTTAATAATGTCACGATTAATTGTTCTTTGGATGTCATTGAATTACGTACATTGACATTTATTTATAGTCACTGAATTTCGATTGATGACATTGAATTACATACACTCACATTTATTTATAATCATCAAATTAATGTCATTGAATTTCATTAATATCTACATAAAAATTTATGAAAAATAAAATGGTATGAACCTTATTTTATTGTCTTTTAATATATATTTATCCATTACTAATTTAACTCAAGATAGGAAGATGACCAATATAAATTTTTTTTTTTCTATAAACAAAGAACAAGAGGTCGAGGAATCAATATGTGCACTCGAATATCTCAATTAGATTGGCACATGTATAGCACCCTCGTCAAGTCCTTATCCAAAAGCGATACATTAATGATCAAATATGTACAAAGGAAGAGCAAGAGAGGAGCTTAGCTTGCAGTTTATTACAAAATAAGGAGAAGCCGGAAGAAATTCTTCCAATTAAGAGAGATATGTGATGTTTCATAATTACAAAATAGCTTGGATCTAGCACTCTAAAGGATGACAAGATATATAATATCCTTCCACAAATATGACTGATAGCTTTTTCCTCGCCTTGAAATATTTGTCTGTTTCTTTCTACCCAAAGACTCCAAAGGCTACCCCAATAAGGGCGTGTTTTGTAGACTGGAATATAATTAACTTACTGAAAATCAGATTACGATTAAGAATGTAATCAACATTACTGGGAATCTAATTAAATGTTTGGAGTGCAATGTTAGATTTATTGTGTTTGGATTGTAGGGTTCAAATGGGTTAGGTTTGACTTCATTATTATTATTATTTTGATTGTTTCTTTTTTATTAATACTATTTTGGTTGTTTTTTTAAAACATGTTTTCTATCGCGTAACAAAAAGAAAACAAATTATATCATACAAATCATAATTTCTCAAATTTTAAAGTAATTTCTAAAATAAATAAAAAAATTATCACATAGGCAATTCAAAATCCACATACTATAAATTTTCTTAATACCCATACAAAAGTTTTTTAAATCATTCATAAAAAAAAAAAAAAAAAAAGAAAAACAAATAGGTTCTAGAAAAATGTTCATAAGAAGAAGTTAAAGACAAGAAATAATTCATATAAGAAAAGACAAGTTGTAGCAAAAGATTTACAAGTGAAAGTGACACATTCATAGTTCAGTAAGGTCGAAGTTGTTGTTTACAAGATTGTGTTGATAAAAACGAAATAAAATTTGTTTATAAGATTGTTTTTTTTTCTAAAATTTGTTATAAGATTGCTTAAAATTTGTTTATAAGCTTGTGTTGGTAAAACAAAATAAAATTTGTTTATAATATCTAATTATTTGTTAAAAATGATAGAAAATTAAATAAAAACGATTATTTTTTTTCTTAAACAAAAATTGTTTTTTTTTTTTTTTTTTTTTTTTTTTTTTTTTTTGCGTAAATAATCTGATTATTTACAAACTGGGGCTGAATTACAATTGAATACAAACATGGGCTTTCAAGCCCATTACAATCTACCAAATATCCCCTAAGATTACTCCATAATATCATTGAGAATTGAGAACAAATATGTCTAATTACTAATAAAACTATAAGTATTATTCAACAAATATATATACACTTGGTGTAAAATTTTATTCCAGTTTTATATTTAATGACGTTAATTATTGAGATTGCGACCAACTAAGTCTCAAATATAATTAACTAACTAAAAGAAAGGAAATTAAAAACATTTTTGTATATGACTGAATTTCTTCACTAATTCCTATCCAAAAATTTTAGTAAGATGTGTGGAAGTTTTCTCGTTGTTGCTAACAATTTTAGTAAGACGGACTAATATAAGATTAAAAAATAAAACTTTAGAAATTAAAACTATAACTTTAACCAATATATTTCAAAAGTAATTGATAAATTTAAAGTCTAAAATTAAAATATTACAGCCTTATTCGATAACTTAGGTGTAATTTAGGTACGATTTTATTGCCCGAATTTGTTCATAAATATGACAATTGACAAATATATAAAAGTGTATATTTCATGTGACAAATTTAAGTAAAGATTAAGAAAAATTGTTACTAAAGTAAATTATCAAACAATACATGCAGTATTTACTGTATATTTGATATATTAACCTTCGAGAAAATTATCTTTATAGTATTTTAGTTTAATTAGTTGAGAAATTATTTTAAGTGAAAATATTTACATAATAATATAATATTATCGCAATCTAGTGTAGATAAATATTAAAATTTTGTTATATTTATAAATATTTTAATTTATTTTCTTATATTTCAAAATTGCCCAATTATTTTATTATTTTATTATTATTCTTATTCTAACATGATAAAAAATAATTTTTAATTTAAAACACCTTTTTAAATTTCCAAACACACTAGTAATCTAAAACCAATTTTCCATGCAAACTCAACACCAAGAGAGAGATGATATATGAAAATTAATAAAGGTAGTCTCAGTAGTAGCAAATTCATACTTAACTAAGCAATATTCAAATTTGGATGCTTACTTTTATTCTTATTGTGTCTTATATTATATGCTTTTTATTCTGAATATATATTTCTTTTATAAATTTTGATATAGAAATTACAATATAGGGTTTCTAAGTACAATAACCCAAATTATTTTCTCCTCAAGGCTTTATTAGCTAGATTCAAACTAAGGCCCTAGCTTTAGCTAGAGGTGACTTTGCTTTTGAGGGTCCTAGTTGAATAAAAGTCTATCAAGTTGTAATTAGACTTTTCTTCTTCTAATTGAGTTTCTAATTCTAGTTAAAGCCCCTCTATGAAGATTTAAGTTATATTCATAATCTTTTTCGTATAATAATATGGCAGTATCCAACCAACTATATTATTGTCTACTTTAGGCTTAAATTCATTATGAAACCACCTTTCATATGGCTCTTAAAAAGAATCTAACACATACCAATATAGCTACAATCATTCTTCACAAATTAGGACTTACAATCACACATATATCTTATTGTGAGACAGTAGAACTTTGTTCAAACTCCTATATAATGCATTCTACTCACAAAATTTTGTTCTCTTTAATTATATTTTAAAATTTTAATAAACCCTAGTAATCTTACCTGGCGAAACAATAATAATATACCAAAGATACAATGACACAACAATGTATAAATTAAACAAAAAGAACCTAAACAAATTAAGAAGAAGAGTATAGAAGTAAATAATGTACGAAATTAAATATATTTTTGAATGATTAGAATGAGATAGAAATAAAGAGATCGACCATTTCAAAAGCGTTATAAACTCATAAGCATTATCTAGGAGATAAGATATTAATTACTTTATTAAAATTCGAATACAAAGAGGTATAATTATGACGAAAATCAAGAAGCCATATATATTTAATTATATGTAATAATATTAATACATATAGGGCTCTGGTGAAGTAGGGCTGCAAGCCAGCAATTGCAATGAAAATGGTTTATAAAAGACTGAAAAAAGAAAGTAGAAGGTTACCTATAAAAAAAAAAAAAAAGAAAAAAAAAAAGGCATTATAATTACTAAGATATAGTATATGGACCTCTCTCTATACAACTCATAATTAATTTTACACATAATAATTACAATATTCATTATTTATGCTATTTTGTACCTCTAAAATCCTTTAGCTCTCACCAAAATTCAGTACAGTTCAATTGTAAGAGAAAGAGAACATTTTTTTAATGCATTTGCATGGTAGCTATTAAATATGACCGTACGTTTTCCCCAACTCACATACCTATATCCTAATTCCTACATTACACAAGTTCTAATTAAATTCCTTTCTTCAAAAAAAAAAAAAAAAAAAAAAAAAAAACTTTAAATTCCTATTTATATATAATCTACTTTATATACTATAAATTATCTCTCTCCCTCTCTCTATAGAGCCCAAATCCCAATAAGAATCATCATCTTTTCTACACCAATTCAATTAACACAATATCTTTTATACTTTATCTAAATTCTATAATTTTGCAAACTCATGTCGCTTAAGATATATATATCCTTAACTAAGAAGTTAAAAGACCTAAATTTTCCGACTGCTAGTATTATAATATGTTGTTAAACTCGAGAGTTTTAAGAGAGAGAAAATTAAAAGTAGAAGTGAGAGTATATAAAGATGAAGCTTATAGAAAGTATAATAACTAATAGTTATTGGTCCATGTGAGAAAATTTATACATTCCACATCTCTTCTAATCAAACTTATATTATAATGTATCATTAATTAATATATTTTTTTATGGACCCATGTTAAACTTAAATGCTATAGATATGGCAAGCTTATGGAAAAAATTTGAATGTTAATTATATATAAATATAATGAACTTTGACCAAAAATTAGAAAAACTTGGGAAGAAGAGAAACATTCTATTATTATTGATATCAAGATCTGATAACACTTCAACAAGTTACAACCAACAAGATCCCCTTTGGATCTCTTGAAAATATAAAACGTCCCTCACTAATTATTTTAAATTATAATGAAAATCCTCCTACATATATAATGTAATCGACAAGAAGCAACAATAAACTAACTATTATATATATTCTCAGATTAGTCATATATATATATATATATATATATATATATATGTTCACATGATATCATGCAACTACTACATAGATTAAAAAATAAAAAAAGAAGAAAAGGAAATTGAAGTAATTTGAGGTAGCAACGAGGGGACGTTATTCTTCAAATCATATATGTCATAGTAGTTGATATGAACCTTTTGAACTAAGCATATAGATATTGCCAACCTGAATATAGCTTAACAAGTCGGTAAACTGAGCTTTTTCATTTGTCGATAATTTACTTGAAGGGATTGGCTGCATCTTGGATTGGATTCCACTCCCAAAGTCTGTCGGAGAATACGACTGGTAGCGTGTTGAGGGCGAGTTGTTGCGGTGGAGGCGGTGGTGTCGGTTGGTAGTATTGCGACGGTAGAGAGTTTATGACGGTGGGGGACGAAGCAGATAACGGCGGTTGTTGTTGATAGTGAATGAGTTTTTGTAGGTCATCAAGGGAACTATTGGAAGAAGGAGAGAAGAAAGAGGTGTAAGTGGGCAAAATAAGTGAAGAAGAAGAAGATAATTGTTGCTGTTGTTGATCTTCTTCCATGCAATTGGGAGTGGCAGAAGCTGAAGCTGGAACTGCAAGGGAAGAAGTGGCAGCCAAGTTGATTAATGAAGTTGTGGGAAAAGGGTTTTGTTTGGAGAGGCCAAGAACAGTGGTGACTTCTTCACAAGAGCTCGTGGCAGAGGCGTCGGCCGCTGTGGCTTCGACGCCGACGCCAATTTGAAGTTGGTGATGGTGGAATTGTGACTCGAAGCTGGCCGGGAATTTATCTGTGGACGAGGATGAAGTTTGGACAACATTAACGGAGCCACCCGGAAGAAGATTATTCTTTGGCGTTGACGAGCTCGTTATTCTCGAAGACGATGCTCTCGTCGGAAGAGACCGAGGAAGTGAAGGGTGATCTTCAACTCCGGCTCTTTTGTAAACCCGACATAACGAAATTTCCGCCTAACATAACAAAATAAAGAAAATTATTCAACTAGACTATCACAAAAACAGATTTTAAGGTGGAAAATTCTAGTTTTTATTTTATTTCTCCCTCTGAAAACATGGGGGAATTTAAAGCAAATCACGTAGTTCATGACAAAACATTTAAAAAAACCCGAAAAAGTACTGTCAGAGACTGATCAGTTATATGGGTGTATGTGTTGTTGTACGACTACAAAACAAACAAGAGATTCATAAATTCCCTACATGGAAATTAATGATTAAACTAAAACTAATTTTAAGAGATTTTTAGAGTAAAACTAAAAGCAAAGTCATGCAAATAAACCTTTTGATATCGTTCGGTCTCGTGATGGGGCAAGCGATATTCGTTCATAATCCAACTAGTACGAATACCCTTGGGGGCCTTGCCGGAGTAGAAAACTAGGGTTTTCTTAAGGCCAATAGAGCGAAAATCGTCGGTACGAATCATGCGATCGGCACCGGTGGCCTTCCAATAACCAGAAGTGGTAACGCGGTTGGGACGGTCACCGTTGCGGTATTTGCGATCGCGAGGGACGTAGAAGAACCATTCCTTCTCTCCAATGGCAGCCAAAGCTAAGAGAAATTAAGAAAGAAATGAGGAATTATATATTATAAAGAGAGGATGAAATAATAAGAAGGAAAGAAATTAGGAGAAAAAAGTACCAGGAAGCTCCCAAGGGTCATAGCGATAAAGATCAAGAAAAGTGATGAGTTCGACATTAAAGCGTTTGCCCTCAACCTTACGGCGAAGGTAGAATTCAACGAGTTCTTCTTCAGTGGGATGGAAGCGGAAGCCAGGCATAACGACGTCGTGTTCGTGTTGGTCATGATTAATGTTGTGATGATCTTCACAGTTGTTTCCTTTGTTGTTGCTAATTTCTTCTTGGCTCATCGTTGATGAACTGCTTCTTGTTGCAGCTGCAATTGCCATAAAATTCTTGATTTTAACCTCTTTCTCTTCCTTTCCTTTCCTTTCCTTTCCTTTCCTTTCCTTTCCTTTCCTTTTCTCTCTCTTTCTTTCCTTCTTTTTCTCTCTCTCTCTCTCTCTCTCTCTCTGGGTATGGCTTTATGTGGGTGTAAGTAAATTATATATATATATATATATATATATTTGTGAAGGTGAAATGGGAGCAAGTGGAGTGGGGGTGAACACAAAGATAAGAAGATGGTTAAAATATATCTATATATGTATATCGTACCACCCCAAAACTTTCTCTCTCTAAAACCCAACAAAATGGGCTTTTCGATTTTTGTTTTCTGAAAACGTCAATAAAAGAGTGATTTTTTTTTTCCCCTTTTCTTTTGGTAATCTATGTATGTGTAATTTGAAAAAAAGAAAAATAAATTGAAAAACGAAGTTATGGTTAAAGTTTGTCAATTTTTTTTTTAATTGTAATTTCAATGGTAGAATTTTAATTTATACATTTTTAATAAATTTTAATTGATTTTATTCAAAAATATATAGCTTAAAATTGAATATTTTGAGATCTATTGAAAATATATGCACTAAAATTGAACAAGTTTCAAAGTATACCGTGATCAAAATGGTATTTAATATATACAAAGTGAATTTATATATGAAAATTATTTAGGTGCATCATAAACTATAATTACCATGTTGTAAATCTCATTGTTGTGTATCTCACTTAATGGTCCAATCATATACTTTGTCATATGACAAATTCTTCTAACTACTTAAAAAAAAAAAAAAAAACTAGAATTTTCTTTTCTTTGTATATATGATTAGAATGAGATGTAGAATGATAGAGGGCATCTTTAAATGCATCCAAAGTATCGTGCTGTTTATATATGAGCAATATTTTAGTGCATGGTAGAATTGTATCTATCTATTCTTTTCAACCCACCTCAATCACACTATAAAATATATTTTTTAAGAAAAAGTTGTGCAAAGTGTTAATTATATTGAACGATTGGGTGTGGCTACAAAAAGATTTCTTTGGTTGCATTAGTTATAAGAAGTTTTAGTTTGGTTATACATGTATGTTAAGATTGTAGATGATAAATTTATGATAGGAGTCACGAGTGGAAAATCACTGTACATATTAAACTCTAAGTAGAATTTTAGGAGAATAATTGAATTTAGTAGGAGAGAAAACAAATATATTAAAGTAAAATATATAAGGAGTAAAATTGAAAATTCATATACTTTTTTGGGTCAACAATCAATTACAAGTAAAAGTAGTACACAAATACTTTCTCACGTACTAAATATTGAGACAAGGTAAAAACTCACTATTTTATCATCATATGTTACTATATATTTCAAATCTATAACTGAATAACGTTTTTACTAATTTTTTGATTTCACATAAATTTGACATTTCTCAAAGACGATGTATCAACGTGTTTTATTTTAGTTTCAAATCACTTTCTTATTACATTTCAATACGAAAACTTAGAGTAAAGTGTTTTTAAACGTTAAAAAAGTGAGAAAATTGAAAATAATATATATATATATATATATATATATATATAGTGAAAGTTAATAGAGGTGAGGAGGTGTGGGTTTAAGATGAGAAAGTGACATTTCAGGCTGAGGACAGGGTGGCCATAGCCCATTAGCGGTGCCCCTCTTGGATCTTTCTTCCACGCCTTCAAAAATTTAATTTTAATTCTTTTTTTTTTTCTTTTTTTTTTCTCTCACTCTTTAAAAATTCATTTACTCCATCGCCTCAAAAAGCTTTAAATTATTAAAAACTTTTAATTTCTCATGCTATTCTTTTAAACCCTTCTACTTCTAACTTCCCATTTTTAGTTTAACCAATTTTCTTCTATATTGTTTTCTTCGTAATTTAGACGCCGGTGATGAATTATAATTTTCATATCTTTACTTGCAAAAGTTTGTTCATCCATCTTTATATACTCTCTTATTTATTCAAATTTGATACTCTGGAAATAAAGTAATCGGCTAAAAAAAAGTTTAACCAATTTACCAAATTCAACATTAAACTTAATTATGGCAGGTTTAACTAGTAAAGTTTCTTTATTATTATTATTATTATTTTTACTTTTTTTCTATTCAATAATATTTTATGTAGGTACGCTAAGGTTAACCAACTTTCTTCCTATCTTATTATGAAAAATTGTGTACGGACTGCCTTTGTATGAGAACTTTTGTGCCCGAATCAATCTATTTTTAATTGGTAGTAAATCTTTTTGTTAAATAAAAGAGTAATTTTGATTCATAAAAAATAACTATTATTAAGTATTATTTATTTAATGTAAGAGTTAACTGGAAATATAACATAATAATAAATAATGTGGATGAGCTTAGTTTTCAAGTGGTTTAGTACATCGATAATTTGCATATTAAGAAATAGAAGAATTCATAATGCTTTAATTAGTTGATTCTTCATATATGAAATTAAAAACTATAACAATTAGACGTTTTATTTATTTATTTATTATTTTTTTTATGATTTTCTTGAAAATTTGAATATGTATTATTTGGTATAGTGTCACTTGTTTGAAAATTGAAACTTGAATTTAGAAATTATGTTTGGTAGTGAAGTTTGAAAATGTATGTGGATTCTCAATTTTTAAAATGCAATAAGTTAGAAACAAATTTTAGAGAGTAAGAGAGAATGTGTTGAAAGATAAGATGACGCACGAGATTAATAAAGGTTAAGGGTGATTGACAAATATTTAGTAGTTCTTGACCAACTTTTAAATGCAAAAACACATAATTAAACCCATCATGTGGACATTAGTTGTTCAATACTCCATTTGGTATTGAATTTTGTTTTACCATATCTATATGTATAAGAAATTATGTTATAAAAATGTACAAGATATTAAAATGATCTTTTCCAATTTAATGAATCTTAAACAACAAATTCTTAAAATAGCTCTAATTAATTACAACTCTCATTTAATGGGCATAACTTTTTTTTTCCCCCTATTTTTCACATTACTAATTTACTATAAGGTTTTTATCTTTTCTTTATTCTTTTCATTAAGTTCTTTTTTTTTTCTTTCCCTTTATATTCTTTAGAAAACTTTTTTTTTTTTATCCTTTGTTACAATTTGAAATCAATGAACTTTAAAAAAAACTAAAAAAAAAATCGAAACTTTGAACCTGTATCTCAGGAATATGTTTCATCACAAAAATTGAAAGAAAAGTGAGTTACCCAATCAAGTTTGTAAACAATCTAGTTTAGATTTGCCATGTGTTTTTCTTGGAAAAATTAAATCTTTCACCTCGATGTTAGATGATATAATACTAAATTTGTTTTCACCCATCAGTTTAAATTTTTGGGTCAATCAACGATTTAACATGGTATTAGAGTATGTTGGTTTAGGGGATCTTATGTTCAAATTTATTGGGTGCTCTTCATATTTCTAGTCCATAAGTGAGGAAGAGTAATATATAATATTAAATTTAATTATCTTTACCCATCAACTTAAACTTTTGGGTCAATCGACTATTTAACACTCAAGGTTAGTATAGTATGTGTTTTACATTTTGACATTTGACATGTGTTGATTTATATTAAAATAGTTATAAAGAAAAAAAAAATCTCATATGCATCTAAATATCATCATAGAGTAATTAGCCATGAGGTTTCTCACAAAAAAAAAAAAAAAAAAAAAAAAAAAGAAAAGAAAAGAAAAGAAAAAAAAAGTCTATATATATTAAAAATTTTCCCCCCTTCATAGAAGCAAAGCTAACACATTTAGATTTGAATTAGACTAATGTCATTATCTAACCCCTCAATTTAACATCAACAAATTAGAGGGGGAAACTTTGAACTTTGAAGCAAGAAGCATATCCATAAAATTTTACCACATAACACTATTTAATTGTTTTTTTTACTATACATGAAAGTCAAAGCTCCTTTTTTCTTGAAAAGAGTTTGAAGAACTACCAACATTCAACCAAACATTTGTATTTAATAATATGACACTGAATTAGCCCTAATTTGCTTGCTTTGACATAAAAAGAATGATATATTAGATCCAACTCCTAGCCATGAATATAGTGAAAAAAAAAAAATTACAAAATTTATATTTTAAAAAAATATGTCAAAATATTAAACCAAAAGATAAACTAAAATTACAGTGGGCCAAAAAAAACTTTGAAAGTTAGGTCAAATACATCCTAAATTATTTTTTAAAAAATATCTAAAATATTTTAACTTTTACTAATAAATTCATCTTTAAGTTTTTTATTTTATATCAAATACATCAATTCGGGTAATTATTTAAAATGACAAAATTACTCCTTTTCAAATATAGTAAAATATTATTGTCTATCAATCAATGATGGATGTATTAGTGTCTATCACTATCTATCGAATTAAATTTTGCTATATTTATAAATAAGTTGACTAGCTTTACTATATCTAAAAATAGCCTTAGAAACAACTCTAAAAGTTATAAAATAAAAATAGAATAAGAAACTCTAAAAATACTAGAATGGAACTAGTAATTGGAATGAAATCAAACTATATAATAATTTTGTGGGACAAATAATGTAGGTGGGGGATGCATATTTGAATTTATATACACTGCTAAATTAGCTTACATATAATGATTAAAAAAATAACACACAATAAAAAATTGAAAAAGAAATGTTGAGAAAGAGAAAGAGAGAGAGAGAGAGAGTCAAGAGGAACCCGTGACAAAGTTCTTCTTCAAATTCATGATATTGAAGATGACAATTTTACAACTAAGTTTTTGCTAATTTGTCCTTCTCTTTCTCTCTCCACACATTGTCTATAAAAATCTTTGCTGTATTCAAACATATGATTAGGCCTCATTATTGATTAGGTTAATTACAAAATACTTTACCTCTATTAACCATTTAGTCTTCGAACTTTAGTTGTTAATAATTTTGTTTACGTATTTTTAAATTTGTAACAATTTAGTCTTTATACTTTGAAATTTGTAATAATTTTGTCTCTATTATCAAAAATATCTTCAAAATTAAATGCTACATTAATTTTATTTACGTAACATCTTAGTCTTTTTAGTTTATAAAAATTTTATTTCTCAAAGAAACTTCCTCAAATCTTAATAATAATTTCCACAATAAAGACTAGATCATTACAAATGGTAAAATATATATAGGCTAAATTCTTACTTATTAAAATTCAAGAATCAAATTATTATAAGTTTGTCAACTAAAATTCAAAAACTAAATTGTAACTTGATGATGCAACTATATTTTAATTACAACTTAATTATTTTTAGGTGCATTAGTTGTTCTCTTACTCGGCTCCATCAATTTCACATATCAATATATTGATGTTAAATTTGGTATAATTCAATTCAATATTAACACTTTATCATTATATATAGTTGGTTTGAATTATTTTTTTAACTTTTTAAGCATACATATATATAGATACTATGTCTCATGACGTAGTTCATAGTCTCTTTTTAAGAATCAACAATAATATATTTGTTTGGTATCAATGTCCACAAGCTTTTCTTAGTTGTCTCCAAAAGTTGATACTATTTTCTTCCTTTGTTATGTGAGAGTTTAACAATGTGTGGGCAGCAACATAAAAATTTTAACTTTTCACTTGATAATATATATACTTTAACCAATCGAGTTATTATCCGGTTGACAGATAATTAGTCTAATTTTATCAGTTATATTTATTGTTTAGGTTATATTGCTAGACAACCATAACATTGTAAGAAACATTTTTAATATTATTTTAAAATAGAAAATGTGGATAACAAGACAATGACACTGTAGACCAATTGAAAGGGATGTAGTGCAGCTTGGTAACGCGTTTGTTTTGGGGTACAAAATGTCTTAGGTTCAAATCTTGTCATCCCTATCTATTACTTATCTTATGAACAATAACGAAGAATTAATTGAGGTCCACAAAAATCGAACATACATATACCAAACTGTTTTTTTCTTTTTTTTTTTTTTTATTTATTTAAGTTTATGATATTCTATATGATAATATATGTATGGAAGATATATTTGGATTGGATTTAGTTTGATAATAAAACACTCTTAGTTCAGTTGGGTAATATTATTTTCTCTTGCTTGATCTTGATCATGATTTATTTAGCCTAATTTAGTGATACAATTGCATAATCAAAGATTCTCAAACACAAGATGGAATCCTTCTTTAAATATATCAATTGAGTATTTTAGATAATATAGAGGTTATAGAAAATTTAGAGGTTATTAAAAAATTTAATTTTGTGTCGATCAATAGTAAAAAAACCTTTCACCAATTCAAAAGTAAGATATCTATTATCATGGTAAAGGAATCTTTCTATTTGTTGAACTTAATTCAAATAAATAAATAAATAAAAATTTTCTATTCTACTTTTAATATGGTGAATTATTTCAATAGAGTCCTAATTTAATTTTTTTTTTTATAAAAAAAAAATGTTAAAATTGAGTTGAAAATTGATTATAATTAACATAATTGGTATTGTGTGTTAAGTGAATTATCAATGTTAGCAGCATAAGAATGTAGGAATGAATTTAGAGTGTCCACACACTATATCCTTAAATAAATATTATTTACAATGTGTGTGTGTATATATATATATATATATATATATATAGTGAACCATAGAAGTAGATATTTGTGTAGTATTGGAAAGTTTTGGTAATAATAAGACGTAGGAAATGAAACCCACATCTCATCTTTATCGTTGACTTGCTCCATCTCTTCAGGCTCTCTCAATTCTCAGTGTACTATCTCCATTTCTCTTTCTTCTCTCTCTAAATTAGGAGAGTTTGGTTTGTGTATGTGGATTGTTATGTAAAAGCCAATTGGTGTCGCATTAGAAGACTTGAAAGCCACACGGGTCTTTTGATTTGAAGGCAAAAACAAAAACAAAAACAAAACAAAACAAAGGCCAATTTCAGCCAATTTTTGGAGCCCCATGTTTTGTCTTTTCATAAAATTAGGGCTTAGCTGTCATCTAAAATTTCACGCGTAAATGACCAATCAAGCTATTGTATGCATATATGCAACCAAACCAAGAATTATTTTGCCTGTCTTTCTTTTTCTACAAAACTCTCCTCCATAACTTGTAGAAAAACTTTATTTAAAAAAAAATAATAACTTTTATGAATCAATCTAGTTATGCTCGTGTTGCCAACTTGTAGAAAGTTGTAATAGGTTATTATGGTAAACACTCTTGTTGAATGATATAACATTAAATTTATCTTCACCTATCAACTTAAGAATTCGAGTTAATCAGTGATTTAACATGGTAGCATACTAGGTGATCCATAAGCTTCTATTTTCATATTCCTACATGTTATTTCCTCCCCAATTAATATTGATTTATTTGTTGGGTCTTCACCATATTTCAAGCCACAAGTGAGGGGAAGTATTAGATGAAAAAAATTAAATTTACCTTTACCTTTAAGTTTTTTGGTCTATCAGTGATTTAAGAACTACGTACTTTGATTTTCTTAATAAAATTAACCACATACTCATTATGCTTAATTTCATTACTACATAGTTTAGTCCATTTATTTTCAAAAGAAGAGTATAGCTCAATTAATTAAAAAATATATACATATATATATATCCTTGATCAAAAGGCCAAAAGTTTTCTTTAATATTGTTCAACTAAAAAAAATGATAATATAGTTTTTTTTTTAGAGGGGAAAGATGTTTTTATTAAAACGTATGTGAGGGACATACACAAAGAGAGCAATTACAATTATAAAGCAATAAAATTAAGTGTAGTGAAAGAAAGAAGAGAAGTTTCATGAAGACCAAAGACCAACGAGAGAAATGTTGTCCTTCCAAAATTGTGTTCTAGTGCAATTTGAAATATTAATTAATGTTAGATATCTCCATGTCTAACTAATTTATTTGGAACATCACAAATTAAAATATAGATGGGTAGTGTAGCTTTGAACGTATGACTTTTGAAGGGAGGTTAACCTACTAATGTTTCAATAATTAAGTTTACGCGAAAAAAACACTTTTCATTTTTTTATCTTTATTGAAGTAACCATTTGAATTTTAACCTGTAATGGATTTTTATATTTTATGATTTAGTACTTATAGTTTAAATTTTGTAATAATTTCAATCCTATTGAGAAAATTACTATTTCGTTTAACGTAGCATCACTTATAAGATTTAGTCATCGTAGTTTATTAAATAATTTGATCTCCAAACACTTTATCAATCTACACATATGAAAAAAGCTATACATGAAAGCTTTATAAGATTTTACATGGAAGAGAATTACATTATTACAAATTGCAAATGTAGGTGTGACTAAATATTGCTCTATACATACTAAATTTTTAAGAACGTGTAAATTGCTTAAAAAAGAAAGAAAAATAAAAAAGGAAGGATTAATTTGTTAGTTGAAGAAAAGTAATAGAAAGCAAAAATTAGTTTTAACCATATAATTAGGTACATTGTTATCTTGTTGGTCATCAAATCAAAGGCATGAATTTATCCACTTTTGAGTTTGAATCATATACGGTTTTTTAAGGTTTACTTTTTTCCTGCTTCAAAAATAAAATCTATTTTACAATTTCTGAAAAAATTATTATGACCTAAAATGATATCACATGAGATGTGTCAATGTTTTAAAGAGTTAAAATACATGAACTAAAATATTAGGGAGAATATATCAATTTATATCCTTAGATTTTAGAGGTTGTTGTTGATTACAAATTTGAAGTAAATTGAACTAACATCAAGATGGTGCCAATGGTAAATTTGTATTATGGTGGAAGCGCTTGCTAGGGTTGGCAATGAGGCGAGGTGGGGCAGGGGGGAATTTACCCCCATCCCTGCCCCCATCGGGGAAACGGATATTGTTGCGGACTCGGTGACCAACTTCGGTGAACGAGAGAGAGAGTGTGAGAGAAAGAGATAGAGTGCGAGAGAGCGAGAGAGAGAGAGATAGAGTGGGATAGCGAAAGCAAAAATGTATTATATATATATATATACACACACACACACATTAACTTTTATATTTAATCAGGTTGGGGTGGGGATATCTTCCCCGTCTCCACCCTATCACCGGATGGGGATCTTAAAAAGATTCTCGATTTGACCCCCATCTCCAGTCAAACTGGGGATTCCCCAACCCGATCGGGTTGAGACCCCGTAGGTTTTTTTGCCAACTCTAGCGCTTGCCTGCAAATCAAAGAAAAATAAATGTGCACCGTAAGCCCCACGCACTCAGATGCCTAAGTCAGAAAAGGGAGGTTTAACGCTAATAGAATTCTTGGCTCGAAGTTCATTTACCTCATTCGTTTATTTTCTCCCCTATTTATAGGTCGTGGACCCTTTCCTTTTCCTTCTGGTACTTCCTCTAAGTCTCCTCATTCTCCTCTCTTTTTACAGTTTCAGCCTTTGCCGCGGATTCAACATTAAGGGTTGGCCTCAAAGCTAAGGCCAAGGCCCAGTGTGACCATTTGGTCGACTTTGGGTTTTCTGCTCTTCTCCCAAAAGTCCACATATGTCCTGACAGGGACCGTGCATCCAAATAGATGGGCTCTGCCTCGGCCTTGGCACCAAGGCCGACTAGGCCAACTTGACCCGAATCCATTTCAACCCACTCATTTGCTTGTCCTTAGTTGCTTCCATTGCTCCTTATTTCTATGTCGCTTTTGCCCTTGATCCTAAATTACCCATAACAGTTGTATTAATTTAAATTCTAGACTATCAACTGTACAATTTAAACCTTGAACTTTTGTAAACATATCAATTTAACATTGTCCATTACATTTTGTTTGAAAAAAGCTTGTGCGAAATTTATAATTGTATAAATTAAATTCTTTAGTTTTCATAAATGATTATATTTAGACTCTTAATCATAATTTTTTTTAGAATCATCCATGGATCTTACTTTAATTGTCCATTTTGTAAAACTGATATTTGAAGAAGTTTACATATATTTGAAAATTAATGTATGAATAATTTCAAACGTAATCATAATGAACAGTCTAAATTAATTGACTTACGAAAAATTAAAAGTTTAATTGACTTAACTTATAAATTTTACACAATATTGATCAAACAAAATCTAAACAAGTATATAAACTTACACACTTATAAAAATTCAATATTTAAATTGATATAAACATTAATTCAATATTTTAACTGATTCAATATTTAAATTGATATAAGTATTAGTTGAACATTTTAAGGGATTCAAAAGATAAAGAAATTTATTAGTTCTCAAAAAGTCAAATTTATTCGAGTAAGAGAAAAAGGGAAATAAAATAAAGATTTATCTAATGCTTTCGGGAAACATCATTATGACTTTTCCACTCCTATACTCACTTACGTCTTCATAATAATAATAATAATAATAATAATAATAATAATAATAATTATTATTATTATTATTATTATTATTAGCAGTAATCAACATTTAATACACATATATCAAAGAGCTCTGCCCACAGAACTAAGTCTCAATGATAATGACACTTTTCCATATTGTTTTAATATCCCATCACAAAGTATATAGTGTTATTAAATATCTTTTTTAACGGTTTGAGTTATATTTTATGATATTTAGTATTTTTTTTCTTTTTTTTTTTTTGAAATTATGATATTTAGTATTGGTAATATATATTTTTATATTATTAATTAATTATTTGTAGAGATATTCCTACAAAAACTAAAAGAAAACTTGATAGTAGACACAAACAAACACTTACAAAAGGTAAAAAAAAAAACCAAACTTGGTGAATTCAAGATAGTAGTTGATTAGTGGGATCCTTCTATTCTTAGTTTTGAATTATTCTTTGTGAGTTTAGGTTTGGAGTGGAGAGATGATATGTTTTTTTTTTTTTTTTTTTTTTTTTTTTTTTTTTTTTTTTTTTTTGTTATTGCCAATTTGAGAGGGAGGGTGTGAGGTGGTGTTCTTTTCTATATATTTTCTTGTCACATAGCATTGGGATACTTAAGAGTTGAACCAAATGTGTGCTACTTGAGTCGAGAGAAGAAGTTTCGGGTATATATGCCTCTTCTGATTTACTTTATTTGGTACAAAAGGAACATGCGTGTTCGTGCTGGTACGCCTCGTCTCGTCTCATTTTGTGTTGCTTTTTTAGCTCAGTTTTACTTTTTTTTAATTAAAAAAAATAGATTCAACTTTTATAATAATTTTCTTATAATTAATTTTCTATTTTTTAAAAAAAAATATTTTATGTTTCTTTCCTCCTAATTTTTTTCACCATAATTTTTACTTTTCTTAAATAAATAAATAACTTTTGAACTTAGTTAATTTTTCAAAAATAGAAATACAATTAGTTATATATATATATATATATATATATTTTAAGTTTTCAAAACTTAGCTTAAATTTCGAAAAGAGTGTTAGAAATTAGATAACAAATCAAGAAAATTATATATGTGAAAATAAGCTAAAATTTCAAAAACTTAACAATAAAATAAAATAAACTCAAATGATTATCAAACTTTTGATGATTTTATGAATTGTTTTTTGGGATGATTTTCTTGAAATGTATTTGGACCATTTTTGTTAATTCAAGTTTTTTAATCTTCAAGTTTTCATTTGATTAAATTAAAATTGTGTTAATTAGCTATATAAAAGTTTTGCCAAGATGACCATAGCTTTACAACATCAAATATGTATTATTAAAACTACAAAAATATAAAATAAGGTAACATGTGACAATTTAGGTTATGTTCATTTAATAATTTAAATGTCGTTAAGGAAGGAGAAATATTTTATTTGTCTTCATAAAGATGTGTACTTTTACCATCTTTCTAAATACATTTAAATTATTGAAAAAACTTGTGTACAACAACCAACTACAAAAAAAATTTGTCACGTGGCAATTAAATTCTTTTAAAACTATTATTGAAAAGTTTTCTATTAGGTGTAATTTAAAATTTTAATATTTAAATATTTAAAAAATATATATATTTTTTCTCTCAAGTGATTGAATTGGAAAACATTAATTGCTCGTGATATTATGAATAGACAAATCATCAACGTCCCATAACAAAGTATAATCTACCGTTTATTTTTAGATGAAAACGCCCTAAAGGTAACATATTCATCAAATTTAGCAAACCTTCAAGGAAAATTGCATAAAAAAATAAAATCAATTCTAAAAAAATATAGAATAATTGTTTTAAATTAAAAAAAAACTACTTGAAAATATTTTCAAATATAGTAAAATATCATTGTTCATAATCGTAAGCTAAAATTATTAAGTCATAACTTACATTTTTCAAGTATAACATTATGCAAATATAATTATAGCCAACAATGAATCTTGTCTACCTTTTGAAGATATGCAAAGCATTAGATTCAACTCACATGCTTCTAATGAAATCCTAATCATTCTCAAGTTTAGGAATCCATTTCTCTAAAGATGTGTTAAAGAAAAGAATATTGAGAATGTCTAAATTAGTTTAGTTTAGTAAAGTCAATCAATGGGAAAGAGCTCTCACTTACTATCTTAAAGGTCAATAATTAAGAAAAATACTTGGGTGCTCCCTAGACTGCACCTATCTCTATGCATCACAGAGAGCTATTCAATAAAAATCTATCATGTGGCAGTTTTGTATTTTTTTTAAAAAAATGATTTTTTAGCCTATGATTAATGATTAGGTGCAGTCATTGCTCATAATTTAATATGACATACAATGTAGTTGTTGAAATTAAACCAACTTAGACATTCTCAAGATTCAAACCTATATGTAAGGTTATACTACAAATGTTAATATAGGATTAAATCCCTAATTTTTGAATCAAATCTGAAATGGTAAATGAGTTGGAGTCAAAGATATTTTTAGTATTATACCAACCAAAGATTGAGTATTGGTGAAAACCCCATAAGACCTAACCACCCACACACAAACATAACTACTTGATAAAAATCAATTAAATGTGTAAAACAATGGGTTTTATATAAAGATTTAAAAATAAATAAAAAAAGGAACTATCTATGAATATATATATATTTATATATATATATATAATATTCAAACTAAAATTTTAATTACTAACCACATACATAATAGTCAAAAGAGAATGAACACCTCATCTCTATTTTGCTCCATTCATTGCATCTTTAAATCCTATTATTAATTGGATTAGCATTTTTCTTCAATTAGTATATTAACAGTTTCTGTCCTTTCATTCATTCCTATCCTATTTATGTTTTAATTAAATTTATTCATTGTATTTTACTAAACCACCCTACATCTCTTTCTTATTATTGGAAACTCCTTTTACAATAAGTCGTCAAATATTTCTTTTAAAAAAATATTAATAATAACAATAAATTATCGGATCTATTATTATGTCTATGTAAACTCTAAAGTTTCCTTATAACATAAACATATAATTTAACATACATACTTCTCTTAAAATTAATAGTTCAGATTTTCAAAACTAAAACTAAAACATTCATATGATAATCATTTTGCCAATATTTTTTTTCTTATTTATTATCTATTTTTTTAATACTTTGAAAACCAAGTAAATTTATAAAAAATTTTAAAAAGTGGTTCTTAAAACTTTAATTTTGTTTTTGAAATTTAATATTTAAAAATGCAAATTTCAAAATGCGAAAATTTTACGAATATTTTTCTTTTAGGAAACAAGCACTATTTTCAAAAACAAAATGGTTATCACAACATAACTTAAGTATTTTCAAATGGTCTCTAATCTATATCAATATACCATATATGCCTTTTTATGTAATTTACAATAATCTCATATCATTTTATTTTTTCTATTTTGCTCAAGACCCCCCTCCCTAAGCAAGAGCCCTTTATAGTTAGAATTTTCTAATTTGACCATATGATTGACTTACCCTCTATTAACCCAAATCAATTAACACTTAAATAATCTATAATTGAGATATCAAGAGATATCATATATATCTTATAAGACCATAGGTAGTTTAGTGGTCATATAATTTATCTTTAATTATAGTTGTTAAGAATTATTCTACTCTAAATCACTAATTAGATATATTTAATTAGTAGCTGCAAGTTGTCACTCACCAATACATTTTACTCTTTTTAAATAGCTCACAAACTAAGATCAAGAGATTTTTTTTTTTTTTTTTTTAATGCCAATGTATTATATATATTAACAAATCACATGAAAGATTACATATATATTTACAATTATGTGATGAGTAATTCTAATAACTTTTCATTAATTTGATCCTAGAATCACAATTCTCTCTTTAGCAAAAGCAAAATGGATATGAAATTAATGAATGAATACTCATTTATGGGATAAGTTCACATATATTCATTAAATCTCCCTAACTCCCTTGGTTGATCCACTTGTATTTGGACAAATTTGACCCTTCATCCGTTTATAAGTAAATGAATCTTGTCTTGATATGAGAATAAAAACAAAAAGGAGAGAGGGTCACTTTTGGATTAGTTGAGAATGTATTAATTGCTTAATCAATCAATTGATTAAAAATTTTGTTTTTTTTTTCTTCTTTTTTCCCCACAAGAATCGTGGTTGAGAATTATTTGGCGGTTCATCGAACCCTCTTGTATCAATATTATTCTTTTCAGGGGAAAAAAAAAAAAAACATTAGAGAGGAAAATAAACCATTTTCTATGGAAAAAAGAAAAAGTAAAAAAAAAAAAAAAAAAAAAGGACAAAATTTAAGGTTGGACAAATCACCGACCAATATGAGAATGATATGTTTTTTTTTTCTCTCAAATATATCTTCTCTCTCTCTTTGCATGGCCATGATTTTAAGTTGGTATTGTCACTACACATTATTGGCCATCCAACCATGGTTGGTTTTCTAGTTTTCTTTGATGTATGGAATAAAATATCTATGGATGTGCCAATTAATTTGTTAATCAAAAGTTCCACATTGATATTTTTTTATATATAGTAAATATAACAATAAAATATAAAAAAATTTTATATAGGTATATATATAAAGAAGGATTCGACGTTGATATTTCTTATATATGTAGTAAATATATCGATAAAATATTAAAAACATTAGTAAGGATTTGTAATTAATCTAGGAAGTAGTGAGTTTTTGTTATTAATTTAAATAATTGTTATAAATTTTATAATTTTGATGATTTTTTTCTAAAGAAAGTATTGGTAGATCATAGTCAATATATTTGTCAACAAATGCTTATATTCTTTGATTTTGATTTTTTTTTTCTTTTATGGATGTAAACTAAGAAAAAGAATTCCTACTAAATCTCACATAGATATTAGATAATAAAACACAATTCCACTTTTCATATTTGTTCATAACATTACAAAATTTCTCTTTTTTCTTTTAAGATAAGCATATCAAATCTTCCCTTTTGAATGATTGGTTTTCTTCATCCTAAAGATCAATATCCTAATCTATACATGGCGGTTTCAATATTGTCATCGTCTTTATATTAGATTGTCTTTCTCACGAAGAATTTGAGTGGTTATGTAAAATTTCTTTTTTTTTTTCTTTTTTTTTTTTTTTTTTTTGGTTCATAAAGCTTAAATTAGAAGATATTATAGTCTCAAGTATCAAATTGAGTCATTTTCATGAAATTTAATAGAAATTTACAAAAGAAAAAAGAAAAAAGAAAAAAAGAAAAGAAAGGCCTAACTAACCCAATTCATCACATAGAAATAGATACGTGCCCACATAATTACTATATATCATTTCAATATGATTTTGTTTTGAAATTGAAGGAATATAGAGAGTAATATTTTGTTCAATAGCTTGAACATTCAAGATATTGAGATATACTCTAATCTAACCATTAATTATTATTTTTTTTTATAGTTTAGTGGTAAGTTTAACCTAATATCAAAGCTAAAAAGTGATCATGAATTCAGAATTGTAGAATATTGTTTTGGTTAAAATATCATTTTTTATCCTATACTTTTAAATCTGTTCAATTTTGATATTTGTATTTTTAATTACCAAATTTTAGTCCAATTACTTTCAATAAATATTAAATTTGGTCCTCACTACTAATTTATTGTTATTTAAAATAATCAAAAGAAACTTTTGTTATCTATTAACATTTTTACTATAAATTTTGAAATATATTCATGTATTGTGGTTTCCTTTGTATGAAATTAATATATTATTATTATTTAACCAATTTTGGTAAAAATAACTTTGAGGGACTAAACTTAAGATTTATTAAAAGTACAAGGACTAAAATTAGATATTTAAAACTACAGGAACTAAATTTGAACAAACTTCAAAGTACATGGACCAAAATGATATTTTATTTTTTTCCTACTTAGTATTTGACAACCTCTTATATGTTATCACAACTTAGTTGACACTTTGTTACAAGCAAAACTTGGGTAACATGTCTTGTATAACATATTACTATGTGGTAAGCAAATTGTGTTGCCTCTTGCATATTCTTCCTAGAAATGTTTTCCCTATCGGTTGGGGTTTTTTCACACGGTTTGCCTGATTTGCCTTTTTTTCTTAAGAGAAAAATACATGATGGGGTCAGTAAGTGCACTAAAGTATCTAACTAGATTGACACAATCTTAATTTTTATTGTTTTAGGCCTGACTTGCCTTTTTATTCTTACAGAAAATATTTTCTTTCCTTGAAAGTCTATTCAAGATTGTTTTGATGAGCCATATATATTGTGGTTCTTGTTTCTGCTTAGGATTAGTCCCTTGTAATAGAAGGATGTGCGAGCAATAGTTTTGAGTTTAAAGATTATCTAAGCCGCCGCAACTCTTATGTAATGTTATGGAACTTGATATACTTTGTTCCTGATTGTGTTACCGGCCGTCAACTAGGCTAGGTTGGATAGTTGTGATTTTATAAAATTACTTAGGGAGTAAGTGAGAACTTGAAATGAGTGTTTAACATTTGTATTTAGGGGATCTAATCATTCAATGCTTGTGAGAAGCGTGCGTGTGGAAATGAGGGGAGCTCAAACTTAGGGGGAACCTAAGTTGAAACGGAAGAGAAAGCTTTATGTGAAATGTTGAACAATGAGTTTATCAGTTTAAGTTCTTTATGTAAACGCTTAACTCTTTATCTAGTGAAGTTCCTTTCCATCGAGCATATAAAACGCAGAGTAGGTGACATCTCACCAAACTGGGTTACCAATCGTTGTGTTTCTCCATCTTTGTTCTTATTGTTTATTACTAAGTTATTTGGTTTATTAATTATCTTGTTGCAACATCATGCTTGACTTTTGTGTGATTCACTTTAAAATTTCTATTAAATCACAACTAATTTGTTGGAGATTTGTTAATTAGTTGTATATTTGTTTAAGATAGTTGGGGTAGTGGATGCTTCCGTGTTGTCACAAAATTTGTCTTAGAAGATGTCACAAAGATTGTCATTCTTGCCGTTTATACTTTTCCTTATCCAAAGAATTATGAAGAGTTAGTTTCTTTGAATTCTTTCCTTTCTTATGGTTTGTAAAATTCGTCTGGGGATGCTTTCCTTTTTTTTTCTTTTTTTTTTTTTTTTTTTTCAATGTGCCTATTTATTTGCAAGCAATTTGATTTTCTAGGGTTGCCACTTCTACTTTGCTTTTCTCGGAGTTTTTGTTTTGATGGTGACTGGACGTTGCATCTTAAATTGTGTATTGTTACTGCTCTGTAATCCACTGTGTGAAATTGGTGTTTAAGCATTCAATGCAAGAAGCTAACACAGTCTTGAGGGAGCTTAAGGTTTTATTCTTAAGAAGGGATTCACTGTCTTAGGAAGACCATAAAATTTCATTACACGAGAAGAAGTTCTCCAACTTAGGGTAAGCCTAAGTTACATCTGTGAAGGGTGAGCCTAAGTTACATCCGTGAAGGGAGTTCAATAGTACAAGAAAAGATAACATCAAAAGAGAAGGAGTCTCATATGCTGAGGGGAGCCTAAGTGTTCTACACTAGTATTAGCATATTTATGGGGAGCCTAAGTTCTTTTCAGAGGGAGTCTCACATCTAAGAGGAGCCTAGGTGATATGTAAGTTAAGTTTTACATGTGTCAATGTAAATGTCGTTACTTTACAGATAAGTACTACGTTATAATCACTTAACTCTTTAATATTAGTGGATTATTTTTCCTTAACACATTGCTGCCTAGATGTAGGTGGCTATTATCGGACCAGGTTACCAATCTCTGTGTGTTCTTTCTTGATTCTCTTATTGTTATTATTTTGTTATCACAATATGTGTTCAAACATCTTGTTTAACATCTGTAGTTTGTGTGACAAGTCATCTTAATCTTTCAAAACTGTGTATTAAAAGGTCGTTAATATATCCACTTAACACAAAGGTCGTTATCTAGTTTGAATTAATAATAATAATAATAATAATACCTTACGAGATTATATATGAAATCTCCATCTTGTCTTGTTCATAAAACTTAACAAATGTAGTTGGCTAATAAATAATTTTCACCAGATTGAAGCAGATCATATAGAATGTATACACAATAATTGATCAAACTAATTAAAAGCATTGACATATACAAAACAATTGGAGTGACGTATGTCTTTATACAAGTGATATAGTTTGAAATGTATAATCATTATTATAAGTTTTGGTAAATAAACTTTTACTAATCCTACATGGATTAGGAGAAGCAATCATAAATCAAATGCAAGATATTTCTTCTGTAGTTAGATAATCGAAAAAACATGCTACAAAAATTAACTTCTATCTAGCTCATGAAAAAAGAGAAATTATATACTTAGATGTAGCTTAAATTGCATCTAACTTCATGTAACAAATTATTGTTGGATAACTAAGTTGGTTGTATAAAAATAGGTACAGTCTCGAGAACACTTAAGTAGTTTTCAAAGAGAGAGAGAGAGAGAATGATGGTTAATTGCCCTATTCAACAAGTAACTCTAGCAAAAAAGAGAGGCAGAGAGGACATCTCAACTCAATATCTCAGGTTGAAGGTTTGAAATATTGAAGCAACCAAATGCTATCGTCATGTCATGTCATATTCTTTTTTAGCTAATTATTTAAATAAAAAAGTTTAAAAATAAAATAAAATAAAATAACTCTTTTTCTTAAAAAGTTAATATTCAAAAGTACTAGGAATGTATCATCAAAAGATCAAAACTTTTTTCAAAAAACAAAAAAGGAAAAATTAAAACTTTTTGACACCCAAAAAAGTATCTTTTTCACTTCACCACATTAAAATTAATTAATTAATTAATTAATCAATAAATAGTGGGAGTTTATAAACAGTTTATTATATATATATATATATTTGTAAGTCTCAACCAAATTAAACCATCATATTTTTAAATATACACACACACACAATCGAATCTTCTGCCAAGTTCCAATATTTTCTTTATTTTGTTTTTAAAAGAAATTATGAGATATATGATTTTAGTCCATGATTTGGTCATTGGAAATATTAAAGCCATCCTCCTACATAAAATAACAAGTGGGGTATTGGAAATAATAAATAGAAAGTAGAGGGATATTGATTATTTGGTCAAAATAAGAATTGAATTGGAATTGAATTGGAGTTGCATTTGTTAGAGAAAACGGTGGCGTTTGGTAAAGCTATAAAGAATGGAGAAGGACTTCAATATTCATTATTAATTATTAAGAGCATATGGATGGTGCTGACTTGGTCTTCTCTTTATTTATTTATTTTTTTTTTCAACTCCCATTCACATGTGATCTTGCAACGTCAACTATACTTAACTTTAAAATTCTTATGAAAAAGAAGTTGCATTTGTTGGTATAGGGAGTAACTTTTAATTTTTTTACGTGTTTCTTAACCATTCTTCCATATCCTCCTAATCTTTTTTATTCGAATGTAATCTCGATTTATTCATGTTTTCCTCCTAAACTCGGGGGCATTACACTTTTTGTCTTTAAGTTTTTGACTTAAGTTTCAAAGTACTACAAATTTAATCCTTAAGTTTTGAGTTTGGTTTTAATTTAGTCTCTAGTTTCAAAATATTGCAATTTTGTTCAATTTGGTCCCTAGAATTTCAAGATTTACAATTTTAATCTCAATTTTTCATTAAATACCCACTTTCAGTTATTGGTGTTAATGTTTATTAATTAATTTAAAATAAGCACGATGTGAATTTTTAAATTTAATTTTAATAGTGATGAAAAATATTTAAAAAACTTAATTAATTATACATCTTTTAATTATTTAATAGACAGTAATACACTAAAGACCAAAAATGGGTCATTAGTGAAATTTGAAGTTAAAAGTGTAAATTTTGAAACAAAACTCAAATCTCAAAGGTAAATCGTAACAATTTGAAACTTAGGAGTGTTTAGGGTGAGAAGATGAGATGAGATGAGTTGATATATGAACTCAACTCATTGTTTGGGAGGCCAATTTCGTATGTAACTGACATTTTATACCGTATGTCCACCAACAATGCACTCAGCCCTCATCACCAGCGACCACCTATAACGACCAACTCTGGCAACCACCTTCAACAACCAACTCTAACAACCACTGCCTAGCCAACTCTAGCAATATCTAACCACCACCATTGACAGACAACTCCAACGAAACATCCAACCACCACTGTTGACGACCACCTCTAGCAACCTTCGATGACGGATACTCCACTAATTCCAACGACCATTATTTTAAATTATGACTATTATAAATTTGAGCTTTGTTGACACATGAGTTTTTTTATTTTTTATTGGTGCTTATGATGTAAAACTGCCAATAAAACCTTAATTTAAACTTAAAAATGACTATTAATTTAAAAATACATATAAAACATCTATAAATGCTTATATTTAAGTTAACGCACAAAATTGTCAATAAAAACACTTTTGTTAATACAAAAGTACGTAAATTTCGTTAAAACGTTGAATTCCTGACTTTTTTTATTAGTTCATAGTATTTTATAGTCGTCTTTTTATAATAATTTAACATTAATAAAATCAATCTTATCATGTAAAAAATCAAACAATTCACATGAAAAAACACTTTTAGAAAAATTGCCAGACATATGAGTGTTTTTTTTTATTTTTTAAAAAAATTTATCAAAATTGCTAAACTAAAAATGACTTAACTAAAAACGTCACATGCACAAATTTGTAAAATAATTGCTTAGATTAAAAGACAAAAAAAAATTCAAATGCATGATCCAAAAGTAAACTCTATATCCTATTTTCCAAAACTCCCAATAATACATGTGTGCTTAAAAAGCAATAAAATAAAGTGCAATCTATAGTTTATTAAAAAAATAGAGGTAGATTATTGAATTTTAAAAAAATTTCCAAATAAAAATAATTATCATAGAAATAGATTATTTATGTAAAAAATAAATAAATCAATAAATAACAGCACAAAATACCCTCGACATATGAATTCAGCACTCGAAACACCCAAAACATAGATGAATTCCACAAACATTATATCTCCATATATCATAGCTCAACTCAATGCCCTAGACAACCCCTCAGTGACTAAATTGAAACCACATTCAAAATTTAAAAACTAAATATGTAATATTTTTAAATTTAGGGATCAAATAGAAACTAAGATCCAAAATTTAGAGACTAAATAAATTTTTTTTTTTTTTTGGTAATTGTTTTAAATAGTAAAATTTGCTTAAAATATTTTCAAGTAGATCAAAATGTCATAGTCTAATAATATCTATTAGAAATAGACGATAATAGTTTATTAGTGTCTATCACTAATATACGATGATATAGTTTGGTCCATTATTTGAAAATATATATATATTTTTTTTTTCCTTGTGTACTTGTTAAGTTAAAAAAAAAAAAAAAAAAGTTAATTTTGTTTTGGTTTGTGTTAGTGATGAAACATCACAATCCCAGAGGTCCATCCATACGTATTTGAGCGGTGGCCCATTCCCATCCACCACTTCGATTCCGACGAACCGCCACTTTCCGGCCGTCGTTTCTCTTTCTTATTTGTCTGCCGACTCTTTAATTCTATCTCTCTTTTATTCATTTATTTTATTTTATTTTATTTTATTTTTTCGTTTTGTTTTGTTGTTTTCAAGTGAGAGATATTTGGGAGTGGAGTGAAGCAGAGTGTTAAAAAAGATAAACGGATATCCACAAATTGGCGACACAAACTCGGATTCAAAAAGGAAGAAGACAATACTCATTTCATCTTTCTCGTTTTACATTCAATTTTTTTTACAAATTTTGTTTAATGGACCTAATCTAATTCCTTTTTAACATTTTTAATTTCACTCTAATTAAGTTTTTTATTTTTATTTTTTTTTTATTTAGTAAGTGTCTAAATTGTATGCGTGTGCTTTTTTGTGTAGGAATGTGTACATTTTCGTTTCTAATATTTGGGTTTTCTTTTAAAGAAATTGCTCCCCATATATATTCTTTTAAAATTTTATTATCATTATTCCATAAAAGAGAATCAAACTTCAAAATTCAAGCGAAGCTTAATAGTATAAGTATTATGAATTGAGTTATGCTAATTTTAGTGATTTTTAATTATATCTTCGTCATTGAAAATTGTTATACTCACTTGTGATAAATACACACAACATAATCAATAGAGAATTCAATAAACTATTGGGTCACTTATAATTAAAATATATGATCCATCTTCTAACTTTTTGAGAAGTAGGCAAAATTTTCGAGTTTTTTTTTTTTTTTTTTCTCTCTCAGCAAACCAAATTCCTCCAATTTTCTAATAACTCGTTAAATATCACTAGAAATTTTAACAATGGGGTATAATGTTAGTACTTAAACTATGTACGTGGAAGCTTTTTAAATCACATATACTAAATGATGTATATAAAACAACACTTAAACATCCAAAATTATGTGTATTAACTTTTAAAATGTTTTATAAATTATTAAATTTTTAATATTGTATGCAATTATATGTGCACGACTTTCTTCCACATCACTTAAAATTCATAAACTTTAGCTCTTTTTTAATCGAACAATTGGGAGGCAAGAAATCAAATCGACTTTTAAGATGATAATGAATGTAGCATTCATTAAGCTATGTTCGAATTGACAAACAAAAAGAAATTGTTAGACACAAAATTAAAAACTTAAATTTATTAGACATCTTTAAAGTCCATAATTCTTTTAGAAACAAAGTTAAAACCATTCAAAAGAGTTTTTTAACTCATTTTTATATAACTCTAAAACTTATAAAACACAAGCCGAAAAGTTCAACAATTAAAATCTCACTTGATAACCACATTTAATTTTTAATTTTTAATTTTTGATTTTTAAAAATTAAACTTATAAGCATGAGTTCACATTTTCTTTTGTTATCTAATTTCTAGAATATTTTTAAAAATAATCAAGTGAATTGAAAAAAAAATAGTAAAAGATAGAAAGTTATTTTGTTTTTAGGATTTGACTTAGAAACAAAACATTTAGCTAGAACAGATGAAAAATAATAGCAAATAAAAAACTTATAAGTGGTAGGAAAACAGACACAATTAAAAATAAAAAAACATAAAAAAAAAAAAAAAATGATTGATACATTCTTTTCGATTTGTATCTCCAAAAAGTTGGAAGGTGAAACTTTATCCACCTTTAAATGAAGTGTTCTACCTCCGCCCCCACCTCGGCCGGAGGAGGAGGAGGAGGAGGAGGAAGAAGGGAGGGTCCACCGGCGGCGGTTGGAATTAATTAAACAATAGAAGAGAGAGAGGCTAAAAATAAAGAGGGTGAAGGAAGGGATATATTGACTGTCTGAGTCTGACCACGACCATGACTCTGACATTGGGTTGACCTTCTGACTTTTACATTAAATGTTTGGTTCTTCTTACAAACACAAACAAACTTCAACCACCACTAACCAGTCCTAAATCTACTACTCTTTTCCTGCTTTTTTTTTTTTCTCTTCTTTTTTCTTTTTTTTTTTCAAATTTTCCATTATTTTGCTCTGTGTTTTCATTGTTTGTTACATAATATGTAGCTTTCTCTTTCTGTTTCTTTCATATGGTGTGTTTTAATGGTGGGGGAGGTGAAGCAGGCTTCCCGTGATTGATTCTCTGTACAATTTTTTTTCTTTTTATTTTCTGCCATTCATTGACTTTCATAAAATCCCACATTTTCATTATAAACAAACAAGTTACAAGTTTGTTCATGTGAATTCGCTTTTTTCTGTTTTTGTTTCTTTCTTTCTCTTCATACCTTATGATTTTCCATTTAATTTTGTCTTTTTCTCTTCATTTATAGTTGATGTAATTATGGATCATCTTCGACCTCATCTCTAGTTTTTTCAAATATTAATCTTGAAAGCTTTGAATAAGTATGGTTAGCACTCCATTTCGATTCTGTTAATTTGGATTTTTTTTAGAAATTAAAGAGTAATATTATCTTGAAGTTAAGTCAAGTTTGATATGTAGATTTTGTTATTTCAAATAATGAGTTACTTCACGAGACAAGCTAACATAAATTAGATATTGAATTTTCATAAATCATATATTCCATAAAACATACCTGAGTTACTCAAATCAAAAGTCTTAGCACAAACCCAAGTTTCTCAATCCTAAACTCGAACTAAGTAGAAGTTAAAAGTCAAACATCTCCTAAAACATCTTTAGAATCATTAGATTATCAAAATTACACATACTAGTATGGGATCTTCAACATTTATAACCTAACCAACATTATAATACAACAAAAAGTACCATCTCCAAGAAATTTTCTGCCTAAGATCGATCGTTACAAAATTTACATAACATTTCATAAACCCAACCACTTAAATGAGCAATACTCGCCAAAGCAAGCTTAATTCGGCGGTAATTGACATAACCTTTCATCTTAGAGGTGGAAAGTTCAAATCCCCTAACCCCCAATTGTTGTACTTAAAAAAAAGAAATGGCAGTACTATCCCCCGTTAGCTTCATGAATTTCAAATGCGGTGGTGGTAGTTCTATTTCATTTAATGAAAATGGGCCAAAGCTGAACTAAAAAGCTATTCTACAAACGTAATGCTGACAAATGAGAAAGCTGGCTTCTCTTCTTTTATCTCCTATAATTTTAAATATGCCAAAGCATACCATGCACAAATATTATGCTTCTCTTCACTGTTGGAACATAGAGACCCTACATTTGGAATTGAGAAAAAGGCTAGGGAGCCTACATCTTCATCCCCATACCAACAAACTTAAGGTTATTTTCTGTCAGAAGTCTAGAGGATTTGTACACAAAAGAAACAATGTTATTTTGTCTTCTATTAATCAGCTCGGAACAGACTGTGACATGCCTATGAACATGAGATTCGGATTAAATTAATGAACAAAGAATGGAGTTAGAAAAATAGAGTATTTCTACAAACAAGCTTCCCATCTACTTCGGTTCACTTTCGTTGAGCTTCCTTTTTAGGTCATTGAGAGCATTGACGACTTCTGAATCAAGATTATGCTTCAGCAGTTTCCCCTGGAAAGATGTCGATCTGAAAAAAAAGTATAAATAAATAAAGCAGGAGATTTATAGTAGTTGCCACTACTCTTCTTATTGATCGATATGCTAAAGTTCCAAGTCTGTAAATGAGTTGAAGCGAGATCAGTTTTACCCTATCATACAGTAGCAGTATCGCCGATCCCTCGAATTAGAGGGTAAGGGAAATTTTAAGGGTTTGTATGAATAAGGTCCAGGGTGGTCTAATGCAATTTAAATTATCTGGTAAGACAATTAGGTGTCAAGTGCAAGGTTCATCCTGCAGGATGGGACAGTCGGGCTTTTGCCACTTTGGGGATGGGAATAAAATAAACAATAATTTATCAGATATAAGGAGAAAGATCACCAACTCAGGAGAAATTCAGAAAAATTGAAAAGGAAAAACTCAAAAAGCATCTCACAGTAGATATAGTGACCTAAATTTGTATCATATTGGTTAAAATATAGTTTTGGTACCTATACCTAATTTGGTCAATGAAGTTCAAAAAGTTATATTTTGATCACAAGTGTTGTTTGGGCCCCAACTTCAAATTTAATGAATGTTTTTTTTGTTTTCAATTATTATAACTCATCATTAACTTCAGTATTACTATTTGTTACAGTGTTTACTATTTCCTACTGAGACTAAAATAGTTTGCACCCCAAATACAGATTATCATAACGTAAAAACTATTATAACTCATAGACTATAATAGCCAACTCAGCGCTCCAAACATTCCCTAAGGTTTAAAGAGTTCGGTAGAGAAAGGTGACCACTCATTTCCTAATTGTTAGATATTTACCATCTTAAACGTTCAAAAAAATTAATAAGATATCTCATGATCTTCGAATTTCTTTCATGCTTCTCGAACAATTGGACACACCTTAATCTTTACTATCCTTGATTTCTATGCAAGTGATTTATAGTATGTCCATTGAGTCATTTCATCTTATCAACAATAAAACTGATTCAAACTTGAGGGACTCGTATAAAATTTTTGAACGACCAAATTAAAAATTGGAGATTTCAAGGGTCAACACCAAATTATACTCTGCTTTTAAACTTTAGAGACCAAATTACAAACTGGAGCAGATTTTAGTGGTTGACACTAACCTATTATAATCTATCTGCATACAGATTGTAAAATTTGCATCTGGAATAGTCATACCTGTGTTCTTGCAACATCATTTCAACCTCCTTTTTTGACGCTTTAATCTACATTCACAAAATAAAACGTAAACTATAACGTGCTATATGCATTATCATGTTCATTCAGAAAATATTGAAGCCATCAACATCTTCTCATTGTGCAAGAACTGAAAGCCTAGTTTTCATGAGTATTATGTTTTTCTTTTTTTTTTTTTTTTTCTTTTTTCATTCTTTCTATAACTGTCTTTGAGAAACAAAAATGAAAGAATATAAGGGATACAAAAGAAAATCAAGCCTACAAAAAGGGAGCGCAACTAAAGGAAGGA
Source organism: Citrullus mucosospermus (assembly GCA_030954485.1). Taxonomy (NCBI): domain Eukaryota; kingdom Viridiplantae; phylum Streptophyta; class Magnoliopsida; order Cucurbitales; family Cucurbitaceae; genus Citrullus; species Citrullus mucosospermus. The sequence goes on along the minus strand of CM062064.1, from coordinate 10,708,081 downwards.
GTTTGAGCTATACAAAATAGTGACTATAGAGTAATTACAAGAGGTCTTTAAAATCAAAACCTGGAGGAAAAGTACATTAAATCTAATGAGGGACCACACATCACTAGGATCACCCTCCAATTCTCTGAACACTTGGTTATTCAGCTCACCCCCAAAGACCCATAATAAAGCACACACCCTAGCAAGCCATAAAAAACAACCCTTCTCTTAGAAGGGAGAAGTATTCCTATGTGGAGCTAGTGAGAAACCAAACAGTTGAAAGAAATAATTTCACATGGATAATGCAAACTCACATTCCCAAAGAATCTGATCCAAGACTTCCTCCGCTACCAACAAAGAATGCAACAAAACGGGCCAACTAATGGGGGCAACTTCCTCACAAGCCAATTCATAGTGCTTGCTCTTCCATAAAAAATTTGCCAAATAAAGAACTTAATAACCTAGGAACCTTAATCCTCTAGAGAGCAAAAAAACCGACTCACCTAAAGGAGATGTTGGACACCACGCGATTTTTAAAGGAAGACATATGAAAGAGACGTGGAAAAACTGAGCAGATGGGTCTATTCCTCACACTGATCTTCACAAAAGTACATATCCTTCCCCTCCCCCACCACACTATGAGTCAAATAAGAGGAAGAGCTTTTTAGAAATATCCTTCCATACATTCAGGTTAGTACCTTCAACCCAAGCGACAGCCATTCAAAAGGGTGAGGACCAAACTTACTAACAATGATCCTATACCATAAAGAGTTGGGCTTAAGGGGAAAACGCCAAAGCCATTTGGCTAACAGAGCTTTGTTACGAATCCTTAAATTCCCAATTTCTAACCCCTAAGGAAACCGACCTCTCAATGGCCTCCCATCTAACCAAGTTTGACTCTTTTCCTTTTCATTCATACACCCTTCCAAAGGAAATTAAGCATAAGCTTCTTGATACTCTTGTATACCTCCCTCAAAGCTCTATAAAGGAAAGAGTAATAAATAGGAATACCACTCAACACAAAGCAAATCAAAGTCATTCTACCAGATTTGGAGAAAGGCATTTTTCCATGAGGCCAACCTTTTCTTAACTTTGTCCACCACTGGGTTCCAAAAAGAAATGGATTTGGTACTACTCCCAAGGGGAAGACCAAGGTAAGAAGAGGGAAAGCAACCAACTTCACAACTCATCAAATCGCCCCACCTTCAAAGCTTCTCGTCATCACAATTGAGCCTCGTAACGTTTCATTTCCAGAGCAAAGGAAAATAGTATCATCAACAAATTGAAGGTGGGAAAGTCGCAATCTCCTTTCCAACCTTAAAAGGATGAAAGATTTTACCAACAACACTCTTAGAGACAATTCTATTTAAAACATCCACAATGAGAAGAAAAAGAAGGGGGGATATAGGGTCTCTCTGTCTTAGAACTCTTGAGGCCAAAACTTTACCCCTAGGACTCCCATTAATGAGAAAAGAGAAATTCACGTTCCTCATACAACTCCACATCCACATCCACATCCACATCATCCATTTATAACCAAAGCCCTACAAGAATAATAAAGGTCGGCTGTGCCAAAATGAACTGTAGTCTAATCCATGTGAAGCCCTAAAGCAGATGCTCATGCAATGATCCAAATATAGGTATTTTAAGACATTTGATAGACCACTAGTATTATTAAAATATCATAGGAGGGGTAAAAAGGGAATTGCCTATGCAATGGGTAGTGTGCCATCAGCATCCAATAGTGAAAGGATGGGCCCCATGGTTAGTTAGAGAGGGTCTATAGAAGCACGAGTGAAGGGGAATCGGGGGTATGCTTTTTGTAGTGAATGCTTTGAGAGGAGGCTTAACTCTCTGAGGAGACTGAGAATTGTACCTGGACTTTTGGGTTCTTTGATGAATTGAATAAGATTCCCATATTATCTTTCTTTCTCCAAATTCTATTTTCGATTCCTATCAACATTATCCACCATTAGACGAATATACAAAAATTATGTTATGACCTAAACGTCAAATAGGTAAGTACACCTCGTTGCAATATTGCAAGGGGAACAGGTCGAGTCCAAACCTTTGAGCACGCCCTTTAAGCGTAAATCATCACTTGCAGTGCACCTCATGTTAACTACAATGTTGGACAATCTACTCAACATTGGTCCAAAAGAAAAAAAAAAGGAGTTTCAAGGGTTTACATTAATTAATGAAAACCATGTCTTTAATTTTGGCTGCAAAGTTGGGACTTGGCCTCTTTTACTGTTTAGGGCTTCATTTTGTGGTACCCCTTGTTCTTTCCTCTTCTGTGCCCCCACATCGAGAGAATTCATAACAACTTCAAAAATAGAACTCTTCTCTTTCCATAGATTGAGACAGATTGAGAATACATGTGTACGTGTATATGAATTTAGGTCACCAATTGTTAACCGAAAAGAAAGGATAAATTGGCTTAAGAAATAATGCCATAAAGTGAATTCTAAATTCATTTCATCCGAATAGAGAAAACAATAACAAAAAGAAAAATTATTGAAGAATAATGTCTATAATATAGTGAACTAAAGACGGTGGCATCCTAGAATTAATGTTTACACAGGAAAAAGATCATATGTTTTTTACCATGTTATCAATATGCACCAAATAAAATTCGACTATTCTCACCTCCGAAACTAATGCCTTGCAACTCCAAATAAAGGCTCCCTGAAAATTAAGTAACAGAATACAGCCCTTTCAGCCATAAACAGCATATTGGTCTAAACAACCAAAAGTTATATATGCGAACTTACATGAATTAACCATCCCAACTAAACACTTCAAAGAGAAAATAATAATAATAATAATAATAATAATAATAATAAAAAGAAACTTGAAATACAGAAGTAAATCAAAACCATATAGATGAAAAGAAAGCACAGTGAAGCATTATATTCTGTTTCAACATTGGAGCAGCAATATATACAAATAAGTAATAACTATGAGTGTCAGAGAAACTTATGATAGGAGCCCAAAAAATTATGATAATGTGTAATTAACATCTCAACTAGGTGACTTAGCATGGTTCGGATCTATGCCCTCAAAGTCATCTAAATTTATAGGTTGCCACTTTAGACCACCAGACAAATCAACGATAGCCTTTATATTCATTCTCTCTCTCTCTTTCTGGTAAGGACAATAATTGATGGTTTACATTAGATCAATAACTAAAACTTCTAAATAAAAGACTCACTTAAGAAAACCACCTCATGCGAAATAAAAACAAGATAAAGATAAAAATTAACAAATACCAAAGATAAAAATCTAAGTTACTGATGAGAAGAAATCCTTCCTTAACAGATCAGACCACAAATTCTTCCCTGTTATGAATCAATTTCATTAGAAGATAAAAGATAAAAATATTATACTCTGACCATATCTGCAAAAGTTAATGCATAATACAGTGATGCCCAAACAATGAGGAGATCATACTGCTCCATGGGCTGCATGCTGCTGACAGACATCAGAAGTCACTACCCAAACTTTGGGACATCCATCCTCCTTCAGGGCTACAACCTGCAACTCAAAAAAGATGTAGATAATTATAAAGAAAACCACAGGAGTTTCAAAATTTAAGATCAACGACATCAAGCATGTGGTTCAGAGAAAATTTAATAATAAATTGATACAAGTTGTTTCTCATTCAAGTTGCTTTTTAAAATGAAAATGCGATACCATGGAATCAATAATCTGACATTGCCAAAAGTGAAGGACCGGAAAACATCTCTATATATTACAAATTGAAATGCACAGAGCCTCATCCATAAGTTTTCTAGACAAGCACGATATGGCTGAAACCCTTGCTTCCCAGCAAAATAAGTCTAGCAGAGACACGTGCATAGAGAAGTACACTCTATTCTATTGTTTTTTACCACTGTTACAGGATCTTATTCATGAAGCTTAATCTTACCTCTGTTTCAATCCACGTATCTGCACACGTCTCACCTGAATAAACCACATCGATTCTGCAAGAACAATTCTACCATATTAAAAGCCTTAAGTGAGCCAATAAATAAATTTATTTATTTCCTATTGAGTAATGACTGCTAAGTATGCAGACTGCAGAGTAACAAGCCACGTGAAAAAATAAAGGTCAGAGAGTGAGCTGGTCATAAAAGAGACCTTACATAACATGAGGTATAGCATAGTTCATTCTCACAATAAATGCTTATTTTCCAAGGGTAAACATTTCAGCACACATCAAAGAACATCCGCAGAGAAATATTTTTTAATTAAATATAAAAAGGAAAATTCTATATTCTTTTTAATTAAGCAAATTTGAAATATCAAATCAAAATAATCAGGAAAAAAAAATATTATAGCCTTTCTCTAGGAGTTGTCCCGATTATCTCTTATTGAAAGACTATAATCCTTCATCAAAATATTATAGCCTTTTTCTAGGAGTTGTCCCAAACTCAAAATGTTGTTCTTCATATCAGGCACATAATAAACATTAGAGATAAACTCATGTTTTCCATTTTTCAAGTTGATCAAAATCTTCCCTTTTCCTTTAACATGAATTTTTGTGGCATCACCAAATATGATATTACCACCAACAGATTCATCAAGTTCCAGACATCGACTTACTTTCACACATGTGATTGCTTGCACCGCTATCAAGATATCATGCATTGTTTTCACATGTTTCTTCACCTTTGAATGCTAGAAGCAAAGATGATTCACTGCTTTCTTCATCTATCTCAACATAATTTGCATTTTCTTCAACTTTATTTTTGCATTCCCAAGAACAATGGCCAAATTTATGGCAACGATAACATTCAACTTTATTTTTGCATTATTTGATCTTTCTTCATTTGACCTCGAATAATTTTGTCTTCCACGACCTCTTGATGACTTAGAGTTTGAATTACTCTCATCAAATTTTCTTTGACCATAGTAATTCCTCGACTTCGACCTCTAAAATCACCACGTCCACGATTGTTACCATGTCCTCGACCTCGATTACCTTTGTCTTGGCTATCTTCTTATCTCTCAACTGCAACTTTGACTGAAAAAGTTGCTCAGCTGTCTGTTTGTTCTTTTTGAGAAGCATCTCTTCATGAGCTTGTAAAGTACCCATAAATTGATCAACGGACATTGTACTCAAATCTTTTGATTCTTCAATAGCTACAACAATGAAATTGAATTTTTCATCCAAGGAGCGAAGTATCTTTTCTACTACTTGCTCATCATTTTTTCTCTCACCATATCACTTCATTTCATTCACTATTGCTAGTAATCTTTAAGTATAATCTAAAATCAATTCAAATACCTTCATATGTAGTGATTCATGATCACCTCACAATCTTTGGAGGTGAACCTTCTTGACTCGATCTACTCCTTTATATGTATTCTCCAATATTTGCCATGCTTGATGTGCAATAGTTGCTCCGGAAATCTTCTTAAAATTTGGATCATCAATGGCTTGATGAATGATGGTGAGAGCCTTTTGGTCTTTCTTTCTTGTATTTTGCAAAGCTTCTCGTTGAGCTTGATTTAACGCTGCGTCATTTTTTCTGGTTCTTCATAACCATTATCAACAATGTCCCAAGCATCTTGCCAACCAAGTAGAGCTTTCATACGAATACACTAGCTGCTATAATTTTCTTCCATAAGTCGAGGAACTTGGAAGGGAACCAAATTGTTATTTGCCATTTGCAAAAAACAATTTTTGTTTTTCAAACTCAGGCTTTGATACCATTTTGTTGGAAGCATCTGATGGGCTCACAAATAATATTCAACAAAGAGTATTTGAGAGAAAAACAAAACACTTATAATTGAAAAAACTCTTCTGACTTGATTCTCACTTTTATTGAATTCTCTGTGTATTCTTTTCTACACACTTGGTTGCACTAAACAATACAAAACAATCCTATTTATGGGATTCTCATGGGTCAATAACTCTCATACTTAAATGCATGAAACTTATATTAACCCCATATTTCAATTCATGAAACTCTAAATTAACTCTTATATTAACATAATTAATTATCATCCTTTAATTCATCTATAACTTATCTAATAAAAACATGTTTAATTTTCAACAAAGACTTGCCCCAAAAGGAAACTGGAAATGCCCATCAAGAAGTTCCTCAAAAAGACAAGCCCCATTGATATGAGACTGACCATCAATATTACATTCCAGGAAAATTTTCCAAAGCCCTTAGCGAGAGTATGCTATATCCACATCCTCTTGGTCAAGAAGATATTTGAAGTCTTAAAACTGAAAGGGGGCATTTGGAGCGTTGAGTTGGTTATTATAGTCAGTGGATATTATAGTTTATGGATTATAATATTCTTTAGGTTATAATAGTCCGAGTTCAGGGTGCAGACTATTTTAGTATGAGTTATAATAGTATGTGTTTGAGGAATAGATTATTTCATTCTAAATAGGAAATAGTAAACACTATAGCAAGGAGGAAAAGATAATGAGTTGAAAATAGTAAACACTGTAACAAATAGTTAACACTGCAGCAAAGAGGGATTTGAAATAATAATATTGTAGTTAATTGTAAATTATAATAGTTGGAAACACCAACTATTATAATTGATGTCCCAAACATGAGGTAGGTTATAATAGCCTACTCCACCAACTTGAAGTTGGTGGCCTAAACATCCCCAATTGTTTAAATTTCCAGCTTAGAACTTTAAAGAGCAATGGAAACTTCAAACCATAGTACAAATCATCTTTTTTTAAGGTATTGAATTCTAATTTGTCCGACATCATCTAAATATATTTACTGTTAACATACTAAACAAATATGAACCATCTTCTGTCATTGTGCACTTATTGAATTTTTTTAGGAAAAATGGCCTAAGCGAGGAGATAAGGGGCTATTTCACTCTTTCTTCTAGCTGAAATTGGTCAAAGGTTGTTTCTAATGCTGCAGAAAAGCTGGGTTATGTTTCATCAACCATCTACACGAACTATATCACCCATAGACATATCCCTTTTTCTTATGCCACTAATTCATCATCTCCCATTTGTTCTGCATCTTCAAATTTATTTACAAGTCATTAAGCTTGCAAATAGCAAACATAGGAAAGCCTAATCCCAAATGCACATCTACTGGCAGAAGATTAGCAGCAAACTGAAGATTATATAGATTAACGAGGCTAACATTTTAGATCATAGGAAGTACCCAGCAAAGTTTTCCTTGTGTGTTGGGAGTCCAGACTGCAAGGCATCAAATACAACTACCACTTTGACCTCTGTAAATGTTGCAAGTATGTAATCAGGGACAATGGCAACTAAAAATCAAGTTCCTATAAAAATTGCTAAACATCAACCAAAATCTACACCATAAACCTAAAAGTCTATAACCCAAAGGTTCAGGCCTCGTTTTTTAGAGGATAAAGAAGGGGCAAACTGCAAACCTCTCAGCATACTGAATGTAATAAGCTCGTCAATTAGCTTTTGGCGAGCTATGTCAAGTCTCCCATTCATAAAATGTTTCTTCAGTTTCACCCAGTAGCCACACACATTATAACCATCAACCAGCAAGACAGGGACCGCGTTGTCTATGCCCTGGTTTGTACTGTCAGGAAAATAAAAGCCATTAAGAGCAGCATTTCTCCCACCAACTTTGGGGTTATGTCATGGATGAAAGACAAAATGTCATGAAAACAAGTTTGTCAATCAGAGATGTACTAGTAAAGAGCCAATGTGGGATCACGATAAAGCTCCGTATCTCCTGGGAGGTCCCCCTTCTCTACCTTCTTCTTCCGGTAACTAGTAGCAGGCTTAGGGGCGCCAGATTTTCTCTTTTGAAACTCCTACAAGTCTTTGTAATATGAGAGAGAGCTATAAATACCCGAATTTGTTGAAAAGGTTGCAACAGAACCAAATAACATACCTTCCATAATCTCAGAAACTGCAAATTCTGCTTCAGATTTGACGTAATTCTCGGAGGAGGATCAGAAGCACCCTGCAGCTGGAAGCCAGTTAGGTTTTGCACAAAATTGTACATCTATCCGTTAACATAGTCGAACTTTCACGCATTTCTAGCGGACCTACGGACTCCAACAATGGCTATCCACAAAAATGGCGGAACATTGTGTTTAACAATAAGCAATGATATCAGAAACTTTAACTGCACATTATAACCAAGTTATTAAAGCATGTACAGACTACAGAATGAGGATATCTCTCTGGTCCGGCAAGGCAGAAGACCTAGCGAGCTACTTCTGAAACAAAATTGAGCATGAAAAAGAAAATAGCTTGAAGCATAATCACCGATGAAGTTTGAGGCTGCTTTTTGCTCTTCGACACTACAAGCAGCTTCTTCTTCTTCTTCTTGGGAGAAAAGGAAGAAGAATAAGATGAGGGAGAGTAACTCAAGCCTGAAACCGTGTTCGCCGGTGACGATGAAAACAGTTTCACTGATCCGACCACCTCCATGGATTCAAGTTAAAGAAAAGAACTCCATGACAACAGAGACTTTCACTTTGCGGAAGGGTTCGCTCCGGTCCCTGCGATTCACATAGTAACGGGAATTTTCTCCGATTGAGCTCCACCACCAATTGCTCCGTCTCAGCTTCTCCGGTTACACGGTTAATTTTCGTATGGTTTTTGGTGAAAAAGAGGAAGACGATGGCTTCGCTGTCGCTAAAGCAGCCACACATGATCTATTGTATTATTTTCATCGTAGCGCAATAAATAGAAGAGTATTTTGCTATTTTAATTTATTTTTTTATATTTGAAAATATTATTTTAATTATAAATTTATTAACAAATTCCTATTCTTAATTCAAAAAGTTGAGAGTGTTGGAAGTTTCACATAATGAAAATATCATTTTATCCCTCATTCTAAGGTGTACATGGATTTGATTGGATTGATAGCCTTGAGGGTGTTTTATGGACCTCCCACAAATTCGGATTGGTTGGGTTGGTAAGACCCAAACAAAGTCTCCAACCCAACACTTAAAATTTGATTAGAGTTGGATTGTCAGGTTATAACTTATTTTTTTCTTTCTAATTAAAAATATGTAAATTTATCTATAACTAAAATTTCGTAAAATTGAAATATTAAATACCAAATATTTATGTGATTTATTACAAACTTTAAACAAAGACAAATATCATAACAATTTTAAACTAAAAATATTAAAAGTTTACAAATTAATCCATACAAAGTAACCAAGCTATATACAAAGAGAAATATATATATATATATAATTTGGATTAGGTTGGGTAAACTCAAAAAAATTTTGGTCAAACCTATGACCCAACCCAACTCATATATTTTGGGTTGGGTAGTCCAAGTTGTTCGATTCATTTGAACGCCCGTACCTCATTCAAATACCTTCAATTTTACTTTTACCTAACACAAATTTTTATATACAAATGTATTTTTGGTAAGATTTGAAACATTTTCTCGTAAGTTTTTTTAAGTTAAAACATATTAATGGTAATTAACAAAAATTAAAACTTACGGAAAACAATTTTCCCTAAATTTGGAACAAATCATTTCAAATCTTATTATTTTCTTAAATTTAAATTTTAAGTTTCTTCTCTTTTAATTAAAAATAAATAAATAAACCTTAAAGCTTTCCTAAAAATGCATAAAATTTGAAACCAAATTAGTAAGATATGGTTTTCCAAGTTGCTTTAAAAAAAAATCTAAAAAATAAGAATAGTAATTAAAAAAAACTCATAACTCATAGTAAAACAAATTTACTGTAAGAATTTTTCCAAATTTGTTTCCAATTTAAATTAACTAGTTCAAATTTAGGTCGAAAAAAGAATTAGTTTAAGTTTAAAAAGAAAATAAAAGAAAAAAAAATCTAACTACAAACTTAAGTTAAAAAAAGAATTAGTTTAAGTTTCTTGTTTTTTTTTATTTATTTATTAAATTTAGATTAAAAAATCTAACTATCAAATTTAAGAGAAATTATCTTAAATAACAAACGGCTAAAAATATTTAGCACTAATAGTAAAATAGATAGTCTATTTGTAATAGGTCACGACTTTTAAGTTTTTTGCTTTTTTATTTATTAAATTTATTATAAAAAAAAAAAAAAAAAAAAAAAAAAAAAAAAAAAAAACTATCTAACTAAACTTAAGAAAAAATTGGAATTAGTTTATATTTAAAATGAAAGAAAAAAACTATACTAGAAAATTTCCGACACTCTAGTGAAAATCTTCCATTAGACTTTAAGTTTCTTGTTTTTTTTAATTTATTATATTTAAACTAAAAAAAATTAAAAATAACTAATTAAAAAATTCCGATTAGCTTACATTTAAAAAGAAATTTAAAAAAAAAAAAAAAAAAAAAAAAAGCTTAATGGAAGATTTTCCGTAAGCAAGTTTATCGGAAATCTTCCAGCTTAATTTTTTTTAGGGGTGTTTGGAATACATTTTTAAGCATTTAATTTAAAAAATAAGTAATTTTAAAAAAAATTGGAATGTTTGGTAATCTTGTATTTTAAACCATTTTTATCAAAAGAATCTAAATAAAAATGAGTCTTTTTTAAAAACACTTTTTCTCTAGCCAATCTAAATGGGGCTTAATCTACACTAAAAAACTAACCAGCTTCAAACTTAGGAAAAAAATTAAAATTTCCGGCAAAAATATTTAATTTTTTTTTCATTTAAATCTAAACTAAAAAAGACTAGAAAAAATTAAAATTAATTTAAGTTTAGAAATAAAAGAAAAATAAGTTAATTGGAAGAATTTTCATTTTTAACGACGATCTCCCATAGACTTTAAGTTTCAATCTCCCATAGACTTTAAGTTTATTGTTCTTTTTCTTTTAAATTTGTTTAGATTTAAACTGAAAAAAAAAAATCTCCAAACTTTTATTAGAAAACTAAAAAAAAAATGAAAAAAAAAACCACCTTAGATTTTGTTAATTTTAACCCAATTCCAATTTTTAGTTTTTAATTTTTTTTTTAACCAATTTCAATCCAAATTGCTTTAAGTATTTTTTTTCTTTTTACCTAATTCTTATTCTAATTTTTTTCTTATAAATTTAACTTAGTTTAATTTTTGGGTTGTTTTTAAATATAAGAAAATGAACCAAAATAATTATAAATATAGCAAAATTTCATTTAATAGACCATGACCTATCTGTATCTATTTGTATACACAAAATAGACAGTGATATTTTGCTATTATTTATAAATATTTTCAACAATTTTGTCATTTAAAATAATTTTCCTTAATTTTTTTTTTTGGCAATTTCATTTTTTTCATTTAAACCAATCCCATTTTTTTTAAAGCTTAAACGTTTAATTTAAGTAATCCAATTCGAATTTTAGTTTCTGTAAGTATTATTTTTTTCTTAGGATTTTTTTCCAAATATAGTAAAATGAATCAAAATATTCACAAATATAAAAACATTTTCCTTTCTATCTGCGATAGACCTACTATCTGTATTTATTTGTGTCATGATAGACACAGACAATAGTCTATAACAGTCTAACACAAATAATATTCTGTTCACCCAAACTGTGATATTTTGCTATCATTTATAAATATTTTAAGTAGTTTTGTCATTTAAAATATTTTCCCGTAAACTTACTAGAATTTTTATAGGGGATAGTTTAAGTTTCTTTTTTCTACAAAAAATTATTTACCATTTAATTACGGAAAATCCCAACAAAATTTTTTTGCCCATTTTTTTATCTAAATATTACAACAAATCTATCACAAATATTGGGTGAAACTTGTCAAAACATGAAGACAAACAAAATAGAAAACTGAAGTTTAAGTTTTTAAAATTGAAATTGTGTATAAAAAATTGTGATTGGTAAATGTGAAATTTGAGGTACTTGAATGAGGGACAAAAATGTATTTTCATCATGACTTAAGATCTTAAAAAGTAAGAAATAGGTTAGAAAAAGAACTTTTATAGATTAGAAATAGCAATTTTCCAAATTTATTCTCTGACCTTTAAAATTACTCCATGAGTCCATGTGTACCCATCTTAAACATAATCTATGTTGGTAAAGTATAAAATAGGCCCAATTGATAATTATGTTTGTTGTTTACCTATATTCCACAATTGTAATGAATTGTGGGGCTCACCTCCAAATCTGTAATCAAATCGCGCAATCTAATTGAGAAACTAAAAGTGTCAATTTGATTGTGGTTGAAAATTACATGAGACTCAATATTTTTACTATCACACCCCCTCCTAAATTTATCTATTTCACTTGGAAGGAGATGTGAGGACAGCAAATACCACCCTTTTATAATATATACAGTCCAACTTAACCTGTGTTACTTGACCATTTCTCCAACTAACAACACAACAAATAGTATTCTTTTATTCAACAACTAACTCAGATATATTTTTACACATAAGGTTTTAATCTAGTTCAATATTCAAAATTTGATTGAATTGGAACTCATTGACACCAACCCTAAACCTTAAGACATTGAAACTATGCAAAGACCAACCAACCCCATGGCACACTTCAACCTCGTGTGGCAATTGGAACTCCTTCACTACCTATGAAAAAAAAACAAAGCATTTGGAAAACATGAGCTAGAAAGTCTAGTGAGTCACAACGTAAAAACAATAATATCAATAAACTACTTAAAGTATTTAAGTACAAGAAACATTTTCTAAGATCGAGAGCATTTGATAAAAAAACAAAGGTCCCTTCCATGCAAAAACTGAGAGTATTGAATTCCTCAGCACAAGTGTGTGAATGCATGTGCTTTTAATTTACTTTCTGAATTTACAGATCATATAGAGAAAACTAAACATATTTTAAATTAAGCATGCTTTACTGTGAAGAAATTCAAGGAGAAAGAAAATACCTTCGAAGACAACTGTTCAATCTTCTCCAAATCTTCGTTGTGATCACGATCTTAACAATTCTTCTTCGATATCAAATAAGACACCACCGCTAAGCCTTCCCCACGATTCTCAGACAAGGAATAGGTTTGTGGGAACCTCTTTTGGAAGATTGGGAAGAGTTTTTGCAGAGAAATCTTTTCTCTGTAGCTTGAGAGTGATGAGAGATTGAGAGAGAATTAAGAGTAAAGAAAGTTTTTGTGTTCTTTTTACACAAAATCACATTCTCCTAAAAAATGATAGAGGGAAAGTTAATTATGGATTAACTTCCCTTTAACCATCCTTTAACTCCCCTACACAATGGGGAGTTAAATTTTAACTAATAAATATTAATTAATTAATATAAATTAATATAAATTAATTAAATATCATATATTTAAGAGTTGTTTTCAAATATAGGAAAATGAACAAAAATATTTACAGATATAGCAAAATTTTATCGTCTATTTGCTATATACTGCGATAAACTACTATTTGTGTCTATCTGTGTCATAATAGACATAGATAGTAGTCTATCGTGGTTCCCTTATTTAATTTGAACAATTCGAATTTATCCAAAACTAAATAATCCTTGTTGTATCCTTAATGATCTAGCAGAGAGACCTAATAGACCTACAGATTAGAAGCTCAAATGATACAAGATTAATTAATTAAACTTTTTAATTAAATTAATCAACATTCATTAATTGTGGGTCACTCTACTAAAGACCCACAACTTCATTCTTCGCACTGTAGACATATTTTTGTGTTCACAGATATAGTTAATCAATAGTGAGTCAACCCTTCACAAATTGCTCGTAAATATAGTTGGGCCAAATTACCGTTTTACCCCTATAATTACATCTAACTCCTTAAGTCTCATTGATCCTCTAATGAACAACCTGTTTATGGTCCTACCATAAAGAAAATCCTCTCAGCCTAGTGAAAGGGAGTTAGCACTTAAGGGAGCAATTCATCTACTTACGCCAAAGACGAGAATGGGTGAATCTCATCTTGTGTAGTTATGTTCCCAACTCCTTACTTGGACAAATCCCTAAAATGGTAGGCATATTGAGTCGACAACGTTGGGACTGGTGTGTCCTAAATCTCTTGGGTCTCAGAGTTTCGTAAATTGTAAATACATTTTATTTATTCAATAAAATAAGAAGTTATTTTATCTATCTTTTGCATTAACTCAATTCAATAAACTAAGATTCCATGGTTTTTTTTATGTAAACTTAAACATGTATGTAATTGACATACAAGGATGGGTCATGTTTAAGTTATAACCAAAAGGTCTGTAGTATAGGAATAAGAGAGTGTCTTATATTCTGGTAACACTATGGATACAACCCGTTTTGTAATTGTTACAAGGAGTTATAAAGTGTTACAAACAATTTGATCCTAATCCTTCATGTGAAGACATGTGAGTGGGGGTATTCTATGCGAAGAGTTTGTATAAGATCGGGCTGCGAAATGTTTAATTTCTCTCTGTAACGTCATTAATTAAAGAAGTTAACATTTCATAGGATGATTATAGGTAACTCGACCTTAATCCTGAATGAGTTATGGACTTCTGTCTATAAGTTCAATCATTTGATCTGTATGGGTGAGAGTGGTCAGATTGTTGACTCAATAAGCCTATACCATTTTGAGGATTTGTCTGATTAGGGAGTTGGAAACATATCTTCACAAGATAGAAATCACTCCTTCCTATGTTTAAGATAAGTAGATAAATTACTCCCTTAAGGGCTGATTTCGGGCTTTGAACAATAACGCCTCACCCTCTCATTGGCCCGAGGGGGTTAGTTTATAGGTGGACTATAAACAATTTGTTCATTAGAGGGATCGGTGGTACTTAAAGAGTTAAATATAACTACATGGGTAAAATGGTAATTTTCTCAACTGTAGTTATAAGTAATTTGTGAAGGGTCGATTTACTGTTGATTAGTTAATTCCGTGGACACAGAAATATATCTATAGTGTGAAAAGTAGGTCTTTAATGAAGTGACCTATAGTTAATGAATATTGATTAATCTAATTAAAAAGTTTAATTGATTAATCCCATATCATTGGAGCTTCTAACTAAGGTCCATAAGGTCCCATTGTTAGCTCATTAAGGCCTTGTTTAAGAATAAAATATTTTGGTTTAATTTGAATTGTTCAAATTAATAAAGGAGTTAATTGAATGTGATACAATTAGTATAATGTCTATAGATATGTTATAATATAAAGTTTATTTTGAATGAGATTCAAAATTTATACTTTATGTTATAAGAGAGATGAATATTTAAATAAGATTTAAATATTAATTATATGAATGTGATTCATATAAAAACTATAGGTTAAAATTAAATGTAAGATTTAAATATTAATTATATGAATGAGATTCATATAAAAACTATAGGTTAAAATTAATATGAATGAGATTCATATTAAAACTATGGGTTATGTGAGAGAAGGTTATTTTAATATGATTCAAATTTAAATTAAATTATGAGATAATTAATTAATTAATTAATAACTAATTAATTTTAGGGCTTTTTCAAATACAACAAAAGAAACCAAAATATTTACAAATATAGCAAAATTTCACTATCTGTCCGCAATAGACTGCGATAGATCGTGATAGGCTATTTATGTGTCACAATAGACACAAATAGTAGTCTATCACAATCTATCACGGTCTATCGTAGATAGACGATGTATTTTGCTATTAGTTGTTAAATATTTTCAACAGTTTTGCCATTTAAGATAATTTTCCTTAATTTTATTTAGTTATATTTATTAAATATGATTTAGTATATTATAATTAAATTATTATTATTACTATTAAAAATAACTCTCACGTAGTGGGGAGTTATTTTGACGTCTCTCTCTCTCCCATCAGTTTCACGTAAAAGAAAAAGAGGGAAGAAGAGAGAAAGATAGAGTTACAGTTTTTACAGAAGAAAAAAGTTTTGTGAAAAAGATTTTTCTAACTCTTCCTTACTCAAACTCTCTCTTCCTCTCACAATCATTCCTCCCCCACCAAATTGATAGAGAGCCCACAACTCCTCTGTTGGTTCTTCCTCGAGAATAGCAAGAAAGGTT
Organism: Citrullus mucosospermus; assembly: GCA_030954485.1. NCBI lineage: Eukaryota > Viridiplantae > Streptophyta > Magnoliopsida > Cucurbitales > Cucurbitaceae > Citrullus > Citrullus mucosospermus. Next base: position 10,692,199 of record CM062064.1, on the reverse strand, counting down.
TTGTGGTGGTATTCCAAGAAGAAGTTCTGTATCAATCCTTGGAGGAGTTTTTCTGTGGTTCGAGATTGTAGTAGAAGAAGTTTTTTCACATTGAAAACGGTCTTTAAAGGTGGAAGTAAACTTGTAACTCTTATATCTTCTGAAAAACATGCTAAAGTTAGTTGTTTAACCAAGCTTTTGTTCTAATTTAAATTTTTCAAAAGAAATTTAATGGCACATAATGATCACTAGCTTTTATTGAGGATTCAATTCCTTTAGGAAAATTTGGTCATTCTCACTCATATAGATCAAAAGACTATCCTTATAGACAAAAGTTCATAACTCACTCAAGATTAAGGTCAAGTCACCTATGGTCATCCTATGAAATGTTAATCTCTTTAGTCAACGGTGTTACAAAGAGAGCTTAATCATTTCGTGGTCCAGTCTTATACAAACTCTTTGTATATGATACCCCCACTCGCATGTCTACATGAAAGATTATGATCAAAACGTTTTTAACACTTTACAACTTTTATAACAATTACAAAATGGGTCATAACTTAGTGTCACCAAGATAAGGTACCCAACCTTATCCTTATACTATAGACTGTTTGGGTTATTACTTAAATATGATCTACTTGTATGTCAGTCACATACATGTTTAAGTTACATAAAATAACCTTAGATTTTTCTATAATGGATAATTGCTTATATAATATAATCAACCATTATTTCAAATAACATATTAACTATGAGGCTTTAGGGTATATATCCCAACAAAAACAATGTAACTAAAGTACCATGGAAACAAGTAAACCTTTTACATCTTTTTATTTGAATAACCTTCACCTTAAACTTTTACCTAATAACCTTAGTTGAGCTAGTAGAGAAAGTTCAGTACACTCAACGCTATAGCCTTAGCTAATGTAGAGTAATCTCGATACATCAACATCAACACATTTCCCAAGGTGCATATGGAATGCCCCCAAAGGGCTAAACATCCCAACACATGACCCAAAGCCTATATGTGTGCTACGGTGGGTCCTAAAGACATGTGCCACAATCTGATATTATATTAGACTTCCCAAATACCTTTTTGATCATTGAGTATTGGGAATTCTTTGGACTTCCCCAGTACCTTCTTTCATCCTTCAGTATCGGAAATCCTGTGCCACAACATGTAATGTTACGGAAACATATTCATGCAACTGATGCGCACTCTCCGTGTTTACCGTAAGTGTACGGGTCAAGTTATAATATAAGACGGTTAAGTTCCGAATATCGTTCCACTAAGGATCCAATTGCGAAGGTTTAAGTTACTTAGCTATTCTAGAATTGAATCAATTTTATTTGAGGATTCAATCTTAAGTTGTGATTTTGGAGAAACTAAAAAGGAAAGCAAGTAAATAAGAAATATAAGAGTCAAAGAGAGTTCTAGGGTAATGAGTTCTTGTTTAATTCATTATGCAACATTCTAAGGTTCATGGATTTTATTGCAATTCATATGCTTAAGTCTAGAAACATAAATCCAAGTTATTTTCTTTAAAGAACAACCTTTTCTCATGCAACTCAATTGATTACTAATTTCTTGAAACTAATACAAATTACATGGCATTAAGAGTAGTCTTTAAACAACTTTCATTGTTAACCTAACTATTTTCATGATAGATTAACAACAATTCATTGTTATAGATCCAATTAGACATACAATTATTTCAACCATACATCTAATCTAACATTCAAGGATGACCAATCAACAAGAATTAAGCACAATAACAATGAAAAGCATATTCATTACAACAAAACCATCAAGAGTCTACAATATCAACATAACTTCATAAACAATTCATCAATACCCTAAAACTAAAGAGTTTAGCCACTCATAACTTTAAGCAACATGTTCACAAACAATGTAAGCATAGAAAGAGTGTAAAGAAAAGAAAACTCTACTATGAAGAAGCCTTTGATTGAGGACGAACCACCAAGATGTCCTTAGTCTTCACGTCGGGAACTCGAATGGTACCAAACTCTTTCTTAAACTCTTTTCTCTCTTCCTTACAGCTAACTCACTCTTTGGGATTCTCTATTGTATTTTCTCTGAATTCTCTTCATCTTGTGTCTCTTGGTGTCTTGATTGTTGTTTGGGGCTGCTGGAAACCCTCCAATTTATAGAGTTGACTGCCCAAAATTCTTTCAAAAAATGTTGATTCTTCAAATTAGGAAAGCTAGCGGCGCGACACTAGTTAATGGCGCCGCTGCGCTGATTGTCATGAAATAGTGGCGCCGCCGCGCTGTGCGTCATAAAATCCTACCCTCGGCGCCGTGTCGCAACGCAGCATTGGTGCTGCTGCGTTGAGGTTGGGTGATGCTCTTGGAAAAAAACACCGCGGCAGTGTCGAATCAGCGCCATGGCGCTGCCCTAGTTTTTGCAGTTTGGTGATTTTCTTCTCTTTTTCACTTGATTTTAGCTCGGTTTGGTTTTTTTGGCTTTCAATTCTTGTTTTGTTTGTAATGACTTGAAAACCACTAGCAAACAAGTGAAATCTAATATAAACTCCCTTAATTTAAGAGAATAAAGTGCTTTTTATCATCAAGGTAATCACATCTAGAGTACAAGGCATAATATTTTAAAACATCCCTTAAAAGCCTTGAGATTCATTAATAGCACTCACAAAGCATTCCTAGGCTTAAAATAAGCATCAATTCAACATTTTTGATAGCTTTAAATCATAAGAAATCATTTACCTTTCCTTTTTATTTCAACAATTTAAAATCATGCATTATATGCATAAATCAACAAACCATGCTCAATAAATAACAAAATCAATAAGGTAACTCATTTTCATAGGAAAACATGGCTAGGGATTATAAATAAATTTATTTAAAACAAACATATGTCCCTCATAGTCAACTTGTCCCCAACTTTCTCGTTCCTCGGCTTCCTGATAATCCTAAAATTTAATTAATAATTTCTTGGTTATTCCCTAAATGACCATAATCCAAATATCTCCACAATTATCCTCCAAGTATGTCCACTTTAACTTAATTCTCCAATAACCCTAATTTTGTCAAATTTAGGGTTTACTAACAACTTAGTTCCTTGACAAATTCAAAATTAACTTAAGTTTCCAAATATGTCCAATTCTAAGCTTTAAGTGCCCCAAAAATACCAATAACACTTAATTCTTCTGAAACCCTAATTCCATCCAGTTTTAGGGTTTCACCTTACACTTTAATCTTTTAATTACCTTAAAATTCTAAATAAATTCAATTCCAAAGTCAAAAACATCTTATTAATATCCGTGAGAACTTAAATTAAACTTAGGAACATCTTAATTAACCTTAATTTTGTCCAATTTTGTCTAATTTCCTCATTAAACATAATTTCCAAATTTTAGAGTTTACTTAACAAATTAACCCCTTAGTCAACTTCAAAATTAACTTAGGATCCCAATTTATTCTAATTTTAGGTTCAAAGTATCGTAATAATACTAACTGGACCATAAATCATGCTGAAGAACACCTTAATTAACCTAAAATTACATAGTCAACTTGAAGGTCAACCATTGTACCTTTTAATGACGGACAAAAGATGGTTATAGGTCATCTTCAACCCTTTTTCGGCCTTGTTTTCCAATGTGATTTCCAACTTAAAATTCATCAATTTCTAGCCAATAAAAACTCAATTAACCTTTTTTACCCTTTTACCCATCATCAGATGCAACTAATCTCCAAATTTGATAGTCCAATTTGTTCTAAAACTCCCAGAATCTTATTATTCCATGACACCCTTATTTTCTGGCGAGAATTTGCAAAACCTTAAATCAACAATTCTGACCAATAAGAGTTCAAACAACTTCCATAAAGCTTTAGAGAGACCTTAGAATTAACTTACCTTCAAATTTGGAGCTTCAAATCAGCCTCTAACTCCACGAATTTGCTTAAACCCGAGATGCTATGTTTTTGCAGAACCTCCGACCAACTATTAATTTTTAACAAATTCTTCAGCTTCCCTACTTCGATTTGTCACGGCAGCCCTAGGGAAACTTCCTCCCTTGTCTCTCTTCTAAGTTTCAGCAAAATTTCAAGTATTGCATGAAGGATTTGTGAACACCAACCGATTACCTCTTCCTATGTAAAGTAGCTGACCAACACCTTCACCTCAGCACGATAAATTCTGCCACCACCTACTTTAATTTTTACTTTGTGGCTTCAGCCCCAATGTCCATTAATTCCACCTCTTAAGTATTTTCACTAAACTAAATTAGACATCTTGATTTAATTCTTCCAATTCCTTTCTTTTTTTCTTCTTCTCTTCTCTTTTTTTTTTTTCCCTTTACCTTTACGGTTATCGTTAGGGTCAAACAGTATTAGTAACGACAATAGTAACAGTAAAATGTGACAGATTCATAATTCTAAGTAAACGAGATCAAAGACAATCCAATTATATATTTTTGTGATTCAGACCTATTAAAATTCATCAATTAATTAAATCTCATTTCAATTATACCAATTTTCATTATGGATTGGTAAACCTGGCCTTAGTTCGAAAACTTTTAAAATTTTTGTTCACATTCAAAATTACAAATGTAGTCTAAAAATTTGGAAAAAATTACATAAGGACCCAAATGGAAATTAATCCAAAGTTTGGAAACCAATAAATTATGGCCTTCTGCTTATATGAGCACCATGTAAAATTGTCACTTTAACCCAAAATGGACTCTTCTTCCTTCTTCGTTTTGCAACTTTTTTTTTCTTTCTTTTTTGTATGTTCTTCATCTTCCTCTTCCTCTTCCTCTTTTTTGTGTGTTTTTTCTGCCTTCTTCTTTTCTTCTTGTTCTTCTCTCCCAAGACCAAAGAGGCCACCTGTACGAAAGACCCTAAAATTTTCTAGATTCTTTACATTTATGGATTTACCAAACACAAAATTTTCAATTTTGTGACATCCCAAATTTTCAAGTAGGTTTAATTTAGTTATCTAGAATTAAGTGGGTGTTGTTAGAATTAAATTATGGGATTGAGATAATTCAGTTTAAATTTATAAGTGATCAAAAATATAGAAAAGAAGGGATTTAAGTGAATCTTGGATTCTATTTCCGAGGAGATAATGAACTTAAATTAAGTTGATAAGGGAAATTTGAATTCATTTGGTAGAATTTTAATTTGTAGAGCATGTAGAAGGAAAAGGAATATAAATATATTGAGGAATTTTTACTGTTGTCTAGGGAATTGTGTGTGTATATATATGAAGGGTTTTAAGGGAAGAAAAAAGAAATTAAATTAGTCCTCGATGAGTACACCAAACCCCCCTCTAAGCCATCTTCTTTGTGAACGGAAATTGAGTACAAATGGCCTCCTTTTAGAGGCCCAAATGATTTTTGGCCCACTTTTGGAAAACCAATGAAACGTGACCTTTTGCTTATGCCATCCACATGTGAAAGTTGGCATTTGTTTTTGACAACCATCCGCATACCTGCCTGGGTCCAAGTTACTCGATCCTCAATACCTCATTACTCGATTACTCGATACACGCTAACTCGCTCCTTGATATTCAACAACTCGTTAGTCATACTCGATTACTTGATACGCTCGTTACATGTTCCCCAATAGAAATTAAAGCACACTTGATACACGATACACAATTTACAAAATTTACTGACAATTCTTACAGTTCTTTGAAATCAAATGCCTGAAACGTAAAGTAATTTTATTTTTTTTATTAACAAAGAACAAACACAAAGAACAAACACAAACGAAGCCAAACCTCACTCCCTCACTTTCACACCTCAAGTGAGTCAATGTGTTAAAAAGGCAGTTGGATCATTGTAGATGATCAATTTCACACCTCAAGTGAGGCAATGTGCTATGTATACTAATTGTTTTATTTTTAATTTTATTTTTATTTTTATTTTTTAATTTTTTTGACATTGTGTGAGACCTATAAACATAAGAAAGAGAACGAGTGAACTAACTGTGACTGAGTGTGCCATTGTGATCACTAGCGTGATGAGTGAGTAGTTCTTAGTAGGGCGAGGATGAGGGGAGAAGAAATATATGAAATAGTGAGCATCGAGGAGAGAGTACCAAGCATCGTATGTCATGTGGTGAGGAATGATGAGCGTGTGTCAACAGGCGAGGATCGAGTAACGAGTATTTTACAAAGTCGCATTTTCCTAACTAATTTTTTTGTATTACTTTTCTTGAAGGATGGACAAGAAGTATTTGTTCATTCGTTATGGTGGTACATGAGACGACACAGAAGAGTGATATAATGGAAGTCGTTTGAAGGGTATCCTAGTTCCGAGCACATTGACATTTGTAGATTTGGTGAATTTAGTATATGAACTCACCTAAGTTCGTCAGAGTTCAATGTTATAATGAGGGTGAAATATAAGTTGGATATTGATTCTCCTCTAGTATTCTTAATGGACGATGTTGATGTCCAATTTCTCCTCTTCGAGTATGATCGTAGTAGACCTCAGATATTTGTAAGTCTTGAGGAAAGTCATCAAGAGGTTGGGGATGGTACCGATTTGAGACTTGTGTCAATGGGATAGAAAACGAACCCATGTGTGGAGCGGATGTCAATGAGGATCATATTTTTCCATCGATTGTCTCATTGGAAAACAACAACATCAATGATAATATAGCGAACGTATTACAACCGAATGTGGGAGTAGAAGAGGATGGAAATGGAACCGGTGTTGAGATTTTAAACAAGCATATGAAGACACAAGAGGTTGGGAATAACATCGGGTTTAGACTTATGTTAATGTGCCGCAGCCAACTTTGGTTTTTTGAGGGAGTGGTTCTTATGTTGTAAATGAAGAACAACCAACTCCGACTATGTCAAATGATTTTGGGAATTTTGTTAGGAATGTGCCTAACGTAAATAAAGCCAATGTACCATCTCGTAGTAATGCCAAAACGGGGGACTTCATCATGCAACCACATTCTTCATCAGGGTTAAATTTTCTTCTTTAAGAATGACATGAAGATGAGGTTAGCAATGTTGGTCATTAAGAACAATTTTGAGTTGCGGGTTAAGAAATCAAACAAAAAATTGTACAGTGTTCGATGTATACACCTGACTTGTAAGTGGGGTGTTCGCGCAATAAAAATGGATGGTTGTGATATTCTTAAGATAAAAAAGTGCACGCCTAGTCACACATGCTCGATTGAAGTCCTTAATCATGAGCACAAGTAGGCTAGCGCATTCGTCATTGGTCAGTTAATCAAGGACAAGTTCAACATTGGTCGGGCAAACCTTGTCATATTATTGAGGACATACGACATATTATGGTGTTAATATTAGTTATGACAAGGCATGACGTGCGAGAGAAACTACTTTTGCTCTTGCAAGGTGTATGCTAGAGGAATTATAGGGAGTATTACATGCTTATGGAGAAGTTTTAAAGATGGAAAATTCTGGAACCATATTTGAGATTAAGCTTGAAGAATCACAATACTTCAAATACATGTTTATGGCATTAGGTCTAAGTTTAAAAAGTTTTAAGAGTTGTCAACCTGTAATAATTGTGGATGTTACTTGTCTAAAGGGTAAGTGGGGTGGTGGATTTTGTGGGTAATGGAGTGGTGGACTCGATGGGGAGTGGGGTGGTGGACTCTATGGGTAATGGAGTGGTGGACTTGGTGTGTAATGGGGAGGTGGACTCGGTGGGGAGTGCGGTGGTGGTCTTGGTGGAGAGTGGGGTGGTGTACTCCATAGTCTCTAGCTCCTTGTGGTAGTGGTATGTTTTAGTGGAATCCACACCATTACCCTACATGATTAAGTAATTATGTTAGCTAAGAAAACCAAAATTATGAAAATAAAGTAAAACATACAGATTAACCTTACATACCCCACAGAAAGATCGAAGTAAGTTGGTGACGATCTGTATGCCAGCCTTCATCTCACTCATATTAGACCTTACCCATTTAAGGTCTGACTGCACATCATCCAACTTCTGCTCCACCATAAAGACTCTAAGGCCTATATCATGGAGAGTGTTACAAATGCCCACACCCCTCGTGTCACACCCCCTCCCGAATTCCCTCCTAACCCGGAAGTGAGTGTGAAGTAATAGACTCCAATACCCTTAAAGCATTCATCACACAACCCTGATGTTTTAGAATATAACCTAATAAACACATATTCAGTAATCTATAATCACAACCACACCAGGATTAAGCCATCATAACTATCCTAACTCCCATAAGACTTAATATTTACAACAACATCTATATATAACTTTCTCAATCCTTACAAATTGTACAATATTTAAATAGGTTCAGGATTTACAATTATGCAATTCCTAGATTCTAAAACAGGCCCAGACGAGTTTCTACTGTTTTGGCTAAGTACCCTGGACACACTCGCTTTTGAGAAAAAAAAATAAAACAAAGAAACAAGGAAAGTGTGAGCTTAAACGCTTAGTGAGTGACTAGTTTAAAGTTTTTCTCGATATTATATGAAAATATAAAACCCAGCTAAATCCATAACTAGCATACATCAAGATATAAATTAATCACTCATGATTATCTATGGAAACATTATTCAAAAACCGTTTCCTTAAATTCCTTCCCTAATTGAGGCGGAGCGTAGCTCAATGCTGCTCAACGTCGAAGTGACCCTAAAATGGGCGGAGAAAACTCAATGCACCAACGTCGATATTCTCTAGCTGAGTGGAGTACTTTCAACACCTCAGTGTAATTAATTATAATATTCCCTCAGTTTATCCAAGTACCTTCACCTTGTCCCTCAGTACTGGATTCCAGGATACTCTAGTGCCTTCTCTACATCTCTCAACACTGAGTGTTTCAAACACAGGATTTCCCGCATGCTTTCCCCTCATCTCTCAACATTGGGTTTTCTTTATGTATTTCATGAAGTAAAGATGCTTTTCATAATAATTCATTATAACACAATTCATGACAATCAACACATTACTAACACAAAACTAAACATGTACACAGATAGCATTCATGCCTTCTCTTCAGTACCTCGACATTGAAATCCATTCAGATCAATTGATAGTATCTCAACCATTCCAACACCTTCAACATTCTTATATTTTCCTTAAACCTTACCACCATATCACATGTACTTATTCATATAGTTCACATACTATTGCTCAGTCTGTGTATATAATTATATATCGAAACAACTCATCATACCACACATGGAACTCACATAAAGTTCATAAAATTTGATCATATAAGCATTTACCGACAAATATTATCAAGAAATTATGTTAGAATCAAACACTTTTAGATAGGAAGTCACTCACGACTTGTCCTAGGCCTTGAGCGGGTTGTACATCTTTCCTAGCTCTTCTTGGCCTGTAAATACACATTTATTGCGTTAGACTTCCCTAAACTTCCTTTCCATAATCATTAAGTTGGCATAATTAAACTCCAAACATTGCTTCATCATCGAGACTCTCTTCTCCTAAAACAACTCATAATGAACGAGAGTATAAATAACCAACGAGACTACCAGCGAGATTGGGTTACACATATACAACACTAGCGAGATCATAGTGAGCGAGACTAGCAAGATTCAACTTGAGTAGCGATACCTAGTGACACTTAGTGAGATTTTTGAGATGCATAGCCCTCAGCGCCTACCAGCGATACACGTCTCGCTACTCCCTCTTCAACTTCTCAGCGACATTACCATTCCAGCGACACCCGACAGCCACAGTTTCTTCCTTTCCTTTTTGTTCTCACTTCTATCTGGTAAAAATCATATTTCCAGCCAAATTCAGACTTCTTCTCTTCTACAAACTTGTAAAGAGATAGGTTATTTGACTTACCTCAAAATTTCAGAGTATAATTTCTCTTCGTTTGGGAGATATCCCCAAATAACCCGGAGTTGCTCTCAATCGCCTAGCAAATTACTAGCAATCACTTCCACCTACAATTTTACATATTTCCCCTCAAATTTAGCTCAAACATCCTTCGTAAAAATAATTAGAGATTGAGTTAACTTACTAACCTCAAAATTTTGGCCCTATCTTCGGCTTTCTTAGCTCGTTCATCTCCAAACACTAGACCGTGCTCGGATTTCATGACTACAATCAAAATTTCCGTTCCAGCTTTAATTACACCACCAAAACGAATAAAATCCTACTCGAATTTGACATGAACACCTTCTTCTACCTTCTCTCATTGTTCGTCTGAAAAATGGAACCGACTCGAGCTCTGGAATGTGTTTAAAATGATTAAATACTCAGCCCACTCATATATATATGCTGCCGACTTAATTTCCACTTCCATTTCTTTTAAATTAAGTTGGCCGGTGCAGACTTCTTCACCAACGCACACTGCACCAACACTCTAACGCATAGCAACCCTCAACGCAAGCTACCTCCAACGCCCACAGCAGCCATTCACTCACCACTGCCTCCAACGCATGGCAACAACCTTCAACGCATAGCTGCAGTCCATCACATATAGCAACTCTCCAACACAATTAGCCTTACCAACACATGATAGGTCAAAAACAACTCCCGGCCGAGTCCCAGCTTCACTTCCAACGCATGGTGACACTTTCAACGCATAGCAACCCTTTCAAAATATAACAACTCTTCAACCTTACCGACGCATAGCCATGGCCAACATTTAATAATTTTTGCTTCTTCACTCACAGCCACTATTCTCTACACAATGCATAACACATTACTTCTTCTTAGCTTGCCTTCTCCCAAGGCTAAGTATAGGGCTTACACCTCGTGGGCTCTGGCTTGTGGTGGGGCGACACTCGTCCCCTGGTGGCAGGTTGTTGAGTGGGTGGAAAATTGTGAGTCTCGTTCTAAAGAGCATGAGTAGTACACTCGTGAATCTGGTGATTGTGTGGCTCATGCAAGTGAACATTGGACTCGTGAGTCTCAAGACCGTGACTCTCATAGTTATCGGACTGACTATCAACATTCGAGTGAGTGTGATGTGATGTGTGTGATCCTGATGAGCTTGGCTTAGAATTAGTGGTATAGGGGGTCGTTCCTCCATCCTCGTGTCCTTATACTGCCTCTCTCTTTCCGACATGACCAGTGTGGGTGTGATCATGGGCTGCATAAAACAATAAAAATTAGTATGAGTTATAAGCTCAAGTATAAGCACATTAAATAATAACTAAATTGCATACACTAACCTCATTGGAGTCGAACACATCTCATTGCATTATTTTGGTTGGCACGAGTATGTGCACTCCCACCTCAGGACATTCCCATTTAGTCTGCCTGCAACTTTTTCGGCAACCGTCGATATGATCTCATATGCCCACACCTTACATAGAGAACCAACAATTATAAGTCCTAACTGATGAGTGATACTGCAAGTGCACGAGTCAAGTTATAATATAAAACGGTTTAAGTCTGAGTATTGAATCCACTGGGATTGAATTTGATATATTTACTTAGCTATTCAAGAATTGAGTTGATTTTATCTAAGGGATGGAACTCGAATGCCGATGTTGTATTTTGAAAGCAAGAAAATAAGAGCAAGTGAAAGTTAAAGAGATAAGAATGTTCTAGGGTGTTTATGTCATTAATTACTTCATTAAATCACGCTTTAGGTTTTCATGGAATTATGTGCAAACAATATGTTTAAGTCTAAAAACTAATATCCGGATTATTTTCTCTAAAAAACAACCCTTTTCTTATGCAATCTAATTGATTACTAATTGCTTGAAACCAAATTAAGAGGCATAGCATTAAGATTAGTCATGATCAACTTTCTCTAATAACTTAGCTATTTTCATGAAAGATTAGTAGAGATTCAATGCCGTAGATCCAATTAGACATACAACCACTCAATTATACGTCTAATCTAAGACTTATTGGTGATCAATCAATAAAGAATAAGCAAAATAGCATTGAAAAACATATCGTTCAACAACATATATGAAAAGTACTAAAGCATTAACATAGCCATCTAATACATATTTGCATGAGTTCTCAAGTATATAAGTAAAAGGGAAAGAAAAACTTAGGAAGAAAGACTCTCAAATTGCTTCCCGACGTTGAACTCCTTCAATCTCTTCTTGGTTAGCACCTCGGGATCTCGAACGACCTTCAACTCTTCTTTAACACTTCCACTCTTTGTGATAACAAACTCACATCTTTTGGGCTCTCTTTTCCTCTCTAATTTTGTGTGTCTCTCTTCTGTGTATTTTTTTCTGTGTCTAGGGTTGCTAAAAATCCCTCAATATATAGGAGTGGTTGCCTAAAATATTTTCCAAATTTGTAAAATCTACAAAAAAGGAAAGTGTCGCACTTTGGAGAGCGCAACGACGTTGTCCGTCATAAAAGGGGCAGCGTAATGACGCTCTTGGGCAGCATCGCAACGTTGTCCGACGTTGTATCCTTGTTTCAAGAGCAACGTCGCTACGACGCTCACCGTACAACGTAGTGATGGTATACCTCAGTGACGCGACACTCCTACGATTCCCAAGTTTGATGCTCTCGAGTCGAGAGTGTCGAAGGCAGTGCAACGATGCCCTTAGCTGCGCTGCCTTGCTTTTAGGTTTTTTTTTACGTCTTTTCTTCCGTTTTTCGCTTGGTTTTGGCTCAGTTTGGTTCATTTGGTCTTTAACACTTAATTTCTCCTTAATTACCTAAAAACCACTAGCAAACACATTAAATCCAATAAAAACATCCCTAAATCAAAGACAAGAAAAATATTATTTAAGTGCTTTTTAATGGCACATCATAGACACACAAATGAAGACAATTTATAGGACTCAACTTTTACCTAGAATGCATGTGGAAACCTTGGCAGGTTGTACTTCACAATATAGTTATTATTATGTGATCTCTTCTTGTAGTTCTCAGCCTTCCCCTTTAAATCTTTATGTAGTCCTTGGAAGGTCCCTCCCATAATACGTTCCCCCAATCCATGGAGTTAAAGTACTCCAAATCTTCCACGTCGTGGAACAACTTCTTGTCCACATTGACCCTCATCTTCTCTTTCCTCATCATGGCCAACTCAGAGTGATAGACCAATGACATTTTCACAGCATCCATGTCATTTTTTGAAGTCCCTTATCTTGTACACTGATTCTAAGATACCAACGTGGATGTCTCCCGAGAAGTCATTCCTAAAGTATCAGTTGTGTAGTGATCAAGCCGCATCATTTTGGACTATATTCACAACAATTGGATTAGGTGACTGCCACAATTCAGTCACCAACAAGAACTCCTCCTTGGAGAACGTTACCATTGTCCCATTCAAATCGAACGTCATGGCGTCACCCCTATCGTCTTCCACCTCCCTCAGTATATGTAGTGGAATAATGGGCTGTTGAAGATGATGTCCATATCCACAAACCTCCAAAATATCGTCTTCTTGAATAGAGCAAGTTATGTGGCTATAAGCTTCTCCTTCACAATCTTATTCGTAGTCTCCATGTGAGAAGATAAGCTGGTAGTTTGGCCTGGAAACCGATCCTAGGGAGCAATCTTGAATTGTTTGGCCATATTACATAGAAGAAAAAACAGACCATGAAAATTAGCATTCTGTTAAATATTCGATGCACACTACTCGATATTCGATGCATGTTACTGAAAAGCGCTTGAAAAGTGTTTTCTATTCTCTCAAATTAAGGGAGTTTATATTAGATTTCACTTGTTTGCTAGTGATTTTCAGGTTGAAATAAAGAAAATTAGCAGTGAAGACCAAAAGATCACAACCGAGCCAGAATTCAGTGAAAAAGTGAAGAAAACTCCAAATCTGCCAAAAACAGGGCAGCATTGCGGTACCAGTACGGCGTTGCCGCAATGCTTTTTCCCGAGAGCAGCATCTGTCTCAGCCCAACGCCACCATCGCGACGCTGCGACACGGCGCTGATGGTAGGTTTCCATGACACATGGCGTCGTGGCTCAATTAAGCATCACGACTGCACCGCCTTTTAATGTTGGTCAGCGCCGTGGCGCCAATTTTCCATATTTAAAGAATATGCATTTTTGGGAAGAATTTTGGGCATCCAACTCTATAAATTGGAGGGTTTCCAACAGCCCTAGACATCAAGAAATCAGAGAAAAACACACTAAAAAATTCTCAAAGAGTGAGTTGGTTGCAAGGAAGAGAGAAGAGTTCAAGAGAGAGTCTTGCTACCGTTCGAGTTCCCAACGTGAAGACCGAAGGACATCTTGGCAGTTTCTCCTCAATCAAGGGCTCCTTCCTAGTAGAGTTTTCCTTTCTTTACACTCTTTCTATACTCAATTTATTTGTGAACATGTTGCTTAAAGCTATGAATGACTAAACTCTTTAGTTTTAGGGTTTTGATGAATTGTTTATGAAGTTATGTTGATATTGTAGACTCCTCATGGTTTTGTTGTAATGATTATGCTTTTCATTGTTATTGTACTTAATTCTTGTAAATTGGCCATCCTTGAATGATAGGTTAGATGTATGGTTGAGAAATTGTATGTCTAACTAGATCTATAACAAAGAATCGTTGTTAATCTCTCATGAAAATAGTTAGGTTAACAATGAAAGTTGCTAAAGACTATGCTTAATGCCATGTAATTTGTATTGGTTTCAAGAAATTAGTAATCAATTTAGTTGCATGAGAAAAGGTTGGTTTTTAGAGAAAATAACTTGGATTCATGTTTCTAGACTTAAGCATAAGACTTAAGCATAAGATTTGCAATAAAATCCATGAACCCTAGAATATTGCATGACGAAGTAAACAATGATTCATTACCCTAGCTCTTGTGTTTCTTATCTATTTACGTTCCTTTTTAGTTTTCAAAATCACAACTCAAATTCCAATCCTCAAATAAAATTGATTCAATTCTAGAATAGCTAAGTAACTTAAACCTTCATAATTGGATCCTTAGTGGAATGATATTTGGACTTCACCTTCTTATATTATAACTTGAATTGTACACTTGCAGTTAACACGAAAAGTGCGCATCAGTTACTCAATACTCAATATTCAATACTTGACACATGTTGCATGCTATGTGATGTTCATTGCTAACTGCATGCGACTCGATGACACACTGTTTGAATGTTGTAATGTGCGTTCCACCTTGTTGACTAATCCTATCGAAACCCTAAACTCTAAATGTCTAAAATGTGAAGGTATGGGAACCCAAACGAAAACACATGAAAAATTGGAACTCGATCGCGTGCAAATGAAAAAATGATAAGGTGGAGTATCGAGACTTGATGTAGGTGAAAAGAATGCTATCTTTCAGATAGAACGAAATGCAAAAAAAAAAAAGAAACCAACTCACAGAGAAACGAACGAAAACCCATTTACGGACGAACGACTATTACCTTTAAGATAGAATCGGGTGAGGTACGAACTCGACAAAAAGGAAGATGAGAGAGTATGAGTTTGTGAATCGAGAGAGAATCGAGCAAAGTGAATCTAAACTGTTTAGACTAACGTTTAAGTATACTTTAGAATTCAAAAAGTCATTTTGTATCGAGTATAACTAACAAGCTAGCTATTGAGTATTGAGTGTATCGTGTATTGAGTGTGCTTTAATTTTGTCGAGGAACGTGTAACGAGCGTATTGAGTAATCGAGTATGACTAACGAGTTCCTGACTATCGAGGAGTGAGTTAGCATGTATTGAGTAATCGAGTAATAAGGTATCAAGAATGAGTACCTGGACCTAGGCAGGCGCGTAGATGGTTGAAATGCGAACTTTTAGACGTGGCTGACGTAAGTAGAATACCACTTTTCATTAGCTTTCCAGAAGTGGGCCATCAATCATTTGGGCCTCCAAAAGAAGGCCATCTATAAAAACTCCCTTCGTGAAGCTTCCTTCAGTGCCAGTAACCACCGTCGTTCGACTGTCCAGTCAGTAGTTGCCGGTGTCTATGTGCAACCCTCATCGCTGCCGTCTGGAATGGAGCTCAGTTTCATCTATCTCTCCCACAGTCTCTCCCCGACCGTTTCTTTCTCTACCCCATGTTGATCTCTATGTTTTTGCATCAACAACATCGCACACCAGCCGCCATCCGTGGGTTGTCGATATTTGCAACCGAACCTAAGCACCGCCATCTGTGTGCACTAATGGCTGTGGGAAGGTGTTTGTCTTAGCACTGATCTGTCACACCCTTACCCAAGTTACCTTCTAACGTGGGTGAAGATGTGAGGACAACAAGCATTGACCTTTTTACGACACTTACTGTCTAACTTGTTTCCTTTCCTAAGTAACCTGTTAACTTGACAAACAATTTATATATATCTATAATCACACAACTCCAATAATGTTTGCTATACACTTTAATTTCTAAAGATATTTAATGCATATATACAACCGAAACTATTTACAACAACCTAAATTACATGTTTACATCTTTCCCAATCTCAATCTGTATATTCATGACAACTTTGGAGTTTAACACGTACAAAGAAATTAGACAACTCAGGAGCTTGTAGTTGAAGCAGACAAGGTTGAGTAGGCTAAGCACCAAGAACTCACTGGCTACTTGGAGAATAAGAAAACAAATGGAAAACTATGAGCTGGGTTGCTCAGTGAGTGACAGAATACATGTAAATAATGCAACATATATTTAATTAGATAACTTTCACTAAGCGTAAACGTTAAGACATCAAAATCATTGATCGTATCAACTATCATTATACATCTTATAGAAATCTGGTTTACTTTGCTATCTACAACCTACCTATTCATATCCTTTTAACTTTCGTTGAGGTAGAGCGAACTCAATACACTCAACGTCACTATTGTCCTTCTAAAGATGTGATGCATGTGTGGTGTATTCAAACAAGTTTTCCTACTTTCAGCTCAAGTATAAACAAAAATAGGTTTCTCGGTCAGTTCAAGGTCGAAAACAGGGACTTATTTATTGATGTAGGATTCTCCAATTGTGATGGTCTCCTTATGACAGGAAGTTAAAGGAGTAAATTGCAGAAAGTAAAGAAAGTATGCTACTATATGATAGATGTGATGAGAGTTTTGTGCACAAGAATTCGTCAGTGGAAGAGATAATATGAATGAGAAAAGCAGGGTTAGAGGTCGTTATCACCTATCTTTAGAATGCCTCTTAAAGTTATTTCATGTTCTCAAACTTATGGGTTGCACCTCTCTATTAACAAACTACATATCTCATATTTCTATGAGGCATGGATGAGGTTTTATTGAACTTAAGGTTATTTCTATTTCTAGAAACACTTTTTACTTTGCTTAACGAAGTCCAAAATCACTTACTCTCTCAAGTAGTTGATTGTAGCTACTTATTTTGACTGGCTAAATGGAAATAAGCAATGAGTTCAAACACATTAAAGAAAAATGAAATAATTGTAAACTTTGTTCTTTAGAAAAATGATAACTTTGCCCTAACCCTCGATTTAGTTACTCATGCTTATAAACAAAAAAATGGAAAGAGTTGAAGAAATGGAATTCATGGAAAATATAGAAATTAGTGAAGATGATATAGTTGTTACAAAAATACTCAATATCTTGATGTACAAAGTAAACAATAGTGCAGAAACAAAGATAGAAAGCAGGAATCTAATCGGCGGTGGGACAATCTCTTGTTTCTGTCGACTATAGTCACGTGCTTCACTACATGTGGTGGAATGGTTGGTCGGCGAGAAGATTACTCTCTCAAGTTCTCTATCTCCGGTTGTCTTCTTGGAAAGGGTTTGCTTCAGATGGCCAATGTCTAGAAAATTTCAACAACCTTTTTGTCTTAGATTTGGCCTCTTTATAGAGTGTACATTGCACCTTTGGGATGCTGACATTAACCTATTTTGCGTCATCTCTGGCTAATCGGTAGCCGTTTATAGCACCGCAAATAGGGCAAAATATCTTTTAAGATAAGATTTGCAGTTGTTAAAGATTCCAATGCGTGCATCTGTCGATCGTAGGCTCTGCATTCGTCAGCTTAATGGACGCATATATTTGAGTTAGGCATTTCCTGCAAAAGATCACGTGTTTGAGATATTATTTACCTAAAGAAAATTGACCTTAAGCAAATCAAAAGCGCAAAATGTAAAGAAATTTTTTTTATCAATGAATATAGATCAAGATTGCTGCATAATACATTAAATCCTCTCCATTATTCTAAGAAAGAACTATAATAACTAGTATTTCTACAAGTTATCACACCCCAAATTTAGAATAATGCTTGTCCTCAAGCATATATTTTACTAAGAAAATTCATTGCAAACTCAATTTTCTCTCTTTGCATTGACTAGCCTCTCAACATACTACACTCTTGTGTTTACCCTAGAGTTACACTACTCCCTTAGCTTTATTTTTTTCCTTCAGAAACATTTTTTAAGTTTAAACGCAACAAGCTTTTCTTCACAACCCTTTGCTCATTTTCCACACATTTTTTTTTCATTTTAGACTACGCATCTGAAAGATGAAGTTATAAAATTTCTTTCATTTTTCTCTTTATATTTTATTTCCTTTGTAATAACATGTTGATTTGGGGTTACCCTCCTTTGTTTTAACATACAAACTATGGGTGCATGGAGGCAGTCAACTACGAGCAAGTGCCATACTCAACTAAACTCTTATCTTAGCTCGGTTTCCTCACTAGACATTGGAGTTCGTTATTTTATTTTTATAAGGCGTTGATCCTGGTTACTCACCTTCGTTTTGACATACCAACTATGGGTTGCATGGAGGAAACCAACTACAAACAAGTGTCATTCTCAACGGAACTCTTATCAAGATGGATTTCCTTGTCTTGACAGTGGAGTTCTTTTCTTTTTTTTTTCTTCCTTTTTTTTTTTATGGAGTATATGAAATTAATCCTTTATATTTTTATCTTATCAGCTCAAACCTCTCCCACTCCCAAATTTTGAGAGTAGCGAGATCCTCATTGCTAAAACTAAAAACAAAATTGTTGTTGAATTTTTTTTGCAAAAGAGGTTTGAGCAAGAGCTTGCACGCATGCAAAGGTAAAATGTGTTTTTGAGGGGAAAGTCCTAAGGCTTAGTACAGTGCAAAACACTTAGTAAATGGAGAAGTGCTATGTATAGTGATCATCATAGTGACCATTCTTTCAATACCACAAGAAAAAGGAAAGTAAGAAATGAATTGCAAAAGGAAAAGCTATAAGCGAAGAATAAATGCAGGAAAAGACAAAACGAAAAAACGACAATGAAGAAGTAATATCATTAATAATAATCTTGAAGGCAAATTACATTAATTTATGCTTAAGACTGATGCCTAAAATTTACAAAGTTGAACTCAAATAACACCCCTAAATTTAAGTTGGTTGATTGTCTTCATCAGGCCTGCATTTTGGAGTTGGATGCTTAGGGGTAGGACGTGGAAGCACAGGATGTAGAGGCATAGGGAAGACAAGCGAATGCTGCAAACGTTCAGGTACAACAGGGCGAGGAACTTCTTGGCGAAGAGAGAACAATCGTTGGATATAGCTAAGGGTTAAATGGAACTGCTCTGTCTGTTGCGTAGCTAGCAGATTTAATAAATGCATCATGGGACGCATGATCGACTATTGTATATAAGTTTGCATGCTTTCCAATTCAAGTTCATCAAATTGTTCATGAGGTTGGGCAAATGGTTGGGGAGGTGGGTTATGACGTGTCTCATCAAACGTAGGTGACAATGGATGTGAGGAACTTGTACCATGATCGTCTTGATGTGAGTCATTAATGGGAGGAATTATGGCAGGGGAAGGAAAAGAGGAACTTTGTCGAAGAGGCTCAAGTTTGGGCAAAACTTTTGGGTTAAAAGCAGGCGTTTGTGAAGGAGGAGGTGAAGTTTGCTCTTTAGACTCTTGAGGTAGTGGTGGTGAATGCTAAGGTGAGGGGAGGGTTGCGTTGAAGTCATCGACGTAGCATTCAGGACTTGTCACATGTTCCACGACCACACTTTTCTTTTTCTTTGGCCTAAGAGGTGGGGGTAAAAGGGAAGTGGGGGGCTTAGGGGCTCCTTTGGGTGCCTTTGCAAGGCCAGGTTGGTGCGGGGATCCCTTCATCAACCACCGCAGTGTTTTGTTATTTACTACCCCATTTATCAAGACGCCTGGCTCATTGTCCACTGAAAATGTGTCGCTCTGGAGGGCAGCATTAGCACACAAACCCATGATCAGTGAAGGAAAGAAAAACTGACCCCAAGGTTTGCTGAAAACACTTATGATCTGTGCGGCAATTATGCGACCCACATCCAGGGGCATGCGATGCATAAAGTAGTAGGTTGCCATGATGCGATCTCTTGAGATAGTTGTGTCGTGCGTGGTGGGAATGAGCTGCTTTTTAATGAAATACACCCACAGGTTAGTCTCAGGCATGAGGCATTTCAAAGGCAACATCTTGATGCCTATGGGTGAAGTATCCCATTTGGAACCTGGCTTGGCCATGAGCCAGACTGCATCTTGCATATGCTCGTGCGAAGTAAAGCCAATCAACTAATTGCCCTCTAAGTCTGGGTTGTCCCTTAATTAAACCATTGCATTTATTTCCCGTGCGTTGAAAGGGATCTCACAGCCGTGAACGTTCACCATATCTTTGTCCTCGTCGATGTCGCCTTCATAGAATGCTCGAACAACTGATGGTTGCATGATAGTGGGGCCAACACAGAAATTTTCACCAGCCATCGTGATCAATTATATCTAGGATATAAGCCGGAAGGGGCGTTTCTTTTGGAAGAAGCCCATCTCCAATAGTACGTCAAGGAATTGCCCGCGTCTTCCTTTTCCTTCGTCCTTCTTTTGTGACTTATCTGTTACCTTTTTTTTGCCCTTGGCCTTGGCAAGAATTTTCTCAACGATTTTCTTTTTGCCCTTGGCCACCTAAGGTAGCACTTCAACCACATTTTCCTTACCCTTGTGTTTCTTAGGCAAAGGAGCAGCGGGTTGGCTGTTGCCACCCTCCTCTCTTTTTCTCTTCTTCTTTTCCCGCATCTTGAAGGATGCGTTCCTTATCTTCTCTGGGCAAATGGTGCCCTAATCTCTTTTTCTTCTTTTTCTTCTTCCCCTTAGAACTAACTGGGGTGCTCAACCTCGCGGCCAATGATCATCCTCTTCAATCTGCAGCTCCTTACAAAAATCGGTTGTAGCCTTTTCAATCATTTCTTGTTCTTGCAACTTTTTTGTGTCTCTCGCTTCTTCAACTCGCACCTCCTCGCGAGAGGCTTCTTTGGAGGCATTTGTTGCGTACGCCTTAGCTTTCTTTCGAAGTGCACGTAATTCCTTTCTAAGCTTGGCTTTTGCCTTGGCCAACTTCCCAGCAACTCGATCAAAGGTTGTTGCGGCAACAGCGAATTTAGGACTATTCACATGCTGTTGATCCATTTGGGCTGAGCATTCAACTTGGACACTTGGATTTTTAGTTGGTTATCCTCGCTGAACACCATCCGACTCTTCATCCTTGACAACATCTTCAATGGGCTTGACAGGTTGTTCTGGTCCTTTAGACGCTTGTGTCTTTCTACATGCTAGTGACGTCGCCTCCGCCTCATCGTTAAATTCATAAGCTCTTTTTTGCGGCCACAAACTACTCAATGGGCCAATCATTAGAGTCCACTGGGTTTGGTCTTTAAGGCCCGTTGTCGTACGGAAAGACCCTTGCAGTTCACATTCCCTGCTCATTTCCTCCTCGCTGTGATCAGACTCTTTTTCAGCGATGGACCCCAATGTCTCCTCTGTGGCCTTCTCTTTTAGGAGTGGCCTCATCGCCTACTTATTACCCGTCTATTTTTCTAGCTGACTTCCTTCAGCACATATAGGGGATGTCGTCTTGTTCCTTGCATCTGAAATGCAAGGCTCAGTAGGGTCTCATAATCTGCCCAAAATGTGGGTAACCCAATTGTTTAGGGAACGCACAGAGTTGACCTCCTCCTCTCCTTCAAAGATGTTAGCACCCACTTCCTCAGTGCCACGAGCAGTAGGAGGTCTTGATCCGAGGAAAGGTTGATTTGTTGGGTTTTATGCCCTAAAACTCGTAGATTGTAAATGTAATTATTTGACCGTCATTAAATCATTAATAAAGAGTTGTTGATGTGTTACTTCAATAAACGTTATTGATTGTTTTTGTTTTTTTTGTCTTAATAACTCTAAATCCAATAAACTAACAAACATCCTAGGCTGTTTTATGAGTCTTGAACTGTATGTGGGGACATACAGAGATCAATGTTCAAGATACAATCTAAAGGGTCTATAGTATAGGGATAAGGCTGGGTACCTTATCCTGGTGACACTATGGATACGACCCACTTTGTATTTGATACAAGCGCAATGATCTAACATATTCGTGTAGATGACATGTGAGTGGGAGCTCTTATGTAATGAGTTTGCATAAGACCGAACCATGAAATAGTAATCACTAGATGTAACTCCATTGACTAGTTAGATTTCTATTTCAATAGCATCCTAGGCAACTTAGTCTTAACCCCGAGTATATTATGAACTCTTGTCCACGAAGGATTGTCCTTTGATTTGTATGGGTGAGAGTGGCCATTTTTCGACTTAATATGCCTACCATCTTGAGGACAAGATCTAATGGGGAGCTGGGGACATAATTATACAAGATGGAATTCACTCATTCCCATTTTTAGGGTAAGTAGATAAGTGTTCCCTTAAGTGGTGTCTCTAGGACTTGAACAAAGAGCGCTACCCTCTCATTGGCCCAAGAGGGGTTTCTATTTAATGGTTGGACCATAAACAGGTTGTTCATTATAGGAGCACTGGTACTTAAGAATTTAGAAGTAAGTAAAACGGTAATTTGATCCAACTGGTGTTACGAACACTTGTGAAAGACTAATTTGCTGTTATTGGTCTATATCCATGGACACAGAAATATATCTGCAATGAGAAGAGTGCAGCTGTGAGTCTTTAGTGGAGTGTACCCATAGTTAACGAATATTGATTAATGTGGTTAATGAGTTTAGCCGATTAATCTCACATCGTTGGAGTTTCTGATCTGTAGGTCCATTAGGTCCATTAGGTCCCTTTCCTAGCTCGTAAAGAGTGATGAGGTATCTTGAATGAAATTTGAAATGTTAAATTTTACTTAGGGAAATAATATAATGTATGATGATACATTATAATATAAAGTTTAATTTGAACTTTATAATATAAATTTAATTTTGGATATGATACAAAATTAATTTTTGAGAGAATTAAATATTTGAAGGAGTTCAAATAATAATATGAATTAGATTCATATTAAAACTATAGGTTAAAATTAATGTGTATTATATGCACATTAAAATTATAACTTATGAGAGAATAACAGTTGAATATGATTCCAATGAAGGTTAAATTAAATATTAGATATTTAATTTGAAAATTAATTAATTAAAGAATTAATTTTCTTAATTTATTTTAATTAAATTTGATTCAATTAAATTAAATGAATTAAAATTACAGATCATATGGGAGATGTTCATTTAAATATGATTTAAATGAAATAATTAATTAAATTAGATTTAATTAATTATTAATTATTAATTATTTATTTGTTAAGTTAAATAATTTAATAAATAAAAAATTAATTAAAAAGTAACTCCCATACATGAGAGTTACGCTTTACCTGGTTTTCCCACATCTCCTGCTCTCTCCCTCTAAATAGAGTTGCAAAAGAAACAGAAAAAAAAAGTTATTCTCTCGATCGATAAATTTTTTTTTCTCTCTAGTGCTCTCTCATTTTCCCAAAAGATCAAGATCAAGGATCTACAATCCTTACCTCAGCTGGATACCTCATATTGGGCTTTTTGATGCAGGACTTGAATCGGGCTGGTAAACAAGAGGAGGGTGAAGGTGAGGGTGAAGGTGATGGCGAAGGTGATGGTGAAGGAGATGGCTCAGGTGAAGGGGGACGTAGAGGAATGATCTGGGCAAAAGGGCAGATGTTGAGCAACTCCACACAATCCTCCGCGTCTGATTCAATTTCGACGAATGGAAGACGCCTGGTCTGCTGGGGAGAGACGAATGGATGGGTAGGCTGTGTTGGTTTTTTAACCCTTAATCTCAAATTAATTAATTTTAATTGATTGATTAATTAGTGTTTTGATGATAACAAACCTGGTTTTATTTATTAACCATTTGAGGATTTTGAAGTGTCTATTGTGTGGAGTTTGGAACAACAGTTCCAATGCAATTTGAATCACTCAAAGCGGAGTTTAAACAAAGAAGATATGACCAAAACAAGCTTAATGAAAAAATTCCGAGCTGATGACGTGGCATATTTTTTTAATCAAAGTGGACTAATTGAAATGTGCCACTTGGAGCAATGGAGAAGTGTCAATTGGTGGGTTTTTTTTATTTTTGGATTGATGTTAAAAAGAAAATGATTTTAAAAAGAAGATGAATTTAATATTATTATACATGTTTGTGTCTAACGGCTAGTTGCTTTTTAAAAAAAAAAAAATTATTAATTTAATATTATTATATGCTTGTATCTAATGGCTAGTTGAGTTTAAATCTCCACCATTCAATTTCTTTTTCAAAGATCTACGGGTCCAAATTAATTTGGTTTTCATCCACTTTCATTTTTTTTAAATACTTCATCTTCTCCAAAAAGTTTTTCCAACTTTTACAACTTTACAATCCTCAAAAATTGAAAAAGGTCACCATTGTTGCTCTCTCTCCAAGCTTTCAAATTTCTTTCTTTTCATTTTATTCTACAGAGATACTTTCATTGTATTGTAAGGATTGAGTATTGTGAGTTCAAATTTGTACATCTACTCTTTTTAGAGAGTTTTAGTGTGTGATTAAAAGCTTCAAGAATATTGTAACGGTTGGATCCTAACCCGTGGAAAGGATCGAGTTTGCTCTTGAACCCGAAAAAAAGGAGCAAGGTAACGGTTCGACTCTCATCCGTGGAAAGAGTCAAAGGAGATTTTTTAATCGAAATCCCAAGAGGCGCTTGGGAAAGTGGATGTAGGTCGAGTTTGACCGAACCACTATAAAAATCACGGTGTCTTCTTCTCCAACTCTTTCTCAATTAATTTTACATTCAATTTTTAGTAGCATGTTATAGATTACTATCCTTCTTTGTTGAGATTGATTGAATCTTTTGTTTCATATATTTTTATCAATCTTGATATTTAACATCAATTAAGGTTTTTATTAATTTAATTCAAAAATTAATTCAATTAGTTTAATTTGAGCATATTTAGGAATAAGTTTAATTAAACCCTATTCACCCCCCTCTAGGGTTGCCATACCGGTCCAACAGGCTGAGGGATGAAATAAGAGCGAAAGTTTTGGTTAGAGGGAAATGGAAGGGAGGTGAAGGGTTTTTGGGTCTTTGCGAAGTTGGCAGGGTACGGAAAGTGGGAATGTTGGAGATGAAAGGGAGAACTGAGTTTGGTGGTCGAGAGGAGAATGAACAGGGAATATTATGAGATAAATAACTTAAAATTTATGAAATAAATAACTTTTATTTAATCTAAATAACTGAAAATCTTTGATTGGGGTACCTCTACAATTATAAAATAAAACTAGAGATTTTGTTTAAAGCGTCTAATAATTGAAAAACTAAAATTCTGAATTCAGACATCAAAACTAGAATTTTAAAACATGTAAACATGAAAAACATGAGTGGAAGCATCTATCTGGTCTCAATGGCACGGTTACTTGAAAACTGCTTTATTTGCTTTTGATTTAGGGGTGTTTTTATTGGATTTAATGTGTTTGCTAGTGGTTTTCAGGTGATAATGAAGAAAATAAGGTTTAGACATTGGAATAACCAAACCGAGCCAAAATCAGGTGGATAAAATAGAAGAACAGATGGAAAAAATCCTAAAAACAGGGTAGCGCAGTATGGAACGTATCTATGCTACCCTCTACGCTCCAAACGCGAGAGCTTACAATTTATGACAGCAGAAGAGCATAGCTATGCTCAGGCCAAAATTTCTAGAGTGCAACTATGCTCTCTGAGAGCGCAATGATGCTCTGACAAAAATTCCTGAATCATAGCTACTCTCTCTTGGAGGGCAACTACGATGCCTTTCCAAAAATAAAAAAAATATGCAATTTTGGAAAGTTTTTCTTGAGCAAGCATCTGATTTTCTATAAATTGGGAGGTCGTCAGCCGACTTCTACATCAAGAATTTGAGAATTGGAGACCGAGAGTGAGAGTTTAGTGCAAGATATGGAGATGCCACGATGCGGGAAAGTTCAAGGATCGTTAGAAGGCCAAATTCATCCCAGAGACAAGCTTGGAAGCCGGATAACTTTTCTTCTCTTTCATCATTCTTGGTTTATTTATTGTATTTTGTTGTTCTAATGTGGGTTTTGTCTATGAAAACCATGTTAGACTAAATTCTCATAGTTTTTGGGATAGATGAATTTTTAGGTTTAAATTGTTGAACACTTTGCTTTTTGAATGTTAATTTACATTTACGCTTTCTAGCATGACATTTTTTAATGCTTTTGAATGTTTGATCAACATTTGAATGATTCTATGATTTAAATCTTGCTTGAAAAAGTATGTTTAAGTTAGATCATGCATGCTAGACTATCGTTTGAGAACACAAAGTAGTTGGATAACGGTGGAGGTTGTTAATCAAGGTTCTTAATCCTTTGCTTAATCAACTAATTTCAAGAAATTAGTAATTAGGGTTTAAGTAAAAGAAAAGATTGCTTTTGAAAGATTCAATTAAGATAAAATACTTCTAGATCTAGGTGTGGTATTAATTACTTCAAAAGACGAGCAATTGTGTTTAATAATACCTTTGATGAAATCTATTCCCTAAAATGACTTTTTAGTTGATAATTTCCATATCTTGATCACTTTTATTTGCTTTCTTAGATTAATTTAGCTTAAATGACATCACATTTCGATCCCCTAAATAGAATTGGAAATTTTTTAATAACTAAAAGAATAATCAAACCAATTCCCTGAGGACAATACTAGGCCTTTCAAGCCATTTTAACTATATTATAACTTGACCTGTACACTTGCAGAATTCGCACATCAAGTACCCCCATCAAAGATTTTCAATTATTTAGATTAAATAAAAGTTATTTATTTCATAAAATTTCAATTTGTTTAGGTCAAATTCATGAAAAGGGTTGTTTTAGATGTATACATCCATGTAATAATGGCCTAAAACAAGTCCTAGGGAATCGTGCCATCACAATTTTATGGAGTGTTTGGGCCCCCAACTTCAAGTGGCTAGAGTGAGCTATTAGAGTCCACTCTATATTTGGGGTTGCAATAATAATAGTTGGTATTTCCAACTTCTATAGGACATGTTTGGGAGTGATGATAAAATAATTAAAATAAGTTTTGTCATTTTCAAAATCACTATAAAATATACTTTTGGTCATTAAAATCAATTTTGATGAGATGCAAATTGTATTTTAAAAGTGTAAAGTTAAATATTAAACTAGGAAAGTTTTTATTTCTAACCTAAAAACTTTTTCATTTTACAAAACGAACCTCCTTTTTTAAAACTACTTTTTATGAACTCTTTTTTACTTTTTTCAAATTTAATTAGAGGGGCCCACATAGTGAAAATACTGATAAGTCTCAGTTTTTAGAATTATTTAGCTTTTAATCCTAAGAATTTTATATTTAATTCTTTTCATAGAAAAATCAAGTTTAAAAATAGCAAATAATTCATAGATGACATGTTTAATCTTAAATGTGAAAAAATAGTGAATTTGGCAAGATTCTTTTTAATTTTGGTGTATTTTTGCTAAAAAATCATTGATTCCAAATTTCTACAGCATTCGACTAGATTGCTATAGAAATCTGCCATAGTAGAATTAAATTTTCAGATCCAATTTTGGACTTGATTTTGGGATTTTCTCCACCAATCTTGGTGAATTAGGGCAACAAATGACCTCCCATCTTAAGCACCCACCACCACCTCTTGGACTTTAATAGACCTCATAATGCTCTCCAAAGGACATCCACTATTCATCCATTCTTCATCCATCCTTCCTCCATACATAAAATAAATAAATAAATAAAATAAAATAATAATAATAATAATAATAATAATAATAATATTGGACTTTTATGTTTCATTTTAGTTACTGTTTTTAGTTAGTTCTTGAAGAATTGAGTTGTAGCAAGTGCATAGATCCGGTCACCTTCGGAAGTTGGGCTATCATTTCTTGATTCATCTTGACAAAGATTGAATGAAGAAAGATCCAAAGCTAGTGTGCAACTTTATTCTTCAAGCTTCTAATTTCTTTATCGTATTCTTCTTTATATTATTGTAGTTTCAACTTTTTTAGCCACTTCGTTTAAGTTTTTCCATTCATTTTATAGAAATTATTCAATAAATTGTTCTTTAGTTCGAATTTATTTTGTTCTTAAATTTTTATACTAGTATTTTTTTCTCCATTTACATTGTGATTTGTCTTTCTTTAGTGTTGTAAGCAAGTTTTTTTTTTTTTTTGGTTTCTATTTTCTCATTTGTCTTCCCCTATCTCCTTTTCTTAATCCATTTGAAACAAAAGTTAATTGGAATGTTAAAGATGGATTTTCACTTGAAAAAGTTTCAAAATCCAAGACCGATTGAGATAATTAAACTTTTTGCACATTATTGCTTATTTATCCACCAATTTCTAGCACTTAAAGTTACTGTTTTGACTAGAATTTTGTGTTCTTTTCTTGTTAATTTTCCCCAATCATGCATTGCACTTCCTTTTTTTATGTTTGGCTATCATTGAATTCATTTTTCCCATTTACATTTCTATTTAGAATTTATTTATTTATTTATTGTTATTTCTTTCCTTATAATTTATTTTTATTCAACATCATGTTCATCCTCTTTAATTTAAAGTTTAGTATTTTAACATTTTAATTATGAACTAATTTAATTGTGAGGATTTAAATACGTGATTGTCAAATAATATGGAAGTAGAAGCCTAATATGTAAGAGAATAATTAGAATTTAATTTTCCAATGCGGGGTTTGCTTTTATTGTTTTAAAAACTTATTATTGGTTTTGATTGATAACCTAAATTAATAAACACAAAACCTTGTCTAACACTGAAAGGGTTAGATTAGGGTTGGAATGAATAAATGCAATATAGGAGAAGTGCTTAGACATAAGACTTTGTTTTCGACCCTAGACATAGGGCGGAATCTATAGAATCAAATGGTTGTGTTTTAAATCATATAAGTTACATTAGCCATAGAAGGTTTAATGACTTAATCTCCTAAAATACTTCATAGAAGATTGAATAGGTGTAGAATCCGATTTACCTTGTGCATTGTAAAATTGAATCCAATTGATAATTTCATATTAGGCTATAACTTCTTAAAATATACATGATTGTATATAAATCTCCATTTTCTCATAATTGAATTTTAGTCATTTTCATCTTAAAATTTTTGTTTTCACAATTTCAAAACTATCAAAACAAAATTTTGGTTACTTGGTTATAAAAAGTTGCAAACATGAGGAAAATTTTGTTGTTAATTAGAATTTTTGTTAAAAAAGTCTTCTGCAATTTTTCCCGTAAGGAATCGACTAGGACCTTTCAGGAGAAAATACAGAATGGGAAAAAAGGCAAAATACTAAAATTTCCTAGTCAATTCAAAATTACTAGGAAATTTAAGCATTGTCTTTTTTTCCTGTAAGGATCTACTTGAAATTATGTACCAAGAAATTTTAGTAGTCTGCCTTTCTCCCATAAGGAATCGATCAGGTCCTAATGGGAAAATAGACAATGTGTTCATTTTACTTGGAAATTTCTAAAAATATCCCCATAATTGTACCCTGTATTTTTTCTCGTAAGAAATCGACTAGATCTTTACGTGGAAAAAATACATAAATGTAATATGTTAGGGTTTCATAATGCAATATTTTAGGTCTTTCATTTAGGGTTACAATAGCATGTTCTTATGCATGTGTTGTATGGTGTGATATGTGTAGGTATTTATAATGGAGCTAGGATCTTGCCTAAAGACTACTTTAAGGCACAATTGACCTCGTGTAGCCATCTAGTAAACACTCGTGAGATCATCTTTAGGAAGTTAACTAGGGTCCAACTATATATGTTTACGCAAACTATATTCAGACCCATCCTAAATTGTAACCTCTCTGCTTGAAAAGTGCTTTTTATTCTCTTCAATTAAGGGAGTTTCTATTAGATTTCACTTGTTTGTTGGTGGTTTTTAGGTCAATATACAGAAAATAAGAATTGAAAGTCAAAAGAACCAAACCAAGCCAAAATCAAGCAAAAAAGAGAAGAAAATCACAAAACCTCTAAAAACAGGGCAACGTTGCGTCACCAATTCGACGCTGCCACGATGCTTTTTTCCGAGAGTAGATATACAAGAAGCGCACTGGTGCGGCATTGCGACACGATGCTGGGGGTAGGAATTGATGACGCACAGCACAGCGGCACCATCTCATAGCGACGCAGTGCTACCTTTTGATGTCGGTTAGTGCCGCGGCGCCATTTTTTCTAATTTGAAAAATCTGCTCTTATGGAAAGAATCTAAGTAACCAAGTCTATAAATTGAAGAGTTTCCAGCAACCTAGGCAGAGAGAACAACACAATACATAGCCTCAAATAGTGAGTTGGTTGCAAGGAAGAGAGAAAAAAGTTTGAGAGAGAGTTTGGTGCCATTCGAGTTTCCGACGTGAAAATCAAGGACATCTTGCGGTTCCTCCTCAATCAAGAGCTTCTTTACAATAGAGTTTTCCTTTCTTTACACTCTTTCTATGCTAAAATTTGTCTTGAATATGTTACCCAAAGCTATGAGTGGCTAGACTCTTTAGTTTTAGGGTGTTAATGAAATGTTTATGAAGTTATGCTACTGTTGTAGACTTTTCATGGATTGTTGTAATAAATATGTTTTTCATTGTTATTGTGCTTAATTCTTGTTGATTGGTCATCCATGCATGTTAGATTAGAAGTATGATTTAAGGAATTGTATGTCTAATTGGATCTATAACAATGAATCTTTGTTAATCTTTCGTGCAAATAGTTAAGTTAACAATGAAAGTTGCTAAAGACTACTCCTAATGCCATGTAATTTATATTGGTTTCAAGATGTTAGTAATCAATTAGGTTGCACGAAAAAAGGTTGTTTTTTATAGAAAAAAACTCGAATTTATGTTTCTAGACTTAAGCATATGAATTGCAATAAATTTCATGAACTCTAGAATGTTGCATAATGAATTAAACAAGGAATACCCTAGAACTCTCTTTGATTCTTGTATTCCAAATTTACTTGCTTTCCTTATTTGTTTTCTTAACTCACAACTTGAAGTCGGATCCTCAAATAAAATTGATTCAATTCTAGAATAGTTAAGTGATTTAAACCTTCACAATTGGATCCTCAGTGGAATGATATTCGGAATTTAATCGTCTTATATTATAACTTGACATGTGCACTTCCTGGTAACACGAAATTTGCACATCACTCTCCCTTAATGGCCAACTTATACACCACTTGCTTTTTAGGGGAGGTGGTGAATGAGAGATTGAATCTCAAATGAAAGCGAGTGATCGCTTTGTTATTGATTTTGTTTTAAAAAATAGTTACACAGAAAAGAAAAACATACATGGTTAAGTAGAAGAAAAACACATGGAGGAGAAAGATTACCTTTGAAGACACCTCTTCAAATAAGAACCACAATAATACTCCACTTGTTCTCAACAAACTAATCTCGCAACAAACAGTGATGCCACCAGAAGAGTTTTCTCGGCTATTCTTTGGTAAAGATCGATTATGTGGGAACCTCTTTTGAAAGTAGGAATAGATTTGTTTTCTACAGAAGAATATGCTTTTTGTAAACTATAGGGAAACAGAGATGTTAAGAGAGAGAGGAGTGCCTTTGATTTTCGTAAAAACTTCCAATTAACAAATAAAGACTGTCTTCATTTAAAAGATAGAGAGATGGGAGCTAACTCCCCTTTTCCCACTTCCCACTACCCTACATTGTAGGGGAGTTTTTATTTTTATCTAAGTTATAATTAAATATAATTTAATTATATAATTAAATTAAATTAGTTTAATTATATATCTCATATTTAATTAAATACACATTTGAATCATATTCAAATTACATCTCTCATAACCTATGGATTTAATATGAATCTCATTCATGTCAATTTTAACCTATAGTTTTAATATGAAACCAATTCATATTAAATTAAAATTTGAATCTCATTCAAACATTAATACTCTCATATTATATAGTTTAATTTTGAATCTCATTCAAAATTAAGTCTATATTATAATATATTACATTATATTAATTGTATGTTATACAATTAACACAACTTCCCTTAACCAATGTGAACAATTTAAATTCTTTCAAAACTAATGATCCTTGTTTTATCCATTGTGAGTTAGCAAGGGAACCTAATGGACCTATAGTTATAAGCTCCAATGATTCGAGATTAATTAATTAAACTTTTTAATTAAATTAATCAATATTCATTAACTGTGTACCAATCCACTAAGACCTATAGTTGCACTCTTATAAATTGTAGAATACTTTGAGTCCATGAATTTAACCATCATATGTAAGTTGATCATTCACGAGTTGCTCGTAATTATGTTTGGGTCAAATTACCGTTTTACCCCTATAATTACCTCTTACTTTTAAAGTATCATTGATCTTCTAATGAACAATCTGTTTATGGTCAACCATAAATTAAGTCCCTCTTAGGTTCGTGAGAGGGTGAAGCCCCATTGTTTAAGACCCAGAATTAACACTTAAGGGAACAACTCATCCATTCACCCTTAAAGGTTGGAAGGAGTGAGTTACATCTTGTGTAGCTATGTTCTCAGTTCTTCACTAGATTTCGTTCCTAAAATGGTAGGCTTCTTGAGTCAGGGACTCGGGCAACTCTCACCCATATCGATCAAAGGACGAGCCCTCATGGGTAAGAATCCATAATTCACTTAGGATTAAGATCGAGTTACATATGGTCATTCTATGAAATATTAACTTCTTTAATCAACAGTGTTACAGAGGTTAATTATTTCCCGATTCAGTCTTATACAAACTCTTTGTATAGGATATCTCCGCTCGCATGTCTCCACATGAACAATTTGGATCAAATCGTTTGTAACGATTACAAAGTGGGTTGTGTCCATGTTGTTATCAAGATAAGGTACCCAACCTTATCTATGTACTATAGCCCATTTGGGGGAGTTTGGCGTGCAAGTTGGGAATCAAATGCCTAGGAATTAAATGCCTGGGAATCACTAATGTGTTGGGATTGGTATCCTAATTATCTTAGGTCTCGTAGTTTGTAAGTTGTAAATAAAATTATTTAATAAAATATAGATTTTATTCAATATTTAGATTGCATTAACTCAATCCAATAAACTAAGATCCAAGGTTATTTTACGTAACTTAAACATGTATGTAGTTAACATTCAGGTGGATCGTGTTTAAGTAATAATCTAAATGGTTTGTAGTATATGGATAAGGTTGGGTGCCTTATCTTGGTGACGCTATGGATACAATCCACTTTATAATTGTTACAAAAGTTGTAAAGTGTTATGAACGATGTGATCCTAATCGTTTATGTGGAGACATGCGAGTGGGGGTATCCTATATAAAGAGTTTATATAAGACCGAACCGCAAAATGGTTAGTCTCTCTTTATAACACTGTTAATTGAAGAGATTAACATTTCATATGATGACCATAGGTAATTCGACCTTAATCCTACTTGAGTTATGAACTTCTTCTATGAGTGTAGTCCTTTTATTTGTATGAGTGAAAGCGGCCAGATTTGCCAACTTAATAAGCCTACCATTTTGCGAATTTGTAGGGAGGTGGGAACATAGCTACACAACATGGAATTCACTCCTTCCCGTCTTTAGGGTAAGTAGATGAATTGCTCTCTTATGGGCTAATTTTAGGTCTTGAATAAGGCCTCACCCTCTCATTGGCCTAAGAGAGATTAGTTTATAGTTGGACTCCAAATTGTTTGTTCATTAGACGGATCAGTGGTACTTAAGGAGTTAGATGTAACTACAGGGGTAAAACGACAAGTTGACCCAACTGTAGTTACGGACAATTTGTGAAGGGTCGACTTGCTGTTGATTAGTTATATCCATGAACACAGAAATATTTCTATAGTGTGAAGAATGCAATTGTGGATCTTTGGTGGAGGGATCTACAGTTAATAAATGTTGATTAATTAATTAAAGAGTTTAATTTGAGCTTCTAATTTGTAAGTCCACAAGGTCACCTTTCTACCTCCCTAAGGGTTAAATAAGTATAAATTATTTTTTGTTCAAATTAAATAAGGGAATTAGTTCTGCGGAATTCTCTTCCCCTTCCAAACAAGGATCCCACACATCCTTAATTCTTATTTTGAAGAATAGCATGGTTTCCTACTAGCGGTGTCTTGGTTCTTGTTTGTGGTTTTGGAAGGAGTTTTGAGTTTGAGATACGAAGCGTTTGTGACATGGAGAAGAATCGTTAGAAAATAGTCTTCAAAAGGTAGGTTCTCCTCATCTCTCTCCTTACAACATGCTATAATTTCATGTTTATCCTATTATGTGTTTTTCTCTGTTTTTTGAGTTTTCTAAAATGAATTACATTGGCACGTGCATCCACACACTTCGGCTCTGGAATTCTATTCCTTCACAATGCATGTGTTGGGGGTGCAGGATTTGGAAATCTAGGTTTCTAAAGCCTGTGTTTGGGGTACTCGTTGTGAATTCCTAAGTTTAGCTAATATATATATATATATATTTTATGGTTATTTTGTGAATTGTACAACTTAAATTGTATCATGTATCAATTTTTAAGATAATTTTGAATTTAACAAATTTTACAATGGTTAGAAGCATTTTAAAATAAACTAATTAAAACTAATTAGAAAAAATTAATTAAAATAAACTCACGGAAAATTATTATAAATAGAAATAAATATCAAACTATTTACAAATATAGCAAAATTTTACTTTCTATATGTGATAGACCGTGATAGATCCAGAGACATCTATCTATGTCTATCTGGTAAAGTGATAGATGTCTATCACGGATAGATATCTATCTAGATCTATCGCGGTCTATCACCGATAGAAAATAAAATTTTGTTATATTTGTTATTATTTTCAACAAGCTTTCTATTTTTTAAAACATCCCTAAACTCACTGTGAGTTTTTAATGAACTCATTGAATGTAAAATTATAAAAAAAACCTACATATGTGAGAAAATAATATATATATTTTCCCATCAGGGCGAGGTGGGTATGGGGAATGTAATCCCCGTCCCCAATCCCTCTTTAGTCAACGAGGAGAAATTTCTTCCTGCTCCCTTCTCCATTCTCTGTCCAATCGGCAATTCACTGCGTTTTGTTGGGCGGGTCTCTGCGGGGCTGGGGCTAGGGCCCCATGGGGTAAATGTACATCTCTAGATGCAGACCCTTCTTATCCAGGCATGACAAATATGAACTCACCATTTTGCGAGCACACACCAAATACATTTGTGGCAACATCACCCTTTCTGTTCCTATACCTTGGGCAGTCACTCACTTACATTCACCTTGATATGCGTACCATCTAACGCACCTAGACAATTATGTTAAGGGGTAAAAAGCTTTTTATTCGTCATTCCATACATGCACATCTCCAATATAAAGTAGTGGGTGAGCTTATTTATATACATGAAACCATCGCCACTTGTCCTTTGTACATGAATGGGTCATTAGCTCAGATTGCTTCAAACAGACTTCGTGGAGTCTAAGAACTACGAGGAGATTAATACTGAATGTCCAGATACTGTCTCGCTGGACCTTGCAAAATGTCGTCTAACTACCCTATTCTTGACATGTGTGCTAGAATATGAAAGAAAATTATAAACCATCTCTTCAATGTCCACATATTGAATGACTTCCAAGCCCTTTCTTGTTCTTAACATAGTACACAAGATAGCAAAACATCTCCGATCCATCCGTGTACTCTCCCAACAAGCTTGATCGCTTTCATGAATTAGACGAAAAAAGTTAAGTTTCCTAATTTGGTGTCTAAGATGTGGTGATTGATTTTCTATTCTCTTGTCTCCAAGTCTCATTGTCATATTAAACATTAACATCCATTGTTGTTGTGTTGCGCAAATGATAGTAACAATCAACTCGAGTGGTTTTACGTCCATGCTATCTTAGTACTTTATCTAACAATAGGCTCCGACAAAATAAAAACAACCGAGTTCCTACTACATGAGGCTTCTAAAGTCCTAACATTGTTTATTTCCTAACATGGGGTTTACTAACACAACCACGAGCCCATGTGGCAGCATTGTATGCTTTATAGGCATACTCCACTTTTGCTTGTATGACATAAGATTTTAGTGTAATGCCTCCCTAAATGTACGAATGACCCAAAAAAAAAAAAATATATATATATATATATATATATATAGATCTTAGTACCCCTAATCCTAATTTAAATCTAATTACTGTTTTTTTGGTTTTGGAAAAAAAAAATTATTGCCTTAAAAAATAAAAACAAGGGCATCTTTTCAAAAAAAAAATAAAAAATAAAAAAATAATAAATTTGACAACATTTTTAAAATATTGCATTTTGACAAATTTCCTTTCTTGTTAATGATTTTAAAATTTAAGTTTTCCAACCCACCTAAATCTAAATTTACATTTTAAGAAATTATATAATTTAGTCTTGCTTTTAAAAAATAAATGTGTATCTTTGAAAAAAGAAAGAAAGAAAAACTATAAAATTTGGTAACAAATTTACTTTCTTACATGATTATAAAATTTTAGTTATCCAACAAACCTAAATATACATTTATATTTTGAAAAAGTTTGTAATTAAGTCTTGTTTTTAAAAAATAAAAGGATATTTAAAAAAAAAAAAAAAAAAGAAAAAATATAATTTTGTAACAAATTTAGTTTCTTGTCATGTTTGTAAAATTGTAGTTTTCCAACAAATCTAAATCTAAATTTACATTTCAAGCAAGCTTATATAATAAGTTTTGCTTTTAAAAAATACAAACTTTATCTTTTTTAATTTCTGATTTATCTTATTTGCCAATTTTTACAACATATTTTGCTAATATGATTTAGAAAATTTTATTTTATAACAAAACTTTTAATATATTGCTTTATAACTAATTTAATTTTAAAATTTTAGTTTTTCAACAAACCTAAATCTCAAAATTTGTTTTGATACTAAAGTTTTTAAAATAGAATGTCACATATCCAAACTATCCATTTATATTATAGAATATGAAAATCATTTAAAGAAATGTAAAACCATATATCATGGATAGTACGGATACTTTCATCCATCCATGTGAGAGAGAGATATAATTAAAACACATGTACATAATTCACATAAATTTCCTAGATAAAGAAGTTTGTACCATGTTTATGATTGAGAAAATAATTCACAAATTTGGAGACACAAGACCAAAATAATTTTCTAACTCTAAAACCTATGTCAAAAAACATTAATTATTTTCTACTTATAAATTTTGTTGGTTGTTTTTAAATATAACCAAATAATATAGAAAAACTTCACTATCTACCGATGGTAGACTGAAATTTTTCTACATTCGTAAATAGTTTGATATTTTTTTAATTTATAATAATTTACCTAATTCGTAAATAATTTGATATTTTTTAATTTATAATAATTTACCTAATTTTTTATATTTTTTACCACTTTCAGTCCATGCTTCGAAGCACTGGGGGGGGGGGGGGGGGGAATGCCTAAAATGAAACATTACTCCAAGCTTATCAACCATCTTAATTTACAAAAAAATGAAATAAAATAAAATAAACAAAGTGGAAAGCATTACTCCAAGCTTACAACCTCCATTGTTTTCTTCCCCACAATCTTACTGTGAGAAGCCTGTAAATAGCAGCTGTAAGGAGACAGGAAAACTATCCTTGGAAAAATAATTTACTTATGCATTCAACTTAACAGTGGTTAACATTTCATGACAATATCTAATGAACTCCAAAGTCTATAGATGAAGATCAAAACCCCATCCCTCCTCCAGTTCCCTCCAGAACAACTCCAGATTGTTTCTCTCCTCTCTTACTCCAGAAAATGCCTCGAGGGAGAACAGCCTGTTTCATGATTTACTACCACACTGGAACCATTACTAGTCCAACAGAAAAATGGCAACGAAGTTCGGTACCTATGCTCAGGCTCTCTTCTTCGACATTAAGACTTCTCTTATCTGATTGGATTCTTTTGAGCTTCTGCCAAAATATGTGTTGTTCACAGCTCAAGTTGTTTGTTCTTCAACAATGGGACTTCTCTTATCGGATCGGATTCTTTCAGGAGTTCGACTAACATGCCTGTTGCTCTTGCCACTCCCGTCAACAGTTTTCTTTGGAACAGCACGTTGCATAATTCTTATGGGAATTCCACCCAAATTGAAATCTTCCTTCAACGATTTAGTTAAAAACCTGATGTCTGTATCTGTTAGCCGTGTCTTCCCACTGACAAAGGCAACGAATGTAGGTGGTCTGGCTTTCACCTGCGTGAAGTACTTGACCTTTGGCTGTGCAGATTGATCTTTCCAAGAATGTCTGCCCATTACCTGTGCAAGCTCGAGCTTTTTACTAATTGTGCTATAGGTATGCTGAGCTAAGAAAAAACGAAAGGGCATTTTCTACTGACCTTCCGCAACCACCGGTTAAGACGAGCAGTGGACAACCTCGTACACCATTTTTCATATGTCTCAATAACCTGACGCATGACTTCCAGTCGACCCCTTCCTTCCAGTGCTGAAATGAATATAACAGGTATTCCTGTTACCTGAATGCTAATGTACATGATCAATTAGTATTAAGACGGAAGGAACCACCGCATATATGCATTTGCTTACTAATAAATAGGTCAAAGCAGGGTGTTCTAAAGAGGAATAGCGGCAATGCCTATGTCCATCCAAGATCTACACAAATTATTTTGTCCCTAACAAGCAAGGACACTTGAGGACACTTTAGTTCGCGTAGCTTGTCCGCATCCGACATGTGTCAAACGCTTGGACATTCCAACACTTGTTGGACACTATCAGACACATGTTAGTGCAACAAATGTCTTGTAAGATAGGCATAGAACATTTGTTGAGTGGACTAAAAAGACACATATATGACAATTATAATAATTTTGAGTGTGAAATGCATCAAACTAATTTTTTAAGCATATTTTGAATTTTCTTATGGTGTAAAAGTGATATATATTTTTTCAAATATATATTTTAGTAAACGTGTCCGTGTCCTAGATTTTTAAAAAATGGCGTGTCATCGTGTCCGTGACATATCCGTGTCTCGTATCCATATTTGTACTTCTTAGATTTGTTCCAAAGCTGTAAAATAATTATATACAACATTAAGGCCTTTTTTACTTGGTGGGAAAGGGAGTAGAGTGATAGGAATGAAAATCTTCATTTCCAATGTTATTTAGCAGTTGACAGAAATTGAATTGGAGTGTGGACTTCACCCCAAACGAGGAAATATTCTCCCCGAAATAAAAGAGTCTCATTCCTTCAAAAATGATTCTCCTCAATCAAAGTTTTTCTTTCCAGGAGATCCAGCTAAAATCACATAAAATGGTAAATTACCATACCTGAGGAATTACTGTTTGAATTTCTTCGGGAACAGCCTCCAAGATCTTCTCATATGAAGCAAAATTCTTTTTGCCCCTCATAAGATCCATCTTGTTGACAATTACTACTAAACCACGACCTTCCTCCACCGCTCGCCTTGCAATAACCACTTCAGAATGTTTCATACTTCTTCTTTCTCTTGCAATCTATACATCACATAGATCAATATGTCACAGAAAAGGTAGAAATTGTCGAATGTTAAACCAAATTTTTACGGATTACTCCCATAACTGCAGTCCTCAGTGAGTTATTTATCTTACACTGCCAGAAAATGGAACGAAAAAGAATAATCACCTTGTGTTAGGTTTTACTTTGTGTTAGGTTTTACTTTGTTAAAAGAAGCTTGAAGATTTTAACTTTACTTCAAACTTCTACCGACAATCTTCTAATTTTTCTATGGAAGGAAATTGGCACCAGGTTATAACAAGTGGTGGGTTTAGGAAACCCCCATTACATTAAGTGGTTCGTGGGTGGTCATGAAAAGTCATAAGGGGAAAAGAAGGAAAAGAAAAAGGAAAAAAAGAGGACACCTCTTCTGCATCAAGAACTAAAGCAACTACATGAGCTCTCATCAGATTCTTAGTCGATTGCATGACACTCAAAGATGCTGGTCCTTTCTCATCCTTAGTCCTATGCATCCAACCAGCTGTATCAACCTAATTATCATTACCAACCATTAACAATTAGAACTTCATAACTCATAAGAAGTGCATTAAATAAAGTGTTATAACATAAAGGACTTCATAGGAACACA
Source organism: Citrullus mucosospermus (assembly GCA_030954485.1). Classification (NCBI taxonomy): domain Eukaryota; kingdom Viridiplantae; phylum Streptophyta; class Magnoliopsida; order Cucurbitales; family Cucurbitaceae; genus Citrullus; species Citrullus mucosospermus. Next base: position 10,651,955 of record CM062064.1, on the reverse strand, counting down.
GATTATTTTCAGAATACAAGGCATCATAAAAGGAGAAACAAGAAATAGTCAAACACGTGTTTACCAAGTATATAGTTCTACCCTCAAACTCAAATTGAGCTCTAACGGAGTCCCTTGTTAAACCAGCTTCAGGACCAACCAGAACACGATCTGATTGTAACAGTGTATTCAGCAAGGTTGACTTGCCAACATTAGGTCGTCCAACAATTGCCAACTGTAATTTCATCTTACTGTCCTGGGTGTCCTCATCCTCATTGGAGCCTGTGACCTGATGGAAGCGATCAAGACCACCATTATCTAGGAATTGTATAAAAACAAAGGTAAGTTAGAAGATTGAGGAGGAAGAATAATATCAGAATCACCATATCGTCTACAAATTAGACCAAAGAGGACAATGGTGGAAGTTCATAATTGCCAACATCCAACTTCCTTTATAAAGAAGATGGTGTTCATTTTCAGAAAAAAGTTATACAGACAAAAGGATAGCAGAAAAGATATAGCGTTCATCTAGAAAAGATAGACAGTAAAGAATATTACTATCCAAAAGTTAGACTGATACATTTTGGTGGGTATCTATAAATTTTTTTTTTCTTTAATTAATAAAAAGTTGGGGAGCAGACAAAAGTCAAAATGAAGAATCGCTGCACATTAAAAGAAAATAATTTTAAAAAAATGGTAGAAACAAAATGACCAAGAGTGCGCAAGTAGTGTTTCATTACCTATGAAGCAGTCAATTGCTCTAAGTTTATTCGAAGCATTAAAAGGAAACAACCATGTAAAATTCAGGGAGTTTTCAAGTGGTGCAAGAAGCTCTCCTCTTCCGATCTTTCCACATCAACATGGACTCCCTCCCACTCTAACTAACATTTTATTTACTAACTTTAAGGTTGTTTCACTTTCTACCCATTCTTGTTTCTCTGCCAAAACTCATCTCTTCAGCTTGTATCATGTAAGAATCATAAACGATCATTGGCAGTGTTCCTTTTAAGCAGAACCCTGTTGCATTTCCTATCTTTTTCAAGATTCCAAGACTGGAGGGATATAGCTCAAAAATATTTATGATAAACCTTTTGTAGAAAGGAATTGAAAAGGGTGGAGGGTCTTATTCATTAATCGGTATTTTGTGTCAAAGACCTCTTAGGATGTGAATTTAGAGATATCAACTTGGATCCTGAACCTGTACCAGTTTACCTAAATGGTAATGGTGGGCTTTGTGGTGCCAGGTTATAACTTATGGGATTCACATTAATGGTTGGGATTCCAAGTTATACCAAAAAGTCAAAGGTAATCAAACACCAAAGATGAATGGGTAGGCAGTTAGAAACTGAAAACACCAATGACAATTAACAGAAGATTGTTGCTCCAACAGCCAATAACTACTAACTCTAGACTTATCGCAAGCACAGTAAACAAATTAGCATGCTAAAACAACAACGTATCTCAAGAAATTAAGAAATGTAATTATTTTTAAAAACCATAGCTTTTCCAAAATCATTTGCACAAGCAGAGAAAGAAGCTCAAAAGTTGTATCCCATAATTAATGAAATTATAATGAATGAAAAAGAAGCCACAATTAATACATTTAAATAAGTAACGACCACAGTGAACTATGCCACAGCAATATCCTTGTGAGCTAGAGCAATCAAGTTGCTAGCTTCTTCTTCTTCTTCCTTTTTTTTTTTTTTTTTTTTGACAACTTAAAGGATGGCCTTGCAATAGTGAATAATGGCCTCCTCTCTCTTAAACATTGAGTGGAAAGTATAAATAAATACACAAGTGAAGGGCAAGTTCTGGAAGGGCAGTCATAAAGCTGGGTAGAAACACATTGATATTTTCTACTCTTCTCTCTCTCTCTCTCTTTTTTTTTTTTTTTTTTTTTTTGGCAACCATAGGTGTCTGTAGGCTGGCCAGTTTGCACAAACTTGATCAAATTCCAGTGAACAACTTACAAAACTCTACAAATATTGGTGTCAAGAAACTTGGGAAATTTTAATTCAAAGCAGAGGATGTTAAAGTTTGACCCCAAAATCTCAAAAGGCATCTTGATAATATACAATTTGACTCTTTAATCAACCTTTGGTGGTTATTGGTAAAGTGCCAAGATATTTCAAATGATATATTGATTGATAGGTACATTTCTTACCACTTATAACTTTCAACATATACTTCTGAAGCACAGGTTTGATGGCCCAATACAGCTCTTGCATGCCAAGCCCAGTTTCAGCTGATATGGGAACTGGATCTCCAAAGCCTAACCTTTGGGCTTCAAGGACAGCAGCCAAAAGTGTACCACTGCTGTCAAAAAGCGATTCAGATTTATTCATTGCTACTACAAGGTTAATATCAGGTGCATGTCTGCGTAGCCACTTCCCAACCTCCAAATCAAAGGGATGAAGACCGGCTCTGCTCACAAAAATAGCATCACCACTACTTTAAACTTCAGAGCCACAGTAAAACGAAAGAAAAATGTCAATATGTACATTGAGTAAGACAGCAGGCATCCTCTGTCAATGGAAAGCAATATGCTACATTCATCTTAACCAAGTTCACGAAAACAACTACCCAATCACCTTGCATCAATGAGGAAAATTGCTAACTGAGACTTGAGAAGCACATTTTCAGTCATTCTTGCTGTTCTTTCAAGAATAGAGCCAGAAGATGCTGCTGTCTCTAAGCCAGAAGAATCCAATACTACAAACCGCAAATCTCCAAGTTTGGCGACACCTTCACGGATATCCCGAGTAACATGATCATCTGGTGTGTTGTAAACTAGTGCCTCCCTCCTCTTAATAAAGCTATAGATTAACAACAAAAAGACGAAGAGAATTTAATTCTTTAAGTAAGATAATGCAAAAAACGAATCACTAACTTCACATTGCAAAACACTGGGAAGTTCATCAACAGACTAACATAGGCAAATATAGTTTACCGGTTAAATAATGCAGACTTGCCAACATTTGGGCGCCCAACGAGCACAACAGTTGGGAGCATATTAATTGGAATTTTGGTGAAATCAACTGAGTTTCTTTGGACACCTTGAACTTTATTAGCAACAACATCACCATCACTTGCATTATCATCTAAACGTTTCTCCAAGTGCCCATTTTCTGATACTCCACAAAATCCCCTGGCAATATGAACCGCAGCCAAAGGAAGCAATAATCTTGCATTTGAGATGCAACTATTCCAACCTAGATAGAGTTATAGAACCCAAAAACAATGACCAACAACGTAAGCTGTATATACTAAAGCTGAAAACATATACGAATTGTTAAGTATAACTATGTACAATCCTCCAAAATTCTCATAGGTGTAAAGTTCTTCAATCCATCATCGCAAGTACTAAACCTACAGAAACTATCAACATAAATGGCAGAAGGAAGGAGCTACCCAATTTGACGAAAACCGAGTTGTTGAGAAAATTGGGCGACGGAGTACTAGGGCTTATTCTTCTACTTCTTCTAGCGATATGGAAAACACTATCACCGATGAACCGCCGGCGTTGGGAGAGCAACGGAACCCATAAGCGAGACATAGATACGTGGCGGCGGCAATCACAGTCGCAGCAACCTGTATATTTAGAACAAGAAAATTTATTGGATTTGTTGGAAAATAAATAAAAATTTGAATTTAAAAAATAAAGAAAATTTATTTATTTAAAATATTTCAAAGCTTTAAAATACACTTTTGAATTTAAAAAATAAAGAAAATTTATTTATTTAAAATATTTCAAAGCTTTAAAATACACTTTTATGTCACGTGGTCAGTGTTTGAACCTAACCAACTGTGCGGCACTTCTGTAATCTTGATGTCAAAAGATACATCAAGTAAGCCTTTTGAGGTTTTAGGCTCTAACTCCCCTAGATAATAGTGTGTGAGAAGTTGAGTAAATGAGTAGGCAAGGAGGACGTGAGAGAGTTTGAGTGAATGAGAACTTCAAGGTTTCACCAACCTTGAAAGAATCATACAAGCTTAGGAAATTTGCTTGTATTACTTGATTAATGGTTATATGTACAAATTAGGCCCCCTCTTGGTATTTATAGGGGCTACAACTAACTTTCCCTTAAGATGACCGACTTATGATGTCGGTCATGGACCTTTCTAGACTCTTCCTATGTACAAGCGCGGGTTATACATCTAGGACTCTTCTAGATTTTTCTAGATTCTTCTAGATACATCTAAGGCCTTCTAGTACATATCGGGTTGGTGTCCGACCGTCATTGTATCCTTCTAGAACCGTTCAGACATTTCCAGCACTCTCCAACACCATTGCAGGCCTTCCAAACTTGTCGGGACACATGTAAGGGACACCAGAACCATCGAGTCTCTTCCAAAGCACACTATCGACATCAAGAGTTGTCTCTAGAGGCTTTCGGAGGTGTGCAGGCATTGGGCGAGCAGTCGAGCCTTCTTTAGAGGCTTCTAGCAGCATCTGAACATGTCGGGCACCCAAGCATGGCCATTGGCACTGCCCAGCATCATGTCGATCCTTCCAAACACTGTTAGGCCTTTGTCGAGCCTTCTGGCCTTGTCCCCATTCTTCTAGAATGTTATGGGACCTTCGAGGGACATTTGGACACTGTTGTGCGCACGATGGCACAGACTACAATTTGTGCGAGAGGGTGCATGTGCTGAGCAATCGAAAGGCGCACACCTCCGGTTTGTGCGGGGCACACGCGCACCTTGGTTGTGTGCAGGGCACACACGACGAGCATCCGTGTTGTGTGGGCAGACGCGCAACGCTGCCTCCCCTGTCAAACGTGTGCGCACACCGCACACCCATTGCTAGTTGCACAACCACTCGGTCATATGCAAGCACATGTGGGCACTCGATGGGGCGTCTAGCATCTGTTGCGTCACACGCTTGAGGCATGGGCGTGGTCTGGCGACATTGGCAGCCTTGTGTTGTGCCTTGACACTTGTGTGTGCCTTGCTTAGGGATGTTGTGACCCTTCCTCCTTGACCCATCCTTGGCGGTGCTAGACGAGTCATGGACACTCTTAGCGCGATTGTTGGGCCATTTTCGCGGGACGCGACATCTAGGCCTAATTGTAGTAGTAGACAAGCTTGAAATGTGAACTTTTTGTATTTTTCATTTTCAACCACTAGGAGGTCACCATCTGCACTTGAAGCCCTCTGGTGAAGAAAAGAGGAAAACGAAGTTCCTTATCTTCTACCTTTTTCTTCAAGGATTAGATGTGCAACAAAACAGAGTACAATCAGTAAAGAAAATCAACACTTCCGCGTGTAGTCTTCTCTAAGCAACACATCATCTTATCGATTTAACTCATCAAAATGACTTTAACAACATTATTCCCTTATTCTTCACTTTCTCTCTTTCATATATGCAGAACAAAGGAAGAGAAATGAAAATGAAATTCTCACCTTCTTTTTTTGTTACAAGTTATTTATATCAAGACTACAACTTGTTTTTCATTTTATTCAAGAAGTCTAACTAATTTCTATTATTTCTACTGAATTGATGAGGAAATAGTAGTCTTTTGTGCTTGGCTGGTTTTTCAGCGAATGAGTAAATGGACAACAGTCGGCGATTGGTGAAGGTGGATGAAAACGGGAGATATCAACCACTGGCAGAAGTTCATGTTTTGAAGCTTGTCTACTGCAATTAGGGCTAGAGGTATATTTTTATATAAAATTTCTTTATTTTTTAAAGTTAATTTTTTATTTATTTTCTAACTAGCCCAATATAATTTACACATCATCAAATACAACTAACACCCACGTTAGCATATAACAGTCAAGTAAGCATTTCTTTAACTTAAAAGTTAAGTCAGGGACGCATTTAGTAAACGTGAGAGAACAAAGTGTCTATTTTGAAACTTTAGGGACCAAATAGACATGAACTTCAAACCTCAAGGACCAAAAGTGCATTTTCCCCTAATTTTAATTAAAAATTTTGAAGTATACGAAATATTATATTGTTTTCTTATGTTTATTATATTACTTAAAAGTCAAATAATATAACAAATTTTATTTCAGTGTTTTCAACAGTTTAAAAATAATCTCCCTAGGTTTCTGTACCTGGTCAATATCCGATTAGGGTAAGCATCGGGCCAAAAACCAAAAGGCTTGACTCTCTTTAACTCTCTATGTACCTTATCAATACCTCGTTAGAGTAAGCACTAGGCCAAAAAACCAAAAGCCCTGCCTTAGCCCACCTAGTCAATACACGGTGAGGGAAAACATCGGGCCAAAAACTAGAAGTCTTGCTTTTAAACCCACCTGGACAATACCTAGCCAGGGAAAAAACTAGCCAAGTGGTATAGAAGCCAGTAGGTGTCTCTAAACCCACCCCGGTCAACACTCGACCAAGGTAAGACCTGGGTCAATAACTAGTGCCCAAACTCCCTCGTTACTAGGTTGCAAATACCCACCCTAGTATTTTTGTTCTTGGTCCAATCCCGCCCAAAGCGACCCGGGTCATCTTTACCTTATTCGCTGCTGTCTCTAACTGACTGCATTAGCACTTGTTGAATTGGTCTTCAGGCCAACATCCCAACAACAATCATTTTCACTCGGCTAATACTTGACCAGAGCAAGATTGGGCCAACATCTACCTTCCCCAGTACTTGTAAAGATGTCTACGGGGTAGGTACGGCTAGAGATGGCTTTCTCACTCCCCATCCTTGTTTTCCGTTTCATTCCCCATCCTTGTGAAATTCCTCGTGGAGATCGAGGCAGGGATTCCCACGGAGAATTTGCAAGGATCAAGTTCCCCATGTGGGGGATTTTTTCCTATTTGATCTTTTTGTTTTTTTTTTTCTTTTAATTCTTTTGTTAAAAAACCAATTAACTTAAAATCACTACTATAGACAAATTTTAAGTGAATAGTTCAATTTCTTATAAGTTTTTTTTAAATATGATTAGTTCCACGTGGAAAATTTGAACTTAAAGAGAAATTACTCAAAAAAAAAATTGAAAAGAAAGAAATAATTACCACAAATTATTAATAAAAATATCTAAATTTGAAGGTTAAATTTTAATATATTCAATATCTTAACCATTAAATAAAAAAAAACTTGAAATTTAGATATAAATATTTATTAGTAATAATAACACAACATTAAATTACTATAATAGTTAAATAAAGGAGGCTAACGGGGCGGGATGAAGACAGGGAAATTTTTCCTCCCCACTCCCTTCTCCATTCCCCACCTAAACGAAAAATTCCCACCCCCTTCGTGCGGGTCCCACAAAGACCCATCTATGTGGGTAAAATAAATATCTCTAGGTACCTGGCTTAATACCCACCAATAATCTCTTGGGCTCGGTCAATAACCAGAATCGGTAAGAACCAGAAGCCTTGCCTTTAAACCCACATGGCCAATACTTGACCAGGACAAGCACTGGGCCAAAAACCAAAAGTCCTGCCTTTAAACCCACTCAGTCAATACCGGGCCAAGACAAGCATCAAGCCGAAACCTAGAAGTCCTACCTATAAACTTACCAGATCAATACCCAATCAGGGAAAGCACCAAGCCAAGTAGTACAAAAGGCATCTCTAAACCCACCCCAGTCAATATCACACTTGAGCAACTGGCCAACCCAATCTCTCTCTCTCAACCACGCTGACCACCGCCTGGGTAACTCGCGTTGCTACCTCCGCTCACCCTCGCCGTTGACCCAGCCGCCTAGCCAATCACCGCGACAACCCACGTCTATGTGTCGCCACCTACAGGTGAAGCTAAGGAGTTCCAGATCGTCGTCGTTCGCGTTGCTTAGAGCCTGACGTCGTCTGTGTCTCTCTTTACTGTTGCATCGATAGTAGCCACCGATCGTCTAAGCGCTGTTTTCCATCATCACACCGTCGTTCACTGGAATTGTGGATTTGGGTAAGATTACATTGTTTGGTTGGGTTTCTTGTAGGTTCTTGTTTACCAATTAAATTTCGACTTTAATGGCGTTATACCCTTAATATTTTAGAATTTTAGGTGCGAGGAATTTCAAAGTTTTAACGTGTTGTCCACCAGGAGTAGAAGACAATTTTGGCAGTTTAGTAAATATTTAAGATTATGGAAGTTTTCAAGGATCATTGGGTTGTTTATTAATGTTACTAATTGGGTTCTAACCTCTTGATTTTGTGATTAGTTTTTGGGACGTTCTGATTTTGAAGTGTTGAGTGATTTTTGGATCAAATCAAAAGTTAGGTAAGTAATTTGGAGGAGGTTTTGGATTAAGTCACATTTTGCGTAATGATTATTTGGTTTATTTGGTTGATTGTGTGAGTAAGGTTAGACCCTAAGGATTGAATTTTAAATTGAATTTATGTTCCAACTTTTAATTCAAGAAATTTGTTGAAGTTGAGTTGTTGTGATAGCTTTATCTGAACATAATTCGAGGTAAGTGGCTTTACTATCGAAACGCCTTCGTGTCAGACACTTTAGTCCCTCAATTTTAGTTTAGATTAAGTGAATTCATAAGCATGTTTTAGACCCATAATAACTTGTAGAAATACAAGTAATTGTAGCTCTTTTTTTTAGAATAATGGAGAGTTCAATGAATCATGCTTTAATCTCAATAGAAATTCTTGATAAATATCTTCTTTGCATCCAACATGTTGAAATACTTAAGAAGAAAATTATCGTGTCTTAATTTACTTTAAACGTCTTATTTTTGCGACAAAATTACAAGACTTGAATGCATGCATCAAATATCCATACAAATGGAGCACGTTGAAGTTGAAACACATGCCTCTGATAGATATACCCACAATAACACACGATGTCCATAAAGTACATGTTGAGATTTATGTCCTAAATTTCGTAGTCTGTAAATAAATTTGTAAATAAATTATTAATAAATAAAATATTATTTATTTTTTAATAAGTGTTATTTATTAATATCCAATAAACCTAAAAGTAAATTAATGTAACCTGAACAGTACGTGATTGATATACAAGTGGATTATGTTCAAGTTATAACCTAGAAGGTCTAAAGTATATGGATAGGGTTGGGTACCTTATCCTGTAACACTATGGATATGACTCACTTTGTATATGTTACAAATATTGTAAGTGTTGTAGGCGGTTTGATCCAAATTATTCATGTAATGACATGTAAGTGGGGTATCCTATACAGTGAGTCTATATAAGAGCAGACCACGAATTATGATCTCCCTATGTAATGCCATTAATTAAAGAAATTTATATTTCAAACGAAAACCATTTAAATTTATATTTCAAACGCAAACTATGTAACTTGAGTTATGAACACCTGCTCATGAGGGTTGTTCTTTAATTTGTATGAGTGAGAGTGACCTTAGTTGCTGACTCAATATGTCTACCATTTTGGGAACGATACCAAGTGAGGAGCTAAGAACATAACATGATGAAATTCACTCCTTCTTAACTTTAGGGAAAGAACATAACATGATGAAATTCATTCCTTCTTAACTTCAGGGAAAGTAGATAGGTTGTTCTCTTAAGTGTTGACTCTGGGACTTGAACAATGAGGTCTCACCCTCTCACTAGCCCGAGAGTGACTTTGTTTATGGTTTGATCATAAATAGAATTGTTCATTAGAGGATCGGTAGTACTTAAGGTGCAAGAGGTAATTACAGGGGTAAAACGGTAATTTGACCCAATAGTAATGGTAAACAATTTGCGAAGAATTGACTTACAAAATATGGTTAATCAATGGACACATAAATATAACGCAGTTCATAAGAGTGCAATTATGGATTTTTAGTGGTATGTCTCATAGTTAATGAAGGTTAATTAATATAATTAAATAGTTTAATTAATTAAGTTCATTAGAGCTTTTGTAGGTCCATTAGGTCCTTCTGATAGCTCACAACGGGTTAAACAAGGAAACTAAGTGTTGAAAGAATTTGAATATTCAAACTGATGAAAGAAGTTAATTGTATATGATACGATTAAAATAATATATGAGATACATTGTAGTATAAAATTAATTTTGAATTAGATTCAAAATTAAACTTTATAATATGAGAGTATTAATGTTTGAATAAGATTTAAATATTAAACTAATATGAATTTGATTCATATTAAATTAATGTGAATTGGATTCATATTAAAACTATTGGTTAAAAGAGAATATGCATACTAGAGTTTAATTCATATATACATTAAATTAAATATATAATATTTATTAAATTAATTAATTAAATTGGATTTAATTAATAAGTTATATTAATTTATTGAATTAATATTTAATAAATATATTATTAAATTAGATTTATTTAACATATTTATTATATTAATTCATTGATATTAAATAAATCTCTTGCATTGCAGGGAGTGGAGAGAGAGGGCCCTCTCTCCCTTTATATTTTGCGGAAGAATTCCAAAAGGCTTTCAACACCTTGTTCCAAAAGAATACCAGAGAAGACAAAGTGGTGATGGTGTAATTTTGTACATGTGTTAAATTTCATCACTTTTTGGAGAAGAAAATAAAACCTTGAAGAGTTCAACAAAAGTAAATATTTCTTTTCTTCTTTATCTTAAAAGTATAATTAAATCTCATGATTGCCTCTGTGTTCTGTAAAATTTTTCTTTTTAACAAAATTGGGGCAAAGCAATCAATCATTTCCGCTAAATAAATTTGATTCCTTCAATTGGTATCAGGGTCAATGTTGTTTTTTATTTTGATTAAAGAAAATCTGAACTAATAATGGTGGGTGTGAATTCTGTGCTATTCATATGATGAATTTTCTGATTTTTTTTTTTTTTGATTGCATAATAAATTTTTGGATTTTGACATTTAGATTTAAAATTTACTTTTATTCGATCAATATAAAGGACCGTTGTTTTAGGAAAATTACTTGTAAATGATTCATGTAAGTTTGTGTCATTCGTGGAATTTTTGCTGTGAAAATATTCAAAATAGAGGTGAGAAAATGGAATTTGAAGTGCAGAGAGGAGAGTTTTATGTGCTGGGCACTGCTGTCTAACTGTCAAGTTTGTACATCATAAAAGCTTCTAACTGTTTAACTGTCTAACTGTCATGGTTTGTGCGTCATAGATGGTTCTAACAGAGCAGTTTATTTCTAGGCGTGATGATGCTGAAGTTGGCTGAAAGTTAGGGTTTTGAAGCCCTAATTTGAGAAGATCATGGCAAGATTTTTACCATGAAAATATAAAATTTAAAATTATTGTAATATTATTTTCTTTTATTGAAGGAATGTCAAAATCCAATCTATTATTGCTAGATATAAAATCTCACTATAGGTTAAGTATAATCATGCATCATATTTAATATAATTGTCATATTTACAATTTAGGTTATTTAGCTAAAATATGAACATGCATGATGTATATTATATAGTATGTATGGTTATAATATAAGTGTTATGTTATATTGTTTAATGTATGGTTAAAGCATGTTTACTATATAGTTTCCCTTTTTTCATTAATTTTTATATAATTGTTATATTATGGTTGTTAATGAAAATAAATGATACATGAAGCATGACATTACATAGTTTAGAATACAGTTGGTATATTAGTATTGTCAAAATGCATGTTATAGGTTTTAATTTCATTAAAATATAATTATTATATGAAAAATTAAAATCTATAATAAAGAATTGCATGCAAACATAGGGTTTTGATTGTTTTTTTCTAAAGAGTTTAAAATTTTGAAATTGAAACTTTATGTTAAATTTTCTAATAAGATTAGAAATAAACAATCTTTTATTTGTTTTAATAGGATTAAAATGTAGAAAATAAAAGATTAAAGTTATAAAATATTGACTATAAAGGACCTTTGACAAGGAAGGTTCTATCTTAGGTTGAGTATTTAAGTTGACTATAAAAGACTTGGGAACTGACTTGGAAGGTAAATTAGTTAAAATTTTATAAGCATGCAATAATGCATTAATTCATTAAAGTGTTTAATGAATTAAAACATTATGTTAAAGTATCCAATATAATTGTTATATTGGAAAAACCCAAAACACTTAGATAAATGATTTAGCCTAAGTTTACCCAAGTAAAGAACCCTAATTTATAAAATACTTAGTGGGAGAAAAAAAAATATCATATATCTTTTCTCTCACATTCTCCGTTAATGTTCACACTATGAGATTCTATACTCGGCCACGTGGTGCCCTAGGTGCATCCTCCCTAGTATTTGTATGGGTTAATACCAAGGTGAATGGATAAAGTATGTGTAGTAAGTGGAAGAAGAATATGTGTCAACATTCCTATGGTCTCCTTCATTAGTTTGCAAAGTGAGACTTCATACTCGGCCTCGTGGTGCCCTAGGTGCACCCTCCCTTCTGAAGGTATTTGTATGAAGTCAATATCCGGGCTAACTCTAGAAATGGATAGAATCACCTTAGTTTTTGTATCAATTTTGACCTTCCCTTTGACAAGCTTATTGAGGTGGAACTCTGGGATCTAAAATGGAAGGTCACACTTACAAGAATTCATTAAATAAGTTGATGTCTTCTTGACCAAAATAATGGTCACTAAACACTATAGGAATAAGAGTTGTTCTGGTATATTGTTTGATTGAGAATGCTTTAATTCAGTGAAGGAATAACTAATTGTCCTTTGGTAGCTTTTAGTTCTAAATCACTAAAATATCATTGCAAAATAATATGAGTTTAAGTGTTTTCATTATTATGCTTGCTAAAATTAGATTGGTTTTTAAAGAGTTATGTAGTTTTCTAACTTAGATTAAATTTTTTTTTATTTCAGCAAAAACAATGACTAGTGTTGTGATTAACCTCCTTAGTGCTGACAAACTTATTGGTGAAAATTACATAACCTGGAAAAACATAATTTCATCACTTTTGGGAGAATAAAATCATACCTTGAAGAGTTCAACTAAGGTAAATATTTTTTTTCTTCTCTATCTTAACGGTATGATTAAATCTTATAATTGCCTTTGTGTTCTGTAAAATTTTTTCTTTAACAAAATTGGGGCAAAGTGATCAATCGCTTCCGTTAAAGGAATTTGATTCCTTCAGTACGAATGTGGGTTCTATAAGTACACAACTCTAAGGGCAAAAAGAATGTTTTTGAAAAGTTGGAGAGTTGACCATTCTTAAAGAGTTAGTCACATCCATCCATCGGAGAAGACAAACAGAGACAAAAAACTCGAGAGAGGGTTCTACTCACCTCCACGTCTGATCAGCTATCACCACATGCAATGAAGCACACGTCCATTAGCTGTAGGAAGCAAGACATTGTTGCTGCCAGCTTGGCAGCTCCCTGCTTCCTTTATCTATTTTCCTTGTCTTTTTTATTTTTGCTTAAGACATTGACAAATTTGTATACAATACTTTCTATCTTCAATATAAATCCATTATCATGATATTCATCTCTTATAACTCTTCCACTTTTACTTTTAATGCTATGAGTTGCTAAATCTATCAAGAGTTGGAGTAAAGTTATCATCATTTCGGCAAACCAAACTTAGAATTTAATCATTTTGCTTAATGTGTTTAATCTACTACTTGTTTCCATCTAGCTAATCGAAATAAGTAGTTTTAATTAACTGCTCGGGAGAGTAAGTAATTGTGGATCTCATTAAGCAAAGTAAGAAGTGTTTAGAGATAAAGATAACCTTATGTGAATCAACCTTCAAGCATGCATCATAGAAATATGGTTTATGTGGCTTATCCACCAAGAGGTGAGACATTAATGTGGTTGAGAATAGGGATTAAAGTCTAAGGGAAAGTTCAAATGATAGATAATAGCTATTCCTATCCATGTTTCTCCATTTAATTATCTTTCGTTGCTAAACTCTTATGCATCACATTTCATCCACCTTTACTATTCATACTACATTTTATACTTTTTACACAACAATCTTCAATTTCTGAGATAGCGAAAAATCATTTATTCATCACACAAGAATCATCATTTGTCAAAGTCCTTGTGTTTGATCTTGGAACTCACCAAGAAAACCTTGTATTTAGTTTATACTTGAGCTAAATTAAGGAACACTTGTCATAGAATAGAGACATGCATTACACATCTAAATCAACAACATCACAGGAATATGCTATACGTTGAATGATTGAGATATGCACATGCTAGAACTATGACAATGTACTAATGATTATGTTGCGGGACTCATAGATAAAATACTATGTGATTCATGTTCAGTAGGCAACAATTGTCCTTCTAACACTAGCCATGTTTTCATGATCCATCGGGTTCACTATTGTGTTACTGGTGTTGGAATTTATGCCCTACAGCCTCGTAGTTAATTAGTTATTTGACATAATAGTTGATTATTTTAAATATGCAATAATGACTTATCCATTACAATAAAAATCTAAGGTTATTTCATGAGACTTGAACAGTATGTAGTTGACATACAGGTGGATAAAGTTCAAGTAATAACCTAATGGGTCTATAGTATATAGATAAGGTTGGGTGTTTTAACCTGATAACACTATGGATACGACCCACTTTGTAAACGTTACAAATGATGTGATCCAAATCGTTCGTGTGGAGACATGCGAGTGGGGGTATCCTATACAATGAGTTTGTGTAAGACCGGACCACAAAATTATTAATCTTTCTTTGTAATGCCATTGACTGAAGAGATTAATATTTTATAGGATAACCATATGTAACTTGATCTCAATCCTAAGTGAGCAATGAACTTCTGCCTGTAAGGGCTTGTCTTTTAATTTGTATAGGTGAGAATGGCTCGAGTTACTAACTCAATAAGCCTACTATTTTGGGGATGAAACTAAGTGGATAGCTGAGAACATAATTACACAATGAAATTCACTCCTTCCCGCCTTTAGAGTGAGTAGATGAATAGTTTCCTTAGGTGTTAATTCTAGGTCTTGAACATCTAGAGCAACAACACCACGGAAGAGAGAGAGAAAAAGATGGTCGGTGGTTGGTGTCTACATGTGGTTGGTGCTCGAGTTGCTGAAGAAAAATCAAAGGAAAGGGTATGACGATTGGAGGAAGAAGAATAAGACTGAATTCTTTTTTTCTTTAATTGCACGTTTTTCGAGAACACCACATATATATAATTATGGGTCACTCAACTAAAAACCCACAGCTGCACTTTTTGCACTATAGATATATTTCTTTGTCCATAAATATAACCATTCATCAATAAGTCGACCCTTAACAAATTGCTCGTAATTACAGTTGGGTCAAAATTATTGTTTTACCCCTGTAATTACTTATTTCTCCTTAAGTCTCACTGATCCTGGGCCAGTGAAGGTGAGATCTCATTGTTCAAGACTTGAATTCAGCACTTAAGAGAGGGTGCTCAAATCTCATAAAATTTAAATGTTAAATACCAAATACCTATGATATTTATTACAAACTTTAAACGAAGAAAAATATCATAACGATTTTAAAAGAAAAATATTTAAAATTCACAAATTAATTAATACAAAGTAATCAAATTTTAAACAAATAGAAACATATATATATATATATATATATATATATATATATATATATATATATAATTTGGGTTGATTTTTTTTTTTAACCACCCCGTGACCCAACCCAACCCAATAAAAATAGAAAAAGTATAACCCAACCCAACCCAATAACAAAATTAACCCAACCAAATCCTTACATTTTGGGTTCGGTAGTCCGGGTTGTTCAGATTGTCGAATCATTTGAATCATTCGAATCATTTACTTCTTTCCAAGTACAATGGTTAAATTCTTAGCCAAATTCTAAAAACAAAAACAAGTTTTTGAAATATTTTTTTTAGTTTTCAAAATTCGACTTTGTTTTTTAAACTACTGGTAAAGAGTAGATAACAGAGGAAGACAATTGGAAGTGCAAGTAATCTCTATAGCCTTAATTTTCAAAAACCAAAAACCAAATGGTTATAAAACGGGACCCAAGAGAATTAATGGGCATGAAATTAAAAATGTTTCTCAAATGTATAAGTTTGATAATCACTTACATGAAAAAATTGATTGGATGGCAAAAACTTGAAATTTAAATTTTTGAAAGTTATAAATACGTTTGAATGATCATGTAGCAATCACACGAAAGTCACAAAAGGGTGGGAGTTAATAATTTAAATAGAATCACTAATAACTAACTACTAAATTTAAGGAAAATAGGAAAGTATTTAGTCATTTGCTTAAAAATGGAGGGCAAATAAAAATCACTTTTGTTATGTTCAAAATCACTTTAAAATGTGGGATTTTTTTCTACTTGAGAGCTCTGGTCATCCATTGGTCATTTTTGTTGCTGGTTTAGATATTTGGCGTTCCAATGGATGAATTTGGTTTGCAATGAGAAAAGTTGCCCCTCCCAAGGAAGAGGAAGTTAAGTACGAGGTTGATGAAAGTGATGTTTTGACCACGAAGAGAAACTTATCGTAATGCTTAGTTACCAAAGTTTTGACCACCAAGAGAATGAACACTGAAGCATTTCGTTCCTTAATGAAATCTGTTTGGAGAGTTCATGATGACACGAGAATTGAGCTGGTTGGAGACAATCTTTTCACAATTCAGTTTAAATCCAATATGAAAAAGATGAGAATTGGTCTTTTGATAAAGTTCTCATTGTTATGAATTCACTGAAGGGATTGAATCTCAATGTGTGGAAGTGTATGATCACTTTTGTCTTTAAATTGGGAAGAGAAAAACCCATTGATTTTATGGAAATCTAAGACTATGTTGGGACTCGTGTCCTAAATCTCTTACGGTTCTCATGTTTCTAATCTTTGTAAATACAAATTATTTATTTAATAAAATAATTAATTATTTTATTTGTTTTTGCATTAACTCAATCCAATAAACTAAGATCCATGGTTATTTTATGTAAACTTGAACATATATGTAGTTGACATAAAGGTTGGATCATGTTTAAGTAATAAACAAAAAAGTCTATAGTCAGGGATAAAGTTATGTGCCTTATCCTAGTAACACTACGTGTACGACCCAATTTGTAATCGCTCATGTGGAGGCATGTGAGTGGGGGTATCCAATACAAAGAGTCTGTAAGATCGGATTGCAAAATATTTAATTTCTCTTTATAACACCGTTATTGAAGAAATTAACATTTTATAGGTTGACCATAAGTGACTGGACCTTAATTATGAATGAGATATGAACTCTTGTCTATGAGGACAACTCTTTGATCTATATGAGTGAGAGTGACTGAATCGTCGACTCAATAAGCCTACCATTTTGGGGATTTGTCTGAGTAGGGAGCTGGGAACATATTTTCACAAAATGAAATTCACTCCTTCCTGTCTTTAAAGTAAGTAGATAAATTGCTCCCTTAAGGGCTGATTCCGAGTCTTGAACAATGAGATCCTCTCATTAGCTAGAAAGGGGTTAGTTTATAGTTGGACTATAAACTGTTTATTAATTAGAGGGATCAGTGTACTTAAAAGAGTTAGATGTAACTATAGGGGTAAAATAGTAATTTGACCCAGCTGTAACTATGGGTAATTGTGGAGGGTCGACTTACTGTTGATTGGTTATATCCATGGACACATAAATATATCTATAGTGTGAACGGTGTAGTTGTAGGTCTTTAGTGGTGTGACCTACAGTTAATGAATATTGATTAATTTAATAAAAGAGTTTAACTAATTAATCTTATATCATTTGAGCTTCTAATCTATAGGTCCATAAGGTCCCATTGCTAGCTCATTAAGGGTTTGAATAAGAATCAATTAGTTTTTGATTAATTTGAATTGTTCAAATTAAATAAGGGATTAATTGTATAAAATAAAAATTAGTGTAATGTATATAGATACATTATAATATAAAGTTCATTTTGAATAAGATTCTAATTATACATTGTATTATGAGAGAGATAAATATTTAAATAAGATTCAAATATTAATTATATGAATGAGATTCATATTAAAACTATAGATTATGTGAGAGAACACTATTTGAATATGATTAAAATAAAATTGAATAAATTAAATATAATTAATTAATTAATTAATTATAATTAATTAATTAATTAATTATATTTAATTATATATATTAAATATGATTTAATATATTTTAATTAAATTAATATTATTAATTTAATAATATTAAATTTGATTTATTATTATTAAAGTATAATTATAATATTAATATTATTTAAATTATGAGGGAAATAACTTCCCACTCTCTTCTTCTCTCACATTTCGTTTTTCACATAAAAAGGGATTACAGAAGGGGATATATAGAAGTATGGCTTCAAGTTATCTCTCTATAAAATTTCTTCTAAAGATATTTCTCTCAATTCTGCTTCCCTCACCAAAAATAAAAGAGCTCACCATTTCTTTTTGGTTCTTCCCCGGAGAATAGCAAGGAAGAGTATCTTTGTGGTGTCCCAAGAAGTTTACACTAACAACAATTTTCACTTTCCATGACTCTTGTACAGTAGTAGAAATAGAGTAGAAAGACAAAAAACAGTCATTAAAGCCAAAATCACGCGTTTTTGGCAGGAAAAAGCGGAGTTTCTCGGATTTGTCGGAATTGATGACTATTTTTTTGTGTCATTAATTAATGACTAAAAAAAACAGTCATTAAATGTAAGAAAATGAAAAATACGGTTTTGGCGGGAAAAGACGTGAATTTTCAGATTTTTTTTTACTATTTTGACTTTTTTCACTTTCCCTCCTCTCACTTTCCCTCTTTTTTTCTTTTTCATTTTACTTTTATTTTTACATAAAACAAATAAAAAATCTCCACCCATTCCTTTCATCTCCCCCACCCTCACCCCACAAAATCCTATTTCCACAACAAGGCTCCCGACAACAAGGCTCCCAAAGAACGATGACGCCGCCGCTGCTACCACCTCGACAAGAAGGCTCGACCTCTCCTCTGCCCGACGTCGCCTGTTGCTGCCGCCAGACGCCGGTGCCGCTGCCTCCAACGCCGCTGCTGTTGCCTCCAACGCCGTCGCTGCTGCCGCCAGTTCGACGCCGCCTGTTGCTGCCGCTTCTTCTGCTGCTGCCGCCCCACGCCGCTTCTTCTACTGACGCCCGCCTTCTTCTTCTGCCGACGTGGGTGGTTTCCGCCATCTTACTAAAGTGGGTGAGTTTTTTATTGACTATTTGTTTGGATCTAGAGTTGTTTTCCATAGTTATATAGACTTGTTAATTGAGTTTTTTTTTTATTTTTTTTTATCTAGAATTGTCCTCTACAAATGAATGTGTGAATGAAATTAGTTGTCGTCTTGGAAAATTAGTTGTCATTTTGGAACATATAGTTTAAATTAGTGGACTTTGCATTATGAGACTTACCAAGTATTATAAATACCATGTGAAAATTTGAATGAAATTGTAATGACAATGATGAAATTGCAATGAGAATGATTAATGTTGATCTTTTAGGTTGATTTTGAGTTCGGAAGTCACACTTATATATGTTCAAGTTGTTTTGAAAGTCATTAGTGTCATTTAGACACTTTTTAGATACATTTTTGTTGCTTTTGAAACTCTCAAAAGAACACTTAGACACTCTTGATGGGTTGAATTTAGGTTGGTTCATTTAGACACTTGAAGCCATTATGTGTTTGATGAATACTCTTGTAGGTGGACAAATAAGACTTTCAAGTGTAATTTTTTTATTAATCAACATGTCACAAAATTCTATTTGATACTTTTTAGAAACTTAAGATATTTTGAATTTAGGTTGTTTTGGGAGTTAATAAGTTTCTTGGACACTTTTTATGCACTTTTAAGTTGTTTTGAGGGTCAAAGTGAAACTTATACACTTTTTAGGTGGGTTTTGAGTTTGAAAGTCATACTTAGACATTTTGATGTTGTAGTTGGGAGTTAAAGTGTCATTTGGACACTTTTTAGTTACTTTTTGATTGGTATTGAGTTTGTATGTCATACTTAGGTATTTTGAAGTTGTTTCGGGAGTTGAAGTGTTATTTACACACTTCTTAGGTACTTTTTCGTTGGTCTTGGATATTGTGAAGACTCTTGAGAATTATGTAAGTTGTTTTGGGAGTTAAAGTGTCATTTAGACACTTTGTAGGTACCTTTTGTTTGGTTTTGAGTTAAGAGGTCATAGTTATGCATTTTGGATTTGTTTTGGGAGTTAACGAGTCTCTTGAGGGTTTACACACTTTTTAGACATTTTTAGTACGTTTTGGGACTTAAGGGGTCATTTAGACACTTTTTAGATGAACTCACTGAAAAGTACGCAAAGATGGCAGAGCAAAATGAGAAGTTAATGAATCAACTTGTCAAATGGGAAGATAGATGGACCGATGTTCAAAAATTGTTGGGGCAAAGGCATGGAGGCGATGGACCTTCAACTTCTTAGATATCTTTTTTTTGAAATTAAAGTTCAAAATTATGGTTGTGGCTATCCTGCAGTTACGGTAGCCAATTCATGCATTTAGTACCTTTTTTTATATGTTTAAGTTATAATGTGTTGTGGCTATCCTGCAGTTACGGTAGCCAATTCATGCATTTATGGAGTTGTTTTGTAGTCAAAGTGTTATTTAGACACTTTTTAGCCATTCTTTGGTTGGTTTTGAGTTTAGAGGTCATAGTTGTGCATTATGGAGTTGTTTTTGGAGTCAAAGTGTCATTTAGACATTTTTTAGCCATTCTTTGGTTGGTTTTGAGTTTAGAGGTCATAGTTGTGTATTTTTGGACTTGTTTTTGGAGTCAAAGTGTCATTTAGACACTTTTTAGCCATTCTTTGGTTGGTTTTGAGTTTAGAGGTTATAGTTGTGCATTTTGGAATTGTTTTGTAAGCAAAGTGTCATTTAGACACTTTTTAGCCATTCTTTGATTGGTTTTGAGTTTAGAGGTCATAGTTGTGCATTTTTGGACTTTTTTTTGGAGTCAAAGTGTCATTTAGACACTTTTTAGCCATTCTTTGGTTGGTTTTGAGTTTAGAGGTCATAGTTGTGCATTTTGGAGTTGTTTTTGTAAGCAAAGTGTCATTTAGACACTTTTTAGCCATTCTTTGATTGGTTTTGAGTTTAGAGGTCATAGTTGTGCATTTTTGGACTTTTTTTTGGAGTCAAAGTGTCATTTAGACACTTTTTAGCCATTCTTTGGTTGGTTTTGAGTTTAGAGGTCATAGTTGTGCATTTTGGAGTTGTTTTTGTAAGCAAAGTGTCATTTAGTCACTTTTTAGCCATTCTTTGGTTGGTTTTGAGTTTAGAGGTCATAGTTGTGCATTTTTTGACTTGTTTCTGTAAACAAAGTGTCATTTAGACACTTTTTAGCCATTCTTTGGTTGGTTTTGAGTTTAGAGGTCATAGTTGTGCATTTTGGAGTTGTTTTTGGAGTCAAAGTGTCAGAAAAAGTTAACATTTTCATTATTTAATGACTGTAGAAAATTGTCACGAAGAATGGTTTCCATGACTTATAATAAATGTCAATACATGTTCTTTGTTGACTGTGTTTAAAAGTCATGAAACTAACAATGATGGCTGATTTCTCATGTGTCATCTATACACTTTAGATGATGGGCGATTAAATGACGAAAAAACAGAGTCAGAAATGTGGTAAAAACAGAGTCAAGAAATGTAATTACTACATGTTGAGTTCGAGGAAGGAGTTCTTGAGTTTCGGTGACGTAAAAGAATTCTACCTAAAAAACAGTATTCAAAGGTAGAGTATTTTTTCTATCTCAATCTCCTCTCAAAGCATGCTAATGTAATTTAGAATGTTTATCTCTATTTATGTTTATCTATTTTTTAAGTTTTTCCAAACGAAAATGATTGGCACAAGGCGATCAAATACTTCCACGAGGAGTTCAATTCCTTCAATTGGTATTAGAGTCAAATCATGCTTCTAATTTTTCTTTTTGAAAATAAAAATTAGAGAACAAGGTGGGTAAATTCTGCATTGTGAATGTGAGAATTGCAAAATAGATGTTTTCGAATTTTGGCATTTAGATTACTGTTTTTTACTTGATAAGATCATGTAAGGGTCCATTGTTTTGGACATTTAAATTTGGTAATCAAGTCAGTAAGTCTGTGTCGATCAAGGAGCAAATGTTACTAAGGAAGAAGATTGAAAACAGAGAAAAAAAAAGCAAAAACGAAGTAGATCGGAGCAGAATTTGTGCTTCTTCGCTAGAACACCGAGCTGAGTGCTATAGCACTACATAATAAAAGTTCGTAGTGCTGCAATGCTAGTCAAAAGTGTTGGGGTGCTTTGTTGGTTAAATGTGTGCCCAGAATCCTCTAGGTTGTGGGGTTTAAACTCTAATTGTAGTAGTTTTGCAATTTTTAATTCCATTTTTAATTTAATTTTTTATTGATTAAATTAATATAATATGATTATATTAATTTAATTATGTTCTTTGATTCCAAAATTCGGTTTATTTTTGCTATTTAATTTATTTTGAATATGATGTATGATTAAATTATTTGTATATATATATTGCATAATGTATGCTGTATAGATTAAAATCTCACCTTAGGATAAAAATTTTTCATGCATCATATTTAATGTAAATGTTATATTATATGATTGCATGATTTTATAAGCATGCTTATGCATCCTATTTAATATAAATATTATATTATATAGTTGTATATATTAATAAGCATGTCCATGCATCTTACCTTAATATAATTGTTATATTGTATCATGATATGCTTGAATTTCATTAACTAATATAAAATGTTATATTGTTTAATGAAATGAATATGCATGGATCATGACATTATCTTATTAAATGTAATGGTTATATTTGGCTAATGTCATTAGAATACATGTTACAGGTTTTAATATTTCATTAATATATAAGTGTTATATTTTAATGAGATAGATTAAAATCTATAATAAAGAATTGCATGCAAACATAAGTTACAAATGAGTTTTAAATGGTTTGAAATCAATTCACCCAAACTTATGTTTAATATTTCTAATTTGATTAGAAATAGGTTAATTTTTTAAATTTGTTTTAATAGGATTAAAATGAATATGGTAAAAGATTAAATTTATAAAATATTTGCCTATAAGGAACTTTTGTCTAAGGAAGGCTTTGTCTAAGACTAAGGTATTTAAGCTAATGGAAATGGAATACCCCTACCTGAAAACCGACCTAGAAGGTGAATTAGTCAAATATTTTATAAGCATGCAATGATTGTTTTGATTTATTAAAGTGTTTGATAAACCATAATCAAATTTGATAAACTATTCAACATAAGAGTTATGTTGGGCAAATTAACAAAGAATTTAGATAAATTATTAGCTGGATTTACTTAAGTTATAAACCCTAGCTTTAAAACATTCAGTGGGAGGAAAAAGATATATATGATTTGTCATTTCTTTTCATGTTTCTCCTCAAATGTTCACACGTGAGATCTATACTCGACCTCATGGCACCTTAGGAGTGTCCTCCCTTCGGAAGGTGTTTGCATAGGTCAATACCAAGGTGAACGGAGAGAGTGTTTATAGTAAGTGGGAGAGGGATGTGTGTCAACACATCCCATGGTCTCCTTCATTGGTTTGCTAGGTAAATTTCATGCTCGGCCTCGTGGCATCTTTGAAGTGTACTCCCTTCGAAAGGTGTTTGCATGAAATCTATCTCAAACTCTAGTAATGAATATGATCGCGTTAGTTTTTGCCCCAATCGATTTTTCTCTTTGTTTGGCTCATTGAAGAAGAACTCTAGGATCTAAAATGAAGGGTTGCACTTATAAGAAATTGTTAAGCAAGTTAATGATTTCTTAATTGAACAAATGGTGACTAGTTATTATAGGAATAAAAGTTATTCTGGTGTAATAATTGTTTAAGAGTATCTCAATTCAGTGAAGGGGTAACTAACCACCCTTCGGTGGCTTTGATCATAAATCATTGAAGCATAATTGCAAAACTTAGATGTTAAAATTGGGTTCATTAGTTTTTTTGCTAAATTTTGATTGGGTTAAAAGAACTATGCATTTTTCTAATGGAATTAATTTGCATGTATCAGCATCTTTAAACATGTCAATCGTTTTTATTACTTTGCTAAGTGTCGAGAAAACAAATGGAGAAAATTTACACGAGTTAGAAAAACACCATTAATACTATTCTCATCGTTGAGGACCTAAAATTTGCCACAAATGAGGATTGTCCTCAAGTCCCAGCTTAGAATGTATCTTGAAATATTTGTGATCCATATGAGAAGTGGGTAAAGGCAAATGAAAAGGTCAAAGCATACTTTCTTGCCAGCTTATCTGAAGTCTTGGCAAAGAAATATGAAACCATGGTCATCACACGTGAAATCATGGCTTCATTACAAAAGATGTTTGGACAACCATCCTCATGAATCAATATGACGGTCCACTCTAACGTGGTAGAAATGAATGGGGTCATCATTGATGAGGCTAGTTAGAAGTTTTATTATGGAATGTCCACTAGAGAGTTTCCTTCAATTCAGAACTAATGTTGTTATGAATAAGCTTAACTACTCCCTTATGATAGAACCTAAAATGTGTCATCTTAATGCCTCTAATCTCGCACGTTGATGATATTTGATGTGCTGAAATATGTTATTTTATAGGTTTCACGCAATTTGGAGGTAGAATCAAACGTTAGTCACATGGAGCTTAAACGAGTTAATTTGGAGCCCTAATGAAGCAATTAAACCAGCAAAAAGCTTGGTGCCACCGGTACGTTTTTTCCAAAGGCAAGCATTAAGCAGATATGAAGACAGCGTTGCTGTGAAACTCGAAATTTAACCTAAAACTTATTTGTTGAAAAGAGAAGAAACTAGTAAACTTTGGCAGTAAAAGGTTTAGTACGAGCCTATAGATTTAGAAAAATTTTGACGTAGAAATTCTAGGCTTGTGGAGTTAGAAAAATTTTGATTGCCTAATAGAGGGCTAGGCGTTGGTTGACAAGGTGGGAGGAAAAGTTTTTGTACAAATTTGAGTTTTGAGAAGAGCATAAGTTATAGAAGTGTTTGGGAGAAAACCACAATATGTAATTTTTCTAAATGTTGGACTATAAGGAGGCAAGTGTATTGTAAAATTTTCTAAGTGTCACAACTATGCTTGGAAAACAAAGTTATGAACGCATAGGACTTGGTATGGATGGTGATTTACCAAGTGTTGAAAACATAGTTGAGGGATAGCTTGAATAGCTTGGAACCAAGATTGAAACACATTGCACGGGGGAAAAACTAGGTCATAAACGCATAGTATCCCAAGGATGGATGCATGGTCCATATTCTGGAGGAAAAATTTCACTAAGTATAGGTGATGGATGCATAGTCTTGTCTAAGAAGCTTTTTGCTAAGTTTGAAAGAGTTTTAGGAGTTGAAAAGCAATATTTAGAGCCAAGGATAGTGGACGGATGAGAGGAAAACCTTGAGAATTTATTGGCTAAGTGTGGAATGCTTTGTGTAGGCTAAGTACAAGAAACACAAAATTTGAGTTGGATGCATGGTTTATAGATGTTGGTGAATGAGCAAGTTGAACAAAGTTAAAACAAAATACAAGGTTTGAAACACATGGTACATAGGCCAAGGAAGAGTAGGTTGGCATATACCTCATAAAGGAAGGAAAATTTGGCTAAGTACAAGATGCTAGGGTTTGGACGCATACCTAGTATGTTTGAGGAAAAATGGCTAAGTGTTAGATAGTTCTTGTTGAGTAAAAGGAAGCAAAAGAAGCATATCTCCATAAAACACAAGTTGGACGAATAGCCAAGGTGGAAGGAAGTTGGGGGTGGCACTTCTAGGATTGAACACCTCAAAAGGAGGAGGTGTCTTCATACATACGTAGGACAACGTGTTGAAGGCCACATATTTGGCTAAGTGTCAAGCTAGGAAGCAAGGTTGGATGACAAGACTTGTCATCCAACTCCTATAAGTAGATTTGAGCCTGAGAGATTGAAGCACACCAAAATTGGAGAAAGTACTCACCCCCTAAAAACTTGAGAGAAAGAGAGGATTCTTAGGAGGATTGGAAGGAGAAGTTGGCGTCCAAACCATCTGGGAGCGTTCAAAACCTCATCCAAGCATTAAGAAGGCACAACCCTGAAGGAATCGAATTCCTAGCGGAAACGAATAATCGCCTTGTGCCATTAAATTTGTTTTAGAAAACCAAAATATAGAGAACATGCAACAAGGATAAACAACTAAATTAGCATACTTTTTACAAGAATTAGAGATAGAAGAATCCTATCTTTGAAGACTGTCTTTGTTGTGGGAAACTTCTTCTATGAAACACGAACTGGAGAATTTCTCCAATGAATTCACAAGAAGAACTCTTCTTCTCTTGGAAGAATCAAAAAGAAGTTTTGTGGGCTCTCTTTGAATTTTGGCAAGGGAATTCTTATTAGAAAGAAGAGAGTTAAAGGGAGATAGTTTTCTTCCGAGCAAAAAAAAAAACACAGAACCTTTCTCTATACTGATACCTTGTAACTCCATCTTTTTTTACATGTAATTATGAGAGAGAACAAAATAACTCCCACGTAGTGGGGAGTTATTTTTAATTAATATAGTATTAATTAAAATTTAATTTAATTTAATTATATTATATTAATTCATATCTAATAAATTAATTAAATAAAGTTAATTAATTAAATATCTCATATTTAATTTAAATTTGAATCATATTCATATAACTTTCCCTCACATAACCTATAGTTTTAATATGAATCTCATTCATATAATTAATATTAAATCTCATTTAAATATTCTTCTCTCTTATAATATAAAGTATACATTTTGAATCTCATTCAAAATAAACTTTATATTATAATGTATCTATATACATTATGCTAATTGTATCATATACAATTAATTCCTTTATTAATTTGAACATTTCAAATTAAACCAAAATGTTTGATTCTTATACTCATCCTTTATGAGCTAGCAACGGGACCTTATGGACCTATAGTTAGAAGCTCAAATGATATGAGATTAATCAATTAAACTCTTTAATTAGATTAGTCAATATTCATTAACTGTAGGTCACTTCACCAAAGATTTACAGTTGCCCTCTTTGCACTATAGATATATTTCTGTGGCCACGAAATTTACTAATCAACAGTAAGTCGACCATTCACAAATTACTCATAAGTTGGGCCAAATTACCGTTTTACCCCTGTAGTTATATGTAACTTCTTAGGTACCACTGATCCCTCTAATGAACAAGCTGTTTATAGTCCAACTATAAACTAAACTGGAATCTACCCTTAAGGAGTAATTTATCTACTTACCCTAAACACAAGAAGAAGTGAACTCCATCTTGTGAAGATATGTTCCCAGCTCCCTAATTAGACAAATCCTCAAAATGGTAGGCTTATTAAGTCGACGATTTGGTCACTCTCACCCATACAGATCAAAGAATTGCTCTCATTGACAGGAGTTCATAACTCACTCAGGATTTAGGTCGAGTTACCTATACTCATACTATGAAATGTTAATTTCTATAATTAACGACGTTACAAAGAGAAATTAAATATTTCGCGGTCTGATCTTATACAAACTCTTTGCATAGGATATCCCCAATCACATGTTTACACATGAACGATTAGGATCAAATCGTTTTTAACACTTTATAACTCCTTGTAACAATTACAAAGTGGGTCATATTCATAGTGTTACCAGAATAAGGCACCCAACCTTATTCCCATACTACAGACCTTTTGGTTATTACTTAAATATGATCCAACCTTGTATGTCAACCACATACATGTTTAAGTTTACATAAAATAACCATGGAATCTTAGTTTATTAGGTTTAGTTAATGCATAAGATAGATAAAATAACTTCTTATTTTATCCAATAAATAAAATGTATATACAATTTACAAAACTACAAAACCCAAGAGATTTAGGACACACCAGTTCCAACAAGTCCTGCATCCAACAACACTATTTTGTGGCCAACAGTGCAATCTTGCATCCAACAGAGTTGTCCTGCATCCATTAGTGTGACCTTTGCGTCCAAGGTGCATTTCTAAGTGTCTAGAGAGGTTTTCTGAGGATTCAAAGTGCTGTCAGGTTGCATTTCCTTGGGTTTAGAAGCCTAGTTATAAGCCCCAGTTAGGTTTTAAAAAAGAAAGGTTTTAAAACCCTTGTAATTTGAACGATTCAAATTCTTCAAAAACTAAATATACCTTGTTTTACCCTTAGTGAGCTAGTAGAAGGACCTAATGGACCTACAGATTAGAAGCTCCAATGATACGAGATTAATTAATTAAGCTCTTTAATTAAATTAATCAACATTATTAAGTGTGAGTCACTCCATTAAAGACCCACAACTGCACTCTTCACATTGTAGACATATTTTTGTGTCCACGAATATAACCAATCAACAGTGAGTTGACCCTTCACGAATTGCTTGTAATTATAGCTTGGTCAAATTACCGTCTTACCCATGTAATTACATCTAACTCGTTAAGTCCCGCTGATCCTTTAATGAACAACCTGTTTATGGTCCTACCATAAACAAAATCCTCTCGAGCCAATGAGAGGGAGAACCCCCATTGTTCAAGACCCAAAGTCAGCACTTAAGGAAGCAATTCATCTACTTACCCTAAAGATGGGAAAAAGTGAACTCCATATTATGTAGCTATGTTCCAAGCTCCCTACTTGGACAAACCCCAAAATGATAGGCATGTTAAGTTAGCAAATTTGGCCACTCTCACCCATACAGATTAAAGAACTGCCCTCATAGATAAAAGTTCATAACTCACTTAGGATTAAGGTCAAGTCACCTATGGTCATCCTATGAAATGTTAATCTTTTCAGTCAATGGCGTTATACAGAGCGATCAGTCATTATGTAGTCTGGTCTTATACAAACTCTTTATATAGGATACCCTCACTCACATATCTCCACACGAACGATTTGGATCAAATCGTTTGTAACATTTACAACTCTTGTAACATTTACAAAGTTGGTCGTATCCATAGTATAACCAAGATAAGGCACCTAACTTTTATCCTTATACTACAGACTATTTAGGTTATTACTTAAACATCATCCACTAGAAACATAACTGCCACTACAAGAAATTTGCCCTTTCTCGATGACAAAAACCGTCAGAAAAAGCCAAAAAAACATTAGGAAAGCCTTTCCCAACGACTTTTATATCGTCGAGATCGTCGTCGGGATAGGCTCACGAGGAAAGCCTTTTCCCGACGGAAAAAAGTCATTTCGTCAAGAATCAATGATTTCCTGACAGAAAACCCCAACCGGTTTTCTCCCGACGCTCATAAGCTAGCATTGGGAAAAGTGACTTCTCCCGATGCCAAAAGATTGCTTTATGGCGTCGAAAAAAATGGCTTCTCCCGACGGTTAGGTGTTGGGAGAAAGCATTTCTCTCGATGCCATTGTATCGGACGTCAGGAGAAATGCTTTCTCTTGACACAATTAAACACATTTAACGTTGGGAGAAGTGATTTCTCCCAATGCTCATAAGTTGGCATTGGAAAAATCACTTCTCCTGACACTAAAAGTTGGTTGAGTGTCGGGAGAAATGCTGTCGGGAGAAAGCATTTCTCCCGACGCCATTGTATCGAACGTTGAGAGAAATGCGTTCTCCCAACGCTAAAATGTGTTTGGGCGTCGAGAGAAGTTATATTTCTCGATGAAATTTGAACGTGGCGTCGGAAAAAGTACTACCAAATGTTATGAATGTTATTTTTCCCAACGCCACCTTTAAATTTGGCGTTGGGAGAGTGTTTTTTTTATATTAAATTTTTATAATTTATTAAATATCAAAACTATTTAAAATTTATTAAATATCAAACTTGTTTATAATTTATCAAATCTCAAACCTGTTTAAATTCAACATTTAATTAATTTTCTTCCATAACATTAACACTTAAGTAACGATACATAGTATCTTAAAAATTACATAATTAAAACATAAACACCAAAATGACATTTAAAATTATCTTCAACATTACATATTATCTTTATCTTAAACATTACATAGTATCTATAAAACATTAAAACCAAAATAACATTACAGATCTACAAATTACAAGTCTACAACTTAAACTTTGCTTTTCCGAGAGATCCATCTTAAAGCTAGTCCTTCGAGCTACCTACAAAATACAAACTTAAACATTATACATTTACCCATACACTAATATCAACAATGATATAAAACTTAAACATAACTATGCACTTATTCACATACTAATCTCAAACTCAATATAAAACTTAAACTTAAATTTAGTAACATTATAACATATACCAATCTCCAACCTAACTTCAAACTCAATAAAATTCAACTCAAACTTAAAGATAACTATGCAGTTACTCTTATACAAATTTTAAAACTAGATGCTCAAACTAAGAAAGATATTTATATTACTTTCTTAAAAATCAAATAAATAAAGATTTTTATTTCTACCATGGTTTCTCGTATGTGTACAAAGGTCTTGGACCCAGTTGTATGAATAAACTTCAGAGCTGATCGATTCTTTTGATTAGTCTCCACCACTCTCTAATAAAACGAAAAAGGCTTGTTGAAACAAAGCAAAAACATTGTTAAGTTGAAACAAGGAACAAATTATGTAATTACTCAGCGATACTCAGAGATATAGGAGAAACTCATTGAGAAAAAGTAAGCAAAGAATCAAAGTTTTATTCCAAAATTTTGACAAGGCATTAAATAATAAGCGAAGTTGTAGTCTACATTTACTTCAGTGTGTAGGATAAGAATTTTTCTACATCATTTGCCTACCTTTCATTGATATTAAATGACAAAAAGTAATTAATCAAAGAAAAAAATCTAAAAGAAACTGGAAGAAAAACCAACGAAAGAACAAAAGTTTTAATGGCATCAGATAATAAGTGAAGTTTTGAGTACGCACAAAACATCAATATATCAATAAGCGAAAATAAAGTATTCATCATTTGCCATTATAAATAAATTCACAAAATTCAAGTAAAAGGAAAATAAATAAATAATAATCAAAGTTGCTGAAATTTTGATAGGTCCATTTGACGCCAAGACAAAGATCAAATATGAAATGGGTTGGTAAGCCAACCTTTCGATATTTGCATCTGTATTAGCCCCTTGATCTGTTTATAACAAAGTCAATAAGAGGATAAACAGATGCATCTAGATCATCAGAAAGAGAAAATTGGAACAATTAATAAAAAAGAAAAATCATTCAATGAACAGAAAATGATTGCTCGATTAAAACCTACAGTCGGAATCGACAAGAACTTCAAGAAATTGAACCTATGGACGACAGATCGACTGAAGTAGAACGGCGAGCTGGGTGGTAGATCAGCTAGAGCAGATCTACGGTGGCGTGTGACGTTGGGAGCAGATCTGCGGCGGTGAGTGCAGTGGTGGGGTGGGGCGCTAGGAGCAGATCTAAGGCGGTGAGT
Organism: Citrullus mucosospermus; assembly: GCA_030954485.1. Classification (NCBI taxonomy): domain Eukaryota; kingdom Viridiplantae; phylum Streptophyta; class Magnoliopsida; order Cucurbitales; family Cucurbitaceae; genus Citrullus; species Citrullus mucosospermus. The sequence continues at coordinate 10,620,722 of CM062064.1, read as the reverse complement.
ACAGCGATGGTAGAAGTCTGGGGCAGCAGAGGCTGGAGAAGATCGGCGGTGGCATGCGTGTGGTGTTAAGAGCAGATTTGTAGCGGTGGTATGCGGCGTTGGTGAAAGTTCGGGGTGGCTGGAGCATATTGGTGGTTTTGGGTTGGTGGTGGGCGCCGGCAAGAGTGAAAGAGAAGAAGTAAATGGGGGGAAATTGGGGATGGGGGAGTTTTTAAAAACATTTCCCAACGGTGGCTTAATTATCGTCGAGAAAAGTTGCTTTTCATGATGGTATTTTTATTACCGTCGAGAAAAGTCATTTCTCCCGACGGTAATTAAAACACCGTGGGGAGATGACTTCGAAAAAATCCCTACTTCCTTATCCCCGACAATATTTTAATGACCATCAGGAGAAATGGGTTTTCCCAATGGTAATAAAAATACCGTCGAAAAAAGCAACATTTTTCGATAGTATTTTTATTACCGTTAGTAAATCCCATTTCGAAAAAATTTGAAAAAATTCCTTACTTTCTTATCTCCCGACAGTATTATAATGACCGTCGGGAGAAATAGGCTTTGCCAACGATAATTAAAATACTGTTGGAAAATGCTAATGACCATCGAGACAAAATTTCTCTTCTTCTTTACATCCCGACAGTGGTGCTAAGCGTCGATAGAACTAATCTCTCTTCAGATGCTAAATAAATTTCGTCGGGATAGGCCTAGTTTTCTCAACGAAAATAAAAAAATGGGTTGGCATAGCTACTTTTTCCCGATGCCAAAAAAACTGTTAGGAAAAGAACTTGTCCCTACAGTTTTTTTGGCGTCGGGAAAAGTTTCATCTTGAAAACCAAAATTTCTTGTAGTGTGCCCCAAGTATTTGTAGAGAAAAAAAAGCCAAACAAGGTAAATATGATTTACTAGTTTTGGAAACTTTTTTAGTGGAGAATGATGATTTGGCCTAGATAATTGATTTAGGCGCCACTAATCATGTGTGTTCTTCTTTTCAGGGGATTGGTTCCTAACAGTAGCTTGGGATTGGTTGGCGAGATTACCATGTGGGTTGGAACTAAGTAGGTCATCTCAGTGGTTGCAGTGGAACGCATCAAATTACTTTCAGAATTTTTTTTCTTTTGTTAAAAGATGTTTATGTAGTTTCTAGTTTAAAAAGGAACTTAATTTCTGTTAAGTGTTTGTTATAACAATCTTATAATATCAATTTCAATGTAAATAAAGTGTTTATTTATAAAAATGGTGTTGATATTTGTTCAGTGAGCTTAGAGGGTAATTTATATGTGCTAAGCTAGTTAGCATCTAAAAGGCTTTTAAATACTAAAATGTTCAGAACTGCAACAACTCAAAATAAAGACAAAAGATTTCTCCTCAAGACAATGCCCAACTTTGGCATCTAAGATTAGGTCACATAAATCTCAATAGGATTGAGAAATTGGTTAAGAGTGAACTTATACGCGAGAGAAGAAAACTTTTTACTTGTATGTGAGTCATGCCTTGAAGGCAAGATGATAAAAAGACCTTTTACTGAAAAATGTTATAGAGCCAAATAGCTCTTAGAGCTTGCGCATTCAAACCTTTATGGTATGATGAACATTAAGGCAAGAAGAGGTTTTGAATATTTCATCTCTTTTATAGATGATTATTCAAGATATGGGTATCTTTACCTAATGCAACACAAGTCTGAAGCTCTTAAAAAGTTCAAAAAGTATAAGGCTAAGGTTGAGAATTTATTAGGTGAAACAATTAAAACACTTCAATTAGATCGAGGTGGAGAGTATTTGGATTTAACATTCTAGAACTATATGATAGAGCATGAAATCACATTCCAACTCCCGGCCCCTGGTACAACTCAGGAAAATGGTGTATCAAAAAGGAGAAATAGAACCTTGTTAAACATAGTTCGGTCTATGATGAGTATGAGTTATGCTCAATTACCTAGCTCGTTCTTGGGACATGTAGTAGAGACTGTAGTATATATTTTTGAACAACATTCCATCCAAAAGTGTTTTTGAAACTCCTTTGGAATTATGGAGAGGTCGTAAAGGTAGTTTACGACAGTTCAAGATTTGGGGTTGTCTAGCATATGTGCTTGGGACAACTCCAAAGAAATTGGAACCCCATTCAAAAGTATGCCTATTTATAGGCTACCCTAAGGAAGTGAGAGATGGTTTCTTCTATGATCCAAAAGAGAATAAAGTATTAGTACCGAAAAATGCTATATTTTTTTGAAGAAGACCATATGAGGGATCATAAACCTCGCAGTAAAATCATGTTAAACGAGCTTTCTAATGAAACTACTAAAACTTCAACCAGAGTTGTTGAAGAGGCTGGAACATCAGTAAGAGTTGTTGATGGGGCTTCATCAAGTCAAGCATATCCTCCTCAAAAGTTGAGGGAGCCTCGACGTAGTGGGAGGGTTATAAACCCACCTGCTCGTTATTTAGGTTTAACTAAAACTCATGACATCATACCAAATGATGAAGTTGAGGATCCATTAACCTACAATCAGACAATGAATGATGTGGACAAAGATGAATGGGTTAAAGATATGGATCTTGAAATGGAGTTTATGTACTTCAATTCAGTCTAGGATCTTGTAGATCAACCAGGTGGGGTCAAACTTATTAGTTGCAAATGGATCTACAAGAGAAAAAGAGGTGTAGATGGAAATGTGCGAACTTTAAGGGTAGACTAGTGGCAAAGGGTTATACCCAGGTTGAGAAAGTAGACTATAAAGAAACTTTCTCACCTGTTGCCATGCTTAAGTCTATCTGAATCCTCTTGTCTATTGCCAATATTATGACTATAAAATATGGCAAATGGACGTCAAGACTACGTTTTTTTCAATGGTAATCTTGAAGAGACCATTTACATGAATCAACCAGAAGGATTCAACAAAGTTAAGAACAAATGGTTTGAAGCTTAATCGGTCCATTTATTGATTGAAACAGACATCTCGATCTTGGAATATAAGATTTGAAAATCAAGTCTTATAGTTTTGACCAAAATGTTGATGAACCTTGTGTCTACAAGAAAATCATCAACAGTTTAGAGCTTTTTTAGTGTTGTATGTGGATGATATTCTACTTATTGGGAATGATTTAAGTCTACTGATAGATGTAAAGAAATGGCTAGCCGCCCAATTCCAAATGAAAGAATTTGAGTGAGGCGTAGTTTGTTCTAGGGATCCAAATCATAAGGGATCGTAAGAACAAAATTTTGGCATTGCTTAAGGCATCATATATTGACAAAATGCTTGTCAAATATTCGATGCACAATTCCAAAAAAAGGTTTATTACCTTTCATATATGAAATTGTATTGCCTAAGGAATAGTGTCCTAAGACTCCTCAAGTATCTTCGGAGAACGAGGGACTACATGCTAAGGATTTGATCCTTATAGGATACACTAACACTGATTTTTAGGCTAATAGAGATTCTAGAAAATCCACATCAGGATCGGTGTTCACTCTAAACGGAGGGGCTGTAGTCTATCGTAGCACAAAGCAAGGTTGTATTGTTGAATCTACCATGGAAGTAGAGTATGTAGCTGCTTGTAAAGTTGCTAAGGAAGCTATTTAGCTTAGGAAGTTTTGGACAAACCTAGAAGTTGTTCCTAACCTGTCAATGTCCATCACCCTTAACGTGATAATAGTGGTGATGTGGCAAATTCCAAGGAGCTCAGAAACCACAAGCGAGGAAAGCATATAGAGTGCAAGTATCATCTAATACAGAAGATTGTGCAATGAGGAGATATGATCATCACGAAGATTGTTTCGAAGCACAATGTTGCTGATCCATTTACAAAGGCTCTCACAACTAAAGTTTTTTAGGGTCACTTGGAGAGTTTAGGTCTACGAGATATGCATCATCTAATCTAGGGCAATTGGGAGATGTCACTAAGTATAGAGTCATGCCCTAGTTTATTGTTTTGTGTACTTTACTTGTATTGTACTTTGTATTGTACACTCCACTAGCTTTAGAACAAGTGGGAGATTATTGGGACTGGTATCCTAAATCTCGTAGGGTTCTCATAGTTTGTAATCTTTGTAAACAATTATTTATTCAATAAAACAATGAGTTATTTTATTTGTTTTTACATTAACTCAATCCAACTAAGATGCGTGGTTATTTTATGTAAACTTAAACATGTATGTAGTTGACATACAAGGTTGAATCATACTTAAGTAATAACCAAAAAGGTTTGTAATATAGGGATAAGGTTGGGTGTCTTATCTTGGTAATAATACTATAGATACGACCCACTTTGTAATTGTTACAAGAGTTGTAAAGTGTTACAAACGATTGATTCTAATCATTCATGTGGAAACATGTGAGTGAGGGTATCCTATACAAAGAGTTTGTATAAGACTGGATCGCGAAATATTTAATTTCTCTTTATAACACCGTCAATTGAAGAGACCTCTCTCAGGATATGTCGACAAGGTTGGAGGAGCTACTGACTATCCAGATTTGGATTCGTCAACGGATGCAACAAAGGAAGCTACTAGGGGCAGAGGCAGGAGTACCCGTCTCAGGTGGGAAAAGAGAAGGAACTCAATATGACCTTTCGCTCATTGGAAGGAATTCGTAGCGGTATTCACAGTGAAGTAGGATGCTTCGATTCTTTTTCAGTTGACTAAGCGAAGCGACACATTCCAGCTCGTAAGTCTAAGGATTCCTCATCATCTTATCTGACGTGCTGACTATCTTATCCTTCCTCCCATCCAGGGTGGCTTACTTTATCGCATCTTTACAGTCGTGTGTAACATAATAGTAATAAGTAACATTTCATAGGTTGACCATAGGTGACTCGACCTTAATTCTAAGTGAGATATGAACTCTTGTCTATGAGGACAATCCTTTGATTTGTATGGGTGAGAGTGATCGAATCGCCGACTCAATAAGCCTACCATTTTGGGAATTTGTCTGAGTAGGAAATTGAGAACATATCTTCACAAAATAGAATTCACTCCTTCCCGTCTTTAGGATAAGTAGATAAATTGCTCCCTTAAGGGTTGATTCCGAGTCTTGAACAATGAGGCCTCACCTTCTCACTGGGCTGAGATGGGTTAGTTTAAAGTCGGACTATAATCTGTCTATTCATTAGAGGGACTAGTGGTAATTAAGGAGTTAAATGTAACTACAAAGGTAAAACAGAGACATAGTGGTAAAAAAAGGAGACATAGTCTCAATAAATGGCAAAGAGGTCATGGGTTCAATCCATGGTGGCCACCTACTTAGGACTTAATATCCTAGAAGTTTCTTTGACACCCAAATGTTGTAGGGTCAGGCAGATTACCCTGTGAGATTAGTCAAGGTACAGGTAAGCTAGCCTAGACATTCTAGATATATAAAAAAAACAAAACTACAAGGGTAAAATGGTAATTTGACCTAGATATAGCTATGGGCAATTGTCAAGGGTTGACTTACTATTGATTGGTTATATCTGTGGCCACAAAAATATATCTATAATGCAAAGTTTGTACATCTTTAGTGGAGTGATCTGCAGTTAACTAATATTGATTAATTTAGTTAAAGAGTTTAATTAGTTAATCTCATATCATTGGAACTTTTAATCTATAGGTCCATTAGGTCTCATTTCTAGCTCATTAAAGTCTTCCTTCAACTGCAGAAGGTCTTTCTTCAACTACAAGGGAGTTATTTTCCTTTTTCTTTTTCCTTTTTGTATATAGTATTATTTATTAAATATAATTATATTAAATCAAATTTAATATAATATATATTATTAAATAAATAAATAATTAATTAACTAATTAACTATTTATTAATTAATTAATAATTAATTAATTAACTAATTAACTATTTATTAATTAATTAATAAATATCACATATTTATTAATAATGCATTTAAATCATATAAAAATGCATATCTCTCTTTTAAGTTATAGTTTTAATATGAATCTCATTCATATTAGTTGTACTCCATAGTTTTAATATAAATCCAATTAATATTAAATTAATATTCGAATCTTATTCTCTCATATTATACAGTTTTAATTATAAATCATATTTATAATTAACTATATACTATAATGTATCATAATACATTGTACTTCATATTAATCCTTATTAATATAAAATTCTCTTTAATAATTTGAACAATTCAAATTATTCCAAAAATTAACTGATTTTTATTTTACCCGTAGTGAGCTAAAAGGGAGATTTAATGAATCTACAGTTTTAGAAGCTCCAATGATTTGAAATTAAATTAATTAAACTCTTTAATTAACTTAACTAACATTCATTAACTATGAGTCACTTCACTAGAGACCCACAACTGCACGCTTTACACTATAGATATATTTTTGTGTCTATGGATATAACCAGTCATCAATAAGTCGATCCTTTAGAAATTGCTCATAATTACGACTGGGTCAAAATTATTGTTTTATCTCTGTAGTTACTTCTTTCTCCTCAAGTCTCACTGATCCTCTAATGAACAAAATGTTTATGGTCCTACCATAAACAAACTTCTCTCAAACCAATGAGAGGGAGGGGCCCCTTATTCAAGACTCGAAGTCGGCACTTAAAGGAGCAATTCATCTACTTTCTCTAAAGGCAAGAATGAGGGAGTTCCTTCTTGTGTAGTCATGAGAGCCTTCATAAATGGATCGGCAACGTTGTGCTTCGAAGCAATCTTCGCGATGATCACATCGTCCCATTGCACTATCTCCTAAATGAGATGATACTCGTGCTCTATATGCTTCCCTATTTTATGGGTCTAAGGCTCTTTGAAATTTGCCACAACGCCACTATTATCACAATATAGGGTGATTGACATTGACATGTTTGGAATTATTTCCAAGTCTATAAAATACTTCCTGAGACAGACAACTTCTTTAGCAACTTCACAAGCGGCTACATATTCTGTCAACATACACAAGCATGTTCTTTTAAGATACTTGAGAATGGTCTTAACCGTAGTCTAGTGATCAAATCCTGGATTGGATTGATATCTACTGACTATCCCTACTGCATGGCAAATGTTAGGCCTAGTACACAACATGACATACATGAGGTTACCCACTATAGATGCATAGGAAATTCGTCTCATCTTCTCAATTTCTTGAGGTGTCTTAAGACACTGTTTCTTAGACAAGATAACTCAATGCCTGAAAAGTGATAAACCTTTCTTGGAATTCTGCATCAAATACCTGACAAGCATTTTGTCAATATATGATGCCTAAGAAAAGGCAAGCATTTTGTTCTTATGATCCCTAATGATCTATATCCCTAGACTAAACTAGGCTTCACTCAAATCTTTCATTTGGAATTGAGCAACCAACCATTTTTTGACATACATTAGTAAGCATACATCATTCCCCATGAGTAGGATATCATCCACATACAAAACTAAGAGAACTACTAAATTTTTTATGATTTTCTTATATCAAATATTATGTTCCAAGATCGAGATGCTTGCTTCAATCCATAAATTGACCCATTAAACTTGCAAACTTTTTTCTTAACCTTGGGCAATGAATCCTTTTAGTTGTTTCATGTAGATATTCTCATAAAGATTACCATTAAAAAAAGCAGTCTTGACGTCCATTTGTCATATTTCATTGTCATAATATGTGACAATGGACAAGAGAATACAAATTGACTTTAAAATGACAACAGGTGAGAAAGTTTCATCATAGTTCACTCCCTCAACTTGGGTATAATCTTTTGCCACTATTCTAGCCTTAAAGGTCTACACCTCTCTTCCTCTTGTAGATCCATTTGCAACTTATAAGTTTAACCCGATTAGGTTGATCTATAAGATCCTAGACAAAATTGAAGTACATAGACTCCATTTTCAGATCCATGGCTTTAACCCATTCCTCTTTGTTCACATCACCCATTCCTTGATAATAGGTCATTGGATCCTCAACATCATCATTTGGTATGACGGCTCGAGATTCTGTTAAATCCAAATAGCGAGCAAGTTGGGCTATAACCTTCCCATTAGATCGAGACACCCTCAATTCTTGAGGAGGATGTGCTTGACTAGATGAAGGAACATCAACAACTCTTGTTGAAGTACTAGCCTCTTCAACAACTCTTGTTGAAGTTTCAGTAGTTTTTTCACACCCCATCCCGAACTACCCTCCCGTAGCCCGAGACGAAGTGTGAGGACAGCAGTCGTCGACTTCCCGGTCAATTGCCACATCAAACTTACCTTATAGTCCATTTAACTACCTTTCCTAGGACGGTAATACACTAACTCACTCTTGACAAACCTCGACTTCGATCAACAACGGGAACAGTTATGCTACCTGAAAAATGAAAAACATATGAAAGGGTGAGCTAACAGCTCAGTGAGTAACGGTTTTTGAAAACATCTTACTTTAACTATAAAACTGGTCATAATTTAAACATTTTCAATCTCGCATAAAATATAACTATTCAAATCATATTAAAATATACTCAAATATCATTGTTAAATCATGCATATTTGTTTTAGTGTAAATATTCAAAAATCTCATTTACTTCAAAATCATTTAACCTAGTTGAGGCGGAGCGATGCTCTATGCTTCTCAACGTCAGTTATCCCTAGTTGTGTGTAGTAATCTCAACACATCAATGTCGTATATTCCTCTATGTGCACATAGGTATTATAATCCGGGCTGCCCACAATGCCTTCTCCAAGTCCCTGAGCATTGGGGTCCATTTCCATATCCAGGTTACCCATTTGCCTTCTACGAGTCCCTCAGCATTGGGTACCTTTTTCTATATCCCGGCTACCCTTTGGCCTTCTCCAAGTCCCTGAGCCCCGGGTGCCTTTTCAAAGTTTTATAAAGTACACAATATGTTTTGGAAACATTATATCATAAACTCGTAGTTAACCGTTTCCAAATAAAAGCATATAAAATCAAACAGCATGCTTCCAATAAACTCAATTTCAAAGCTTTAATATCAAACAACATGCCTTTCAAATAAGTTTATTTCCCAATCTTTCATAAAATCATATGTCATCAAACATCATGCTTTCTAGTAAAATCATGAAATCATATATTATCAATCAGCATGCGTTTTATAAACTTATAACAAATAACCAGCATACTCAAATGCTTTTCAAATAAAAATGCATGCACTGTTCGTTGAAAACTCATGAATTCATGTTCATATTACAAAACCAATGATATTAATCATAAAGAACGCATTCATATTTTGGAAAACATTAGTGTTACTCTCTTCATACTTGCTCAAGAATAGTTCCTCTTCCTTCCTTCTATTTCTCTTTCCCAAGCTTCTTGGACGCAGCGTTCTGAAGTCTAGAACGCAAGGCAACTTATATTCCTCTGTCAGCTTGGTTGGACGCAACCCTGCCCTTGAACGCAAGGTTGATAGCTAACGCGAGGTGCAGCCTAACTCTTCTTACTTCTCTTTTGGATGCGTCGACCTCTCTTGGACGCAAGGTCCAACTTGAACGCAGAGTCTATCTTTGGATGCAGCATTCACCTTGAACGTAGAGTTCGTCTTAAACGCAAGGCTGATCCCTTAAATACAAGACAACTTCTTTAACACAAGATAGCTAAGTTGTCAAGAATATCCTCTCTCTTGGCCGCAGACTTCTACTACGGATGCAAGGATTCCTCCTTTCTGCCTTCTCTCTCCCTTTTCTCTCAAGAATTCAAAACTAAAGGATCATCAGTCGCTCATTTTCCCTCAAGGTCCTATTTATAGCTTTGGTATAGAGGGCTTGTCATCCTACTTCTCCTCTCTTTTTGCCACTTGTTTGCCACATGTCACGCTGCATGCTTAATTAACCATGCATTTATCCAAGCGTCACCTTGCATGAAACACTCAACATGCCTTCTAACACCTCCTACTTATAAGGTGTTAAATCTATATGAAGCCACCTAGCCTTTATAAGCTTATCTTATGCGTCCAATATATTCCAATATACAAACTATTCATCCAACATAATGCCCCTATGCGTTCATTGAATTCCCTTTAAGGTTTTAGCTTCATTACTTACTTTCCTTACTCCTCACCATACTTTGAACTCGTTTCTCCACTGCATACTACTAGGCATCAATGTCTCAAACGCACACTACTATGTGTTTGTACCTTACTGCATAATACCATGCGACTGCCTTAACCGCATACTATCATGCATCCATCACTTCTTTCCTCATATCCATATCTTAACTACAAATCCTTTCTCTTGAGTGATAAACACCGGCTACGTGGTTTACCCTTAATAACCAAATCCAATTCAAGCCCTTTCTTTATGCGTTTGCACTCTTTGCGTTTACCTTTACTTCGTTCTGCGTCTATGACCTTCCTCCTATCCTTGAGGATTTCCTTGGTTAATCCTGTATGCGTTCTTGTGCTGTAATCCAAGTTATGCTTCCAACCTCTTCCTTATGCGAGCCATTTTCTCACGATAAATCCTATCATATAACCATCTCCAGCCTCCTTCCTTTAGGCTTACTTCTCAACCTTCTAACTTATCCAATTCAAAATCTTCCTTAATGGAAGTCATGCGTTTACCTTAAATTATTTTAGCATCTTTCCTCGATTCTACCTTATGCGTTTTAGCCTTCTTTTAGATTTCCTTTCAACGCATCACTACTCAACTTTAATCCTTACTCATACGTCCTACTTAAGCCAATGCTTACATCTTCTTCATAATTACCTCCTATGCGTTTCACTTCTTTCCCTTCAAGCTCTCGGGTTACTTCCTATGCGTCCACCTTTATCACGCGTTACCTTAGTCCTGACCATGCGTCCAACATGGTCTCTTACTTCTTTTCTTTATAGGCTCTTCAACGCATCGGTTTTTAAAAGTAGAGTGTGACAAGTTTCATTATAAAGTTCATTCAATATGATTTTACTATGTAGTTTATGCTCCCTAATGTGGTCTTCCTTTAAGAAAGTAGCATTTTTTCATACAAATACTTTGTTCTCTATTGGATCATAGTAGAGACCACCTCTCATTTCTTTGGAGTAGCCTACAAATTGGCTTAACTTTGAGCATGGTTCCAATTTCTTTGGATTAGCCACTAGCCCATGTGTTGGACATCCCCAAATCCCGAGATGCCATAAACTACTTTTAAGACCTCTACATAATTCAAACAGAAATACTTTTTGATGGAACTTTGTTCAAAATATGAGTTGCATTCACTACTACATAACCCTAGAACAAGTTAGGTAAGGAAGCATAACTCATTATCAACCAAACCATGTCTAGTAGGGTTCTATTTCTCCTCTCTGATACACCACTTTGTTGAGGTGTATTAGGCGCTGAGAGTTGAGATCTGATTCCATGTTCTATCAAAGAGTTTTGAATTTCAAATTAATGTAAGCAATTCTTCTCTTCGAGTGTCGTTCAATTCCCGAAGAGAAATCATCAAAAGAAATTTATATTACCGAATCCTACTCCTATTACTACGATGGAGTAACAATAGTGGAAAAGTTCGGTTGAACCATAGGGAATGTAGTCTTTGTTTCGTTAAGCTAATTTCCTAATTAAAGCAATAAATGGGGGATTTTGATGTGAATTAGAACTAGGCATGGAAGGAAAATAAAAGCAACGGGTAAATATAACCAAGGATGAGGAGATCAAGTTCTCGAGAGCAATTCGATTCCTATGTAATTTCTATCACAGACTTACTTTTGATTAAAGACATATTCGATTGCTTACACATTGACCTATTTAACTTAATTAGACTAGTCGACGTTACAGGCAGCCAACTCATCGAATTTAGGTAAATAAGCGCTCTAATTATCAACTAAAGCCTAAGCTTTAATTAAACTACAAGTTTTGAGTCCTAATTAGGTTTAATAGCAATCAATTAAAACCAAAAAGATGTGCATTAAGCTTTGGAGTTCCTGATGCGTACTTTCTGTGTTACCGCAATTGTACGGGTCAAGTTATAATATAAGACGATTAAGTTCCGAATAACGTTCCACTGAGGATCCAATTGTGAAGGTTTAAGTTACTTAGCTATTCTAGAATGAATCAATTTTATTTGAGGATTCGATCTTGAGTTATGATCTAAGAAAAACTAAAAAGAAAAGCAAGTAAATAAGAAACACAAGAGTAAAAAAGAGTTCTAGGGTATTGAATACTTGTTTACTTCATAATGTAACATTCTAGGGTTCATGGATTTTATTGCAATTTATATGCTTAAGTCTAGAAACATCAATCCAAGTTATTTTCTTTAAAAAACAACCTTTTCTCATGCAACTCAATTGATTACTAATTTCTTGAAACCAATACAAATTACATGGCATTAAGAGTAGTCTTTAGCAACCTTCATTGTTAACCTAACTATTTTCATGATAGATTAACAATAATTCATTGTTATAGATCCAATTAGACATACAATTATCTCAACCATACATCTAATCTAACATTCAAGGATGGCCAATCACAAGAATTAAGCACAATAACAATGACAAGCATATTCATTACAACAAAACGATGAAGAGTCTACAATATCAACATAACTTCATAAATAATTCATCAATACCCTAAAACTAAAGAGTTTAGCCACTCATAGCTTAAATCAACATATTCACAAACAAATTAAGCATAGAAAGAGTGTAAAAAAGGAAAACTATACTGAAAAGAAGCTCTTCGTTTAGGAAAAACCGCCAAGATGTCCTTGGTCTTCACGTCGGAAACTCGAACAGTACCAAACTCTCTTTCAAACTTTCTTCTTTCTTCCTTGCAGCTAACTCACTCTTTGGGACTCTCTATTGTGTCTCTTAGTGTGTTGATTGTTCTGATTCTTCTTTAGGGCTGCTGAAAACCCTCTAATTTATAGAGTTAGCCGCCTAACATTTTTTCCAAAAGTGTAGATTTTTCAAATAAGGAAAGATGGCGTAACGACGCTGGTCAACGACGTCACTGCGCTGTCCGAAATCAAATGGTGGCGTCGCTGCAGTGCTGTGCGTCATAAAATCCTACCCTCGCTGCCATGTCGGTGCTGTTGCACTAATGTTGGGTGGTGCTCTTGGGAAAAAGCGCCGCGGCGCTGCCCTGTTTTTGGTAGTTTGGTGATTTTCTTCTCTTTTTCACTTGATTTTAGCTCGGTTTAGTTCTTTTGGTTTTTGATTCTTATTTTCTTTATTTTGACTTGAAAACCATTAACAAACAAGTGAAATCTAATATAAAGTCCTTTAATTTAAGAGAATAAAAAGCACTTTTCAAGTGCTTTTCAGTTCCAATATGTGATTAACTAATGGCAAAGCCCTAACTTAATTAACCAAAATTTCATTGAATCTAGGTTAAGCATACATTTTAAAGCATATGGACAACCTATATGCCTTAGCATCCATACAAAAACCCTTGCTACTTATCGGTTTAAAGCATGGACAAACATAAAGGAAACGCGCGAGCAAAACCGATTAGCTAAGACATACATTTGAGAAAAGGGGCGTCAATTCATTCAAAAACATACATCTAAATATACATTAGATTCAAAGAATCACGATCAAAATATGAGGTTTATACAAAATCAATTCTCAAGAAATTACATGGGTTTGCTTTAAGAACAAGAAAACACTTACCTTAACATCTTCATAGACAAAGAAATTGAAGGGGAGAGTATCCTGTCCATGATTACAACCCAAAAATTGAAGAAAAACCTAAGCTAAAAGGTGAAAAAGAAGAAAAATCGAGCTAGGGCTAAGTTCTTCTCTTCCTCCTCCTCCTTTTTTGTCCTAAAAATGAAGCATCTATATAAATCTACCTCGAAGCGTCGCTACTCTCTAGGTAGAAATCGAAGTGCCTACCTAGAGCGTAGTGACGCTACGCGTTGCGCTCAGGCACGCGTGTGTGTCACTTGTCTGTCAAAATCCAGAGCGCAGCTGCGCTCTCACCATTTTCAGCCTACTGCCTTTGAGCGTAGTACTACGTTTGGTAGAACGCAGATACGCTTTTAGGGGCATTTTCGTCATTTTGCTTCAAATTGTTGTCGAATGCTCCGTTTCGATCCAAATTGCACTCGAAATGTTCCGATGGTTTCCTTTGCTCATTTTCCTATCAAAAAAACTAAATAAAGAATTAAATTCCTAAGAACTATCATGATTTAGGTACAGAGAGATAACTCTTTTCAGGAGCTACCGAAACACCCCCCACTTAAACCTTGCTAGTCCTCGAGCAAGAGAAAAACACAAGCACGAGAGCAAACAACCGAAAAGATTACATTCAATATGACTCAAGCCTCAAAACTCAAACATGCAACAAAGCTTAAAAACAAGAAACTTGCAACTTAATTAACTATTTAACACTTGTTCTATTCTTCCCCACGTGTGTGTGTGTGTGTTAGCCAACTTAGGTGAACTCTAGAGACTCAGGACAACCTTATGGCATACTCCATCTATCTTTCCTCTACTTCTAGCTTGGGCACCGATAATCAAACAACCTAAACTATTAAGAAAGTAATGGTTCGACTAGAGTGCCTAAAACTCACACGACAAAAAAATAGAAGGCGTTTCTTTCACTTAAGGGCAATAACTTTCACACGTCCTAACTGATCATGGCTCTTTTTACCCCTATCCATGCACTCAAGCACACATTTTTTATTTCATATTCTTTTCTTTTTCACAACCTTTTTTTTTCTTTTTCTTTTTTTTCACCCCTTATTCTTCTTCCTCTTTTTTTTTCACACAGGCAAAAAAATTCTTATTCTCTCGCTCTCTAACCAGTGGGGCCTTCGGGGTGACAATGGACTTATGGACACCACAAACCTATCCTAAGCCCTAAGAGAAAAAAACCTAAGGTGACTAGTGCACAAAAAAGTAAGGAATGCAAGAAAAAAATTTTAAATGGGCTCACCAAATGCTCATTTCAACAATTTCAAGAAAAGAAGCATGTAGGTATATACTAGGCCATCCTAATCACACAAGAATGCAAAAATTTCCTATGGAACCCTCATGCACAAAAAATAAGACAAGCAAGATGCAATATAAGAATCAATGGAGCACAAACGACATGCAACTCATCCACCCCCAACCTAAAAAATTGCATTGTCCCTAATGCATGCAAGCAAGCAAAGAATGAAAAATGAAAGGGAAACAAAAAACCTTCCCTAAAGTGAAGTCTATAAGGGGCAGGTTGCTTGGTCAATGCAAGAGAAAGAGAAAAAGAAAGAAACCTGCAAAACCAAAATTCCAACAAAAAAGAACTATGTACAAGAAGCTAAACTAAGGCCTACTCTTAAAAACTAACCTAAAACTTAAAAACTAAGAAAACTAAGGGAAACTAAAAACCAAGGGCACTCAGTTGGGCTAACTACTGGTCGTCTAAATTCGGCGAGTCCGAGTCCCTCTGGATGTCATACTAGAAGCCTATGCTAGCTTAATAGAAACGATCTCTCTCACTCATGAAGTTAACGCTCCTCTTTATACTCCTAACACGACGGGCGGACTCATGACTTACCTCAAGACCTCCTCAACCATCCTAAGAGCACGCTCACCTAACGACTTTTCCCTAACCTCCACCTCGTGATGATCTTGTCGATAATCGCAACGAGCTTCCTCCTCGCGATGCTCTTCCTCACCACGCTCCTCCTCTCCATGACCTTTGAAGGCAGAGATGGTGGTCTGCACATAATGCCTTTAGGATTCACCCTCTCTTCACGCCTCTCTATCTCAACACCCGACTGTCGGCAAAGCTCCGTGATTAAACACAGATGCCCAAAACTTTCAGTGGTGGCACAGTGTTCGCTATGTCAAATAGAGTCACGAGTGACCTTACGATGTTAACAAACGAGCCTGTGCTAAGACAGTAGAGTAGCTTCGCTCTATCCTTTATAACCTTGACCAGATGGATAACAGGCATCAATTTGGCACAAATGAAAGCATGTTAGATCTGATTAGAGACAGTTAAATCTGTCTCTCTAAGATGCACCGCCACGCTGTTTGTATGGATCCAGTCGATCCCTGGCCCACAGAGGACCTCAGTGACGTGGACCTCATCAAATGGTTGTAACAAAAACCTCAGAAAATCATCATCGGTTATGTCGGCAATGTGATAAATGTTGTTAATACAAGAAAGAAAGAAGGAAACTCTAACCCCTCTGACAACTAAGACATCCTCGCCTTCCTCAATGCCAGAGTAAAATTCCCTTACTACTGGAGCAACTGTGTCCTCAGGTTTGTCGGCCAACGCCTCCCAACCACGCCGCTGAATCTCAGCGGTGATGTGAGGGAAGAAATCGACTTCTAATGATAGGTCACACTTGGTGTATGGAGGGAAGAAATTGAGAGAGAGTTGAGAGAAATGGAGAGCAAATGGGGTTTGGGGAGAAAAATAACCCAAAACTAGCAACGGATCTGCTCGCGCAGCGTCGTGACGCTGTGCCCTAATTTTTTTATATACAATTAATTAATTAATCTAATCCTAAAATTAAACTAAACTAATTCTAAACTAAAATTAACAATTAATTACAACTACTCCCAAATTAATCTAACTTAACTAGAAAGCAGTAAAATTTTTCTCCTAACTCCCTCAAGGAAGGGCAAATTTTTAACATCGGTTGCCCGACGTGACCCATCCTGCGTCCAGGAACGAAGAAATTCTCATATTTCTTTAGCCCCTTCTTACTTGAGTTGATAAAGAACTCAACACTCTGAAGAAACTCCGTCTTCTGAAGGGCACTGGACAGGTCGAATTTGAATTTTCTAATATTCCTGGAAAAAAAAAAGGCAAAAAGAAAGAATTAAAAGACTCAACGAACTCAAACAAGTCCAAGGTAGAAAAAGACTTGACTGACTCTTGAGAACATAAAGAAGAAAATTCATGAATGTACAAAATACCAAATGACGAAACAAGGCAAGGTCTTTCGACCTCTAACTCTATCACCTGGGTCTCGTCGAGTGTAAGGTTGGGTTCTTCTTCCACCTTGACTACTGGTCTCCATGGCACAAGGTCCTCATCATCCTCCTCACCATAAAAGTATGCTACCTCAGGACAGGGTGCCTTAGTAGTCACGAAGATAAGGTGCTGCAGCTTGGACTCCTTCAATCTCCTAACTGAGTCAGCAATCTGAGCAAGCTTGTCACTCAGACGCTGCATCTCAGCCTTAGTCTCTGTTGCAATCTGAAGATTGTCCTGTTGGATATGATGTAAATCCTCCTAGATGTGAGAACACTTCTGCTGCACAGAGAACTGGTGATCTAACTATATCCTCTAATGACAAGCCTTGGTTTTTCAATTGAGCACACTCCGATGCCTTGGGAATCGTAAGGAAATAGCAGTACTATGATGGTGCATGGGAATTACCATAGCCATAGGAGTGAGCGGTCCATCTAGGATGGGTGTAAGGCTCAGGCTCCTTGATAACTCCTAAAAAGAGTTATCTCTCCTAGCTTAGTTTGGGTTTGTTCTATAATTTTATCGTGTTATTTCTAAAATTTGTAGGCTTTGAGCATTAAGATAGTGAGTCAAACCATCGGGGTCGATCTGGTGCAAAAACAGGTCCAAACGAAGCTTTGGAAGTATAAACCAAATGAAGGGATCAAAATGACCAAAATATCCCTGGAAGCGCAGCTGCCCTGTGCTTTACACTTAGCTCCCGAGAGCAGGAATTCTTGCAGTGACGTTTCGGAGATTAACAGAAGCGCAACACATGCATGCCCTGTAGCGCAATGTGCAGCTTTGCTACGCTCGAGACTAATGCTACGACTTTTATGCCAAGCGTAGCGACGCTACTAAGGAGCGCATCGACGCTTTGACCTTTTTTATATATACTCCTGAATTTTAGGTTATTTGAGAAGAAGTCCGACTTTCAGCCCCTGGTTCTTGAGGATTTGTGAATTATTGTTGATAATGATTGGCTAAGGTAAGTTTGCTTGGGGATAGAATGTGAGGCTAGATTTTCTTGAGGATTGGTGAATTATTGTTGGATTGATTGCTGTGAATTGATTGAGTTCTAATCTTAATCCCATATTGAAGTTATTTGATTGAATTGACAACCCTTGATAACTTCCTCTTTAATTGCAAAATTTGTTTGGCACTAAGCATGATAATGAATTGAGTTGCATGGTTAATTAGTAGATGCTTTAATTGAGGACTTTTCCATTAATGTGGCTTTTATGAGTTAATCAAATCCAATTGACAAATAGACTATTAGACTAGGCTTTTTGACCTTTCATTCCTCACAATTAAACCTCGTTTTGTTTAATGCAAATTTCGTTCATTGTTAAAGGTGCTATCGTTCTAAATAACAAAATCAAGTTTAGTTCAAATTCTGTTTGCTTAATTTGATGATTATGGGCATTTAGTGACAATTCATGTCATTTAATTGTGCATTCATTTGTAGTTGGTCTTGATCATTAGTATTTGATGATAAAAGATTAGTCGAATTCGTTCCTATCCCTGAGTATTTCTTTAATTGTATTTTTTCACTATTCATTTGCTCTCATTTAACTCTCTCTTGCATCTATTTTCATTGCTCGCCTTTACTATTACGCCTTTTAATTTTTGCATGATCGCCAAAACCCCCTATCTAAAATAATTTAACAATTGTGATAGGCAAGATATTATGTGGTTCGACCTCATTCTTACCATTATTCTGCATTTAGTGGTAATAATTGTATAATCGGTGATATAAATTGTATTTGATTATCGGAGAGAGGTTCGCGACACCTATTCGCCGAAGGAACATCACTCCCAATGGCTGTAGTGATACCCCAAGAAATGACTCGTCAGCATTGGGCTACTTTGCAGTTTCCTATCAGCTAACAGTCAAATGGATGAGACAAGATCACCAAGGAAACTCATGACCAAAATCGATTAGCTAAGACATATATTCGAGAAAAGGGGCGTCAATCCATTCAAAAACATTCATCTAGATATACATTAGATCCAAAGAAACACAATCAAAATGTGAAGTTTATACAAAATCAAATCTCAATAAGTTATATAGGTTTGCTCTCAAGAACAAGAAAACACTTTACCTTAACATCTTCATAGACAAAGAAATTGAAGGGGAGAGTATCCAATCCATGATTACAACCCAAAAATTGAAGAAAAACCTAAGCTAAAATGTGAAAGATAAGAAAAACTGAGCAGGGGCTAAGTTCTCCTCTTCCTCCTCCCTTCTTTTTGTCATAAAAATGAAGCATCTATATAAATCTGCCTCAAAGCATCACTGTAAAAGGTGAAAAAGAAGAAAAATCGAGTTGGGACTAAGTTCCTTTCCTCTCTTTTTTTTTCCCCTAAAAATGAAGCATCTATATAGATCTGCCTCAGAAAGTCGCTGCGCTCTCATGGAGCGTCACTACACTCTAGGTAAAAATCGGAGTGCCTACCTGAGCGCAGCTACGTTGCGCTCAGGCGCTCCCACGCGCATCTCGTCAAAATTCGAAGCGCAGCTGCACTCCAAGGGAGCGTTGCTGCACTCTCACCATTTTCAACCTACTGCCTTTGAGCGTACCACTGCACTTGGCAGAGCGCAACTATGCTTTTAGGGGCATTTTCGTCCTGTTGCTTCCAATTTTTGTCGAATGCTTCGTTTCAATCCAAATTGCACCTGATATCCTGATGGTTTCCTTTACTCAATTTCCTATAAAAAAAAACACTAAATAAAGCATTAAATTCCTAAGAACTAACACGATTTAGGTAGAGAGAGATAGATCTTTTTTAGAGCTATTACAAATCCATATACTCTCATCCTCTATCTAATTGAAGTATTTTTATTGTTTTACCCAACAAATTCTCAACTTAGCCTTGTACTCCTCGAACTTTTCAAGTGTATCAAACTTCTGTTGCATTAGGTAAACGTACCCATATCTTGAATAATCATCTGTAAAGGTGATGAAATATTCAAACCCTCTTCTTGCTTAAACACTCAGCGGACCACAAAAGTCTGATTGAATAAGAATAAGACACCCAATCTTAATGTTGCTACCCAGAGGTGCAAGAAGACCAACTTTATTTCTATACTACAGACCTTTTGGTTATTACTTAAACATGATCCAACCTCGTATGTCAACGACGTACATGTTTAACTTACATAAAATAACCATTGAATCTTAGTTTATTGGATTTTATTAATGCAAAAGATAGATAAAATAATTTCTTATTTTATTTAATAAATAAAATGTATTTACAATTTACACAACTACGAGACCCAAGAGACTTAGGACACACTAGTCCCAATAGAAGTAGACCATCATGTTAAGGACATTCTGCCTAACAGATGACCCCTCGTTCATGAGGGCGTTGAAAATAAACTTGAGAGTGCCATGCTTTAGTTGCATGGACAATCGCCCAAACATCTCGCATAGTGACTCCATGATCTCACGCTTTTTGACCAAGACTTCAATTAAGCCTGCCAAAATGTAGACTTGGGGCTTATCATTAGCCTTCGTCCATTGTTCATAGGCATCACGAATCTTTTGTGCCGCATTAGGTTCAGGGACTAGAGGACGATTGAAACACACCTTAAGAGTGTGTTCTTAGGTTTAGATTTTTGTTGGTTTTATTGCATAAATAAATTCTTTGATGCTTTATTCATCTATTTTATAGGAAATGAGCAATTGGAGTAGAATGAGCCAAATTTGAAGTAAAGTACCAAAATACCCCTTAGAAAGGTCAAATTTTGACCTAGGGTAAAGAATAAGTGGAAATAAGGTTTAAAAATGAGGAGCAAAGGATTTTACACCTCAAACCTGAGAGTTTTCTATGCAGGTTTTCTCGTCTGTCATCTTTTGTGCGTCATGGAAAGGAGCGCTCTGGCAATTCTAGCCCCATTTTAACCTCTTTTTGCCGTCATTTGAAGGGGGTTCGACTTGGGATCACTTAGGGCTTTCTATAAAGGTAGAAAGGCTACCGTTTGGAGAGATTTTTAGAGCTAATTGTCGCAACGTCATCACGATGCAGAGCAGCTGACGAGCCTCCCTAAGGGTCTCTTTCGAGATAAAAGGTTTAGACTCGCCATGGTCACCTATTTTAAAAAGAGAAAAACGGTCTACCTTTCCAAAGATAGGTTTGGGGGTCGCTGAGTGTAGGGAAGGTATTAGCACCCTACAACACCCGTTTGAAAACATTTTATTCTATTATCCAAAATTTGTAAAAAAATAAAATGGAAACTAACAAGTTTAATTGACTAATAAAATAACTCCCAAGTAGAGTTGTTCCCTTACGGTCAACTTAAGTACAATCTAGACAGAATTATTAACCTAGTCAATTATATTTTAAAACGTTAATATTTGGTAAACTTTAAAAGAAATGTCTCACCAAGCTTCACTATAACTTTAAGAATATAGTATAGTTGAATTTCGTGAGCGACAATGTTTATCCATTTATATTTGGGTTCTTTTATGTAATATTCCTTCTAGGGTAATATCAACTCTGTCATGGGATTTATGGAGAATCTCATAAAAAGTTTGAAATTCAATTGAAATTTGAAATTTAAATGAAGCTGTAGTTTTACTTTGGAAACGAAATGATAATTAATTTGAAGTTCATTTAGGAATCATGACGAGGTTTGAAATTCATTTGTCAATCTAAATTTTAATGTAGTAATAAAAAATGTGCCTAAAAGTCTGAAATCCAAGAAATTTGAAATACTAGTAAGCCATCTCAACCATAAAAACTAGAGCATATTTAATGTACCAAATTAAGGACTCTACATTTATCCTATAGTATAAGCATTGATTAAATGCCTTAAATATATTCTAGGTTTTAGTCCATTAGTTTAACTCAAAATCATTTAATGGAAATCTCATGTTTGAAAAAAAAAAAATCCTCAATTATAATCTAATGAATTGAGATTGAGAACCCAATAAAAACTCACAAAATGAAACATAAGATAAACCAAGTTTTTAAAAAATATATTTGAAGTCATCATTAAGAAAATAAGAACATAAATTTGATAAATGAGAAAAATAGTTGAAATGGGGAGAAGAAAGAGACAAGAAATAATAATAATAATAATAATAAATAAATAAATAAATAAATAAATAAATGGTAGAAATTAAAGAATATGATAAGATAATAATACATGGATAATAATAAAAATGATGGAAATTTAGGGGAGAAATAATAGTAAAAATCATAATAAATAAAAATTACTTTTAAATAAATAAGATAAAATAGAAAAATAGTAATAAAATAAAATAAAAAGAATAAGTGGGACCCACATTCTCTTTTACCAATTCCTTCGTCTTTTTTCTTTCTCCCCTCCACGTTTCCTTTTCTCTTCTTCTTCTCATTCTTCTTCAACCTCACAACTTCTTTTTTTCTTCAACCTCACAACTTTTTTTTTCCCTCACGACTTCCTTCTTCCTCAACCTCACAACTTTTTTCTTCAATCCCACAACTTCTTTTTTCTTCAACCTTACAAGCTTTCTTCTTCTACTCCCGCATTGTGTATTTTGCCCTCACTAATGGGGAATTCTTTCTCATCTAAAATTGAAAATTGATTGTGAAAGAAATTGACGGGGATAGCCAAAGTGAATGGACTAGTCCATACATGCGAATAAGAGTAAATCTCGATGTGTCCCGACCGATGATGCGAGGGCGCAAAATTAAGACTGAATAAGGTAAGTCACTCTAGTGTCCAATCCACTATGAAAAATTACCAGATTTTTGTTTCTCATGTGGGGGGATAGGTCATTCATTTGGAGAATGTCAATATAAAGAGCAGCAAATACAGAACGTCAGGAATTTGGGGATTGGCTGAAGGCCAAAGTTATTGGCAAGGACGGTTATAAAGGGGGAGAAGTTGCCCATTCTAAGAGGTTGGAAAGAGTTGTCACTAGGGGAGGACATTAAGGCAGTGGCAGTTGGTGGCATGGAAGAAGTCGCAGTGATGTGGATTCTCGGTGTGCAGAAACTGTTGGAATCTGTAGAAGATGTTGGCAACAAAAGCAGCACTTTGCCGGAAAAAAATTAAATGTGGAATACATTACGAATGTGAATAAATAGAAGTCGTTATCAGTTGGGAAAATGGAAAGTAGGAAGACTAGGGAATTATTCACGGTGTAGTTACATATTAAAAAAAATTCCATGGTGAAAGATCCCCTTCCCATAGGATAAGGGAGTATTAACTCTAACAATACTGCCATAATGGAATTGGATGTGGACCCACTTGAAAGTTTGGAATCTCATGCCAATGGGTCTTACGAAGTTGTAGGTGTCGGGCCTTCTACTGCTGACAAGGTCGAAATCATAGTTGATAAAATAAAAGTCCAAAAGTGGAAACACATTCCTAATAAAGGGAGCTATGAGGGGGAGAATGATACAATTGAAATTCTTGGAGGGAACACACAAACAGCAGGAGGGTGTAGACAAGCATGAAGTTTCAAAAAAAAAAAAAAAATTCAGTGAATCTGTTGCCATTTAATTTTTATCGATGGAGGCTAAAGATCAGCCCCACCAATCACATTGAAAACCTTTTATTGGAAAATCCGTGGTGTGGGGAGTCCATGGACGTTCAAAGACCTAAAAGATCTTAGGCGTCTTCATGGTCCCCAAGTTGTGTTCCTTATGGAAACTAAGTGTGGAGTTAGTTATATGGAGGGAATTAAACGTTCATTTTTTTTTATAATTGTTTTGTTGTGGTAAGTAGAGGTAACAATGATGGTCTTGCATTGTTATGGAATAAAGAGGTTGATGTTACAATTAGATACCATATTGACTGTGATATTTTTGACGATGGAATCTGTTGGCATTTTTCAGGGGTATATGGATGTCCTAAATTCCAAAAGAAAAAACACACGTGTGAATTGTTATGGAGATTGAATAATAATGACGATTCTCCATGGTTGGTGGGGGTGATCTAAATGAATGTGGGAAGCTAAGAAGAAGTGGTGTTCGAAGTCAGTTTCATGTAATATGGAAATATTCAAAGAGATGATTCTTGACTTGCAACTTATAGATTTGGGCTTCTCAGGAAACATATTCAGATGGACCAATAGATGGAAAGGGGGATCTCGAATTTTCAAATGCCTTAACTAATTTTGGGCAGTGCTTCTTTTTGCAACCGTTTTAAATAGATAAAAGTGTCTAATTTTCCTTGGTCCTTTTTTTATCACAAGGCAATCTGTGTGGAGCTTAACGGTTCAGAGCTTTTGAGGGCTTACCATAAACTGTTCTGTTTTGAGAAATTTTGGGCAAGTGAAGAAGGGTGCAAATAAATTATTGCTTCATGTTGGGACAAGCCTCAGGAATCAAAGAAGGGATTTATTGAAACTATCAAGGAATGTGGCACACAACTGGATAAATGGGAAAACGCAAAAACAAAAATTTATTTACTAATATTGCTGGACACAAGGCTTATCTTTAACATGCTTATAATAGAAGACATGGCCCTAACTTTTCCGAAGTCAAATACAATGAAAGCCAACTTGATCAAGTCCTTGAGAAGGAAGAAAAGAATTGGAAACAATGATCTCGTGAAAATTGGTTTCGATGGGCAAACAGAAATACGAAGTGGTTCCATAAAACAACTTCTAACCAAATAGCAAAAAATTCTATTACTCGCCTGAACAAGGAAGATGGTGATTGGGTGGATTTAGATATGGAGTTGGAACATATTTTTCTATCCTATTACTCTCATATATTCATCTTCGTAAATCTTAATGAGTCTTAACTTTTAGGTGTCATCAATCTGGTTCCCAAGAAGGTTACGAGAAGAGATGAATAATATTCTTGCAACTTCTTTCATCAAGGAGGAAATCAAACAAGCTCTATTCCAAATGTTTCCCACAAAAGCCCCTGGTCCTAATGGCTTTCTAACTTTGTTTTATCATAATTATGTATTGGAATATTTTAAAACATCAATAGTGGAGTTTTGTCTACAAGTCCTTAATGATTGTTAATCGGTGAGTGCTCTTAATCATACTCATATCGCCTTAATCCTAAAAAAGAAGAATCCAACTAAGGTCTCTGATTTCTGCCATATTAGTATTTGCCATGTTTATTATAAGATTATTACTAAGACCATTACCAATAGACTAAATTAGTCCTTTCAGATGTAATTTTTTATTTCTAGAGTGCATTTATCCCTGGTCGACTCATTTATGATAACATTCTTGTGAATTACGAATGTGTTAATCATGAATTAGGAAAGGTAGGAAGGGGCAGGCTGCAATTAAGTTAGACACGAGTAAGGCGTATGATAGCATGGAATGAGTTTTCTTATGCAATATCATGCTTAAATTTGCCTTTAATGATTCTTCTGTGTCTCTTATCATGAATTTTGTGACTACTGGTACCTATTGTGTGTTGCTTAATGGGAGACCATGTGGGTTCATCAAGCCTTAGAGGGGTTTGAGACAGGGTGACCCTTTATCCTCATACTTATTTTTGATATTTGCTGAAGGCTTATCTAGTATGATTTCTTTTGCCAATCAATGTAATTTGCTCTAGGTTCAAGATTTCCAAACAAAGTCTTGTTATTTCTCACCTATTGTTTGCAGATGATAGTATTTTCTTTTACTAGGCTTCAAAAGAGGAGGGTGATGAGATAAAAGATATTTTGAAGCGTTACAAAGAGGGTTCGGGTCAGAGTGTCAATCTTTCTAAATTAGCTATTTTGTGCAACCCAAATGTTGGGATTGAAATTCACAAGGATTTTGGGAATATGCTCAATATTCATGTTGTATCTAATCTGGGCATTCCTTCCTACTTCTCTAGAAATAAGTCTAAAGACCTCAACATTATCAAAGAAAGAATTCATAAGATGTTAGCTGGATGGAAGAATGGTTTCTTTTCGATAGGGGGTAAGAAAATTCTCATCAAGGCTATTGCTCAGGTTATTCCAGTTTATGTAATGTCATGTGTCCTCCCTCTCACTTATGTGCTAAGCTATCTCGATGCATGGCTTGCTTTTGGTGGGGTTCTTCCTCGAACAAGTTCAAAATACATTGGATGAGGTGGGAAAAACTTTGCTACCCTAAAGAAAGAGGGGGTTTGGGGTTTCGCAATCTTGAGAGCTTTAACCTAGCTCTTCTTGCTAAGCAGGTGTGAAGGCTTCTTTCTATGCCTCATTCTTTGGTCTCCCGTATTCTTAAGGGGAAATATTATCCCTTTACTAGTGTTTTGGAGGCAAAAATGGGATATAACCCGTCCTTTGTTTAGTGTAGTTTATTGTGGGGTCATGACCTATTGATTAGAGGGGTTTGAAGGTGTATTGGAATAAGGGAAGACACTTTGGCTTTCCAATCTCCCTGGTTACCAAGGGAGCATTTCTTTCGCCCTATAACAATTCCAATACATACTTGGGGAGATTTGAAAGTAAGTCATCTTATCGAGGAAGGGTAGTGGAATGTTGGTAGAATTGATGAGTTTTCTTGTGAAAAGGATAAAAAGGTGATTTGGACTATCCCAATATGTCATACGGAGCGTTCTGATGATTGGGTGTGGCATTTTACGAAGAATGGATTGTTTAACATTAAGAGTGCTTATAAGCTCTTTATTAATAATTCCATTGAAGCATCTTGTTCTTCTTCCACTGCCTATTCTGTGCAATGGTGGAAAACTCTCTCGAAGTTTTCCATTCCAAACAAGATCAAGATTTTCGCTTGGAAGCTATATCACAACCTCCTTCCTACTAATCAAAATATATATGTTAGGAAGGTTCAGTTGAATCCATGGTGCGTCTTATGTTGAAAATGTTGTGAATTTATTAATCATGTGTTCCTTCAATATAAAAGAGTTAAGAAGTTCTAGAAGATATTATTACTTGATTTTTTGGACGTCATGAAAGATGCTGCCTCAGTGAAGGCCATTCTTGATGCTTTCGTCTCTGCTGGGGGTGAGTCTACTTGATTTAGCCTCAAGATTTTATGTATTAGAACCTGGGCTTTATGGGCAGAACGTAACAATAGAGCACATCTGCATCCGATTGCAGAGACTGAAGTTTGTGCAAACTGGGTGGCAACTTATCATAATGAATATTGCTTTGCTCAGACTCTCTCGAACCGCCTTTCAAATCCTTATTTGCCTCCGCCTCCTCACAACAGATCTTTGTCGTTGGGGACATCGCTTGTGTGGAAACTTCTACCAGTTGGGATATTCAAATTAAATAAGGACGCTACTTGCCGAATGGAGTCGGACATGGTCGGTTTTGGGGCAATATAACCAGGGATTCCAATGGTGCGATGCTTGTGGCTGCAATTGATTCTCTTCCCAGTTTTCTTGAGGCATTGGATGTGGAAGATCTTGCGCTTCTTTTCGGTTTGAAGCTTGCTTACAGAGCAGGGTGTTCGTGAAGGGTTGGAATCCCGCATGGAAGCATATGAATGCTGGTGCCGTTAAATTTTATTTGTTAAACTCAAAAAAAAAAAAAAAAAAAAAACAGAGTTCAACTATCAAGGATAACTAAGCATGCTTTTACAATAAGACTTGAAAAAGGAGGAAGAGAAACTTACATTTGAAGACTTTCTTCAAAACAAACCTTTTCTTCTTGGTATTCCTTTCACGAATAGTACTCTCCAAAGCTTTGTCACGAACAAAAGGGACACCACCACCAGTATCTTTCCACTATTCTTTTGGGATAACAAGAAGGTTGTGGGAATCTTACCTTTTGAAAGAATAGGGAAAATTTTATGAGTTCTAGAGAGAATAAGAAAAGGTTGTATCAAGAAGCCAAGGAGTTCTCCATGTTTTTATGTGTTGTTGAGATTCTCAAGAAAACACAAAAACATGTATTTTATGAGGAGAGTTAACTCCCCACAACTTCTCCCTCTAACTCCCCTATAACTGCAGGAGTTATTTATTTAACTTAATTTTAATAATCTAATTATAAATTAAATAAAATAAATAATAATAATTTAATTTAATTTTAATAATTAAATCAATTTAATTATAAATTAAATAATAAGCAGTTTAATTTAATTTAATTTTAATAATTAAATCAATTTAATTATAAATTAAATAATAAGCAGTTTAATTTAATTTAATTTAATAATTAAATCAATTTAACTATAAATTAAATAATAAACCGTTTAATTTAATTTAATTTTAATAATTAAATAAATTTAATTATAAATTAAATTAAAGAAATATTAATTAATTCAATTAATTAATATTACTTAATTTAATGCAATATATTTAATTAATGTTATATTTGAGTCACATTCAATTATGTTTCCTCTTATAACCTATAGTTTTAATGTGTATCTTATTCACATTAAATTCAAATAACCTATAGTTTTAATGTGTATCCTATTTACATTAAAATTAACATATGGTATTTATATGAATCTCATTCATATCATATAATATTTTTTTTTGAACAATCATATCATATAATATTTGAGTCATATTCAAATACATCATTATCTCATATTATATAGTTTAATTATGAATTTGATTCAAAATTAACTTTATAATATAATGTGTGTGTATGTATATATATATTCTATTAGTTGTATCACATGCAATTAATACATATTCCCTCATGATTTAGTTCAAATTCTTCCAAAAACTTATTAGTCATTGTTTTACCCGTTAGTAAGTTAGTAGGGGGACCTAATGAACCTACATATTAGAAGCTTCAATGATTCGAAATAAATTAATTAAGCTCTTTAATTAAATTAATCAACATTCATTAACTGCAGGTCACTTGACTAAAGACCCACAGTTGCAATCTTTGTACTGTAGATATATTTTTTGTCCATGGATGTAACCAATCATTAGTAAGTCGACTCTTCACAAATTGCTCATAATTACAGCTGGGTGAAACTACGGTTTTACCTTTGTAATTGCTTCTTTCTTCTTAAGTCCCACTAGTTCTCTAATGAACAACCTGTTTATGATCCCACCATAAACAAATCCTTCTCGAGCCAATGAGAAGGAGGGACTCCTTGTTCAAGACTAGGAACTAGCACTTAAAAGAGTAATTTATCTACTTTCCCTGAGGATGGGAAGGAGTGAACTCCATCTTGTGTAGCCATGTTTCCAACTCCCTACTCGGACAAATCCCCAAAATGCTAGTCTTATTGAGTCAACGACATGGGTCACTCTCATTTGTACAAATTAAAAGATTGCCCTCATAGACAAGAGTCCATAATTCACTCGGGATTGAGATCGAGTTACCTATGGTCATCCTATGAAATGTTAGTCTCTTCGATTAACAGTGTTATAAAGAGAGATTAATCATTTAGTGGTCCGGTCTTATACAAACTCTTTCTACAGGATACCCTTACTCACATGTCTCCACATGAACAATTTGGATCAAATCTTTTGTAACACTTACAACTATTGTGACAATTACAAAGTGGGATGTATCCGCAATATCACCAAGATAAAACACCCAACTTATCCATATACTGCAGACTTTTTAGGTTATTGAAAGTCTACAAGAATGGGAGTTGTAAACCTCTCTCCAACAATCAAATAAAATTTCTAAATCATCGAACCAACTACGTATACTACTAAGTAGCATAAGCGCAAGTCGGGGTCAAACCATAGGGAGCCTAAGATACGATCTCTCTAAGCTAAATAGTTCTATGGAAAGTAGTAAAAATGGAGGGTTTTGATTGGATAGAAGTGCGAGAAGTAAATTGCAAAATTTAAATTGTAAGAAAATAAAAGTGCAGGAAAAGTAAAAGAAAATGCCTAGCTCATGACTTAGGACCACTCGATCTTTGATTGATCATAGGGTTACTCAGGATTATCTCTCTCGATTTAATGTGCTTAGTCAACTTGCCCGAATAGCCTAAAGCAAGTGCCCTAATTACTAATTAATCACTTTAATTCAAACAAATACTTGATTAATTGGGTTCGATAGCGGCCACAAAAATCTCACATTCACTTTAATTGATTTCTTAATTAGACTAATTGCTTAGTTGTTTGGGTTCGACAACGTCCATGACAAGTAAACAACTGCATTAAGTTCAAAAAGTTCAACTAAGATGATTAATAACCCAGATAGCCCTAAGTTACTAATCGATTACGTACTTGAAACATCCTAATCATGCAATGTGTAAAAGGGTTATATTCTAAACAACCTAGAATTCACAACAAATATGCTTTGGATTTTGCCCATTTGAGACTAAAAACACATTAGAGCATCTCTAATCTCTAGCAATCAAAGAATGAATGATGGTTGATCAATCCTACATACATCTAAGCATATAAATTCAATCACATTCAAGAACCACAGAAAATCAAAGAGAAATATAAATCAAGAACAACAATCTTAAGAATCAATCCATGGGTTTCAGTTAGACCTAAGCTAGCAACTCACCTTAGCCACGAGATCGGTCCAAGATAAGCTTTACAACCAAGAAATACACCAAAAATGGAGAAATACAGAGAGAAGGAAAAGAGGGGAAGAGAATTTTGGATTGGGGGCTGAAAGCCCAAACTCCCTATCGTAATTTGGCAAAATTTACTTTTATAAAAAGGGTAGACCGTTGCTAGCTCTAGGTAGAAGTTGGAGCATTTACCTTGAGCGTAGCGACAGTGTGCTTGTGCGCACGAACATGCGTTACTTTTCCTTCAAAATTTGGAGTGTCATGCTCTCCAGGAAAGCGTCACGATGCTCTCGCCATTTCACTCTCTGCCTTTGAGCGAAGAGCACAGTGTAGCTACGCTCTGCTCTGCGCTTGCTCCAGGGGTATTTTTGTAACTTTCACATCCTTGAGCTATGGGTGCTTGATTTCACTTCCGATAGCTCCAAATCAACCCCAAAGGCATGTAACGCTCTGTTATGCATGATTTGCTCGAAATTCTAAAAAATAGTATAATAAACACATATAATCCATGAAAGAGCCCAGATTAAGTTAGGGAAAATAACACTATCAATTATTACTTGAACACGATCCACTTATATGTCTACCACAAATTGTTCAAGCTACATAACATAACCTCGAATATTAGTTTATTGAGTTGAGTATAATTAAATTTAAATGTCGAATAAAATACTTCTTATTTTATTAATTAAATAATTTATATTTACAAATTACAAACTATGTGACCAATTAGTTCTAGCCGTTCAAATGTGGTGGTCGAATCGGACGCTCAAGTACTGGTGCAGTCCATCAATAATGAATCTGGTCAATACTCTGGTATTGGTGTAATTCTTGAAGAAATTCATGGATATAGTTCGAGTGTAAAGTTTTAATTACATTCCGAGATCGTGAAACAATGTGGCCTATGAAGTTGCTTCTTGGGCTTTGGGTCAATTGTGGGAGGGTTGAGTTGTCAATGGGGGGTTGGTTCCTTCTCGTTTAAATGATTCCTCTCATCGTATGTATTTATCTTCCTAATGTAGTTTATCTTTCTAATTGAGAAACTAAGAATTCTCCATTGGAATTTAAAAATCTTTACTTTTTAGTTTTGACTAATAAATTTTATAAAGTGTGGAAGAAAGAGAAAAAAAGAATTTGAGAAGAACCCCTAGCCCTCTCTCCATCTCTTTCCCCTCTCCCTCTCTTTTACGTTACACACTCTCTCTCACCATTTCTCTTCCCTCTTCCTCACTTTGTCTTTCGGCAACCCCATTCCCCAACTCGTCCTCACCGGCGGTTAGACGAAGCGACCGACCACGAGCCGCGGCGGCGGCGTTTGGTAGCAACAACAATCTTGTAGCAGCAATCCACACGGTTTGAACACCTTGCAGCAGCGTTTTTCCTTCTTTCGCCGCGGTTCAGCACTTACCCAGTTTAGTATTGAAAGGTATTTTTGGTACTGTTCCCTAGTTTAGTATTGGGATTTTGGGGCATTACATCTCTTTTGTTACCGGTATTCTCTCAATCTCAATCTGTGTCTTCTTTTCTCTTCCAATTGAATCGACCGACTAGAACAACCCAAGTTAGGATTCTCAAATAAGAAAAAAAAAAAGAAAAAAAAAGAGGAGTTGACAGAACAATCTCAACATGTTTTTAGATTAAAATCATGGTAGTGAAGAAACAAATTGATGTATATGGAATAAATCTGTGTTGTTAATTCTGAATACAATTCTCATGTGAGACTTGCGAAATTAAAGCCCCAACCTACAGTTTAAAGACTCGACTCATTGTTGACATAAATTTGAAAACTTTCCTCTTTGGTATCTCATCCAGATTCAGTTTCTTGTTTGCCATCGGAATGGCGAAGGAGGAATTTAGGGTCTACAATTCGATGACACAGCAGAAGGAAGTCTTCACGCCGAAGGAGCCTGGTAAGGTTGGCATGTACGTTTGTGGCATCACGGCCTATGATTTCAGCCATATTGGTCATGCCCGCGCCGCCGTAAACTTTGACGTCCTCTACAGGTTTACCAATTTCCGCATTCTTATTTCTTTATGCAATTGATTGCGAGATATTTTTTCTTTTGGATAATGAGGTTGTAGATAGTGGCGGGATATCAAGGTTCTGGGAGTGACATATACAATATGTTCAGATTCAGTGCTCTGCTTATTTCAGAGTATACATGAAAACCTTGCACTTTTTGATAATCAAGAGAAATTAAACCTATTAGCTTTTAGCTTGAACAATGTTACTTACATACAGGGGAGGGAAAGCATTATAGGAAAAGGAAAAGGCAAAAGGATATGGAAAAATGTTAAAGTGAATTCTTATTTAGGGAGATGCTAATTTAGATCAATGGTGCATATATGTGTAGATATTGAAGTCATTTCCCGTTTCCTGAATGGAGATGTTGAGAACAAACAGGCATGACCTTCAAATCACCCAAACACCCAGTATGCCACAACTTTATCTACGGACCAAATCAGATTTTTGATAAACCAGCTATTTTCCTGGGAAGGGCCGGGGCTAGTTTTAATAATGCCCTGTTATGTGCATCGGTTTATAGACTCTTTTCTTATTACGATATTGGTTTGATTTTGTTGGTTTCAAGCCCTTTTTTGTATTCTTTCATTTTCTTCTTAACGAAACCTCACTTTCTCATTAAAAAACAAAAGAAAAAGGAAAAAGATATAATGGGAGCATCTTTTGTATATTTTATTACTCTCAAATGGTCCATTGACATGAAATATAAAATATTTTAGTGCATGGAATACCTTTGCAAAGTGAATCTTTTCAACTGGTTTTCTTCTTCTTAAAATTTATAATACATAAGAGATTTTCAAATTTTAGTATCTTTCAACTGGCCTTGAAAGTGAAGCACGAATTAAAATGTGTGCCTATAATCTAAGTTGCTTATTGAATATCGGAGTCTTGTTCCTATGAGAGCCAATGATATCCCTAGCATCTATCCAACTCTCTTGACATTTATATTTTTTTAATAATCTCTTAATTTTTAGATTTTTTTCTGCATGTCTGGTGATTTGTTTGCAGTTTTGAAGCTTTATTTTTCATCAAACGCTGCTTAAAAAAAGGGAAAAAAAATCAAATGCTTTAACATTGTAACTAACTTGGTATTTACATCCCTGCAGATACCTTAAGCACTTGGGATACGAAGTTACTTATGTGCGGAATTTTACTGACGTTGATGACAAAGTGAGAGTGTAGAATTACATGTGTGTTTTTATATATATATATCTTACATTAAGCAAGAAGTTGTGTTATAATGATTTACTTCCGTTGTGATGATTTCTTAGAGTTCTATCTTTTTCTAATATGAGACAAACTATCGTTTAAAACAGAAAAGTAATATAGAATTTTTCACCTGATACAGTCTTGGGACAACGAATTTGAAGTGAGATTGCCTTACCATTGATCTTCCCAAGATTTAATCTTTTCTTTGCTGTTGAATTTAAACCATGCCATTGATCTCTCTGCTGGATTTAATTTGTCAAATTTAAACCATGAAATTTTGTTGAACGTTTCTCATAAAAAAAAAAAAAAATAAATAAAATTGAGAGGGAGTCTTGGGTAGCTCCTTGGCTGACACTTTTGTATGTCGGGTCCTCAAGAGTCAAGGAGTATGGGGCAAGGAGAGTTTGAGACTATAGACTTATTTATTTGTCTAGTGATCGGAGTTTACAAGATTATTGCTAAAGTGCTGGCGGAGAGATTGAAAATATTGTTAACCTCGATGGTAGTAGTAGAATCTCAAGTACCTTTGTTAGTGTTTATAAGTTTGGCTTAGTCCATGTCCTATCCTTTGTTTGGGTTCTGTCAAGCTTTGCTGATAGGGAAATCTTGGATAGTATCAATCTTCTATTGATGCTTAGGGAGTTCCATGTTTGCTTGGGGAAGAGAGATAAATTCGTATTTGGTACCTTAGTCCTTCTAAAGGGTTCTCATATAAGTCCTGTTTTATTTGTAATGTAATTAATCCCTCCCGTTTGAGTGAAAATTTCCAAAAAGTTAAGTTTTTTTTTTTTCTTTGGCAGATTATCTACGGTAGAATTAATACCTTGGATAGATTTTTGAGGAGGGTTCCCAACTTGATGGGCCCATTATGTCCTAATCTTGAAGCAATTGAAGACTATAAAGCACTGACACTTCTAAAATGGGGAAGTGTCGGTGTCGGACACCGACACGCCCCTGACACGTGTCAAACACTCCAGCTGGCGTGCCCATTAATTTTTTTTAATTATTTTTTATTTCCGACATGGCCACACCTTATGGACACTGCATGACACCTCTAGGACATGCCTAGGACACGAAATCTGCAAATTTTTTCTTTTAAAAAAACAATTAAGACCCGTTATGGGCATTTTAAGCCCAAGCTCAATCCAAAATCTTTAAATCTTTAAACTTGTTGCACTTATTGACTTATGCACTTGCTGAAGAGTCTCCCATGTCCACCCACCCACGATTCGTCCTCCATCAGATGCCAACAACTAGAAGGCCACCCTCCAAGCCGGTGATTTGAAGACCCTCCAAGCTGGCGATTTGAAAACCCTCCAATCCTCCACTGCCGGCAACTTTGGTTTCTTTCCCTCCCATTTCTGTTTTTTTCCTTTTGTTTTTATCTTTTTTCCCATTTTTGTTTCTCATACCTTCTGTTGTATCCTTTTTTTCCATTTCTGTTCTTCCATTTTTATCATCTTTTTTCTCCATTTCTGTTTTTTTCTTCCTTTTGTTAAATCTTTCTTTTTTTTTTTTTGTCCGACACTAGTTGCATTTTCACGATATATTTATATGCACAACATATATTTATTTTTGTAAATAATAATGATGTCTCCCCAACTTGTCGTGTCCTACTTTTATGGAAATTGGTGTGTCGGTGTCGTGTCGTATTCATGTCGCGTGTCAGTGTCTGTGCTTCTTAGATTGAAGATATTGGTCACATTCTTTGGGAGCGTGATCTTTCTTATTCAGTTTGGAGTCAGTTTTTGGAGGAGCTTAATGTGGGTTTGGCTAGATGTAGAGGCTGTAGAAAGATGGTTGAAGAGTTCTTGCTCCATCATCCTTTTGATGAGAAAGGAAGGTTCTGTGGCAAGTTGGGGATGTGTGCTATTGTTTAGGGCCTTTGATGAGAAAGAAACAATTGGATTTTTGGGCCTGAGAGTCAGATACCTCCGTGTGAGGTTTGGTCTTGTTTTTGGTTCAGTGTGTCTATGTGGGTGTACATGGCTAAGTCTTTTCACTTGGTCTTATTTTATTAGATTGGACTCATTGGAAGGCTGTTTTGTTTTAGTTTGCCCACGTTCTGCGAGCTCTCTTTCTTGAGGCCCTTAATTTTTCTTTTTGTCACTTTTTCTCAGCAAAAGTTTGGTTATCCTCTGAAAAGTAAAAAAATAAAAACTTAATTTGCTTATTTTTGACATTTTCCTAATAGTAAAGATATGACATTTTCTGCATGATAAACTGAGGTTGCTACTCTTACAATCAATAGATAATTCGACGAGCAAATGAGAGTGGGGAGAATCCATTTGCATTAAGTGATCGCTTTTGCCAAGAATATCTTTCTGACATGGCCGATCTTCAGTGCCTTTCTCCAACACACCAACCTCGTGTGTCAGATCACTTGGAACAAATCAAGGATATGATAACTCAGGTATGGATCTCTACACCAATTGAATGATAAAAGCAACATACACCAATATGTCTACAGCAAACTTTAACTATTTTTGTTTGTGAATCTGAATCATCCATGTCTCTGTTAGGTACTTAAGCATCTTAGAGAACCACACCCCAAAAGCTAGCTATTGAGGTGGGAGAGCCAAGCCACTTAAGTACCACATTGGTCATTCCATTCTAACCAATATAGGACAAAGGTAGCCCATATTACCTTGGTTCCTAACAATACTCCATCCCTGGAAAGCTGACGTCCTCGTGGCTACTCCGGCGGTACTTCACTCAGCCACACCCAATTAGAACGCTTAGCCAGTTCCACTCTGGAACGTCAACAACCGGCTCTGATACCCTTGTTAGGTACATAAGCACCTTGGAGAACCACACCTCAAAAACTAGCTATTGAGGTGGGAGAGCCAAGAAGTACCACATTGGTCATCCCATTCTAACCAATATGGGACAAAGGTAGCCCATACTACCTTGGTTCAAACAGTCTCATGTGCACAATTATATTTTAGAGCATTTGCAAAATTTTGCCCCGTACCTAGCCATATGTGATTCAGAAATTAGTAGTAAGGATTCTTAATGATTGGTCAATGATCCGATATTATTGGTGTAGTGTCCTTACCACCTGAATATAGTCTTTAAATATTGTTTTCTTGTAGATAACTATGACATTTTTTTTTAAATGGAAACAAAACTTTTCAGTGATATAATGAAAAGAGGCTATTACTCAAAATATATGAAGCATAATAGCAACAAGAACACTAGGACATATAAGCGAAAGATCAGTCGGTGCACCCAGGCATCTCAACTAGGTTGACACACCTATAACACTGTCATAATATCCCTCTACATGAAACCCAAAAAATCTCAAATACATGATTACACAAAAAGAAAAAAAAATACATTCCAATTAAGATATATATCTTGGATTGATAGTCCAGAAAGAGCTTGGATTTGGGACACCAAGAGGATACTAGGAGACAAATTGATCTAAGACGACTTGACCAATCAAAGGGCTTGTCATGAAATACTCTCTGACAAGGTTGTTAAATTGTAAAACAGAATGTGTATCGAAATGTTAATTTTAGTGTATCGTGTATCGTAACGTATCATATATCGGAAGTTTTAATTGGGTAAACTA
The DNA here is from genome assembly GCA_030954485.1 of Citrullus mucosospermus. Taxonomy (NCBI): domain Eukaryota; kingdom Viridiplantae; phylum Streptophyta; class Magnoliopsida; order Cucurbitales; family Cucurbitaceae; genus Citrullus; species Citrullus mucosospermus. The sequence goes on along the minus strand of CM062064.1, from coordinate 10,583,738 downwards.
CATATACATAGAAATATAAACATAAAAGCTTAAAATAGAGATAAATAGTCATGCATTAAATTAATTCAAAATAAAAACATAAACTAACTTCAAAGTTCAAAATAACTAAAGAAAGAAAGCATCCAACTAACTTAACATCCAACTTCAAAATACGTATGAAAAAACATTAAAAATAATAGAATTTTTTTGTTTCCAAGTTTCAATGTTCAACTATTGACTTCAATATCTTCAAGATCATTATCAACTAATAGTTCACCACGGTCTGGTTCATGTGCCTCTTCTCCATTGCTTTCTTCTTCTACTAGTTCAATAACTTCCTTCCTTTGTCACTCTTATAGTTTTTTTGATCAATCTCCAGGTCCTAAATCAAAAAATAAATATGAAAGGTTATAACGTAGAAAAAAACAATAATAACTAACATATAAAATGATCATTACCCCTCTTCCACTTTTTGTTGCTCTCAATTTCTTGAATGTCAAAACAATCATTTACATTTATCCAAGAGCTACAATCATTTACATTTATCCAAGAGCTATCATTTGGTAATGTCAGATCTTCTTTCTCTATAATCCATTCATCATCAGATTCTAAATCCGATGACAAATAGGATCATATGATTCTCCTTCTAAGATTCATTTGAACCAAATTTATGAGATTAGTGTTTTTAGTGCATTTGACCATAGAATCTGGACTTTAGAAGAAAGTAAGGGGCCAACCAAAAGATTGGAGATATTCTCCCTAATAGATTTTCCGAGAACCCATTGCAAGTTGAAAAGGGAGAATAACTTCCACCAACACTGGCTGGACAATGAACACGTGATCAACAAGTGCTGCAAATCTTTACCATTAGCTAGACAAAGTGGGCAGATAGAGGGGGATAAGCAATGCTTCTGAAGCTTGTATTGCAGTGTTGCCGAGCAATTAAGGGATCCTAGTAATAAGATCCAAATTGGAACATTTACTCTTTTTGGGCTTTTAGATTTCCAGAGAGCGTTATAAATCTCCTTTTTAATAGGAGAAGAGGCATTCAAATCTTAGACGATGATTTGCTTGAATATCTCCCTGATGCATCTAGAGACCATAGCCTTGAATCTGCAGCTTGATTTACCCTGATGCTTCTAGAGACCATAGCCCTGAATCTGCAGCTTGATTTGCCCTGATGCATCTAGAGACCATAGCCTTGAATCCGCAGCTTGATTTACCCTTATGCCTTTAACCTTGCTCAGTAGCTGCTGAAACTCTAATACCTCTTCTTTTAGTTGCCTTCGAAAAATCAAATTCCAAGAAGTGTTCACATCCCAATGATCATTGACACTTCCATTTGTGAGTGAAGCTATCGAAAAAGTCTTGGGAAAAGTCTTGGGATGCTCATCTTAAAAGAGCAATCAGGACACCACAAGTCCAGCCAAAAGAAAATATTGCAGTCATTACCAATTTTAAAATTGACCAAAGAACCAAAATTGCTCCAATTCTTCGATATACTAATCCAAGGGCTTCTCAAACTCAAGCCAAACTTGCTGGATGTATGCCAATGATGAGGCTCTACTCCATGAATGTTTTTAACCACTTTCACCAGAGAGAGTCTTGCTCTTTTAGGTTTCAAGAATCTCCAATTCCATTCGAAAAGCGATGCTAAGTTTCTGTTTTTTAGATTACCAAGTCCAAGGCCTCCATCTTGTATGGCTTTCGAGGTTGTCTCCCATCTCACAAGAGGGTTTAATTTGCTGCCTTTGTGTCCTAACTAGAAAAATTTACTCATAATCCTTTCTAATTCGACAATCACCAAGCAAGGCATATGAAAGATAGACATGTAATAAGTAGGTAAATTTAGCCAAAACAGCATTGCAAAGAGTCAGCCAGCCCCCTTTGGACAGATTATACCTTTTCCATCTATCAAGTTTCATATGCACTTTATCTATAATAGGCTGCCAAAAAGAATGCTATTTGGGGTATCCACCTAGAGGCAAACCTAAGTAAATGAATGGCAGTGTACCTGATTTATAGTTCAACCGATTGGAAATAGAGATCAAAGTATTCTCATCAATTTTGACTCCACACAATGCCGACTTCCAATTAACTTTTTGCCCTGTGCACCATTCAAAAAATTCAATTGTTTGAATGAGAGTATCTAACATGGCCTCATCATATTTGCAAAAAAGTAGGGTGTCATCCGCAAATTGTAAACTTGATAAGTTCACTTTGTCTTTGACACTTTTAATGACTATTTTTATATTTGTTACAATGGAAAAAACTACAACTGAAACGGACATGATATTGTGTGTTGAAATTTTATATATGATTCTCTTTTCATGGGAAACCGTCATGCTTGGTGGTCAATAAAGGCTAATGTAAATAGTAAAAGACTAGGAGAGAATGAGTTCAAGCTATGGTGACCAACTACCTAGAATTAATATCTTATGAGTCTTCTTAAAAATCAAATGTAGGAGGTTCTTGAAGTGTGTGCTTGGACATTTATAAATATAAAACAAACAATTGGCTTTTCAGTTTTCATATGTATTGTACCTATTGGTCAGAGGACATTTTCCGAAAAAGAAAAAAATGATTAATCTAGAGAGTGTTCTCTGTAGTAGTTGAAATCCTTGGAGTTTTGCATTTTATAAATGTCTAGTCATTTTTCTTTGTCGGAATATTTCCTCATTCCAGTTGTGAATTAAGGGGAACAATTACTCGTGACCCTGTCTTATTTGATTTTTGGTTGATAAATTTGCAGATTATAAAGAATGAATATGGCTATGTAGTTGATGGAGATGTGTTCTTTTCTGTGGAAAAATTTCCAAATTATGGACAATTGTCAGGGCAAAAGCTTGAAAATCATAGGGCAGGAGAACGGGTTGCTATCGATTCAAGAAAGCGTAATCCTTCTGACTTTGCATTGTGGAAGGTAAAAATCAGATATCAATTTGGCTATGATGTAAGTAGGAATTATTAGTTGTATAGTGTTTGTAATAAATATAAACTGTGCAGGCTGCGAAACCAGGTGAGCCAAGTTGGGAAAGTCCGTGGGGTCCTGGAAGGCCTGGATGGCATATAGAATGCAGTGCCATGAGTGCTCATTATCTTACGTTTAAGTTTGACATCCATGGAGGTGGCATTGATTTGATCTTTCCGCATCATGAGAATGAAGTTGCACAAAGCTGTGCTGCCTGCCAAGAGAGTAAAATCAGTTATTGGATGCACAATGGGCATGTTACCAATAATAACGAAAAGATGTCCAAATCACTGGGTAATTTTTTCACCATTCGCCAGGTAGTATGGGCATAAAGGAGCTATTGAAGCTATTAAACTTTTGTTTAGTTTTTGGTATTACTTGCTATATTTTTCTTACACTGCAGATTACGGAAAGGTATCATCCATTAGTTTTGAGACACTTTTTAATAAGTGCTCATTATCGGTCCCCTCTCAACTACACTGTCTCTCAGTTGGATAGTGCATCAGATACGGTTTATTATATATACCAGGTTTGTGATCCCATCAATGCCTATTAATCCCTTCAATCATTCCATGGTCAATCATTTAATATTATATATATATTTTTCATAATGAAACCCATGGTCAGTCACTTATACTTGGGGTGGGATATTAAACTCATGATTGATTATTCTGAAATGGTCAGTCTCTTTGATATCATGGCCTGTTTTTGTATGATTGTTAGACTTTGCAAGATTGCGAAGATGCTTTATCACAACATCAAGGGGAAAACCTGGCTGACGGTCTGGGGAAAACAGCCAAAAAATATCCTGTTAGCTCTGCTGCTGAAGAATGCCTCAGTAATCTACGGTCTGAATTTCAATCTAGAATGGCAGATGACTTGAACACAGCACATATATTAACTGGCGCCTTCCAGGAAGCTCTAAAGTTTGTAAATAGTACTTTAACATCGCTGAAGGTACAGTTTTTTGCATGCATCCTGTACACCACGCTAATGCTACCAAATTTGTTTTATACCATTACTTAAGTTCTAATTTTATGAAATCAAAATTTGAACTTGAATAGGCAGTGTAGTCATTGCCTCCATTAGAAAAAGAAAAAAGAATCAATCAATCGCGGAGAGTTGCTACTTGATGTGAGCATTTTTATCATTGGGCTTTGTATAGGTGCTGATTAATTCTTTCTGTTGGTTTGAATATTAGTATCAAGTGTAGAGTTGGTCGTATTTTTGTGGCTAGGCTGAGATGTTTTCATCGATGGATTTCTTATATTTTGTTAGCCAAGTGTTTAGGTGATCTAGTGGTTGGTTTTATTATCTAATTTGGTTATGTAGATGTTAATTTGCCAATTGCCATTTAATCAAGTGTTCAGCTTGATAAATTAAAATTAATCTACTACACTGAACACGGCGGGAATATATATATTTGAATCCCTTTGCCCCTTTTCGTCGTTTTTTTTTTCCATGTAGAATAACGATTTATGTTTTATTTTATCAGAAGAAGCAACCGAAGAAACATCAACTCTCAATGATTCAGTCCCTTGTCAATGTGAAGAAGGAACTGGAACAAGTTCTAGATGTTCTTGGATTGCTGTCCTCATCTACTTACTCTGAAGTAAATATAATCTGTCTTATATATTTTGTTTCCATGGGTTCATATCTTATTTTGCTTCTTTAATCTTCGCACTTTTACTGTCTTGGTTGTCCTCACTCTTCAAAATACTTTGATTGTTGAAACTTTACACAAATGTATTTTTAATTCTTGCAGTTAAATTTTTTGTCTTACATTCAACACAAATCTTGTTTCCAAATCTTACCATATTAGCTTTTAAACACAAGTCTATTTGGAACAAGTTTTTGACATAAATGACTGAAATGAATCATCTCTATGTAAGTCAAAAGATAAAAATAAAATATTTTGAAACATTAGGGATTAAAAGATGGCATTCCACCGTGCAGGTTTTGCAGCAGTTGAAGGATAAAGCACTGAAGAGAGCAGGGATGATGGAAGATGATATACTGCGTTTGATTGAAGAAAGAACACAAGCAAGAAAAAACAAAGATTTCGGGAGAAGTGACAATATCCGAGCTGAGCTATCTTCCTTGGGCATAGCTCTCATGGACATTGGCAAAGAGACCATCTGGAGGCCATGTGTTCCTGTAGAACTGGCAGCGCCGGTTCCTCCATGTGAGCAGAAGGCCACTCAAGTGGAACATCAGGTTGCTCAGCCACCGGCAGTTGAACAGAAGGTAGTTCAAGAGCAAACAGTTGACAATGCTCAGCCACACGAGGCGGAAAAGAAGTCAACCGTGCCTGTCTGATGTTGTATCTTCTTCGTTTGCTGAAGAGGGATGGAGGATGAGATTTACATTTTTGGCTATTAATGTCGAAACCTGAAACATTTTGGAAGAGCCTGTGTGTAGCCTACAGATGTATGTAACTTCATTATACATAATTTAATTGTTGTGATGAATTAATTACTTAACTTATACCACAGTTTAATTAATCCCAGCCAACTCCATGTTATTTGAGATTTTCATTTGAAATAATTGATTATGGGCCAAGAGGAAATTGATAGTTCCATTTTTGTCAGTTTTTCCCCAAGTATTAGTCAAATTCATGAAAGAATTTTAGTTTTACATGCGTGACTGATTTGATAAGCAGAGAAGATAATGAATGCATCATGGGAGTCCTTTCTTTCCCTTCCTTTAGCATGATATTTTTTATAAAGAAAATATTATTTATGTCCTTACGTTCTTTCGTGTTCTGGTTAAAAGTATGGCTCATTATTAAAAAAAACCTAATTATGGTTAAAACATTATTTTGTTTGTATTATCATTTAAAAATATTGCTCTGTGAGGTTTATAACATGTGGCGTTGAGAAGATTGAAGCATCAATTAATTGAGATATAAGTTATTGTTTAGTACTTTCATTATTTAGCTCAAAACAATGGATGTTTATAGATAGTGGTATTTCAAGATGAAATTGTATAAGTTGAGAAGAGTAAAACGATAAACCTGATTAATTGAATCGATTTTTGGTTTTCAGTTTTTGAAAATGAGGTCTATTTCCTCTGAATTTTTAGAGTGAGTTTCGTTTTTTTAAGTAAAAGAATTGAATTCTTAGCTAAATGCCACAACAAAAATAAATTTTATTATATTATTATGTTTTTAGTTTTCAAAATTTTGTTGAAAATCAAATGGTTATCCTACAACGCCGTATTTATTTGAATTGAATTTTGATTAATTTATTATCTACATATAATTAATAATATTTATGGAAAATAACTTTTAATCTCTAGATTTTGAGTCTAATTTTCATTTAATCTCTAGGTTCTAAATTGTTACACTTCTATCATTGTATTTTGAGTTTAATTTTCATTAAATTATTAGGTTTCAAATGTTAGACGTATTTTAAATTAAAATACATATAATTAAAATATGAGCTATGTATGTGGATTAGTATTTTATCACATTGGGTTATTTTATTAGATTGAGTCTTATTATGTGATCTATTTAATTAAAGGCCCTAGATTCCCAATTGAGTATGAACTTAATGTGTAGAAGCATATTCATAAATTGATTAGAGTTTAATGGGAACCCTAATTAAACTAGTATATAAAGAGACCTTAGGCTATGGTTCCCAACACACCAAAACAATAAGCACTTAGGCATTCAGAGTTTTGGTTGAGGAAAACAATAGTCATCTTGAAGCTATCATCAATTTCTCAATGGAGTCCGGTATGTTATTTATTCTTGACAATTTGGCATGAATGATCCTAGGGTCAATCTATTCAATATAGATTTAAAGTAATTATGCTAACAAGTGGTGTCAGAGCCTTAATTTCATGTTGGATTGTTAGATTATATTTGGTTTTCCATTGGTATTGTGGTTCAATTTTGGTTCGGTAACAATGGTTAAAGAATTAAAAATAATAATAATAATAATGATTGTAATTTTGTATTTATCAATAATTGAAATTATTCAATCCTGTGTTGGTTCTTATTTAATTAGGAATTGCTTAATATTCTAGTTCTTAACTAATGATTTTGTGATTTTAAAATCTAGAGTTTTAATGGGTAGTTTTGTGAATCCATTCTATCTTGATTGATCTTTATTATAGATTTAAATTTAATTTTGATCAATCACGTTGTAGTTTTAAATTTGATTAATCATTTGTGAATTTAAGTTTAAATTTTGATTAATCATGTTTTAGATTCAAGTTTGATCCATCAAGTTGTGGATTTTAGTTAGAATTTGATTGATTATTTTGTGGACATGAATTTGAATTTAATTGTTAATTTTGGTGATTTAAATTTAAATCTTATTGATAATTTGGTGATTTAAATTTTAAATTTTATCGATAATTTGGAGATTTAGAATTAAATCATATCGATAAATTTTGGTGATCTTCTCCCATTGTGTACAATGATATTATTATATCATTATGTCTTATATTTGGATTGAATTGATCAAAATAATATGTTACCAAAGTAGCCTCTGTTATCTATATTAGTTTAATTCTAAAATATAAGATGTGCATATTCATAGATTTATGCGAATATTTATCGGCCCAAAGGAAGATAATTATTTGACCAAATTGTGGGTATGCATGTGGTAATGAGTGTGTGACAATTATAAAGATTACTCATGTGAAAAATAGTCGGTCCAAAGAAAGGCTATTTTTTGACGGAGTTTATGGTCAATACTTTGATTACTATGTTGAGAGTACCATTTACACTTGATGTTTTTTGCCCAAAGACTAGACATCAATGTTGTGTTAGGTATCTTGTTAAATGGGCTCACCATATATGTAAATTTCTTTTTGTCATATTTAATTTATGACATATTGAATTAACTGTGAGTATATGTTTCATTTACTTGTTCCTTGTTTTAGTTGGTCTTACTCAAATATCTAGAAATCTGAGTTCAATCCCTAAGTTGTGGACAGGAAAGAAGCCTAGTATTAGGCATCCTCACATATGAGGTTGTCCAGTTGAGACTAGGCCATACAGGCCTAACGAAAGAAAATTGGACTAAAAAACTATTAGTTGCTATTTTGTTAAGTATTCCGAGCGCTCTCAGGGTTTTAAATTTTTTGATCCCACTTCTAGATCATTGTTTGAGACAGGAAATACCAGATTCCTTGAGGATGTTGAGTTTGCGGGGGAGATAACATAAGAAAAGTTGTCTTTGAAGAGAAATTAGTTTCTTTTCCTAGTATGGTTATAGATGGATCAGTCTCCTTTTCCTGACTTCACTATTGAACCAATTATTGAACAATACAACACTGTAATCCCTGTTGTTGAATCTGAAGTTCAAACTCAACAACCTCAAGAATTGCCACTAAGGAGATCTACTAGAGAGAGAAGAAGTACAATTCCAGACGATTATATTGTGTTTCTTCAAGTACATTAGGATGATATGGGTGTAATGAAAGATGATCCAATCAACTTCCAACAAGCACTACAAAGTTCTAATTCTCATAAGTGGATAAATGCTATGGAAGAGGAAATCCATGAAAGACAATGACGTTTGAGAGCTTGTCGAATTGCCGTCAGGAGTGAAACCTATAGGTTGTAAATGGATATTTAAAATCAAAAGGGATTCACAAGGCAAAATGGAAAGATATAAGGCTCGTCTTGTTGCAAAGTATTTTACTCAAAAGGATGGCATTGATTACAAAGAGACTTTCTCTCCAGTTTCATCGAAAGACTCTTTCAGGATAATCATGACATTTATAGCTCACTTTGATTTAGAGCTACATTAGATGGATGTAAAAACTGCGTTTCTCAATGGAAACATTGATGAGACAATTTATATGGTGCAACCAGAAAACTTTGTGTATTGTAATTGAAAGTTTATGGTATGCAAATTGAAGAAATCCATCTATGGTCTCAAGCAAGTCTCTCATCAATGGTATCACAAATTCCATGAAATAATTATCTCATTTGGGTTTGAGGTAAATGTAATGGAAGATTGTGTATATCACAAGTTCAGTGGGAGTAAATCTATATTTCTGGTGTTATATGTCCATGACATACTCATAGCAAGTAATGATGTAGGTGTATTACATGACACTAAGAAGTTTCTCAAAAGAAGTTTTGAGATGAAAGATCTCGGTGATGCTTCTTTTGTATTAGGAATTGAAATACTGCGAGATCATTCTCAATGTATTTTGAGGTTGTCACAAAAGAACTACATTAAAAAGATTTTAAGTAGATTCGACATGAAAGATTATGCACCAGGAGATGCTCGTTGCTAAAGATGATAAATTTCATTTAGGTCAATGCACCAAAACCATACTCGAGAGTGAGGAGATGCAAAAGGTTTCTTATGCATCTTGGAGTGTTAGGCAGATATTTGATCAACTCGAGGATGGATCATTGGAAAGCAGCCAAACAGGTTATGAGGTATTTGCAGAGAACAAAGATTATATGCTCACTTATCAGAGATCAGATGTTTTAGAGATCATTGGGTATTCTGATTCCGATTATGCTGGATATCAAGACACTTTGCAATCCACTTCCGGCTCTATCTGCATGTTGGCTGGAGGAGCTGTATCTTGGAAAAGTGTTAAACAAACACCTTCTACCATGGTTGCAGAGTTTATAGCATGTTATAAGGTATCCAATCATGGAATATGGCTGCGAAATTTTGTCACTGGGCTGCGGATAGTGGTTGGTATAGAAAGACCACTAAAATTATTTTGTGACAATAAATCGGCAGTGATGTATTCCAACAACAACAGAAGTAATACAAAGTCAAAGCCTGTAGACATAAAGTTTCTAGTTGTGAAAAAAGAGTTCAGAATGGTCAAGTTTCGATAGAACACATAGAAACAAACTCTATAGTGGCAGGTCCATTGGCAGATCCATCAACTTTGTTAAAGAAACACTTTGGATTCCTTGTCAAATTCTAAAAACAATAATAAGTTTTAGAAAACTACTTTATATAGTTTTCAAAATTTCGTTTGGTTTTTAAAACATTAGAAGAAAGTAGATAACAAGACATCAAAAACTTATAGATTAATGTGGTGATTGTAAGCTTAATGACATGTTTGAGAGTGCTTCTAATGGTTAAAATTATTCCATTTTTTTTAATCATTTGAAATCAATTTTAATAATATGAAAAATGTGTTTAAGAGTGAAATTAGACATTAAATTGATTTTGAGTGGTTAAAGGTTTGTTTTAAAACCATTTTAAACATGCCAAAATTGATTTTAGTCATTTTAAAATCACTTTCAAATATGCATCAATTTTAAAAACTAAAAAATCATAATTTTGATATTCGTGTATATAAACTTAAAATAATGGCATATAATAAAGGAAAGAAACTAATGAAATAAAAATTTATTTAGGATAAATAAACTGCATTATATTCATGAAATTAGAATGATAAAATTGTAATGAAAAACAACAAACGAAGAGAAACAAGATTGAAAATAAGAGAGAAATTTTGCTGACCCACTATCTTACAATATAATGAGAACTCTAATGATCTTTTTGGGGAGAGAGTAACAATAATGATCTTTTTGCTCATTTTGAGGAATGTAAAAAAGTTGAAAAAGTTAAAAAATTTTTGGAAAAGATGAAGTATAAAAAGAGGATGAAGTGGGTAAAACTCATATTTTTATTTGGAATATTAAATTGATCAAAAAAAAAAAAAAATGGAAGACTAAGACTAAAAGTGAAAAAGTAAAAGAAATTATTCTCTAGTAATAATAAATAAATAAATAAATAAAAGAAATTAGATGTCTCATTTTCGAAGTCCCATGTGTCACTCTTCCCTAGCTCCAATCCCTAGCTCCAAATGGAACTGTCTGATTGGTCCAATTTGATCATTTGGCCACCCCGTCACCATTTTGAGTATTTTTCTTTGTTAAACTTCTTTCGGCTATATCTTCTTTGTTTAAACTCTGATTTAGGTGATTCAAAAGGCGTCGAAATCATTGTTCCGAGTTGTATGCCATGGACTATTCAAGATAATAAAATTATTAATACATAAATCAGGTTTGTTATCATGCAAACATTAATTAGTTAATTAAAACTAATTAATTTGAGTTTAAGGGCCAAAAAGCCAACAACAAGCGATTCAAGTCAAATTTCAACCCATGGGTAAATTGCCTTATGCATACAATGGCATCAAAGTTGAAATCGACCAATTATCTTATGAACTGAGAACTTCTATTCAGCCTTAGTTTCAAGTACTCTTAGAAACTTAAGTAATTAGTCCCCTATTGATCCAAACATTTGATGTCACTCACAAAGAACCAATCAAATACAATTTATAATCTTCGATCTTAACTACCATTGCTACTAAAGAGTATCATTAGTGGTAAGACCGAGTTGATACGTAGGGAAGTGCTAGATGTGTTTCGTCAAAGATGATTTTCTAGTCATATTAATAAATGGGGGAGGGGGGTGGGGGGAGAGTGGAATTGAGATGACATATTGAAAGGATCAAATCCTGTGCGGAAGTGTGTGAATCTATTCCTTTTGGTTTTTATTTTAGAACTAAAAAACACAAAAGAGAGAAACAACATTCATAATGTAGATCTACAAGTTAAGCATGCTTTTAATTAAAACTACTGGGAATAAGACCTTTGAAGAACTTTTTCTTCTCATGATGCATAACATCTCTTCTTCTTCCCTCAAATGATCTTCCAATGAACAAAACAAACGTTGCCATTGGAAACCCCTTTTGAAAAAGATAAAAGGAACAATGTTGGTAGAGAACAATCTCACAAAGAAAGATTTCCACTGTGTTTTCATGAGAGAGTACAAAAGTAGAGTTAAACCAAAAAGTAAAAAAAGAAGAAATCGCCGTTTTAGCTAGAACCAACTCCCTCTATGGAAATAACTTCCCAATAATAACTCCCCACTTCCATTATATATATTTAATTTAAAATAAATAAATAAATAAATATTGAATTAATTAAATAAAATAATTAATTAATTGATTTCATATTAAATATCTTATATTTAATTAAATGTAAATTTGAATCATATTCCAATCCACATTTCTCTTATTACTTATAGTTTTAATATGAATTTCATTCAAATTAATTTTTAACCTATAGTTTTAATATAAATCTAATTCATCTTAATTTAGTAACCTATAATTTTAATATGAATCTTATTCATATTAAATTGTTAACCTATAGTCTTAATATGAATCTTATTCATATTAACTTAATATTTGAATCATATTCAAACATGTTTAATGTCTTTTTATTATATAGTATAATTTTGAATCTTATTCAAAATTAACTTCATATTATAATATATCTATATACATCATATTAATTGTATCATATATAATTAATGTTATTCTTTTTAATTAATTTGAACGATTCAAATTCTTTCAAAAACTAATGGTTCTTATTTACCCGTTGTGAGCTAGTAGGGGAACCTAATGAATCTATAGATTAGAAGCTTCAATAATCTGACATTAACTAATTAAACTCTTTATGTTAATGAATATTCATTAATTGTGGGTCACTCCACTAAAGACCCACAACTGCACTTTTCACACTGTAGAATATTTTTGTGTCTATGGATTTAACCATTACAATTGGGTCAAATTACCATTTTACTCCTATAATTACCTCTACTTCTTAAGTACCACTGATCCATCTAATAAAAAATATATTTATGGTCCTTAAGTACCCGGAATCAACACTTACGGAAACTAGTCCTCTACTTTTCCTAAAGGCAGGAAGTAGTGAATTCCATTTTATGTAGCTATGTTCTCAACTCCCTACTTGGACAAATCCCCAGATGGTAGGCTTATTGAGTTGGCGACTCGGGCCACCCTCACCCATACAAATCAACGAATTGCCCTCATAGATAGGAGTTCATAACTCACTCAGGATTGAGATCGAGTTACATGATTATCCTATGAAATATTAATATCTTCAATCAAGAGTGTTACAAAGAGAGATTGGATATTTCGCAGTCCAGTCTTATACAAACTCTTCGTATAATATACCCTCACTTGTATGTCTCCACGTGAACGATTTGGATCACATTATTTGTAACACTTACAACAATGTAACATTTACAAAGTGGATCGTATCCATAGTGTTGATAGGATAAGACATCCAACCTTATCCATATACTATAGACCCTTACTTGAACATGATCCACTTTTATGTCCAGTACGTACTGTTCAAGTCTCATGAAATAACTTTGGAATATTTTTCCTCAATGGATAATTGCATATATAAAATAATCAACCATGATTTCAAATAACTTATTAACTATGAAGTTTTAGGGCATACATCCCAAAACATATAACTAAATACATGAAAATAAAAGATAAAACATGTAAATGTAACCTTAATTGGGATAATCTAGTTTTAGGACCAAGAAGGATTTTCAATGCAATTTTGGTCATCAACTTCTCTTCATTGAACATACATTTGACTTACACATGCACAACAACTTACTTGGTTCAACCAACTCATCGATGTAATGGATTGCCTACTCGTTGGGTAAACCAAGCGGTGTCCTAATTACCAATTAAAGCTAAAGCCCTAGTTAAACTAAATGCCTTAGTCCTATTGGGTTCAAAAGTGTTCATGTAAAATTAAAACATTTGCATTAAGACCTAGGGTTCCATTGTGTGATTAAGAAATTAGGTTGTCCAATTAGTTAACCACTTTATCTTTCAACTTAGATTGTGAAGAGATTGAATCCCCAGCAGAAACGAACGATCGCCTTTTGCCATTGATTTTGATTATAAAACTAGAAAAAACAGATAAGGAAAAAACAATAATTAAGCATGCTATTAATTGAACTTATAGAGAAGAAAATCTATTTTACCTTTGAAGACCGTTCTTCTCCTTTCCCTCCTCTAATGGTTCTGTTCTTCCAATGAATAGTGTGTTAGGATTAGTGCCCTAAATCTTGTGGGTCTTGTACTTTGTAAATTTTAAATATGAATTATTTATTTAATAAAATATGAAGTTATTTTATTTTACATTTAGATTGCATTGATTCAATCCAATAAATTAAGATCGAAAGTTATTTAATGTAACTTGAACAGTATGTGGTAGACATACAAGTGGATCGTGTACAAGGAATAACCTAAAAGGTTTCAGTATGTAGATAAAGTTGGATGCCTTATCCTGGTGACACCGCGGATACGAACAACTTTGTAAATGTTACAAGAGTTGTAAGTGTTACAAATGATTTATCCAAATCGTTCATGTGGAGACTGTTGGGGCTAGTGTGTCCTAAATCTCTTGGGTCTTGTAGTTTTGTAAATTGTATATACATTTTATTTATTGAATAAAATAAGAAGTTATTTTATTATCTTATGCATTAAACTCAATCCAATAAACTAAGATTATTTTATGTAAACTTTAAAATGTATGTGATTGGCATACAAAGTTGAATCATATTTAAGTAATAACCAAAAGATCTATAGTATAGAAGTAAGGTTGGGTGCCTTATTTTGGTAACACTATAGATACGACCCACTTTGTAATTGTTACGAGGAGTTGTAAAGTGTTACAAATGATTTGATTCTAATCCTCCATGTGGAGACATGTGAGTAGGGGTATCCTATGCAAAGAATTTGTATAAGACCAGATCGCGAAATGTTTAATTTCTCTTTGTAATGCTGCTAATTGTAGAAATTAACATTTCATAGGATAACTATAGATAACTCGACCTGAATCCTGAATGAGTTATGAACTCCTGTCTATGAGGGCAATCATTTGATCTGTATGGGTTGAGAGTGGCCAAATTGCCGACTCAATAAGCCTACCATTTTGGAAATTTGTTTGATTAGGAAGCTGGTAACATATCTTCACAAGATGGAATTCACTCCTTCCTGTGTTTGGAGTAAGTAGATAAATTACTCCCTTAAGGGCTGATTCCAGGTCTTGAACAATGAGGCTTCACCCTCTTACTGGCCCGAGAGAGTTTAGTTTATAGTTAGACTATAAATAGTTTTTTCCTTAGAAGGATTAGTGGTACTTAAGGAGTTAGATATAACTACAAGGGTAAAACAGTAATTTAACCTAGCTGTAGTTATGAGTAATTTGTGAATGATCGACTTACTGTTGATTAGTAAATTCTGTGAATATAGAAATATATCTATAGTGTGAAGATTGCAACTATAAGTCTTTAGTAGAGTGACCTACAGTTAATGAATATTGATTAATCTAATTAAAGAGTTTAATTGATTAATTTCATATTATTGGAGCTTCTAACTATAGGTCCATAAGGTCCCCTTGCTAACTCATAAAGGATTAGTATAAGAATAAAACATTTTGGTTTAATTTGAAATGTTTAAATTAATAAGGGAATTAATTGTATGTGATACAATTAGCATAATGTATGTAGATACATTATAATATAAAGTTTATTTTGAATGAGATTCAAAATTTATACTTTATATTATAAGAGAGATGAATATTTAAATGAGATTTAAATAGTAATTATATGAATGAGATTCATATAAAAACTATAGGTTAAAATTTATATGAATAAGATTCATATTAAAACTATAGGTTATGTGAGAGAAGGTTGGTTATTTGAATTTTGTTTCAAATTTAAATTAACTATGAGATATTTAATTAATTAATTATATTTATTAAATATAATTAAATAAAATATAATTAATATTAATATTAATTATTATTATTAATATCATCATATTATTGAATAACTCTCATGTAATCGGGAGTTATTCTATTCCATCTCTCACAATTATCACATAAAAGTAAAAAAGGAAGGGGAGGGAGTGAACAGTATCACATTTCCACAGAAGAGTTCTGTGAAATCTTCCTCATCCTTTCCAAATTCTCTCTTCCACACAAAACAATTCCCTAGCGAAAATTAAAGAGAGCCCACACCTCCTCCATTGATTCTTCCTTGAGAATAGTGAGGTTTCCGTTGTGGTGGTGATCCAAAGAATAAGAAGGGTTCTTGTTGTTTCATTAGAGAAGTATTTCGGTTCGTGATTTGGAGAAGAAGTTTTCACATTGAAGATAGTCTTCAAAGGTAGGATTCTTCTATCTCTAATTCTTGTAAAAAGCATGCTAATTTAGTTGTTTATCCTTGTTGGATATTCTCTGTATTTTGGTTTTCTAAAACAAATTTAATGGCACAAGACAATCATTCGCTTCCGCTGGGAATTGAATTCCTTCAGAGACATGCGATAGGGTATCCTATACAAGGAGCTTATATACGACTGGACCGTGAAATGATTAATCTCTCTTTATACCACTGTTGATTAAAGAGATTAACATTTCTTAGGATGACCATAGATAACTTAATCTCAATCTTGAGTGATTTATGGACTCTTGTCTATGAGGATCATCCTTTGATTTTAATGAGGTGACAGTGACTCATTTTGCTGATTGAATAAGGCTACCATTTTGGGAATTTGTCCAAGTAGGGAGTTGGGAACATAACTACACAAGATAGAGTTCACTCGTTCCTGCATTTAGGGTAAGTAGATGAATTGCTCCTTTAAGTGCTGACTCCAAGTCTTGAACAAAGGGCGCCTCCTTCTCATTGGCCTAGGAAGGATTTGTTTATGGTGGGACCATAGATATGTTGTTCATTAGAGGATTCGTGAAACTTAAAAAGTAAGAGGTAATTACAGGGAAAAGTTGTAATTTGACCTAGTTGTAATTACGAGTAATTCCTGAATGGTCGACTTACTGGTAGTTGGTTATATCCATGGACACAGAAATATGGCTACAATGTGAAAACTACACCTGTGGGTTTTTAGTGGAGTGACCCACAGTTAATGAAGGTTGATTAATTTAATTGAAGAGTTTGATTAATTTACATATCATTGGAGCGTCTAATCTGTAGGTCTATTAGGTCCTCTTGCTAGCTCACTAAAGGTAAAGCAAGGATCAATTAGTTTTGGAATAATTTGAATTGTTCAAATTAAATAAGAGAATGTTAATTAATTGTATAAGATACAATTAATATAATGTATTGTGACATCCCAAATTTTTAGGTAATTTATCCTAAATTTTTCTTTGGTAATTTAATTTAATTATCTTAAATTGTTTGGGTGATAATTTGGATTTTGAGGCTAAAATTGAATTATTGGGAGGATAATTCAATTTAGATTAAATGGTAAGAATTTGTAATTTTGGGAGTTATTTTGGAAAAAGAAAAGAAAATAATCATTTAAAAGGGAAAAGGAAAAAGAAATAATTGTTTAATGAAAAGTAGGATTGTGGAATTATTGGTATACATATATTTATATTTATATAACCAATGAGTTGGAGGAAGAAGACAAAATAGTTGCACACAGCCTTAGGCAAGTCAAGCCATCATCTTCTTCCTTGGTCTTCTTCTCTTCTCATGATTTCCCCCTCTCCCTCTACCTTAATGTGTTTTTCGGCCAAACCACTGCTAACCATTGTCTTGAACATGCTCGTCTGAGGAGTGTCTGTCTATGGCTACATGTCCAAACCATCCTCAACCACCTTATATTTATGTCTTATAAATAACTTACTAAGTTGTTTTCATTTCCATGTTGTTTTTCCTTCAAGTGACATTTCACCATTTTCGATATATAAGTCTGCTAAACTAGTTTTTGCTTAGAATGTACTATAGGGGAAACCTACTAGTTGACTCCCCAACTAAGTATTGTTGTACTCTTTGCAATCAAAAGCTTTCTTGCAATTGTCGAGTCTTCAATGATTTCTTTAATGATTTTTTCAATGTTTTTCCTCTCTCACATTTTATAAGACCATGTTTCTCTCAAAACGCAAGTTAGACTACATCATATAGTGAGATTGTCCATGACCTTCAATTTTTGTATGGCTAACTTGCTTGCTGGGTTAGAGTAAGTGCCATACAATCGCCCGTCCCATATTCAAAAGTTTGCAATATTGTGACAAGTGGAATTAGAGCTTAGTTAGCTTCTCGACTGGAAAATATCGCAATCATGTCGGCTACAAAGCAATTAAATAAGTCGTAGTCTAAGTGACTTACTGAGATTGAAGAACATTAGTTATATTTGAGGGAAGTGCCCAATGAAGTGAGATTTATTCAAACCTAATTAGATGGGTTGGATGAGAAAGTCAAAGAAATTGATGTGCTCAATGCCCGAGTAGATGCGCTACCAATAACGAAATGAACGCTAAAGGTTGAT
This sequence comes from Citrullus mucosospermus, assembly GCA_030954485.1. Classification (NCBI taxonomy): domain Eukaryota; kingdom Viridiplantae; phylum Streptophyta; class Magnoliopsida; order Cucurbitales; family Cucurbitaceae; genus Citrullus; species Citrullus mucosospermus. Next base: position 10,565,647 of record CM062064.1, on the reverse strand, counting down.
TTCTTAGAACACAAAGCTACATGTCCTAGTAGTTTTGAATGCGGGGATTGAAGGAATTGAATCCCGACGGAAGCGTGTATCGCATTCTTTGATTTCTTGAAAGAATAAAAATAAAAAGAACTAAAAGCAAAGGTCAACATATACCTTTGCCGAATTTGCAACAATCTTCTCCTCGAACCTGTAGCCTTATTCTTCACAAGATCTTCCTTGCTATGACTCTAGTAAGGATCCGGCTAGTGGGAACTGCTCTTGAAATAATAGAGGGAATGAATGTATATAATGATTTTCCTAGAATTTTTCTTAAGAAAATTGGGATAATTTCTAGAGCTAGAAATCTCTATAGAATGACTATAGAGATTATGTTGTAGAATGTGTATTTTATGGGGACTCCCAAGGGCCCTATTTATAAAATTCTATATGTTACTCCTAATCCTATTGAGTTAACCCCTCTACAGAGATTTTAAATTAAATATTTAATAATATCCAATATTAATAAATATCTACCCAAATAACATCTCATATTAAATGGTTTAAAATATTTAAATCATATTTAAATATTTATCTTCTACATAATTTTTAATTTGAATCACATCCAAATTAAATAATTAATTATTTGAATCCAATTCAAATTAATTAATTAATTCTCCCTCTATTTATTTATATGGATTTCATCCAAATAAGTAATTAATTATTTGAATCATATTCAAATAAATTAATTCTCCATATTATAAAATTATAATTTGAATCATGTTCAAATAAACTTTATAATAAATCATGTAATTAATTGTATACAATACAACTAATATTTTTCCTCATAAATTTGAACATTTCAAAATTTTTCTTTCAACATAATTGATCATTGTTGGTCTGTGGTGAGCTAGGAAGGGGACCTTATGGACCTATAACTTAGAAGCTCCAATGGTTCGAAATTAAATTAATTAAACTCTTTTATTAACTTAATTAACATTCATTAATTGTGGGTCACCCCACCACGACTGTACTCTTCACATTGTAGATATATTTCTATGTCCATGAATATGACCAATCATCAATAAGTTGACCCTTCAAAAATTGTTTGTATTTACACCTGGGTCAAAATTACTGTTTTTACCCCTGTAATTACTTCTTTCTCTTTAAGTCCTGCTGATTCTCTAATGAACAACCTATTTATGATCCCACCATAAACAAATCTCTCTCTAGCCAATAAGAGGGAATGGGTCCCTTGTTCAAGACCTGGATTTAACACTTAAGAGAGCAATTTATTTACTTCCCCAAAGACCAGAAGAAGTGAACTTCATCTTGTGAAGTTATGTTCCTAGCTCCCTACTCGGACAAATCCCCAAAATGGTAGGCTTATTAAGTCGACGACACGGACTACTCTCACTCATACAAATCAAAGGATTGTCCTCATAGACAGTAGTTCATAACTCACTCAGGATTGAAATTGAGTTACCTATGATCATCCTTAATGAAAAGTTAATCTCTTCAATCAACGGTGTTATAAAGAGAGATTAATCATTTCGTGGTCCGATCTTATATAAACTCTTTATACAAGATACCCCTACGCACATGTCTCCACATGAACGATTTGAATCAAATCATTTGTAACAATTACAAAGTGCGCCACATACATAGTGTCACCAGGATAAGATACCTAACCTTATCCATATACTATAGACCTTTAGGTTGTTTCTTGAACATGATCCACCCGTATGTCAATTACATACATGTTCAATATTTTATGCAATAACATTAGATTTTTCTAGTTAATGGATACATTTATATTGCATAATTAATAATTAAATTAATCAACTAATAAATTACGCGACTTTAGGACATAAATCCCAACAGGGATAGCCCCACAAGCTCTATCTCACACATTGAAGTACGTGTCAAAGAGCTCGATAGTTTCCACAAGATTATGTTGAAGTTATTCAATGATTTGGTTGATGATTTTAAAGTAATGGTAGAAGCCATCAAGGCTGAAATGGCTGAGATGAAGACTCAGGTCAATTTAACGACGTGTGCTGTAGGAAACCAGACCCCAAATCAAGCGTTTGTTGTGCCCAATAAGTTCAAGATCCTGTAACCCAAAGCCTTCAGTAGGAACAACGATGCAACTTGAAAACTTTCTTTTTGACATGGAACAATACCTCAAAGCAAGCGAAACTGTCTCAGAGGAGACAAAGGTTACTTTTGTCTCTATGCATCTTTCTGACGATGCAAAATTATGGTGGAGGTCCAAAGTTAACGACATTCAAGAAGGGTTGTGCACCATCGATTTGTGGGGAGATTTTAATAAAGAACTAAGAGCTTAGTTTTTTCCCGAGAATGTAGAGTTCATTGGAAAGAGAAAGTTACGGGAACTCAAACACACAAAAACCATTTAAGACTATGTGAAACAATTTTTAGCTGTTATGTTGGACATCCGAGATATGTCCAAGAAGGATAAGATACTTTACTTTGTTGAAGGATTAAAAGCCTTGGGCCAATGCCAAATTATATGAACAGAAAATCCAAGACCTTGCCTCTACCTTGGTTGGTGCATAGACACTGTTAGACTATAACGGGAAACAAGCCCTACAAAAGAAAAATGTTATACCACCGAATTCTAGGTAAATGACCTCTAAACCTAATCCCCCAAAGAATTTTGAAAATGACAAAAAACCACAATCCTTGAGCACTGGCCCTTCTCAGGGGTCCTATTAGCCAAACTCAAATCAATCAAGTCCCATTTCTTGGTTTCTGTGCAAGGGCCCCCTCAAGTAGCTGAATGTTCACACTGGGGTAGCCTGACGACCTTACAAGCCTGATAGCACCTAAAATGTGCTATCTTCCTCAGCTTAACTCGGGATTGTTGTGTTATTTAATGTGTCTATTATGTTATTTTGTAGGTTTTGAGCACTTAACAGGTAGAATGGGGTGCAATGAATTAGGGCTAAAACGGACCAAAATGGAGTTCCATGGCATCAACTGGGAAAGAGAACTCCAAAATGACCAAAATGCCCATGAAATCATGGTGTAGTGGGGCTGTCTAGGTGCAGCTGCGGTGCTTTTTCCCGAGAGCAATTCAGTTGGTGCAGAGTAACAGAGCCGCGACGCTGTCCCTAACGCCGCGGTGCTCCGACGATTTTTTAAAATTAAACCTTCGATTTCTAGGTTGGAAGATCAGCCACCAGCCGCCAAAGACCCGAATCCTCTATGTTTTTCCTCTTCTTTTCATCTTTCTATATCTCGGAACTTGAACCTATGAATTGATATGCCGATTATGGGCTAAGGTACACGTTTTTCTAGCTTGGGTTAGGGATTTTTCTTTGTAGTGGTTCTTTTGAGGTTTCGAACCAAATTCTTTATACGCGTGATTTAATCTAGATTTTATGAGAATTATGATCAAATTATAATGTTGGTGTTTGTTTTGATTATTTCTTTGATTGTATTACTATTCGTGACACTTGTTGTATGTTACAAATCATAGGAAGCGATAGGTTAGGTTAGCTTGCAAATCTGAATTGTGATGCATATTGCTCTAATCAACCTAGGATTAAATCAACAGAATATTTAATCTAGGTCTTTCCAGTTAAGTTTTCCACCTAATTTTCCCTTGAACTTAATGCGGTTAGATTTAGTACAAATTTTGCTTGCCTTTCATCGATTTGTCTTAAGTCTAACTTGTCTACTAGGACAATTTAATTTTGGCCTTTCGATCGAATTGATTAGGTGCTAGCTATAATGAATTTAGTAATGACGAACCAATGAATAAGAACATCGAACAAAGGAAATCCTGTGTAACCCAAGCTAGAGCTTTCTCCATTTGAATTTTAGCTTCTTTTAATTTATGCATTTTGTTTTTATGCAATTTAAGTTTCTTTGCAACCAACCATCAGAAATCCCCTTTCGGTTACCTTGAATTGTAAACTGCCGAACTTTGGAATTCGAAGGCTCCCTGTGTTCGACCCAACTTACCCTACTACTGTTGGTTAAGTTTGAAAATTTTCATTTGGCACGGAATTAGGCGACAAATTCCGTCCACCAAAGCCTTAGTACAAAGTTGTAACGAATTAGAGGCAAAAACTGAAGTCGAAAAGGAAGAGGAAGGGGAAACCTCTCAATGGGGGATTGAAGTTCTTGTCAGCTATTTAGAAAAAAGCCTCCTGCTAGAAGGATGCTACAAAAAAGGAGCTTATGTTTGTTGACGTAGTCATCAACTCCGGACCTTCTAAAGGCATCATTGTAGACTCAGGTGCAACCCATAACTTCATTTCCGAACAAGAGGTTCATTGTCTGGAGTTGAAAATTGAAAGAGATATGAGTAAGAAGAAATAAGTCAATTTTGAGGCCTTACCAATTGTTGGAGTATCCAAAAGGGTACCCTTGAAATTGGCTGAGTGGCCTAGAAATGTTGATTTGGTTGTGTTACGCATGGATGACTTCGACGTTGTGCTCGAAATGGAGTTCCTTTTGGAACATAAAGTCATCCTCACGCCTTGGCCAAGTGCTGATAGTCACAAGCAACAATCTCATAGTAGTCTCAACTAATATAAAACAACCTAATGGAGTGAGGATGAGTTTTGCCCTACAACTGAAGAAAGGGCTTAGCCAGGAAGAACCCACTTTTAGGCTATCCTGATTGTTTATGAGTTTGCTGAAACAAAGTTCGTCTCTTTGGAGATTTAGGAAGTTTTGAGCGAGTATGCTAATATCATGCCGCAAAGCCTGCCAAAGTCTTTACACCCTCAATGAGGGATTGATCACAAGATTGAACTTATTTTAGGAGCCAAACCTCTCGCGAAAAAGAATGGCTCCCTCTAAGCTAGTTGAACTTAGGAAACAGTTGGATGAATTGTTGAGTGCGAGATTTATTCCTCTTGCAAAAACTCCCTATGGTGCCTAGTCCTATTCTAGAAGAAGAAAGACAGGACATCATGATTGTGTATTGATTACAGGGCTCTAAACAAAGTAACGGTTCACAACAAGTACACCTTATCGATCATATCTGATTTGTTTGACCAGCTAAATAGAGCCCAATAGTTCATGAAGCTTGATCTCTAATCAGATTATTATCAAGTTCGCATTGTCGAAGGGGACGGGTCTAAGACCAACTGCGTGACCAGATATAAGGCCTTTGAATTCCTCGTAATGCCCTTCGCCTTACAAATGTCCCTATCACGTTTTGTACTTTGATGAACCAAGTATTTCATGAATACCTTGATCAATTTGTGGTGGTCTACCTCGATGACATTATAGTATACAGTCCTACTTTGGAAGAACACAAGGTGCACCTCATATTAGTCTTCAATAAATTGCAGCAGAATCAACTGTATGTAAATAAAGAGAAATGTGCTTTCGTGATAACACCTAAAATGTGTTATCTTCCTCAGCTTAACTCGGGATTGTTGTGCTATTTAATGTGTCTATTATGTTATTTTTTAGGTTTCGAGCACTTAACAGGTAGAATGGGGTGTTAACAACAAAATTGGACTAAAACAAACCAAAAAGAAGTTCCACAACATCAACTGGGAAATAGAACTCCAAAATGATCAAAATGCCCCTGAAGTCACGACGTAGCTTCGACGCTTTTTCTCGAGAGGTTCTGTTAGCGAAACGCAGCAGGCACTGCGACGCTGCTTTGGAGTGTGCGCCGCGGTGCTCCGACAATGTCAATATAATGATCTCTCGACCTAAAAGTCAAGAGATCATTATATAGTCGAGAGATCAGCCACCAGCTGACTTTTGGCTCCATTCTCTCTATTTTTCTTCTTCTTTTCATACCTAGGAACTTGAACCCAATTAATCGGTATGCCGATTATTGGCTAAGGTAACGCTTTTCTAGCTTGAGCATGGGGATTTTCTTTGTAATTGATGTTCTTTTGAGGTTTTGAACTTGATTTAGTGTATGTATGATTTAATTCAGAGTTTTTAAGAATTACGATCAAATTGTTACACTGGTGTTCATTTGATTTATTGCTTTGATTGTATTACAATTCGTGACAATTTGTTGTATGTCAATCGTAGGAAGCAATAGGTTAGATTAACTTGCAAATCTAATTGGTGATGCAAATTGTTCTAATCAACCTAGGATTAAATCGATAGGACATTCAATCCAGGTCTTTCTAGTTGAATGTTCCACCTAATTTTCCTTTAAACTTAATGCGGTTAGGTTTAGTCAAATTTTGCATGTCTTTCATCGATTTGCCTTAAATCTAACTTATCGACTAGGACAATTCAATTTTGGTCTTTCCAATTGAATTGATTAGGTGCTAGCTTCAATGAATTTAGTAATGATGAGCCAATGAGTAAGAACATTGAACAAAGAAAATCTCGCGTAATCCAAGCTAGAGTTTTCTCCAATTGAGTTTTAACTTCTTTTAATTTGTGCAATTAATTTTTATGCAATTTCAGTTTCTTGCAACAAACCAACTCAAACCCCCCTTTGGTTACCTTGAATTATAAACTTTCCAACTGTGAAATTCAAGGGCTCCCTGTGTTTGACCCAACTTATCGCTACTACTGTGGGTACAGTTAGGAAAATTTATTTTACACGGGATTAGGCGACGAATTCCGTCCGTTAAATTGGCTCCGTTGCCGGGGAGCCAAGAAATTTCACTTTTGTGGGGTCTATAATTCTTTGTCGCTCTTTGGTTTTTCCCCCTTTATATGACCTGATCCTCTCAGGATTGAAATAATTTGTTGTATTTTGCAGACATCGATAAAGAGGAACGACGACGCAGTAGGGAAACTAGAGAATGAAGAGTTTCAGAGGAACACACTCGTGCATGAGGCACATTCGAAGAAGTTTTAGAAGAAGAAGAGCCACCAATGGCGCAGCCATAAGAGCGCATATTGCGGGACCTCTCGGCCCCAAACGTTGATCAACAGCCCCTTTGCATTACCTATCCCGCCACGACAGGTAATCTTGAACTAAAATCGGGCTTAAGTCACTTACTCTCTTCGTTTTTTGGACTTGCAGGTGAGGACCCCTACAAGCATCTGAAGGAGTTCATCATCGTGTGTGAGGGGATGAGGCCCTATGGTGTGATTGAGGAGCAAATCAACCTCAAAGCCTTCCCCTTCTCCTTGAAGAACGATGCAAGGATTGGCTTTATTTTCTTTCTCCTGGTTTTGTGACCACTTGAAAGGAATTGCAAAGGCAGTTCTTGGGGAAGTTCTTCCCTGCATCACGTGCTGCACACATAAGGAAGGAGATTTATGGGATCTCTTAGACTGTGGGCGAAACATGTTCGAATACTGGGAGTGGTTCAAACGCCTGTGTGCTAGCTTTCCCAACCACCAGATTTCGGATGCGCTACTGATCCAGTACTTCTATGAAGGGCTTGTCCCTAGTGATAGGAGTATTATCGAAGCATCCAGTGGTGGCGCCTTGGTCATCAAGACTCCTACAGAGGCTTGGGCACTCATCTCCACCATGGCGGAGAATGCACAACAGTTCAGGACACGAGCTTCGGCGATGTCACGTCTTCACGAGTGGTAAGTGAAATTAAGACTGAATTGTCTAAACTTTCTTCTTCGATGAAGCAGGTGTTAGCTGCCAAGCAGCAATTCCAGGAGCCAGTTGAGGTCAGTTATGTTGGCAATCAACAAGGTGGGCAGATGTACAACTACAACCGCTGGGGCGGTCAGGCGAACCAAGGTCATGGCAACTTGGGAATGCCTTTGGAAGATATGGTAAAGCAGCTGTCAGGTTCCACTGCTCAGATCCAGCGCACACAAGAGCAGTTTATGTAGACCACCACCTCCCATATTCAGAGCATGGCCAACCAAATCTCCCAGCTAGCTGATGCTGTGAGCAAGCTGGACATCCAACTAGGGAAGCTTCCTTCCTAGCCCACACCGAACATGTGGAACGTGAGTACCATCTCTGTGAGCTGCACGATGGACCCCTTGCCTGAGGAGCCCATAGGCGAACCTATGGAGATAGTGAGCGTTGCGAGGTCACCAAAGAAACATGGGGTAAGATTCGATCCACCTCTCAATTTACACGTTTCTACTAATGTTTCTCGTGCTCCCTTCTCTAGCAGGTTAACTGTTGCTCAGGGAGGATCACACAAAGAAGATGTGAGGTCTGCTTTGTCTCCTGAAGTTCAGAGGCCTGCTGTTGAGAGCAAAAAGGTGTGGATTGAAATCTGCCAAGAGGAAAAGAAGGAAGAAAATAAACAAGCAGATTTGGTTGGCAAAGAGGTAGTTCTTTCAGGTAAATTACCTGTCAAGCAAAAGGATCCAGGTACGTTTTTTGTTCCTTGTCAGATAGAGACTAGAAAATTTGAGCATGCTATGTTAGACTTAGGGTCCGCAATCAATATCATGCCTGCTCCTATTTATGTCAATTTTCAATCTCATATCCTACAGCCGGCTGATATTTTAGTGCAATTAGCTGATCATTTTCTTGTTAGGCCAATTGGTATAGTTAAAAACATGCTAGTTAGAGTCAATGACCTGATTTTCCCTGCTGATTTTTATGTGATCAATATGAATGTTAATTCTACTTCCTCTACTTCTTCCTTGTCTGTGCTCTTAAGGAGACCCTTTCTAAAGACCGCGAAGGTGGTGATTGATGTGGGTGAAGAGTCCCTTTCTCTAAGGCACAGAGAAAAAATTGAAAAATTCTTTATTTCTAGATGATTCCTCCACCACTAATCCCATGTGTTTTAGCTTTGTGATTTTTCAGGATTGTGGTAAAAACCCTAAGTTGGGGGTGTTGGATGGGGACTCGACTTTCCCAGAGGGATACAGATGATGAAACTGAGTACGATCGAGCATAACGACCTTAAAAAAAATAAATTGCGCTACCTGGAGGTAGCCAGGATTTATATTTCTGTTATTTCCTTTTCTTGTTTTTATTTTTATTGAGCTTAATGCTTCCTACCTTTTTTGATCTTTTAAGTTTTTCTTGCTTGAAGGGAGTTGGAAAGGAGATTAATTTTACGAGTCAGACGTCACCGCCATCCTTCATGCCAAATTTCAGGGAAGTTTTCTATTTCCCTTTTCATTTGCCCCTTCTTTTTCTTTTCTTTTCTTACATTAGGGACAATGTTAAATTTTAAGTTGGGGGTGGGGGATGTCTGTGTTCTGGCTGGAGTCCTTGAGCATCTGAGCTCGGACTAAATATTGTGTGCTTTCATGTTAGCTTGCTCTTCTGTGCTTCGTTCGTTATAATGACTAGTTGATGACGCACTTTTTTTTATTCTCTTGCATGATGCAATGTTTGATGTGATTGATCATGATTTTTTAGCCCTTTTTAAAAAATTTCTAATTTTTCATGCACATTTAAGTTCTTTGCTTGCCTATATTAGGTTCTGCATGCTTAGAGTCGTATTACTTAGCTTGTATTTTTATTGTTACCTCGATAAGCCCTACTGATTGGATAGTGTCTTTTATGATGGGTTGTAATGTAATACTGAGGAAGAAAAAAAATATTTATATGCCTACTGAAAAAGAATGTTGTGCTTTAAATAAATATCATGAGAAAAAAAACATGGAAAAGAAAGAAAAAGAAAAGAAAACTTATAATGGTATGCATGATTAGGGGTAGAAAGAATTGCCTTTGCTGTGATTAGTTAGGACACTCGCGAGAAAAGAGTGAATATCGTTCCCTGTAGTAAATGTGTGAAAGCTAATGCTCTTAGATAAAATAAATGCAAGTTTAAGGCTATAAAGTTTGAATTCAGGAACCTCAGTTGAAATATTACTGCTTTGATTTTTTTGGACACTTGATGATTTGTGCATGAGCCACCATTGGGGGAAAACAAATTGAGAGTCCAGATTCTGAAGTAGCGCAAACTAGGTTTACGTCCCCTCCATAACTCGAAAGGCGTTTCAGAAACACTCTTTAAGGGAACATTGTTCAAGATATGAACTACAATCTCTACTGCATACCCCCAAAACGAGCTAGGCAATTGAGCATAGCTCATCATAGAACGAACCATGTCTAACAAGGTTCTATTTCTCCTTTTTGATACATCGTTCTGCTGAGGTGTACTAGGTGCTGAGAGTTGGGATTGGATTCCATGATCTATCAAATAGTCCTGGAAAGAAAATAAAGGTTGTCAAGTTTGATCGTCGTGGTGAATACTACGGTAGATATGATGGATCAGGTGAACAACACCCAAGGCCCTTTGCCAAATACCAAAAGAAATGTGGAATCGTCCCGTAATACACTATGCCTGGGAAACCTAGCATGAATGGTGTGGCGGAAAGGCAAAACAGAACACTTAAGGATATGGTAAAAAGTATGATTAGTCATTCTTCTTACTAGAATCTCTCTGGGTGAGGCATTAAAGACTACAACATATATCCTCAATAGGGTACCTAGTAAAGCGGTAGCTAAAACCCCTTATGAGTTGTGGACAGGAAAGAAGCCTAGTATTAGGCATCTTCACATCTATGGTTGTCCAGCTGAGGTTAGGCCATACAAGCCTAACGAAAGAAAATTAGACTCAAGAACTATTAGCTGCTATTTTGTTGGGTATTCTGAGCACTCTCAGGGTTTTAAGTTTTATGATCTCACTTCAAGATCATTGTTTGAGACAGGAAATGCCAGATTCCTTGAAGATGTTGAGTTTGCGGGGGAAGATAACATAAGGAAAGTTGTCTTTGAAGAGAAATTAGTTTCTTTTCCTAGTATGGTTATAGATGGTGCTTAAGCTCCTATTCCTGACTTCACTATTGAACCAATTATTGAACAAGACAACACTGTAATCCCCGTTGTTGAACCTGAAGTTCAAACTCAACAACCTCAAGAACTGCAACTACGGAGATCTACTAGAGAGAAAAGAAGTGCACTTCCAGACGATGATTATATTGTGTTTCTTCAAGAACATCAGGATGATATGGTTGTAATGGAAGATAATCCAATCAACTTCCAACAAGCACTACAAAGTTCTAATTCTCATAAGTGGATAAATGCTATGGAAGAGGAAATAAAATCCATGAAAGACAATGACGTTTGGGAGCTTGTCGAATTGCCATCAGGAGTGAAACCTATAGGTTGTAAATGAATATTTAAAACCAAAAGGGATTCACAAGGTAAAATCGAAAGATATAAGGCTCATCTTGTTTCAAAGGATTTTACTCAAAAGGAAGGCATTGATTACAAAGAGACTTTTTCTCCAATTTCATCGAAAGACTCTTTCAGGGTAATCATGGCACTTGTAGCTCACTTTGATTTAGAACTACATCAGATGGATGTAAAAACTGCATTTCTCAATGGAAACATTGATGAGACAATTTATATGGTGCAACTAGGAAACTTTGTGTCTGGTAATTCAAAGTCTATGGTGTGCAAATTGAAGAAATCTATCTATGGTCTCAAGCAAGCCTCTCGTCAATGGTATCATAAATTCCATGAAGTAATTATCTCATTTGGATTTGAGGTGAATGTAGTGGAAGATTGTGTATATCACAAGTGTAGTAGGAGTAAATTTATCTTTTTGGTGTTATATGTTGGTGACATACTCATAGCAAGTAACGATGTAGGATTATTGCATGACACTAAGAAGTTTCTCAAAAGGAATTTTGAGATGAAAGATCTCGGTGATGCTTCTTTTGTATTAGGAATTGAAATACTACGAGATCGTTCTCAAGGTATTTTGAGGTTGTCACAAAAGAACTACATTAAGAACATTTTAAGTAGATTTGGCATGAAAGATTGTGCACCAGGAGATATTCGTTGCTAAAGGTGATAAATTTAATTTAGGTCAATGCGCCAAAACCATACTCGAGAGTAAGAAGATGCAAAAGGTTCCTTATGCATCGGCTGTTGGAAGCCTAATATACGCTCAAGTATGTGTGCGATCAGATATTGCATTCATAGTTGGAGTGTTAGGCAGATATTTGAGAAACTTGGGGATGGATCATTGGAAAGCAGCCAAACAGGTTATGAGGTATTTGCAGAGAACAAAAGATTATATGCTCACTTATCAGAGATCAGATGTTTTAGAGATCATTGGGTATTCTGATTCCGATTATGCTAGATGTCAAGACACTTTGCGATCCACTTCAGGCTATATCTTCATGTTGGCTGGAGGAGCTGTATCTTGGAAAAGTGTTAAACAAACACTTGTGGCTTCTTCTACCATGGTTGCGGAGTTTATAGCATGTTATGAGGCATCCAATCATGGAATATGGCTGCGAAATTTTGTCACTGGGCTGCGGATAGTGGTAAGTATAGAAAGACCACTAAAATTATTTTGTGACAATAAGTCGGCAGTGATGTATTCCAACAACAACAGAAGCAATACAAAGTCAAAGCATGTAGACATAAAGTTTCTAGTTGTGAAAGAAAGAGTTCATAATGGTCAAATTTCGATAGAACACATAGGAACAAACTCTATGGTGGCAGATCCATTGACTAAAGGTTTACCACCTAAAGTTTTTCATGAGCACATTGCTCACATGGGTGTCAGTTACTTTTCTAATTCCATAGTTTAGTGAAGTTTGTTATTACGGATGTTCTTTGACCTTAATTTGTTTATTTTCTATATAGAATAAAGTTGATGGTTTATGTTTTATTATTTGAACTTGTTTATCATGCATGCAGTTAAGCATAAAGTTTTTTTTGGAATGATCTCACTAAGGAATTTGGACCAGTTGGAAACAGGCATGATCTAGAGCATTTCGCATGTAGTTTCCAGGCTATCCATCCATACTTGATCTATGTCATTGAATGTACTGAAACTGGTGATCAAGGAAGGTTTAGTTATGAGGGTAGTAACAAAAGCTGCCTTGATTCCTCGTTGATACAGGAGATGGACTAGATTGAACTAAAGGAGAATTCTATTATTAAAATAACCTGTTTATGTGCGCTTACGGTTCATGTGATTTAATTACATCAAGTACACAAACATAGCCCAAGTGGGAGATTGTTAGACGTATTTTAAATTAAAATACATATAATTAAAATATGGTCTATGTATGTGGATTAGTATTTTATCATATTGGATTACTTTGTTAGAATAGGCCCTATTATGTGATCTATTTAATTAAAGGCCCTAGATTCCCAATTGAGTATGGACTTAATGGGTAGAAGCCTATTTCTAGATTGATTAGGGTTTAATGGGAACTCTAATTAAACTAGTATATAAAGAGACCTTAGACTATGGTTCCTAACACACCAAAACAATAAGCACTTAGTCTTTCTTGAATCCCATCTTGAGAGAGATCCCAATAAGGCATTCGGAGTTTTGGTTGAGGAAGACAATAGTCATCTTAAAACTATCATCAATTTCTTAATAGAGTCCGATATATTATTTATTCTTGACAATTTGACATGAATGATCCTAAGGTCAATCTATTCAATATAGATTTAAAGTAATTATGCTAACAAGTAGTATCAGAGCCTTAATTTCTTGTTGGATTGTTGGATTATATTTAGTTTTCCATTGGTTTTGTGGTTCAATTTTGGTTCGGTAACAATGGTTAAAGAATTAAAAAAAAAATGATTGTAATTTTGTATTTATCAACAATTGGAATTATTCAATCCTGTGTTGGTTCTTATTTAATTAGGAATTTCTTAATATTCTAGTTCTTAACTAATGATTTTGTGATTTTAAAATCTAGAGTTTTAATGGGTAATTTTGTGAATCCATTCTGATTTGATTGATCATTATTATAGATTTAAATTTAATTTTGATCAATCACGTTGTGGTTTTAAATTTGATTAATCATTTGTGGATTTAAGTTTAAATTTTGATTAATCATGTTCTAGATTCAAGTTTGATCCATCAAGTTGTGGATTTTAGTTTAGAATTTGATTGATTATTTTGTGGACATGAATTTGAATTTAATTGTAAATTTTTGTGATTTAAATTTAAATCTTATTGATAATTTGGTGATTTAAATTTTAAAGTTTATCAATAATTTGGAGATTTAGAATTAAATCATATCGATAAATTTTGGTGATCTTCTCGCATTGTGTACAATGATATTATTATATCATTATGTCTTGTATTTTTGGAATTGATCAAAATAATATGTTACCAAAGTAGCCTCTGTTATCTAGATTAGTTTAATTCTAAAATATAAGATGTGCATATTCATAGATTTATGCAAATATTTATCGGCCCAAAGGAAGATAATTATTTGGCCAAATTGTGCGTATGCATGTGGTAATGAGTGTGTGACAATTATAAGGATTGCTCATGTGAAAAATAGTCGGTCCAAAGAAAGGCTATTTTTTGACAGAGTTTATGGTCAATACTTTGATTACTACGTTGAGAGTACCATTTACAGTTGGTGTTTTTTGCCCAAAGGCTGGACTTCAATGTTGTGTTAGGTATCTTGTTGAATGGGCCCACCATATATGTAAATTTCTTTTTGTCATATTTAATTTATGATATATTGAATTAACTGTGAGTATATGTTTTATTTACTTGTTTCTTGTTTCAGTTGGTCTTACTCAAATATCTGGAAATCTAAGTTCAATCCCTAAGTTGAATGGATCAAACTTCAAAATTTGGAAGGAAAGCCTGGAGATACTTATCGGGAGTATGGATTTGGACCTTGCATTAAGAATCGATAAACCTACTTCTACTGAGGAACAGTCGAATACGGCTAATATTGAGAAGTGGAACCAATCAAATTGCATGTGTCTGATGATCATTAGGCACTCCATTCCAAAGTCGTTTTGGGGTTCTATCGCGGAGAGTGAAAATGCCAAACAATTCCTTGCTCAAATCGAGAAATATTTTGCTAAAAATGAAAAAGGGGAAGCAAGTAATCTTTTAACTTCTTTAACTTCCATGAGGTACAAGGGCAATGGTAACATAAGGGAGTATATTATGGAAATGTCCAATCTTGCCAGTAAATTAAAGGCACTAAATGTCGAAATAAAAGAAAATTTACTTGTACATTTGGTACTTATCTCTCTTCCTGCACAATTCACTCAGTTTAAGATAAGCTATAATACTCAGAAGAATAAGTGGAGTATTAATGAGTTTATCTCACAATGTGTGCAAAAAGAAGATAGAATTAAGAGAGAAAGGACAGAAAGTACTCACTTGGCAACTAACTCTCGTGATAAGAAGAAAAGAAAATCTACGAGTGCTGCAGAAGAGACATCTCAGCAGAATAAAAACAAGAAGCAGGCTACTGAAAATCCTTGTTTTTTCTGCAAAAAAGAAGATCACTTCAAGAAAAATTGTCCCAAATACGCCAAGTGGCGTGTAAAGAAGGCAAACTTCTTACTTTAGTTTGTTTTGAAGTTAATTTAGTTTCTGTACCTACAGATACTTGGTGGGTAGATTCTGGTGCTACTACTCACGTAAGTATATCTATGTAGGATTGCCTGTGGAGCCAATCGCCAAGTGATGCTGAAAGATTCATCTAAGTGGGCGATGGCAAAGCAGTTCAAGTCGAAGCTATTGGGAATTTTAGATTGCTTTTAAAAATTGGATGTTATTTGGATTTGAATGAGACTTTTGTTGTGTCGTCATTTAGACGGAATTTAGTTTCTAATTCCAGTTTGGACAAGTTTGGTATTTCTTTCTCTTTTGGAAATAATAAAGTTAGTCTTTTGCAAAATTCCAAGCTTATTGGTACTGGTTCTTTAATTGATAATCTATATATGCTTGATTCCTTTACTTCGTTTAACAAGATCCTGTTATCTGATTCATGTGGTACAAAGCGTAAATTAAATGAGAATTTTGTTACCTTATGGCACAAGCGCTTAGGTCACATCTCTAAACAGAGAATACAGAGACTTGTGTCAGATGGAATTCTTGATTCCCTTGATTGAAATAACTTTAAAGTTTGTGTGGAATGTATTAAGGGAAAACAGACAAACATAAGAAAATCAAGTGCCAACAGATGCTCAAACATCTTAGAACTGATACATACAAACATTTGCGGTCCATTCCCTACGACTTCTTGGAATGGACAACAATATTTTGTTACTTTCATAGACGACTATTCAAGATATAGGTACCTATATTTAATTCATGAGAAGTCTCAATCTTTGAACGTTTTCAAATCTTTCAAAACTGAAGTTGAACTTCAACTTGGAAAGAAAAATAAAGGTTGTCAAGTCTGATGGTGGTGGTGAATACTACGGTAGATATGATTGATCAGGTGAACAACGCCCAGGGCTCTTTACCAAATACCTAAAGAAATGTGGAATTGTCCCGCGATACACTATGCCTGGGAAACCTAGCATGAATGGTGTGGCAGAAAGGCGAAACAGAACACTTAAGGATATGGTATGATTAGTCATTCTTCTTTACCAGAATCTCTCTGGGGTGAGGCATTAAAGACTGCAGCATATATCCTTAATAAGGTACCTAGTAAAGCGGTAGCTAAAACCCCTTATGAGTGGACAGGAAAGAAGCCTAGTATTAGGCATCTTCACATCTGGGGTTGTCCAGCTGAGGCTAGGCCTAATGCGCACTTTTAGTGTTAATCGCAAGTGTACGGGTCAAGTTATAATATAAAACGATGAAGTCCGAATATCGTTCCATTGGAGATCAAATTGTGAAGGTTTATGTTACTTAGCTATTCTAGAATCGAATCAATTTTATTTGAGGATTGGAATGGAAGTTGTTAATTATGGAAAATATAAACCAAATAAGGAAAGTATTAAAGTGAGAAACACAAGAGTCAAAGAGAGTTCTAGGGTAATGAATCCTTGTTTATTTCATCATGCAATATTACAGATTTCATGGATTTTATTGTAATTCATATGCCTAAGTCTAGAAACTTAATTCCAAGTTATTTTCTCTAAAAAACAATCATTTCTCATGCAACTCGATTAATTACTAATCTCTTTAAACCAATACAAATTACATGGCATTAAGAATAATCTTTAGCAACTTTTATTGTCAACCTAACTATTCTCGTGATAGATTAACAACAATTCATTGTTATAGATCAAGTTAAACATACAATCTCTCAATCATACATCTAACCTAACATGTGAAGATGGCCAATCCATAAGAATTAAACACAATAACAATGAAAAGCATAATCATTCCAACAAACCATGAAAGTCTACAATATCAACATAAATTCATAAAAAATTCATCAAAACCCTAAAACTAAAGAGTTTAGCCACTCATAGCTTGAAGCAACATGTTTAAACAAAAATAAACAAAGCAAGAGTGTAAAGAAAATGGAAACTCTACTAAAAAGAGGCTCTTGATTGAGGTAGCACCGTCACGATCTCCTGCTCTCACCTTAGAATTCGAATGGCACCACGACTATCTCGAACTCTTTTCCTCTTCCTTGCAACTAACTCACTCCTTGAACTCTTTTATGAACTCTCACTCAATTTTCTCCTTCTTGTGCCTCTTTTGGTCTGTAAATTGATGGTTGATTGATGCTTAGGGCTGCTGGAAACCCCCAAATTTATAGAGTTGGCCGCCCAAAAACTTACCAAAAATAACAAATTTTAATTTATGGAAAACAGGCGCCGCGACACTAGTCCATAGCGCCGCGGCGTTAGGGTTGCGTTCAAAATTGTTGCTCTCGGGTTTTAGCGCCGCGACAGTGCCGTCCAAGTGCCGCAATGTTGTGATGCGTTCAGAATTGTTGCTCTTGGGTTTAGTGCCGCGGCAGTGCCGTCCAGGCGCCGCAACGCTGTGATGCGTTCAGAATTGCTCTCGGGTTTTAGCGCCGCAGCGCTGCCCCAATTTTGCCATTTTGAGTTTTTCATCTCTTTTTGGTCGTATTCTTGCTCGGTTTTGATCTTTTGGTGTTTTCTTCTAATTTTCCTCATTTTAACCTGAAAACCACTAGCAAACAAGTGAAATCTAATATAAACTCCCTTAATTTGAGAGAATAGAAAGCACTTTTCAAGTGCTTATCAAGGTCATACAGGCCTAACAAAAGAAAATTGGACTCAAGAACTATTAGCTACTATTTTGTTAGGTATTCCGAGCGCTCTCGGGGTTTTAAGTTTTATGATCCCACTTTTAGATCACTATTTGAGACAGGAAATGCCAGATTTCTTGAGGATGTTAAGTTTGCAGGAGAAGATAACATAAGGAAAATTGTCTTTAAATAGATCACATAATAGGGCCCAATCTATTCAAGTGGTTCAGATCGAAGTGTTTTAATTGTTTTACCTAACAGGTTTTCAACTTCTACCTTATACTCAAACTTTTCAAGTGCTTCAGACTTATGTTTCATTAGGTATAAGTGACCATACCTCGAATAATCATCTATAAAAGAGATGAAGTATTCGTACCCTCCTCGAGTTTTTACATTCATTGGACCATAGAGATCTGAATGTATAAATTCTAAAGGTTCTTTGGCTCTATAACCTTTTCCACTAAAAGGTTTTTTAGTCAGTTTACCGTCAAGACAAGATTCACATGGAGGTAATGAATTATCTTCTAACTCATTTAAAAGTTCATTCTTTACCAATCTCTCGATCCTATTGAGATTTATGTGACCTAATCTCAAATGTCAAAGATAAGTACTATTGTTACTGGGAGAAATTCTTTGACTTTTAGTTTGAGTATTAGTTGTTTTAAACATCTCATGATTTAAAAGTGTTTTTGCTTCTCTTTACACATATAAGTTGTTTTCTAATTTAGCAGAACAAATCACCATTTTTCAAAATGAACGCTTCAGTAGCAGAAAAAATAACTGAGTACAATTGTTGAATTAAATAGGAAATAGATATTAAGTTCCTTTTTATTTTAGGAACTATATAGAAATAAAAATCTATTTCCAAAAAACATTTTTGCAACTCCGACTGCACGAGCTGAAATGGTGTCTCCCGTTCCAACCTTGAGCGTCATTTCACCTTCCTCGAGTTGCTGGAAGGAACTAATTCCCTGTAAAGAAGAGCAAACGAGATTAGTGGTACCCGAATCAAGTATCTAGGTATTATAGTCATTTTCCACTAAACAAGTTTCTAAAACAAGTAAATCATAGTTACCTACTTTTTCCTTCTTCTTCTCAGCAAGGTACTTAGGGCAATTGGGTTTTCAATGACCATCCACATTGCAGTGGAAGCACTTGTCCTTGTTAGCCACCTTGGCCTTATCCTTGTTTTTCTCAGTAGCGGGAGCCTTCCCTTTTCCTCGTTTCTTTTTCTGGATCTTCTTAAAACCAGAAGATGAGGGAACATACATAGTTCCAGAGGATGAACGCTTGTGGAACTTCTTGAAATGTGCAACATTTGCCTCTCCATCGATCGATCCCTTATTTTTCATAAGAGAATGATAAGTCTTTAACTCATTTAGGAAGGTTTTCATGGTGTACATTATTTTATTCATAACTGCATTGCTGTGGAATTGAAGAAAGCTCTTCGGAAGAGATTCTAGAATAAAAGACACCTGACTCTGCTCATAAATGACCGTGCTCTTCATTTCAGCAACATTGAATTGGACCATCAGGTCGAGAACATGTTCTTTCACCAGTTGGCCTTCCTTTGTACATGCATTATGAACGTACTTGAGGGTCTCGTGCCAGATCTATGAGGATGGTTGTCCAAACATTTCCTAGAGGGACTCCATGATCTGTCTTGCATTCATCCTGGTCTCATGTTTCTTGTTGAGTACGTTAGACAAACTCACCAAGATATAGACTTGAGCCTTGTCATTAGCCTTTGTCCAACGGTCATATGTATCCCTAACAGATTAGGATACTTTTTACGTTGCATAGTTTTCACCAGTTAGTTTTCATTTTTAAGTAGTGCGATGATTGAGGAAGACATGCTGAATTATAAACAATTAACTGTTTTAGTTATCTTTGCCTTAACCCATTACACAAGGAAACAAAATTGCAAGTAATCCAATCAATTCAGCAAAAAGAAGCAATCAAAGAAACCCTAATAAACTATTGATTTAGTTTTTGCAACGATGCTTCAGATGTAGCAACAGCCACCAAAGGGTGATTCGCCACTCCTCCTTTGAAATGAGACAATTATTAGCTAATTCTAATGCCAGAATAACTCATATTCATATAGACATTAGCCACTGTTGTTTGGTTAAGGATTTGTTAACTCTTAACTCATCCCTATAAGTGTAACCCTCCCACTTTTAGATCCTAGAGGTACGCACCAACAAGTTACCATTAGGAAAGACAACTTTTTGGTACTTAACGTAATTGAACCTATCATTTTCAGGAGTTTGCGGTGTTTCAAAACCTATGATGAGGCCCTTCGAAAGGATGGTCACTCTAGGACGACACGTAGATGGATCATAAGAATCTTACGATACGACCTATGGTAGGAGATCGAGGAATACGTTGACATGAATCCCGTTCCCACTTACTATAGACATTTTCCCATTCACCTTGTTATTGAACCATACAAATACTTTCCAAAGGGAGGCCGCTCCCAGGGTGACATGAAGTCAAGTATGGATCTCACGGTGTGAATAATCAGGGACTTAGGAGCAAAACTTAATATAAACATCTCGTTTTGTAATTTTCCTCCCACTAAAATGTCCTACCTTATATTAGAGTTATTTAACTTAGATAAATTTGGCTAAGTCAATCTAATTCTATGCCTATAATAATTCTTATAAAGACCGTTCTAGGTGAATTAAACCATTTAATTAACCTAGTGACAACGCATACTAATAGGTCTTTGATTAATTCAACTCAGGTTCCAATTCAGTTCCCAATTAAGAGGTGTTTCGTAAACCGTGAACTTAAATACCCCAATCTTGACAGAACTAAAGTGGTCGAGTTTCCTTATAACCTAAAGTCCTATTTGTCCTACTTAGTCATATTTTAAAACTATTTTAAAACAAAGTAAGACAAAATTCTAATCTTATTAGAGTTATTGTGATCTTAGGTCTAAATTAATTTTAAACAATTTAAAACCAATTTCCTAAGATCTTATGTTTGCATGCAATTCTTAATTATAGGTTGACGGTTACTAATCATTAATTTTATAACTATTATGAATTTTAATGATTTGCCCTATAACATGCTTTCTATGGTTTAACTAATTAACAATCAAATTCTAATTAATTAACCAACCATATTACATGCATTTCATGACATAATATAACAATTATATTAATCTATGGATGTATCATGCTCAATGCAAATTGATTTTCATTTAAAATATAACATTTATATCAAATAAATCAATCATATATTAACAAAACATTAATAAATATGATTATTATATTTATTTAATTAATGTCATATATCATACTTTTCCAATTTCATATATTTAATATATCAACATACATTAATAACTCATGAAATTATTATCATGCATTAAAACCATATATTATAATATAATAAGATGCATGAACATGCTTAACCTATGGTGGGATTTTAATCTAAATGGCATACTTTATGCAACATTCAATTTAATTTAAAACATACATCACATACGTAATTAAATTAAATAAAGCAAAATTTACCGGCATATTTGACATATCCTAAAAATTAAAGAAAAAAAATCAAAATTACAATAATTTGACTTTCCAAGACATATCTTGGTCTTCAATTTCTTCTTGACCATCAAAATTTAGAGTTTGAAACACCTAAATTTAATTGTTTGATATTTCAGCTGCACATACTTTGATGAAATCTGCCAGATGCTTTGATGATGCACAACAGAATTTCCAGATTTGAAAAAATTCCAGATTTTCCTGATTTCAATATTTCGGGAAAACCAACGTTTTTTTAAGAATTTACAGCACTTTTACATCAAAAAGATTACAAGAAAACCCTAACCCTTGAGGGTTTTACAATTGATCTAATCAAAACTTTAAAATCTAATGCCCAAATATGCCTAAACAATCAATTTTGCAAACCTTCACATATCTCATATATGAACCATTAAAACACCCACCATAAAAGATTTTTAATTCAAATCAAGAATCAAAGATTGGCTCTGATACCAATTGAAGGGAATGGAATCCCGATGGAAGCGTGTGATCACGTTATTTGATTTATTGAAAGAATTAAAAATACCAAAAGTAAAGAAAAGGTTAAGCTTTTCCAAGAGATCTTCCTCGATTCGGTTTGTGAGAACCGCTTCTTTGAAAGAATGGGGAGAAGAATTTTCTTAGAATTTCAAAGAAAATTGGGAGAAGGAAGATTTTTAGAATAATCGTAGAGATTATTCTCTTAGAGAATGTGCTCTATGAAGACTCCCAAGGGTCCTATTTATAGAACTCTATGGATTACTCCTAAGGGTATTAGGATAAATCCTCTGCAGAGATTTCAAATATTTAATAATATCCAATATTAATAAATATCTACCCAAATAATATCTCATATTAAATGGTTTGAAATATTTAAATTTTATTTAAATATTTATTTTCTACATAATCTTTGATTTGGATCTCATCCAAATTAAATAATTAATTATTTGAATCCAATTCAAATCAATTAATTAATTATCCCTCTATTTATTTTGTGCAGAATCTTTAATTTGGATCTCATCCAAATTAAATAATTAATTATTTAAATCCAATTCAAATTAATTAATTAATTCTCCCTCTATTTATTTATATGGATTTTATTCAAATAAATAATTAATTATTTGAATCATATTCAAATAAATTAATTTTTCATATTATAAAGTTATAATTTGAATCACATTCAAATAAAATTTATAATAAATCATGCAATTAATTGTATCCAATACAATTAATATTTTCCCTTATAAATTTGAACATTTCAAATTTTTCTTTCAACATAGTTGATCCTTGTTGGTCCATAGTAAGCTAGCAATGGATCTACAGATCAAAAGTTCCAATGATATGAGATTAACCGGCTAAACCCATTAACCATATTAATCAATATTCATTACACTCCACTAAAGACCCACAACTTCACTTTTCTCACTGCAGATATATTTGTGTCCCCATATAGACCAATAATAGCAAATTAGTCCTTCACAAGTGTTCATAACACCAGTTGGGTCAAATTACCGTTTTACGCCTGGATTACTTCTAAATCCTTAAATACCAGTGCTCCTCTAATGAACAACTTGTTTATGGTCCAACCATTAAATAGCAACCCCTCTCGGGCCAGTGGGAGGGTAGGGCTTTTTGTTCAAGTCTCGGAGACACCACTTAAGGGAGCACTTACCTACTTACCCTAAAAATGGAAATGAGTGAATTCCATCTTGTATAATTATCCCCAGCTCCCCACTCGGTCTTGTCCCTAAGAGTGAATTCGAAAATTGCCTATCGTGGTTTTCTCTCAAACTCACCTATGGCTAATTCTCAACCCAAAATTTAAGTTGACATAAACACTTTTCTTCCTCCTTACCATCTCAACGCATTGTGCCCCTTTATTTGGCTAAAATTTGCCCCTTTATTTGGCTAAAATTTGGCTAACTCCACAAGCCTAGATTTTCTGCCTAAAAAATTTTCTACTCCACAGGCTTGTGTTTCAAGTTTCCTTCATTTTCCCTAGTTTTCTTTCTTTAAGCCACCTAAGCTACTAGGTTAAATTTTAGGGTTTCACACTTACCATGTCCAAATTTGGGGAAATGAAGTCAATGATAGCTCCTTTCAAATCCAACTAGGACAAATTATCTTTCCTAAATTGCAAATTTACTGTTGATGCATGTTGAAGTCAATTGCGTCTTCCCTTGACTAAAATTTGGCATCAACATTTGGTGCCATCTGTAGGGAAGAAAGTTTTCTACTAACAATCTGCATGCCTTACAAAGCATGAGTAAGAAGAACAAAGCAACCAAGGCCGAGGCCGACGAGACCAAGTTGAAGCAAAGAGTCAAGGGTGGTGCTGAGACTTAAAATTATTGATAGAACGTGAATTTATGATCAAAATTTCACCGAACGCTGATCAAGGCTGACCCTAAGCACATAAAGTCTTCGAGGTTGAGGCTGAGGCTCAATCTTATTAATGAAAAGAAAGTTGCTCTAAAAGGTTAAGGTCGAGGTCGAGGAACATCACTAGAGACTAAAAATCAGCTAGAAACTCGAAAGTTGAGGAGACGACCAAAGATAAACATGTGAAACTTGATCTAAGAAAAACCACAACCCTAGGTTGACGAGCCCATGTTGAGGCCGTGGCCGACCTTCTGAGGCGACACTCCGAGGTCGAGGCCGAGCCAACCAACTAGGTTTCAAGCCAATTATATCTTAGCATACCTTGCTTTTTACAAGAGGATTTGCAGGGGATATGTTTCCCTATCAAACAAAAAGCAGATACATGGGATATGCTTCCTCATTTAAAAATTAAAAAAAAATTAAAAAAATAAAATAAAAAAAGGCAAATCTACAGGGATATGCTTCCCTATCCAACATCGAAAACATCATATTGGTTCTCAAATCTTTGAGAAATATGTCACTAAGAAAATGAAGAGAAGCTAAAATAAGAGAAAATTATAATCTGAAGAGATTAAATGCAAAAGCATTCATGTTCAGAAGTAGAATAACAAATCAATGGTGTTGACATCAATTTCACCAACATTACTTAAGATAAGTCGAATTGAAAGAATCTTCACCAGCAAACATGATTTAAGAACCTGCTGTCGAAAACTTTCAATTTTATTCATGCAAACCGTTAATGCATTAGTTGCCAATTAAATTTATTATGCATGAAGCACTAGAAAAGACAATTGGAGCATAGAAAGTTCCATTAGAAGATCTCTATAGGAATTATTCACAAAGAGAGTTATCATGGGAAACCCAATTGTTCAAATAATTTTTTAGTGGAATTATTTGATGGAAACTGTGGGCTAGCCACCCACAACTAAAACCAAGGATAACTACATGGAAGTCACATCATCTCTCAGAAAATCGATTATCATATTTCAAAAAAAAAAAATTCAAGCTCCAAAGAGGGCCATTTGTTGGCCACATCATCTTCTAGATATTGTTTATCATCTTTCTAGGGAAATCTCAAGCTCCAAAGAATGTCATCTGCTGGCCACCTCACCTCTTAGAAATCGATATTCGTCTTTCTCGAGAAGGTGTTTATAATCTTAATAAAATCGATTTTCATCTTTCTGACAAAACTCGACCATATTGATAAGGTATCATAGTTTATCCCTAAGATAATCTAGGAACCACCCTAGAATGTCGTCAAGGTAACTCGAGGGCTTGAACACTATCCAAAGAAGTACCCAACATCAACCTTACAAGTTTGATAGGTCAATCTACCGACACCTTACATGGTCACTGGTAAAAAGCTCAACCTTGCTGAGAGCCAACTAACAGGGTCATCGAAGCAACAAAAAACTAATAAAAGCAACGACTAATAAAATGTTTACCTGAAAAATGAATGTCAATGCAAGAAAACAAAATTTGAGGCTAAAGTCGAGGTTGAGACTGACCCTCACTTGCGTAATGGAAGCTGACACCCATCAATCACACCAAGCCTGCAAATACAGCACTCAGGGTATAGAGGCAGGAGGCCTCTTTTTCAGCCAAGTTAAGGTTGACCTATGTATTGAGGAGGGCCCACGACCACGCACATGTGGGGTACACACCAATATATTGTTCTCTTTAATCAAGTTTTGCCACTTGCCCAATATCTTCACCTATTTTGATTTCCATCAAACATAAGTTACCATCGAAGGAATCGAATTACGTGCGGAAGCGAGTGAACGCGTGTACTTTTAATATACATTCTGAATTTACAGAAAAATACAGAGAAACTTAAACATGTTTTAATTAAGAATGTTTTACTGAGATGAAATTCAAGGAGAAAGAAAATACCTTTAAAGAAAACTCTTTAACCTTCTCCAATTCTTCACTGCATCCACGATCTCTTTAATCTTCTTAGATCTCGAACAAGACATCACCACCAAGTCTTCACCACTATTCTCCGGCAAGGAAAAGGTCTGTGGGAACCGCTTTTTGAAGATTAGGAAGAGATTTTACAAAGAAACATTTTTGTTGTAACTTTTGAGTGTTGAGAGATTGAGAGAGAATTTTCAAGAGAGATTGTTCATACACACTAAAAACTACAAATGAATCATAATTAAATAGACGGAGAGAGGGGAAGTTAATTATGATTAACTTCCCTTTAACTATCCTTTAACTCCCCTTAAGAGTTAAAATTTAACTAAAGTTAAATTAAATCAAATTTAATTTAATTTAATTAAAGAAAATATTAATTAATCTAATTAATTAATAAAAATTAATTAAATATCATATATTTAATTAATAGTACGTTTGAATCATATTCAAATGTATTTTCCTCTCATAACCTATAGTTTAAATATGAATTTCATTCATATTATGTAACCTATAGTTTCAATATAAATCTCATTCATATTATTTAATATTTGAATCTTATTCAAATAAATTATTCTCTCATATTATAAAGTTTAATTTTGAATCTAATTCAAAATAAACTTTTATAATATAATGTATCTACATACATTATATTAATTGTATCATATACAATTAACATTTAATTACCTTATTATATGAATCATATTCGTATTAATTTAATATATGAATCTTATTCAAACATTAATACTCTAATAATATATAGTTTAATTTTGAATCTAATTCAAAAATAACTTTACATTGTGACGTATCTCTATACATTATATTAATTGTATCATATACAATTAACTTAAAACCCTTACAATTTGAACGATTCAAATTCTTCCAAAACTAAATATTCCTTGTTTTACCCTTAGTGAGCTAGTAGGGGGACCTAATGGACCTACAAATTAGAAGCTCCAATGATACAAGATAATTAATTAAACTCTTTAATTTAATTAATCAAAATTCATTAATTGTGGGTCACTCAACTAAAGACCCACAATTGCACTCTTCACACTGTGACATATTTTTGTGTCCATGGATATAACCAATCAACAACGAGTGGACCCTTCACGAATTGCTCATAATTACAACTGGGTCTATTGAAGGAGAAATTTTGGACCAATCACAAATTGACACATCATTTCTCAAATTAATGAAAAAATTATAAATAATTAAATTTAAGACCAATTAAAAATTGACAAATCTCGATGACGTCACATGTTTTCATCTTGACCGTTGAATTAACTAAAATAATTTGGTCCAATTTGGTATTAATATTTAGGCTAAAATCCAATTGAGTCCTAAAATAGGCTTAGTTGACCCAAGGGCCAATGAAGGCCTAAGTCCAATTTGTTGGGCCCAAGGGCCAAGCCCAAGGCTACAAAGCCCACCTGAGAACTCTATAAATAGAAGAGTTCTCTTCATTTGTGAGTTTCAGAAAATTCTACACTTCAGAGCCTATAGAGAATTCTCCCTACAGTCAGAAGACTCCTAACTCCAGAAGATGAACCAAACTTGAAAACCGAAGTTCTTTGGAACACATACATTCTTCCGAGACTCCAACTTCAAGAACATCCATGCCCTCCACTTCCATACATCAAGTGTACGCATTCAACTGAGAGAGAATCAAAGGATCAAATACTAGAGATCGAACCACATCCGCATCAAATCTACATCAACTTAAGTTCAACTCCACGAAACAAGTTTCTCAGAAAACCTCATACCAAAAAATTGACACGCCCAGTGGGACCTCTCTACCTCTCATCTCTCTCTCAACAACAAAATCAAGCAATGGCCTCCAAGAAATCTACGTCCAAAACTCCTACTGCAAGCGACACCTACACAGGACTCATCACCCGCAGTCGCTCAAAGGGGGTCATGCAGAAGAAGGAACAAGGTTCCGTTGTCGCGGAGAACATTTGGAAGCGGTTGACAGAATCTTCTAAAGGTGGGATTTTCATCAAAGAAAATCCTTTGTTCAACAACTCTGTTTCTACTTCTGATCACTTCAAGAAAGAATCACATCCTGATGTTATGTCTGTCATGATGGCTGATGTAACAGCAGAGGCAGCCATGTAGAGATGGAGAGAAAAATAGATTTCCTAATGAAAGCTGTCGAGGAAAGAGATCACGAGATCGCTGCCTTAAAAGAGTAGATGCAGGCTCGAGAAACTACCGAGTCAAGCCAAACGCTCGTTAACAAGGCCAATGACAAGGGAAAAACTCTTCGCTTCAACAGCTACAGGATATGATCACAAACTCCATCAGAGCCCAGTATGGAGGACCATCTTCAGACTTTATGTATTCTAAACCATATACTAAAAGAATAGATAACTTAAAAATGCTTATTGGGTATCAACCACCAAAGTTCTAGCAGTTCGATGGAAAGGGCAACCCAAAACAACATGTTGTTCATTTTGTTAAAACCTACGAAAATATAGAAACTAGAGGAGATCTGCTAGTTAAGCAGTTTGTCCGAACCTTAAAAGAAAATGTTTTCGACTAGTACACTGATCTAGAGCCAGAGGTGATCAACAGTTGGGAGCAACTAGAAAGAGAGTTCTTGAACCGCTTTTACAGCACTAGGTGTATCGCCAGCATGATGGAGTTGACAAGCGCTAAGCAGCAGAAGGGAGAGCTAGTCATCGACTATATCAACTGATGGAGAGCTTTGAGTCTTGACTGCAAAGACCGACTCACCAAACTATCTGCGGTGGAGATGTGCACCCAAGGCATGCACTGGGAACTCCTCTACATCCTACAAGGAATCAAACCTCACACATTTGAAGAGTTGGCAACTCGCGCTCACGATATGGAGCTAAGGTAAAGAAAGATAAGAAGGAAGTCAAAGGCACTGAAAATATTCTGGAGAGTGCCACAAAAGAATCTATGGTCATTAGTACAACCTTGCTGAAATTTTCCTCCAAAGGAAAAGAAACAAAATCCGAAAGGAAACATGATGAAGGTGAAAGACATTGCCTACTTTAAAAGAAAGACATGAAAAATTTTATCCATTTCCTGACTCTGACATTGCAGACATGCTAGAGCAACTGTTAGAAAAACAACTTATTCAACTATCAGAATGCAAGAGGCCAAAGTAGTTAGGAAAAATCAATGATCCCAACTACTGCAAATATCATCGGGTCATAGCCACCTAGTTGGAAAGTGTTTCGTGCTGAAGGAGCTGATTCTAAGGTTGGCTCGTGAAAAGAAAATAAAGCTAAATCTTGATGAAGTAGCTCAAACAAATCATGTTGTAGTGACGATGACTTCAATATCCCGCCATCGACAATGTATTATGATCAAAGAGAAATCCTAATCCAATTTGGGACCTTTCAGCCTATAGTTGTTCGGTTCCAACAAGAGATTCTAATGACGGACTCCCAAAGCAAAGATGAGCCTATCAAAGATGACGATGAAGGGTGGATCCTTGTGACTCGTTGAAAGAAGAGAAAGTCAAATTCTACCAAAAAGAAGTTGAGCTTCCACCGAAATTACAGAAGAAAGAGCAAGACTCAGAAAAAGAAAGAAAAAAAGAAGGCATGGAAGCCTAAGATTGCTAAAGAAGAGGACAAAGACCTTCCTCAACCTCGACGACCAATACCTTTGGCAGAATTTCTCCCGAGAAACTTCCACAAGAATTATTTGAAGGAAGCACTAGAAGTTGTTGCGTGTCATGCTGTCAGCGCAACAGAGAGTGAAGATATCCCTACAAGTCCATTGAAGATGGTGATAGAACTAAAAGACTTACCATCATTCAACACAGATGACTTGTTGTCCCTTCTTTAAGCAGCTAAGAATGCCCTCATTGACGAACTGCTAGACTCAAATGCATCTAGTGACTCAGCTTCAATGGTGCGCACATGTGCCTCTTTTTGCACGTCCATAAGTTTTTCAGATGAAGACTTGCTGTTGGGATCAGAGCCTCACAACAGACCTTTGTTTGTCTCAAGATACATGCGAGAGTAGAGGGTTAATCAGATTCTCATTGATAATGGATCAGTTGTTAACATAATGCCTAAGTCAACCATGAAACAATTAGGCATCTTAATGGAAGAACTTTCAAATAGCAAGTTGGTGATTAAGGGCTTCAACCAAGGCAGTCAACAAGCGATCGGCGTGATACGCTTGGAACTCATTATTGAGGACCGAAAGGTCAACACATTGTTCCATGTAATAGACTGAGGACCACTTTCAAGTTGTTATTAGGGCATCCTTGGATTCATGGAAATGGGGTGATAGCTTCTACAATACATCAATGCTTCAAGTTTTATCAGAAGGGCATTAAGAAAGTTCAAGTAGACTCTAAACCATTCTCAGAAGCTGAGTCTCACTTCACAGATGCAAAATTGTACTTGAAGAGTGATAACATCGGTGAAGGAATCTCTGCAGGGGATAAATTCAAGTCAAGGCCACAAGCAAAGGCGAGAAAAGAGTCAAGTGAAGCAAGTACTTCCAACTCTCAAAAGAGTGAAGCATCCACTAGCCGTGCAAAGACTAAACTTTGAAAAACGAGAAAGCTCCAAGTCCTCTAATCTTGCGCTATATTCCTTTGTCGAGACGCAAGAAGGGTGAGTTACCATTTGTAGAATGCTCAAAAGTTGCCAACAACAATCACATAACCATCAAAGAAGTCGGCGATTCAAAGGAAACCAAGTGAAGAACTTCTGTCTTTAATCATATCAAACCTTCAACTACTTGATCTTCAATTTTCCAAAGATTGGGTATGGCCAAGATAAAGGAAGAAGATCAATGTTTAACATCTACCTCCACTCGAACTTCAGCTTTCAAAAGACTAAGCATCTCCATATCAAAGAAAGATCGACTTTCAACATCTGCTTTTGATCGTCTCAAAATGACAAATGATCAAAATGAAAGAAAGATGAAAGTCTCAAAAGCAAAATCATTTCATGGAGAAAACAACGACGAGAAGATTCATAGTCGTGTCCCTTCACCCATGGAGAGGAAGCTATCTGTTGACATAAATATAGAAGGTCCCTTGATGGTGAAGCCAAAGCTCATCGTAGTTACGAATCCTATGAATGAAAAAGATGACCAAAGTCATAATGAAATAAGAGCTTCTAAAATTTAAATGTATAACCTCCTTACGCAAGAGCCTAAAATGTATGATACTTCTAGCTCGCATGAGCTTAAAAGGTGATTGCCCAAAAAACAAAAAAAAAAACTTAGTTGAACTATGTTATGACTTGATCCCTATTCATTATAAAAGGTACATAGGAAACTTGAAGGAAACTTTAAGTTCAGTCCAGTAAAAAGGGAAAAAAAATCCTTTGAACTATGTTATGACTTGATCCCTTTCTTCAAGGATACGTAGGCAACTTAAAGAAATTTAAGTTCAATCTAAGAAGAGAAATGTTACCACCGCCTAGAGTGTGACACTAGGAAATTGATGGTGTTCATTATAGTTAAAGAATGTCACTAAAGGTCGAACATGCATCACTAGGGGCAACGCAACAAGTCAAAGAAGTGCAACACTATGGGCAAGACACTACAAGTTCTATGATCAATAAGTAGCTTTCAAAGAAACTGTGTTTCTCTTTGCTCACTTTAAATAAGCTTTGGAGTGTGGGTTGTTGCTCGCTTTAGTTTGAAGGCTTCATCGAGGTTTCATCAAAACTCCTACATCCGTAAGTACGATGGTTTCGTCGCAACTTTTCCATCTCCAAACATAATGGTTTTGCCACAGCTTTTCCCATCTTGGTTCTACCTTATCATTTCCATCTCCAAAATGTTGGTGCATCTTTGCTACATCTCCAAAATGTTGATGCAACTTTGTTCCATCTCCAGAAGGCTAGTGTACCTTCGCTCCATCTCCAGAATGTTGGTGCAGCTCCGCCTTCTCTCCAAAATGTTGGCATGACTTTGCTTCATCTCCAAAATGTTGGTGTAGCTCTCACTCAATCTCTAAAATGTTGGTGCACTTTGCTCCATCTTCATGTTCAAGATCGATGTGCTCCACTCCACTCCATCTTCACAAACAAGATCAGTGTGTCCCGCTTCATTCCATCTTCAAGTACAAGATCAGTGTGCCTGGTTTGACTCACTTCATCTTCACAAACAAGATCAATGTGTCTGGCTTCACTCCATGTTCAAATACAAGATTGGTGTGTCAGCTCTACTCCGTCTTCAAGTTCAAGATTTGTATGGTCGGCTCTGCTCCATCTGCAAGATCAAGTTCGGTCAGCATGGCCTGAGGCATATGCGAGATCAAATTTGGCCTACCTAACCTTGCCTCATCTGCAAAATTAAGATCGATCTGCTTGGCTCCGCCTCATCTGCAAGGTTAAGATCGTTCAACCTGGCTCCGCTTCATCTACAAGATCAAGTTCAATCTGCCTAGCTACACTCCATCTGCAAGATCAAGTTCGGTCAGCCTGGCTTCACCTCATATGCGAGATCAAGTTTAGGCTACTTGGCTTTGCCTCATCTGCAAAATTAAGATCAATCTGCCTGCCTCCGCCTCATCTACAAGGTTTAGATCGTTCAGCCTGGCTCTGCCTCATCTTCAAGATCAAGTTCAATTTGCCTACCCTTGCCTCATCTACAAGATCAAGTTCGATCCGCCTAGCTCTGCCTCATCTGTAGGGTCCAGATCGTTCAGCCTGGCTCTACCCCATTTGCAAAATCAAGTTTGATCTACCTGGCTCTATCTCGCTTCCAAAATCAAGTTTGATCTACCTGGCTCTATCTCGCTTCCAAAATCAAGTTTGATCTACCTAGCAACTTTGCCTCATTTTCAAGATCGACTTCATGATTTTGTTGTCATCTTGTTCTCAAGCTCGATTCAATGACTTTTCCAGTGTCATCCCTCTATCTATCTAAAGGGGGAGAGCCAAATAGGTGATAGAACACCGAGGTTATTTAAACATTTTGATGTCATCCCTCTATCTGCCCACACAAGGTGGTGATTCGGGTCAGATAGGGGATAGAACACCGAGGTTGTTCCAAACCTTCCGATGCCATCCCTTCATCTGCCTACATGAAGAGGTGATTCGAGCCAGATAGGCGATAGAACACCGAGGTTTTTCCAAACCTTCCAATGTCATCCCTTTATCTGCCCACACGAGGAGGTGATCTGAGCCAAATAGGCGATAGAACACCGAGGTTGTTCCAAACCTTCCGATGCCATCCCTCTATCTGCCTACATGAAGAGGTGATCCAAGCCAGATAGGCGAAAGAACACCAAGGTTGTTCAAACCTTATAGTGTCATCCCTCTATCTGTCTGCACAAGGAGATGATCCTGGCCTAGGAAGAAACAGAACACTAAGATCAAAGCCAATAGGAAATGGACGTCGAGGTCAACAGAACACTAAGGTCGGAGCCAATAAAATAAAAGTATTGGAGCCGATGAGACATTAAAATTGAAGCCTTAATCATCTCTCGTTTCATTTGTATTTGAAAAACAACAAAGGAAAAAAATGTTAGCAAAAAAAAAAAAAGAAGGGGAAAATGAGTAGTTAAGAAAATAAAAGAAAGAAAAGGAAAAAGAGTGAAAAGAAAAGAAGAAAGAAAAAGAAAGAAAAAGAAAAGAAGAAAAAACTCTAAGAGAAGAAAAGAAAACAAAAAAAAAAACAAAACAAAAAAACAAAAAAAAGAGAGAAAAGAAACGTAAAAGAAAGGACAAAGGGTTTTTAAAGAAAAAAAAAACAAAAGAGAAAAAAAGAGAAAAGTAAGAGAAGAAAAAAGAAAAAAAAATTAGGAAAAAAAACAACTAAAGAAGAAAGAAAAGAAGAGAAACCGAAGAAAATAAAACAAAAAAGAAGAAGGAAAAAAAAAAAGAAAAAAAAAGAGAATGAAAAAAAAAGTGAAAAGCAAAAAAAAAAAAAAAAAAAAAAAAGAAAAGAAGAAGAAAAAAAGAAGGAAAAATGTGTTAATAGAAGGGAAAAAAAAAAGGAAAAAAACCATTAAGAGAAGGAAGAAGAATGTGAAAAAAGAGAGAGAATTGAATGGGATTGATGTGTAGAGGGAGCTCTATTTATAGAGGCCAATATTAGATTCAAATCCTAATTCAATTTAGATTTTCTATTGAAATTTTATTTCTTTGATAGATTTTGATGAGATTCTCCGGTCAAATTAAATTGTAGATTGGATCTTAAATTGATCTGAAATTAAAATTTGAAGCATAATTTAAATTTTATTTTAAATTCAAATTACGGGATTTTATCTAATTTGAAAATATTTCAATTTAAAGTTTGGTCCTATCCCAAATTTAAATTATCCAAATTTAGGGGTTTTTTCTTTTTCTCAAAACCAAATTAAATTAGGGATATAATCTCATTAAAATTTGGTCATATTCCAAATTTTATCACAAATTTAAATTATACAAATTTTTAGTGTTCTTCAAATTAAACTGGGATAAAGCCTTAAATTTACCTCAAGTTAAAATTTGGCCAAATTCCAAATTTAGAATTCTTTCTTCAAGCCAAATTAAACTGGGGATAGAGTCTCAAATTTACCTCTAAGTTAAAATTTAGCCAAATTCCAAATTTTATCACAAATTTAAATTATACAAATTTAGTGTTCTTCAAATTAAACTGGGATAAAGCCTTAAATTTACCTCAAGTTAAAATTTGGCCAAATTCCAAATTTAGAGTTCTTTCTTCAAGCCAAATTAAACTGGGGATAGAGTCTCAAATTTACCTCTAACTTAAAATTTGGCCAAATTCCAAATTTTATCCCAAATTTAAATTATCCAAATTTAGGTTCTCAACTCAAAGCCAAATTAAATTGAGGGTGAAATCTCAAATTTATCTCGAATTAAAAATTGGTCATATTCCAAATTTTATCTCAAATTTTAATCAAACTTACGTACTAAATTCATAATTTGATTAATTTGATGCATTTGAATAGAGTCAAACTCAAGGACATAGAACTTGTATTTTGATTCCAATTTTATCTTTTGCGAGATTCATCCACTCATGCATGTGCATAAATCTCCAAAATGGGGTATTTGTTAAAGGATAAATTTTAGACCAATCACAAATTGACACGTCATTTCTCAAATTAATGACAAAATTACAAATAATTAAATTTAAGACCAATTAAAAGTTGACATGTGCCCCAAATTGAAATTGAAGACATAAATTGGCAAATCTTGATGACGTCACGTGTTTTCGTGTTGATTGTTGGATTAAATAAAATAATTTGGTCCAATTTGTTATTAATATTTGGGCTAAAATCCAATTGAGTCCTAAAATAGACTTAACTTGGCCCAAGGGCCAATGAAGGCCCAAGTTTAATTTGTTGGGCCCAAGGGCCAAGCCCATGGACCAACCAAACCTAATCCTACTAAGAACTCTAAAGCCTAGAGAGAATTCTCCCTACAATCAGAAGACTCCTAACTCCGAAAGCTGAACCAGACTTGAAAACCGAAGTTCTTTGGAACACATACATTCTTCCAAGACGCCAACTTCAAGAACATCCATGTTGTCACACCCCATCCCAGATATACTCTATACCTAGGATTGAGCATGATACCGTTTCCCCCTACATAAAACCCTATAGGATGGATACCATACAAATAGCAAAACAAAACAACATTTCCATTGACATACTAGAAGAATGTGCAACCTCTCAACAAACATATCTGTATATATACATATAAGGTGCAACACGTCCCCCTTTCTACTCTCAGTAATATGCATATTACAAGATATATGTACAGTTTAAGTATTTACAACTATCCCAGAGGTTCGCTTCCAGATAAGCCCAGACGAGATTCTTCTGTAGGCTAGGCGTCCCGGACACGCTCGCTACCTGAAACGACAAACAACAACTAACTGAATGAGCAGAAAGCTCAGTGAGTGACTAAATCTACTAAACTATTCATAACAAATATAAGCCAGGTTGTGAGTTAAAACCATCACATATCACATCCCAATGAATTACCAAGATTTACTTTCCTCATTGCACATATAACTATCAAATTCTCATGTCTCACAGACTTGCAACTATTTAGTGCTTTCACTTTCCGTCCCTCAGCACTTACTCAATTGTAATTACAATACCATGTGCCTTCACATGAAATCCCTCAGCACAGGTAACAAATTCTATCTTTGCTCAAGTGCCTTCACTCATGATCCCTCGGCACGAGCTAGTGTGTGATGGATTACTACATGCCTTCACTCATAGTCCCTGAGCATTGTAGTCCATTTCTTATTGTTATTCAAGTGCCTTCACAAAGTCCCTTAACACTTAATTCACGTTTACACACATACAAGCTTTCACCATAAGGTCCCTCAGCTACTATTATGTATGGACATTCATATTGATACTCTTTCAAATCATTAACACATCTTATTCATAAGGCATACTACAATGAATCATGTTTCCTCAACGTTAAGTGTACTAAATTTATCACAAGATATAGCAAAATTCACTCACAATTGGTCTCGGTTCTAAGTGGGTTATAAGCCTCCCCAAGCTCTTCTTGACCTGAAAACACATAATCCTCAAGTTTAGTTTCCATAATCTCCCTTTTTCTTTAACACACAATAGTAACGTTACTCTTTAGAAAATTATAAGCTGCCAGCGTTACTCATTTGATGCCAAAACTGTACTAGCAATACTGCGTTGATTGAAACCAGCGAGTCTACCTTGAGGAGCGATACCCAGCGATACTCTAGCGAGAATCGTGAGACGCAAAGCCTATTTTGCGTTGCAGCGATACTTGCTTCGCTGCCCTGTCTTTCGCTCACTCAGCAATACTTCCGCTGCAGCAGAATCGTTTCCTTCTTCCTTTCTTCTTCCTTCTTCAACCTGCTAAACATCTCGTTTCAGTCAATTTCAGTACTTTCTTCCTTCTACAAACTTGTTAAAGTACAGATCCTTCATCTTACCTCCAAATTTCATGAAGAACATCCTCTCCGTTTAGGATATATCCTTCAACAACTCCAAGTTACCCTTAATCATCCGGCAGTTCAACTCCAGTCTTTTCTTCCTGAGTTTGACACACAATTATACAAATTTCAGCTCAAGCATCCTTCATAAAACCTGCTAGAAATTGAGTTAACTTACTAACCTCAAAGTTTCAGCCCTAACCTCCGTCTCTTCAATTTGTTCTTCCTCCAAAACCGAGCATCACTCTGAAGAAATAACAGCAGCCGAAACCTCTGCCAATCTCAAGTTTCTTCCACGATTTCAATGAAATTTCCACTTCAAATCAGCATGAACATCTTCTTCTTCTACCTCCTTCCGATGTTTCGCCTTAGTATGGACCTAGCTCGAGCTCTGAAATGCAATCAGAACACTTGAATTCTCAATCCACTTATATATATATCACCGACTTATCCTCCAAATTTCACACTATACTATAATCCGTTCAACGCATACCCTCTATGCTCAGCTTCAGCAATGCACACGGCCTCTGATGATATTTCTTTTCAAACTCTCCCACCAAATAGTTAGCAAACGCATTACTTTCTCTCGGCCAATACTCTTTGTCCAACGCATACCCACCATCGACGCATGGTAGCGTTCACCGCATAGTAGCCTCATCGCAAATCAGCTCCCAACTCCTCGTGGCCTTTACTTCCAACGGCACACTGCCTTCAATGCATTTGCAGCATAATAATCCTCGGTACAAAGTGATCCTCCACGCCTTATGTCCTCAACGCATCACGACTTAAGCGCATGATAATCTTCCCTCACTTTTGCGTTTACACCAAAACTGTTTCCATCACAACAGGTTGCCATCAACGCATAGCTGACACTTAGTCGTTTTCCCACTCCAAATGCAAGCCAGCCAACTACTCTTACACATTCACCCATCTCTCGGCCCCTTCTTACCCTGCTTTCTCAAAATTAGGTGCAGGGCTTACACATGTGCTCCACTTCCATACATCAAGTATACACATTCAACTGAGAGAAAATCAGAGGATCAAATACTAGAGATCGAACCACATCCGTATCAAATCTACATCAACTTAAGTTCAACTCCACAAAACAAGTTTCTCAGGAAACCTCGTACCAACAGGGTCAAATTACCGTTTTACCCCTGTAATTATATCTAACTCCTTAAATCCCACTGATCCTCTAATGAACAACCAGTTTATGGTCCTACCATAAACAAAACCCTCTCGGGGTGGTGAGAGGGATGGGCTCCATTGTTCAAGACCTAGAGTCAGCACTTAAGAGAGCAATTCATCTACTTACCCTAAAGACAGGAATGAGTGAACTCCATCTTGTGTAGCTATGTTTCCAGCTCTCTACTTGGACAAATCCCTGAAATGGTAGGCATAGTCGGCGAATCTGACTACTCTCACCCATACAGATCGAAGACTGCCCTCATAAACAGAAATTCATTACTCACTCAGGATTAAGTCAAGTCACCTATGGTCATCCTATGAAATGTTAATCGCTTCAGTTAACAGTGTTATAAAGAGAGATTAATCATTTTGCAGTCTGATCTTATACAAACTTTTTATATAGGATACTCTCACTCACATGTCTCCACATGAACAATTTGGTCAAACCATTTGTAACATTTACAAAGTGGGTTGTATTTGTACTGTCACCAGGATAAGGCACCTAACCTTATCCTTATACTACAAACCATTTAGGATATTACTTAAACATGATCCACTTATATGTCAACCACATACATGTTTAAGTTACATAAAATAACCTTGGATTATTCTCTAATGGATAATTGCATATATAAAATAATCAATCATTATTGCAAATTATTTATTAACTATGAGGCTTTAAGGCATGCATCCCAACAATCTCCCACTTGCACTAAAGCCTGTGAGACATAAGCCAGCGAGATATGTATTCTAGGGCATACTCTATACCTAACATGGTCTCCCACTTGCCCTAGCACATTGGAGACTTGTCTCTTAGTCCTACACATTCTAGGAGATTCTCTCACACTTTAGCTTAGAGAATCTTGTTATATAATTCAAACTGTTATGTCAACAACTACCATCTGATCACCACCATGATGTTTCTCTTAATCTGTTATATTTTTCCAACTTAGTGTTTAAGAATATCCTTGAACTTAGTCTTTGCACCACACTATCTCATAAAGTGGATAGACTATTTCATATATGAAACAACTTTCAAATATTGAAGGATATAGCATGGCTATGCAAATTATTGCTTCACAAGCAAAAAATTGCTTTGTAGTCCAATTTACACCACTTAGGATGAAACATAGATTTTTCTAGATCTTGTATGAAACAGTGTATCCCATAAAAGATCAAAGCTTAAACTTTATACACTAATGTCTCATTATTCATAAAATTTAATTTTCAAAAACTCAATGGTCATTTCATTGATTTAACCGATATAACTAACCAGTAGTATATTAAATTTTAATTAAGTCTCATGTAAAAATTACATCCTCTCAACACTTAAGGCATCTTAGGGAACTTTTACTTAAACATATCAACTTCACTGTAGAATGATACACTACTCTTCCATCTGAAGCTATTGCATCGAACATTAAACAATAACTTTGTAAATGTAAGATGCATGAGACAAACTTTACATCAATATGTGGACATTTAATATACAAAATCATTTTCAAATCACTATTTGAAATTGGTTAAATAGTCTAACTTTCATATTGATTTTTACTTCATTCATAATGAGTAAATATCAATATAAAACAGATAAATACCCACTTTTCATTTTCTTGTTCGTATAAGAACATTGTCATTGTTCAAAGTCATGGGTTATGATACTATATCAAACCCTTATATCGAAAGGTCCTAATTGTGAAATGCATTTCTCAAATGAACATCACAATTTTGCAAACCTTTTGCAATTCAGTCTTTGATAATTGATATGTGTAAATGCATTGAACTTCTTTTCACCAAATAATTAATTCATTTTTACATATCGCATGAGCAACAATGAATCAAATAATACATAAAGACTCTATTATAGTAACTAGCTAGAAAAATTGACTCACTGTCTATTACTAGTTCCAATGATGGTTTTCACCTTACACCAAGAGTCCTACCTTTGAAGATCTTTATCTCCAAGTTCTATACTTTCAAATCTTCCTTTTGTAGATTCATTCATACCTTTTGAGTTTTACCCCATCAAAAATCTACAAAAACAAGTTTTATGACTTTGACATAATTTTCTTTGTCAACACCCTTCAATTCTTGTCAT
The DNA here is from genome assembly GCA_030954485.1 of Citrullus mucosospermus. NCBI lineage: Eukaryota > Viridiplantae > Streptophyta > Magnoliopsida > Cucurbitales > Cucurbitaceae > Citrullus > Citrullus mucosospermus. The sequence continues at coordinate 10,525,813 of CM062064.1, read as the reverse complement.
CCAGTATGACAACTTCGACTACCAATAAGTCATAGCAAAGGTTGAGTCATCTCATAACTCTCCCACTACTTTTGAGGTTTATAAGTTTTCATCTTGTCATCTAATATGACAATGTAAACTACAAGCAAGTCTTGTAAAGGTTGAGTTATCCCATAACTCTCCCACTATGATGAAGACTTATCTGTTGACAATTAGAAACCATTTGACATTCAAATGCAAATAAATGGTTAACAACATTTGTTAACTGTAAGTGGTTTTACTTGGAACTAGTTTATCAACACAACTTAACCTTTTTACAAGTTCACAGCCTTTTATTTAACATTCCTAATAAAACCAGTATTTGTCACACAAATGCATTTTTTATTTTTGGACATTACAAAAGTTCATTTCATAAACCCTCAAGGACTACCTACACTTAGGTGTATTTTTGAACATTTGTTTCGCCAAGCATATTTGTTAAAGGTTTGTTTCAACACAAGTATCTCAACTTACCCAAATACTGAAATGTTGTAAACCAATTTTACAATACATTCATAATCCAAAATTGCTTCTCTAACATTTTGGAGGAAATAATGTTCAAAATTGCAATCTATATTGAATGTCCTTAGTAGAACCTAGCATTAGTGTAATTTTCAAAACATTAGGACTATGTTTAACAAGGTACTTAACACATACAAAGTTTAACAAGGTCACATTTCTCCTGTAGCATCACAATTTCATCCAAATTGTACCTAATGCTTGAAGTTTGAGGTCTAATCTCATTTCTATCAATTAGGCATAGTACATTAAAATTCATGTACTAATCATTATGATCTAACCATAATGTCACATTAGAATTGCCTAAATGACTTCAACTTTGGTCTAATTTCTTTTGAACATTTCAAAGAAAATAAAACTTAAGATGAATTAAACATGTATACTTTCATTCATAAATATTCATCAATCATATTAATGACTTATTTATGAGGTTACACTTACTCTTTTAGTCAACAGACCATTTGGGTCAAAATGTGAAAGTTCAACAGATTCTTTGGCCAAACAGCCTTATCTAATAAGACTTAACGACACTCTTGCATGAAAAGCAAGGCTTTTAACAAGTAATAGTAATTTAACTCTAACTCTTAGAGAATTTTTCCCGTAACTGTCATTTAAAAGTCAAAGACAAGTATCCTTTAAGGAGAAAATAATTTGTCTTTCTTTCTGGATTCATTAATCCTTACTCTCTCAATTTAGTATTAAGATGTATTAACTTTTAACATACAGAAAAATGTAATTATTACGCTGAAGATATTTTCAAACAATTTTAAAAACATGCCTTACACTAAAAAACATTCATACTCTATGAATTATTTAGTAATAAAGTTTGAAGAAATTGAATCTCTTATGGTGATAAAAGTACCATATTCAGCATAAATAAACGATATTTTAATGTCTCCTACTACATTAACTTAGATGAGCTTTCCTTTGCCAACTAGTAGAAGCTATTCTACTAAATTAAGTATTTGCCAAGAAACTCACAAAGTAATAAAGAAAATACATAAATAATTTTGATAGTGAATCCTTATTCAACTATTTAGGTGTGAATCTGTAATTTCCACTAAGAACTTGGTAAATCAAATTTACTTTCTTCTTATTTCTTTTTCTTTTTGAGGTATTTCTAAAATACCTCATGGTGTGACATCCCAAGCTAATTTGGAAACATTTTCCTTATTGGCTCTAATCACAAAAAAATTTCTTGGACTTAGATAATACTTAATTTTAAGGTCATTTAACTTCCACAACTCCAACATGCAATATGTTTTTGTTATGACTTTATCATATAACCCAAATACATCATATGTTATCTAGATGATAAAAGTAAGCTGTCACTTCATTTATAATTCATGAACACTTCATGAATTGGCAACAACCTTTTTTAGAACATTTTCCAAATAAAACACAAATTTAAAATTATACTTCCAAGAAGTGTTGATGAAATTTTTCCAAGTAACTTATTTATCAAACCTTTTTGACTTATATTGGTAATTAAAAACTAAAATTTCGGAGAGAAATTGGCATAACTTTGAAATATAAAAACATGTTATTTGACTTTATGCAATTTTTTACCTATTTTAATTCAACATAGAAATTAAAAATGAACCCAATAGATTTAATATGAATCTTATCATATATTAATTAATTCAAAATTTCTATTGCTATGATACTCCAGTGAGTTAGAACAAGTGCCACAGAAGGGTGGTAAGTTATTCCTTCACTAGATTAATACATTCTCAACCAATTGTTACACTAGAATAACTCTTATTCCTATAACAATTAGTTACCATCCATTTGGTGAAGAAATCATTAACTTGCTTAACAATTTCTTGTAAGTGTGACCCTCTATTTTAGATCCTAGAGTTCCGCCCTAATGAGCCAACCGAAGAGAAAAACTGATTGGGGCAAAAACTAAAGCGACTTTATCCACTACAAGAGTTTGAGATCAATTTCATGCAAACATCATACGAAGGGCGACGCAAATCGAGGTGCCACAAGGCCGAGGCTAAGCATGAAAGTTATCTAGCAAACCAATGAAGGAGACCATAGGATGTGTTGATACACATCCCTCTCCTACTTACTATAAATACTCTCTCCATTCACTTTGATATTGACCTATGCAAACACCATTCAAAGGGGGACACAAATCGAGGTGCCACGAGGTTGAGCATAGATCTCACGGTGTGAACATTTAGGGAGAAACGTGAAAGGAAAATGACATATCATATATATCTTATTTCTCCCACTAAGTGTTTTGAAATTTAGAGTTTATTATTTAGGTAAATTAAGCTAAAAAATTTGTCTAAGTGATGTTAAATTTGACCAATATAACTCTTATATTGGATAGTTTAATAATGTATGATTATCATTTATTAAACAGTTTAATAAATTCTAATCATTTATTGCATGCTTATAAAACATTTGACTAATTCACCTTCCAGGTTGGTTCCCAGGTAGGGGTGTTTCGTTTCTGTCAGCTTAAATACCCCAGTCTTAGACAGAACCTTCCTTAGACAAAGGTCCCTTATAGGCAAATATTTTATAATTAATCTTTTATTTTATCACTTCAATCCTATTAAAACAAAATAAAAGATTTATTTTAAATCGAATCTCATTAGAAATAAAGTTGAAAATATTAATCAAACTTTAAACCATTTAAAACAAATTAATTAATCTTATTCGAATCTCATTAAGCATGCAATCTTATGATATGCATCTCACGGTATTATTAACTTAATATAACAATTCTAAACTAACTAATAAAACCATATATATATTTTTTTTATAATAAAACCATATTTCATACATATCAAATTTCATTTACATACATGATATAACTCTTATATTAATGTTAATGAACTATATAGTAGGCATGCTTTTAATTATACATTAAAAGATATAATATAACACTTATATTATAATCATGCAAACTATATAGTATAAATTAACCTAAACTTTAAATATAACATTTAGATTTAATATGATGCATGATCATGCCTTGTCATTAATTAATATAACTCTTATATTAATACTAATAAACGTAATAAACATGCTATCAAATAATATAACACTTATTTAAAATGATACATGAATATGTTTAACTTTAGGTGGGATTTTAAACTATATGACATACTTTATGCAACATATAATTAATATAATTAAACATACATCTCATGCATAGTAAAGTTATATTATAGCAATAATAGACTAAATATTGGCACCCTAATAAAAACATTAAATTAAATTACATTAATTTAACTTAAAAATACAAAAAAACTGTCTTCAAAAGGTGAAAGAAAACTACCACTTTCATGCTGGAACAAAATTGCTTTGAAACTGCCACGACCTTTCCATGATGCACAAACAATGTCAGACAACAGTTTGAAAGTTTTAATGATGCCCAAACGATGACGGACAGCAGAAATATGCATAAAAGCTCCTGGGTTTGCACTCCAAAAACCATCTTTCACCTCCATTTTTGGTCTTTTTCACAGCAAACACTTCGCCACGAATGACCCATACTTACAGACTCAATTTATAGAATAAGTGCCCATAACAACAGACCCTTACATTAATCAAATCAATGTAAAAAGTTATAAATCTAAGTGTCAATATTTGTAAACATCTATTACGCAAACTCACATACATTATGTAGAAAATAACCCAACTTTTTTCTATTTTTTCAATCCAAAATAGAATTAAAAGAATGATTTGGCTATGATACTAATTGAAAGAATCGAATTTCGTGTGAAAGCACATGAACGGATGTACTTTTAATATACATTTGAATTTACAAAAAAAATACAGAGAAATTTAAACATGTTTTAATTAAGAATGTTTTATTGAGAAGAAATTCAAGGAGAAAGAAAATACCTTTGAAGAAAACTCTTCAACCTTCCCCAATTCTTCACTACACCCACGATCTCTTCAATCTTCTTGGATCTCGAACAAGACACCACCATCAAGTCTTCCCCGCTATTCTCCGACAAGGAAAAGGTTGGTGGGAAGTTCTTTTGGAAGATCAGGAAGAGATTTTGCAAAGAAACATTTTCTTTGTAAATTTGGAGTGTTGAGAGATTGAGAGAGAATTTTCGAGAGAGATTGTTCATACATCCTGAAAACTTCTCATGAATCATAATTAAAATTGATGGAGAGGGGGGAAGTTAATCATGATTAACTTCCCTTTAACCATTCTTTAACTCCCCTTAGGAGTTAAAATTTAACTAAAGTTAAATTAAATCAAATTTAATTTAATTTAATTAAATATTAATTAATTAATAAAAATTAATTAAATATCATATATTTAATTAATATTACATATGAATTATATCCAAATGCATTTCCCTCTCACAACCTATAGTTTAAATGTGAATCTCATTTATCTTATGTTTTAAACTATAGTTTTAATATGAACCCCATTCATATTATTTAATATTTGAATCTAATTCAAATATATTATCCTCTCATATTATAAAGTTTAATTTTGAATCTAATTCAAAATTAACTTTATAATATAATGTATATACATACATTATATTAATTGTATCATATACAATTAACATTTAATTTCCTTATTATATGAATCTCATTCATATTAATTTAATATTTGAATCATATTCAAACATTAATACTTTCATATTATATAGTTTAATTTTGAATCTAATTCAAAAATAACTTTATATTGTAACGTATCTCTATACATTATATCAATTGTATCATATATAATTAACTTTAAACCCTTATAATTTGAACGATTCAAATTCTCCCAAAACTAAATATTCCTTGTTTTACCCTTAGTGAGTTAGCAGGGGGACCTAATGGACCTACAGATTAGAAGCTTCAATGATACAAGATTAATTAATTAAACTCTTTAATTAAATTAATCAACATTCATTAACTGTAGATCACTCCACTAAAGACCAACAACTAAACTCTTCGCACTGTAGACATATTTCTATGTCCATGGATATAACCAATCAACAGTGAATGGACCCTTCACGAATTGCAGGTCAAATTACTGTTTTACCCCTATAATTACATCTAACTCCTTAAGTCTCACTAATCCTCTAATGAACAGCTTGTTAATAGTCCTACCATAAACAAAACCCTCTTGGGCCAATGAAAGGGAGGGGTCCCATTAGTCAAGACTCGGAGTCAGCACTTAAAGGAGCAATTCACCTACTTAACTTAAAGATGGGAAGGAGTGAACTCCATCTTATGTAGCTATGTTTCCAGCTCCCTACTTAGACAAATCCCCGAAATGGTAGGCATATTGAGTCGGCAAATCTGGCCATTCTCACCCATATAGATCAAAAGACTACCCTCATAGACCTGTTCATAACTCACTTAGTGTCATACCCCCTCCTAAGTACCCTCTTAACCTAGGAAAAGGTGTGAGAACAGCAGACATCGACCTTCTAATGACATCTACTGTCAACTTGTACAATCCTCAAAACTTAACTAAGCACAAAAAGAATTCAATACACATCCATCTCAAGCTCCAGGTAAGCTAACATACAGATATAGACTTTCAATCCTCAAAACTTAATACTACAAATGAACACAAGCTCCCACTCCTTGAACCTTATAGGTACAACACAAGTCTTATGTACAAATATTTACAATGTATACACTCTAGTGGCAGGCCCAAACGAGTTGTTGTATAGGCTAAGCACCCTGGTTTCCCTCGTTACCTAGAAAACAGAAAAACAATAGAAAACATGAGCTACGTTGCCTAATAAGTGACAAGTTCAGAAAATCCTTTCTTAACTCAAGAATACAACAAAATCATGCTCGAAAATCAGTGATAAAATGGCAAATAGCTCATCATCAAACTCAACAAAACATGCTCGATAAACGGTATTAAAACTGTATATATTTCATCATTGAAACCCATAAAGCTCAATATAAGTCTGAAAGATTTTCCTTACTTGAGGTGGATTGAAGCTCAACGTTACTCAACGTCGAAAACAACCTTAGTTAGGGTGGAGTAATCTCGTCACACCCAACGTCAAATAACCTTAGCTGTGTGGAGTAATCTTAACACAATAGCGTCGAATATACCTCTATGTGCACATAGGAATCATAGCCTTGGTTGTCCGTATACCTTCTCAAGTCCTTCAATACTAGGTCCCATATACAATATTTAGGCTACCGATATGCATTCTCCATGTTCTTCAGCATTGGGGTCCATTTTCATATTCAGGCTGCCCATATGCCTTCTCCGTGCCCTTCAACATTGGGGACCTTTTGTAATACTTTAAAAAAAAACTAAATATTCTTTTGAAAATAAATTGCTAATAAATAGGAGCTCGTGAAATTTCAGAGTTTTGAATTCAATCATCAAGCATCATGCTCATAAAACTCAAGATAATTTAAACAACATGCTTTCAATCTCAAACTCAAGTACAAATCAAGTTCACTTATGAGAGTATAAATTTAAAAACATGCTTTACAATCAGACTCGAGCATAATGAAAACTTTGTGTAAAATAAAGCTTATTTTAAATAAAAATTTGTCACTAACTACTTGCCTCGGGTCCTTAATGGGTTATAAGTCTTTCCTAGCTCTTCTTGACCGGAAATAATATAATTTTCTCTATTAGATTCCTTAGGATTCCATTAATGTATAACAAATAGGTCTTAGCATTAAAGTTTAGCTCACTAGCTAGACCAAACTACTAGCAAGACCAATCAACTAGCGAGACTTAATCAAACCAACGAGATCTGCACTAGTGAGACTAGGCAAAACCAGTGAGATCTGTACTAGCGAAACCAAGCAAAACCAGCGAGACTTACTTAACCATCGAGGCCAACAAGACTAGATAAATTTGTGAGACAAAAGTAGCTAGTGAGACTTAGCAAGAACAGCGAGACTTGTCTCGCTCCACACCCGCAGTGACATTGTCCTTTCCAACGAGACCTGTCTCCCCCAAGCTTACTGTCTTCACTTCCAACTGCTAAAAATAGCATTTCTAGCCTGAATTAGAATTTACTTCCTCTTACAAACTTGTATAAAAGTGAGTTAACTAGCTTACCTCCAAATTTCAGAGTCTAACTTCCCTTCGTTCGACAGATAACTCAAAATTATTTTACCCTACTCCAGATTACTCGAAACATCAAACTAGTCACTTCTACCTATAATTTCATATGTTTCCCTTCACATTCAGCTTAAACATCCTTCACAAAAATTATTAAGAAATGAGTTAACTTACTAACCTCAAATTTTCAGCTCCAAACTCAATCTCTACAGCTCGCTATCCTTCAAACACCACAACCTGTGCAGATTGCTCGAATTCCAGAGCAGCTTCACCTCCTCTTCGAATTTCACCAAGTTTCTCCTCAAAATTCTACTTGAATCTACCTAATTCTTCTCCTTCTTCTCTATTCTGATGCTTAGCTACAGAACCTTCACTTGTTTCAGGTTTGGAGAGAATGGGAAGTCGGCAAAAATGAGGTGATGATAAATTTCCTTTCCTTTTTTTTTTTATTCCACCGACCTACTCTCCACTTCCTCTCTCTCTCTCTCTCTCTCTCTCTCTCTCTCTCTCTCTTTTTCTTTTCTTTTATTAATCTAAAAACTCAATTCAAAATATAATTCCTCTATTGATTAACAACAAAATAAATATAACAATAATAATAATAAAGTTAGTCATCATCCTCAATAGCTTCTTTCAACCTTGGTCTTGTGATATCCTCTTAAGTCTTTTACATTCTAATGAGCTTGTCAAAATATGTTCCAAGCTCAGTGTATCTCATAAGAATTTAAGATTAGACGTACCAAAAATACTCTCGGCTTAATCCACAAGCTTATCTTCCTTGATTTTCCTCTATTTCTCATTTCAATCTAAACAAAGAAAATGCGAATAAGTCCACAACAATATTACATATTTAAGTGAGTGAAGGGAATTGAATCCCGACGGAAGCGTGTGATTGCGTTCTTTGATTTATTGAAAGAATTAAAAATGCAACAAATAAAGAAAAGGTTAAGCATCATACCTTTTCCAATCTATAATTCTTGAACCGATAGTTTTCCTTTTCCAAGAGATCTTCCTCGCTATGACTCTTGCAAGGATCCGGTTTGTGGGAACCACTTCTTTGAAAGAATGGGAAGAAGAATTTTCTTAGAATTTTTCTAAGAAAATTGAGAGAATTAGTAGAGAAAGATTTTTAGAATAATCGTAGAGATTATACTCTTAAAGAGTGTGTTGTATGTAGGCTCCCAAGGGCCCTATTTATAGAACACTATGGGTTACTCCTAATCCTATTAGGATAAACCCTCTACAAATATTTTAAATTAAATATTTAATAACATCCAATATTAATAAATATCTACCCAAATAATATCTCATATTAAATGGTTTAAAATATATAAATCTTATTTAAATATTTATCTTTAGCCAAGAGAGCCTTCGTAAATGAATCAGCAATGTTATGTTCCAAAGTGATTTTTATGACGATCACATCTCCTTGTTGCACAATCTCCCGTATCAAGTGATACTTCTCTCAATATACTTTCCTCGTTTGTGGCTGCAAGACTCTTTAGAGTTGGCTACTGCCCCACTATTGTCACAAACGTGATGGGCAATTCCATATTTGGAACGATTTCCAAATCATTTAGAACCTTTCTGAGCCAGACTGCTTCCTTTGCTGCTTCATAAGCAGCTACATACTCAGCCTCCATAGTAAAGTCTGCAATGCATCCTTGCTTGATGCTACGTCATTCTATAGCTCCTTTGTTTAAGGTGAACACTGATCCTGACGTGGATTTCCTAGAATCCTTGTCAGTTTGAAAATCAAAGTCGGTGTATCTCATAAGGATCAAATCCTTAGCTCCATACATCAGCTTGTAGTCCCTCGTTCTCCTAAGATACTTGAGGATGTTCTTAACCGTAGTCCAGTGATCTAACCCTAGATTGGACTAGTACCTACTAACGATTCCCACTGCATAACAAATGTCTGGCCTACAGCAGAGCATAACATACATTAAGCTGCCCACAACTGAGGCATAGGGAATATGTCTTATACCCTCAATTTCTTGAGGTGTCTTAGGACACTGTTCCTTAGACAAATGAACCCCATGCTTGAAAGGTAATAAATCCTTCTTAGAGTTCTGCATCAAATATCGAGTCAATATTTTTCGATATAAGTTGCTTGAGATAGGGCCAACGTTCTATTCTTGCGATCCCTAATGATTTGGATCCCAAGTACATCTATGCCTCTCCCAAATCTTTCATTTGGAATTGGGTTGCTGGCCAATTTTTAACATCAGTAAGGCATCCTACATCATTACCAATGAGTAGGATGTCGTCCACATAAATACTAAAAAAGCTACTTTACTTCTGATGATTTTCTTGTATACACAAGGCTCATCAACATTTTGTTCAAAACCAAAAGATTTAATCGCAGTATCAAACCTAATATTCCAAGATCTGGATGTTTGTTTCAACCCATAAATGGATCGATTTAGCTTGCAAACTTTTTGCTCCTGACCTTAGGCTATGAACTCCTCGGGCTGAGACATAAGGATACTCTCTTCAAGATAGCCATTCAGAAAAGCAGTGTTGACATCCATTTGCAAAATTTCATAGTCATAATATGAGGCTATGGATAAGAGAATTCTTATAGACTTAAGCATAGCAACAGGGGAAAAAGTTTCTTCATAGTCAACCCTTTCTCTTTAGGTGTAACCCTTTGCTACAGGTCTAGCTTTGAAGGTTTGTACCTTCCCAGCTACATCTCTCTTTCGTTTATAGATCCATTTACACCCTATGGGTTTAACCCCTTCAGGTAGATCTACAAGTTCCCATACTGAATTAAAGTACATATACTCCATTTCAAGATCCATGGCTTTGATCCATTGGTCCTTGTCTATTTCATTGCCTGTTTATATGTCAATGGATCCTCAACACCATCGTCTGGCATGACGACCTGAGTTTCAGTTAAACCCAAGTAACGGTTAGGTTGTGATACAATCCTCCCACTGCGTCTAGGCATTCCTAACAATTGAGAAGGACGGGACTGATTAGAAGTATTGGCTCCTTCATTAACTCTTGATGAAGAACTAGTCTCATCAATAACTCTTGTTGACTCTTCAATAGCTTCATTTAATACCATTTTGCTTCATGGTTTATGATCTCTCATGTGGTCTTCTTCCAAGAATATAGCATTTGTCGATACAAACACTTTGTTTTGTTGTGGGTCAAATAAGAGACCACCTCTCGTTTTCTTAGGGTAACCAACGAATTGGCATAATCTTGAACGAGGTTCCAATTTCTAGGGGTGTTCAAATAACCCGACAACTCAAACAACCCGGACTACCCAACCCGAATAATAAGGGTTGGGTTGGGTTAGGAATTTTCAAGTTGGTCCAGAAAATATCCCCAACCCAACCCAACCCAACCAAACTTGTGTACACCCTTACCAATTTCTTAGGATTTGTCACTAGCACATGTGCAAGACAACCCCAGATTCTGAAGTTGTAAGCCCCGTACTTGACCTTGTGAGAAGGCAAGTTAAGAAGAGACTAAGAGATGGGCGTTTGGTAGGAAATGTTGGCTGAGTTGTGTGAGGGCAAAAATGGCTAAGTATTGGCCATGCGTTGGTGGCACTATGCGTTGATGGAAGTATTTTTGGCATGGACGCAGAGGTGAAGGAAGGCTATTAGGCGTTGAAGGCCACGTGATGTTGAAGGCTACGAGGCGTTGAAGGCCACGAGGCGTTGAGAGCAACTCTACGTCGAAGGTCACTATGCGATGAACGCATTGAAGGCCACAAGGCGTTGAAGGCCACGAGACGTCGAGAGCCACTCTGCGTCAAAGGTCACTATGCAGTGAACGCTACCATGCGTTGAAAGTGGGTATGCATTGGTGCATAGAAGAATGGTCGAGAGAACAATGCGTTCGTCAGCTATCCTACGATGGGGCGTTGGGGAATTGTAACATACAAAACCGAGGCTATGCGTTGCTAAAGCCAAGTACAGAAGGTATGCGTTGATCAGATTAATATATAGAGACGAAGTGGAGTTTAAGTTGGTGATATATATATATAAGTGGACCGAGCATTTAATTATTTCGATCACATTTCAGAGCTCAAGTTGATTCCATTTTGAAGCTAAACAACGGAGGGAGGTAGAAGAAGGTGTTTATGTTGGTTTGGGGTGGAATTCTCGTCGTTTTCGTGGAGGAAACTTGAGTTGGAACGGAGAATCCAACTGGTGTTACTTAATCTGAGTATCGATCAGTGTTGGGGGAAGAACGATCTGGGGAAGCGGTGGCTAGGGTCGAAATTCTAAGGTTAGTAAGTTAACTCGATTTCTAGTAATTTTCATGAAGGATACTTGAGCCGAATTTGAGTAAATGTGTGTTAAACTCCAGGTAGAAGAGATCAAAGCTGAACTGTTGAACGATTAGGAGCAATTCGGGGTTGTTTGGGGATATATCTCAAACGAAGAGGGTTACCCTCACGAGACTCTAAGGTAAGATAAAAGACTTGTTTCTTTACAAGTTCATAGAGGAAAGGAAGTTCTAATTTTGGCCGGAATGCGATGTTTAGCAGGTTAAAGAAAGAGTCAGAAGGGAAAGAAGAGAACAGTGGTTGTTAGGCGTCGCCCAGACTGTAGTATCGCTGAAGAGCTGAAGACTTTGTAGCGAAGCGAGTATCGCTAGTAACGCAAAGGGTTTTGCGTCTTATAGATCTCGCTAGGTATCGCTCTTCAGGTAATCTTGTCAGTCTCGTGTCTTTCGGTATCGCTAGTGCAGTGTCTGGCTGAGTGTTTTTTTCGCTGGTAGTCTTGCTAGGGACATAGAGTCACGCTAAGTGTGAAATTTTGGGAAAAAGGAGTCTGGTTAAAGGAGAAAGAGTAGAATTTGATTATGCTTATTTATTGATCATGGGAAGGAAGTTCAAGGAGAACTTAACATGGGAAATGTGTATTTACAGGCCAAGAAGAGCTCGGAAAGGTGTATAATCCACTCGGAGCTAAGACAAGTTGTGAGTGATTTCTTGTTAATTTCCTTAAACTTACTTAACTTGTTTTAATAATAATGAGTATGTGAAATCTGTCATATGGAGTAGTTAAGGATAGAATTTGTGTTGTGCTGAAAGGATTAAAGATTGTACATGATATTCAGTGCTCAGGGACCATGTGGGAAGGCACTTGAATAGTTGATTGATGTGGATTCCAATGCTCAGGGACAATATGTGAAGGCATGCAGAAATCCAATGTATGTGATAGCCCAGTGCTGAGGGATCACAGGTGAAGGCACTTGAGCAGTGGATTAATAGGGAACCCAGTGCTGAGGGAATTAAGTGTGAAGGCACATGGGAACTCCGATATGATAAAACTCAATGCTGTGGGACAATAGGTGAAGGCACTTGAGGGATTACAATGTCGAGGGAAGAAGTGTGGAAGTAATCAGATGTGAATGTGATGAGAATTGGTACATGAAGTTGTGTGCGTTGAGCGTCGCTCTGCCACAGATGGAAAGGCATATTTGTATTAATGGTGTTTTATAGCATGAGTTAACTTAGAAATTTCTGGTGATATGTATATATGTGGTGGTTTATGATGTTTTATGTCAACTCAAGTAGTATTTTGATAGTTGGAAGTTTTTCATCACCCACTGGGCATTAGGCTCACGCGTTTCTTCTGTTTGTTTGTTTGTTTCAGGTAGCGAGTGTGTCCGGGACGCCTAGCCTATAGGAGATTCTCGTCTGGGTTTATTTTGGACCAGTCCTCTGGGATAGTTGTAAATACACAGAATTTGTACATGTTTCATTTTGTCAAACATGTTCTTTGGGATTGTAGTGGGTTCTGTTTTGAGTGTTTATAGAGAATACTTTCCTTGATGAGTTTTAATATTTTATGTGATCATATGGCATATAGATAGGATTGAATGAACGATAGCTGATTGTTAGATAGTTGTTTTAGAATACAGGTGTGTGCTGGTTCGCACTCACTCCCCGAGTAGTAAGGGTAATCTGGGAGGGGGTGTGACAGAAGTAGTGCAAACTAAGTTTACGCCCCCTCCATAACTCGAAAGGCGTTTCAGAAACACTCTTCGAGGGAATATTTTTCAAGATACAAACTGCAATCTCTACTGCATAACCCCAAAACGAGCTAGGCAATTAAGCATAGCTCATCACAGAACGAACCATGTCTAACAAGGTTCTATTTCTCCTTTCTAATACACCATTTTGTGGAGGTGTACCAGGTGCTGAGAGTTGGGATTGGATTCTATGTTCTATCAAATAGTCCTGGAATCTTAAATCCATGTACTCTCCACCTCGATCAGATTGAAGTGTTTTAATTGTTTTACCTAACAAGTTTTCAACTTCTGCCTTATACTCCTTGAACTTTTCAAGTGCTTCACACTTATGTTCCATTAGGTGTAAGTAACCATACCTCGAATAATCATCTATAAAAGAGATGAAGTATTCGTACCCTCCTCGAGCTTTTACATTCATTGGACAATAGAGATCCGAATGTATGAGTTCTAAAGGTTCTTTGGCTCTATAACCTTTTCCACTAAAAGATCGTTTAGTCATTTCACTTTCAAGACAAGATTCACATGGAGGTAATGAATTATCTTTTAACTCATTTAGAAGTTCATTCTTTACCAATCTTTCGATCCTATCGAGATTCATGTGACCTAATCTCAAATGCCAAAGATAAGTACTATTGTTACTGGGAGAAATTCTTTGCCTTTTAGTTTGAGTATTAGTAGTTTTAAACATCTCATGATTTAAAAGTGCTTTTGCTTTAGTTGGTCTTAACACATATTAGTTGTTTTCTAATTTAGTAGAACAAATACGTACACCATTTTTCAAAATTAACACTTCATTAACAGAAAAAATAACTAAGTACAATTGTTCAATTAAACAGGAACTAGATACTAAGTTCCTTTTTATTTCAAGAACTACATATAGATTTTCTAAAAATAAAAATCTATTTCCAAAAAACAACTTTACAGCTCCCACTACATAAGTTGAAATGGCGTCTCCCGTTCCAACCTTGAGCGTCATTTCACCCTCCTTGAGTTGCTGGAAGGAACTAAATCCCTGTAAAGAAGAGCAAACGTGATTAGTGGCACCCAAATCAAGTATCTAGGATTATAGTCATTTTCCACTAAACAAGTTTATAAAACAAATGAATCATATTTACCTGTTTTTTCCTCCTTCTTCTTCTCAGCAAGGTACTTAGGGCAATTGCGTTTCCAATGACCATCCACATTGCAGCGGAAGCACTTGCCCTTGTCAGCCACCTTGGCCTTACCCGCATTGCTACGGAATTGGAGAAAGCTCTTCGGAAGAGATTCTAGAATAAAAGACACCTAGCTCTACTCGTCAATGACCGCGTCGTTCATTTCAACAACTTTGAATTGGACCATCAGGTCGAGAACATGTTCTCTCACCGATTGGTCTTCCTTCTACGTGCATTATAACCGTATTTGAGGGCCTCGAGCCGGATCTGTGAGGACGGTTGTCCAAACATTTTCTAGAGGGACTCCATGATCTGTCATGCATTTATCATGGCCTCATGTTTCTTGTTGAGTACATCAGACAAACTCGCCAAGATATAGACTCGGGCCTTGTCATTGGCCTTTGTCCAACAGTCATATGCATCCCTAACAGATTGGGATGCACTACGAGCAGGGATAGAAGGACACTCCTCCGTTAAGATAAACCGTAGATCATCTATACCTAAAATCGTATTCAGGTTAGATTTCCACATTGCGTAGTTATCACCGATTAATTTTTCATTTTTAAGCAGTGCGACAATTGAGGAAGACATGTTGGTTATAAACAATTAACCGTTTTAGTTATCTTTTCCTTGACCCATTACACAAGCAAACAAAATTACAAGTAATCCAATCAATTCAACAAAAAAAAAATCAATCAAAGAAACCCCAATAAACTATTGATTTAGTTTTTGCAACAATGCTCTAGAGGTTTAGAGCAACAACCACCGAAGGGTGATTAGCCACTCCTTTGAAATGAGACAATTCTCAGCTAATTCTAATGCTAGAATAACTCATATTCCTATAGACATTAGCCAGCGTTGTTTGGTCAAGGATTCGTTAACTCTTAACTCATCCCTGTAAGTGTAACCCTCCCACTTTTAGATCCCAGAGGTACGCACCAACAAGCTACCATTAGGAAAGACAATTGTTGGTAATTAACCTAAGTGAACCTATCCTTTTCAGGAGTTCACGGTGTTTCGAAACGTATGATCAGGGCCTCCGAAGGGATGGTCGCTCCAAAACAACACACAAGCAGATCCTAAGAATCTTACAGTGCGACCAATGGTTGGAGACCGAGGGATACGTTGACATGCATCCCGTTCCCACTTACTATAGACATTTTCCCATTCACCTTGTTATTGAATCATACAAACACTTTCCGAAGGGTGGCCACTCCCAGGGCGACAAGAAGTCGAGTATGGATCTCACAGTGTGAATAATCAGGGATGTAGGAGCAAAACTTGATATAAACATGTCGTTTTGTAATTTTCCTCCACTAAAATGTCATGCCTTATCTTAGGGTTATTTAACTTAGATAAATTCGGCTAAGTCAATCTATCTAAGTTTATGCATATTTGATAAGCACTTGAAAAGTGCTTTCTATCCTCTCAAATTAAGGGAGTTTATATTAGATTTCACTTGTTTGCTAGTGGTTTTCAGGTTAAAATGAGGAAAATTCGAAGAAAGGACCAAAAGATCAAAACCAAGCAAGAATACGGTGAAAAAGAGCTAAAAAACTCAAAAGAGCAAAATTTGGGATAGCGTCGCGGCGCTAAAACCCGAGCGCGACGTTCTGAACGCATCATAGCATCGCGGCGCCGAGATGACGTTGCCGCGGTGCTAAAACCCAAGAGCAATATTCTGAACGCATCACAGAGTTGCGGCGCTTGGACGGTGCTACTGCGGCGCTAAAGCCCAAAGCAACAAATTCTGAACGGATCACAGCGTCGCAGCGCTTGAACGGCGCTGCCGCGGCGCTAAAACCCGAGAGCAACAATTTTGGACGCAACCCTAGCGCCGCAGCGCCAGTTTTCCTTTAATGAAAATTTGTTATTTTTGGTAAATTTTTGGGCGGCCAACTCTATAAATTTGAGGGTTTCTAGCAGCCCTAATGAGAAAATCAAATAAAAAAAAGCAACCATCAATTTACAGACCTAAAGAGGCACAAGAAGGAGAGAATTGAGTGAGAGTTCATAAAAGAGTTCAAAAAGTAAGTTAGTTGCAAGGAAGAGGAAAAGGGTTCGAGATAGTCGTAGTGCCCTTCAAATTTCGACGTGAGAGCCAAGGAGATCGTGACGATGCTACCTCAATCAAGAGCCTCTTTTCAGTAGAGTTTCCTTTTCTTTACACTCTTTCTTTGTTTATTTTGATTAAACATGTTGCTTCAAGCTATGAGTGGCTAAACTCTTTAGTTTTAGGGTCTTGATGATTTGTTTATGAATTCATGTTAATCTTGTAGACTTTCATGGTTTTGTTGGAATGACTAAGCTTTTCATTGTTATTGTGTTTAATTCTTGTGGATTGGCCATCTACACATGTTAGGTTAGATGTATAATTGAGAGATTGTATGTTTAACTTGATCTCAAACAATGAATTGTTGTTAATCCATCACAAGAGTAGTTAAGTTGACAATAAAAGTTGCTAAAGACTATTCTTAATACCATGTAATTTGTATTGGTTTCAAGAGATTAGTAATCAATCGAGTTGCATGAGAAATGGTTGTTTTTTAGAGAAAACAACTTGGAATTAAGTTTCTAGACTTAGTGATAACTTGTATAAATACAAGTTATTATAGCCTTTTTCATAGATAAATAGAGTTTAAATAGAGAAGCACGCTGTAGTTGATGATAAATTCTATTAATAAATCTTCCTTTGCATTATACTCTTGTATTTTGATGAAGATAATGATTTTACCACTTGTTGAGCCTAAAACGCATGTTTTAACGCAGGAATGCAGACGACGCGTTGATGACTTCTTAACGCAGGACAACATGTTAGCAATCGGTTCTTCATGGACG
The DNA here is from genome assembly GCA_030954485.1 of Citrullus mucosospermus. Classification (NCBI taxonomy): domain Eukaryota; kingdom Viridiplantae; phylum Streptophyta; class Magnoliopsida; order Cucurbitales; family Cucurbitaceae; genus Citrullus; species Citrullus mucosospermus. The sequence continues at coordinate 10,508,239 of CM062064.1, read as the reverse complement.
CATGATCTGAACGGAACGCAAACAACCTGACGATGTGTTAACAACAACTCAACGCATAACTACGCGTTAGCTACCTACGACGCATTGACATAGGCCAAACTATGCATGGACGCGTAGACAACCATCACGACAAGGCGCTGAGAATCAGATCGGAATCTTGAGAGATTGACGGATGATTGACAGACATGATTTGCGGCTAAAGTGGTGGATCTTAATTGGCCCGACAATCACGCAATCAGGCGAGATGGACGCAGTATCAATCTCGCCACCAATCAAGCAGATCTGCCATTAACTGCGATTTCATCATCTATAAAAGGGCAGCTCTGCGAGAGGAGAAAGGTTGTTGATTCTCAGAAGGACTCCATAAGTGACAGCAGAGTTCTCTCAGACTTCAGCCGGAGACAAATAGCTCGAGAGAGAAGAGTCTTCCTTTCCGCCGCACCACTTCACAGCAAATCATCACGCTTCCATCCGGGCGACTCAAGACATTGACGCCTTTCCTTGCTTTCTTTTTTACTGTTCTTGCTTGAATTTTAGATTTGTATCAAGGAATTGAACTTATCAAAATTTGTATCTCATTTTCATCAATATAATTATCTTCCATGTCTATTCACTTTTCTCAACTGTCCGCTTTATACTTTCAAACCATGAGTAACTAATCACTCAAGGGTCTAGGGTTGCGTTAGCATCTAGCTAGGAACCACAGTGTAACTATTTTAACTTGTCAATTGCGAGCTTAATTCGATGCTTATGTCCATCTGACAAATCGACATAAGTAGTAATAATCAGACTGCTCGAGAGGGTAAGTGATTGTGGAACTCAATTGACAAGGCCAAGTAGTGTTACCTGTCTACGGGGACAACCTTGGTTCTTAACACTCTCCTATGCGTTATAGACATATAACGCATAGCGGCTGACAACCGGGAGAAGAGTTGCAAGTATGAATAGAATACTACTGTGTGTTTCCGACGTTAGATGTTAATCAACCCGAACCATTTTCTTTATCCATTCACACACATCTTAGCTGAACTTACTGTGTCGCATGCTTTCTATATTCCACAATTGTTAGTTTAGTGTACAAACAATCGCTTTCTTTAGATTAGAAACACAATTTCAAACAATTATTGGTTACCACTGTAACGCATGAAATCCAATTAAAAACCAAATCAATATAATCCCTGTGTTCAACCTCGGACTCACCGAAAACACCTATTACTTTACTTATACTTGGGTAAAAGAATAGGAAAACTTGACAAGACCAACGCATAATAATAGAACGCATTGCATGATCAAACATGACATGTTGAATGCATAACCACATACTTTAACACTTTGCGTTAGGCTAATTTACACATACAATATTCTCACAACACTTAGGCATATGAATTACAATAAAATCCATGAAATCTATAATATTGCATGATGAAATAAACAAGGATTCATTACCCTAGAACTCTCTTTGACTCTTGTGTTTCTTACTTTAATACTTTCCTTATTTGGTTTATATTTTCCATAATTAACAACTTCAATTCCATCCTCAAATAAAATTGATTCAACTCTAGAATAGTTAAGTAACTTAAACCTTCACAATTGGATCTCCAGTGGAACAATATTCGGACTTAACCGTCTTATATTATAACTTGACCCGTACACTTGCGGTTAACACTAAAAGTGTGCATCAAGTTTTTGGCACCGTTGTCGGGTATCCAAAGAACAATTTTTGTTATTTAATATTCATTAGAATTGATAGATCTTAATTTGAAGTGTATATTATTTGGTTGATTATTTATTTATTTATTTTTAATTTATTTTATTGTATTTTATATTTTTTTTCCTTTTTATTTTATTCTATTTTATTTTATTTTATCTTTTATTGTTTTTTTTTATTTTTGATTATTTTGTTGGTTTATGCCTCGAGATAATACTAATATTCTCCCTCTTGGTCCCGAGATTGAAAGGACGTGTAGAAGAAACCTAAAGGTTCAACACAATCACATCGAGGAGATGACGGAGGAGATACCAAAGGCAATTTGGGACTACTTCCAACCAACATTACCGGCAAATCAACCCAGCATTATGAATGTACCCATCAATGGCAACAACTTTGAGTTGAAACCGGGGTTGATCCACATGGCTAGAGAGCTAGCCTTTAGAGGAAGAACCAATGAAGATCATCACAAGCACTTATGATCTTTCTTAGAGATATGTGGGACGATAAAGATGAATGGTGTTTCTAACGATGCAATTAAACTAAGACTTTTTTCTTTCTCTTTACAAGACCGTGCTAAGGATTGGTTGGAAACCATATCTCCGGATAGCATCACAACGTGGGAGATCTTAGCTCAAGCTTTCTTGAACAAATATTTTCCACCGGCTAAATCTCAAAGACTAAGGATGGAGATTGGAACATTCCGCCAACTTGAGGATGAACAACTTTATGAGGCTTGGAAGAGGTATAAGGATCTCTTGAGAAGATGTCCTCAACATGGTTACCTGGATTGGTTGCAAATTCAACTCTTCTACAATGGATTAGCAAGCTCAACGAAATCCATACTAGATGCAACCGCCGGAGGCTCAATTTTTTCAAAGAATGCTCAAGAGGCATATACCATACTAGAAGACTTGGCCACTACATCGTACAATTGGCCATGTGAATGGGCTTCTCCAATCATCCCAAAAGCCACTAGACGATATGAGATGGACGAGGTAAGTTCTCTAAAAGCTCAATTGGCTTCTCTCACTAATGCTTTATCTAATTTTTCTCAAGGAAGCCAAGTCCAAGCAAGTCCAATCATCCATAGCTTCCCTTGCGGTCATGGCATATCAACAAGAGCCAAGTGAGTTAGAGATAGCCAATTATGTGGATAGAGGACAATACCGAGGTCAACAACAACTTCCAACTCACTATCATCCCAACTTGAGGAATCATGAGAATTTTTCATATGCTAACAAGAAGAATGTGTTGCAAGCACTTCAAGGATTCAATGGAGCGGGGAATGCAAAGACATCATCACTAGAGGACATAATGCTTGACTTTGTCAAAGAGTCAAGATCAAAGACAACCACATTGGAGAATTTGGTCCAAGCTATCTCAAGCACCATTCAAAGCCAAGGTAAGGCACTTAAAAACTTGGAGGTTCAACTTAGTCAAATGGCAACTTCCCTCCAAACAATGTAAAAGGGTAAGTTCCCTAGTTGCCCCGAGATAAACCCAAGGGAGGAGTGCAAGGCCGTGGCTTTGAGGAGTGCGAAAAAGCTATCCCCTCCCTTGATCAATTATGAAGATGATGAACCTCCACAAGAAGAGGATGTTCCACAAAAAGAGAGTGCATCTAAGAAAAAGGAGAAATCAAAGTCCAACATAGGGAGTACTTCTAACTCTACTTCTTTTATTCCTAATACTTTACCTTTTCCTCAAAGATTTCAAAAGAAAAAGATTGATGCTCAATTTTCAAAGTTCTTAGACTTATTCAAAAAGCTAGAAATTAACCTTCCATTTGCAGAGGCACTAGAACAAATGCCTAAGTATGCTAAGTTCATGAAGGATGTATTGTCTAAGAAGAAAAGGTATGGAGATTATGAAATGGTTGCACTAACCGAAGAATGTAGTGCGACACTACAAAGGAAATTGCCTCCAAAACTAAAGGATCCATGGAGTTTCTCTATCCCTTGTCATTTAGGCAATAATAAGGTTACTAAAGCACTTTGTGATCTTGGAGCTTCCATTAATTTAATGCCTTTATTCATGTTTAGGAAGCTCAATGGTGGAGAGGTGCAACCAACTACCATATCTTTGCTTTTAGCAGATCGATCATTTGTTCATCCCTATGGCATTGTGGAGGACGTCTTGGTTAAGGTAGACAAGTTTATCTTCCCGGTGGACTTTGTGATATTAGACATGGAGGAAGATGCCGAAGTCCCCATAATCCTTGGGAGACCATTCTTGGCCACCAGAAGGGCCCTCATCGATGTGCAAGATGGAAAGTTCACATTCCGCCTTAACGATGAGGAGGTAACATTCGACATTTATAAAACCCTTAAGCATCAGGATGCAGAAAGGTATGAGCATCATGAGCCAAGCACAAAAGTAACATCGCCTTTCTCTTCTAGTAAGAACTCTATGCATGATAAGCCTCCTTTGAATGGTAAGACTAATGGCATGCTTGATGTTAAAGTAGAAAATTCTATGAAACATGTTTCTAGTTGTGATAATTCTCCTAGTTCTTCTTGCATGCCTCCAAAACCTATAATGAATTATGAACAAATCATGGAGAAGCATGTTAAAAATGAAGTGGTGAGTCCGGTAAAATCTAAAAATAATGACTCCTTAATAAGTCTTGATTACATTAGATACGATGATGTCCAACTTGATAATGATTTGTTGACTAACTCACTAAATGCTAATGAATATGTTTGTGAGTGTCAATATGGGCAAATACTAAAAGTTGTAGGTGATCCAAAGCATGAAAGGAAGAAACCACCTTGGGATCCACCGTGATTCGCGAGCCCTGTCTAGCTAGAAGACGTTAAACCAAGCGCTTATTGGGAGGCAACCCAATTTTATTGCTTTCTTTATTTATTTTTTATTTTATTTTCAATAAATCTTGGAGTCACTCATATGCTTTATCTCTCAGGAACTTGGTTTATCACACAAAGTACTCCTTATACCAAGTCTGTTTGGTGGCTTCCCGCTTGCACCTAGACTTGTTCTTTATTTGTTAGACGCTCTTATGCATTGTGGACAATGCATGACTCTAAGTTTGGGGTGGGAGGTGCCTCTCGTACTTTTGTGTGTTTTCTTATCCTGCTATGCATGTTTGTGAAGTTTTAATGATCATATGCATGTCAATTTTTGAAAAATTTTTGAAAATTTTGGAGCTTTCAAAGTTAATGGGAATGTTGTTTATGGTCGTGTGCCTTGATGTTGATTGCCCATGATGAGATTTGAATTTGCATGATAGATGACTTATTGTGGAAATAAAATAGCACTATCTTGAGTTAAATTCATTAAAGTCCCTCTTAAAATTTCTCATATTCTTGAGCATGTAGCCACTTTCAATTAGAATCTTTAACTTAAAAAAGAATTAAGTTGGGTGTATTTGGTTGTCACTCCGAAAGGCCCCACCGGTTAGAGAGTGGAAATGCATGATAGCTTGTAATCTTAGACTAAGGAAAAAGAAAAGAGTATACATGCATTGAGAAAAGAAAAAGTGTACACAAAATGTATAAGCTTTATTTGTCTATCTTTTTAAATATTAAACTTGTAATGAGTATGCATGGATAGGGGTAAAAAGAGCTGCCTTTGCTATGATCAGTAAGGACGCCTGGGAATTGACTAGGTACGAGTCCCTACAGTGAATGTGTGAAAACTAGTGCCTCTAGGTAAAAGAATGCAAGTTTGGGCCCATGAAAAAAAAATATGATTGAAAGGCACCTTAGTGGACATATTACTCACTTGAAATGTATGGAAGCTTGAAGATTGGTGCATGAGCTAGAGTAGGGGGAAAACTGAAGAAACTCTCGTAAGTCCTAATTTGAGTTCTAGCATTTTAAATTGAAGGAGGCTTGCACACACACACATGGGAGATAGCAAGATTTGGCCTTGAATGATTATAACAATATAGATATGCTTGCATGTTTCTACTTAAGCTCTAAATGCTATTCTTTGAGACATGAGTCAATTGCACACTTCTTCATCTAAACTCCCTATTATTTGATTTTATTCTTTGCTCGGGACTAGCAAATCTTTAAGTTTGGGGTGGTGATAAGCACTTGAAAAGTGCTTCCTATCCTCTCAAATTAAGAGAGTTTATATTAGATTTCACTTGTTTGCTAGTGATTTTCAGGTTAAAATGAGGAAAATTAGAAGAAAGGACCAAAAGATCAAAACCGAGCAAGAATACGGTGAAAAAGAGCTGAAAAACTCAAAAGGGCAAAATTTGGGATAGCGCCGCGGCGCTAAAACCCGAGTGCGATGTTCTGAATGCATCATAGCATCGCGGTACCGAGACGGCGCTGCCACGGCGCTAAAGCCCAGAGCAACAATTCTGAACACATCACAGCGTCACGGCGTTAAAACCCGAGAGCAACAATTTTGGACACAACCCTAGCACCGCAGTGCCAGTTTTCCTTAAATGAAAATTTGTTATTTTTGGTAAATTTTTGGGCGGCTAACTCTATAAATTTGGGGGTTTCCAGCAGCCCTAATGAGAAAATCAAATAAAAAAATCAACCATCAATTTACAGACCTAAAGAGGCACAAGAAGGAGAGAATTAAGTGAGAGTTCATAAAAGAGTTCAAAGAGTGAGTTAGTTGCAAGGAAGAGGAAAAGAGTTCGAGATAGTCGTGGTGCCTTTCGAATTCCGACGTGAGAGCCAAGGAGATCGTGACGGTGCTACCTCAATCAAGAGCCTCTTTTCAGTAGAGTTTCCCTTTCTTTACACTATTTCTTTGTTTATTTTGATTAAACATGTTGCTTCAAGCTATGAGTGGCTAAACTCTTTTGTTGTAGGGTTTTAATGAATTGTTTATGAATTTATGTTGATATTCTAGACTTTCATGGTTTTGTTGGAATGATTATGTTTTTCATTGTTATTGTGTTTAATTCTTGTGGACTGGCCATCTTCACATGTTAGGTTAGATGTATGATTGAGAGATTGTATGTTTAACTTGATCTATAACAATGAATTGTTGTTAATCTATCACGAGAGTAGTTAGGTTGACAATAAAAGTTGCTAAAGACTATTCTTAATGCCATGTAATTTGTATTGGTTTCAAGAGATTAGTAATCAATCGAGTTGCATGAGAAAGAGTTGTTTTTGAGAGAAAATAACTTGAAATTAAGTTTCTAGACTTAGGCATATGAATTACAATAAAATCCATGAAATCTATAATATTGCATGATGAAATAAACAAGGATTCATTACCTTAGAGCTCTCTTTGACTCTTGTGTTTCTCACTTTAATACTTTCCTTATTTGGTTTATATTTTCCATAATTAACAACTTCAATTCCAATCCTCAAATAAAATTGATTCAACTCTAGAATAGCTAAGTAACTTAAACCTTCACAATTGGATCTCTAGTGGAACGATATCCGGACTTAACCGTCTTATATTATAACTTGACCCATACACTTGCGGTTAACACTAAAAGTGCGCATCAATATTATAACTCTTATAAAAGGTAAACCATCAACTTAAATACCCTTAATCTTGACAGAACTGAAGTGGTGGAGTTCCCTTATAACCTAAAGTCCTATTTGTCCTACTTAGTCATATTTTAAAACAAAGTAAGACAAAATTCTAATCTTATTAGAGTTAATGTGATCTTAGGTTTAAATTAATTCTAAACAATTTAAAACCAATGTCCTAAGATTTTATGTTTGCATGCAATTCTTAATTATAGGTTGATGGTTACTAATCATAAATTTTATAACCATTATGAATTTTAATGATTAACCCTATAACATGTTTCTATGGTTTAATTAATTAACAATCAAATTCTAATTAATTAACCAACCATATTACATGCATTTGATGGCATAATATAACAATTATATTAATCTATAGATGTATCATGCTCAATGCAAATTGATTTTTATTTAAAATATAACACTTATATTACATAAATAATGAAAATCAATCATACATTAACAAAACATTAATAAATATAATTATTTATATTTATTTAATTAATGCCATACATCATACTTTTCAAATTTCATATATTTAATATATCAACATACATTAAATAACTCATGAAATTATTATCATGCATTAAAACCATAATATATAACATTTATAATATACTAAGATGCATGAACATGCTTAACCTATGGTGGGATTTTAATCTAAATGGCATATTTTATGCAACATTCAATTTAATTTAAAACATACATTAGAAGCATAATTAAATTAACTAAAACATAATTTAAAACATACATTAGAAGCATAATTAATTTAAAACATACATTAGAAGCATAATTAAATTAACTAAAGCAAAATTGACCGGCATATTTGGCATATCCTATAAATTAAAGGAAAAAAATTACAATAATTTGACTTTCCAAGACATATCTTGGTCTTCAATTTCTTCTTTGGCCATCCAATATTAATAAATATTTATCCAAATAATATATCATACTAAATGGTTTAAAATATTTAAATCTTATTTAAATATTTATTTTCTGCATAATCTTTGATTTGGATCTCATCCAAATTAAATAATTAATTATTTGAATCTGATTCAAATCAATTAATTAATTCTCTCTATTTATTTCTACAAAATCTTTAATTTGGATCTCATCCAAATTAAATAATTAATTATTTGAATCAAATTCAAATTAATTAATTAATTCTCCCTCTATTTATTTATATGAATTTTATCCAAATAAATAATTAATTATTTGAATAAATTCAAATAAATTAATTCTTCATATTATAAAGTTATAATTTGAATCACATTCAAATAAAATTTATAATAAATCACGCAATTAATTGTATCCAATACAATTAATATTTTCCTTCGTAAATTTGAACATTTCAAATTTTTTCTTTTAACATAGTTGATCCTTATTGGTCCGTGGTGAGCTAACAAGGGGACCTTATGAGACTACAAATCAGAAGCTCCAATGATTTGAGATTGATCGTCTAAAGTCATTAACCACATTAATCAATATTCGTTAATTGTGGGTACACTCCACTAAAGACCCACAGCTGCACTCTTCTCATCGCAAATATATTTTTGTTTCCATGGATATAGACCAATAATAGCAAATTAGTCCTTCACAAGTGTTCGTAACACCAGCTGAGTCAAATTACTGTTTTACCTCTAGGTTACTTCTAAATCCTTAACTACCAGTGCTATTCTAATGAACAACCTGTTTATGGTCCAACCATTAAACAGAAACCCCTCTCGAGCCAGTGAGAGGGTAGGACCCTTTGTTCAAGTCCCGGAGACACCACTTAAGGGAACATTTATCTACTTACCCTAAAAATGAATGAATTCCATCTTGTATAATTATGTCCCCAACTCCCCACTCGGTCTTGTCTCCAAGATGGTAGGTATATTGAGTCGGCAAACGGCCACTCTCACCCATACAAATCAAAGGACAATCCCTCAGGGGTAGGAGTTCATAATATACTCAAGATTAAGACTAAGTTGCCGAGGTCATCCTATTAAATAGAAACCTAACTAGTCATCGGAGTTACATTTAGTGATTACTATTTCGTGGTTTGGTCTTATGCAAACTCATTGTATAGGATATCCTAACTCGCATTTCACCTACACGAACGCATTACATCATTGTGTTTGTATTAAATACAAAGTAGGTCATATCCATAGTGTCACCAGGATAAGGTACCTAACCTTATCCCTATACTATAGACCATATTGATCTCCATATGTCCCACATACAGTTCAAGACTCATAAACACAGCCTAGGATGTTAGTTTATTGGATTTAGGGTTATTAAGACAAAACAATCAATAACACTTATTAAAGTAACACATCAATAACTCTTTATTAATGATTTAATACGGTTAAATAATTGTATTTTCAATCTACGAGTTTTAGGGAATAAAACCCAACAATTAGGTGCTTAGAAATGAAAGTCGGGTTTACACTCAGGATTAAGGTCAAGTTGTGACATCCCAAATTTTTAAGTAATTTAAAAAAAAAAATAATTATCTTGAATTATTTGGTTAGTTGTTTGAATTTTGAGGGTTTAATTGGATTATGTTAAGAAAATAATTCAATTTAAAGTAATCGTGATAAAAGATTTGGATTTGATTCAATAGTGGAAAATTGAATTTATTTGGGAAGATTTAAAAGTTGGATTTAACATGAAGATTTGAAATTGCGTGAGAATTAAGAACTTAGATTAATTTAAGAAAATATAAGGATAAGTTTGAATTGAATTTAAGTTGGGAATTGATTTGTTAGGAGATATTTTGGTTAAATAAATTATTAAGTGGTGGTTGGAAAAGATTTGATTTGATGGGTTTAGGAATATTATATTAAATAAATTGGGTATGTTTTGGGAAAAAGAAAAGGAAAAGAAAAAGGGAAATATATATACATATATTTAAGTTTTGGAAAAGGAAAAAGGAAAGGGAAAGAGAATTTGAATAAGTATGTATATATATACACTTAAGCCTATCTTGAATGTCATTGGGTTTTGTTCTGCAAGCCACTGCCCAACTGCTCCCTCCGCTTCACCGACATCATCTCTTTTCGTGGGATATGCTGGGATTTCAAGATTTGGTTAGACCATGACGGTTTTGGTAAGTATTGTTGATTTTCTTGTAATTTCGTGAATACCTATTGGGGTTTGGTTTAATTATTGTGTTTGTTTTAATTATTGCTACCCATCGGGTTTGGGTTTTAGATTCAAGCTTTGAAGGATTTTGAAATCGGAAGCAAGCTGTCCAAGCAGGTTAAAAGGCCCATTTTGGTTGGACCCATTGTTTGAAGTATGGAAGATGACTGCGACAGTTGCACTTTGGGTAAGAGATTTGGTCCACTGGTTGTTTTCTCGTTTTCTCTTGCGCCTATTTGTTGGTGTAGTCCGTGATACCCAACTTGTCACACCCCCTCCCGGATTATCCTCCATAACCCGAGAAGAGATGTGAAGACAGCAATTACCGACTACCCTGTCACGTAACTCACTGTCAACGTCTCCATCCACATGCTCTTGACAAACCTCGACTTCGATCGGCAACGGGAACTGTCATGCTACCTGAAAATGGAAAACATATGAAAGCATGAGCTAACAGCTCAGTGAGTAACAGTTTTTGAAAAACATTATACTTTAAGTATAAAACTGATTGAACTCTTATAAAACATCATACTGAAAATCAGTTTATAACATGATCAATTCTTGGTTATATCATGTGTACATATTCATTCATTTCAAATACTTTTTCCCTAGTTGAGGCGGAGCAGAGCTCAACGCTCCTCAACGTCGATTACCCTTCGCTGTGTGGAGTAATCTCAACACCTCAGCGCCGTGTATATATCTTCTTCTATGTGCACAAGCATAATATTGCTCGGGCTGCCCATATGCCTTCCTTCTATCCTTGAGCATTGGGTCCCATTTCTATTCTCCGGTTACCCATTTGCCTTCATCTAGTCCTTGAGCATTGGGTACCTTTTATAACTCGGGCTACCCTCAATGCCTTCTACGAGTCCTTGAGCATTGGGGTCCCTTTTCAAAGCTTTATAAAACACCATACATATTTTGGAAACATTATATTAACAGCACATAACTTAACCGTTTCCAAATCTTTCATGAAAACATCATCAGCATGCTAAATTCATTTTCCAGCTTAAATATCAACCAACATGTTTTTCATACTTTAATATCAGCCAACATGCTTTTCATACAAATCTATTTTCTAGTCTTTCTGGAAATCATATAACACCATGCTTTTTAGAAGAAAACATGAATACAAGTTTCAATCAATCACCATGCGTTAACCAGCATTCTCAAAGTTACCATGCGTTACTCAGCTTTCTCAAAGTTACAAGTAAAACGCATACATATGTTACTAAACGCATGCTCAGGTCTCTATAACTCACATATTCGTATGCTTTACATATATGAAAACACATGCATTATTTTATTCAAAACCCGTATGATTACATTCATTAAGAACTCATTTATTTTTATAAAACACAGGTGTTACTCACCTGTACTTGCCAAAGAATACTTCTTTTTCCTTTCCTCTTTTTCCTCCTCCCGAGCTTTCTGGACGCCGTGTTCTAACTCTAGAATGCAAGGCTGATTACTTCCACAAAATGCATCCCAACTCTTCTTACTTCCTCTGCGGATGCGTCGCCCTCTCTTGGACGCAAGGTCCACCATGAGCGCATCATCTAGCTTTGGACGCCGCGTTCACCTTGGACATTATGTTTGTCCTCAACGCATGGCCGACCCTTTTTAACACTAGACAACTTCTTTACATAAAATAACTAAGTTGTCAAATACCTTCTTTCATGGCCGCATACTCCTACCACAGACGTTCTTGCTGCCTTCTTCTCTTTTTCTCTCCAGAATTCTTCTTTGAGAGTCATCAGACGTTCCTTTTCCCTTTAAAGTTCTATTTATAGGGAGCTTGCCATCCAACTTCTTCTCTCCTTTTGCCACTTGTTTGCCACATGTCACGCTGCATGTTTAGTTAAACCATGCATTAATCCAAGTGTCACTTTGCATGAAACACTTGACTTGCCTTCAACACCTCCTACTAATAAAGTGTCAAATCTATACAAAGCCACCTAGCCTTTATAAGCTGATCTTATGCGTCCAACATTCCCAATGAACAACTTTTATTCAATACAACGCCCTCATGCGTTAGTTAAATTCCTTTAAGGTTTGAGCTTCACTGCTCACTTTTCTAACTCTTAGCCAACTATACTACTGTCTTTGACACATAAAGATAATTCTGTCTTCAACGCATAGGGACCTCAACGCATAATAACCTTGCCAACGCATGGTAAGCCAAGTACGGTCCTTTCCCCCGCCAACGTGGCGACTGCTTCAGCTCACAACACCATTTGTGATTTCACCTTTAACGCATAACCGCACTATTATAAACCAGTGCTTACATATTGTCACTAGGCGTCAATGACAAATGTGCAATACTATGCGTTTATACCTCATCGCATCATACCATGCGTCCAACTCTCATATTCATAACGGATAAATCCTTCTCCATTTCTTCCTCTATGCGTTTCACATCTTTCCCTTCTCGGTTTACTTCCATGTGTCCACCCTTATCATGCGTTACCTAGTCCTGACCATGCGTCCAACATGGTCTTTTACCTCATTTCTTCATAGACTCTTCAACGCTTCATTTTCTTAAAAAAAGTAGGGTGTGACACTTATGTTGGTTCTTAGATCCGTTTTCGAAAGGACTTTGGAGAAGGTCGAGATTGGAGGAGCTAGTGGTTGGGAATCTGAAATTGGGTGTTTTGGTTGGTTTTGGCTTTGGTCATTTTTAAGCGTATCCTCAGGTAAGGGACTTACTACTGAGTCTATGCTGATGCTCATAGTTACTTATTGACTGAATTATGGTTATTATATGGACTGGATTACTTATTGACTGGTTATGATTATTGTGTTCATTGGTATGATGGTTAATTAACTTATTACTATAGACTGGAAACTCTGGTTGATTATGATAGTGATGGTTGATTATGTTCGAGATGACTGCTATGTCATGGTGATTGTTATCCTATTTTGGTTGATTATGTTCGTGATGACTGCTATGTTACGGTGATTGTTATCCTATTTATCATGCCATATACCCCTATTGACGTGAACTTTTGGGTACACTGATTATGATTATGATTATGATTATGATTATAATTACGACAGGTGTCCCTCGGGATCACCACTTATGTTTATGTTTATGACTGTGACCTTCGGGATCCTTACGTGCCTTCGGGTTCGCTACTTATGCCTATGCCTATGCTTATGTCGGGTACACGGGTGCACGTGATAAAAGGATAACAACCTCACCTAGTAGGCCTAGTAGTGGGTCACTTACTGAGTATTTTGTACTCATTCTTTTTAGGTAAAGGAAAGAACACCTCGGCGAATGATAAAAGAAAACCTTGATCTTGCCATTGGGACTAGTCAAATGCTTCCGCACAAGAGATTTCATGTTTTCATCTTTAAGAATTTTGGTTATGTCATTTAGATTCAGAATTTTTTTTCTTTTAAAATTCTCACGGTCATATGATTTATGCGAGTTTCCTATTTTATTAAAATTGTACAAGGGGTACCCCGATCAAAGATTTTCAGTTATTTGAATTTTGCAAAACATTTTTATTTTAATCAAAAAGTTATTTTGATTTTTTTTTTTTTTTTGTAAAATTATGAAAAGGAGTCGTTTTAAATATATGCATGCATATAGTGACGACCTAGTTCAAGTCCTAGGAAGTCGGGTCGTTACACAAGTCACCTATGGTCATCCTATGAAATGTTAATTTCTTCAGTCAATGGTGTTATAAAGATAGATTAATCATTTCGCCATATGATCTTATACAAACTATTTGTTAGGATGCCCCCACTCACATGTCTTCACATGAACAATTTGGATCAAATCGTTTGTAACATTTACAAAGTGAGTCCTATCCGTAGTATCACTAGGATAAGACACCCAACCTTATACTTATACTACAGACCATTTAGGTTATTACTTAAACATGATCCACTTGAATGTCAACCACATACATGTTTAAGTTACATAAAATAACCTTGGATTATTCTCTAATGGATAATTGCATATATAAAATAATCAACCATTATTTAAATTATTTATTAATTATGAGGCTTTAGGGCGTACATCCCAACAACCATCTCATCTTAACAAGAGTTAAGGAAGAAAGCTCCAACTTAAACTCGTTGAGGCATGCCTTGGAGGGGTAACAAAATCACACTAAGTGTTGCCTTACGAGACAAAGTAAAGTGTGATTTCATGATTGGTTCAACTCAACACAGTCTGAATTAATCACCCTACACTCCGTTAAATCGAGGCAAGCCTTGGGACAATAAGCTTTTACACACTAAGTGCAGCCTTGCGAGGCCAAGTAAAGTGTAACATCATGATTGGTCTGAGCCCAAAAGGCTTGGATTGATCACCTTAAAGTTCGTGAAATTGATGCATACCTGCGGACAACAAGTTAAAATCATACTAAGTGTTGCCTTATGAGGCCGAGTAAAGTATGATTTCATGATTGGTTTGGGCCCAAAAGGTTTGGACTAATCACCTTAGATCGTTAAACCAAGGCGAACCTTAGGATGGTAGACTTTATACACTAAGTGTAACCTTACGGGCTCGAGTAAAGTGTGATCTAAAGGGTTATACTCCCAAATTGGTCTCTCATTATCCAACTCACAAATCCTAACTTAAACCTAGATCCCAACTTGGGAGTATCTGGACCTGACGAAGTAGATGAAAAATCAAGGAAAGATTAAAAAAAAGTTAAATACAAGATAAAGTGGACTTAGTTCAAATAAGTCCGAGTGTCAGCAAATCATTTATCAAATCAGATCTAGTTCTATCTAGGATAAGGAAAGATCCACTTAATCCAATCCTAAAAGGAAAAGGTACACTCTATCTCATTCTCCTTGTAAATAGACTACTATGGCTCGATATAAGGTATCTAAGAACTTTTGACTTCTTCTTTATTATTAGTTCTCACTTAGGCATGAGAGCCCTTTTTTCTTATTTTGCAGGTCCTCTCTTCCCCAAATAACAAATTCATTGTTGTTGTCACGTGGAGTAGATAAACAACAAAATTATCACTCTATTGATTTTTTTCCCAATTCTCAGTAAATAAACGAGTCCTAAGTAGTCCTTAAACTTTTTTAATACAATAATTATGAAGTGGGGATCAAACCTTCTACCTTTAGGATAGAAGATCTCCCTTGATTAAGTGAAGCAAAGAATATTTTTAAATGGGAAAAGTGAGCTTATGGTAATTTACGTACTAAAAAAAAGAATATTTTAAAATCAAACTGAAAAAGGAATATTTGAAATATTTTAATGCGCTAGGAAATAGAAAAGCATTAGCTTTTTAGTTTTATTATTTTTTAAAATAATAATAAAAAATAAAAAACATTAGCCATGAAATTTCAACCGGTTGTATCCGTCAGTAAATTGAAAATAAACTGACATTCTCTCTCTCCCCCTTCTCTCTCTTTCTCGAAGTCATTACATAGAAAAACCAACAAACCCTAAAAGTGTCCGTTCAATTTTCTTCTTCTTCTTTGCTTCAACTACTCCTTACATAGCTCAATTCCATCCCTTTCTCTCCAGAAATTTTGCACTTTCATTATTCAAATTCATACTGAAATCCCTAATCCTCTCACTGGGCGGCTCATTTTAGACAGATAATGGAGGGAATGCCGCACCCAATACCCCGTACAGTGGAGGAGGTCTACGGCGACTTCAAAGGCAGGCGTGCCGGCTTGATCAAAGCCCTCACCACTGGTCTCTTCATCTTTTTTCTTCTTCCTGCTTCCTCCCCCTTTTTTTTTTTCTCTGTAAAGTTGTTTTTACTTTGCTTGTGTTGTTCCTGTTAGATGTAGGTTGACTGTGTAGTTATTTATATACGAATTCCTGCACTTTAATCCTTGTTTTTGTTTTTGAGTTTTTTTTGCAGATGTCGAGAAGTTCTACCAGCAGTGCGATCCTGGTGGGTTTTCTTTTTCTTCTGTTGTTCTCGCGATACCTGTTGATTATCTGAAACATTCGAATTTATTTAGTTTTCGGAAATTTATTGGTCGCTGTTTTTAGTTCTTCCGTATGTTTGTGGTCCTGAATTCTGTTTGTTTCAATGGGTCTGAATTCTCTTCTTCACTTTCATGAATTATGATAGGCTTGTCTTCATGACACAGTTAGTCGTATGTCTCCGGAATGAGATTTCACCTTTGCGTGGGATGTAACCAACGATCTTTTTCTTTCTATTTCAAAGTTTAATTCAGTTTATTGAACAATTTGGGGGCCAGGGGATGTGGTAGAACTGAAGATATATGTTCGTTTTTTGAACCCTAGGGTAGACTGCACATAACAAGATAAATGGTTCGACTCACTGGCTAAATTTTATATTAGTGGATATTCAGTAACAAGCTGATCTGCTAATCGGGTGGTCGGGACAACTCATGGTCACAAATTTTGAAGCTCATAAATAGAAGGGTGAGAGTGAAAACTATTCCATATATGTCTCTCTGTTAGGTTGCTTTAGACTGGCTGTTTTAACTTTTAATGATGTTCACTTGGTCTCTGCACTGTTATAGGTAACATTTTTTATTTTAAAGGTACGATTTCAATTACAGTATTGGGCAAAGTGTGCGTTGGTTATTATTGTATTGGAATCCTCTCTCTCTCTCTCTTCCCGTTTCTTTATTCTCAAGGATTTTTGGATGGAAAACAAGCTAGAGGGAGCTGATTTGAGTTTTTACCGAAAATCATTCCAATGGGTAATCAATGAGGTTAGGCCATAACTACAAAAAGGGTGGTCAATTTACACCATGAGATAGAGAAGTAGTAGAGGTAGAGGAGATGAAAGTCTCAAAAGCTTGCTCTTTGTTGGGGAAATGAGAGTTCCTCTTCGACCAAAGAGTCCATAAGAAAGGCTGAATCAAGTTGAGCCGTGGGCTTTCTCCCTCTTGAAAGGATGGACAATGTGCACAGAAGAGAGGAGGGTCCAAATGTCATAGGGAGAGCCAAAATCCAGTTAAAGGATGAAACACTGAATTCCTAGGAAGATCCTGTCTTGCAGCACATGGTCTGAAAAGTTGGAAAGGAGATTCTGGGGTGCTCTTGCACATAATACAGCAATTTGGAGACTAGTTGATCCATGGAAATCTTCTCTGCAACCAATCGTGGGTGTTTAAGCATGAATGACTCAATTCCTATAAATGGAATTTGACTTTTTTAGGAAACTTTCCATCCCATATGGCTCGATGAAGTTTTTCTTTCCCGATGATTCTAGTTGTTGCAAAAGATCTAGAGAGGGATATGGTTGTGAATAAAACCTTCCTTTTCTAGATTCCATTTGGCCAAGCCCAATAATCTTCATTCTCAGTGGGCCTAAAGTGATTGAAGGTATTGGAGAGCCTTGCCCATTCACCTATTTCAATTTTTGCGAGACTTCTTCTTTGTCAGGGTTCCATGAAGCTAGTTTGATCTTGCACAAGTCAGCAATGGATGCTTCTTTTTAACTGTGATGAAAGTTAAGGAGGGAAAATCATCTTTGAGGGTTGTTTGCCCCAACCAAACGGCAAGCAAAAACCATGTCTTATCCCCCTTTCCAGCTTTATGAGAGATGTGGCTGAAAACAACTTCTTTAAGCTTGTCCACTACTCCATGGGCCCTTAACAAATGATACTATTATATGACCCAGTTTAAAATCAATGGGAGAGAAGCCACACTTTGATGAGATAACTTTCCTCTTTAGTGCTGATTTTTTAGATTGAAAACGCAAATCCACTTGACCAAGAGGGATTTATTCTTGTCTAAGGCCAATAGTCCCTAATCTACCTTCTTGTATTGGAAGCTTCACTTTGTCCCATCCAAGGAGGTAATGACTGGACTTATCCGTTCTGCCCTCCCATTTTCCAAAGAAAATTACAGTACAATTGTTCAATCGAAGCTGTTACCTTGGAGATGCGGAAAAGGGACAAGTAACATATGGTAAGGCAAAGGCTGGACAGTGTAGCATCGAGTGGGAATGACCACAATAAATCAGCATTTTCCAACCTTTTCAACTGTGGAAGCCCCAAAGGCTGTCGTGTTGGGTTTACCATTGAGGTAAAGGCCCACATATGAAGCCTTTGGGGCTTCCAGCAATGACTTCCCTCTATGGTCTTTTTACTCTCTCTTACTTAGGTTACCTTTGTCACTTGTATATATTATCTCTTTAGTGAACGAAATACCAGATTTTGATTCTATCATTTGTAATGCAAAGTTGTTCAATGTTTTAAAATTTTAAATCATGGTATGCACAACTTCCACTTTTTCACCCCAATTCTCATACTAAAGGAATGAGATTATTTCACTCTATATAACTCTGACGGGAAGTTGAAAGTGGTCACTGGTCCTTCAGTATTGATTTTCTGGACACCCTCAGTGATATGGAGGTGAACCTTGACTGGCATCTTGCGGAGGACTGAACTAGGAACCTTGTTGGTTGGCTATGTTGTCCTTGATTACATGTATAGGGACTGAACTGGGAAAGTCTTGTCATATATATCACAATTACCCTTATATATATATATTTATAATTGCTATTGGTGCTTTCTAGCTGATAGTATCTGTTAGAGTAATACAATTTTTCTTGATTTTAATTTGACATATAATGAGGGTTAAAGAAAGTATTTTTTACTATTTTCTGAGACAATTCTTGTCATACTTATAGAGAAGGAGAACTTGTGTCTCTATGGACTTCCAAATGAAACGTGGGAAGTTAACTTGCCGGTGGAGGAGGTGCCTCCTGAGCTCCCGGAACCAGCATTAGGTATAAACTTTGCAAGGGATGGGATGCAGGAGAAAGACTGGTTATCACTGGTTGCAGTTCACAGTGACTCATGGTTGCTTGCTGTTGCATTCTATTTTGGTGCTCGTTTTGGGTTTGGGAAGACTGAAAGGTAGGCAACTCCAACTGGTACTTTTTGGCTATGACATTTTCAGTTTTAATACTACTGTTTTTCCATTTTTTGTAATTTGATCCTGTGCATTATCATTGCCGTACAATTGAAAAATAAATGAATTTAGATCTGCTTTTTTCATATAGTGATAATAATTTGTAACATATTTGTGAATGGAGATAGGGAATGAGGTTTAGTAGTTGTTCTAGCATGTTGTGTTTGAAAATATTTAGAAAAATCTGAAAAAAAAGAACAAGTGCAGTAGAGGGGCTTGAACAACACTTCATACACATGAGGCTCGAATAATTTTGTATGCTAAGTTACTCCTTTATTTATTTATTTACTTTAGGATTGTCTTCGTGTTTTTTTTTTTTTTGGGGGGGGGGGGGGGGGTGTGGGATTTAACTTTGGCTTTAAATTTGAAACATTTGTTTTCACATTTGTATCAAAGAAAAGGAAGCTCTTACAAAATTACCTGAAGTGTGCTTTGACAAGATCTAGCAGTCAAATAGATATTTGCATAAGAGAACTACTTCAGATTTTAGTGTAAATTGTTTGTTTCAAGTTGAATATGTTCCCTTTTTTTCTGTTGTTGATGCAACTGTCCTTTTTCTCGAAGTGCAGTTTGAATGGTTTGGATCATTATTTCTTTGACCTCAAATCCTCTATTATCCTTGGTTCTTCAAGATTTTATGGGTATTTCCTTATTTTTAGAATTGAAAATATGTAGATAACTTTAAGTGATCCTCAAGTTATAGCAGTGACACACACACACACGCCCGCGCACACACACACGCACATTCACAAACACATGTATATATTTCCATTGGTTTGGTTCTAGCATTTTCCACTTTAGAAAGCTTTACTATCTGGCAAAAATCTATTGCATAATTGGTAATTAAGGATATTTTTAACAATGAGTCAACTTATAGTCCTCTTTTCCTGTCTTTTATAATTATTTTCTTCAAGAAACCTTTTATCTATTTGCTATTATGCCATTTCCCTGAATTATTTGGTGTATTGTTTTTCATGTGCATTCCAATGCTCTAATCTCTTGTTTGTTTCATGTCATCGATGAGTCTCTGCTGTACTGTTCAAATTTGTCACTTACTATAACTAGCATATTAAGATGTTAATTACACGACAAACCACTATTTATCAGTAGTTAATAACTTATCTATAAAGGTGAGTGTGGCATATGCAAATGATTCTCTGAGTTTCCTATTACATTGTTTCTCTTATGAAAATAGCTTAAACTAAAATCAATTCTAGCTTGAGAATCACTGAAATGTATGTTTAGGTGGTTTTCTTTTCTTTTTTTTTTTTTTTTCCTTATAATATAAAAATGTGAACACTTTGACATACGTGTCTTTTTAGTGCTCATATTGCATATTTTTCAAAAGTAATTTGTCACCATGTCTGTACCCATATTTTTTGGGAAAATTACCTAGTATTGTATATTGAAATATCAACTTCTTTTATTGTTTTCATTTTCAGTCCAATTAAAATGTGTAGCTTTCTTCAATGGATTATTAGTAAATTGAGTTTGAGTTATTCCTTGGCAAGCATGTACCCTTTTTCCCCCTTTCCTTCTTCCTTTCTTTTTAAGATCTGAATGGTGCTAGAAGACGGAAATGGGACTACACGATAAGGTCTGACATCCTTTTGTACTGTGCACCTCTCTCTTAGACTCTAAGTGTTGAGAAAGAGGAGAAATTTGTAATTCCCTAATGAACCTGAAGGTTTACTTAATTTTTTATATTTTATTTTATTTTATGTACTTGTACAGTGAAAATGATTTTTTCCTCTTGTTCAGGCTAATAGCTGAGTGAAAGAAGCCCTATGGATAATTTTGATCTGTCTTGTTATCGTTGCTTGAACCTGTTAGTTGGTTGTCAAATTATTACTGATTTTATTCTTGAATTTGTTTCTGCATGCCTTATTCCTTGGCAGCAATATTTGGAGAGGACAGAGTTATAACTTGTAGGCACATTAGTCCCCATTTTCTACGGATATCAGGAGGCAGGATTATTGTGGTGTCTTTAACCATGTTATGATTTAGACCCCACTTTTGTCATGTCTTACTCGTTTGGTTACTCCTTGATCTACTCTAGTCCTGCTTAAGTAGCGTAATAAGCCATTTATGATTTAGTTGCAATTCTGTTCAATCTCTTCTGGCATAGTCATTTTTCACCACACGGGGATACCGTGTGTGAAGTGTGTGGGTGTGTTTAGGAAATATGGAAAATATCCAGCATTTCCTCCGTAAATGCAGGAAATGCAGGCATCAGTTCTGAATTGGGATGACCTCATCATTTTGTTAGTTCATTTTATCAATGAAATGATTCTGTCCCTATTTAAAGAAAGATGGCTTCATTTATGCCAATAATATGTTTTGGCCATGGTATGAGACAGACATGACTCAGCACTGAGATTGAACATTTCAGGAAGAGGCTATTCCAGATGATCAACGATCTCCCAAGTGTATTTGAAGTTGTGACTGGAAATGGTAAGCAGTCGAAAGAGCAGTCTGCCACACATAACAATGGCAGTAAAAGCAAGTCGAGTGGAAAGATGGTAGGCAATTTCCGAAGTTCATGATTAAATCAGCAAAGCTCTTCTATTATTTTGCTGCTCTTGCCGTACATGAATCTTGCTGTTCTTTGCTGTCTTATAGCAGTCCCGGCAATTGGAGTCCCATAGCAAGGGAGTGAAGATGTCTCCACCACCGAAAGAGGATGAAGATAGCGGGGAAGATGAGGAGGAAGAAGAAGACGATGAACAGGGTGCAACATGTGGGGCTTGTGGGGACAACTACGGCAATGACGAATTCTGGATTTGTTGCGATGTGTGTGAAAGATGGTTCCATGGAAAATGTGTGAAGATTACACCTGCAAAGGCGGAGCATATCAAGCAATACAAGTGTCCAAGTTGCAGTAACAAGAGAGCAAGGGTTTGATTTAGGATCTGAAAGTTGGAGATAGTTGCAGGGAAGGTAAAAAAGAAAACAAAAAAAAAAAAAAAAAAAAAGAAGAAAGCAGGCAGCACGACTCCGAGACTTGTGTTATTACAATTATAAAGCTAAATATGGTTGTTAAAATCAGTTGACAAATTTGATGAATTGGGGATGGAATTTCAAGTTTTCCTACTTGTGTTATTCTTCTGTCTAATTCTAGAATTAGTGGTTTTCTCTATGAATCCCTCCCATTGATCTTTCAAATGTTATGAATATTTTTCACCCACCTCCCAAATTAAACTGACTCATCCATTCACATAGCTTAACTCACCGTTTGGTTAGAACCAACTTGTTCTTTATGTTCTTTTCCTATTAAATGCTATAGAAAGTAGATAAATAGTGGATCATGGTTTCTAATGTGTATCCTACTACCAGGCTGTCTATGGCAGGGCCGGGAGGACCTGGAATGAAAGTGATTTGTTCTGCCTTTATGCTTGTTGGTTGAAGGCTGAGGTTGAAATTTCTATTTATGTATCGAAGAAGTTGAATCGATTTAGATGAGAAACGGGTATTTTGAGAAGAAAATGGCGTGTGAGGTTGTGAGTGGAGGAAAGTTAGATGTGGATATGTTTTGTTTTGTATTATTGTTTTGTTTTATGAGAGGGAAATAGAGATATGATTTATTATTCATTTGGAAATGTCTCTTAACTGTTTGTTTTTGTAAGGTCTGTTTGAATGATTTAACGTTATCTAACAAACAGGAGAAGACAATGAGCAATGTCAAGCCTTGCTTGTTTGAATGCTTGTCTGTGGTGAAGCTTTTCCACATT
Source organism: Citrullus mucosospermus (assembly GCA_030954485.1). Lineage (NCBI taxonomy): Eukaryota > Viridiplantae > Streptophyta > Magnoliopsida > Cucurbitales > Cucurbitaceae > Citrullus > Citrullus mucosospermus. The sequence continues at coordinate 10,485,292 of CM062064.1, read as the reverse complement.
TATTTCTGTATATAACAAACTTCAGGCACAAACCCTGTGTTGTCTTCTGTCTATGCTTCTTATTATCTATCACATGACTTCACCCTTTCTTTATCTCTCTCTTTCTCTCTCAAAGTCACCTTCACATTGAAATAGATGGGTGTAGTTAATAACTCTTCAGGACTTCTTAAGCAATTGGGAGAACTTGGTATGGCTTAATGGAAATGAAAACAGAAAGGAGAACAAAAATCAATTGGAATGAAATTCGTGGGTTTAGCAAATATTTTATATTTGTTTGTGTTTAATAAAACTAGTGATTGTAAGAGAACTTGGTATTGATTAATGAGAATGGGAACAAAAGGGAAAACGAAAATCCATTGGGGATGAAGTTCCATGGGTTTAGTATATATATTTAAATGTCATGTTGTGTTTAATAAAACTAGTGACCGGAAGAGAACTTGGTATCACTTAACGGGAATGAGAATGGAAAGGAAAACGAAAATCCGTAGAGACGAAATTTTGTGGGTTTAGCATATGTATATTTTATATTAACGTTGCATTTAATATTATTTGTTTATAATTTACTAGCATGAATATAATTCAATTTGTTAAGATATTATATCCTCAGTATTAGAACTCTCGTCTTTACTATCTACTTAAAATAAATATATTTTACAAAATTCTACAAATTTAGAAATTAAGATGTGAAAGAGAGACAATTATCCTAATTCACTCTATATAAGTAATTGTGACTTTAAATTCTCTTCCTCATACAAAATAAGTTTATCATATTTTGCTGAGCAACGTATCTTAAAATGTTAGCAGGCAGAAACATTTTAAAAAATCCTTTGAAAATGAATCAACAAATTAATAGTAAGAAGAATAAACATGAAAGCAATTTGAAAGATACAAATATATGAGAAAGAGAAGAGCAGAAAGTCTTGCTCTTGTCATGTTTAGGTCAATGGATACATAATTGAATAAATCCTATAATTATTTCATTGAGAACTATTAGTCCAATAGCTAATTATCATTTTAACACTTATTTTAGATTTATTGTTTTTCCAACATATATTATGTTTGTTTGCATGTCATCCATGACTTTTTTGGTTTAAATTATGATTTTTAATCCCTAAAGTTTACCTTATTTTCAGTTTGATCCGTTTAAAAAATAAAAATAAAAAATAATAATAATAATAAACTTACATTGACTTCAGTTTGTGTTTATCAACCATCATTCTGATATTATATTCTCCTATTTAAGAAATTTGAGTGAAGTTAGGTCCAAATTCTTTCAAGATTAAAACAAAGAAGACATCTTTAATTTCATCATATGTCTCATTGTTATTCCATAATAACATGCATCATGTTCTATACTATTAATCAATAATGCAAGGGGAAAATAATGGTTTAAATACTAATTTAGTCGCCAAAGTGAGCTTAGTTTAGTGGTAATTGACTTGAACTTCGATCCTAGAAGTGAGAAGTTTGATCCCCCATCTCCACTATTGTTGTACTAAAAAAAATAATAAATACTACTTTGGTCCCTATATACTCTTGATTTTGGTTTATTTTTAATCCTTAAACTTTAAAAAAAATAGTCATTTCGATCCCCTAAAAATAAAGTAAAAATGAAAATAAATTGACCAAATTGGTTTTTTTTTCTTTTTCTTTATTCTTTTTATATATATATATACAAAGACTAAATAAACATTTATAAAAATATAAAAATTAAAATAATTTAAAGTTGAAAATATAAAAAACAAAATAAACGTTTTAAAAGTATAAATACGAAATTAAAATGAAGTAAAACTAAAAATTGAGATGTATTTAAATAAAAATAAAAGATGACATAAATTGGTTTGACCAAGAAATCACATGCATTGTACTGTGGAAACAACAGAGAGAGGGAGAGGGAGAGGGAGAGAGAGAATTTCAATTAATGGATGTATTATTGTTATAATTTAAAATTGATGAGATTGGATTCTCTTTCTCTCCTTTTTTGAGGAGGGTTTGGTATGACCATATACATGAGAGAAAGAAGAAGAAGATAAAGAGATAAGCCAAGCAAATAGAGATTATTCAAATGAAATTGCAAAGTGCATTTTAATATAAATTTGATTTGAATAAGGCCAAAGCAAACACCATTTTGTGATGCCTAATTCATTGGGATACGACAATGTTAATGCATCCAGATTTGCTCCCTTTGATTATGACTCTCTACTCTCTAACCCCAACACTAAAATTTTAAATCATTCTATTCTCTCTCTTCCCCTACTTTTATCCAAAAATTAACTTTTTGTAGTTTGAAGAATAAATATATTTAATCTATGTAGTTTTAATTCGCCATTCTAATCTATCACTTTTGAAAAATAGGTTTAAAAGGTCTCTCTTCTTATTTTTTAATACGAAATGTTAACGCATGTCCTCTCCCCTCTCTCTTCCCCACCTCCACGGTTCTTTACCTTTCTTCATTTTCATCCTCTCTCAAACTTCTATTTTGGGCTTATATTTAATCCTCTTTCCATCTTTCATCTTCTCTTACCATATAGACTTTTTGGTATAATCTCGCTGGATTTCACCCACAAATTCTACCAAATGCCACAATTATTGATTCTCCTTCAACAACCTTATCAGGTGTTCAGCAAGAAGCGAACTATTTCATCAAAAACCAACAACTCTACCATGAGTTAACGAAAATCCATGTCCAAAAGCTTAAGTTTTTGGGTCAATTAATGATTTTAGATAGTAGTAGACAATTTGTATAATGCATTGTCTTATAAATTGAACAATATATGCAATGTATATTTATATTTTTCAGTATGTTTGACATATATTTGAGATTTCAATAAAAAGGTGATCGATTTTAAGTTAAAAATATGAAAATAAATAAATAAATAAACAAAATATACTAGAATGAAGAAAACATTAAAACTATGAATGATTATGCCACTAAAAAGATGGAATTGTATATTTAGTCTAATTTTTTTTTAAAAAAAATACTAATCTTTTGGGTATGGATATGATGCATATAACATGATAGCAAAATAATCCATAAAACAGAGAGAATAAAATTGTGGATGATTGAGTTTTCAAACTAATCCATAAAATAATAATGGATGATTGAGTTTTCAAAATAAAATAGTGCCCATTTATGGATCACCTTTTACCCTCTTTGATTGCATACTTTAAAAATGTCACAAAACACTAAGACAATTTGTGATCTCATTTGATGGAGTGTTAATTAAGGAAGGAAATTAAAATCAGTCAATGATAAGCACTAGTTGTAAACTGGCAATAATAATGAATTTCTATAGTTAGAAAGGGTATTATAGCATAGTCCACTAATTTACAATATTTTTAGTATTAAAAAGGGCAATTATAAACTGTGTTAATTGGATCAAAGTTGAGTGCAGTTGAAAGTGAATTATTCTTCTTACACAAAATTGAACGCTAAGGAAGGTGTCAACGCTCTAAATTTGTTTATTATACCGACTATTCATGTACTTTAAAAATAGTTTGAGTATTTATTGGTTTGCAATATCTTTCACCCTATAGTTATTCCTATTTAAGGGCTCGTATGGATAAACTTAGGCTCCATTCAGTAATCATCTTGTTTTTTGTTTTTTGTTTTGAAAATTAAGTCTATAGATACTATTTCTACCTCCAAATTTTTTTCTTTGTTAGTCCAGCCAAAATTTGAAAACTAAAAAAAAATTAGTTTTTAAATTTTTTTTTTTAAATTTAGCTAAAAATTCAACTATTCACTACAACAAATGCCATCTTTCTTGACTCTTGAACAATGGCAGAAATAGAGGAGAAAGAGAAAAAAAAAACAGTCATTAAAGCCAAAACAAGCATTTTTTGCAGGGAAAAACAGACTTTTTCGGATTGGTCAGAATCCATGACTGTTTTTTTTTTTTTGTCATTAATTTATGACTGAAAAAACAATCATTAAATGCAAGAAAATGAAAAAGGTGCGATTTTGGGTGGAAAAGATGTGAAATTTCGGATTTTTCGACTATTTTGATATTTTTTGTGTCACCAAATTATCATTACAATTTAACAATCATTAAAAAGCGACAATTTTTAACAGTCATTAATATTTTTTTTAATATTTCAACTTTTACGCCTATTTTTTTGTGTCATCAATCTATGACTCGTATTAATTATCATTAAAGAGCATTAAACAAGAAAAAAAACTAGTTATAGTGTTAGATAAATTGAGGGCACGTTTGGATTGACTAGAGAAAAAAAATGTTTTTCAAAAAACTTGTTGGGAATGACTCACATCACCTTTGTCCCACATTGAAAAATTAAGGAATGGTTTGAGGTATATATATATATATATATATATGAGCATTTCTTAGGACTTGTAAACTCTTATTTGTAGGTTCTAGGTAAACTTTATTTGAAAGTTGTAACTCTTGGACACTAGGCTACTCCAAATTAACTATAATTGCATTATTATAATATCTTGAGTTTTAGGTAATTTTGTAAATTAATTATCTTAAATAATTTAGATTTTATTTATTTTAATTTTTGAGTTTAGAGCCAAAATTGAGATAATTGGAGGAGATAACTAATTTAAATTAATTTGATAAGAGATTTGAGCGGTTAATTAGAAAAAAAGTGTACTTTTAAAAAAAATATATAAGTATAAGGGGTAGTTTTTTTTGTCTTTATCTGAACGCATCTCTTGAAGAGTAGGTGCGTATAGTCCCTTATATTTTAAATTTCAATTTAATCCTTTAATTTTTTAAGAATAGATTTAAAACGAAAAAATCATTAAATTTGAACATAAAAAAAGTTGAGTTGTGGTTATGGGGGAAGATGAGTTGAAAAAATATCATTTTTTTAAAAAAAAATTTCCTTCTATCTCTTTTCTTTCTCTCTCCCCCATCTTAGTCCTCCCTCTCTCTCATTCTCTTCTCTCTTATTCTCCCTCCTCCTCGGCTAAACTTGAAAAACAAAAACCGAAGAAAAATATTGAAATTATTTCATTCTCTTCTCTCTTCTCTCCTCACCGGTCACTTGATAAGGGAATTAAAAAAAAAAAATAGAGTAAATATTGAGAGACAAACATATAAATAATTAGGTTGAGGCGTGAATATTTCATCATCTTTAAGGAGATTCAAGCTCTCTATGGTGTATATTGACTTTCTTTATATCAACCACCGATGTAACAAATTTATTTGGCTTGTCCTCTCTAGGATACCACAACAACTGAAACGTTGTGTAGCTCAAACTATTCCATACTGAAAAGTTGATCTCAAAGCTCCACAACTAAGAACACCTTTCCTTTAGTCAATTGATATTAAAGAGCTAATGAGAGAAAGATATAATTTTGGCCAACTGCTCTTAAAGAGCTACACTATTAATTGCATATCCAAGAAAAACAAAGTGATAGCTTTAAATCCTAATTTTGGTCTTTTAGGATCTATTAGCCTTACAAAAGCTAAACATCCCCAAACTCTTAGATATCCCAAATTTGGCTTATACCCTTTCCATAATTGAAAATGTGTAATTCTTGTCTTTTTATGTAGCATTCTAACACATGACAAGCAGTCAAAATTGTTTCACCCCAAAGATTAAAAGATGCACTTGATTCTAGTAGCATGACATTAGTCAAACCAATTAAGATTCTACTTTTTTCTCTTTGCTACTCCATTAGAAGCAAGTGAATATGGGGAGTAGTTTAATGAATTATTCCTAATGATTCAACATATGAATTGAATTCAAATGATTCATATTCTCGACCTCTATCACTTCTAATTCTTTTAATTTTCCTACCAAATTGACTTTTAACTTAGAGAATTATTTTTTTTAATTCTCAAAAACATCACTTTTATTTTTCAATAAATAAACATGAGTATATTTTGAAAAATCATAGATAAAAAGTGATAATATATATATATATATATCTAATAATTCGGTATTTCTCTCAATACTTTTATAAGGTCCTTTTGTGATCTTAGTTTTGCTGCATGTTTCACATTTCTCAAAATTATTTTTTAAGCTAAGAATCAATTCAAGGCTACTTATTATCCCCACATATTTGCTATTTATATGACATAGTCAAGCATGCCAAAAATTTATAGAAAAGAGCATATAAATCAAACTGGTAGATACTTTATTAATATTTTATATGTTCAATTCGAACATTCCATTATAGGCATAACTTTTTTCAATGAAAATTCCTTTTTTTTATTATCACATACTAATAAGATTCCATAATCTGTTTAAAGCGAGCTTTATTAAGAAGATAACTCGACATAAAATTCTTTCTCATGGAAGGTGTGTAAAGTACATATTTCAAAATTAAAACCCTTCCAGAGGTGAATTTTAATTCAATCTCACTAATTCTCAAAATTTTGGTAGTATGAGAATCACCAAGCATTATTATTTTAGGCTCCTCAAAAGGAGTAAACTTTGAACCAATTTATGTCATAACAAACATATCTATTGGCTCCGGAATATGCCCAACATCCTTCAACACTTTGAAATATATATATATCAGTTATCATAACCACAAATGCGTCTTCAATAACATTAGCTTAGGATATAGGTTCTCGTTTTCAAAATTTGCAAATTCGAGCAATATGCCCACATTTGCCACAAACAAAACAAAATGGTTTGTCATATTGAGGATGTGCTTGATTGTTATTCACTTGGTTCAGATATCTCTTATTATTAGAAAATTGAGATTTATTCTTCTTCTTTATATAAGCCTTCTTTAGCTTTAAATGACTATTTTCAAGAATCTGAATATTAGATAAATTATCATTAGAATAGATTAAGTTTTGCCTTCTTGAATTAAAGCAATATGCTGACTTTTAGGTATTGATTTGAGAATTTGTTGGTAGCCACTATCCCTATAGCTTTATAAATTAGATGATCTTTTTGTAAAAGTAAAATTCTTTACATGGACAATCTCAACTACAATTTTGAGCCTATAACTTTCAAAATTTGCCATATAATCTGCTAATTATTTATAATAGTTAAAGTAGAAAATGGTAAATTATTTAAAATTAATATAATGCTCAAAGTTCCATAATCTGATATTTTTCAGTTTATTGTGGAAGTTTAGCCATGGTGAGGGAGAAGAGAGAACATATTGGATGTTTTTCTTTTCAGTTTAGCCATGGAGAAGGAGGAGAGAGAAGATAATATGGGAGAGAGGGAGGACGAAAGATGGGAGAAAGAGAGAAAAGATATGAGAGAAAATTAAAAAATAGTTTTTTTTTTTTTTTCAACTCATCTGGGCACTTAAGCATTAATCAATTTTTTTTCAAATTTAATGTTTTTTTAATTAGAGGGATCTTTTAAATCTATTCTCGAAGCTAGGGACTAAATTGATCAATTTAAAACATGAAAAACTAAACACACCTATTCTTCAAAATTCGGGACCAAAAAGGTATTTTTCCCTAAATGTTAATTTAATCAATTTTTGTTTGTGTATTTTTCCCTAAATGTTGTTTTTAAAATAGAATAATGTTTGTAGATTTAACTATGAAATTATCATAAATTTTATTTCAAGGTTTCATTAAAATATATATATATATATTACAAAACTATTTTTTTAAATATAAGAATATTTAAACATGGTGAATGTCAATAATATTCTTTTAAAATTGTAAAGTAAATTAGACAAACCTTTAGTTTTGATTTCGTTTTTTTTCTCACAAAGGTTTGTACACATATCAAATATACATAAATGAGCATCAATACTTTTGCTATACAATAAATATTAATTTTAATTAGGTGCACCAAATTATTTATTCAATAAAATAAAAAGTTATTTTATTCGATTTTATGTTTGCATTAATTCAATCTAATAAATAAGATCAGTGGTTATTTTACGCAAACTTAAACATGTATGTCGTTGACATATAAGTGTTTAAGTGATAACTAAAAAGGTATGTAGTATAGGAATAATGTTGAGTGTCTTATCTTGATCATTTATGTAGTTGACATACAAGTGGATCCATGGTTATTTTATGTAAACGGCAAAATGTTTAATGTCTCTTAATATCGCCGTTAATTGAAGAAATTAACATTTATAGGATGACCATAGGTGACTCAACCTTAATTCTGAGTGGGTTATGAACTCCTATCTATAAGGGCAATCCTTTGATCTGTATGGGTGAGAGCGGCTAGATCGCTGACTTAATAAGCCTACAATTTTGGGGATTTGTTAGAATAGGAAGCTGGAAACATATCTTCACAAGATGGAATTCACTCATTCCTGTCTTTAGGATAAATAGATAAATTTCTCCCTTAAGAACTAATACCGGGTCTTGAATAATGAGGCCTTATCCTCTCACTAGCCGGAGAGGGGTTAGTTTATAGCTGGATTATAAATTGTTTGTTCATTAGAGGAATCAATGATACTTAAAGAGTTAGATGTAACTACAAGGGTAAAACGATAATTTGACCCTAGTTACAGGCAATTTGTGAAGGGTCAACTTACGATTGATTGTTATATCCGTGGACACATAAATATATCTACAGTGCAAAGAGTGCAACTGTGGATCTTTAGTGAAGTGACTTACAGTTAATGAATATTGATTAATTTAATAAATAGCTTAATTAATTAATTTCATAATATTTGAGCATCTAATCTGTAAGTCCATAAGGTCCCCTTGCTAGCTCATTAAGGGTTAAATAAAAATTAGTTAATTTTGGATTAATTTGAATTGTTCAAATTAAATAAGGAAATTAATTGTATACCAATAATGTAATGCATAGTGATACATTATAATATAAAGTTAATTTTGAATGATATTAAAATATTATACTTTATATTATGAGAGAGTTAAACATTTGAATAAGATTCAAATATTAATTATAAGATTCATATTAAAACTATAGGTGATGTGTATTTCAAAAAAAAAAAAAAAAACCTATAAATTATGTGAGATAACATTATTTGAAAATGATTTAAATTAAATTAAACATTTGATATTTAATTAATTAATTTTATTTAATTATATATATTAAATATATTTTAATTAAATTAATATTATTAAATTTATAATAATAGAAAAATAACTTCATTTTGTAGTTATTCATCACGATTGTGGGGAGTTATTCCTCCCACACTCTCACATGTGATCATAGTGAGATTCGTTGCAGGGTGGTTTTTGGTATGTACATATCTTCTACATACAAAGCTCTCACCAAAATTCTTCTTCTAACAACTCTCTCTAAACATTTCCTTTCTTTACCAAAATCGAAAAGCCTACAACTCTTTCACCTCTTGCTCGAAGAATAGCAAAAAAGATCATTTTGATAGTGTCTTTTAGTTACTCTGTTTGTTGAGTTTGTGAGACTAGTTCAAAATTGTTCGTGGGATTTAGTTCAAAATTGTTCGTGGGATTTTGTTCAGGAAAACTTGAAGAAAAGAAAGTCTTCAAAGGTTAAACCCCTTTTAAACATGCTGTAGATTTTAGATGTTTATCTTGTGTCTCTTTGTTTTCTCTGTTTTATGTTTTCTAAAAAAAAAGAAATTTATTGGTATAAAACGATTATTTGCTTCTACCGACGAATTCAATTCTTTCACTGTATATATATACACTCTCATTTTTCTATTATTTATCCAATTCCTATACCAATTTTGCCACAAACAAAATATAAATAGAAGATTCAAGTTAAGGCATAGTTTAATTGACATACGTATTAATAAGTATGAAGTTTGTAATTTGAATCACCCAACCCCTAATTGTACTAAAAAAGGGCCTAAAATCTCATAAAATTCTCAAATAATTAAAGATCTCCCTAAAAACTCACAAATTTACGATAATATACAACTAAGAGTAATTTAACTAAAATAATAAAAGTTTTTTGGGGTAAATATAAAGACAACGTAGATCCCTTCATCCGTAATAATGCGTCTTAACGCATCTAGAAGTTATTTATTTATTATTTTCCAACTTTTTTTTTTTTTAATTTTATTATGAACAATTACTTTGGACCAAATAAAGGTTTTAGATCACATATTTACAAATAATATATTTCTCGCAATTTTTCAACTATATAGCACTTTAGTAACTTAAAATGAAAGTAAACAAACTATTATAATTCTTCCATATTCACCATTTGTTAAAGGCACGGTTTGTGAATTTAGAGATTATAATTTTTCCAAAAAATAATATTATTTTAATAAATAATAACAAAAATAAAGAAGAGGAAAAGATTTGACAAAAATATGTAAAAAAAATTGTAGACAAGGTACACGTTTTCTATAAATCGTGGACCTGGTCCACACTTTCACTAATGAACTCGTAGACTGAGTCCACGATTTTGGTTTAAACGTGGATCGAGTTCACAATTTCCAATAGGTGGTCAACGGTCGTTTGCCGCCTTTGCCGCGCTAGAGCATGCCTGCCAGATGACAGGGATAGGAATCGTGGACAGGATCCATGACTACCTAAAACGTGGACTCAATCCACGATTTCCTCGCCTATAAGTTATAGCCAACCCCTCCTCCGGTAACCATCTCCCTCTCTCTCTCACCATTTTGCTTCTGCTCTGCCGTTGCCGCATTTCGTCCCTACCGTCTGCACCTTTGGCCTTAGCCTTATCCAACCACTAGAAGGTATTTTTTTTTATAAAAAATTGTATATAATATTGTTTAGATTTAGTGTGATTTTTGACAAAAATAGGGTTGTATGAAATATGATTCTGAAAAATATTTCTATGATAATCGTGGACGAATTTCTAAATTATTGTTTAGATTTAGTATGATTTTTGTGTGATTTTATGCTATTTTTTGTGTGATATTTTGAAGCATATGTTTTTTTTTTTTACACATTGTATGTTATTTTCTATTTGATATTTTTGAATGAATCAATTTGTAAATAAATATTTCTAAGATAATCATGGACCGAATCTACGGCTTCTAAGTTATTGTTTAGATTTAGTGTTTGTTTTGTAATTTTATGCTATTTTTTGTGTGTATGATATTTTGAAGCATATGCTACTTTTTTTCACATATTGTATGTTATTTTTTTATTGATATTTTTAATGGATCAATTTGTAGATAATATGTGTTTTGTTCTATATGGTTGAATATATCTAAGTTTCAAACATTTTAGTGTTTTTGTATGATATTTTGAATCATAATATTCTATATTTTTTTTGTACACATTATGTAAGTTATTTTTTGTTTGATATTCTTGAATGGATTAATTTGTAGACAATAATTATTTTATTGTATGTGGTGAAATATATCTAATTTTCAAACATTCTATGATATTTTTCCCCCAATTTTGAATATCAAGTGCAAATATTTTGGATTGTTATTTGGGTTTTGCTTTTATTTGGACCAATGAATTGAGCTATTGGATTGAGAGTGTGAATGATTTTTTTCCTCTTAATTGTGAACAATTGTAAATAAGTTAAATATGTCTATGCAACATGAAGATTTAGTTGTGTTAGAACTTGGGAATGGGGGATAGTGATATTGATGTAGAGATTGATGAATTATTTGGAGATTCAAATGCATAAAATGAGAATGAATTAGACCTTCTGAAATATTCACACAAATAGATCGAGAAATTACTAATCCAATTTGTGAAGAATGGTCAATATTGGATGAGAGAGAAAGATGCGTAGAAAATCCTTTATAGAAAGAGATGTTATTTGACACCAAGGAAGATTTACAAATGGCTGTTAAAAAATATTGTGTAACACAACACTATCAAATTGTTGTAGTAGAATCGAATCAAAATATGTGACATGTGAAATGTAAGTTGTGGAAGGAGAGTTGTGATTGGAGGTTGCATGCTTGTAGGCGTAAAACACATAGGCTTTTTGAAAATATGGGAAAAACAAGCTATTGTACATACTGTGAAATCTATTGATTGGGAGACCCAAAGTTTCAAAGTCTAAACCAGGATAAGTATGATTTCTCCCTATAAAGGCCAACAAACACAAGTTGAGCCTAAAGGAGAGGACATGTTTTTGTAACAAATGACAATCCTTCAAGATTTTGTGCTCTCATGTCATTGCAATTTGTAATTCCATACATTTGACACATTTACCCTTTATTGACGAATGTTATAAAATGTTCGAGTAGAAACGATGTTATAAGTCTTGCTTCCACCCTATACTATTCAAAGACTATTAGGCAAAGACATCATTTGAGGTAATTCATCCTAATGAGAACTTATTAAGAGAACATGGAAATCCAAAAAGTTCTCGAATTCATAATAAGATGGATTGACACAAATCAAGTGCAAAAGTTCGTTGTACATTATGCAAGGGAGGACATAACAAACGCACTTGTCCAAATCGTCTCTTAGATGCTTCTTCTTTGGGTCATGAGTGATTCTAATTGTAATTATAATGAACTCCTTTCTTTCTTTTTGGTATTTACTAATTTTGAATAGTCATTTATGTTTATTATATTTCAATGTTAATTATGGATTCTAGTCATTCTAATTCGGTGCAGTTATATCTACAACCAAACCATCAATGACTATTTACCTTGGTACGACTCAATTACAAGACGATATATCACATCTGAGGGAGTTTATTATTATTGCATGGTAAAAATATTTATTTTATTCAATTTTGTTGTTTTCATATTATTTTACATTGATCTTTTTCTTCATACAGAATAATTTTGTTGAGGATGTACAACAATATTTAGTTTAACATAATTTACCAGAGCTAAGTTCAATGTGCGATCAATGTGTTGTAATTGTAGATGATATCGTTCAACAGACACGTAGACTTAATGTTGCCGACACTAATAGAAGACATGTTTGTCATCAACGTCAATGACAACAAGCCGAGAATATTCTAGAGCAACACATTGACCCAGAGCCTCATGCACCTACTAATCCAATTCAAGCTTCTCCTAAAGACTTCCTAGGAGTTCAAGGAGACATCACATCAAATTCTAGTTATCAAAATGAGTATTATGCACCTGATGCATTTCCGTCTATTGTCACCTAACAAAACATTGATGATATAATTCATCATCAACAACACTTTGAGGTTCTTGTACCTTGCGTGGTTGATGTGAGGGAAGACGACTACCGTGTGGCACATGAGTTTCCATTAACTTGTAATTGATAATACTCACTTTAGATGTTGTTTTATTTAGGAATATTTAGATATAATTTGATTCATCATTCGCCTTATTATGTATCAAATTTTATATTTAAATTTGCCTCGAAAACTAAGTGCTTGTTAGCAAAATTTAAGTTGCCAAAAAAAAAAAAAAAAGACTCGTGGATCAGGTCCACAACTTTTGTCCATGTGGCAAATGATATGGCAAATGACATGGGTGTTGACTGGAAACAAGAAAAACATGGATTGGGTGCACATTTTTATTTGAAAGTCGTGGACTATGTCTACGTTTTTCTTGGAAAATCGTGGATTGGGTCCATGATTACACCACCTATTTTTTATAATACTTTTCTCACTAGCCTAAATGTAACATATTTTTTCACTTTTATATTATTTTCATAATATGTTTCAACACTACCTTATTTTTGTCATTTTTTTTTCAAAAAATACATTATTTTTGAATTAACCCTAGAGATTTTCATAATCTAAAAATAAATTGAAAGATATATTTGAAATTATGTGAAATTAGAAGTTGGACATAAATAGTCTAAAAATGATTCTTCAACTAAGCAACTTTTTAAGATAACATTATATGATACGATAAATCTTCCAATCAATAAAACTTTTTATACATATGCCGAAACGAGCCTAACTCAACTGGTATCCAATATATATGTTAACGACTAAGAAGTTTGTGGTTTGATTGTTCCTATAACCATTGTACTAAAAAGACTATATGTATATATAGCTCAATTGTATTTATTAATATATTTGGAATCAACAAACATAACTTGGATAGCTAGACATTTATAACATTTTATTTTATTGTATAGATTTAAATTCTTACTCTGGTAAAGGGACATTTTCTAAAAATAATGTTATTTTAATAAATAATGACAAAAGTAGGGTTGTGTTGAAAATATTGACAAATGTAATCCTGGACGAAATCCACGATTTCCACATGGCATGTAAATCATGGACCCAGTCCACGATTTACCTACATCTCTAGTCCACATGACATGCAAATCGTGGACCGGGTCCACGATTTGCCTACGTTGATCGGGTTTTCTTCTCTCTCTTTCTTTTTTTTTTCTTTTTTCTCTTCTCCTGCAAATCGTGACTCCCTTTCTGTCCCTTTCTTTCTTTCTTTTCTTTTTCTTTCTTCTTCTTCTCATGCATCTTCTTCTTCTCCAAAGTCTTCTCTAGCTTCTTTTTTTCTTCGATGCGACCAACTTCTGTGAGCGAGAGCGAGAGAGCGAGAGAGATAAGACTGATTGTGAGTGAGGAAAGGAAGTGAGACAAGCGAGAGCGAGAGAGATAAGATTGTGAGTGAGAAAAGGAAGGAGACGAGCAAGAGCGCGACAAGCGAGACAAGCGAGAGCGAGAGAGAGTGAGAGAGAGTGAGAGAGATAAGACTGTGAGTGAGGAAAGGAAGGAGACGAGCGAGACAAGGGAGAGCGAGAGCGAGAGTGAGAGAGAGTGAGAGAGATAAGACTAAGTGAGGAAGGAAGGAGACGAGCGAGAGCAAGAGAGCATGGCAGAGTGGTGGTTGTGGCGCATGGCAGTGTGGCAGTTATGGCAGAGTTGACTGAAACATGTAAGCAAAATCGTGGACCAGGTCCACGATTTGCATGCCATGTGGGCTAATTTTATGAAATCGTGGATGTCCACCTATTTTTGAAAATAGTTTTACCTCTATCCCATTTTTGTCATTATTTATTAAAATAATATTTTTTAAAAAAAAAAGTTACTTAAAGAAAAAAAAAGAAAACAAAACAAACAAACAAACATGCTTAACTTGGAATCACTCCTTTTGAAATAGGTATATATAGCTTGCCTAAAATGGTACATGGTACATAATAACTTATTATTGTTATTATTAATATTATTTCTTCTTTTGAGATAACTGAAATAGGTAGATATAAGTTAAAAGCTATTGGTGTGTATTAATTATATGAAAGTAGTTTACCCATAATAATAGGAATGAAAAGAAAATGAATTTATCCAATAATAATAATAATAATTAAAAGACGGTTTGCGAAAAAAGAAAAAGAAAAAGAAAAGAAGAGGACTATAAAAATAAATAATTGAACAAATGATCTAATTTCAGCTGTATATTTAATTAACTAAATTACTTCTAGAAATGAACCCACAAATCAGAAACAATTTGTGGAGAAATGTGTTTTGCCTCGAAAAAGGTAAATCATTTAAAATTCTACCACTATCAATAAACTTATGGATTCCTCCACCTCTATTTTAAAATAGGATTAGTTAAATTTAGTATGAAAATTCAATTTTCAATACTTATGATTTAACTTTTTTTTTTTTTAAATAATAAAGAATCATTTATCCGGATTTTATTTTCATAAAATCATTCATTATGATTTTCTAACATTTTTCAAATCTTTCTTATTGACTTTAAAACATATCATATTTTGCTCTTTTTTTTTCTTACATTAATTTGTGTATATTGTTTATTAATATATATTACTTTTTATTATTTAATTAAAATTAATTGCTTAAAGTAAAATTTTTAATTATTATTTTTAGACGCAATGAACTAGAAGGAAAACTAAGCTCCACAATGGACAACAAGGAAAGCAAAGTCACTAGAATACAAATCCACCAGATGAACTGGAAAATTATTCAAGCACAACTCCCATCTTCCTGACAAACCAACTTGAGCCAACCTATGAGCTGCCAAGTTATAAGATCGATGCACATGTTGAAAGGACACAGAAGCAAAGGAAGAAGCAATTTGTTTGATATCAACAATATAATCTACCACTTCGACCTGGCATGCTAAAATGCCTTCCAAAATCTGAACCAACACCAATGAATCAAACAAAATTAACAAATGAGAAATACTCCTTCTTTCAGCCAAATGAAGCCCCTAAAAAACAACAAAAGCTTCAACACATAAAACATTTACAAAGAAATCTCTGAACCCACTCAAGGAGGCTAAGATCTTGCCTAACGGCGAACCAACAACTACACTAGTTTCCACTATGTGATCACCAAGTTTAAAAGCAACACTACAATAAATAATGTTAAGATTTTTATCCAATAAATCATACCTAGCATTGATAGGAATCTATGAACAAAGGCTCAAAATGGATCTTACCAAAACTATTTAGGTAGTCAACAATCCAATCACAATGGTCCTCCACCGAAGGGATAAGAGCTGAATGAACAACTTTATTTCGGTCCCTCAAATGGCCCTAACAGTGATACAAGCACGAGCCAAATCATCATTAGACAACACCCTGCCCATCTTAGTCCACATATCCAGACAACTAAAGTGCTTAGCATTTGTCCATCTCGATCCAATTATAGACGACCAGATGCGTTTAGCACGACTACACCCAAACAGAGCATGACTCACGGATTCCTCCTTACGCCTACACACCTGACACCAAGGACGAACTGCAATACCCGTATGTTGTAGTACTCCCATGACACGACTTCCAAACAAACAAAGCAACTTTAGTAGGAATAGGAAGCTTCCAAAGACGATTCCACCACGTTGACCCTACGATCAACCCGTACCTCCAACTCAAAATTCTATGAAGAATAGCACATTTATAGTCGCTCTTCACCGAGTACTCACCCTTGTTACCATAGTGCCAAATCTAACGATCAGCACTATTAGTTGGATTTACAGGAATTCGAAGGATTTCCTGTACATCTTCCGACATCATTGCCTCCCATAATTTTTGGATATTCCACGAACTTGAAGGAGAAAGGAGATTAGCCACCACTCGAACCCCATTTACAGGCCCTTGTGACAATACCTTGAAAGTGGACGATCTCAGAACCCATGGATCCTCAAACCAAAATTGACTGACCATCACCAATTTGTTTATGCATATCCCTAACCATCAAGTCCCTACCCAACAAAATCCTTTCCAAAAAAAGGAACTAGAAAGGGGATAGGAGGCTTCTAACACATAACAATGAGGAAAGTACCTACCATTTAAAACAAGATCCACTAAGGAAGAAGGATTCTGTAGAATTTTCCACACTTGTTTAGCTAGTAACGCTTGATTAAACAATTTTAAGTTCTTAAAATTTAATCCCCCATATCCTTCGGATAACAAAGCTTCTTTCATTTCAACCAATGGATCTTCCTCTGATCCTCAGAACCATCCCACCAAAATTTAGCACAAATCTTCATAAGATCATAATAGAAACCTTTAGAGAGCCTGAAGCAGCTCGTAGCATAGGTTGGAATAGCTTGCATCACACTCTTAATGAGAACTTTGTTTGCCTTAATGGAGAAAAATTTTCTTTTCCACCCCTGAATGACTTTACACATCCTATCCTTAATTAATGATATTGAACTCTACTTAACTAAAATTAAATCATTGACGGTTTGGGGGTGAGTTCAGTTTTGAAGTCTAAAATTAATATGTATGTAAAGTTAGGAAGACTATATTTAGGTGCAAAGTTGTTTAGTCTCAAGTTAGGAAGTACATACCTGTTAGGAGTGTTTGTGGGTTGAATTGAGTTGAGTTGAAGAAATTTTTAGACCTAACCAAATTGTTTAGGTTAAATTTCTTTGATCCAAATAACCCTAATTAAAAAATAATCCAACTCAACTTAGCCATACAATATTTGGATTGGGTCGGCTCGGGTTACTTATGTCACTTATTTTATTTTTTATTCTAAAAAGAAGCAAAATGTTAATATGTAAAAAAATTATTTAATTATTTTCGTATATTGAATTAGAATTATCAACCTAATTTCAATTTATATTATAAAAATTTTCTTTCCAAAGTATTAAAAAAATTTGTTTTTAGGAGCTATTGGAGCAAAAAAAATTAAAATAAATATATGTACTATAATTCTATCATAAGCAATATATATATACATTTTAAATTAATAATAAATTTGTATTGAATCGGGTTGGTTTGGATTATTTTAAGTGAACCAATCCAACTCATAACATTTTCATTCATTTGAACCCAACCTAATCCAAATGAGTTGGGTTGGGTTGATTGAATTTTTTGGGCCATTGTGTTTTTTGAACACCCCTAATATTTGTGGTACAAAGTCGAGTCATTAAATCAAGAGTATATGATGTAGTTTTTTGTAATCTAAAAAAATGATTTTCAATTTGTTATTTTTGTTTGCTTAACTTTTTGTTTAACCTTTCAATTGCACATATATTTCTCCAAAATTCTAAAACTCAATTAAGATATCAACTTCAAATCTTCCCATATATTTTACAATTTTTTACAGTTAAGTATTGTACTTGAGGTAGAAAATACTTTTGTTTAATATAAACAACACAATTATTGTATACTTCCACATTAGTGAAATGTTTGAGTTTGATATGCACAAAAAACATAGTAGGCCATCAATTAGGTTAGAGTTTATTATGTATGTATATTGGTATGCGGAATGTGTTCAAAGTCCCACATTGGTAAGGTAAGAGGATGTTGTAGTTGAGCTTTTGAATAGGCCGTGAAATGTTTTCCAAAAAAATCATTTGAATTTAAACACTTTTTATATATATAAAAAAGACTAATTATTAAAATAAAACTACAAGTTTGTTTAGTTGTATTTTCTCAAAAATATTTTTATACGCAAGTTTGTTTGGTTTAACTATATGATGAAATTAGGGGTGTAAATGGGTCATTCGTTGTTAAAAAAAATTATCCATTTCACATTTACAAAAAAAAAGAAAAAAAGAAAAAAAAAAAAAACTTAGAAAGTTGGAACCTTACCCGCTTTCTCTCCTCTTTCCCAATTTTCCATCTATTTCCCCTGTTTTATTTTCACATTTCACTATTAAGCCCATTGATGCTCTTTCATCTTGTCCAATTTTATTCTAATCTCCTCATAGCTTTCCCATTTTAATCCAAACTCACTTCCCCATTTATCTTTTTGGTCTGGAAAAATTAAAGTAAAAAATAGCACCAAAAAGCACATATAGAGAAGATGAAGAGAAAAAAAAAAAGGTGAAGTTGAACCCTACAATAACCCAAAACAGCCAAAATCCACAATCATAAAAGAAAGAAATAGCCACAAAAAGCATTCAATAGCTCAGAGAAACAAGAAGACAAACGATTGAGATCCAACAAAACTCAACCTTACAGGTGAACAATGACATCAAATGCAAGAGACGAAAATGGAGCGAATGATAGTAAGGAGACCGACGACGATGGTAAGGAGAAACCACTCTTGAAGTTGATAATGTTAAATAATCTGACTTCACAAATTGGTGGGTCAAATATTGAGTTGACACAATTCAAGTCAATGCCTCAAACACCTTTAAATTTCATAATAATTCATTTTAAATTGACTTACCGTTTGATGCAGAGTGACCAATAAATAAAAGAATATATATTTTTAATAACATTCACATGTAAAGTAGGAAACTTTTTTCAAGGAACATGTAAAAGTTGGAAATTTGAATTTACAATTCTCTAAAAGAAAAAAAAAAGAAAAAGAAAAAGATACTGGACTTTATTTTCGTGGTGACAAATAATGAAATGAGTGGTTAATATACCTCTTTTCATCTTGATTTAAAAGTAGTTTTACACCTATATACATTAAAAAAAAAAAAAAAAGAAAAAGAAAAAAATCTAAGGCATGTACACATTCTCAATTCTTTTTATCACCATAATTTGAATTTCTATTATTCTCAACACTAATGCAACATTTTTAAAAATATTATTTTGCGTTCAAATTTTGCTTTTGTTATGAGTTTAATTAAGCGAGATAAAATATATGGAAAGATTAGTAGTTTGAATTTTTTATACACTAATTTTATTAAAAAAAATCGAAAGATAATATTTAATGTATAGTTGATGATTCAGAACAATTTTTAAATTACAAAATCATAATAAACAAAATAACTAAATTGATAGTGTGATAATTTATAATGATCGAAAAAAAGAGATACAAAAATGATGGAAGAATAAGAAAATGGGTTATTCAAATAAATGCTGAAATTAGAAATAATTGCAACATAGAAATGTGCAATGTTGCTGATCCAATCCAATCATATAATAAAAAAGGTCAATTCCTAAATTCACATCTTAATTTGGTTTGGGGTTTTTCATTGATTTGTCAAATCAATAATTGAATTGAATTGGAATTGAATTGTTTCTCCTCCTTTTTCATTTCCCCCCCTACTTTGCTCCTTTTTGTATCAATCAAAATCAATGGCGGATGGCAAAGGAAAAAGGAAAATGGCAGTTCTTTATTGACTAAAATTTTGGCTGAAATCACAAATCAAGCCATCGTTGAACACAAAGAGCTAGAGAGAGAAATCAATCAACCCCACCGTGTTTGGAGGGAGTTTCCATCTTCGTTTTCTTCAATCTCGAAATTTATGTTCAGAGGCTCATTCTTGAAGCGCCAGCTTAAAACCCTAAAACTCAGACCAACATTTTCCTTTCCCTCTCTCTGTTTTTGTATATCTCTGTTAGATCTCTGTTATTTTCAACTATTTTTTCCCATATCATTTTGGTTACTGATCATATTCATATCTGTATAAGCATTTTGGTGTTTCTGTATTTATATGATTCTTTCCTTCTTCTGTTCTTGTTGTTGTTCTACTACTTGTTAACATGTTTGATTGATTAAGTGGGAATGTGGGTGTGATCATGCCATTGTAAATGCTTCCGAGTTCGTTCTGTAGCTAATCGGTGCTTTGAGTTCAACGTACTGAGTTGATAATGGCGGAAGTTCGAGTTTCTGATCCTAGTAAACTCCACTTGAAAAAGGAGCTTACTCAAATCCGGAAGGCTGCTCGTGTTTTGAGGGATCCTGGTACTACATCGTCTTGGAAGTCTCCGCTTAGCTCCTCTAGATCTGTAATGGCTGCTGCAACTGCGGTAGCAGCGGGAGCGTCTTCTTCCTTGAACAAGAACTTGGAATGTGAAACCAGGAGGTATAGTGGTCAATCCCAACTGGACGCGATTGTTCCTCTCCGAAACGAAAATCGGAATCCTAAGGACAAGAAGATATATCTCTACAACTGGAAGAGCCATAAATCATCAAGCGAAAAGAGTGCAACTCTTCAGAACGAAGATCGTGATGGCAACGACGATGCTAATGATGGGTCTTACTCAGTTCCAGGGGTCAGTCTTGATGGTAGCTTAAGCGATGCTCGAAATGGAGGCGACTCAAAGAGCGACACCTACTTGGGAGATCTCTGTTCTTCAATGGTTTTCAGGTGCGGTGATGCAAATCTCGTTTCATACAGTGGACCGTCGGCCAAACGGGCTTCTGCATTCAAGAAGAAGAGTAAGAAGCATTGTTCCCATTTGGATGTTTTGTCTAGACATCAACAAAAGGGTCCTCTTCTGGGTAGGAAATTGCTCGAGGGCCATCCTTCGTTGTCTATTAATTTCAGCCAGGATGATTCGATCGAACAGTCTGATGATACCGAAGATTACTCTAATTCAGAGGATTTCAGACGATATTCTGCGGCATCCCCTTTACTATTGAAGCTGAAGCACAAAAGTTTCCACCCATCTTCTAAGTTCTTGCGAAACAGTCGAAAAGAAGACTCTTCTTATTCTTATAGCACCCCAGCATTATCTACTAGTTCTTATAATAGGTATGTTAATCGCAATCCAAGTACTGTTGGGTCTTGGGATGGCACCACAACTTCGATTAATGATGCAGATGATGAAGTGGATGATCGGTTAGATTTTCCTGGTCGTCAGGGATGTGGTATTCCTTGTTATTGGTCAAAGAGGACCCCAAAGCATAGAGGAATTTGTGGAAGTTGTTGCTCTCCCTCACTTTCTGATACATTGAGAAGGAAGGGAAGTAGCATTTTGTTTGGCAGTCAATCTATTTATTCTAGACGCAAATCAATAAATTCCAGTAAGCGAAGATTTGCT
Source organism: Citrullus mucosospermus (assembly GCA_030954485.1). NCBI lineage: Eukaryota > Viridiplantae > Streptophyta > Magnoliopsida > Cucurbitales > Cucurbitaceae > Citrullus > Citrullus mucosospermus. The sequence continues at coordinate 10,463,363 of CM062064.1, read as the reverse complement.
TCAGGGAGTGCTCGAGGGGTCCTCCCATTGCTTACTAACAGTGCAGATGGGGGAGTTGGTTCGTCAATTGGAACTGGGAGGAGTGATGACGAACTGTCTACTAACTTTGGGGAGCTTGATTTGGAGGCTCTGAGTAGATTAGATGGACGAAGATGGTCATCTAGTTGTAGGAGCCACGAAGGGCTAGAGATTGTTGCTTTAAATGGGGAAGTAGAAGGGGGAGGTACGCCAGAAAGTACTAAAAGCTTCAGTCAGAAGTATAGGCCAATGTTCTTTAGTGAACTGATAGGTCAGAATATAGTGGTGCAGTCGCTTATAAATGCTATTTCAAGGGGTCGAATTGCTCCTGTTTATCTTTTCCAAGGTCCACGGGGTACTGGAAAAACAGCAGCAGCAAGGATTTTTGCTGCTGCATTGAATTGCTTAGCCCCTGAGGAAAATAAGCCATGTGGGTACTGCAGAGAATGCACTGATTTCATGGCTGGCAAACAAAAGGATCTCTTGGAAGTTGATGGTACAAACAAGAAGGGAATAGATAGAATTAGATACCAATTAAAAAAGCTATCATCTGGGCAGTCTTCTGCCTTCTTGAGATACAAAGTTTTTCTCATTGATGAGTGTCATTTGTTACCCTCTAAGGCATGGCTCGCTTTCCTCAAATTTTTTGAAGAGCCTCCCCAACGTGTTGTCTTCATATTTATAACTACTGATCTTGACAGTGTACCCCGTACCATTCAATCAAGGTGTCAAAAGTACCTATTTAACAAAATAAAAGATTGTGACATGGTGGAAAGACTGAAAAGAATTTCTGCAGATGAAAACCTTGATGTTGATTTGGATGCTTTGGACTTGATAGCTATGAATGCTGATGGTTCACTTAGAGACGCTGAAACTATGTTGGAACAGTTGAGTTTGTTGGGGAAAAGGATAACGACATCTCTGGTTAATGAACTGGTGAGCTCAATCCTGCCTCTCTGCTTTCACATTCATGTTACCATATTTGGTTTGAATTTTCTTATTGTTTAAAATATTTTCTTTCTTCTTTCATAGGTTGGCATCGTTTCTGATGAGAAATTGCTTGAGCTTTTAGCATTAGCAATGTCATCAAACACTGCCGAAACAGTTAAAAGAGCCAGAGAGTTGATGGACTCTGGGGTTGATCCGCTAGTTTTAATGTCTCAACTTGCCAGCCTGATTATGGACATTATTGCTGGAACTTACAACATTATTGATACTAAGGACAGCGCCTCAATATTTGGTGGACGCAGTTGTGAGTATGAATCCCTTTAATTTATATTTAGCAGCAACCAATCTTTTGCACCATTTTCTGATGTCGCCAAATCAGAATCGTATGATGTCCTAGTGTTTTGATGTCACGGGTAGTAAAGCTATAAGGATCCTACTGTTTAGATTGTCCCTGCATTTTCACGCCCATGGATGGCCAATTTGCAACATGAATATCTGTTTCTTTCTGATAATGAAGATTGCTTTACTCAGCTTATAGTCTCTTGGTGGTGTCATACTTGCAATCAATTCTTTTGTAATTATCCAATTTTGTTGATTCACAACAATTGGAAGAAGTCTTGTAACTTATATTGGGAGGGGGCTTTCTCTTGCCCCTGTTTCTAAGCTGCATCTCTTATAGATTTTTCTTTTTTCTTTTTCTTTTGGCTAATGCCTGTTTCTTATCAAAAAATGAAGATTGCTTTATTCATCCCTAAATTCTATTGGCGTGGGAATTCTTCACATATTTTATATGATTATTAACTGTTCAATTATCGTTTAAATTAGATTAGCCCAATTACTGAAGGTGACATCCTATGAAGTGAAACAAATTTCCTTGCTAATATTGATCTAGGAAATTAGGTATTACAGATGTTGTGGAGATTGTTCTTGTTGTCGTCGTCTTTTTGGGGTGACTTGTGAATTGACGTCGTATCTTTGGGCTTTCCTTCAGTGAGTGAAACAGAAGTGGAAAGATTAAAGCATGCTCTGAAGTTTCTTTCAGAGGCTGAGAAGCAGTTGAGAGTTTCCAGTGAGCGTTCAACCTGGTTTACAGCAACTCTGTTGCAACTTGGTTCCATTTCTTCTCCAGATTTCACTCAGACAGGCAGCAGTAGAAGACAGAGCTGCAAGACAACTGATGATGATCCATCAAGTACCTCAAATGGGACAATTGCCTACAAACAAAAGTCATTTGCTCAACTTATGCCTCCAAAGTTAGGTTCACCTGCATCTTTGTGCAACCTGAAAAATGGAAATTATAACAATCAAGCGGATCTGATGCCAATGGTTGATAATCTAAGTTACAACTCCAAGCCCACACATAAACAGTTAATCGAGGGTAAAGACTTGTCTTTTTCACGTGAAGATGCAACTCTTAGAAATATGGTTTTCAGATGCAAAAACTCAGAAAAGTTGGATAGCATCTGGGTGCATTGTATTGAAAGATGCCACTCAAAGACGTTGAGGCAGCTATTGTATGCTCATGGAAAGCTTCTGTCCATCTCAGAATCTGAAGGTATTGGCCAGATACTCATTGAAATTATGTTCATTTTCTTTGCGAATTCAAGGTCTTTCAGCATTAACATTTGACCAAAGTCCACTTTTAAAGGCTAAAAGTTTATTTTGTTGATACCAGCATGCCACTGTAGTCTATTATCTGCGGTCTTCTAGAATTGGACCTCTCTTTTCTCTCATTTGATTGGCAGTAACTTATAATTACTGCTGCTTTACTGCTAGAACTGAAAGCTAAAAATTGTGTGCCTCCTGAAAAATTGGCTTTTAACCTACTATTGTTAACTCTATCTTCTTGTTCCTTTATATCACTGCTGAATTTCTTCTGCTTGCAGGTACCCTTATTGCTTATGTTGCCTTTGAGGATGCAGATATCAAATCCAGGGCTGAAAGATTTTTGAGCAGTATCACAAATTCTATGGAGATGGTTCTTAGATGCAATGTAGAAGTTAGAATCATTTTGTTACCAGATGGTGAGACTTCTATTAATGGTATGACTGCAGCCAAGTTGTCCGAAGGTGTAGAAGCCGATAAAGAAAGGAAAACTTCCAATCTTAATGCAATGGAGGGCTATTCTAACCGCTCTTTGATGCTAGATGCAACATATCAATCAACCTCTGATTCATCGCAGCTACCAACCGAAAGCAACAATCAAAATGATGGTTCAAGAGATAGGAGACAAGAGATCCCAATGCAGAGGATAGAATCAATTATTCGTGAACAACGGTTGGAAACTGCCTGGTTACAGGCGATGGAAAAAGGCACACCTGGATCTTTGAGTCGTTTGAAACCTGAGAAGAATCAAGTCCTGCCTCAAGATGGTTCATACTATAAAGATCAAATGGAAGAAATGAATTCAACAGGGGACTCCTCTCGAAAATGGGAAGATGAACTAAACCGTGAACTTAAAGTGCTGAAGGTCGGCGATGATATAATTGCCCAGAAGGAGCAAGTCAGTAGACGAGCAGACCGCTATGCTATCTCCCCAAGTATACTGCACGATGGCAGCATGGTGGGAAATTCAAACAAGGATAACCTGTGAGTTTCTCTAGATTATTATAGAATTATTGGATTTTCATGCCTTGAATTTCAATATTATTCTCGCTAAGTAAAGAGTATAGGATGAACAATGTAAATTATGATTTCTCATGAATATTTGCATGGAATCATCTTCCCAGTTTATCATAATGTACTCTTAAATCTTATGTCCCCATTTGTTTTAAATACAGGGGATATGAGTCAAGCTCAGCAGCTGGCGGCTGCAGCGGATTGTTCTGCTGGAATAACAGTAAACCCCAAAAGAAGGGAAAGGTACTTTTTTGATAATCCAGTTTTCCTTCACACTTGATTTGATATTGAGTTGGAAGTCATGTATGAATGTGTTTCTGTTGGTGATGAGCAGGTAAGAGCAAACCATATTTGGTCACGCAATGGAAGATTTTCACTGTTTGGAGAGTGCGGGAAGTCGAGGAACTCCGGGAGCCGATTTAGAAGACAAACATGATTGTGATGTCTCTTTCAAGTCTCAAATATACTGGAGAGTCTGTAATTTTGTGTTTTTTGGTACCATTCTTTATATGGTCATGGATGGAGGGAAGTAGTTAATGTAAAGTTGTCATTAATGTGGGTGAAGTTATGTCCACAAGCCTCATCCTGATTTAATTGAACCAATAAATGGTTAGTAATGAACATTGGAACGTCTAATTGGGGGAAGCTTTGGCTCCAAATACAATTCAAGTGCATTTTCAATTTTCAATTTCTAAGTCCTTTTTGACTTATTTGTAAAGAAATCTTAATCTATCACTATCTTAAAAGTTTGTATACTCTTTTTGTTTGGTTAGAAATAGAAATTTTAGAAATCTAATTCTCCACCTTTAAAGAATGTTAATGGGCTTTTACTTTTTTAAAAACTATACTTTTCAAAAAGTAATTTGTTGCCCCTTAGGGAAAAAATGTTGGGCAACTACAATTGAGCTGATAAAAGTTTTGATCCTTTAAATCAAAAGGATGAATGATCTTTTGGGGAAAAAGAATATTTAACAAACACAATGAAAAATGAATTTTTATGATTTTATTTCATTTGGAAAATTGGTAGATTTTTTTCCATCCAAAAGACATGTGAAGTCTTTCACACAACTGACAAGAAGCAGAAGCAATTTTGTCCTTATGAAGAAGCAAATCTACCATCTTAGATTTCTTTTCAGGCCATTTTCTGAAAATGTTGTTATAAGTTATTTTTATAAATTAAAAAAATACTTAATTTATTGTACTTTGAGGAAGCAATCATTTGGAGAGAGATGTAGCAACCGCCAAACAGGAAATACATTTTCACAAAAAAGAAAATAATTTTTTAGTAAAATATTATCATTCTTGTTGAAACAAATTCGAGGGAAAAAAAAAAAATTAACCATAATGCAAGAAGAAAAAGTAATAATACTAGTCACCCTTCTATTCTATTGCACAACTCAACTAAGGTAAAATTTGTATTACTTACTTGAAGATTAGAGATTCAATTCATCCACTCCACTTCACATGTTGTCGTAATAATAATACTAATAATTATAAATCATGTTTAAAAATCGATATATATATATTTTAACTACATGGTATATGAAAAAAGGTAACTAAATAACAAGTTTAGTCTCTAAACATTTAGGGTATGTTTGGTTAACTTTTTAAGTGTTTAGTTTTGAAAATAAGTTATTTTGGAAAAAAAAAATCCTAAAATATTTGGCAACTCTCAAAATAGTTTTTTGAAATACTCTTAAAGTGTATTTAAAACCGTTTTTATCAAAAGAATTTAAATAAAAATCGATTTCTTTTTTAAAAAATTATCTTGTCAATCCAAACGTCCTTAAAGATAGTGTAAAAAATATCCGTAAAGTGTTTAACTCGGCTTGAACTTTTAATTTTGTGTTTAATAGGCTTTTAAACTTTAAAAATATATAATACATTTATGACGTTTCAGTTCTATGTCTAGTAAATCTATGAATTTTAAAAAATGTCAAATAGGTTAAAGTACCTATCTAACACAATTGAAAATAGAAATGCAGGGTTCTATTAAACACAAAATTGAAAATTTAAAGACATATTAAACACTTTTTAGTGTTTAGAAACTTATTGAACACAAAATTAAAAGTTCAAGAATCCATTACACTTTTCAAAGTTCAAGGAAAAGAAAAATACAAACTTAAAAGTTTAAAAACTAAACTTGTAATTTAATCTAAACTGAATCATATGTAATTTACCTCAATGGTGTAGACCCAATAACACCGGTAGCTTTTAACACTCTTGCCCCTAAGTTGGGCCCCCCAACCTTTAATAGTCAAACTCATGATCCAATCTTTGGACTTGATTCATTGGATTAAAGTTTGGTACCTTAATCAATTGTGTTTGAGTCAGCTCATTGAATACTAATTATTAAATAACTATTAAAAAATATATATTTACGATATTTTCATAAAATATATTAAATTTAGAGTAATTGCAATAGGTAGAATTTTTAGAGTTTATAATTAAGTATGTAATAATATTTTAAAAGAATCTCAAATATAGTAATTTTCTGCGACAATGTAATTTATTTTGTCTATTTTTATAATATTCTTATGGACAAATCACAACTTCAAATCATATATAAATTCATATATATATATAATCTCGGGTGAATTTAATTCACTAACCTTTATTCTATTTATTTACATCAGCTTCTAAATTTTTTAAGTTATGAAATTTTGATTAACTCAACATTTGGTTCATACCAATTATTATTATATTATATAACAAGGACCTAACGAATTCTTTTATATGTTCATGTTTTACGAAGATTGTCTATTTTGGAATTAGTTTTGCATTTCTCATTGATAACCTGTGTCTCTCCTGTTCAAATTATTGATTTTAATTTTTGTTTCAATTCTTCTTCAGTTTGATTTCTCCCCTTAAAATTTAAAATTTGTCACAGTGATTGAATCCTTCTTATTTTTTATTGATAGCATCGTTGCGCTTCGACTTCAAAAGTCAGAGCGTAAAAATACTTACCAAATGTGTTACAATACTTTGGTGGTTGCAACATGTATTCAAATTTCTAGAGGTTGTGGGTTTGAATTGGACAATTGTTGATTTTTGTTTTTTTATGTAATTTTATCATAATTTATTAATTAAATTGATATGATTTGATTATATTTATTTAATTAATTTTAGGAGTGCCGATAATTGGTCTATTTTTGCTATTTAATTTAATTTTGCATGAGATGTATGATTAAATTAATTTTGAGATATATTGCATAATGTATGCCATATACTTTAAAATTCCACCTTAGAATAAATATTATCATGCATAGCATTTCGATTTGAGTTTTGGATTCTCTTCTTGTTGATCATGATTTTTTTTCTCGAACATCATTCAACTTCTAATCTCATAGACTTCTATTAGTTACAATAGAATTGTATCACTTATATATTTTTAGTGATATGCTTATATTAGTACGAACTTTAAGACGTTCCTTATCAACACGAACTTTAGGTTTGAATCTTTTAGTTTCCTTTCTTTAACAACTTGAAAATGTTATAATGTATTTAGGTACTTAAATGAATTAGATGTTTCAAATAGATAGAAGTCCATCATTGGCTATTACAGACAAATTTATATGTAATATTAAAGGTATATTAGTGATAATCACAGGCAAAATTCTATATAAAAATAGAAGTCTCAATAACTATCACTAATAGACTCATGTTATTGCAGCATAAAGATAGCCACTATTAAAAAAGATACAAAAAAACTCTACATTCACCCATTTGTCATGCACTTTTTTGGTCGGAGAAATTGCATATATGACAATTTAACACAAAATAATAGCAAATATAACACAATCTAAAAATATTTGTAAATATGGGAGAAGCTTAACTTCTATCATTGCCTATCACTTATAGCTATGGTCTATTGCTAATAGACTTATCTATGACTGAGATTTATCAGTGATAGATCTTCGATGATTGGCATTTATGAGTGATTAACATGAATCTATTATTGATTGAGGTCTATCAATGATAGATGTCTATCATTGACTATTTACATACTTCTTTGGTTTTATGTTTTTTTTTACTAGTATTGTAACAACCCAACTTTTCTATCAACTAGGATGTTGCTGCATAAGCTTGTAACACAATCTTTGAATCAAGCAAGAGAACATATTTTATTAAAAAAATAAATTAATTAAATCAATTAGTTAAATCAAGATAAAAGAAATAATTTTCTCGGGGTCCCCCTTAAAACATAAGTTAAATTTTTAAAAAATATGATAATTTTAGACCATCAACTTGACGACTAGAACCTATATCATGGAAAAACAAAACATGAAAACAACACATGTGGAAGCGATGACTGGTCCCAAAGCACGATCACAGATTCTTTTTGTCACTTGCTTGCCTGTCCTTGCCTTTACTTGAAAAAAATTCAACATGGGAAAGGTGAGTAAAAAAATACTACCCACCATCGGGCCCACCAGATGAAGCTACTATCTACTTATGACAAGCACAACTCAATTGTACATAAGCATAGGCATAAGCATAAGAGCGAACCCAAAGGCACACAATCATAGGTGGTGAACCCGAAGGTCACAGTCATAAGCATAGGTGGTGATCTTGAGGGACACAGTAAACCTGAAGGTTCACAATCATAGGGTGTACATAACCAGATAAGGAAGATAACAGTTACCGTCAATCTATCATGCATTCAACTAAAAGACTTCATATCATAATCATAACTTCAACCCAACATAGTAATTATACAAAATTCCTACGTAGAGCTGTAAATCATGTTTATGCCCAAAAAAACATTGGCACCCAGCACACCATAACAGTGTAGTGATAATTCAGTTAATCATCGCATGCTTACAAGGTATACATAAATCTTAAAATCAAATCTTCCACCGCCACCTAAAATAATTTAATTAACTCCAAAAAAAAAAAAAAAAACTTTAAAATTCAATTTATTTTAAATTGACCAAATTTCTAAATCTCACCCAATTCCAAAATCTTCAAATTAAATTCAACTTCTAAGCCTCCCAAAATAAATTCAATTTTTCACTAATTGAATTAAAATCAAATCTTTCATCACATTTATTTTAAATTAAATTATCTTTTCAACATGATTCAATTAAGCCTTAAAATTTAAACAATTATCCAAATAATTAAAGATAATTAATTTAAAATTACTTGAAAATTTGGGATGTTACGGAAATAAATCGAACTTCAAAGACTTCATTAAAAAGGGAGAAAATTTCATGGAGAAAAATAATGCTTATAAAAAAGTTCACTTGTGCAATTTGAAGAAGAGATATATTTATATACTATTCGTAGTCATTCAAATAGTCATGTCTCTTCTTCAAGTTGGCTATTTTTGGAAAGACATGATCATTCATGAAACAATGCAACTGTTCGTGGGTTTTGTTCGTTTAAATTTCTATTCCAATTAAATTGAGTTTCTTAGCTCGTTGCACAAAAAAAAAAAAAAATTAGATTTTATCATTTCCGTACAAGGATGCGTTGAGAATTACTCTAGATGTGATCATGACTAAGCAAGTTTTCCTATAAAGACCCAAGTATAAGCATTTATAGGTTTCCTGGTGAGTCCAGGGTCGAACGCAGGGATTTGTAATAACTAGGCGTTGAGACTACATGTATGACTATGCGGTGACTGTACATGTAAATATATATCCGTTTGTTGATTGTGTGTAAAACTATACATAAAGAATGAAAAGAATTTCCTACTACTAATAATGAAGTGGATGCGGCGTTGGGTAGTCATATGTAAAACAATGCGTCAGATAGCATGCGTTGAGAATGAATGGAACTATGCGATAGAGATAGAGTTGAACGCAAGAGTTAGTTGTTACCTAAACTTTCTAAGTACAATTACATACCTACAAACTGCGTGTGTGAATCCATCTGTCGATGTTTCGACGCCACATTTATCTTATCTCTAAGACGCATGGTAAGTTTGCGTTGGCAAAAGATGAACTACATCTCTGCACTCATCTAGTCTTAATTAATGCTAAAGATTAACTATCCACTCTCTCAAGCTCGACAGTCATGCTTACTACGTTTGTTTGTCAGACAAAGTTATGCAAGCTAGAGATATGCATTAATCAAGATGTAACATACTCAGAATTGCTCAAGAAAAACTAACTCTTAACATTTAACTCATTTAGCATTTAGACAGCATGGTGTAAAGTATTTAATACGGAAATAGACGGAAGATGATAGTCAATCAAACTCATATTAAGACAATAAATCATTCTCTCGAATGTCATTAACAAAATATAAGCAAGAAGAAGAGAAATGAAAATAAAATAGAGATGAAGGGCGTCAAGCCGCCACTGGCAACGTTTTGCTTCATGGAGGCTTGAGATGGTTGCTATCTGATACAAAGATTCCATAAGGTGAAAGGTTCTCACTCACTAGGAGATGACTCTGAAGATGCTCAGAATCCTTCTCTCAGAAGAGCTCGAAATGGAGGCTGGTTATGGTAGGGAGAAATAGTGCAGAGGTTTCGCCTCTTGAACTGGTCTCTCTTCCTCTTCTTCTTGGAGAAGCTTGTGGACTATTTATAGGCGTCAAAAAGTTGATATCATGATGACCTGACACCTTTGCATTAAATTTTAGCCACGCTGCATAGACTTTTCAGATTGTCAGCCTATTTGTTCTACCATGATCTGATTGGGTGTTGTCCTTTTTCATAATGACATGACAGCTGTTTGAGCATGCGTCAGTTTCTACTTTTCAGATTGTCAACGCATAGGTTCGACGCATGGTCTCAACGCGTGAGCTCGACGCATGGTCTCAACGCATGGGTTTCCACTTGTCCTCGCAACAGCATCGTCTCTTCGTACTTCGATTGTTTGCGCTTCTTTTCTTCTTAACCCTGCGTTAGGAACATAAAAGCTCATCGTTTTTCAGGTATTTTCTTTTGTAAGTAGTGCCAACGCATGGTGATACATTTTTCATCATTCAATTACCAAAATCATGCGTTTAGCTCCAAAGTTACTCTAATTAAATCAAATAGTAACTATAATAACTTGTATTTCTACAAGTTATCAGCAACTCTATACAAATGGTCACATACCGTTTATTCCAACAATTCCCCCTTTAAATGATAAGTTAACAATTTAGGATCAAAGAAAAAAGAAAATTTTCGGTATTTCCCAATGAAGAATATGCATCAAGATAAGTAGTAAAAACTTATCTTGAATTATTTGCGCAATTTTTTGAATTTTAAAGTTTAATTGAATTATGTTGAAAAGATAATTTAATTTAAAATAAACGTGATGAAAGAGAACTTGAAATTTAAGGTTGGTGAATTTATTTTTGGGAGTTAATTAAATTAATTTAGGTGGTGGTAAAAATATTTGGTTTTGATGTGACGGGAAAAATGGATTAAATAAGTTTATATATTTTGTTCTGGGAAGGAGGAAAAAGAAAAGGAAAAGAAATAATAAATGGGCTCTTTCCAAATATAACAAAAGAAACCAAAATATTTAAAATATAACAAAATTCCACTGCTTATCTGCGATAGACTATTATCCGTGTCAATGTGACATAGATAATAGTCTATGATTTATTGCAGTTTATCATAGATAGACTGTGTATTTTGCTATTAGTTGTAAATATTTTCAGCAGTTTTTTCATTTAAGATAGTCTCTCATAATAAATATATAAATATGGAATTAGGGTTTTATAAAAGAAAAGGAAATAAGTTATATATATATATATAGATAGATAGATAGATAAGTAGGTAGCATCGAGGTATCGTCCACCAACTCCACGGAACTTGACGTCACACACTAGTTTGCAAGCCGTGGGTCTTGTTCGACATTTAGCTGTTGTTTAGCACCGTTGTCGGCCGTCGCTTCGGTGGGTTGAGCTTCATCTGTTCGTCCACCGCCGTCTATGGCTGCTTGTAAGTGTAATCTTTGCCGAATTTTTTAGGATTGATTGTTTTGGGTAATTTTTTTTAGGTTTTTCTTGGAAAGTTTAAGTATCCACTAGTGTTGGCTTTGATGGCTGATATCCATTGCGTTTGGGTTTTAGATTCGAGGGTAAAGAGAGTTTTGGAGCCAGAAGCAAGCTGTCCAGTGGGGTAAGGAGACGTTTTTTGCAATTTTGATTCAATTTTGTTGGATCAATTGTTTGAAGTTTGAAAGAGTATTTGGACGTAATTGCACCTTGGGTAAGTGGGTTGGAGTCAATTAGAACAAGTTTATGTTTTTGTATGGACTTTAAATGCAATTTTTAAATTGGATTCATGATTGGAGGTTTGATTTAAGATTTCTAAAGGTTTAAAGGGGATTACTTGCATGGATAAAATTAATTAAGCTTAATATTGAGGTAAGTGGTTTACTACCGGTTCGCATACGAACCGATAACCTAACTAAGCTATTTATGATAAGATGAATGCATACCTTGTACGCGTCTCATTGATTGATTGAATTATCATGCTAAACCTTGTGAACTTATGGAATATTTTGGGGGTGCTAGGTGCCAATGAACTTTTTGGGCATAAACATGACTTAAAGACTATATATGTGTAATGTATGCCTTCCATGATGGATATGATGACATGATTATGATACAAAGCTTTGTGGTAGATTAGGGTTGGCAAAAAAACCCCGAGGCCTAATTGCACCACTTTAAGTGTTAACACAAGTGTATGGGTCAAGTTATAATATAAGACAGTGAAGTCCGAATATCGTTCCACTGGAGATCCAATTTCGAAGGTTTGTTACTTAGCTATTCTAGAATCAAATCAATTTTATTTGAGGATAGGAATTTAATTTGTGAATTATGGAAAATACAAACTAAATAAGGAAAGTAATAAAGTGAGAAACACAAGAGTCAAATAGAGTTCTAGGGTAATGAATCCTTGTTTATTTCATCATGCAATATTATAGAATTCATGGATTTTATTGCTAGAAACTTAATTCTAAGTTATTTTCTCTAAAAAACAACCCTTTCTCATGCAACTCGATTGATTACTAATCTCTTGAAACCAATACAAATTACATGACATTAAGAATATTATTTAACAACTTTTATTGTCAACCTAACTATTCTCGTGATAGATTAAAAATAATTCATTGTTATAGATCAAGTTAAATATACAATCTCTCAATCATATATCTAACATAACATGTGAAGATAGTCAATCCACAAGAATTAAACACAATAACAATGAAAAACATAATCATTCCAACAAAACCATGAAAGTCTACAATATCAACATGAATTCATAAACAATTCATCAAAACCCTAAAACTACAGAGTTTAGCTACTCATAGGTTGAAGCAACATGTTCAAACAATATAAACAAAGAAGAGTGTAAAGAAAGGGAAACTCTACTGAAAATAGGCTCTTGATTGAGGTAGCACCGTCACAATCTCCTTGGCTCTCATGTCGGAACTTGAACGACACCACGACTCTCTTGAACTCTTTTCCTCTTCCCTTGTAACTAACTCACTCTTTGAACTCTTTTATGAACTTTCACTCAATTCTCTCCTTCTTGTGACTCTTTTGGTCTGTAATTTCTTTCTTTGGTTGATTATTATGTCTGCTGGAAACCCCAAATTTATAGAGCTTGCCGCCTAAGAAAAGTTTCCAAAAATACAATTTTTATTAAATTGGTGTCGCGGCGCTGCCAATTTTGGAAAGAGAGCGCCGTGGCGCTGCGGCTGTGTTACGCAGACCTGCTCTCGGGTTTTAGCACCGCGGCAGCGCCGTCCCGGAGCCACGGGGCTGTCCTATTTTCTTATATGGCAACTTTGTTATTTTCTTCTCTTTTTCATCATATTCTTGCTCGGTTTTGATCTTTTGGTCTTTTCTTCTGATTTTCCTCATTTTAACCCGAAAACCATTAGCAAACAAGTGAAATCTAATATAAACTCCCTTAATTTGAGAGAATAGAAAGCACTTTTCAAGTGCTTATCAAGGCCTCGACCCAATCGGGTTGGGGAATCCTCGATTTGATCGGAGACGGGGGTCAAATTAGGGAGATTACTCAAGTACCCGCTCGGGGTCAAGGTGAGGATGGAGAAGGTATCCCCGCCCTGCCCCGATCCCGACCCCCCCACGATATATCTCTAATCGCCCCCGTATATATAAATATATATATCTCACCTTGTCTTGCTCTCGCTCTCGCTCTCTCTCTGTCTCGCTCTACTTATTCGTAGTAATTTGGTCCTGCATTTGAACTCGCAGTCTCACTCTCTCTCATAGTCTTGCTCTCTCTTAGTCTCGTTCGCTCTCCCCGTCTTGCTGTCTCGCTCTCGCTGTATCTTAGGGAACGTTTCCTTGACGGGGATGAGGGTAAATTCCCCCCACGGTGGTAGGGACGGGGAACCCTCACTCGCCCCGCCCCGCCCCCATTGCCAACCATATGTTAGATGGATGCATGTTAAATTAAGGTGACTGTTATCTCCCTTATTGAGCCGTGTGCACCCTATGACTGTGAACCTTCAGGTTCACTACTTATGCATATGACTATGTGTTTCTTTGGACCACTACCTATGCTTATGGTTGTGACCCTTTGGGTTCACTACCTTGTTGGCTTTTTGGCCCTTTATCTTAAATTAATTAATTTTAATTTATTAATTAATCGATACTATGATGATAACAAATATGAATTAATTTTCTAACAATTTGAGTATTTTGAAGTGTCTATTGCATAGATCTCAAAATAACAAATTTAACGCAATTTGAATCACTCAAATTGGAGCTGAAATGAAGAAGATATAGTCAAAACGAGCTTAAATGAAAAATACCCGAAGACAATGACGTGGCGGCCAAATCATCAAAGTGAACCTACTAGAGAATGACAAGTGGAGCAATTGATAAGTGCATGGTGGGCTTTTGATTTTTGGATGGGTGTTAAAAAGAAAAAAAATTTAATATTATTTTATATTTGTGTCTAACGGCTTGTTGGTTTTAAAAGAAAAAAAATTTAATATTATATATGTTTGTGTCTAACGGTTAGTGGCTTTTAAAAAAATTAATTTAATATTATTTTATGTTTGTGTCTAACGGCTAGTTGAGTTTAAATCTCCACCATTAAATTTTCTTGTATTAACATCCATGACCCAAATTAATTGTTATTTTCACCAACTTTACTCTCTTTTTAAACACTTCATCTTCTCCATATTTTTACAACTTTTATTATTATTTTTCAATCCTCCATAATTCACCAAGCCACCATTATTGCCCTCTCTTCAAGCTTCAATTATTCTTCTTTTCATCTAATTCTTCAGAGAGGATTGATTTGTTGAGTGCTTAAAATTTGTAAATCTACTCTTTGAGAGAGTTTTTCTCATATTGTTCTTCATTTCCAAACATATTATAAAGGTTGCTCTTGATCCTAGAAAATGAGTGATTATAACGGTTTGATCCTCAACCGTGAAAGAATTACGTTTGTTCTTGCGCCCAAAAAAAGAACGTTGTAGCAGTTCGACTCGAAGTCGTGGAAAGAGTTAAAGACTTATAGTGGAGTACCCAAGAGGAGCTTGGGAAGTGGATGTAGGCTGGTTGTGCCAAACTACTATAAAATTCCTGGTGTCAATTTATTTATCCATCTCCTACTTTAATTTTGCAATTAATTTGATATTATATTTTATTGCATGAAATTAATTGCAATATTTGTTCCTCAAATTAATTGCTTAATGTTTATTTAGGTTGGTTAAAATACTTGATCTTTACATATCTCATGACAATCTTTTTATTAAAATTAAATTGGGTGCGTAACTGTTAGTTTAATTACTTGCCTACTTTGGGTTGAAATTATTCGCATAAAATTCTCGTTTAAATTACTTGTTAGCAAAAGTTTATTAATTTGCTTAATTGGGCCTACATAAAGAAAAAGTTTAAATTAGCTTTAAAAACAAACTTTATTCACCTCCTCTAGGGTTGCTATACCGATCCTACATACCTATGATTGCGTGCCTTTGGGTTCGCTATTTATGCTTATGTCTATGCTTACTTATGTACATCGTGCTTATGATAAAGAGATAGCATATTCACCTAGTGGGCTTGATAGTGGATCACTTACTGAGTATCTTTATACTCACTCTTTCCCATGTTATATTTTTCATGTAAAGGTAGGAATAGACAAATGAATAAGAAGAAGAATCTGTGATTGTGCCTTGGGACCAGTTATTGCTTCCACATATGTTTTTCTCATGCTTTTCCATGTTCTAGGCTTTAGTTGTCAAAAGTTGAAAGTCTAAATTATTGTACTTATTTAAAATTTGAACTTATGTTTTAAAGGGGGACCCATGTAAACTATTTTATGTTCCTTGATTTAATCAATTGATTCATTTTTTTAAAAACAAAATATGTTCTTTTGCTTGATTCAAAAATCGTGTTCCAAGATTATGCATGCATAGAGTAATATCCTATTAGTTAGAGAAGTCGGGTCGTTATAGTTGGTATCAAAGCCTAAGTTTTTAGGTTATGTAGATTGACTTATTAAGTAAGTCTAGAGTGTCCCATTGGTCGTTAACAGATTCTTTGTCTATGCCAGATATGTCCTTTAAGGAAAGACTTTAGAATTATATGCACAAGATTTGTCACACCCCCTCCCGGATTATCCTCCACAACCCGAGAGGAGATGTGAAGACAGCAACCTTGACTCCTCTGTAAAGTTCACTGTCCAACCATTTTCACCCAAGACGGCCCAGACGAGGTTCTTACGTACGCAAAGCATCCCGAACTCTGCTATTTCACTTTTCACTCTTGGCCATTAGTAAATATTTCCTTTAACTTCCTATACATCGCTGTACTTCCAGGGTGTATAACGTAAACCAAGTTATAATCCTCTTATTCAACCTTTTAGATTTCGAGGTTACCCTTCTATGCGTCCACTAGGTATACCCAAAGCTTTGCTTCCAAATTTCTCCCATACTTAGCCGTTTCCTTTAACAATTATTCTAATATCCATCCTTCTATTGTTTCCTTCTATTTGGTTTGCTTTCAACTCTACAGCATATCCAACGCCTGAACTCAATTTCCTTTTTGTTAGCTCATAAGACCATTTCTAAGGTTGTTTCTCAATTATTAACTATTAAGAATTTCAGTTTTCTCAACGCGTCGCTTTGCCAAGTATAGCAATTCTTCTTCGCATAGAAATTTTCCCAATATAATAACCTTCAACGCTTAACGGTCTCTCTCGCACATGCTATGCCATACTCGGGGACTTCTTGATCAGCCCAATGAACCTTCATAGCACATAGCAAACTCCCAACGCCTAGCCGCTGCCCATCGCATAACTTATCAATACGTAGCTAGCCTTAAGCGCATAGCTGCAGTCTATCGCATACAACTACTCTCCTATCCAAAGTATTCTTCAAACGCATAGTACATCCTTCAACGCCTGACAGCCCTATCAAAGTGTAACCACACTTATAGTCGTGGCCAACACTTATAGTTCCTGTTCCTTCACTTCCGTCCACTATTTCTCTTCACAACGCATAGCGCATTACTTTCCTTAACTTCACTTCCCGACGCGTTGTCAACCTTTCCAACGCAAGGTACTTTTCCCACTTTATGGTTCTACTCCACTTTACATCATCGACGCATGGTACTTCACCCCATTCAATTTGCCATCATTTAAAACCTAATCTCATAGCTTGGTAACTCCTCAATATTAAATACCATGCGTTAAAGCTTAACCATCTATGCGTCAACCTGATTTCCAGAAATATATCTAACTTCAACCAGAATATCATGCGTTCATACCACACCATCCGTGGTGATGTTCCTTTCAAGAATATCTAATTCTTAATGAAATATCCTTTCCAATACTATGTATCCATCTAGCTTTCTTTATCGCATACTTTTGCTTCTAAGCATAACTATAATACTTGAATTCTCTTATATTCTTAGATCATTAAATTGTCATCTAACATGCCAAACGTCTATCATAATTTCTTTCAAGTTAACTTATGGCCTATCCTTAATCCATAACTTTCACTAACATAAACATTCTCTTCTCCCTTCCTTCATCTTGACGCATAGGACTCCTCAGACTTTAATTTCTCTTAATCCCCATTCTCTTTTCGGGATTTTTCTTATACAATCTTATCATCATTAATTAATCACCGTATTATTCACAATCAATACATTTAGTTGTATGAGCTCATACTTACTTGTGGATCCTCTAAATTTTCCTTTACACTTCTCAGGTAGCTTGCGAAGTTCCGGTGTCTGCTTGCCTACCTCGTCTGTCCGTTAGCCATAATTCACGATATTACAACCTTTCTTTTTAGATTCACAGCTTAAACTTCCCTATTCCCAAAATCTTCCACTCTGATACCAACTTGTCTTCACATCTCCTCTCGGGTTGTGGAGGATAATCCGGGAGGGGGTGTGACAAGATTTTGTTTGGTTTATAGTCATTATTGACATGTTTCTCTTAATAAAGGATATTGATATGAGTGGTTACGTATGTATGATAGGTTATGACACTAAAAGACAAAGGGAAGAATAAGGTTAGAGGAGGGGTTCGAGACCCTCTTGTGTCGAAAGTGCAAGACCCAGAGGTCCAAGACCTTTCCATGTTAAAGGATCTTCCACTGCCTAGGGATCCTTCTAGGTCAGGGTGGGAGAGGACTCAGACAAGGAGCTGAACCCAAAACACCATTGCGCCTTTATAGACAATGGTTCCCCTAGCCGTCTCGATTGAGTTTACTGCTATGGTAGCGGCAATAGGGGAAGTGGTCACGCAATCGTACTAGGAAGATGAAGGACATGATGGATGAGCATTTGGCCCAGTTCGCCCAGTCCCAACAAGTACCAGTCCCACCAGTACAAGCGCCACAAGCGCATCCCCAAAATTAGAACATGCAGGAGTTGTCCCTTGAAGCTCAACACGTGAGAGATTTTAGAAAATATAACCCTTGTACCTTTGATGGATCGCTGAAGAACCCTACGGAGGCAGAGATGTAGTTGTCCTCTATTGAGATGATCTTCCACTACATGAAGTGCTCAAAGGATTAGAAACTTCAGTGTGTGGTTTTCATGTTGACAGACAATGTAGAAATATGGTGGCACTCAGTGTAAAATATGGTAAATACCAATGGAGGCCTTGCAGTACTAGTTTAAAAAGCGTTTTTATGACAAGTAGTTCTCGGAAAATACTTAGTACAACAAGCAAGCAGAATTTCTGAATTTGAAGCAAATGGGTATGTTGGTAGAAGAGTACAAGCAGGAGTTTGACACGTTGTCCCATTTTGCCCCAGAGATGGTGGCCATTGAGGTGGCAAAGACGGAAAGGTTCATTTAGGACCTGAGGAACAAATTACGAGACTTGGTGTACGCTCATGATCCCACAACATATGCTGCAACACTTCAAGCAACCATAAGGATTGATGCAGATGATTAGAAGGGGGATGAGTACTGGAGGTCTTTAATAGTAGGGACCTCATGGGACAGAAAAGGAAGGCAAAGCAAAAGTTGCCCAAGCCTCAATAGAACGGTCAACATTCACTGTGGAAAGCATTATTGGGGGAGCTGTTGGAGGGCTATACTATTGAGCAATGCTTAGGTCTTCAATTTGCTGGAGGTAGGGGTTAACCCTCTAGTGCTCCTTAGGGGGGTTCGAGCCATCAACAACAACAAGGTCGGGTTTATTCAAGCACTCAGCAGGAGGCTGAGAAGTCAAGCACTGTGGGGACAGGTACATTCCCAATCTTGGGACACTTGTATTGATGTTGTTTGATTCTGGCTCATCCTATTCATTTATATCATCAGTATTTGTGAAGCATGCAATGTTAGAATTAGAACCATTGCAATAAGTCTTATCAGTTTCTACTCGGTCTGGAGAAATTATGTTAGCAAATGTAAAGATAAAAGCATGTTAGATAGAAATAGCAAATCATGCACTAGATGTAACTTTGATAGTCTTGAACATGCATGATTTTGTTGTTATATTGGACATGGATTGGTTGGTTGCTAACCATCCCAGTATAAACTATTCCCATAAGGAGGTAATTTTCAACCCTCCTTCGGAAGTTAGCTTTAAGTTTAAAGGGCCAAAGTAATTTTAGCTATGAAAGCTTACAACTTGCTTAACTAAGGTACTTGGAGTATCTTGGCCATGTGGTCAACACTAGAGAAACTGAGGCCGCCTTGACTTCAGAGCGAGTGGTAAGAGATTACCCAAATGTTTTTCCAGAGGATCTCCCGGGTTTGCCACCGTATCGAGAGATAGACTTCGTTATCGAGTTGGATTAGGTACAACTCCCATCTCAAAGACTTCTTATGGAATGACCCCAGCAAAGTGGAAGAAGTTCAAGATTCAATTGCAAAAGTTGCTGGAGAATGGTTTTATACGCTTAAGTGTGTCACGTGGGGCACATCAGTGTTGTTTGTGAATAAGAAGGACGAGTCATTGCGCCTATGCATTGACTACAGAGAGTTGAACAAGTACTCTTTCCCCAAGATTGATGATTTGTTCAATCAGTTGCAGGGAGCTACAATTTTCTCCAAGATTGATCTCCGATCAGGTTACCATCATGTGAGGATTAAGGACAACGATATTCCTACGATAGCCTTTCATTCTAGATACAAACATTATGAGTTTATACATAATGTCGTTTGGCCTAACTAATGCTATTGCAGTATTTATGGACCTGATGAATAGGGTGTTCAAGGAATTTCTTGACACCTTTGTGATAGTTTTTATCCATGATATCTTGGTTTATTCTAGGACAGAGACAAAACATGAGGAGCATTTGCGAAAAGTTTTGGAAACTTTGAGGTCAAATGAGCTGTATGCCAAGTTTTCCAAGTGTGAGATTTGCCTGAAGCAGGTATCCTTTTTGGGACCCGTAGTGTCAAATGATGGGGTTTCCTTTGACCCTGCAAAAATAGAGGCAATTATGACTTGGTCTTGTCCTACAACTATCAGTGAATTATGCAGTTTCTTGGGCTTAGCAAGCTATTATCGTCATTTTGTTAAGGACTTCTCTCGCATAGTCATTTCCTTAGCTAATTTGACTAGGAAGGGTACTCCTTTTGTTTGGAGTAAAACTTGTGAGGAAAGTTTCCAAGACTTTAAAGTAGAGACTAGGTTCTACACCAATACTTATTATACCAGACGAGTTAGGAGGTTTTGCTGTTTATAATGATGCCTCTAAGAAAGGGTTAGGGTGTGTGTTGATACAACACGGTAAGATGGTGGTTGCCTATGCCTCTTGCTAGTTAAAGAACCACGAACAGAATTACCCAAATCATGATTTGGAGTTAGCAGAAGTTGTCTTTGATTTGAAGATATGGAGACGTTACTTATATGGGGAAAAAAATATAGATTTTCACCAAGCATAAGAGTTTAAAGTACTTCTTCACTCAGAAAGATTTAAATATGAGATAGTGCATATGGTTAGAATTAGTAAACGATTATGATGTGGAGATTATGTATCATCCTAGCAACGCAAATGTGGTGGCAGATGCACTTCGTAGCAAGACAGTTCATTCAGTAGCTCTAATTACCAAACAGACTCATTTATGCAATGATTTTGAACGAGCAAAAGTTACAGTGGCAGAAGGAGAAGTCACTTCACAGTTGTCCCAATTGATAGTTCAAGACTGAAGCTGATTGATGCTCAACAAGGTGATCCTTACCTTGTTGAGAAGTTTGGCCAGGTGGAGTCGGGACAAGACAATGAGTTCTTAGTATCTTTAGATAATGGTCTCCATTATCAATGTCGCTTATGTGTGCCTGCAAACAATGATCTTAAGAACAAATTGTTGACGGAAGCTCACAACTCTCCATTCTCAATACATCCTGGCAATACCAAGATGTATCAGAACTTGAAAAGTTATTACTGGTGGCATAATATGAAGAGTGAGGTGATAGAGTTTGTCAGTAAATGTTTGGTGAGCCAGCAAGTGAAATCCCCAAAGTAGAAATCAATAGGTTTGTTACAGCCCCTAAGCACACCAGAATGGAAGTGAGAGAATATGTCTATGGATTTTATTGTGGGTTTACCAAGGATAGTGAAAAATCATATAGTGCTTTGGGTTATAATAGATAGACTCACCAAGTTGACACACTTTATTTTAGACAAACCCACATATTCAGTGAATAAGTGGACACAAATTTATATGAAGGAGGTGAGAAGGTTGCATGGGGTGTCAGTTTCAACAGTGTCTGATAGAAACCTTCGTTACACATCCAGTTTTTGGAGGAGTCTCTAGTTAGCACTAGGCACCTAGTTTGATTGTAGTATGACTTTTCACCCGCAGACTGATGGTCAAACGGGAGCGTTTGAACCAAACTTTGAAAGATATGTTGCATGCTTGCGCATTGGATTTTCCGAGGAGTTAGGACTCCCACTTGCATCTCTAGGAGTTTGCTTATAATAACAACAATCAGGCTACTATTGGCATGACGTAGTTTGAAACCCTGTATGGAAGAGTTGCAATATCTAGTTTATTGGGATGAAGTTTGAGAGCGAAAATTGTTAGGACCTGAGTTAGTGCAAACAACGAATGAGGCTATTCAGAAGATTAGAGCACGGATACAAACAACTAAGAGTAGGCAAAAAAGTTACACTGATGTTACGCATAAAAACCTGGAGTTTGAGGTGGATGGTAAGGTGTTTCTGAAAGTGGCACCTATGGAAGATGTTCTAAGGTTCGGGAGGAGGGGAAAGTTAAGTCCTCATTTCATTGGGCCATTTGAGATCCTAGAGCGAATTGGCCGTGTGGCTTATTGATTAGCATTGTCGCCGACTCTTTCTTCGGTTCACAATGTTTTTCATGTCTCGATATTGAGGAAGTATGTCACAGATCCATCTCATATAGTAGATTATGAGCCCTTGTAATTAAATGATAACCTAAGTTATGAGGAGAAACCTACTCAAATTCTTGTAAGGGAAGTGAAGACTTTGCGCAGCAAAGACATAGCGTTAGTAAATGTGCCATGGCAAAATCATCAATTCAAGGAAGTGACTTGGGAACGAGAGGAGAAGATGAAATCAAAGTACCTTGAGCTGTTCCATAACTAGAACGTTCGAGGACAG
Source organism: Citrullus mucosospermus (assembly GCA_030954485.1). Lineage (NCBI taxonomy): Eukaryota > Viridiplantae > Streptophyta > Magnoliopsida > Cucurbitales > Cucurbitaceae > Citrullus > Citrullus mucosospermus. Next base: position 10,440,780 of record CM062064.1, on the reverse strand, counting down.
AAATTTCTTAAGGAGGGAAGAATGTGACATACCAAATTTTCAATTAATTTTAAATCAATTATCTTGAATTATTTGAATTTTAAGGTTTAATTGAATTATGTGTTGTATTTACACTTTAGGTATATCTTCCAAAAATTTTTGTAGCCTAATTCAAATATATCCCAACCTTTTTTAAAATTCCTTCCAATTAATGTTCTGCACATGAATTATTAATTTAGAAATAGCTACTTCTAAATACCCCAACACCAATATAAAATCTAAGAAGGTTTCAACTATTCCATAATTCATAAAGATTTTTCTTTGCTTTTGCATATGAAAAGATAAAAAGATAAAAAAAAGATAAAAGAAATTATTTATAAATTTATCTTTAAGATTGTTATACGAATAATATCACAAAATATGTCAGATGAGTCCAATGACTTCACGTTGTCTCCTCAAAATAATTTTACCGAATGCCTGAGTTTCACAAGTAATTGTCTCCCATAATAGAACAAATTATCTTTCTTATGAAAACACCACCTCGTCCACAAGATCTAACGAACTATACTTTGTGGAAATAAATCGAACTTCAAAAACTTTATTAAAGATGGAGAAAAATAATGCTTATAAAAAAGTCCACTCGTGCAATTTGAAGAAGAGATATATTTATAGAATATTCGTGACCATTCCAATAGTCATGTCTCTTCTTCAAGTTGGCTATTTTTGAAAAGACATAATCTTTCATAAAACAATGCAACTCTACACGAATGGTCACACACCATTTATTTCAACACATATCAATAGAATATAAATATGATATATAAGAATGATATGATTTTATTTCATTTACTATTAGGTGCTTTTGGGATGTTTTAAAAAGTAGAAAAATTGTTGAAAAAAATTATAAATATAGTAAAATTTTACTTTTTATCTATGATAGATCACAATAGATTCGGATAGACATCACATGTAAAATGTAAAATTTTACTATATTTATAAATAGATTGATATTTTTTTTATTTATAATATTTTTTCTGCTTTATTACATGTTTCATTTTCTTTTAGGTTTATTATGAATATGCATTATCAACCAAAATTTGAAAAATAATATGTGTGTATATATATTTGGGAAATGATGACAAATACCTACAACTAAGGTTGTACACACTCAAAGGGAAGGTAGGTATTAATTTTTGCATTAAAAAATGTGCTTTCCTTTTACACTTATGTTAAGTTGGTCCCAAATTTCTTGAATATTAGTATGCATTTACATTATACATATATATATCATGAAATTCATTTTTACGATAAGTTTTGAGTACAACGGTATTTTGTTCCGCTTACTTTTTATGTTTCACATATTTTCATTTGGTTAGTTCTTCCGGGTTTTTTTTTTTTTTTTTTTTTTTTTTAATTTAATTTAATTTTTTTAATTTTTAACTTTAATGTCGATTATTGCTGAAATTTAGTAAAACTAAAAAGAAAACTATACATAGAGATTTAAATTTAAATGGAAGATATTTATGAAAATTTTAATTGACTTTTCAAAAAAATTTCCTAATGTTTCTCAACTTCTCTCCATATCTCCCGATTCAAATTTTGTTAGTTATTCCCTCACACTCTCTCCCACTTTCGCGTATAGTTTTCAATCTTTTCCTCAATTTCCGGATATAGAATTTCATGTTAAAAAGAGTACAATTTTATATAAAATCAAAATTTTAACTCAACTTCTAAAATTATATATATATATAGTTCTTGAACTTTACAAAATACATAATAGATCCATAAATTTGTTTATTTGTGTCTGATGCATTATCCTTAAGATTTTTCTAAAAAGTAATATACCTAGTGATTACAAAATTGAAATTAAAGATTTAATTAGAAACAAAATTAATTTTTTTTCTAATGAAAAAGATTGATTTTTAAACATTTTCAATATTTTATGAAATTTATTAGATACAAAACCGAAAATTATATCCTATTAGACATTAAGATACTTGTTAGAATTAAATTTGTTAAATTTATTTGTCATGATTTTCAAAACCAAGGACTAAACTTATTACATTCATTGATATAAAATATCTAGATTAAATAATAGAAATTAAAAAATTATGATAAACTTTGTATGGAATTGTTTGCTTAAATATATAAGCACAAAATGAAAGACCAAACTAAGGAATTTCCATATTTTCTCTCCTCATCCTCACTCTCACATTCTCCTCTTATTCCATGTTCCCTCCAGCATAACTCAGTTTCTTTATCTCATATTTCTACACCAAGAACTCTTTTCCTATAAAAGGGAGATCTCCATGGAACAGCAAAGGGGAGGGGAAAAGGATAAAAAATTGTATCAATCGAGGAGATTTACCAAAAATTACAATTTAAAGAAAAATCTCTTCCTCTCCCTTTTTTTCCTCTTTAATTTTATGTATACTGTGTGTGCATTAAAAAATATATATATATATATATATATATAGTTGTTTTCAAATATATAGAAAAATAAACAAAAATATTTACAATTATAGCAAAATTTTATTGTTTATTTACGATAGACCATGATAAAATACTATCTATGTCTATCTAATATAGATTAGTCTATCGCGATATATCGTAGTCTATCGCAAATAAACTGTGATATTTTGCTATTATTTGTAAATAATTTCAGCACTTTTGTTATTTAAAAATAATTTTCCTAAAAAGAATTGAACTTGAGATAAAGTAGTCTTTCTTTATGTGTTTTTGGTAAAATTTCATAAATACATAACATTTCTCCGTAATTTAAAATTCTATAATTGAAATCAATTTATAAACTTAACAAATTGAATTTTAACTGAGCAGTGTTCTTTTTTTGGAATTCATTAATTCCGTAAATATATGAAGTTTTTCATCAAATACCGACGACGGAAATTAGAAATATCAAAATTTAAGGTTCTAATATTCTTGAGGTGAAAGAAATTATTTTGGAAATCTAAAATAAATTTCCAATTTTCTTAATGCCACTCATAATTGTTAATTCATATTTTATTTCTAAAATGTGAATTAATAAACATGAGACATTTAGTTGAATAATAAAAGATAAATTTTGATAATCAATTTCACGAGTGTTGTATGGTGCTAATGCTCTTTTATTTTGAGAGACTCTTAAAAAAAGATGTCGACCACTTAGCGTTGAGATCACATTACGACACTTGAGTTTGGGTATAAATGGATAAAATAAGTAATTGACTGTCTTTTATCTAAAACTTTGATTTATACTTTTTACTCTCATACATTTCCCCACACCAGAGTTCTTGTATATGCTTAAAAACACTAACATTTTTTCTTTTTTTTTTATAGTTGTTATATGTCTGTGAGCTTGTGGATAGATAGAAAATTTAGCAACTATTTATTTTTTAAATTATTTTTTGTTTATGTACGGTTGATAAGATTAGTTTTATATTTAGTTAGATTTTGTTTATTAGATGTCCTTCATTTTTATTGCTGAGCACTTAGTTTTGTGACAAGAAATCTAACAAAACCTCCTCTAAATTAGATTCACGCATTTTTGCAATGAAACTTTGTTTTGGATATTTTTGAAACATAACTATTTAAAATAACTATTTTTATGCTTCACCCTACCTATTTGAGTTGACCTAACGACAAATCAACTGTAATTGATATCCAACTTAGATTGAACGAACCTAGACTTTGGCCCTCGGAGCTAACTTATCAATAGTTTGAAATTAAAATTATATATGAAAATTTTAAACAGTACGAATTACTTTTTAAAAAGATAGTAGGGGGAAGGAAGTTTCAGGTCCACCTTGCAATCACTGAAGCCAACGCAATGTGAAGTTTAAAGAACTATATCTAGTTGTACCTCTATTTGCTCAACACGACCACAGCCATTCATGCTTTAAACTTTTATTTGAAAAGCCAACATCATGCTCATTGACATTATGTTGTAATTGAATTTTGAATTACATCATTGCTACTTTAAAAATGGGGGAAAACTTATAAGGTATTTTGATTATTTAAGAGGTTGGGACAATGGTTGCTTAGTCCTCAAGAGGACTTTCACGAGTTCAAATTCAATATTCTCTCTGCAAGTAATAAATCATCAGGTGTTGTTACCTGCAAACAGACAACTCCTTTATTTCTGGACAATATTTGGAAAACAGACTTTACTATCTCCATATAAAAAATTAAAATATCATTGAACCGAAAATGTATCATAAGATTGTAATTGAAAGTTATAATACCTTGATATTGGTATAAGATCCTTCAGTGATGAGGACGGGATGTTTCAAGTACTCCACAATGGAAACGTCATCAGTTACTTCCAAGCCTTCCCTGATAGAAAATGGAAAGTGTTTGTTCATAAAACATATATCATTAGATAGCAACAAGGAATTGGAAAAGACTTTGTTATGTACCAAAACTTCGAATCATAACTCTCTAGTCTTTTATTTATGAAATTTTGATACGTCTATTCTGTAAATATCGACTTAGTTGGCATGATATTGTTAAAGAACCCCCTCCAAGTTTAATCAAGTGAGATTTGACCCTTTGGGTCATCAGTGATCAACAAGATATTGGAGCTTCCTAATGTCCAGACGCAAGGAGCAACGGAATGATCGACAGCCCTCCTGATTAGCCAATGCATTGGTCATGTAGGAAGAAAGGGAGCCAATGGGAGGTCAAGCACACGGGGCTTCATTTGTTGCACCCGCGAAAGCAATCATTTGGATGTACTTCATTAACCACAACATCATGCCTACATGCACGATCATTCAATTAATAGCCAGCGGGTACTTCTGTGTCACTTCATAATGAGAGGTAGGTTGACCTTGGAGCATTGACTTTGGAAGAGATGAGAGTCATGACAGCAAAAGGGCATGATCGAATATTTCTCCCTCGCCTTGTGTGTGACTTATGTTTTGTGACAGGAATTCATCTTGACGGTTCAGCTGAGGTCATGATCAAGACCTCAATGTCGATATCAATATCAACATTTCAATTTTACGGATGTATCAACAAAATATCGATATTGACGGATATTTTCACAAATCACAAATTTTATAAAATCTATTTAGATTAATAATTAAGTTGTTTTTACTCTCAAACTAAGTTATGGATATCGAATGTATTGCTGTTCATATTAGACTAAATAGATGACATTTTTTTATGTTTTACAAGCATTAATAAAAAAGATGTTGAAGATATCCATGGATATTTAATATCAATATTGAACCCTTCAATTTACGAAAATATCGACATGTCGACGGATGTTTTCATCCTTGGTCATTACCACAACACCCATCTGACTCATAGAACAGCCGCATCTGAGGAAAACAAATCAGCTCCAGGTCCTCTACCTCCAAGCCTCCCCAATCTAAGAAAGCAAAAAGTCAAAAGGGCTCCAAACCACCAAATTTGACTGCATCGCATCTCCACCTCTGTTGCCCCTATTCCCCCTCACTGCCTCAATCGAGTCTGCCTACTTCATCAAGACAGCCTGCCCCTGCTCCTCAAGAAAAAGTAGCTAAAAAGTAAAAGCAAATCCCCTGCTTCCAGCGCCATCCAATGAATCCACCCCAATTTCAACTTCAATTGATATCCCAAATGAAGTTTACACCTGTCCCCTACCATCAAGCCCAACCCCTCAAGCATGGCTACTGTATCTCCAAGTCTGCCACCTATAAGTTTGAGGCATGCGAGCCCTATCGGATCGCATCCTCCTGCTACAACTGAAGAGAGTCGAGAGATCCTGAGAGAATTCAGGCACATGCTTTCCCCTATAGCACAGCTGTTAACAGGATTTGTAAGGCGTCAGGATCTATTGTGCTGTATAGCACCTTGTGTTTTAAAAAACACTGGTTAAATACGAGAGCGAGGATGAATAATAGCAAGAGTCAAGAGCCAACACATGTACACAATGGGTTGTTTCGGTTTTAAAAGTAGGTCAGATTTCATTTGGACCTTTCAAAATGGATTATTAGTACAAAAGACCCAATACTCAATAAATGGCTAAAAGGTTATCAGTTCAATCCATGGTGGCGACCTACCTAAGAATTAATATCCTACGAGTTTTTTTGACACCCAAATGTTGTAGGGTCAGGCGGGCTGTTCCATGAGATTAGTCGAGGTTAGCATAAGCTAGCCCGAACACTAACGGATATAAAAAAAAAAAAAAAAATACAAAAAACCCAATAAGTTGGTCTGATTTCATTTGGGTCTTCCAAAATGGATCATCTATACCAAAAACAACTCATTAGCCTCCTCTATTATGCTATGTACATCTTAGATTGAGACTAAGGTACTTTGTTGGGTGAGGCTTGATTTGAATGTGAACTAACCATCAGCTAGGTAAAGTCTTGCAGAGGAATTTGGTGAGGTCAATGATAGGATGGGTTCGCAATCAACATTTGGCCAGACATGAAAAGTTAAAAAGGAAAGATTTTTCACTCATAAAAAGGTGCTAGCAGGTCACTTTCTATATATGCAGTTTTTGTCAGGGATATCCAGTTGTCAAAGAGATTGAGGGTGATTCAGCATAAAGGGAGAGCTTGGGAGGAGTTCCGAAGTGTGGAACACTCTAGAAGTGTCATTTACTTTTCATTTTGGAGATACTTCACTTTAGAGTCTCCAAATGTTAACTTCTTTTACTTCAGATATTTTCAGACACCGATCACCAACAATTGGATGGCGCTTGCAAATATTTTTGGTAGTTTGGATGGCCCTTTAGAAGGACGAAGTGTCAGAAAACAAAGTGTCCACATTGGACACTTGTCTGACACGGATACGTCCAGTGATGCTTTGGGCACGTGTCCAACATGCGAAAACCATCCTTTTTTATTTCAAACACGTGAAGACATGCTATAGACACACCATTTATGCATAAATAATCAAACCTTTAAGCAAACGAAGCGTTTGACAGAGGCGGCCAATAACAAGCATATATAGTCTTCATTCATGTTCTTTTTTAAATTTGTTTTAATAGTGTTGTAAAAAAGACTAATGTAACTTGAGTTTGATCTTTTAATATTATCTAACTAGATATATATGTATATATATGATACCGTGTCTGTCTCCTATATTTCAAAAATTAGTGTCCCCAAGCCCATGTCCGTGTCCTTGTCTCATGACTGTGCTTCTAAGGTGACCCCCCAGTGTTGGCTTGACCTTAGTCTTTTTCACTCTTGTTCTTAATGAAAGATGTTTTCTCATATCAGAAAAGTCAAACACACACACACTTCATTCTTTCCTATCTTAAGTAGCATTGTCATGAAAAGTCAAATATAACTAAATGATCCAGCAATTTGATCTGGCTACATCCTGACTTAATGCAAACCTTGAATCAGGCAGCCTCAAAAACAGTTATTAGTTCTCCTTTAGACCATGCCTCTCAACTACTCAAGTACTAGAGAGTGTGGCTACAGTGTTTCCTTATTGATAACATGAGAAAATAAACTAGGAATGAAACATACCTGTTCACGTACTCAAACCCTTTCTTAAGCAACTCAGGCTCAATAACCTGCAAAAAACGATAGAAATGCTAAATTAATCTGCCTGTGTCTAACAGATTCCACGAAAGGTTTCATTTCATATATGCAAGTTTACAGCAAACCTGCGGAGTTTGCATTTCCCAAAGGGTTTTCCTGTCCAAGGTTCTTTGGACAAAACGATCATCGTTTGCCTGAAAAGTGAAAATTAATTGGAGAATTGTTGACAAAAAGGTATGTACATTACATGAATGCATATCCATGACAAAGTTCTAAGTGCACAATATGATGTATATGCATTACACTAAAGCGTGACTAGCTATCAGATAGATATAGCTGAAAGTAGTTTACCTTTTCGGAAAAAAGAATCTGCATGACAAAATTCTAAATGCACAATTTTTCCTCAAACAATTTGACAACGTAAAAATGGAAAATAATACAACAAGAGGCTTCGTCGATGTAAATGTAGACAATTGAAACTTGCAGAGAGATAACTTATCAAGAGATTTTTTTTTTTTTTAAGTACCACTTTAGGTTTATTATATCATCAATAGTCCCGAAGCAACCTACACTAATGAGATATGCCCCACAAAATCTAATATACGCCCATGCAGCAAGGAATATAAATTAAAGGAAAGATTAATGATCCATATTAGAATGAAATTACAAAAGAAAGAGGGAGGAGAGCCAGGCCCCATAACCAAGGAAAGTTTTTAAAAATCCTCCCATTGTTTAATTTTATGTAGTTATTTATTTATTTCTTTATTATTATTATTATTATTATTATTATTATTATTATTATTATTTTGGATAAGAAAGGAGGAGCATTTTACACCCATTATTTAATTGAGAATTCAAACTGTATGCACCCAGAGACAAAAAGAGACAGACTCAAAAAAATCTCAAATGACATCATCATAGAGTTGATCACCAAAAAAATTCCATTGTTCCTTTCAAGCCAATGCGGCTAAAAGAATGCTGAAATAAAGTGGATCGAATGGGTATTTTTGTGACTTTTGAAGGGGTGTCCCCTTAATGTATGCGTAAGAAGAAGGTTGTGGTTCATGGCAGCACCACCTTCCAACTATGGGTAGAAAAAGTGAAGTCCCAAAATTTCTAGCGTACTAGCAATTGAGAAAGATGTGGCTCTGTGTCTCGGCATCATTTCTGCTAAGCAAGCAGGAGAGATGTATAAGCCAGAGAGGCGTCTACATAGAATCATGAGTGCTTAAGCTCCTATAATTGAGTTCTCACCAAAAACAAACAAATAAACAAATTAGGAAGGATTTGAGGGTGAGACCATAGTAGAATTAAGAAAATATGAAAATATTTAAGGAAGTATGGGAGTGAACGATTAAGAAAATATGCAGGAATGAACGCAGTCCTTAAAATAGTTTTAAGCGTGAAGATATGGTCGAAAAGAGGTGTGAGCATCAGTTTTTCTATTTTTCCCTCCAGGGAATTGAACTGGACCAAGACTGAAGAGAAAAGAGGGAGGTGGATCTCTGGGATAAAGAAAAACAGAGGCAAGAAAAAATGAAAAATTGACAGGACGAGGATTAATAGGGATATACATGGAGAGGAGGTACCAGGTGTAACAGGAGGATCTACCAGGCAAAAACCAAACCATCAGGTATGCAGATGGATAATATTTTTACCAACCAAGTTCAGTTACAAATTCTCTTCAATTTCTAAAGTCCAGCCAAAGCAATAGAGAAGTCAGCAACTTTATAATATCAAATCAATCAGTTCAACCGAGTATCTTAGGACTGCATTTGGCAAAAATGACCTATCAAATTTGGAAACAAAGAAAACATGAACAGGATTGGTTTCAAATTTTGGCTCAAAGAATTACAGGTTTAATTTTCTTAAAAAAATATTTGTCAATGTCCAAGCCAACTTGCAAACATCGCAACTAAATCTATTATCTAACACACACCCAACTACATTTGGTTGCCTAAAGTGCAAAGTCCTAGGATTTTACTACTTTCGTTGAGGAAAAATGAAAGGGCATACAAAAAACCTAAGCCCACAAAATCCTCATTGTGGAAACGGGTTCTAACTCAGAAAAATGTTGCCTAAAGAGTAATTACAAAAAATCTACAAAGTCGAAGCCCAAAGAGAAACATGGAACCTCACCAAGGACCAAATCTCACAAGGGTCCCTCTCACACCTCAAAAAAACACTATTATTTCTCTCACCTGAAAGATCCAATTACACAAGAGGGATTAGATAATGAATAGCCCATGGTTTTTCATGTAACATACCTGCCTTACACAAAGACAACTTCAAGAACATAAAAGAAGCCAGAGGCGTCCAAAGGGGAATGATAATGATAGAATAAGTCCAAGCATATACCTCTTTTATTGTAGCTTTGACCGGAACCCCAAGTACAGCTGCCCCATTCAGCTTAGCATCTTTAAGAACCTAGAAGGAAAGAATCAACATCTCATTTAATGAGCCTAATCTAGGTTATGTTCAACAAGTTTTAAGTGAAAGCGTTGCAATAGAAGTCCAGTAAGTTCTGAAGCATATCTTTCATCAGACAGAATAGAACATAAACATGAAATTTGCCAAAATTGTAATATCTTCTACATCTACTCCAATTTTCCTAATTATGTAAGTCAAGAACTGCATATCCCAAATTTGCTTCATTTGAATATGTTCATATTCGCGTTTACATCTCAAATATTTGATACAACTAAACCAAATGACTTCACATGACAAATTATATATTTAGAACTCTTTGAAGTAAGATTCGTTCCAAGCAGCAACCAGCATTGGAAATCATGTCCGTATGTGTAATCCCCAACCCCCCCCCCCCCCAACACACACACACACACCACACCACCCCCAACAAAAATAAAATAATAATAGTAAGTTAATTTGCTAGAGGAACTCAAAAAAGAAGATCCAAAAGGAGTAGAATCCAAATGTTTTCTCCGCGCCCTTGATTCCTCCAGAAACTTTCTTCTGTACATTTCTTGCCACAGATACCAAAAGCGTAGAAATCTTTCATCACTAAATTATAAATTTGATATATAGAACAAGTAACAAAAAAAAGGAAAAGAAAAAAAAGCCAGGCAACTAATAAGAATGAGAAAAAAAAAAACCTGTTGAATATCTCCTGCTAATACAAGAGGCCTGGCAGAATCATGGATGCATACAAGCTCTGAGTTCAAATCAATTGCCTGTACATTGAAACGGTAGCAAAAAGCTACTATAAGATAATGGGAGAAAAAGGAAACAGCATGAGCCACAGCATTATCAAAGAAAGTTGATCCAGTCCAGAAACTCTAATGAGATATCACATCAAACATCAAGAATCTGTAATAGCTTTTTTAACGTGCAGTTCTTAATGTAACTGCTACTATTTTGTATTCCTTCCGTTGCTGTAAACTGGAGAGCCTTTTTATACATCCTTAGGTTGTTTTATGAGAACCTGCATGCCTTCTAATTCCATTTGTATATAAACTATGCTCACTATTACATACAGGAAAACAAAACAAAATGAGACAAAAACAAAACATTATGAGCGTGCACCTGACCTGAAGGCCACTGTACACAGAATCTTGTCTCTCCTTTCCTGGAAGTGTGAATTTGATTTGAATATCAATCTTCTCTTTGGCATCTAAAAGAAGGGAAAAAAAAAATGCATGAGCTACAATACAAAGTGGAGGTAGTCAGTGGAAGATTAAAAAAACAGAAAAAAAAAAAAAAAAAAAAAAAAAAAAAACCTTCAAAAATATCCTGATAAGAAGGATCGCAAACCACAATGATTTCCTTAACCTCGATCAGATGGGAGAATGTGTACAAGCTGCACTAAGTCACCATTTAATTGCTTATAAGCTTCAAAAGTTGTGTCATAGTAAACTAAAGGTTTGCAGGAGCTAGCGATCAAGCCTAAGGAGAGCGTCATTAAATAACTGTCCTTAGAAGAGAAGTATCAAGTATGAATCAGGTCAAAATCAGAAACTGTCAAATGCAATGTTTGCATTGTCTTTTTTATTTTTCCTTGATAGGAAAGAACACCTTCCATTTAAATAATGAAGGAAACCCTAGGCTCCACTAAACGTTTCTCCACATCGTGAATGAACCTTCTATTTCTTCTAAGCCATACCTTCCAGCTTCCATAAAATAGCAAAATTGCACTTATCGAGAGGATTGTTGCCTTCTTTTAAAAGGTAGGACCCAGTAAAGCTTTATACAGGGATTACAAACACCATTCAGCCCAGCCATGGAAGGATAGCCATATCAGCAAATGGGTATGCACAATCATTGTATTTCCATTTGGTATTTCAGCAGGGCTAATAATAATTAACTATAAATTGAACATTGGATCCAATCATATATATGATTGCAGAAATTATAGCCTCATACAAATACTCATACTGCAGGCACACCTCTTTACATTTTATCCTAAGCAGATACACCGTATATATTTTTATGTTATTTTATTTTACTGTGGTATGCTTGCCTACAGTATATTGATGGAATCTATCTGAAAATTTTTGGATGCATACGGATGCCTACCAAATAGACCTAAACAATCATAATGTTTAAACACAATAAAAAAAATAAAATTAAATTAAATTAAAAAAAAAAAAAACAAAACAAAACAGAACAAAACAAAATCATGCCAAATGGTTATGTGATTGATTAAAACCCTCCTTGATACGGACATACAGAAAAATGCTACGCCTAGTCCAGCAACCTACTACAAATCATTGGGAGCTAGCTTCTTCAAATCCGTTGAAATATGCAAGCTAAAACTGTCCACACGGAATTGCAGAAAACTGAATAAAGACATTTTAATCTATATTTTACCTGTACAGGGCGATTGGTTGACCTAGAAGTGGAAGATACTGCTTTGGCATGTTTGCCTAATTGCACAAATATAAAAATTAAAAGAAAAATTAGAAAATACCATGTGTAGAAGTAAGATAATGAAGAAAATGGGTGCTAGTAAAACTTCACGTATGATCCAAACATCTCTTGCATGCACATGAATACACTATTAGTCAAAATATACGGAGCTCTGGGACATAATTACACTGAGATAAGAAAATATAACAAAAATAAGAAATAATTTTTGAAGCAAAATCCAGCGTCCTAACAGTTTATCGTAATTGTAGCAAAATAATTACACTGAGATAACAAAATATAACAAAAATAAGAAATATACGGAGCTCTTGGACATAATTGTAGCACCAAATGAACACGACTAACACACGAATTAAATGGATAAAGGGAAGAAAGTAATAACTCCATGACTTTATCGTATTTATGGTTCAATTCTAAGGAACATGAGAGAGGAGTAAATGCTCTTCACCAATATTACTAATTACCAAGGCTTGAGTTTCAAGAAGAGGTTCAGCCTCTCAAATACACAAACAATAAACAGAGAGGATAAGAATAAAACTATCAGAATATTAGGTAAGTAAAGACGTTGCTGTACCTAACCTAAATAAATGCTAAAGATGGTCAACCAAGCAAGAGAGTAAAGTACAGCACACTAAACAGAGGTTATGTCTTAAAATTTATAACAGTTGTTCAAGGAAAGAAAGCAATCAAACGATTAAATAATAAGTCATGTATAATGGAACTATGGAAGTCAGAATGATGGTTAACTAAACTGGAAAATTACGAAAAGAAGAAAAAATAGGTTGGTCGTTTGTTTTTGGGTAGCAAACGAAAGATTCATAATTGTCCACAAAGTTGAGGACCCTACATTGTAAAAGCAATGGATCTAACAATCTTAATAGGCTAAAGAAGCTAATGGTCACTTTTTCGTTGCCAATTCGTTTTGAGATGGAACCTTATATTATCTAATATCTATAATATGGTATCAGAGATCATAAAGCCAAAATGAGTCCGTCCAAAAACAAAAATTGGGATCTTATCGAAGAATGATGAACCCAAAGAGGCACCATACTGGGGAGCATGGTAAGAATCACAAAATCAAAGGACTTCACAATAACTTACACCCATCCTTTTTCCCTTGCCTCCAGCCAACAGAATGACAGAAACACTTCTCTCTTTCACGAACTCAGAGCCCTGAAAATTGTTAAAAGAGAAAATGTAAGCGCATAGAACGAACAAGAAAAAAAAAGGAGTACAAGTATAAGAAAGTAAGTCACCCCCTGTACAATTTAGCAACAAGTAACCTATCTAACTTACATCCCCAACTTCAGCAGCTCTGCATTTGATCACCGACTTGAGAAATTTCTCATTTCGCCTAAAATTATACTGAACACCTGAGGAAAGACGAAAAGCAATATATCAAGAGCATCAAAATAATCGTCAAAATAAAAGAAATTACAAAATCGCTTCAGAAAACGTTTAATGGATAGCCAAGAAACCAGAAGCAATGTCCACTCACTCCCTTCGAATTGTCAGTTCGTTTCCAATACAAGTAACAAAAATTTCTCCCAACCTACATGCACTTCAAAATCCAAACATGACCAACTCTTCTAGGAACCAAACACAATGCAACAAACGAAAACTAGCGTGGACTGACCTGCAAACTGGAGGCTGAAATGAGAAATCGATGGACCAATTTTAGCGGGAAATGTTCGCTGTTTTATTGGGAATTCATTGGAAGAAAAGGCTGAGAAGCTGCAGTTCACTCGAGGAAAATGGCTTACATTTACCATCTCTCTCTCTCACTCTTCACACTTGACTGAGAAACCAAGAGGGCAAAAAGGAAAATGCTCTCCACTTTCAGTGCTAACTTTATCGAAAATATAGGAAATTACTAGTCAAGGGCATACAATTACAAAATTACCCCTGACTACACTAATTCTGTGGTATCCATAGATGGTAGCGTGAGAACTGAGAAGAGAGAAACAAAATTCCAAATTTGTCTTTTTGCACCTTCTACATTCACGTGCATGATGTTTTTTGTTTGTTTAGTCGTACAAAGGTTTTGTTTTATGTTTACAAATTTATAAGTTCACCTATGCATTTGATGTATGTATTCTCTAAACTTGTATTCACTAATTTGAAAAATCTACAATTGAAAACAAATATTACAAATTTAGAGTAGTATAAAATAATTATTATCATAATTTAATTAATATTTAATGAAAGAGTTTGAAATAAGAAAGTGGTAGCAAACATGATGCAAAACACTCTAATTACATCAATTTAAAGATTAAACATGCTTAATCAAACTGAAATGCAGTAAAAGTAACACTTTCTTGTTGTAGCTTCAAGTTTGAGATGAAATCCTTCAAATTTCTGATCACGAACTCTTCGTGAACCACCACACTTGTCTTCCTCGTTATTCTCAAGCCTTAGAACGAATGGTGGGATCCGAATTGACAAGAAATTGGAGCAAAAATGTGAATAACACACACAGTTTTGATTTTGGAGTTAGTGAGACTTTCCTGTAAAGTTTCACTTAATTGTCAACCATTGTTTCAGTTTTCCTTCTCTTATTTATAGAGGAAACCATGCAAATCAAATTTACATGTTAATTGATACCAAACATGGTGAATAAGATGGTGAATTTGAGATGAGAAGATGAAGTTGAAAAATAGATCTCCACCTCCTACTTCAACATGCAAAGTGGGATTATCCTC
The DNA here is from genome assembly GCA_030954485.1 of Citrullus mucosospermus. Lineage (NCBI taxonomy): Eukaryota > Viridiplantae > Streptophyta > Magnoliopsida > Cucurbitales > Cucurbitaceae > Citrullus > Citrullus mucosospermus. Next base: position 10,425,731 of record CM062064.1, on the reverse strand, counting down.
AAAATCCAAAATCTCATTTTGAGTTTGAAATTTAAAATTGATTTCCAAAATTTAAATGACATTAATTAAATATATTAATTCAAATAATTAATTAACTAATTAATTAATTATATTAAATTAATATTTAATATTAAATTAATAATTTTTCCATTTTTCCCACGATTTCAAATTCGATGAATCTCTATTCAATGGGATAATATTTAAATCATTATTAATTCTCCAAATTCGTCTAATTCATAATTAAACGAATAAACTGTAAGTTTTGCTCTTTAATTGAATTTGAACACTTCAAATTCTCTCAATATACTGTTCTATGGTTTAGTCTACGAGCTAACAAGGGGACCTAATAAACCTACAGACCATGAGCTCCAATTTTTCGAATTTAACTGGCTAAACTCTTTAACTTAGTTAATTAACATTCGTTAACTACCGGGTCACTCCACTAAAACTCAATAGTTGTACTCTCCTCACTGTAAATATATTTATGTTCACTTTGATATAACCAATATTAGTAACTTCGATCATTCACAAGTTGTTCGTAATTACAGCTGGGTCAAAAATACCATTTTACCCATGTAATTACCTCTTGTCCCTTAAGTCCCATTGATCCTTTAATGAACAATTGGTTTATGGTCAAACCAACAAACCGAGTCCCTCTCGAGTCAATGAGAGGGTGGGGCCCCTTTTCAAAACTCAAAGTCAGTACTTAAGGGAACAACTTCTCTAATATCCTTAAATAAGGTAGGAATTAATTCCATCTTGCAGGATTATGTCTCCAGCTATCTACCTAGTCTTATTCCTAAAATGGGGAGCATATTGAGTCGACGAATCTGACCACTCTCACCCATGCAGATTAAAGGATAATCTCAAATGAATAGCAGTTCACAATTAGCTCGGGATTAAAATCGAGTTACCTAGGTCATCAGGTTTAAAATGATCAGTATTAACAGTAAATGGTGTTATAAAGTAAAAGTGATTATTTTGTGGTCCAATCTTATGCAAACTCATTGCATAGGACACCCCCACTCATATGTCTCCACATGAACCATTTAGGATCACACCGTTTGTATCAAATACAAAGTGGGCCGCACCCATAGTGTCCCTAGGATAAGGTACCCAACTTTTATCCATATATTATAGACTATTTTGGCTATTACCTAAACTTGATCCACTTTTATGTCACCACATAAAGTCTAAGTATTCACTTTATAGCCAAGGAATCTTAGTTTATTGGATTTAATAGATGCAATTCACATATTTAATAACTATTTTACTAAATAAATCTTGATAACAACTTTATCGAAAATAAGTTCCATAATTTACAAACTATGAGTTTTAGGACATAAAACCTAACGTTTAATAGGTAACTTGTAGGGCTATTTTCAAATATAGTAAAATGAACCAAAATATTTACAAATATAGCAAAATATCAATGTATAACAATGATAGACACTGTCACACCCTACTTTTAGGAAACTAATGCGTTGAAGAGTCTATGAAGAAAAGAAGTAAAAGATCATGTTGGACACATGGTCAGGACCAAGGTAACGCATGGTATGGGTGGACGCATGGAAGTAAACTGAGAAGGGAAAAAAGTGAAACGCATAAGAGAAGATGTACGCATTGGCGATGGTAAGACGCTTAAGCAAGAAAGGAATAAAGTTATGTTGTGAAGTGTTGAAAGAGATCTAAGTCTCGGAAAGATAGAATACTATAGCAAATTGAGTAACGGATAGACTATTAGCAAGGAATGTTCACAAGTGTTGGATAAAGTGGAAGGATGAGAAGTAAGCTAAAAGGTTGGAGCAAGAGGTGGACGCATACTAATTATCATCGGAGATATTTCAGTACAAGGAAAAGGTTAATTGAAGAACCTTGGATTATAAGCCCAAGAACACATAGAAGGATACTCAAGGAATGTCCAAGGATAGGAAGATGGTCATGGACGCAGGATGAAGGTAAACGCAATAGGACCAATGCATAGAGGAAGAGCTTGAGAAGGAATTGTTATCATTAACGCCTAGTGGCATTGTGTAAGCACTGGTTTATAATAGTGCGGCTATGTGTTGAAGGTGATCACGAATGGTTGTTGTGAGCTGAAGTAGTCGCCGTGTTGGCGGGGGAAGAAACGTACTTGGCTTACCATGCGTTGGTAAGGTTGTCATATGTTGTGGTCCCTATGCGTTGAAGACAGAGTTGTCTCTATGCGTCAAAGACAGTAGTGTAGTTGGCCGAGAGTTAGAAAAGTGAGTAGTGAAGCTCAAACCTTAAAGAAAACTCAACGAACGCATGGAGGCGTTGTGTTGAATGAATACTTGTCTATTGGAAAATGTTGGATGCATAAGATAAGCTTACAAAGGCTAGGTGGCTTCATATAGACTTGACACCTTAAAAGTAGGAGGCGTTAAAAAGGCATGTTAAGTGTTTCATGCAAGGTGACACTGGGATTAATGCATGATTAGTCAGACATGCAGCGTGACATGTGGCAAACAAGTGGCAAAAGGAGAGGAGAAGTTGGATGGCAAGCTCTCTATAAATAGAACTTTGAGGGAAAAAGAGCGACTGATGATTCTGATGTAAGAATTCTTGAGAGAAAGGGAAGAAAGAAGGTATTCTTGACAACTTAGACATTCGATGTTAAAGAAGTTACCTTGCGTCGAAAAGGGGTCAATCTTGCGTTTAAGACAAACTCAACGTTCAAGGTGAACGCCGCGATCGAAGATAGGTGATGCATTCAAGTTAGACCTTGCGTCCAAGAGAGGTCGACGCATCCGAAAGAAGTAAGAAGAGTTAGGCTGCACCTTGCGTTAGTCATCAACCTTGCGTGCGTCCAACCGAACTGACAGAGGAACGTCAGTCTTGCATTCCAGAGTTAGAACGTTGCGTCCAACTGAGCTACCAGAGAGTGGAAGCAGCTACCTTACGGGTTAGAAGCTCAAACCTTGCGTTCAAGGAGCTCGGGAAAGTAGGACCTAAAGGGAAAAGAGGAAATTTCTTAAGTGATTTGTGAGTGACTCTTTTCTTTCTTTGAAAACGAAATTTATTGAAAATGTTCTTATGTGATATGGCTTTGAGATGACTGTTTTCCTGAAAAGCATGATGTTTGACTATATTATTCAAAAGGCATGTTTTATCTGATTACTATACGATGTTGAAAGGCATGTTGCGAGATGTTGTTTATCAAGAAATATTCTGTTTTCTGTGAAAGGTTTCATATGAACTAATTATGTAAACTGGCTTCTAAAATGTTTTAGAGGAGGCTCGGTGCTGATGGACTTGAGAAGGCACGTGAGTTTCCCCGGGACCCAGTACTGAGGGACATGAGAAGGTACTTGGGCAACCCGCCATATTCCTATGTGCACATAGAGGTTGATTAGCTGGTGCGTCGAGTTTTGCTCCGCATCGAGCTAGGGATAATTACGACGTTGTGTGTGTTGAGTCTTGCTCCACCCCAACTAAGGTTGATTTCGACGTTGAGAGCGTTGAGCCTTACTCTGCCTCAACTAAGGGAAAAGATTGAAAAACCAAACGGTTTTCTGTTTAATTATTCTGGAAAACGATTCTATATGTTTTGGAACGGATTTACGAGATTGATAAGTTTTGTGGAAAATATGTTTCTGTTGAATTCTCATGCTAAATCCTTGTTTTATGCGTATTGATTTAACATGTCTGTTTTCGAACAAAAGATAGTTTTATAAAACCAGTCACTCACGGGGCTTTAGCTCACGCCTTCCCATGTTTTTTTTCTAATTTTCCAGGTAGCAAGCGAGTTCGGGATGCTTTGCCTACACAAGGACCTCGTTTGGGCCGTCTTTAGTGATAGTGGTTGGACAGTGAACCTTACAGAGGAGTCAAGGTTGCTGTCTTCACATCTCCTCTCGGGTTTTGGAGGATAATCCGGAGGGGGTGTGACAGACACTGATAGACTACTATCATCTATCATTGTCTACTAGTGTCTATCATCGATAGATATTGATATTTTGTCATATTTGAAAATATTTACAGTAGTTTTGTCCTTTAAAACAATTACCCTAACTGGGACTAATTTTATGATTAATGAATATATTATTTCAAATACATTTCAAACCATTATTTAAATTAGAATCCACCAAATACACATATGAAAACATTAAATACAACTTTGTTATCATTTAATCTCTAGTTTTTTTTTCAAATTACTTGACAGTCTTATGACCTAGGGCAAGTATATATTGTCAACTAAGTAATAAAATGGAGAGTAAACTAAGTATTAAATCCTAAGAAAACATAATTGGTGAAATTTCAACTTTTCCTCTCCAAAAATAAAATTTTTAAAAAAATAATTTTTCAAATGAGACTTCTAAATTCTAAAATTGACAGCTTTCCACCCACAGATTGATGGCCTAATCGAGCGCCTAAATCAGATATTAGAGGACATGTTATGCGCTTGTGTGTTAGATTTTCCAGGAAGTTGCGACTCCCACTTGCATCTTATGGAGTTTACTTATAATAACAGCTACCGGGCTACTATCAACATAGCTCCCTTTGAGGCCCTATATGGGAAGAGTTGCAAGACTCCTGTTTGTTGGGATGAGGTTGGTGAAAGAAAGTTGTTGGGACCTGAGTTAGTGCATATTACTAATGAAGTCATTTAGAAGATTAGGGCAATGTTGTAAACAACCTAAAGCAGACAAAAAAGTTACGCCGATGTGCAACAGTAAGATTTGGAGTTTAAGGTAGGTGATAAAGTGTTCCTGAAAGTGGCACCTATGAGAGGTGTTCTGAGATGTTGGAGAGTTATGTGTTGGATCTCGTATTTTGCTCTAAGGGTGGTGAGTTGGTTGTCCTGTGATTTGTCTTAACATTCGTAATTACCGTTGGACACTATTCAAGAATATTCCTCTTTCTTTGTAGGGCGGCAGTCTGCAGATATTTTCAGATAGATTCTTTTTCCTTATTGGTTTCTATTGCGTACAAAGTGGATTGGATGTTATAATTTTAGTACAAAGTTTGCAGCGAGAATTACTCAAATATGTTCATTAATCAGCGAGTTTTCCTATAAAAATTCAAGTGTAAGCTTCTATAGGTTTCCTGGTGAGATCAGGGTCGAACGCAGGGATTTGTGATAAATTAGGCGTTTATACTAGATACAAAAGCTATGCGGTGATGGTACAAGTATTATGTTCAAGAGTTTTATGTGCCTAAAACTATACATAAAGAATAAATAAAATTTCCTACAATTAACATGGTGAGGTGGAAGCGGAGAATGTTAGTCAAATGTCATTTACAGTCAGATAGCATGCGTTGAGAATGACAATGGAATCATGCGATAATAATAGAGTTAACGCAGGAGCTAGTCATTACTTAAGCATATCTAAGTATATTTACATACCTATAAACTTTGGGTTTGAGAAACCATCTTTTGATGTTTCGACGCCACATTAATCTTATCTCTAAGACGCATGGTAAGTTTGCGTTGGCAAAAGATGAACTACATCTTTGAAACTCATCTAGTCTTGATAAATGCTAAAGATTAACCATCTATTCTCTCGAGCTAGACAGTCGTGCTTGTTAAATTTATTTGTCAGACAAATCTATACAAGCTAATGGTATACATTAATCAAGATGTAAATATACTTAATAGTGCTTAAGAACAACTAGCTTCTAACATCTGCTCATTCAATCATACAAGCAACATGGTGTAAAGTATTTAATATGGAAATGAATGGAAGATAATCGTCAATCGAACTTATATTAAGTAAATAAATCATTCTCTCGAATGTTATTAATAAAGCATAAGTAAGAAGGAGGGAAATGAAGAAAGAACAGAAATGGAAGGCGTTAAGCCGCCACTGGTAATGTCTTGCTTCATGGAGGCTTGAGATGGTTGCTATCTGATACATAAATGACATAGGGTGAAGGTTTTCACTCACTGGGAGATGACTCTGAAAATTCTCAGAATCTTTCTCATAGAAGAGCTTCAAATGGAAGTTGGTTATGGTGAGGGAGAATTTGTGCAAAGCTTTCGCTTCTTGAACTCCTTTCTCTCCTCCTTGAATTGAGAAGCTTTGGGCTATTTATAGGTGTCGAAAAGGTGAACTCATGATGACCTGACATCTTTGCATTAAATTCCATGCCCTGTTGCGCAAACTTTTTACATCGTCAGCCCATTGGTTCTGCCATGATCTGATCTCAGGTATATTCTTTTGTAAATGGTGCCAACGCATGGTAATACATATTACACAATTCAAATGCCAAAATCATGCGTTTAGCCCTAAAGTTACTATAATTATTTCAAATAATGAATATAATAACTTGTATTTCTACAAGTTATCAGTTTTGTCTTCCTTCTCTTGTTGATTTGGTCGGCAGGTTTAAAAGGCAAAAAGCGTTGTGTGCTAGGGTTGCCGTTTTGAATCATCCTTAGAAAGCTTGTGTTTTGTGTGTGGCCTTTCTCATCATATTGACAAAAGCTCCTGCTCTTACAACATTCCGTTGTGTGTTCGATGATGAGTGATAAATTCACAGAAGTTATTATCTTAATCACAAAACAAATATTGTTGGTGTCAAGGGAAGCCTTGAGACTCATTGTGTGAGGAGGGAGTTCTCGCATATCTGAAGTTCAATCCATCCAGTTAAGGGAGTTCACTTGAATTTGAGTAAGATATTGATTTAAGAAGATTCACAGGCACCAATTGATTTTGCAGTGTAGTTAATCTAATATTGTTCAACTTAGGGGGAGCCTAAGTGAAAAGAGAGGAAGTCTCACATCTAGGGAGGGCCTAGGTGAACATCAAGTCAAGTGTAACGACAGTTATTATAAAATTGAACGTTTTACAAATAAGTTCCTTGTTGTACTCACTTGACATTACAATATTAGCGAATTATCCTTCTCGGGCAAGTAGCCTCCCAGACGTAGGTGTGTATCACCAAACTGGGTTACCAATCTCTGTGTCATCTTTATTTCATATTGTTGATGTGATGTTAAATTAGTTGTCAACACGTTTAACATTCTAATCACGCAAGTCATCACACATTCTTTTCATGAGGTTTTGAAGGAAGGAGAAGTTGAGTCTTCGATTCATTAGGCCATTTGAAATATTGGAACGAGTTGGGCCTATAGCTGTTGCTCTCTGCAGTTCATCATGTCTTCCATGTTTCCATGTTAAGAAGATATATGGCAGATTTGTCCTATGTGGTGGATTATGAACCTTTGCAATTGAATAAGAACTTGAATTATGAGGAGAAGTCAATTCAAATTCTTGCAAGGGAAGTGAAAGCTTTCTAGTGAAAGTTCAATGGCAGAATCATCAATTCGAGGAAGCGACATGAAAATGGGAGGATGAGACCAGCGACGCCGCCTCGGTCAGTCACTTGCAGGTTGCTGTTGATCAAGCCATGGATCGAATCAAGTCATCCACGTTGCTGCCAGTTTACGAGCCCAACCATCAGTGAGTCCTTTGCCATTTGCTACCGTCTATGTGAAAACCTCGTCACTATCACCAGATCTTATTTTCTCTTGGATCCAACCGTCGATCGTTGCGCATTGACGTTTAAGCTTTGGTCGCTACTCATTGTAGCCCACCGCCGTCGTGGGTTTGCTGTCTCTAGTGTTGATGGTCTCTGGAATCTCTGTTTTTGTGTAAGTTCTTTGAGTTCTTCAAGGTTTTGGTTCCCAATTTTGGGGATGTGTCTAAGTGTTTTCACAATCTGGGTATGGTTGTTGAATTTAAGGTTTTGAGGGATTTCGGCTTCGTCATCGTGTTGTTTAGCAAATTTGGAAGCAGGTTTAGCGAGATTTTGATGAGTTTTGGCACTTTGGGCCTTTTTGGATTAAAGGTAATGGTTGAAAATTTAGTTATTAAATTTTGATTTGTGGTTTATGTTTAGTTTGGGCTACTTAATCGAAGGTGGAGTGAATTTTGGACAAAGCTACCTTTGGGGGCTGATTCAAGACCTTTTATTCTAGATAAAAAGGATTTTTTGTTTGCTAGTTGGTGTGGTCATAAATATAAAGTAAGTACTCTTACTACTAAAATCGCCCTTAGGCCAAAAGATATATCGTTTGATAATGTTATATGGGCAAATAATTCACATATAACATTCTTGCCCATTTTCAACTCTTTCACAATTGAGATTAAAAATGTTATATGTGAATTATTTACTACTTTAAGCTTGATTGTTCTATGCAAAAAAATCAAATATATGCACTTTTATATCAAAATACTTAGGTTTAGTAGCTAAATAATTATAGAAATGAGAATTATCAGCACCCAACTATATCAATATACTATAGATATTTTAGGTTATTACTTGAACTTGTATTAACACCCAAAAGATGCTACTTTCCTTAGCTTAACTCATGATTTTTATGCTATTTAATGTGTTAATTGCTTATTTTATAGGTATCAAGCATCCAAGAATTAGAATGGAGTGTTTGGGAGCAAATGGAGCTAAAATGGATCAATTTAGAGCCCTAATGAAGCAATTAGACCAAAAGAGGCAAAAATATCAAAACTACCACTGAGGCAGAGCACCTAGGCACTTACTTGGTACTAAAATCAGTAGGCAGCAAATTAAGAAAGCGTCGCGGTGCTGCGTGAAATTAAAAATTTGTACTTCGCTTTTTAGGTCATATCTTTTGATCTGGGTGGTTATTTTGGGCGAATGACCACTCGTTTTCTTCTCTTTTTGTTCTCTATCTATGTACAATATTAAATTTTAGATTTTCTTTCATCTTTTTGGGTTGTAAATGAAATATTGGAGCTCGTTCTCTACTTCTTTTCTATGGATTATGGAGGTAAGTGAGTTTTTCTAATTTTGGAGCAAGGATCTCAATGTAATTTTGTTAGACTTCTCTTGACTAATCTAATGAATTTTGGAGTAAGGAACTCAATGTTCATATTTAGATGTATTTTCTTGAATGGATTTGACACTATTCCCGTTGATTGTATGTCTTAGCTAAAATTTGTGGCTTGAACGTTATTTATCTGTTCATCTAGCTAAAATCATAAGTTGCAATGATTGAAGTGAAGGGAATTGAATCCCGACAGAAGCGTGTAATCGCGTTCTTTGATTTATTGAAAGAATTAAAAATATAAAAGGTAAAGAAAAGGTTAAGCATCATACTTTTGCCAATCTATAATTCTCGAACCCGATAGTCTTCTCCTTGTAGTCTTCCTTTTCCAAAATATCTTCCTCGCTATGACTCTAGCAAGGATTCAGTTTGTGGGAACTGCTTCTTTGAAAGAATGGGAAGAAGAATTTTCTTAAAATTTTTCTAAGAAAATTTGGAGAATTAGTAGAGGAAGAATTTTAGAGTAATCGTAGAGATTATTCTCTTAGAGAGTGTATTCTATGAAGGCTCCCAAGGGCCTTATTTATAGAACTCTATATAGAGTTACTCCTAATCCTATTAGGATAAACCCTTCATAGAGATTTTAAATTAAATATTTAATAATATCCAATATTAATAAATATCTACCCAAATAATATCTCATATTAAATGGTTTAAAATATCTAAATCTTATTTAAATATTTATATTTTGCAGAATCTTTAATTTGGATCTCATCCTAATTAAATAATTAATTATTTGAATCCAATTCAAATCAATTAATTAATTCTCCCTCTATTTATTTTGTGCAGAATCTTTAATTTGGATCTCATCCAAATTAAATAATTAATTTTTGAATCCAATTCAAATTAATTAATTAATTCTCCCTCTATTTATTTATATGGATTTTATCCAAATAATTAATTAATTATTTGAATCATATTCAAATAAATTAATTCTTTATATTATAAAGTTATAATTTGAATCTCATTTAAATAAAATTTATAATAAATCATGCAATTAATTGTATCCAATACAATTAATATTTTCCCTCATAAATTTGAACATTTCAAAAAATTTCTTTCAACATAGTTGATCCTTGTTGGTCCGTAGTGAGCTAGCAAGGGGACGTTATGGACCTACAGATCAGAAGCTCCAACAATATGATATTAATTGGCTAAACTCATTAACCACATTAATCAATATTTTTTAACTGGGGTACTGATAACTTGTAGAAATACAAGTTATTATAGTCACTATTTGAATTAATTAGAGTAACTTTAAAGCTAAATGCATGATTTTGGTAGTTGAATTATGTAAAATGTATTACCATGCGTTGACACCATTTACAAAAGAAAATCCCTGAAAAATTATGAGCTTTTCTGTTCTTAACACAAGATTAAGAAGAAAAGAAGCACAAATAACCCAAGTACTAGAGAAGAAGTTGCTGCGAGAATAAGTGGAAACCCATGCGTCGAGACCATGCGTTGAGACCATGCGTTGAGAAAAAGTAGATACAGACGCCTGGGCAAAAGTTGTCATGTCAATATGCAAAAGGATAACACATTATTAGATCATGGCAGAACAAATGGGCCGACGATGTGAAAAGTTTGTGCAGCAGGGCATGGAATTTAATGTAAAGGTGTCAGGTCATCATGAGTTCAACTTTTCGATGCCTATAAATAGCCTAAAGCTTCTCCATTCAAAAGGAGGAGAGAAATGAGTTCAAAAGGCGAAAGCTCTGCACAAATTCTCCCTCACCATAACCAGCCTCCATTTCAAGCTCCTGTGAGAATGATTCTGAGAATTTTCAGAGTCGTCTCCTAGTGAGTGAGAACCTTCACCCTATGCCATTTATGTATCAGATAGCTACCATCTCAAGCCTCCATGAAGCAAGACGTTGCCAGTGGTAGCTTGACGTCTTCCAGAAAACCTATAAGAGCTTATACTTGGGCTTTTATAAGAAAACTTGCTTATTAATGATCATACTTGAGTAATTCTTGACGCATCTTTGTACGGAAATTATAACATCTAATATACTTTGTGCAACAAGCTATGAAACTCAAATAAAAGAAATATCCCAACAACAACAGGTACACTCCACTAAAGACCCACAGTTGCACTCTTCTCACTGCAAATATATTTTTGTGTCTATGGATATAGACTAATAATAGCAAATTAGTCTTTCACAAGTGTTCGTAATACCAACTGGGTCAAATTACCGTTTTACCCCTAGGTTACTTCTAAATCCTTAAGTACCAGTGCTTCTCTAATGAACAACCTGTTTATGGTCCAACCATTAAACAGAAACCTCTCTCGGGTCAGTGAGAGGGTAGAGGCCTTTTTCAAGTCCCGAAGACACCACTTAAGGGAACAATTATCTACTTACCCTAAAAATGGGAATGAGTGAATTCCATCTTGTATAATTATTTTTCCAGCTCCCTACTCAGTCTTGTCCCCAAGATGGTAGACATATTGAGTCGGCAAACAGCCACTCTCACCCATACAAATTAAAGGATAATCTTGATGGATAAATGAGCATGCATCGAAAGTTAATTTGATCAATTTTCACTCTAAGATGCTCAATTTAGAGGATTAAACATGCAATTAAGAAGAAAAACCAAAGTTTCAAGAACACTTACCCTTGAAGCTCCAAATTCTCCTTCAATTCTTGATGAATTTTAGCACCACTTGGTTGTAGACCACCACAAGAGTCTTCTCTACTATTCTCTAGGCTTAGATTGGATGGTGGAATCCAAAATTGTGGTGAATTTGAGAAAGGATGAAGGTTGGGAAGAAGATGAATAATGGATGAAATTTTGCAAAATTAACCCTTAATTTCACAAAATTCTTAAACCATTTTCATGTCAAAATCATCTTTATTTATTAAAGAATAACATGCAATCCAATTGCATCAAAATTTGACAACACAAAATGGTTAATTTGTTGATTAATTGTGAAGAAGACAACCAAGCTCCTAGCTTATTTAGTGGGAAAATCCAATCTTCAAAAATCAATTTTAAAATCAATTTTCAATGAATTTCCAAAATTGAATTAAAATTGATTTTTAATTTAAAAAAATTAAATAATTAAATAAAAATTAATTAAATAATTAATTAATTAAATATTATTTTAATATTAAATAATAAAATAATATTATTTTTTCCACTTGTCCCCATTTTTCTAAAAAAAAAAAATGATATGAATCTCTATTCATATGATTAATATTTAAATCATATTTAAATATTATAATTAACTCTATTTGTACGTTTAATTCGTAATTAAACGTCGATATATCGTATATATCTGACTTTCATTCCTTAAGCTAAGATTTGAATGGTTCAAACTTATTCACCACATTATCTAAGATTTTAGTCTATTTATGAGCTAGTAGAGGGACCTAATGGACCTACAGATCATGAACTCCAACGATCCGAGATTAACCGGCCAAACTCTTTAACCTAGTTAACCAACATTCTTAACTAACGGGACACTCCACTAAAGCTTGTAGCTGCACTCTCCTCACCGTAGATATATTTATGTCCATTTGATATAACCGTCATCGATAAGTCAATCCTTCACAGGTTGTTCGTAACTTCAGCTAGGTAAAATACCGATTTACCTCTAGGTTACATCTTTTCTCCTCAAGTACCATTGTCCCTCTAATGAACAATTGATTTAGGATCTAATCACTAAATCCATTCCCTCTCGGGCCAGTGAGAGAATGGGGCCCCTTGTTCAAGTCCTAGGAACAACACTTAAGAGAACAACCTCTTTTCTATCCCTAAGTTGGGTAGGAGTGAATTCCGTCTTGCAAATTCTATGTCCCCAACTATCTACCTGGTCTTATCCCTGAAACGGGAGGAATGTTGAGTAGCGATATTGAGTTTACTCTTACCTATGCAGATCAAGGGATAATTCTGAATAAACAAGAGTTTATAGATAGCTCAAGATTCAGATCAAGTTATCTAGGTCATTGATAAGTGAAATCAATCTGTGTTAATCATAAACAGTGTTAATACGTAACAGTGATTATTTCAGGGTCAGTCTTACACAATCTCAGTATGTAGAATACCCTTGCTCACATGTCTCTACATGAGCAAAAAGGCCAATCAGGGGACCCTGTGCTCAAGAAACTAGTAGAAGAAGTGAGTATGAAGTAGAGAGCAGATTATGTCTTGAGGAGTGACGGAGCTCTAATGAAATATGATAGATTATGTGTTCCTAATGACCTAGCTTTGAAAAGTGCAATCCTGGAAGAGGCTCATAATTCAGCATATGCTCTGCATCCAAGAAGCACAAAGATGTACAGAACTTTAAAATGATATTATTGGTGGACAGGAATAAAGCATGACATTGCTAAATTTGTGGTTAAGTGTTTGATTTGTCAACAAGTTAAACTAGAGCGACAGAGGCTAGAGGGCCTTCTGAATCCACTTCCTGTATTAGAGTTGAAATGAGAGCACATAACTATGGATTTCTTGTTTGGGCTCCCCAGAACTCCAAGCAAACATGATGGAATTTGGGTGATTGTTGACATGTTTACTAAGACAGCACGTTTCCTACTAGTAAAGGTCACTTTTACCCTGGATAAGCTAGCAGAACACTATGTTGGTAAGATAGTGAGCCAGTATGGAGCTCCAATATCTATCATATTAGATAGAGAACCTAGGTTTACATCTAAGTTTTGGCCTAGCTTACAGCAAACATTGGGTATTAAGTTACGTTTCAGTATAGCTTTCCATCCTCAGGCTAACAATCAATCAGAAAGAACCATTCAGACTTTGGAGGATATGTTACGTGCATGTGTGTTACAGTTAAGGAAAGTTGGGATGCACACCTACCATTGATGAAGTTTGCTTACAATAACAGTTATCATTCCAATATCGGTATGGATATGAAGTGTTATATGGTAGGCGATGTAGAACTCCTGTGTGCTGGAGTGAAGTGGGAGAAAGGAAGTTAATAGGACTTGAATTGGTGCAAGCGACAAAGAGATTTAAAATTTGAGGTCGGTGATAAATTTTTTTCTTAAACTATCACCATGGAAGGGTATTTTAAGGTTTGGGAAGAAAGAGAAGTTGAGCCCGAGATATATTGGTCCTTATGAGATTCTGGAATGCATAGGACTGTCAACCTATCGGTTGCCATTATCTATGGAGTTATCCAAAATTCATGAAGTGTTCCATGTTTCAGTTCTGAGGAAATATATTCTAGATCCCACCCATGTTCTTGAGACTCAACCTATTCAACTTAAGAAGGATTTAACATATGAAGAAGAACCTATGTAGATACTATTGACAGGAAGGAACAAGTGTTACGAACCAAGACAATACCACTTATTAAAGTCTTGTGGAGGAATCATAAAGTAGAATAAGCTACTTGGGAGAGTGATGATCAAATGAAGATCAAGTATCCTTGCTTATTCTTTTGATGATGTCAGCTAAATTTCGAGGACGAAATTCTTAGAAAAGGGATACTGATTTGTAAGCCCTAGCTCCTATTTCCCTTTGATTAAGTTTAAGTAAAAAATAAATGGGAAGTGTGAGCGAAGGACTTGAGTAAAAATAAAAATGGGATTTGTAGTGTTTGGTTAAGTAAGCTTAATTTTCATTTTGCCTTTATAAAAGGGGAAAGGAAAGTACCCAATGGTGTGTTGGGAGTTTGACCAAGAGGGAAAATATGTTGAGAGTTCGAAAATTGATAACACTTGAAATGTGCTATCTTCCTCAGCTTAACTCGAGATTATTATACTATTTAATGTGTTAAAAATATAATTTTGTAGATATCAAGCTCATGAAAGGTAGAACCGGGTGGTAGGAAGAAAACAGAGCTAAAATGAACTAATTTGGAGCCCTAACGAAGAAATTAAGCCAAATGGAAGCTAAAAAGACCAAAACACCCCCTAAAAGACCTCGTTGTGGTGCTAAAAACAGCATGCAACCGATTTTGACAGTGTCGTGGCATTGTCCAATAGCGCCGCGACGCTTCACGTAGATACAAAAACTGCACTTCGGTAATTAGGTCATATCATTTAATACAGGTGGCTATTTTGGGCAAATGACCACTTGTTTTCTTTGTTTTTCCGCTCTCTATCCATCTACAACATTCATTTTTAGGTTTTCTTTCATTTTCTTCCTGTAATTAAGAAGAACCTATGTTGGATTTTATCTTTTCCACCACCTTGGGAAGGTAAGATCTATAATTTTCTAGTTTAGAGTATTTTGGAGGAACCCGTTGTATTTTTTGGAGTATTTTGATAATAGACTGAGATTTCTTGTTTATGAGTTTTGCTCTAAATTTATTGATTGCGAATGACATTTTCTTGCTATTGATTGACAACCAATGTTTGATAGTGCAATTCAACGCTTTAGATTAACATATAATTTGTGACATGCAATTATAGGTTAGTCTCTAAGAAACAAAAGGTTAGATAGGCTTGTGATTTGTGGTCGACAACGAAGAGCATTGTTCTATATACCTAGGGGAAATCGAATAAATTTCTAATTAGGTCTTTCCAATTGGAAATTTATCCTAGCATAATCCCTAAAGCGTAATGCAGTTAGTTAAATTGATCAGGATGCTTTTCATCTAATCAAATCGGCTAATTTTATACTTTGGACTATTGGTTAGCCTTTCTAACCAATTGGGATAGTCATAGGTAAGAATGTTTCGTTTGATTGCACATCTATCATTTACTTTCATTGCACTTTATTTTCATGCATATTCAAATCTCAAACAATCCCTCCCTCCCACCCCCCCAATTTATTGCTTTAACTAAATAGTTAGCTTTGAGAAACTAATCTTTGTGCTTTCCTGTGGATCGACCCAATCTTGCCGCTAATACTACGCTTTAGTAGTAATAATTTGATTGGCCTTTTGGGAGCGACACTAAAAAGGTCGTTTCCGGGGAAGCCAATTAGTCCTTTTTAGTTAATATTTAGTTAAAGTTTTTTTTTTTTTTTTTTTTTTTTTGCTTTGATTTGTTTTCTCTTTATATGTTAAGCATGACAAGATTTTCAAGTCTTGGATGCCCAATGATGGAGCATCAAGTCTTAGTAATGACGTGAGTGGGCTTAAAAGCCAAATGGCCAAGTTGACCTTCTTGGTTGGCCAATTGGTGAGGCAAAATTCACAGCAAACAGATGTGGTGCACCCAAGGTTGCAGTGGAGCCCACACCAGGAGGTTCGCCTAAAAGGGGTATTATGGTCATTTGGACTACAAGTCTCACCGTCCTCAATGGGAGGAGTCTTTTGACTATGGATACTGAGGATGGCAGCCAAGCCCATACGCCCAAGACTATCACACCCCGCTCGTCGACTCATGCTCAATCTTCTAGCTTAGGTAAGTTTTTAGAGGTTTTGGTTATAGAGCTTGCTAACAGCACTTTTGAGTTTTAGCAGGACAACCTCTGTAGGCAACAGGTGATAGGCACTTGAAAAGTGCTTATTATTCTCTCAAATTAAGGGAGTTTTATATTAGATTTCACTTGTTTGCTAGTGATTTTCAGGTTAAAACGAGAAAAATTAGAAGAAACGACTAAAAGATCAAAACCGAGCAAGAATACGGCAAAAAAAAGAGCTGAAAAACGCATCCTTGTTGAAACGCATGATGCGCAGCGGCGCTAAGGTAGCGCTGCCGCGGCATTGAAGTATAAACGCATCAGCATGGACGCAGAGAAGCATCGCGGCGACGAGATGGCGCTGCCTCGACGCATCCTTGGTGAACGCATGACAGTGTCACAACGCTGGGACGGCGCTGCCGCGGCGCTAAAACCCGAGAGCAACTTATTTTTGGTCGCAACCCTAGCGCCGCGGCGCCAGCGTTAATTAAACGCAAGTTTTATATTTTAGGTTAAATTTTGGTGGCTAAATTCTATAAATTTGGGGGTTTTCGGCAGTCCAAGGGGGGGAGAAATATCAAGAAAAGGAAGAAAGTTGCAGAACTAAAGAAAGATCCAAAAAGGTGAGAATTAAGCGAGAGTTCGAAGAGTGAGTTAGCCGCAAGGAAGAGGAAAAGAGTTCGAGATAGTTTTGGTGCCCTTCGAAGTCCGACACGAGAGCCAAGGAGTTCGTGACGGTGCTGCCTCAATCAAGAACCTCTTTTCAGTAGAGTTTCCCTATTCTTTACACTCTTTCTTTGATTATTTTTGCTCAACATGTTTCTTCACGCTATGAGTGGCTAAACTCTTTAGTTTTAGGGTTTGATGAATTATTTGTGAATTCATGTTAATTTTGTAGACTCATGGTTTTGTTCAAATAAATATGCTTTTCATTGTTATTGTGTGTAATTCTTGAAGATTGGCCACCTTCACATGTTAGGTTAGATGTATGATCGAGAGATTATATGTTTAATTTGATCTATAACAATGAATCGTTGTTAAGCTATCCCGAGAGTAGTTAGGTTGACAATGAAAGTTGCTAAAGACTAGTTTTAATGCCATGTAATTGTGTATTGGTTTTAAGAGATTAACAATCAATCAAGTTGCATGAGAAAGAGTTGTCTTCGAGAGAAGATAACTTGGAATTAAGTTTCTAGACTTAGGCATAAGATTTACAATAAAATCCATGAAATCTATAATTTTGCATGATGAAATAAACAAGGATTCGAAACCCTAGAACTCTCTTGACTCTTGCAATTCTCCCTTTGATACTTTCTTTGCTTGATTTTTCTTTTTCCCAAAATTGAAATATTGAATTTCAATCCTCAAATAAAATTGATTCAATTCTAGAATAGCTAAGTAACTTGACCTTCCCAATTGGATCTCTAGTGGAAACGATACTCGAACTTAACCGTTTTATATTATAACTTGACCCGTACACTTGCGGTAAACACACAAAGTGCGCATCAAGTTTTTGGCGCCGTTGCTGGGGATCCAAAGAACGGTTTTTGTTATTTAATATTCATTAGAATTGATAGATCTTATTTGAGGTGTATATTATTTGATTGTTTATTTATTTGGTTTATTTTATATAATTGTTTTATTTATTTATTTTTATTTATTTTGTTAGTCTATGCCTCGAGATAATACTAACCTCCTCCCTCTTGATCCTGAGATTGAAAGGACGTGTAGAAGAAATTTAAAGGCTCAACTTAATCAAACTATGGAGATGGCGGAGAAGATACCTAAGGCAATTCGAGACTACTTTCAACCTATGTTACCGGCAAGTCAACCCGGAATAATGAATGTGCCTATCAATGTCAACAACTTTGAGTTGAAACCGGGGTTGATCCAAATGGCTAGAGAGCTAGCCTTTAGAGGAAGAACTAATGAAGATCCTCACAAGCATTTATGATCCTTCTTGAAGATATGCGGAACGGTAAAGATGAATGGTGTTTCTAATGATGCTATTAAACTAAGACTTTTTCCTTTCTCTTTGCAAGACCGTGCTAAGGATTGGTTGGAAACCATACCTCCGGATAGAATTACAACATGGGAGATCTTAGCTCAAGCTTTCTTGAACAAATATTTTCCACCGGCTAAATCTCAAAGACTAAGGACGGAGATTGGAACATTCCGCCAACTTGAGGATGAACAATTATATGAGGCTTGGGAGAGGTATAAGGATCTCTTGAGAAGATGCCCTCAACATGGGTACCCGGATTGGTTGCAAATTCAACTCTTTTACAATGGATTGGCAAGCTCCACCAAATCCATCTTAGATGCAACCGCCGGAGGGTCAATTTTTTCAAAGAATGCTCAAGAAGCCTATACCATACTAGAAGACTTGGCCACTACATCGTACAATTGGCCATGTGAACGGTCTTCTCCAAACATCCCAAAAGCCGCCGGATTGTATGAGGTGGATGAGGTAAATTCTCTCAAAGCTCAAATGGGTTCCCTTACTAATGCTCTTTCTAAATTAACTGCAGGAGGTCAAACTCAAACAAATCCACCATCTATAGCTTCTCTTGCCGCTTTGGCATCGGAAATGGGCGTTCAAGGAGATAATGAGACGGCCAACTATTTTGATAGAGGACACTATAGAAGTCATCAACAACTTCCAACTCACTACCATCCTAACTTGAGGAACCATGAAAATTTTTCTTATGCTAACAAAAGGAATGTTTTGCAAGGTCCTCCTGATTTATCCAATGTAGGTCCATCCCACACCGAAAAGAAGTCCAACTTAGAAGACTTGATGATAGAGTTCATAAAAGAATCAAGAGGAAGGACAACCGCATTGGAAAGCACCGTACAAAGTCATGGTAAGACCATTCAAAACATCGAGGTACAAATAAGCCAAATCGCCACTTCCCTCCAAACAATGCAAAAGGGAAAATTTCCTAGTTGTCCCGAGATAAATCCAAAAGAGGAGTGCAAGGCCATGACTTTGAGGAGTGGGAAAAAGCTGTCCACTCCTTTGATCATTGATGAGGATGAAGAGCAAGAGGTAGATGACACTATCCAAGAGCAAATTTTAGAAGATGAACCAAAGATCCTAGAAAAGGAGGTAAAGGTAAAAGAATCAATATCTTCAAGTAAGTCATCTAACCCTCTACCTTTTGTACCTAATACTATGCCATATCCTCAGCGTTTTAAAAAGAAAGAAATAGACTCGCAATTTGCTAAATTTCTTGAGTTATTTAAAAAGCTGCACATTAACATTCCATTTGCTGAGGCTTTAGAGCAAATGCCCAACTATGCTAAATTCATGAAAGATGTCTTAACTAAAAAGAAAAAGTTTGGGCAATATGAGATGATTAGCATGACAGAGGAATGCAGTGCAGTGCTACAAAAGAAGCTACCACAAAAATTGAAAGATCTAGGGAGTTTTACTATACCTTGCACTATTGGTTCTTTAAATGTTACTAGAGCTCTTTGTGATCTTGGTGCTTCTATTAATTTGATGCCTTTATCTGTCTATAGGAAACTCAACATTGGAGAGGTGCAACCTACCACCATCACCCTGCAACTTGCTGACAGATCATTAGCTTATCCTAAAGGTATTGTTGAAGATGTATTAGTTAAAGTTGACAAATTTATCTTTCCTGCAGATTTTGTAGTATTGGACATGAAGGACTCTGAGATTCCTATCATACTTGGGAGGTCATTCCTAGCAACTGGAAAGGCTATCATAGATGTCCAACAAGGGAAGTTGACTCTAAGGGTAAATGATGAGAATGTTGTATTTGATATTTACAAGTCCTTGAGTCATCATGATGAAAATAGTCCTTGCCATGCTATAGACATAATTGATCATACTAATTTTAAGCATGTAGAGGTTATGTTGGCTAATGATCATCTAGAACAAAGCATAATAGATGTTGAAAATGCAGATACAATCTTTGATGAAATAGCATTTTATGCTAGGTGGTTAGATAGGTTGCCAATATGTTCTAAAATAAATAAACCTATACCTTTAGCTCCCTTGCATGTTGTAAATGATATTGAGAAGCCTCAACTTGAATTAAAAGTATTACCTCTTCATTTAAAATATGCATTCTTAGATGATTTATCTTTTTTACCTGTTATAATATCTTCTGATCTTGATTCTGTGGAATAAGAAAAATTATTGAAAGTATTGAGGGATCATAAATCCGCCATTGGTTGGTCTATTGAGGACCTTAAAGGTATTAGTCCGTCGGTCTGTATGCACAGAATCTTGATGGAAGATACCTTTAAACCATCGATAGAGCACCAAAGAAGACTTAATCCCACCATGAAGGAGGTAGTTAAGAAAGAAGTGCTCAAACTTTTGAATGCAGGAATCATATATGCCATATCTGACAGTCCATGGGTAAGTCCTGTTCAAGTGGTACCCAAGAAAGGTGGCATGACTGTGGTAAAAAATGAAAAAGATGAAATGATAGCCACTAGAACTGTGACAGGATGGCATGTATGCATTGATTATAGGAAGTTGAACAAAGCTACTAGAAAAGATCATTTTCCCCTTCCTTTTATAGATCAAATGCTTGATAGACTTGCAGGTTATTCTCATTATTGCTTTCTAGATGGATATTCAGGTTATAACCAAATTGTCATTGCTCCTGAGGATCAAGAAAAAACGACATTTACATGTCCCTATGGGACATTTGCTTTTAAGAGAATGCCATTTGGTTTATGTAATGCCCTTGCTACTTTCCAACGTTATGTGATGTCTATTTTTCAGGGGCTCATCGAAGATATAATGGAGGTTTTTATGGATGATTTTTTCGTATTTGGGTCTTCATTTGATTCTTGTCTTGTTAATCTAACTCGTGTTTTGCAGAGGTGTCAAGATGCTAACCTTGTTCTAAACTGGGAGAAGTGTCACTTCATGGTGACGGAAGGCATCGTCCTGGGGCACAAAGTCTCTCAAAAAGGATTGGAGGTGGATAGGGCTAAAATAGCTGCCATTGAACAACTACCACCCCCCACCAATGTGAAAGGAGTCAGAAGCTTCCTGGGGCATGCAGGGTTTTACAGGAGATTTATTAAAGATTTTTCTAAAATTGCTAAACCCTTGAGTAATTTGTTAGAAAAGGAAGCTAAATTTATTTTTGATGATGCATGTCTACTACTCTGAAGGAAAGACTAATTGCTGCACCTATTATAGTTGTACCAAATTGGAGTCAGTCTTTTGAGATCATGTGTGATGCTAGTGATTATGCTTTAGGAGCTGTTTTAGGCCAACGTAGAGATAACATGTTTAGGGCCATTTATTATGCTAGTAGGACTCTTGATAATACTCAACAGAAATACACTACTACTGAAAAAGAACTATTAGCTGTAGTGTTTGCCATTGATAAATTTAGATCATACTTGCTTGGCTCTAAAATAGTGGTGCATACTGACCATGCTGCTTTAAAGTATTTGTTCATTAAGAAAGATTCTAAACCTAGGCTAATGAGGTGGATATTATTGTTACAGGAATTTGACTTAGAAATCAAAGACAGGAAAGGATGTGAAAATGTGGTTGCAGACCACTTATCTAGATTTGAGAATGAGGAAGCTAAATCATGGCCCCCAATTGTTGAGATGTTCCCTGATGAACAACTGTATCAGGTAAAAGATAGTTTGCCCTGGTTTGCTGACATAGTTAATTATCTTGCAGGAGAACATTTGCCACCTGACATGAATTATCAACAAAAGAAAAGATTCCTGCACAATGTTAAGTCTTACCATTGGGAGGACCCACTTCTCTACAAGGTTTGTGCTGACAATATGATAAGAAAGTGTGTACCTCAAGAGGAAGTGGTAAGTATTCTAAATTCATGTCATGCCTCACCCTATGGAGGTCATTTTGGACCCACTAGAACTGCAGCCAAGGTACTTCAGTCAGGATTTTATTGGCCATCCCTTTTTAAAGACTGCTACACCTTTGTTAAGTCATGTGATAGGTGCCAACGTACTGGCAATATTTCTAGACAACATGAGCTTCCAATGAAACCTATCTTGGAAGTGGAGTTATTTGATGTTTAGGGTATTGACTTTATGGGGCCTTTTCCTATTTCTTCTAATGGCTACCTATACATTCTAATTGCAGTAGATTATGTATCTAAGTGGGTAGAAGCCATAGCCACTAGGACCAATGATGCTCGCACTGTTTTAAAATTCTTGCATAAAAACATTTTCACACATTTTGGTACACCTAGAGCTATTATTAGTGATGAGGGCTCTCACTTTTGCAATAAACTGTTTGAATCCATGATGCAAAAATATAATGTTAAACATAAAATTGCTACAGCTTATCATCCTCAAACTAATGGCCTTGCTGAGTTATCTAACAGGGAAATCAAACAAGTTTTGGAAAAGACAGTCAAGACAAATAGGAAGGATTGGGCCCTTAAGCTCGATGATGCACTGTGGGCCTACCGCACAGCTTTCAAAACCCCAATTGGTACTTCCCCGTATAGGTTGGTGTTTGGAAAGGCTTGTCACTTACCGGTAGAGCTCGAGCATAGAGCTTATTGGGCCATCAAGAAGCTGAACATGGATTTCGAGAAAGCTGGTGAGAAACGCCTCTTAGAACTCAATGAGATGGAGGAGTTCCGTGCTCAAGCTTATGAGAATGCCAAACTTTACAAAGAGCGCACTGCGAGATGGCATGACAAGAAGATCACCTCACAAACCTTCCTTCCAGGACAAAGAGTATTACTTTTTAACTCACGTTTACGCTTGTTTCCATGAAAGCTTAGGACACGATGGTCAGGACCCTTTATCATTGTCAAGGTATCCCCACACGGAGCCGTGGAACTACAAGGTAACAATGGAACAACCTTCAAAGTGAATGGTCAACGATTAAAGCACTACATCGGTGATGAAGAACGCGGACTTGAGAACTTGACTTTCATTGCATGATCTAGTAGTCCCGTCTAGCTAGAAGACGTTAAACCAAGCGCTTATTGGGAGGCAACCCAATTTTATTGCATTCTTTACTTTTTTATTTTATAAATCTTGGAGTCACTCATATGCTTTATCTCTCAGGAACGTGATTCATCACACAAAGTACCCCTTACACCAAGCCTGTTTGGTGGCTTCCCGTTTGCTCCCAGGCTTGCTCTTTCCTTGATTAGATGCCCTTATGCATTGGGGACAATGCATGATTTTAAGTTTGGGGTGGGAGGTGTCTTTCGTACTTTTGTGTGTTTTCTTATTCTGCTATGCATGTTAGTGAAGGTTTTAATGATCATATGCATGTCAATGTACTTTTGTGTCTTTTCTTATCCTGCTATGTATGTTATTAAAGGTTTTAATGATCATATGCATGTCAATTTTTTTTTTTTGAAACAATATTTGAAACAAATTTTTGAAAATTTTGGAGCTTTCAAAGTTAATGGGAATGTTGTTTATGGTTGTGTGCCTTGATGTTGATTGCCCATGATGAGATTCGAATTTGCATGATAGATGACTTATTGTGGAAATAGAATAGCACTATCTTGAGTTAAATTTATTTAAGTCCCTCTTAAAATCTCTCATATTTTTGAGCACGTAGCCACTTTTATTTAGAATCTTTAACTGAAAAAAGGATTAAGTTGGGTGTATTTGGTTGTCACTTCGAAAGGCCCCACCGGTTAGGGAGTGGAAATGCATGATAGCTTGTAATCTTAGACTAAGGAAAAAGAAAAGAGTATACATGCCTTGAGAAAAGAAAAAAAGTGTACACAAAATATATGAGTTTTATTTGTCTATCTTTTTAAATGTTAAACTTGTAATGAGTATGCATGGATAGGGGTAAAAAGAGCTGCCTTTGCTGTGATCAGTAAGGACGCCTGGGAATTGACTAGGTACGAGTCCCTACAGTGGATGTGTGAAAGCTAGTGCCTCTAGGTAAAAGAATGCAAGTTTGGGCCCATGAAAAAATATATATATATGATTGAAAGGCACCTTAGTGGACATATTACGTCCAGGAAGTTGCAAAGGGATTCCCGAACAACCCTGCAATCATACAGGACGTCAGAATAACTGGCGCGTTACAGAGGGCCTCGTTTCAAAAAAATACGCCGTCTGGGGGCTTTACCGGGACTAACTAGTAAAAGGCCCAAAACCGGAAACGATCTTAAAAACCAATCGCGTTCCAGGGCACTGCCTTCCTTCCGCTAAAAACCAATCGCGTTCCAGGGCACTTGAATGCATGAAAGCTTAAAGATTGGTGCATGAGCTAGAGTAGGGGGAAAACTAAAGAAACTCTCTTAAGTCCTATTTTGAGCTCTAGTATTTTAAATTGAAGGAGGCTTGCACACACACACATGGGAGATAGCAAGATTTGGCCTTGAATAATTATAACAATATAGATATGCTTGCATGTTTCTACTGAAGCTCTGAATGCTATTCTCTGAAACATGAGTCAATTGCACACTTCTTCATCTAAAAAACTCCCTATTATTTGATTTTATTCTTTGCTCAGGACTAGCAAATCTTTAAGTTTGGGGTGTTGATAAGCACTTGAAAAGTGCTTATTATTCTCTCAAATTAAGGGAGTTTTATATTAGATTTCACTTGTTTGCTAGTGATTTTCAGGTTAAAACGAGAAAAATTAGAAGAAACGACTAAAAGATCAAAACCGAGCAAGAATACGGCAAAAAAAAGAGCTGAAAAACGCATCCTTGTTGAAACGCATGATGCGCAGCGGCGCTAAGGTAGCGCTGCCGCGGCATTGAAGTATAAACGCATCAGCATGGACGCAGAGAAGCATCGCGGCGACGAGATGGCGCTGCCTCGACGCATCCTTGGTGAACGCATGACAGTGTCACAACGCTGGGACGGCGCTGCCGCGGCGCTAAAACCCGAGAGCAACTTATTTTTGGTCGCAACCCTAGCGCCGCGGCGCCAGCGTTAATTAAACGCAAGTTTTATATTTTAGGTTAAATTTTTGGTGGCTAAATTCTATAAATTTGGGGGTTTTCGGCAGTCCAAGGGGGGGAGAAATATCAAGAAAAGGAAGAAAGTTGCAGAACTAAAGAAAGATCCAAAAAGGTGAGAATTAAGCGAGAGTTCGAAGAGTGAGTTAGCCGCAAGGAAGAGGAAAAGAGTTCGAGATAGTTTTGGTGCCCTTCGAAGTCCGACACGAGAGCCAAGGAGTTCGTGACGGTGCTGCCTCAATCAAGAACCTCTTTTCAGTAGAGTTTCCCTATTCTTTACACTCTTTCTTTGATTATTTTTGCTCAACATGTTTCTTCACGCTATGAGTGGCTAAACTCTTTAGTTTTAGGGTTTGATGAATTATTTGTGAATTCATGTTAATTTTGTAGACTCATGGTTTTGTTCAAATAAATATGCTTTTCATTGTTATTGTGTGTAATTCTTGAAGATTGGCCACCTTCACATGTTAGGTTAGATGTATGATCGAGAGATTATATGTTTAATTTGATCTATAACAATGAATCGTTGTTAAGCTATCCCGAGAGTAGTTAGGTTGACAATGAAAGTTGCTAAAGACTAGTTTTAATGCCATGTAATTGTGTATTGGTTTTAAGAGATTAACAATCAATCAAGTTGCATGAGAAAGAGTTGTCTTCGAGAGAAGATAACTTGGAATTAAGTTTCTAGACTTAGGCATAAGATTTACAATAAAATCCATGAAATCTATAATTTTGCATGATGAAATAAACAAGGATTCGAAACCCTAGAACTCTCTTGACTCTTGCAATTCTCCCTTTGATACTTTCTTTGCTTGATTTTTCTTTTTCCCAAAATTGAAATATTGAATTTCAATCCTCAAATAAAATTGATTCAATTCTAGAATAGCTAAGTAACTTGACCTTCCCAATTAGATCTCTAGTGGAAACGATACTCGGACTTAACTGTTTTATATTATAACTTGACCCGTACACTTGCGGTAAACACACAAAGTGCGCATCAACAGAAGTTCGAGCGCTTCAAGCAGGACAATCTTTATTCCAGAGTGGAGGCTAAGGCTGATCTTTAGAGCTTGAGTGACTTTATCACTCAAGTTGCTGAATTAGTTAGGAGGCAGGACGAGTCGTTGCCATACCATTCCTTTGGCTTGCCAGTGGCTTAGAGACATGGTATTCCATATCAATGTGGTGGAAAAGAAACCACTTCCTCAAAATTCATGCCCAGGTATGACTTTGGAGTTTTTAGTGTCTGAACTTGCTAACAGTTCTTTTCAGTTATAGCAGGAGACTTAAGCTCAACTATAAAACATGGTTGACCAAATGGCCCAACTAACTGATATCGTGTAAAGACTGGAGAGTCCATAGGAGCAACTCATCATTTGTACAACTGAGACCAAATTCCTTGAGGAGGAATGCTACTTCTCCAATGACGATGAGGACGTAATGCCATGCTTACCAGTTTTTTAGGCTAAAGAGGATCCCGAGCCTAAACCAGAGGAAATTCAAGTGATAGAGTTAAAGTTCGAAAGACCTCGCCCTGTTCTAACTCCTGGTATTTCGTATATTTTTTAATTTTTCTCCTTGAGTTCTCACGAGTGTTTTGAGTCTTTTTCTACCTTCGACTCGTTTGAGTCCCTTGAGTCTTTTGATTATTTCTTTTTTTCCTTTTTTCAGATATAACAAAAAAAAACCAAATTTGACTTGTTCGGTGCCCTTCAGAAACAAAGAAGTTTTTTGGGCTTTGAAAACTACATCAATTCAAGCAAGAAGAGGTTGAAGAAATACGAGAACTTCTATGTGCCTTGACAAGGGACATGTCACGTCGAGCAACTGACGTTAAAAATTTGCGCATCTTGGAGGTAGCTAAGCATTTAAATTTAATTGCTTTCTAAGTTTAGTTTAGTTATTTTTGCTTTCTTATTTTAATATCTTTTTCTTTTCTTTTTCTTAGGTGATGTTAAAAAGACCCAAGAAAAACCTTTGGAGAAGAAATTCCACGCCATCTCGTGTGCTTCAATTTTTCAAGGAAGGTTTTTTGTTTCCCTTTTTATTTGTCCTTGCTCTTTACTGCTTTATACATTGGGGACAATGTATGCTTCAAAAGTTGGGGGTGGTTAGGTTGTGACTTTTTGTGATCTGGTTGAGTCCATGAGTATCTGAGCTCCGATTATATGTGCTTGACCTATTGTTTGCTCCGCTATTCCACTCATGATTAGGAAAGTTGATGACATGATGCTTTTACTTGAGATAATTTTGCCTAATAGGAAATTTGCAGTATTTTTGTGATTTTGAACCATTTTTAAAAATTTTCTGCCTCTCATGCATGTTTAAGTCCTTTGCCCCTCTGTCTTAGGTCCTTTTGGGCTTAGAATCGAGTTATTCAGACTATATTTTTGTTATCACTCCGAAAGGCCCCACTAATTAGAGAATCTCTTGCATGATAGGTTGTAATGTAATACTGAGGAAGAAAAGTTATTTATATGCCTAGTTAAAAATCAGCTGATAAAATCATTTGTAGTGAAAACAAAATATCATGAAAGAGAAAAAGAAAATGAAGTTGTAATGTTATGCATGACTAGGGGTAGAAAGAGTTACCTTCATTGTGGTTAGTCAGAACACTCATGAGAAAAGAGTGAGTATACTTCCCTACAGTAATGTGTGAAAGCTAATGCCCCTAGGTAAAAAGGATGCAAGTTTATGATGTCCTTAGAGTGTATTTTCAGGCAGCTCAGTTGACATATTGCCACTTTGATTTTTTTTTTTTTTTTTTTTTTTTTTTTTTTTTTTTTTTTTTTTTTTTTGCACTTGATAGTTAATGTTTGAGCTAGTGTAGGAGGAAAACAAATTAAAGTTTGTTTAAACTTTTCCAAGTTCATTATGGTCTAAAAATAAGGGCTTTGCATTTTCTCATGCATGAATAGGCTAAAAATGTTTTTAAATTGTCTCATTGATTGAATATGCTTGTGTGATTTCCTTGCTTGTAAATATTATTCTTGAAATGCATCGAGACTAGAGTCATGATTCATGTAGTTAAGTAAACATTTAATTTTGATTCGTGTTTCTTCCTTCCTCGAGGACGATCAAGAATTAAGTTAGGGCTGTTTAATAGCGCCTAAAATGTGTTATCTTCCTTAGCTTAACTCGGGATCGTTGTACTATTTAATGTGTTAAAAATGTTATTTTGTAGGTATCGAGCTCCTAAAAGGTAGAACCGGGCGTTAGGGAAAAAATGGAGCAAAAACAAACAAATTTGGAGTCCTAATGAAGAAATTACGTTAAACAAAAGTTAAAAAAACTAGACACCCCTAAAAGACCCCGTTGTGGCGCTAAAAACAACATGCAATCGATTTTGACAGCGTTGCGGTGTTGTCTAGTAGCGTCGTGGCGCTTCGCGCAGATACAAAAACTACACTTTGGTAATTAGGTCATATCTTTTGATCCAAGTGGCCGTTTTGGGCAAATAACCACTCGTTTTCTTCGCTTTTCTGCTCTCTATTCATCTACAATATTAGTGTTTAGGTTTTCTTTCATCTTCTTCCTATAATGAAGCAAAAATGATGTTTTGTTCTATCTTTTCCACCACCATGGGAAGGTAAGGTCTATAGTTTTCTAGTTTAGAGGATTTTGGAGAAACCCATTATATTTTTTGAAGTATTTTGATAATATGATTGAGATTTCTTGTCTACTGGTTTTACTCTTAACTTATTGATTATGAATGACTTTTTCTTGCTATTGATTGACAACCAATATTTGATTGTGTAATTCAATGCTTTAGATTAACACATAATTTGTGACATGCAATTATATGTTAGTCTCTAAGAAGCAAAAAGTTAGATAGGCTTGTGATTTGTGGCAGACAACGAATAGCATTGTTCTATCTACCTAGGGGAAATCTAATTAAATTTCTAATTAGGTCTTTCCAATTTCTTTATCCTAGCATAATCCCTAAAGCGTAATGCGGTTAGTTAAATTGATTAGGATGCTTTTCATATAATCAAATTGGCTAATTTCATACTTTGAACCATTGGTTAGCCTTTCTAATCAATTGGGTTAGGCATATGTAAGAAGTTAAAATCATGCTTTGATAATTCGATGATCAAAATTACTTTGAGTGATTCCGTTCCTCCAAGCTAGGATGTTTCGTTTGATTGCACATTTATAATTTACTTTCCTTGCACTTTATTTTCATGCATATTCAAATCTCAAACCATACAAAGCTCCACCCTCCCCCCCCCCCCCCCTTCCCATTTATCGCTTTAACTAAATTGTTAGTTTTGAGAAACTAATCTTTGTGCTTCCCTGTGAATTGACCCAGTCTTACCGCTAATACTACACTTTAGTAGTAATAGTTGTAGAGATCGATAATTATAAATATTATTTTATTGGGTCATTTGGGAGCGACACCAAAAAGGCTTATATCAAAAAAATTCTAAGTGTTTAAGTTTTTATTTATTAAGTGCTGAATTAATAGATAAAATAGAGATTAAATAAATAAATAAATAAAATGAATTTAAACTGAATTAAAAGAGATAAAGTTGTTTAGGGTGATGAGGATAAGGGAAAGTGAGGAAGAGCCATGTTGAGGGTAAGCAAGTAGCTGGATGGCCAAAGATGATTGGAAGAAAAAGACAGCAGCTTGGCTGACAGCAAGCAGTTGAAAGAAAAGGTTGGTTCTTCCAATTCCCTCGTGTAAAATCCAATTTTATTGAACCAAATGTAAGTTGAATGAGTTAGGAATCTACCCTAGGACTGCCAAAGTGAATTGGAGTTGGTAAGCTTGAGAAAACTTGGAGAAACCAGAGGTTCTCACTAAAACCAGGTAAATCAAATGGTTTAGGTTTGAGTTTTTCAAGGATGTTTGAAGAGGATTTAAGCACTCAATTTTGTTCGTAATTAAGTTAAGTGGTTGTTGAGATTTTTGCCCTAAAGCCTCATAATTGATTAGTTAATTAATTTAATTATTAATTATGTAATATTAATTTATCCATTAACGAAAAAAACCAAGGTTATTGCATGAAGTCTTAAACATGTATGTAGTTGACATACGGGTCGATCATGTTCAAGAAATAACCTAAAGGTCTATAGTATATGGATAAGGTTGGGTGCCTTATCCTAGTAACACTATGGATACGACCCACTTTGTAATAGTTACAAATGGTTTGATCCAAACTGTTCATGTGGAGATATATGAGTGGGAGTATTCTATATAAATAGTTTGTATAAGACCAGACTACGATATATTTAATCTCTCTTTGTAAATCCGTTAATTGATGAGATTAATATTTCATAGGATGATCATGTGCAACTCGATGTTAATCTTAAGTGACTTATGAACTTCTAGTTGTGAGGTCGGTCCTTTGATTTGCATAAGTGAAAGTGGCCCGAATTGCCGACTCAATAAGCCTACCATTTTGGGGATTTGACTAAATGGGGAGCTGGGAACATAACTTCACAAGATGGAATTTATTTCTTCCCAGATAGGGTAAGTAGATGAGTAGCTCCCTTAAGTGTTGATTTCGGGTCTTGAACAACGGGTCTCACCCTCTCACTGGCCCGAGAGGGATTTAGTTTATGGTTGGACCATAAACAAATTGTTTATTAGAAATCAGTGGTACTTAAGAAAAATAGGTAATTACAAAGGTAAAACGGACATTTGACCCAGTTGTAATTATGAATAACTTGTGAAGGATAACTTGCTTATATCGATTATATCCATGTACACAACTTACCTACAGTGCATAAGAGTTCAACCATGGGTCTATAGTCGTTTGCCCTGTAGTTAATGAACGAATGTTAATTTAATTAAAGAGTTTAATTAATTAATCTTGGATTATTGGAGCTTATAATCTGTAGGTCCATAATTACATGATAAATTATGTTGAAAGAAAAATTTGAAATGTTTAAATTTATGAGGGAAAATATTGCCAATACAATGAATTACATGATTTATTATAAAGTTTATTTGAAGATTCAAATTATAACTTTATAATATGGAGAATTAATTTATTTGAATATGATTCAAATAATTAATTATTTATTTGGATGAAATCCATATAAATAAATAGAGGGAGAATTAATTAATTATTTTGAATTGGATTCAAATAATTAGTTATTTAATTTGGATGGGATTCAAGTTAAAGATTTTGTAGAAAATAAATATTTAAATATTTTAGATAATTTAATATGATATATTATTTGGGTAGATATTTATTAATATTGGATATTATTAAATATTTAATTTAAAATCTCTGCAGAAGGGTTATCCTAATAGGATTAGGAGTAACCTACAGAGTTCTATAAATAGGGTCATTGGGAGCTCTCATAGAATACACTTCTACAAGAATAATCTCTACAATTACTCTAAAACTTTCTCTCTAGAAATTATCCCAATTTTCTTAGATAAGTTCTAAGAAAATTCTTCTTCCATTCTTTCAAGAAGCAGTTCCCATAAATCGGATCCTTGCTAGAGTCATAACAAGGAAGATCTCTTGGAAAACGAAGACTACAATGAAAAGACTATTGGTTCAAGGAAAAGATTTTGTTGAAATTATGGATCGGCAAAAGTATGATGCTTAACCTTTTTCTTAAATATTTGTATTTTTTATTATTTCAAGAAACCAAAGAATGTGATCACACTCTTTCGCCGAGAGTCAATTCCCTTCAAAGGTCCCTATTGAGTTTTATGAAATTTATTTGAAGTTTATTTGATTAGAAAAGGTGTTTTGGAGCTCTGAAAAATCGGGTTGAAAAAAGAGAACTGTTGGCTGAAGGTTGCAGAAGACTGCTAAGTTTGTCGCCCGCCCACACACTGCTTGCTGCAAGCAATGCACGCCTATGCTTCTTCGCCCACACACCCGCGTGTGGTAACTGCCGCCCACACACACCGCCACCCACCCACACCCACAGCGTGCGCCCCATGCTACATGTCTATCGCCATTTTGGTGTTAGCGAGCATATTTGAAGCCCAATTGATATTTTCTTTAATTTTTAGCCTCAAAATGGGTAATTTTGGATTTTAAACTAATTTTTGGATATTTTAGGAAATTTTGGGAATTTTTGCATAAAAATTCCTAAATGGCAATGGTGAACAAAAAAGTAAAATTTAAGTTGATTTTGGTCAATTTGGATGAAGTTTAAATGTTATGGGAAGTGTGGAAACCTTAAGGAGATGATTTAATGCCTTTTAACTGATATTTCAAGTCAAATTAAGGTTGGAGAAGCCTATAACACTAAGTGTGCAGGCCCGATCTTTGAGTGACATATGTTTGCTAGCCTATAACCCTAAGCGCTTAAAATGAATTTATTTATGATCTCTAGCCATGATTTCTTGTGAAAATGTGTTTTTTTTTTTTTTTACTGATTTTGCTAAGCATTGAGCATGATTCACTGATTTTACTTTTAATGCCTAGAATGGAAATGTTAAGCTTATAAGGAAGTTATATGTTTTCTTATGTTCAAATGTTGGCAAGTATACATGATTTGAATGATGATAACTTATGTTATGCTAAAATGGTTT
Organism: Citrullus mucosospermus; assembly: GCA_030954485.1. NCBI lineage: Eukaryota > Viridiplantae > Streptophyta > Magnoliopsida > Cucurbitales > Cucurbitaceae > Citrullus > Citrullus mucosospermus. Next base: position 10,393,120 of record CM062064.1, on the reverse strand, counting down.
GTGATTGCTAATGATGAATTCAAGGCTTTTAAAGGATGTTTCAAAATATTATGCTTAGTACCCTTATTGTGATTGCCCTACTGCATGAATATGTTTCTGTTGCATTACAGGTTGCCAAAGGGTTCCCGGTATTGAAAGATGAAAGAAGGTACACGTGAAGTCCCAAGGATTCTCAATACTGAAGGATTAAAAGAATGTATTCGAGAAGTCCAAGGATTCCAAATACTAAAGGACTTAAGAAGGTATTTGGAAAGTCCAATATTAGCCCTTTGAGGGTATTCTGCGTGCATGTAGGAAAAGTATCGATGTTGATGTATTGAGACTACTCTACATCAGCTAAGGCTATGACATTGAGTGTATTGAGCTTGCTCTACCTCAACTAAGAATAGTGGGTACATATTTAATGTGAAATTACTCAATTTAAGTGATAGAAAGTTTACTTGTTTTCATGATGTTTCATATCATTGTTTATCCATGGATATGAGCTTGTTATTACATGATGCTTTGTGGTTGGAAAATGTTTCCTTAACTTAAAATGTTTTTTTAGAAGATGTTGATGTAACTGTTTTAAATGTTGATGTAACTGTTTTAAAACAGTCACTCACTAGGCTTTCTAGCTCACACTTTTCTATCTTTTCTTCCCCACCCAAATAGCGAAAGAGTTCCCGGAGCTTAGCCTACACAAGTCTCGTCTGTATTAGTTTCAAGACATTCACATACTCATTTTTTCCTAGTCTTTTTATGTATAAATGGTTTGGTTCATTGTGGCATGTAGATATTCCTAGTTGGGTTTAATGTTGAGGTGTGAGAATGTATATATTATATGTTTTGTGAATCGTTTAACAAATGGTTTTGATGTTATGACTGCTGCAAATGGCTAAGCTGAATGATCTTATATTATAGTTGAGTGGTCTTGTATGTCTAGTATTTTGAGGAAATATAATATGGGTGGCTATGCTATGATGTTGTACTAAGCAAGTTAAATAGGTACAGGTGGACAGTGAACCTCACAAAAGAGGGTGAATTTTGCTGTCTTCACACCTTCTTCTAGGTTAAAAAGGTAATCTAAGAGGGGGTATGACATATTTCAACTTCTATGCATTGAATTCATGTCACACCCCCTCCCGGATTAGCTACCTATCCTGAAAGGGAATGTGAAGACAATAAACATCACCCCTCTTGTGACGCATATTGTCCCATCTTACATAACTTCCTATGCACACATTTCATACATAAACATTCATAGAACTCAGCCCTATTACACATGATCATAATATAACAATCCTTCCTGTACAAAGTACACTTTTATCATATCACATAACTAAACTTCCATAGATCCACCATACATTTATACAAAACTACATTACGATCCCCACTCTTTACACAACTTGATCTACATGCTACCTATATAAGGTTATATACAACGTACAACTCTCAAGCGTGACTGAATTTCGAGAACTCAAGACTTAGGCAGGGTGAGCTGAAGTAGGCTAAGCACCGGGAACGTCCTTGCTACCTAGGGGGAAAGAAGACATCGAAAACGTGAGCTAAAAGCCCCGTGAGTGACTAATTTTGTAAAACTATCATTTGTTCAAAAACAGGCATGTTAAAAACATAATAACGCCATAAACGTAAACGTGATTCAAATAATCACTTCTGTAAAATCATAATTTCAACAACGTAAACAAATCACATATGTTCATGCCAAAATGATCGTATACGAAAAACAATTCGTTCTCATAACTTTCCCTTAGTCAGGGCGGAGCAAAACTCAACGCACCCGACGTCGAAAACATCCTTAGCTGAGGCGGAGTAAAACTCAACGCACTCAATGTCGATAACAATCCTTAGTTGGGGTGGAGCAAGACTCAACACACCCAACGTCACAACCTCTATGTGCACATAGGAATATGGCGGGTTACCCAAGTACCTTCTACGAGTCCTTCAGTACTGGGTCCCGGGGAAACTCACATGCCTTCTCATGTCCTTCAGCATTGAGCCTCCTCTAAAACATTTTAGAAACCAGCATTATACGTGAATAGATCACATGAAAATCTTTCATGAAAATCAAATATATTACGATAAACAACATTTCAAAACATGCCATTCAACATCTTATAGAAACGGATAAAACATGCCTTGTGAACAATATCATCAAACATCATGCTTTTCAAGAAAACAGTTCATCTCAAAGCCATATCTCATAAGAAAAACCAAACTAAACATTTTCAATAAATTTCGTTTCAAGGAAAGAAAAGTGTCACTCACAACTTGTCCTTAGGCCCTGAGCGGATCATATGCCTTTCCGAGCTCTTCTTGGCCTGTAAATACACATTCCTCACGTTACGTTTCCTTAACTTCCTTTACATGATCATTAAATGTGCATACTTAAACTCTAATTATGATTCACCACCGAGACTCCCTTTCTTTCCTAAAGTACACATAATAAGCGAGATTCTATGTTATTAGCGGTCACCCACGAGATTTGACCTTACTAGCGAGTTTACTAACGAAATTACACAACAGGTCACGACACTAGCAACACTGGCATAAGCGAAACCAGCGAGACTACCTGAGGAGCGTTACTGAGTGAGAGCCAGCGAGATTTGTGAGAGAAAAACCGTCTTTGCTCGACCAGCGGACTAGTGTCGCTACTCACGCCAATTCCTCAGCGTTACCTGCTTCCAAATGACATCCGACAGCAGAGTTTTCTCCTTTCCTGTTTGTTCTCACTTTTGTCAATTCAAAGTCATATTTTCAGCCAGATTTAGAACTTTTTTCCTTCTACAAACTTGTAGAGAAATATGTTTTCTAGCTTACCTCAAAATTTCGTGGCCTAACTCATTCTGGTTCGTCAGATATTGCAAGTTTTCTCCGCCCTACTCCAGATTGCACAGAAAATTCGTATCAATAACTTCCAGCTAAAAGTTCACATGTTTTTATTCCGTTTCAACTCAGGCATCCTTCATAAAAGTTGTTCAAAATTAAGTTAACTTACTAACCTTAAAATTTTAGCTCAAAATTCAATCTCTTCAACTCGATATTCACCAAACACCAGACCTGGTTCGAGCTGTGCGACAGCAGATGAAGCTTCTGTTTCAGCTTCAGTTTTAACATGAAATTGTCCAAAACCTTGCACGAAATTGTCCTAGGATTCTTCTTCAACCTCTCCACGATGTGCACCTGAAAGATACCATAGAAATAAGTTTGGAAATGAGTAGAAAGAAGCCGGCAACATTTTCCTTTCAATAAAGACCACAGCCGACTTCTCCATCCTTATCCTTTTTGTTTTTGTTTTTCTTTTCTTTTTCTTTTCCCTTTTTCTTCTCTTTGTCTTCTTCCCCTTTTGGTTTCCTTTTCTTTTTATTTTATTTATTTATTTATTTTTTTACAAAATAAGATTATTAATATTAATTCGCTTAAAGCTTTTGAACGTGCTTACCAATTAGGTGCTTACAATTCATGTATGACTTCATCACCCATTGTGTTTTCTTGCTAGCTAGGGAGTAATGCATCTATGTGTGTTAGTTCCAATAGAGCATATATTAAATCATGCTTGTATGTGAATCTTAAATTGTTTAAGACAATTCTTTTGCTATATGCATGATTAATCATTCAAGAATTAGAGTAATTCATAATTTTGGCTATCCAATTGCTAATGAGCTTGGCTAGATTACCTTAACTTAATGCGGTGTTAATTCATTAGGCCTCTAATGGAACCAGTTAATTAGACATTTAGACTAATTAAGCAATTGGTTAGTTCAATAGGTCATTGGTTTTGATCTTAAATCAAGCTAATGAGCCAAGAATAGAATACAGCATGCAATTAATCCTTTGAGTTCGATGAATAACCAAGTCAAATCAATGAATCCTAAATCCTTAGGCTAGACTTTTTAATTGAATTAGTTCCAATTTTAATTACACTTTTACATTCATGCTTTTACATTCAATTACAAATAAAACAACACTCAAACCGCCCTTGTGACTATTCAAATATAAGTTAAGGCTAGGATTGTCATTAGTTCTCTGTGGAGATGACATGTTCCCACTAGCTGCAAGCTTTTAAGAGCAGTTTAGAAATATTATTTGTTTTGGGTCCTAGAAAACTCAAAACACCCAACAACTAATGGGCAAACTGAGATGGTTAATAGAACATTGGGAGCTTTGTTTAAGTCACTAATTTCTAAAAATTTCAAGTCTTAACAGGATACTCTATCTTTTGTAGAGTTTGGTTACAATAGAGCAATACATAGCACAACTCGTTGTTCACCTTTTGAGGTTGTGTATGGCTTTAATCCATTAACTCTTTTAGATTTGTCACATTTACCACCTAATGTTTACTAGTGATGCATCTGTTTCAAGGGCAAAAGACATAAAATGTTTGCATAAAGAAATCAAATAAGGGATTGAAAAGAAGAATCAAATGCTAATCAATAGCAAGAACCAAAAGAGAAAGAAAATAATTTTTAAATCTAGTGATTGGGTTTAGGTTCATTTGCAAAAGGAAAGGTTTCTAGATCAGAGAAAATTTAAACTTCAACCAAGAGGAGATGGTTCGTTTCACATGATTGAGCGAATCAATGACAATGCTTACAGACTAGATCTTCGAGGTGAGTATAATGTAAGTTCTACTTTTTGATATGGCTGATTTGGCTCCTTTTGATGTAGGGAATGAATACCTTGATTTCAAGACAAATCCTTTTAAACAAAGGGGGGATGATGTGAATTCAACCTTAGAGCCGTTGCATGTACCCGAAGGAGCAATTACAAGAAGCAAAACAAAGAAGATTCAAGAGGCATTCACAATTAATACATCTACAAAAGCTAGCAAATTCACAGGAAGCGACAAAAAAAAGAATATCAGTTCAATGAGTTAAGAAGAGAATGGAGTGAATATGGCACAGAAAAAGTTTCATAGTTTGGAAGATGACACAATGGTAAAAAAAAGTGGGCAGATTTTGTGAAGAAAATGCTGTCAAGTGTGCACTGCATGGAGAAACGTGATATCAAATCTTGTCAAATGTAGAAATCAACATTTACGCCTTCTATAGAAGTTACTTAAGACAATTTGAATACTTTCTATAATTTTAGTTTTGCATTTTGACTTATTAATTAGTATGCAATTAAATTTTAAGTTTCTAGGCCTTATTTTCTACAATTTGCAATTAATTGTATTTGAATGACTTTTGAGTTATAAGACCCTTGAACGAATTTTTGGCCTTTAAAATGGCTAGTAATGCTCTTCAAATCTCAAATTATTGATATTAAAAAGCTTGTGCTTGTTCAACCTCTTTGGTGTTGTCTTTTCTTTCAAATCTTGCTTTGAATTTGATGTTTAAATCAATTTATTGGATTAATTTTGATCAAGCTAATTGTGGAGTGAGTTGTGTTAGGATTTAAAAGTGACAATCATAGGTTCTAAGTTGATCTAAGAGTTTATTCATCCTTCTAACTAAGCTTTTGGTTGGAATTATTGTTAAGTTGGCTTTATTTTGTGAGTGTTTGCAAGGATCCTAAAAAGACCTCTAGCTTTGCATCCAATGAACACTGTGGGCTCTTATCAATTTACATATACGTATTTTTTCATTTAAATCATTCTCTCATGTTGATTAAATTTAAATGTGAGAATCTGTAAAGAACCAGCTTAGTTAATTAATACAAAAGTCTCCCTGTTCAACCCTGGTGCTCACAAGGATACCTTAGTTATGTTTATACTTAGATCTAATTAGGGAAAACTTATGCTTGATTAATGTAAATTCTATGCATGTCATAGCATTTAAATTGATTAACTTTTTCCATCATTAGGAAAGGCAACAGTTGCCATCCTCTACGTATAGTGGAGTTCAGGAGTCTTCCTTATCCCTTTAAATTTAGGATTCTACTTCCTTTAGCTATTTGGAAACCAAACACTCAATGGCTGGATTTGGGTCGTTAGGGATGTTCTAGAATAGCTGGCCAATTTGGATTGGCCACACTTGAGGGACTCATTGCCCTTGGTCTCAGCCTCTGAGGTCAAGACAAGCTCATTGGCCATTAAGGCCCAACTAGCCTCGACCTCGGCCTCTAAGGCCGAGGCAGGCCAATTGGACCTAATTGGCCATGAAGGCTCACTAGGCCTTGGCCTCGACTTCAGCGGGCCAATTGGGTCTTTGCCTAATTGCTTTTTTTGTTTGTTTTCTTATTTGTTAGAAACTCTCCAAGGCATGTTTCCTGTTTGTCTTGGATTTTTTTTTTTTTAATGAGGTAACTTTCAATTTTTACTTTTATCTTAATTTTTTACTGATCCGAAATTATCCATGATAGTAACTTTTACATTTTGGATTACAAGTTTGTATAAATTTGAAAGCAAATAAAGGGAACAAACTTTATTATTGTTATTCAATTCCATTTGGCAGCACAATCAAAAGAGAAATGATTTGAGCACTTGGAGAGTTGGGCAGCATCTTTTAACTTTTTTTTTTTTTTTTTCCTTCTTTTAATTTGGCTCTGACTCTGTGCTCTTCAAATCTACAACCTATATATGAGCAATCTTAGTTTTTAGTTTGAGTTTGTTGGTGAGTGATTTTACTGCTTTTGAATTTCGAAAATTTTAAAATTTTTTTATTACTATTTAATAAACTTTGGTTATTGATCATTTTTCAAGTTTTATTTGTATTTTTATTAAATGTACAAATACTACTATGTTAAAGTTTGGGAAAATACTTTTGAGGATTAAGATCCAAATTAGGTAAGTTATAAGTTTTTGTATTCTTATTATATTTCTAATATTGATTTATAATAATTTTTTCAATATTTGTTTTCTCATTATTCATCTCTTTCAAAGTTGGATGAAATACACCCGTGGTGGCTATGTTGTTGTATTACAATGTTCTTTTATTTAAAAAGATATGTTGTGGCTTGTGAATATGAGATGTAATTGGAGGGAATTTTTAGGATAAATATCAATGTTTTAATTATTTAAGTTTAAAGCATTCTTACTTTAATACTTTGAAGATTGTAATATCTAAGATAGTATAACTATAATGTTGTAATAATTAAATTTTAATCTTTAGAAATTAGAGTTTGATACTTTAATTAGATATTTGTAAATTACAAATAAAATATTAATATTTTATTAAAAAAATTGATAATGTTTTATTTAAACGAAATTTGTATTAGAAATGCTTCCTTTAAAGAATTAAATAATAAGAAATTGTCAAAAGAAATTGTCTAATTGAAATTAAATGGAAAAAAGAAAAAAAAAAAAAAAACAAGATGGGGAATTTTCTCCACAAGAAACCCGATTCCTGCAAATCCCTGTCCCGTTTCTCACATTGAATTTTGTGGGGATGGAAAACAGAATAGGCAGCAGACACGGATAGAGGGATATCTCTAAATTTGACCTAAGATGCCATAAAAAGCCTTAAATCCCTTAATGACCTACTTTTTAAATTTTGTGCAAACTACAATCATATATTTTACTAATGTGAAAGTATATTGTAATTTTATTGTTTGTATGGAACAAGAGTATTTGTCTACCTCAAGTAGAATGGTTACATATAAATATTTGTAAAATATATTTAAAGGTTTTAAGTTAACATCTCAATTAAGTTTTAAAAATTTGGGACAATATGTATGCAATTGAAGGCTCAAACAAAAAGTTAAACAACCAATGGCCTATGTACTTTTAATAAATCTTAAATTTAATCATTTAAAGTTAATTATTAACTAAAATGGTTAAATAATACTAATTTTGTTGTAAAAATAGACATCATACAAATATATTTCCAAAATTTATAAAGAGTATGCCATAAAGACTAAAAATGTGTTAAAAATTGAAAACACCAAACCATAAAACTAAAGTAAAGACTATTTTAAAGATTTATAGAAAGTACGGTGAGTGATTGAATTTGAACATCTAAAAATACATTGATTAAAATGAAATGAAATCTAAAACGAAGAGAAAAAAAATGATATTTTAACGTAGAAAGAAAAAATTATGAGTAAATTGTAAAAACCATCCCTTAAGTATGTTGGTAGTTATAATTATAACTTCAAAATTTTAGTTGTAAAAATTGAGCTATACAAATGTTAAAATTTGACCGTAAACTTACATAACCGTAGAAATTGCACAATTGTATAAGCTTGGCAGTTCAATTTTTATCATTTGAGGGTCAATTTTTACATCTATTATAAGTTCGAGAGTCCAATTTTAACATTTGTGTAAATTTGAGAGTTCAATTTTTACGATTGAAAACTTAATGGTATAATTGTATCTACCACCATATTTAAAGGGTGGTGTTGCAATTTTCTAAAAAATTGTTGACATCACTTGCAACCATGGGATCCACATAGAAATTTGAAAGAACTCTTCTTGTGGAAGTTAAAAGTGTAAAAAGGTACAAAAGCAAAAAAGAAGTTGCTAGCAACCACAATGATATTTAAGGAGATATACCCTTTGTATACCTCTTAATGAATGGTTGGCCAAACAAGCATTCGGTATATAGCAAACGAATATTCAACTTAGTGAATCGCATACGCAAATCTTTTAATGAAAGTAATATATACACTAAAATAAAGTCGAGCATTTAAATACTTTCCATTATGAGTTTGATAGACCAAAAATAAACAAAGGTGAGTGGATACTTTCGGCACATTATTATTTTAAGAGACAAATTTGAATACAACATGTTATTAATTTGCTTGTCTGTGACAACCTAATGATAGTTAGTGGATAGGTTGATATATGTCTCAAATTAAAAATATATATACTTATTAATAACGACAGTTATAACTTAGTTTGAAAATGAAATCAACTTCCGTTATAAATTTAAATAATTTTTATAAATTTGTTATGTATTGAAATATTTGACCATATCGATATTTTATTGATATGTTCATAAAATAGAAATTTCAATACGATATTAACATCGATATTCTAATCTTTGCATGTGATTACCTTTTGACATGTTTCTCAATCAACATAGTTGGTACCTCACTAAAATGAATGATAACTCTATAGATAAAACGTATGTATTTTGACACTATATAGTAGATATAATTTTGGACCTTTAGAGATAAAAAAAAAAAATCTTGAATTTATATATACAAAACATGGATATATATTAGCTAAAGTAAACATATAATTCAATAATAATTGATATATATTTTATTTTTTAAAGTTAGAGGTTCAAATACTCATACATTCACTCGTTGTACTCAAAGAATGTCATAGAAATTAGTATAATCTATAATTTCCTTTTTCTATAAAAGAAAAAACTTGAATTTGTATGAATTTATGGTATTTATTAATTAATTAAAGTGAACATAATTTACAAATAATTGAAAGTCAAAGGTGTAAATCTTCCTTGTTAGCCAAATGAAGTTAATAAAGGAAATGATTTGTTTTAGTTTATGATTTAATTTTTTTTTTTTAAATCCACATGATCGAAAATAATGAAGGTAGCATCTAATTTTTTTTCTTTTTAAAGTACAAATTAAGGTGGCATATTAACTATGAGGACATCCTTCTAATGATTTTAAACCAATAGATGAGCTAAAATACCATTTTGTTCTCCATAATTTGTAAACTCATTTTTCATTTTAGTCCATATACTTTCAAATATCTAAATTTAGACTATAGATAACAATGGAAAAGTTTTTGGTTTTCAAATTTTGAGAATGTTTTCTATTTAGTCTTTAGATTTCAAAATGTTACACTTCTATACCTAAATTTTGAGTTTAGTTCATTTGACCTCTAGGTTTCAAAATGTAACATTTTTATTCATGAGTTATGAGTTTAGCTTCTATTGATCTTACATTTCAAGATTTTACAATGATATGAGTTTTGATTAATGCTCATTATTAATCATATAGGTTAATTTTTTTATTAATTAATCTAAAAAGGATTAAATTAATTATAATTACACTAGTTTTTATTAATTTGTTGTGTCTATTAAAACTAATTAAGAATCCCACATTTTAAATTTCCTTTAAAAAATCCCACTTTTTAATTATTTTGAATCCATTAATTTAAAGTTAAAACCCAAAGCAAGCCATAGTAAGAAAACTCAAAAGTAAAAAGTAAAAAGTATATAAATTTAAGACCAAATGAAAAAAAAATTGAAATTCAATATTAAAATGGTAGTATTTAAAAATTTAGGAACTAAATAGATACCAAACTCAAAATTTAGGGATAAAAAATCTAACATTTTAAAAACTAAGGACTAATGAAAATTAAAACTATATTCAAAACTTAAAGTAAAATACAAAAACTGACACAATTTAATTATTTTTATTAAGAAAAATGATTAAAAACGTATGTACATTTTTTTGTTTGTATAGAGGGAGGAAAGCAATAACTTAGGTACAACTTAGGCTATACTTAAGTATTGCTCAAACTTAAAAGCAAAAAAGATAATTTTTTTCCTAAAATAATTTTCATACAAGAAAACCAAATGAATATATCTCAACTAATTAATGTATATACTTTCGACCAAAAATCAAGAATTGAATCTTCTAACTCTATATATTGTTGAAATTAGAAAAGAAAAGAAAAAAAAAAGGAAAGAAAGAAAGAAAAGAATCTAAGTAATAAAAGACACCAATGTAAAAATGTCTCCAATGCCCCTCAAAAAGTTAATCATAAATTAGCAATATAAACTAGTTATAAGATTTATTGAAAATACGAAAAATTAAATTTGGACATTTGAAGTCTAAAATGGTACTTTAACTAAATAGACACTTTGTCTATAAATTTGCATATATTTCATTTAAGTATTTAAAATATTATTTTAGATTTTGTACTTTAAATTTTATTTTATTAGTCTTTATATTTTATATTTTAGATGGTATAAAATTTAGTCACTTTACTTTCAATAAATATTAAACACAATCTTTTAAAGTTAAATTTTATTGCAATTATTAAATAATAATAATAATTTTCTTAAAAAATAGTATACTAAAATATCTATATATTTATAAAGAAAATGATAATAAACACATCTAGTTGTTTGCTTATTTGTTGTTATTTGCGTTTTTGTTTGTGTTCTTTTTTAAAAATCAATAATAACTAACACCATAAACTATTTTAAAATTTATTACACCAACAATAATATTTTAACTTTAATTTTATATGTTAGGAAATTATATATATTAATACAACTAGGGACTTATTTGTCAATGAAACGATACCTTTTTTGGCAAAAGTAATTGGATTTGAAAAGAAACAACAAAATGGGGAAGAAATTTGATAGTGAAATGGTATTTTAAGTCAACTTGGAATATTTTTTAATTAATTAAATAATTTGATAGTGAAATGGTATTTTAAGTCAACTTGGAATATTTTTTTAATTAATTAAATAAAATATTTGACCACATGCTACATTTCTAATTTTATATTAAAATCGACTGCAACTTGATTTTGGCCACTTCTAATAATAAAAAAAATAAAAAAAATAAAAAAATAAAAAAAGTTAAGCCGCTTTGGCGTCAGCATCGGAAAAAGTTTATTTCTATTTGTGATTATAAAAATTCCTTTTCTAGTTATGCGTAATTTACATCATCTTCTCAATATTCTTTTATTTATTTATTTTAAAAAATTTACTGTTAAATTACAAAAATACCCATATACTATGGATAAGTTTCCATAATTCTCTCAAACATGTGAGGAACTATTTGGGGGTATCAACTTGAGTTTCGGTTAGATTAGTTAACTATTTGGTCCTTCAACTTATGTTGATTAAAATAACAAAGTCTCTCTCCTCTAATGTTTTCAATGATTCCATCTACCGTGAACCAACTCCAACAACAACCATAGTTGGTGACTACTACCACCTAAAAAAAAAAAAAAAAAAGCCAATGATAGTGTTTTTAAGTTGCAATTTGAAATTATTAGTCCCATAATATTTAATAGTATTCTTTTGTTATAATTTGGTATTAATAAAAATACTTTGAGTGCATAACAAACCAAATAAAATTATATGTAAAGACACTTTAGAGAAAATGTAACAAAATACAATGAGTATTTTTATTTTAGACAATTTTTATAAAAAAGAGCTTAAATGAAAATAACATTTTAAAAGGATATTTTTTTCCCCAAGCAATCCAACATGTTCTAATTCACGTTTTTAAAATCAAAAGAAATAAAATGACATGTTAAACAAATTTGTTTATTTCTATTTACAAGATATGATATTTAACAAACCATTACTTGCATAATACACAAAGAGGGGAAAAAAGAGTAGAGTATAACAATTAACCTAAACTCATGCATCAAAACTCCACAGGTTAAACAAATCAAAACCTCAAACACAGATTTTTCTGAACTTATACTAAAATATTTTGCACCACAAACACAGACTTTCTAAATGCAGACTAAAATATTTTGCATCCCAAATAGACTATTTAACTTTACAGACTATTATAACCAATTATGCACCCTAAACAACCCTTACAAGTTCCCATTTCAACTCCGGGTGATTTGCCTTAAGAAAAAGAAAAGAAACAAAAAACTCTTGATGATTGAAGTTTGTTCCAAAACAACTTTTTAAGCTTTTATCTTTAAATTCATAAATGAAGGGAGAAAAAAACACATGACGCATCTACAAACATACCAACAAAAAACCAACATTATCGTCTTCCTTCTTTCAACCTCACACATCTAATTTTCTATATTTTTGCTTATGTTTTTCATTAACCCTAATCCTCAAAATCGTTTGTTGTATATGTTTAGATTTGTTCATTTAATCAACACATAAGCATATAGACATTTTTTTGTCTATGGATTTAACAACAAAAGTCTCTGTTGGTTGTTTAAAAAAAAAAAATCCAAATTTCAATGATTAAAATGAACTTTCTAAAGTTTGAAATATAATTAAAATCAACTGCATAATTCAAGGATTTTTTTTATATATATAATTTATAAATCATTAAAGAAAAACACACACACATTTGGATTTTGTACCTTGTTTAAAAAATGTTTCTATACTTTCAAAAGTTTCAATAATACCCTTAAATTTGCAAAGAAAATTAAATACCTTCATCATTAGTTTTGTATGGAAACCATTTTATTTAAATACCTATAAACTTTTAAATATTTCAATAATACCTTTAAACAAAAAAAAAAGTAAAAAAATGCTCTTATCATTAGTATATCGAAAGAAACTGTTGGTACCTTGTTTTCAAAAATACCCATGAATTTCTAAAAAATGTATTAATACCTTTATCGTTTTTTTAAAAAAATTCTCTTACCGGAGATAATCAATTTCTTTGAAGTTAGTCTCAGTCGAGAAACAACCCATTTAAAAACAACTCATATAGGTAGCTTTTTTTTTTTTTCATATAAATACCCTCATTTTTCTCCAATTTGTCCAATTCTTACACAAATTTTCTTATCAACCAAACAAAACCCAAAATTTCAAGTTAAAGCATAAAATTTCACAAAATCCCATAAAGTCCATGTTGGGTTTTATGTCCTAAAACTCATAGTTTGTAAGTTTTGGAACTTATTCTCAATAAAGTTGTTATCGAGATTTATTCAGTAAAATTGTTATTGAGTATATGAATTGCGTTTATTAAATCCAATAAACTAAGAACCCTTGGCTATTGATTGAATACTTAGACTTTATGTGTAGACATAAAAGTGGATAAGTTTAGGTAATAGCCAAAACAGTCTATAGTATAAGGATAAGGTTGGGTACCTTATCCTAGGGACAATATGGATGCGGCTCACTTTGTATTTGATACAAACAATGTGATCGTATATCGTACATGTAGAGACGTGTGAGTGGGGGCATCCTATGCAATGAGTTTGCATAAGACCAAACCATAAAATAATCACTTTTACTTTATAACACCGTTTAACTTTAAAAGTGATTATTTAATCTTGATGACCTAGGTAACTCAATCTTAATCCTGACTAACTATGAACTCCTGTCTGCTTGAGATTATTCTTTAATCTGCATAGGTGAGAGTTGCCCGAGTTCGCCGACTCAATATGCCTTCCATTTTAGGGATAAGATCAAACAGATAGTTGGGGTCGTAATCTTGCAAGATGAAATTCACTCCTACCTATTTCTAGGTTAGTAGATTAGTTGTTCCTTTAAGTACTAACTCCATGACTTGAACAAGGGGCCCCACCCTCTCATTGGCCCGAGAAGGACTAGGTTTGTTGGTTGGACTACAAACCAATTATTCATTAGAGGATTAGTGGGACTTAAGGAACGAGATGTAATTACAGGGGTAAAACGGTAATTCTGACCCAACTGAAATTATGAACAACTTGTGAAGGATCAACTTACTTATTATGGTTATATCAAGTGGATAGAAATATATCTACAATGAGGAGAATGCAACTATTGGGCTTTAGTGGAGTGTCCCAATAGTTAACGAATGTTAATTAACTAGGTTAAAGAGTTTAGCCGGTTAATTTCTGATCGTTGGAGCTCATGATTTTTAGGTCCATTAAGTCCCCTTGTTAGCTTATGGACTAAACCTTAGAACAGTATATTGAGTGAATTTGAAATCTTCGAATTCAATTGAGGAGCAAAATTTATGGTTTGTTCGTTTAATTGTGAATTAGACGAAATTGGAGAATTAGAAATATTTAAATATGATTTAAATATTTTTAGGATGAACAGAGATTCATCGGATTGGAAATTGCTAAAAAAGTGGAGAAATAATTAATTTAATATTAAATATTAATGTAATATAACTAATTAATTAATATTTAAATTAATTTTATTTAAAATTATTTTTTGGAAATTAATTTTATATTGAAAATTAATTTATGAAATTCAAATTCAAATTTCAATTTAAGAAATTGGAAATCTCCAATAATGGCATGCGAGGGAGGAGGTGGTCTTCACTTAACTCCTTTTGATCCCATGGCTTCCACCTCCAAATTGAAAGTGATTATTAGCTAATTGTTGTCTTCATGCATGCATATGTGATTTGCATGTTTTCTTCTTTAAATAGAAGAGAGAAATTGAAGAAAATGGTTGAGCTTTTTAACTAATTTCTGCTGAAACTCTCTCCTACTTAAAACTCTAAGAACCAGTATGTTCTTCACCTTGTTGCTCCAAATTCAACTCAATTTGGATCCCACAATTCGTTTTAAGGCCAGAGAACAACAATGAAGACTCTTGTGGTGGTCCAAGAAGTGTTTGTGATCAAAAGCTTGAAGGAATTGGATTCAATTTTGAGCTACAACAAGTAAGTGTTATTCCATTATTTGTCGATTTTAGGACAAGCATGTTTAATTTTCAAAATTGAGGTAATTAGAGTGTTTTAGATCTAATTGCTTCCGCTATTACGTTACTAACTCCTTCAGACCAAAATCAAATCTCTTCTCAATACTTAGAAAAACAATGAATTGCCAAATATAAAAAGGATCGACAGAGGAATGTCATATTCGATATGAGGAACCTTCTTGGTTGATCACAACAAATAGACTAATTCGATCATGAGGAACCTTCAAGGATTTCATCACTATAATTATGGTGATGTACATGTTTTTCTTTCTTTTCTTTCACACTAATTTTCATCAAAATTATGACCCAAATTCTCAATGTGTCCTTTCTTGTGTAGTAAACTCAAATGATGTATTAACACATACTCAATGATAAATATACTACAAGTGAGTGATAGCTCCTAAAAAGAGCTATCCTTTCTGGCTTTATTCAGGCTTGTTTCGTAATTTTATCGTGTTATTCCTTGAATTTTGATTTTGTAGGTTTTGAGCATTAAGGTAGTAAGACAAACCATCAGGGTTGATTTGGTGCAAAAACACATCCAAACGGAGCCCCAGAAGCATAAACCAAGTGAGAAGGTCAAATGACCAAAATGCCCCTGGGAGCGTAGTTGTGCTATGCTTTACGTTCAGTGCTACGCTCTCAACCTTAGAACAATTTTTCGTGCAGTGTCGCGATGCCCTAGGGGAACATAGTGACGCTCCAGAGTTTGACGGGAATCCATGCTCCTGCGCACGCCTCTTCAGCTATCGAGTGTAGTCGACAGCGTCACTACGCTCGAGACCGACACTATGATTTCTCTGCCGAGTGTAGCGACGTTGCATATGAGCGCAACGAGCTCTGGCGATTTTTATAAATACTTCTTTTTTTTTAGATCTTTGATCATCATTCGAACTTCAACCTCCATTGCTGATCATCTCTACTCTGATCTCCATCTTCCTCTCTCTTAATCATTTTATTTCTCCGTTGTAATTTCTCTCAACAATTTGGAGTTTCTTCAAGACTATGAGTAGCTAAGGTAACCTTTACTTGGTGATAGGATTTCTAGGCTTTAATTTTCTTGAAAACTTGTAATTTCCTTATGGCTTTCTGTTGTAAACTCTTTTGGGTTTTGAATTTTTATTACATTAAAACAATCTGATTGAATTGACAACTTTTGATGAATGTTTCTTTGATTGCAATGTTCATTTGGCATTTAGCATTAATGATGAAAATAGTTGCATGATTAGGGAGTAAGTGTTTAGTTAGGGACTAATCCACTAGTTTTGCATTTACAGGCTGATTAGACTTAAGAGAAAAATCGAATGTTAGGTTAGACTATACATTCTCTCATTTTTCATAATTGCAATCTCGTCATTCTTAATGCAAATTCGGATCATTATCTAGGACGCTTAGGTATGAAATAATGTTGAAGAATTTAGTTCAAATTGAATTTGCTTCATTTGATAATTAGAGACATTTAGTGATGATTGTCACTAATTGATTGTGCTTTTGTTTGCATTTAGCCATGATTTCTAGTGTTCTATGATAGAAAGTAAGACGAATCCGTTCCTACCCCGAGTATTTTTCTAATTGAAATTTTCTTAAAAAATCTCTTGCGCTTGTTTAAATTCCTTGCACTTTATTTTATGCTTTTAAATTCTCGCAAGATCAGTAAAACCCCATACCATTGAATTCAGCAATTACCATAGATAAGTCATAAATTCTCTATGGTTTGACCCCAGTCTTGCCATTATGACTATGCCTTATGGTGATAATAGTATGAATGGATGATAGAAATTTTATTTGAGTGCCTGAATGTGGTTTACAACACCATTCATGGTAGCAATCAGTGAGTTATTTAGCCCCAAAAAGCTTAAAATATTGAGTAGGAAGCATGTGTTTAATGTCAAATTTGATAAGATTATGAGTGATTTTTATGTAAAAAGAAGTCAAACATGTATCTTGGCCATGATTAATGATATAAAATATGTGCAAAAAGAGTCAATTTTTGAGATATTCTTGTGTCTTGTCCCAAGATGTGACCACAACCTAAAAAAATAGAAAAATTTCAGATTCATAAGACTTGTAGAATTATTTCCAAATCGGACAAAATTAGATGAAATCTTCATTATTTTCATCCAGACTGATAAGGAAACGTTTGCAAGCAGTTTTTATAGAAATCCTAGCTCATGGAGGTCTATAAAAGGTGTTGTTCTCATCCCCAAATCATCAAACCTTCTTAGAATAAACTCTTTTATTTTCAGCATTGTTCTTTTCGTTTTTTGTATGAACACTCTAGTGAAGTGTTGTTTTGATCTTCTTTTAGTTTGTAGAACCTTTCCAGATGCTTGCTTCAAAAGAACAAGTGCAAAGGCTTTATTCATTTCGAAAGGGATTGAACCTAGCCAGATTAAGGGGCAAATTGGAGAGTTTTCTTTCTTTTTTTCTCTCTTGTACTGTCCTTTCTCATAGGAGTTTTAGTTTATGCTTTTTTTCTATTGTTTTTTTCTCTTATTTACATCTAAACGATTCTTGTACCTTTTTCATTTCATCATTAATATGAGTTCTTTCATTCTTTACTTCTTATGTTCTTTATTTTCCATCATGAGTATAAAATTTCATTGGGATTTAAAGATGTGGACACCCTAAGGATAAAATAAAAACGCCATATCTATCCCTTTAGTTTCAAACTTAGCCATCATTTATTTTTATAGATTTTATTCCATATTGTTAACTTAGCTTGATCATCTAGGTTGACATTGAAAGAGTTGATAATAGATAGTTGTCATAAAAGCAACATAGGAGAAAAATTTGTTTGACGCTAGAAATAGAGAAATCTATAGGATCACTAGAATTGTTGTTTTAAATTAGTCATAGACATGTGTGTGTTTAATTATTTAGTCTACTAAAGGTAATTCTCAAATAGAGTTGAATGAGAGTTGAATTTGATTCATGTTGCTAAGTGTCAGTTAGAGTAGACTGTGGGTGCAATTTGATCGCATACGACTTAACCTCACTCGGCTTGAAAAAGCAAAGACGTGGGCGCATCTAGGTCTCATTCCAAATTGTGTCTAGGTCTTTACTTGCAGGTTTTAGGTGACTTATTTAGCCTTAAAAAGCTTAAGTTATTGAGTAGAAAGCATGTGTTTAATGTCATTTTTGATAGGTTTATAGTGATTTTATGTAAGAACAAGTGAAGTGTTTACTATGGAGTTGGCTTAACTTTTATTTAGGAAAAATGTCATGCATTTTGTTTCATTGGTTGTCAAAAGCATCACAGTTATTTGAGCAGTTCTTGTCTGGAATGTCATTTTTCTTATTTGTTGCAAATTCGAAGGAGCAACCTTCTTTTCTCTCTCAATGAAGATTTTCTTCCTTACAAAGTCGTTGTTTCCTTCTAGCTGCTCATATATATTTGTGGGTTTGGTTTTATTAGGTTTAGCCCTTTCAATGTGAATGGATAGATGTGGTGTTAGTGCATTGTTGACCATAATTTTGTGTGAAACTCTTCGTGAAGCAATTGTATGCTTTTGAGTTTCAGTGGAAGAGTTTTTTTAAGCTTCTACTTGTATGAAGAAGTTGGTTATTAATTCATACTTAGAGGAGTAAGTTTGATTATAATAAGTGAGTCTCACAATTAAAGGGAGCCTAAGTAAGCTTGTTTGAGATGTGTTTCAAACAAGTGGTAAAGAGGTGGAAAATGTGTAAGAGCAACAAGAGAGATTCTCAAGTTTAGGGGGAGTCTAACCTTTTCACTGGTAGTAGGTTGTATGAGATTCACTATAGAAGATCTCTAACAGATATGTACTTCATTGTAATTGTTTAACTCTTTATTAATGAAATTTCTTTCCATCAGGCACACTACCCCCCAAATGTAGGTCATATTGCACTGAATTGGGTTACTAACCTTTATTTCTTTACTATTTAATTTCTCTTTTAGTTTGTCTTCTTATTTTTCATAATGTTTATTGAAGGAATCAAATTCCCAGCGGAAGCGAATGATCGCCTTGTGCCTTTTAAATTTGTTTTAGAAAACCAAAATATAGAGAACATGCAACAAGGATAAACAATTAAATTAGCATGCTTTTGAGAAGAGTTAAGAGAAAGAAGTTTTCCTACCTTTGAAGACCGTCTTCGATGTGGGAAACTTCTTCTTCTCCAAATCACGAACCAATGAGAATTCTCCAACAATAACAACTATTCTTCTCTTGGGAACACTACCACAATGTTGCCTTGCTATTCATCAAAAAGAACCAATGAGGAGGTGTGGGCTCTTGTTGATTTGAGCAAGGGAAATCTCTTGGAGGAAGAGAAGAGAGAAGGAGAGGGAGAGAATTCTTGAGATTGCAAATTACAGAACTCTTCTATAACTCCTGGTAACCTCCTCTCCTCTTCCCTATTATTTTTTACGTGTAAAGTGTGTGAGAGAGAGATGAGAAAATAACTTCCTCAATAATGTAGGAAGTTATTTATTTAATAATAATATTATTATTAATTTAATTATATTATTAAATCATATTTAATATATATAATTTAATTAATTAATTAACAATTAATTAATCAATAAATTAAATATTACATATTTAATTTAATTTGAATCATATTCAAACAACCTTCTCTCACATGACCTATAGTTTTTATATGAATTTCATTCATATAATTAATATTTAAATCTCATTTAAATATTTATCACTCTTATAGTATAAAGTATAAATTTCTGAATCTCATTCAAAATAAACTTTATATTATAATTTATCTACATACATTATGCTAATTGTATCACATACAATTCATTCCCTTATTAATTTGAACATTTCAAATTAAACCAAAATATTTGATTCTTATACTAAGCCTTTATGAGTTAGCAATGAGACCTTATGGACCTATAGTTAGAAGCTCCAATGATATGAGATTAATCAATTAAACTCTTTAATTAGATTAATCAATATTCATTAATTGTAGGTCACTCCACTAAAGACTTACCGTTGCACTCTTCGCACTATAGATGATTTTTGTGTCCATGGAATTTTCTAATTAATAGTAAGTAGACTCTTCACAAATTACTCATAACTACAACTGAGTCAAATTACTGTTTTACCCTTATAGTTATATCTAACTTCTTAAGTACCATTGATCCCTCTAATGAACAAACTATTTATAGTCCAATTATAAACTAACCCCTATAGGGCCAATGAGAGGGTGAGACCTCATTGTTCAAGACCTAGAATCAGCCCTTAAGGGAGTAATTTATATACTTACCCTAAACACGAGAAGGAGTGAATTCCATCTTGTGAAGATATGTTTCCAACTCCCTAATCAGACAAATCCCCAAAATGGTTGGCTTATTGAGTCAGCGATTTGGCCACTCTCACCCATACAGATCAAAAGATTGCCCTCATAGACATGAGTTCATAACTCACTCAGGATTCAAGTTAAGTTATGTCACACCCTACTTTTTAAAACCAATACGTTGTAGAGTCTATAAAGGAAAGAAGTAGGACAAGAGCGGTTTGTGCTCAAGTGTTAGTTTATATAAGCCGTAGATGAAGTTTGAATTAGAAGGATTTGATTGAAAGGTTGATTTGAGTGATTTCTGGATCATGGAATCAAAGTAATTCTTGAAGTTAAGAATTTTACTATGTAGAATAAACGGATTAAGAGAACGCAACCATGACTTTGAGCTTGGAAGTAAGATCTAAGGAAAGAAAGGAAACCTCATCAAGTGATGGAAGAGTTTAAAAGAATAGATGGGAGATAAATGAAGTTGGACGCATACCTAGTTGAAGACCATGTTGGACGCATGGTCAAGACAAAGGAAACGCATGATAAAGGTGAAATGCATAGGAGGAAATCGTGGAAGGAGGCTATGATAATTTAAGGTAAACGCATGACTTCCATTAAGGGAGATTTTGAATTGGATAAGTTAGAAGGTTGAGAAGTAAGCCTAAAGAAAGGAGGCTGGAGATGGATTTACGATAGGATTTATCGTTGAGGAAATAGCTCACATAAGGAAGAAGTTGGAAGCATGACCTTGGAATACAACACAAGAGTGCATAAAGGAATAATCAAGGAAACCTCAAGGATAGGAGGAAGGTCATGGACGCAGAACGAAATAAAGGTAAACGCAAAGAGTGCTAACGCATAAAGGAAGGTTTTGTAGTTAAGATAATAGATATAAGGAAAGAGTGATAGACGCATGATAATATGTAGTTAAGGCAGACACATGGTATTATGCGGTAAGGAACAAATGCATAGTAGTGTGCATTTGAGACTTTGACGCCTAGTAGTATGCAGTAGAGAAACGCGTTCGAAGATAATATGGCGGAGAGTAAGGAAAGAAAGTAATGAAGCTAAAACGAAAGGAAATTCAAGGGACGCATAGGGGCATAATGTTAGAAGAATAGCTTGTATGGTGGAATATGTTGGACGCATAAGATAAGCTTATAAAGGTTAGGTGGCTTCATATAGACTTGACACCTTATAAGTAGGAGGTGTTAGAATGCATGTTGAGTGTTTCATGCAAGGTGACACTTGGATAAATGCATGGTTAGTTAAGCATGTAGCGTGACATGTGGCAAACAAGTGGCAAAAAGAGAGGAGAAGTGGGGATGGCAAGCCCTCTATAAATAGAACCTTGAGGGAAAAGGAGGGACGGATGATCCTTTAATTTTTGAATTCTTGAGAGAAAAGGCAGAGAGAAGGCAGAAGGAGGAATCCTTGCATCTGGAGTAGAAGTCTGCGGCAAAGAAAGAAGATATTATTGACAACTTAGCCATCTTGTGTTAAAGAAGTTGTCTTGCGTCTAAGGGGTCAGCCTTGCGTTCAAGACGAACTCAACGTTCAAGGTGAACGCTGCGTCCAAAGATAGAGTTCAAGTGGAACCTTGCGTCCAAGAGGGGTCGATGTAAGCACTGGTTTGCGTTGCCAAGAATTGAGGCACGACCATGTGTTTGTGGCTATGCGTCTCAAAGGGAGAAGTGGCCGAGAGCGAGAGGAAAGTAAAACTTCGACTGAGTATTGACTAAATTTATGCGTTTGTGGTTAATTCATGGAAGTTAGTGAGCGGAAGTAGTTACTGCGTTGGTAGATAAGTAGTCTTGAAGGGGAGAGAAACGCACTTGAACCATGCGTTCAAGTCACTTTGCGTCGAAGATAGACATTCATTGGGGCACCTGTGCTGAAGACAGGATGGTCTGCACGCATCGGAAGTAGAATTTCAAGATGGAAAGGAATGCGTTCAAAACAGGAGGCGTGCGGGGACACCCACTATGCGTTGGAAGAGAAGTTAACTTGAGTGTCGTGCGTTAGGAGGAGAACCCCGCGCTAGTCTGTAGAGGAAATACGTAAGTTAACAGCCTAAGTTCTGGTGTTGAGAAGGTTAAGTCGGCAGTATAAATAGCTAGATTAATTAAATGTTTAATCGTTTTAAGGACAATTCGAGAGCTTAAGTCGGTTCTATTCTTCAGATAAACTCCAGAAGAAGATTGAGGAGAGTGTTCTTGAGAATTCCGGACGAAGTTTGATTCACATCGAGGCTGGAAATGAAGTTGGAACAGGGGAATGACCGAAGCTACTTAGTTTGGTTGAGCAGTGACTGATATTCGGGATAGAACGTGAGGAATAAGCTGAGTTCAAAGCTGAAAATTTAAGATTAGTAAGTTAATGCAATTCCTAACAACTTTTGTAAAGGATGGTGATGCTGAAATCGAAGTTTTACTATGTGAATCCTTAGGAAATCATTGATTACAAGACTGTCTCGCAATCCGGAACAACAGGAGATAATTTCGGAATATCGCGAGATTGAGAAAGAGCTAAACCCTGAAATTTTAAGGTTGAAGTAAGGACGAGAAGAAAGGAAGGAGTACAGTGCAGAGTGCCGTTGAAAAGATCAAGTATCGGCACACTGTCTAGGATTTTGCAGCGAGACGGGTAACGCTGAGACGCAAAGGAGCTTTCCATCTCATAAGTATCGCTAGATAACGCTGAGTATCACTGCTCAGGCAGGTAACGCTGGTGCTGTTCTATCGGGTATCGCTAATAACAGTCCTTTTTGGCGGGTGTCACTGAGATTCACGTTCATGAGTCAGTAGAGAAAAGGAAAGAAAGTTAGTGTTGATTAACGCATAGCATGTTTCTTTTGCAGGCCAAGAAGAAATAGGAACAGTATATAAACCACGTAAAGCCTAGAAAGAGTTGTGAGTGACACTTTTCTTGTTTTGAAACGAAATTTATTTTAAATCTTTAGCTTGGTTTTCTTATGAGATATGGCTTTGAGATGAACTGTTTTCTTAAAAAGCATGATGTTTGACGATGTTGTTCACAAGGCATGTTTTATATGTTTTTACAAGATGTTCAATGGCATGTTTTGAATTATTGTTTATCGTGATATATATATATATATATATTGATTTTTTGAAAGATTTTCATATGAATTACTATGTAAAAGAAATTCTGAAACGTTTTAGAGGAGGCTCAGTGCTCAAGGACATGAGAAGGCATGTGAGTTTCCCCGGGACCCAGTACTGAAGGACTCGTAGAAGGTACTTGGGCAACCCGACCTATTCCTATGTGCACATAGAGGTTAAGCTGGCTAGTGCATCGAGCTTGCTCTGCTTGAAGCCAGGGATGATTTTTGACGTTGAGTGCGTAGAAGCATTGCTCCGCCTCAACTAAGGGAAAAATTTGAAAAACTGGTTGATACTGATGAATTCCTTGGAAAACGTTTGATATGATTTTAGTATTAATTTATGAGAATGATGAATTTCATGAAAAACATGCAGCACTCGAACAAATGTTGAACTCTGATTTATTCGTTTTACATAACATGTCTGTTTAAAATAAATGTCATTTTATAAAGATTGGTCACTCACTAGGCTATTAGCTTATGTTTTCCAATGTTTTCTTTTTCCCTCCTCAGGTAGCAAGGACGTTCCCGGTGCTTCGCCTGTTACAGCTCACCCTGTCTAAGCCTCGAATATCAAGATTCAGTCAAGTTTGAGAGTTGTACGTTGAATATACATATGTAAATGGCATGTAGAACATATAGTTTGGAGTGGAGACTGTTGATAGTATTGTATATATGGCGTTATGGATATGAATACGAAGTCATGCTATGTATTTAAGGTGTACCCTATATAGGGAATTGTATCAAGTTATAAGCATGCGATGTATGGCTATGTTCTATGTTTGTATATGAGTAAATGTGTGTACAGGAAAAGTTAGGGCAATATACGTCATAAGAGGGGTGATGTTTATTGTCTTCACACTCCCACTTAGGTTAGGTGGGTAATCTGGGAGGGGGTGTGACAGTCGATGCATCCAAAAGAGAAACAAGAAGAGTTAGGCTGCATCTTGCATCCAAGGAGCAAGGTTGCGTCCAACCGAGCTAACAAAGGAAGATAAGTTGCCTTGTGTTCCAGACTAGAATGCTGCGTCCAAAGAGCTCGGGAAAGAGAAATAGGAGGAAGATAGAGGAACTATTCTTGAGCAAGTATAAGGTGAGTAACACCAACGTTTTTCAGAGTATAACTGAGTTCTTTGTGATTTATATTATTGAATATGCATTCATGAGTTTTCAATGTAAATGAGAGCATGCGTTTATATATAAAAAACACATGAGTATGCGGGTTATTAGAAATGAGAGCATGCGTTTATATATAAAAACACATGAGTATGCGAGTTATTAGAAAAGAGAGCATGCGTTTATATATATATATAAAGCACATGAGTATGCTGGTTATTAGAAATGAGTTTAGTAAGAAGCATACTGTTGATAATACAAGATTTTCATTGAAGAAGCATGCTGCTAGATCTTAGATGATGTTTCTAGAGCATAATGTGTTTTATAAATTCTTAGAAATGGCACCCAAAGCTCAAGGACTAAAGGAAGGCAAATGGGTAGCCGGAAAATAGAAATGGGACCCTAATGCTCAAGGAGAAAAAAGAAGGCATATGGGCAGCCTGGGTTATAATACCTATGTGCACATAGAGAAATATACGACGCTGATGTGTTAAGATTACTTCACACAGCTAAGGATAATCGACGTTGGGTAGCGTTATCGCCTCAACTAAGGAAAAGATATGAAATGAATTCAACGTTGAGAAGCGTAAAAGCCTTGCTCCGCCTCAACTAAGGAGAATGATTAGAAATGAATAAGATTTTTTTTTAGTATTTTCCAGAAATAAGCATGCAGGACTTAATAATGGTACTTGAGTATGATTTAATATGAATAGAATCGATATTATAAATTATGACCAGATTTACAGTTGAAATAAGTTATTTTAAAAATTGTTACTCACTGAGCTGTTAGCTCATCCTTTTATATTTTTTTCATTTTTCAGGTAGCATGACAGTTCCCGTTGCCAGTCGAAGTCGAGGTTTGTCAAGAGATATCGATATCACCGTCCTAGGAAGAGTGTTTAAATGGGAGAAATAAAGATAAGATGATAGTGGGAATCAATAGGGAAGTTGGTGACGCGGTCCTCACGCTCCGTCTCGGGCTACGGAAGGGTAGTTCGGGTTGGGGTGTGACAAGTTACCTATAGTCATCCTATGAAATGTTAATTTCTGCAATTAATGTCGTTACAAAGAGAAATTAAACATTTCGCAGTCCAGTCTTATACAAACTCTTTGTATAGGATACCCCCACTCACATGTCTCCACATGAATGATTAGGATCAAATCGTTTGTAACACTTTACAACTCCTTATAATAATTACAAAGTGGGTCGTATCTGTAGTGTTACCAAAATAAGGCACCTAACTTTATTCCTATTCTACAGACCTTTTTGGATATTACTTAAACATGATCCAATCTTGTCTGTCAACCACATACATGTTTAAGTTTACATTAAATAACCATTAAATCTTAGTTTATTGGATTGAGTTAATGCATAAAAGAGATAAAATAGCTTCTTATTTGATTCAATAAATAAAATGTATATACAGTTTAGAAAACTACAAGACCCAAGAGATTTAGGACACACCAGTCCCAACATTTATAACATTGAATATGACTTGTGTTGTTACATATTAGATTCATCTATTTTTCATGATGCATGTGTATTAGCCATGATTAGTGAAGTATAGCAAAATATGTCCAAAGAAGTCAAATTTTGAGTTATTCTTGTGTTTTTAGAAATGTAAAAACTTGAACTGGTTTGGTTTGGATTGGATCAGTTTTCATTAGAATTAGAATAGAACCAAATCGAATCAAACCAAAGTCAGTTCGATCCAGTTTGGTCCTCAATTGCTCGAACCAAATCTACTTTAAATTAGTTTAGGGTTTTTCTTCTTATTTCTTCTGTCAATACGTCACATCCCTTCCCTTCTCTCTCTCACACCTGACCTGACCCACTTACACTCCTAATGTTTTTATGTCATTTGCGTAAAAGTTAAAAAATATGCCCAAGATGCAGTCACAACCCTTTAGATGAATAACTATAGAGTAGTTGGGAAGAGTCATAAAAGCACCCAGGATGTGCCTAAGATGTGTGTTTGCAACCTGCAAAAATAAAAAGTTTCCATATTTTTCGGGATTTGCAGATTCTTTTCCAATTCAGCCCAATGTTAGATATAATCTTTAGCATTTTCATCCAGACTAATAAGAAAAGAGATGAAAGCAATTTTTATGAAAACCTAGCCCATGGAGGTAGGTCTATCAAAGGTGTCATTCTCATCCCCAAACCATCAAACCTCTTTCTTATAAGAAACTCTTTTATTTTCAGCATTTTTCTTTTCTTTTTATGTACAAACACTCTAGAGAAGTGTTTGCTTTGAAAAAAACAAGTGCAAAGGCTTTATTAATTTTGAAAGAGATTGAAGCTAGCTAGATTGAGGAGAAAATTGGAGAGTTCTGTTTAGTACTTATTTCTCTCTTGTACTTTTCTTTTTACCGAGTTGTAGTTTATGTTTTTAGATTTTTTTTTCTCTCATTTAAATTGGAACAAAGTTTGTATTCTTTACAATTCTTCATTAATATGAATAGTTTTGTTCCTTACTTTTGTGTTCTTTATTGTCTATTATAAGCTAAGCACTCTCTTGGGATTCAAAGATGTAAGATACTCTAAGGATGGAATAAAAGCTCCATATGTGTCTCTTTACTTTTACTCAACACTTAGTATATGTTTGCTTTTATTGCACATCGTTAACTTAGCTCAATCACCTAAGTTGGAATATAATGTTGAGTTTAATCTCGAAAGAGTTAGATAATTGATTTATGGCTATCATAAAAGCAATATAGGAGAAAAGCCTAGACATAGGATTTCATTCGACTCCTAGAACTAGAGTAGTGTATAGAATCACTAGAATTGCATGCTTAATCACTTTAGTTTTAAATCAGTCATAGACAAATGTGTTTAGTTGTTTAGTCTTCTAAAGATAATTCTCTAAAAGAGTTGAATAGAAGTGAATTCGATTTATGTTACTAAGTGTCGGTTAGGGTAGATTCCAGGGGTGCAATTTGATCGCATACGACTTTAAACCTCTTTGACTTGAAAGAGCAAATAAGGGGGAGAATCTGGGTTGCATGCCTCGTATTTGGGCCTAGTTGAGAAAAGTACTTTCGGGCGCATAGTGGGTACGATGTCCCCTTAAAGGTTGAAACGATTTTTTAATCGTTCTTATATCTTTTCACATTATATTTTTCTCTACTGTTTTTTATTCCAACATTTATCATATTATTTATTTCAAAAGTACACCAAAAATCAAATCATTTTCTTGGTTACCTTTTGTTTGCAAACTTAAATGAGGTATTTCTTACATCAAAACTGATTTATTGTACTTCGTTCTCTTGGGAATCGTTATTTGGACTTTGCCCATTTTATACCACTTGTTAGCAATGTATACTTGCACCTAGGGATGCTTGTTCCAAAGCCATCATGGGTGCATAGTGGGGCACAGTACTCTTGAATGTTGAAAATGCTTTTGAATTCCTTTTTTCCCTTATATCTTTTTACATCAAATCTTTCTTTATTGTTTTCTTATTGTTTTTAGCATTTAATCTTCTTTATTTCAAAATCCACAGATCAAATCACTTTCTTGGTAACTCGTTGGTTGCAAACTTAGAGGAGGTATTTCTTATATATGTTGAAATTGATTTATTATACTCTGTTCTCTTGGGATTCGATACTTGGACTTTGTTCATTTTATACTACTTGTCGGTGGTGTATACTTGCACCTAGGGACATTTGTTCTAGAGCCCATCACTTAAACTACTAACGTACAACCTTGTTAAAACATTTAAGATCTAAGGTCCCTTAGTGGTGCCACTATTTTCTTTCTTCTTGCCATGACCTACATACCTTAACTGAAGATGTAGTTTTAGTGATTAGGGAATAGAAGAAAGAGATTAAAAGAGTATTGAAGAAAATAAAGAGAAAGAGAGAGAAAATAGGAATGTGTTAAGTCATAAATTGAACCAGATGAGAGACACAAAATGGAAAAGATGTGAGGTGTAAATAAACGGTATTCGTTCGTATACTAAAGGTAAGTAAATGTTTAAACCTTTTTTAGGCACTAATATAACTTTTGAAAGTATGGGAATGTTTTGAAACGAGTTACTAACAGTTTATGTCCATATACTAACGATAAGGGTGTTGCATGCGTTAATTTATCAATCAAGTTTTCCTAAATTCAACCCAAGTATAAGCAGAAATTAGGTTTGTTGGTGAGCCCATGGTCGAACGCAGATTTTAAACTCTCAAGTATACTGGCTATTTTGTAAAATAAATTATTGGTGTCGCGTTTAACTACAAAAGCAATAAAACTATAAGCTAATAAGGGATGGATATGGTGAAGAATGCATTTACAGCAGGCAATCAGCAAAAGTTAACAGGAATGGGAAAAACAAGGTTAGGTGGCAGTTATTGTCTATCTTCAGAAATGCACGTAGATTATTTAACGTCCTCAACTTATAATCTGCACCTCTCGGCTGACATATTGCATGCTCATATGTATATGACGCATGAGAGAAGTATTATTGAACCTTAAGGTTGTTTCGTTGTAACACCCCCACCCTAGATATTATATATACTTCTATATCTTTACCTAGGAGTGAGTGTTACCTAGTCTGTATTCTGTTAAACCCTGTTATATAAGCATTTCTATATCATAACTAGCTTGTGAAATGCTTAGCCTTTACAACAGTTATGCAAAATTTTCTTAATAAGATAGCATCATAAGTAAGATTTAAAAGACTATGGTTAGAGTTTACAAATATGCTTGGAGAACCTCACAAATGCCACTCAAAATAAGTTCAATTTCTACAAAGGGATGGGGTTTACAGGTTCCCAATTACAAAAATTCTAATTTGGCACAGACGAGCCTTGATGGTAGGCTAGGCACCCCGAACACGCTTGCTACCTGGAAAGAAAACATCAGAGAAATAAAAATCTATGAGCTACAATGCTCAGTGAGTGACTACTAAAATATAAGTTCAATAAAAATATAACTACAATCTTTGGTATAAATTGCTTAATCATGCCTCATATCACGCTTCATAAACTTGTAAATCACTGTCATTACGTAAATGGTTATCTTTTCATGAAACCTTTGTTGAGGCGGAGCAAACTCAACGCACTCAACGTCGATAAGCCTTAGCTGTGTGGAGTAATCTCAACACATCAGCGTCAAATACCTTTTATTATGCTTATAAATTTGTCTGATCTCGGGCTGCCCAGCTTCGCGAGACTAGCGATATTACCTTAATAAGCGATACTCAGCGAGAGTCAGCGAGAATTGTGAGACGCAAGGTCCCTTTGCGTTACCAGCGACACTTGTCTCGCTGATCACCCTCCAATTCTTTAGCGATACCCCTATCCTAGCGATCCACGATGGTTAGTGCTCTTTTTCTTTCTTCTCTAACCTATTCTCAAACTGCTAAACATCGAAATCCAGCCAAAATCAGATCTTTCTTTCTTCTACAAACTTGTAAAGAAGTGAGCTTTCTATCTTACCTCGAGATTTCAAACCCTATCTTTTCTTCGTTGGGGAAACTATCCTTGAATAACTCCAACTGCTTCGAATCAGCTAACAGTTCTTACAGTAGCACAACTCCGAATGTTTCTTCCTAAAATTTAACGTACTCTTGCTCAAATTTGGCTTAAACATCCTTTACAAGAGTTGCTAAAGATTAACTCACTCACCTTTAAAACTTCGCTGTAGCTTCGACTTCCCAGCTCACTCTTCTTCAAACACCATATGATGTCTAGATTATCATCAACCGTCAAACTTCTGGTTCCAACTTTAATTTCACCATGGGAATGATCTGGTTCCTACTTAGCTCCAACAAAAACAGTTTCTTCGACCTCTCCTCGTTGTTCTTCTGTGAAAGGGGTAAATCTGGGTTCTAAATATGTCTAAAAGTGTTGATTGGGTCGACATACTTACTTATATATACATACCACCGACTCACCAGTACGGCCATCACCTCCTTACTTAGGTTGGCCGACGCAACCTTCCGTGCAAAGCTTCAACAACGCATAGCTTACACTTGCTATTTTACAATTGTTCAACGCCCAGTCACCTAATAGCCAATTAACGCATGATCCTCTCGGCCCCTCTTCTAATGTACCAATACATACTCTTCAACGCATAGTGACTTCCAACACCTTGTGGCCTTCAACGCCTCATGGCCGTCAACGCCTAGTGACCTTCAACGCCTGGTGGCCTTCAACAAATTCTCAACGCATAGCTCCACTAACGCATGGCCAACACTTAGCCACTTTTGCTCCATACTATTTAGCCCACTTTTCTAACCACTGCCCATTTCATAATTTCTTTTCAACTTGCCAACTTCCAAATGTCAGGTAGGGCTTACCGCGTTTCTCTACCGCATACTACCCGGCCTTAACATCTCAAATGCATACTTCTATGCGTTTGTTTCTTACCGCATAATACCATACGTCTACCTTAATTACATGCCGTCAAGCGTTTCTACCATGGGCCCAACATGGTTTTTTTTTCCACTAAGTATGCGTCCAACTTCACTTATCTCTCAACTTTCCTTTTAACCCTGCCCATCACTTGATGAGGTTTCCTTTCTTCCAGAGGTCTTACTTCTAAGCTTAAGATCATGGTTGCGTTCTCCTGATCTGTTTATCCTACACAGTATAATTCTCAACTTCAAGAATTACTTTGATTTCAAGATTCAGAATTCGTTCAACTCAACCTTTCTATCAAATCCTCCTAATTCAAATTCCATCTACGGCCTATGTAAACTAACACTTGAGCACAACCACTCTTGTCCTACTTCTTTCCTTTATAAGCTCTTCCACGAATTAGTCTTAGAAAGAGGGTGTGACATTCTATGTCTAGAAATACTACTTAGTTTGCTTAATGAGTTCCACAATTACTTACTCTCTCAAGTAGTTGTTTATTTCTACTTATCTCAATTAACTAGATGGAAACAAGCAATTTATTCTCATACATTAAGCAAAATGAAATAATCTCAACGTTGTTTCCTAAACAGACAATAATTTTGCCCCAACCCTCAAGAGTTTTAGCTACTCATGCTTATTAACAAGAAAGTGGAAACAAATGTAGAAATGAAAGTCATGGATGATGATTTAGATTAATGAAATGGAGCTAGTGTTACAAAAAGTACAATCTTTTGATACAAGATGTAAACCATAAGAAAGTAAAGATAGAGATAGAAAGCAAGGAAATGGTCGGTGTTGATCAATCTCTTGACTCCGCCAATAATGGTTGTGTGATGGCTGCTGTTGTGGGATGGTTGATCGGAAAGGAGACTACTCTCTCAAGTGTTCTGTCTCTGGTTGCCTTCTTGGGAGAATCTACTACTAAACTAATGAATCCCCAGGAAAATCAACTATGTTCTCAGCCTTCGAATCTGCCATTGTATAGAGGTTGCGTTGTAACGCTGGCAGATTCGTGTCATTACCGGTTGATTTGTTGCTTTGCGTCAATTTCACATGATTGCGTAATTCTCGACTAAATTGGTAACTACTCGTAGTGCCGCAGATCAAGCAAATCAATCTCCAGCTGTTGAAGATCTCACAGCTTGCATCTAATGAATTACGGCTTTGCGTCTATCATTTGGAAGACATTCATGTTGCGTCATGCGTTTCCTGCACTAAACAATGCTTTTTAGAGATAATTTAACTTGAAAGCATTTATCTTCATCAAATCAAGAGTGTAAAACGCAGGGAAAGTTTTTATCAGTAAATTTAAGTCAAGACTACCGCATAATTCTTTAAATCTTCTCTATTATTTTAAGAAAAAGCTATAATAATGGTATTTCTACAAGCTATCACTGCACCTAAGGACATTTGTTCTAGAGCCCATCACTTAACTACTAACATACAATCTTGTTAAAACATTTAAGATCTAAGGTCCCTTAGTGGTTCCACTATTTTTTTTTCTTCTTGCCATGACCTACATACCTTAATTGAAGACGGTAGTTTTAGTGATTGGGGAATAGAAGAAAGGGATTAAAAGGGTATTGAAGAAAATAAAGAGAAAGAGAGAGAAAATAGGAATGTGTTAAGTCATAAATTGAACCAGATGAGAGACACAAAATGGAAGAGGTGGTGATGTGAGGTGTAAATAAATGGTTTTTGTTCGTATACTAAAGGTGAGTAAATGTTTAAACCTTTTTCTTTCTGAACAGTTTAAAGGCACTAATATAACTTTTGAAGTTTGAGAATATTTTGAAACGAGTTACTAACGGTTTATGTCTATATACTAACGCTAAGGGTTTTTTTTTTTTTTTTCATTTTTTTGAGTTTAAGGGTATTATTGGAACTTTTGAAAGTTTAGGTGTATTTATGAAACAAAGTACTAACAATTTTCATTCAAAACTAATTGTAAGGGTATTTTTTATTTTTTAATGTTTAAGGTATTATTCAAAATTTTAAGAGTTTAAGAGTATTTTTTCAATCAAAGTACAAAGCTTCAGAGTATTTTCTATAATTTTGTTTTTTCCGACGAAATTTTTTTTGACACCTAAAAAACCATCGGAAAAAGTCCTTTTCCTAACCGTTTATGATGTGTTAGGAAAAGTAGTTATCCCAACTCCATTTTTTATTTTTGTTGAGAAAAGCATGCCTATCCCGACGAAATGCAGTTAGCGTCAAAAGAGAGTAGTTCCCCTGACGCTGATTTTTATTTTCATCAAGAAAAACATGCCTATCCCGATGAAATGTAGTTAGCATCGGGAAAGAGTAGTTCTCCTGATGCCGAATGCTAGCATTGAAATATATTAAAAAAAGGAAACATTTTTTCAAAGTTATTTCCCAACGGATGGTTTTTTGAAATTGTTAAAAGAGAAGGGATTTCTCGAAAGTAAATAAACTTTTGGGAAAAGTGGATTCTCCCGACAGTGTCGGAACTAAACCGTCAGGTGAGGATGGTTTTTTTGATGGTTTCAAAACCGTCGAGAGAGGGGTTTTTTTCTCCCACATCCCCCGATCGAAGCCCTCATTTTTCTTCTTTTTCTCGACCCTAACCGCCTCCCCCACCCACATCCTGCCACCCAGCCCAGCCACCCATCGCCTGATGCCCACCAACACCATTTGCAGCACTTTCACACCCGCCGATGCCATCTGCAGCACACACACACACCCGGTGGACCACCCTCCTCAGCACACACACACACCCGGTGGACCACCCTCCTCAGCCACCAGTAAACATTCTTCTCTTTCCCATTTCATTTAGCTTCAAAGAGGTTTTTTTTTTTTTTTTTTTTTTTTTTGAGATTTTAGTTTAGTTGTTTGTATTACAATTTTGGATGAGATTAAATGTTGTTATTGTAAATTTGAAGTGGTTTGTGTACTAATTTTAGGGATTTGTATGATGGTGTTGAATGAAGAAAAATTAAACTTGAAATTAGTTTTAAGTTTTGATTGTTTTAATTATTTTAAGTTCTGATGTTCTTAATTTCAAGTTTAAGTTTAAGTTTAAGTTTTATTATTCTATTTATATACTTGAGATTAGTATTGGAATGTTTTGTATGTCTATGTTTATGTTAAGTTTTGTTATGTGTTTTTTTTTTCAATTTTTATTTTAGAGGTTTTAGTTTAATTGTTTGTTTTACAATTTAGATGAGGTTGAATATAAGTTGAGTCACGAGCACACCCACCTGATCAACTTGAAAATGTCATCGCAAATTGACACTTTTTATGCAATAAATTTGAATCCACTAAATTAAAAGTAAGAATTTTGTGTTTCTTTCACTTTACTTACATTTGCATTAGAATCGGTCGGCTCTAAAGTTCATTCATATAGTTGGTT
Organism: Citrullus mucosospermus; assembly: GCA_030954485.1. NCBI lineage: Eukaryota > Viridiplantae > Streptophyta > Magnoliopsida > Cucurbitales > Cucurbitaceae > Citrullus > Citrullus mucosospermus. The sequence continues at coordinate 10,358,657 of CM062064.1, read as the reverse complement.
CCAACACTTTCATATACATACAAGAAACCATGGGAAAAATAAATTTTATTTATTTATTTAATATGAAAAAAATACCTCTCCTAACGCCAAATTTAAAGGTGACGTCAAGAAAAACAACATTCATAACATTTTGTCAAGACTTTTCTCGACGACACACTCACATTTCATCGGAAAAGGTAACCTCTCCCGATGCCTAACCACATTTCTAGTGTCGGGAGAAGCAATTTCTCCTGACGCCCATAAGTTGTGGTCACGAGAAATCACTTCTCCTGACGCTAGAAATGAATTGACTTGCCTCGGGAGAGAAGCATTTCTCCTAACGCCCATAAGGTGGCGTCGGGAGAAGCCATTTTTTCCAACGCAAAAAATTGACCTTTCGGCATGGGGAGAAGTCACTTCTCCCTGTGCTACCTTATGAGCGTCAGGAGAAAACTGCTTCGCTTTTTTCGTTGGGGAATCGTTTATTTCTAACGAGATGACTTTTTTTGCATTGGAAAAAGGCTTTCCCGATGATAGAAAAACCATCGAGAAAGGCTTTCCCAACGTTTTTTTTACTTCTCTTGATGGTTTTGGCCATCGGGAAAGAGAAAATTTCTTGTAGTGAAGGTTGTTCCCAAGGAAAACCACGAGATCATTATCCCGTGGCTAGCCCAACCCCAAGGAATAGTAGTAGAATCCAAATTTGGCTCGGAAACCCTAAAAGGTTGAAGACCTAAGTTAGCAAACACTATAAATAGGTGAAGAAACCTCAAGGAAAGTAAGTCGACTCAATATAAAAATTTCCTACTTTTACATAATTTTACTTGCTAACTTAAGCATTGGAGTCTATGTGGCAAACACCACAGTGGTGTGCATATTTTTCTTATCTTGCCAGTTGCGTTCTTCCCTAAATTATAAATTCACAGTTGTTGCCACATAAGGATTAGGTATATGCTTATCTCGTCCAGATTTTGGCATCAACATAAACCATTTATCGATTAGTTACAATCCACTTATAATTTGACCTCCTCATCATATTAGAAATAAGTAGATTATTTGTATAACCACATTTTTTTTTCTATGTTTCACTTATAAACACTCCTCTATACAAATACATACAAATACATTTATAGCTAGATCATTTACTTGTATCAAATAAAATAGCAAAACAATAATACACATTAAATAATGCTCAAATTATAGAAGGATTAAGCAAAGAGAGACAAGAACGAGATGGCTGAGGGAGAAAAAAGTATGTTGGGCATACAACAAGGGGAGACCGAGTTTGAGTGGTGACTGATGAGAGAGGGAGACTAAGAGAATCGAGAGGGGTGATGATGCACGAAGAAGAAGAAGATCGAAGGTAGGGTTTAAATACTTAAAAATGTAATTAAAATTTAGAAAAATTAAAAGTTTTTTCAATAAAAATATAGGTCATTCTATTGGTTGCTTTGATCCTATTGCGCTTCTTTACCAATATATACCCTCAAACTAACCAATTAAAGTCGATGTAGCAAGTTTCCGTCAGTGAACTTGATTTTTCGATCTATGTTGCTCACTCCTAAATCTAAGCATAATGAAGTAATCTTAATCATTCAAAATCACTAGTTAAGCATGTCCAGGTTGACATTCTGACTTTATATACATTAGTTTACTCCATTTTTTTTTCTTTTGGATTAGTTTATTTTAGTTCGATTTACTTTAAGCATTGGCACTAAAAACTAATCAAATGTCAAATAAATATCAATTTCACATTTTTGTTTCAAAATAATAATAATAATAATAATAATGTCACATCATACTATAGTCGCATATATCATGTCATATACTTCTAAGAATTGATATTATATCAACTTATCAAAATATTGGGTCTAAGAGTCAACCTTTTATTGTCAACATTAAATCAGAACTTTCATAATAATTTTTTTTTCTCCGAACAAGTGGGATATAGAGATTTGAATCTCTCTAATCCCAAGAGATGAATATATATTAAATTTCTAACATTCAAGTCGATAGTACAAATTTTATGCTAGTTGAATTATGTTCACATCTCAGCAAAATGTTATTTATTTATTTTTTTTAATTTAAGTATTTTATAATTCTATTTCAGCATTTACCTTTGAAACCATGGACCAATTACACTCATAAGTCATGATTGCAATTCATAAATTACCCAAAGTATGATCACTAGTATTAAATATTTTCTTTTGACAACACATTTTTAAAGATTAAAACATGCACAAGTGGGCGAAATAAAATATAATAAGCCCATGGGACATATGAAGAATATTAAAAAAATGAAATCAAAATCTATAAAAGGAAAGTAGAGACATTGAGTGGAAAATTAAAAATTAGAAAAAAGATCATGTTATCCCTCTAAACTAATTGAGTTGTATTAAATTTTACCTCAATTTTCTATTCCAACAAATTAATGTCTACCATCTATTTATTTATTATTATTTTTAATTCAACCTCTAATTTTATAATTTTGTTTAAAATTTTTTTCATAAATTCACTAACTACAATAATATGATGTTTTTGTAAAGTTTGATTAATGTATAAATTGGCCATTAGTTTACTAAAGAAGGAAACTGAAAATTGTGAAGTTGTGAGGCCATACCGCGAGGAGTAAATAAAATATAAAATAAAATTGATGTTTAATCTTTTTGTGGGACTTAGCTCGAATCAAACAACTCCACCCCACCCAAATTCCAATCACTTGGACTAAATACCTGTAAATATCTTTACAAAATTAATAAAAGTCAACAAAATTTTAGCTCCAATGCCACTTTTCTCTTAAATCTCATTAATTTTGTGCCATAAGTATGTTGTATAATTAAAGCACATTGCATATTTTTCTTTTATGTAATTTTCAAATTAAAACTCATCATGTATAAAAATGGTGACATATTAATATTAAAATTGTTAATATTAATCTAAACTCAAGTGAAATAAGATAAACTTAAAAATTTGATAAAATAGATAAATTTCAAACATTTAAGTAATGATGTAACAGTGCCAACATGAACATAATTTCCATTGCACGTATAATTAAGAACAATATTATTAGCTCAATGGTATGGCTATCAATGGTATGGCTAGACGTCGAAAGTTTAATTTCCACATGCTGTTGTTGTTTGTACCAAAAAAAAAAAAAAAACAATATAAAAAAAAATGAAAAGGTTTGTTTTTCTCCTAAATATAATAATAATAATAAATAAAATATTACTCAGTCCAAGGCGATAGATCTCTACAGAATTGATGACCCGGGAACATTAACAAACGGCCCTTCTTCTTCGTTGTTATTTGTTTCCTTCATTTTCAAGTTAAGCTTAAACCTTCCCTCACATTTCTCTCTCTCTCTAACTCTCTGCTTCTTCCTAACTCCAATGGCATCGGTGTTGGACTCCATTGATGATTTCTTAAGCCGCTGTCAGCACTCCGGTGACGCCGCATACGCCGCCCTCCGTTCCGTCCTCGACCGCCTTGAGGATCCCGCTACCAGAGTCCGAGCTCGTGTCTTCCTTGCCGATATTCAGAGGCGTTTTCCTACCAAGGATGATTGCGACCGGTGCTTCTCCTCCTACCATTTCCGGATCGAGGATATCTTTCTCGACCAATACGAAGGTTATCCACTCTCACACGTAGTCTTTTTATGTTGTTTCGGACTAATATTTATACGTAGTTGCATTTGGAACGCTGTTTTATTTAAGTTATGGTCTGGGATTGCATGAGTTCGTATGGTTATTGCAACTAATGGCAATGAGAGAATCGGAACGCGAATGCGTTGATTTTTGCTGCTGTGGATGAATTAAGTAGTCGAGTATATGAATCGTACCTGCTGAAAAAGATTTCTCTTTCTGTTTCTATTTTTTTTTGTCTTCTTCATATAAGTCCATTGTGGAGTATTCTATATATATATATATATATTTTTTTTTTCCTGGATAAGCAGTAAGCTATAGATTCGATTCGAAGATTTCTTCTATTTTTCGTTTTATTTTTTGTTTCTTTTGGATTACGGGTTTGCCTGCTTTAGATGCAACCAAGAACCGAAGTCTTATGGCCTGCAAATTCACCAGCTGCCAAGTTTATATGGCAGTTGGTGAATTCTTCATCCCAGTAGCTACTGTATAATCGGTACAATTGTCAAAACATACTCCGCTTATTCTCGCTAGCATATGCAGTCATTACATAAGTAGTGGTTAACGTGATCGGTCGGCGGCAGTTATTAATTTTTTATTTCCTTCCCTTTATGTTGTGTGTCATGTTGTTTGGCTGCATGGCCGGAGGGTCTATAACTTTAAAAAGGATCTTGGATTTCTTTTAATTGTTGGTCACCGTACCTGTTCCTGTGCCTCGTTTTTTAGGAGCTTGATCATACATTCTTCTCAGTATAATTATCACCGCAATGAGCATTTCGCCACATCTTTTAGTCAATATTCCAGAGATGGTGGTTGGTTTTATTCCTTCCAAGTTCGTAGCTCCAATTGCCTGCTTTTTTTGTTTCATGTTGCTTTTTTGTTTCATGTTGCCACATCTTCCTAATAAAAAATCTGCCTTAAAACCATTTTCTGGGAAACCTCAGGATACAGGGGGAGGAAGAAATTGACGTCAATGGTAATTCCTAGCATTTTTGTCCCAGAAGATTGGTCATTTACTTTTTTTGAGGGATTGAATAGGCATCCAGATTCCATCTTTAAGGATCGAACAATGGCAGAACTTGGTTGTGGGAATGGGTGGATATCCATCGCCGTTGCTGAGAAATGGTTACCTTTGAAGGTCTGTCTTCTTTCCATTATTTACCTCCTAACAGGAAGGGAAAAATGTTCTGTCTTGAACTTTTCATTTCCGTGTATGCTTTCCTTTCTGTAATTTGACAAAAAAGTATACATTAACAGCTAGAAGCCTATCGGTAATGCTTCCTGCCGAAGGTCGTGTCACTGATACGAAATTTTGGCTTTTGAAATTCATGTCTCAAGTTAACATTTGTAGGTCTATGGCCTCGACATCAACCCTCGAGCAGTAAAGATTTCTTGGATTAATCTATATTTAAATGCATTGGATGAGAAGGGCCAACCAATTTTTGATGTTGAGAAGAAAACCCTTTTGGATAGAGTAGAGTTCCATGAATCTGATCTCCTGGCCTATTGTAGAGACAATGACATCCAACTTGAGCGAATTGTTGGATGCATACCTCAGGTACAACTTCTTTATGAAACTTCAAGTCATGCTCGTTGAGAAAATTTAAATGTAGGGGAAATTTACACCATTGGTTAAGGTTATGTAACTATAAAAATAATATTAAAATAAATTGTGGAGCTCACAATTGGTTGCCTCTTGCAGATTCTTAACCCAAATCCAGATGCTATGTCCAAGATGATAACAGAAAATGCAAGTGAGGAATTTTTGTACTCATTGAGTAACTATTGTGCACTTCAGGTAATTTAAAAATGACAATCTAGTCTTAGAGTTCATAATCATCTTATGAAAAGATTAAACCTTAAGTGCAGCATCACTTATTTAATTTCTGCCTCTTATACATCTGTATTTTATTTAGGCTATATTATTTAAGCTGAATACAAGTTCTAGATAAGAATCGGAAAAGTTTTTTGTTTTGATAAATGCAACTTATCAATCTCTTCTATACTTTCTCTATGTCCCAAAACATATTAGTGGTGAATTGTTAAGGAGGAATGCAAGACCTCTTGGATCTTTATGGTTAAATTCACAACGTTGATCCTGTTCTAGTCTTTATGCTTGCAAAATCCTCAAGAATAACTTCCCACTGTATGATTGCTGTTTTCATTATCATTTGAAACCGTGCTTTAATTGGTACCGGGCTAATGGTAACCAGATTTATCAATTGCACATTTAATCACCATAATATACTCGTATCTTTCCATTTTTCTTAATACCATCCATAATCTAGTTACATTTATCATCCTGCCTCACCGATGTGTTAAGCTTCTTTGGTGATAAACATTATTCACTAGGCTCTATTGTTTCTCACTTGTACGTGTACTATCTTTTAATGCAGGGCTTTGTTGAAGATCAGTTTGGATTAGGTCTGATTGCTAGGGCAGTAGAGGAAGGAATAAGTGTTATAAAACCCGCAGGGATTATGATCTTCAATATGGGAGGTCGTCCAGGACAAGCTGTTTGTAAGCGGCTATTTGAACGGCGTGGCTTCCACATTACCAAGCTTTGGCAGACAAAAATTCTTCAGGCAAGTGAATCTTTCCCATTGGAGATAAATTTATCTATTCATATAGAGTTATATTCATATATTGTATTTACAGGCAGCTGACACTGACATCTCTGCCTTGGTTGAAATTGAGAAGAACAGTCCGCATCGTTTTGAGTTTTTTATGGGACTTTCAGGGGATCAGCCTATTTGTGCTCGAACAGCATGGGCATATGGCAAAGCTGGTGGTCGCATCTCTCATGCATTATCAGTTTATAGCTGTCAACTTCGTCAGCCAAACCAGGTTCAGTATACTGAACTGATTTTTAAAATAGAATATATGAGGATATGGAACGAATGTTTAATATAAAATCTTAATGAACTGACAGGTTAAGACAATATTTGATTTTCTCAAGAGTGGATTCCAAGAAATCAGCAGTTCACTAGATTTATCATTTCAAGATGATTCCGTTGCTGATGAGAAGATTCCATTCCTAGCTTATCTTGCCAGCATATTGAAAGATAGTGCGTATTTTCCATATGAGCCACCGGCTGGGAGCTTGCGTTTCCGAAACCTTATTGCTGGATTTATGAAAACATACCACCACATACCACTCAGTGCTGGAGTAAGATCACCTGCTGGTTATTTACTTTTGAAGTTCTAAATTATATTATTATTATTTCTTATAAGCATGGAACGAACAGGATTACTTCTTGAATCATATCCGTAAAATGCTTAATAGATAATTCTTATGCAAAAAAAAAAAAAAAAAAAGGAAGAAGAAGAAGAAGAGAGAGAAAAAGAATCAGAGATGCTATTTTAAGTTTAAAAACTATCTTGATCAATATTTTGCATCAGTTCTCTTAGAAGTAGTTAAATATTTTGCAAAATTTGATCAATATGTAATAAACTAAATTGACTTCCTATATGAATGCATTAAATTAAACAAGGGTCAGAGATCCCCCACCATTTATGAAAAATTAGAGAAAATGTGGAGTTTGTTTGATTGTCATTCTAAGTTTATATGTCTTCACTAAGTTTATGACCGCAGCATACAGGCTTTTGTTTTTGTTTTTTGTTTTTTGTTTTGTTTTTTTTTTATTTTATTTTTTTGCCAATGACAGCACACTCACATTGTTCAAGCATATGAGGCTAAAGAGTCTTGTGAATAGGGTTTCATTTTTTCATATTCTTCTCATAACGTATAGCTGTAATGAGACTAGGGAATTGAATAGCCACTGTAAAATCTATAAGTCCGTTTTAAAGTTTTTTTTCCAAGTGATTTGGACCATTCGTCATCTTTTGGTTGTATAATAGATGTGTTCAACTCTATTCTAATCTTCCGATTTGTAGTTCTGCTCATCAACGAATGTGCACAAACACTATGTATCTCCTTATTTGTGCTTAACACATGCAAGTAAATAGTTTTTCTATTTGGAGAAGTGTTGCAGTATGTATTTTTTCTTATAAGGTGTTTACGCAAAACTGCATCTCTGACTACTAGTCTGTTGCCATTTCTTGTGAAGAATGTTGTGGTCTTTCCATCAAGGGCTGTGGCCATTGAGAATGCTCTTCGCTTGTTCTCCCCTCGCCTTGCCATTGTGGACGAACATCTAACCCGGCACCTACCGCGGCAATGGTTAACTTCGCTCAATATTGAGGTAAGTGCATCTTCATACACAATAGTGCACTTCAATCTCTTTTTTCTGAAATATAATCAGTTCGGTTTTGAGATTCAGTTCTCTGAACTATACTCTATCGCTACGCCATCGAATGCAATCAATATAAATTAACTAAGACTTAAAGAGCACGAGTTAGTGATGTGATAGCCTGGGATAATTTGTATGCATGTTTTGCAGACTGGAATTGATAATGCCGCAGATGATGTACTTACGGTTATTGAGGCCCCAAGCCAGTCAGATTTAATGATGGAGCTGATAAAGAAGCTGAAACCTCAAGTGGTGGTGACTGGGATGGCTCATTTTGAAGCTGTTACTAGTTCAGCTTTTGTGCACCTTTTGGATGTTACAAGAGAAATAGGTTCCCGTCTTTTCTTAGACATATCTGACCATTTTGAACTGTCCAGTCTTCCAAGTTCCAATGGAGTCCTAAAGTATCTAGCAGGAAATTCTCTTCCTTCTCATGCCGCTGTTGTGTGCGGCTTGGTGAAAAATCAGGTAGTTCATTTTTCAACTTGCAGGTATCAGTTGTTCGCTTCAATCAAGTTATGTCTAGAGGGCTTACTCTTTGATGTAAATGCAATCATATTGCAGAGCTGCTAAATTTGATGTCTTTTGGGAAGTAGTTATATTACTTCGTCTTTAACTCTGTTTAATGACTACTTCATACACTTTTCAGGTATATACAGATTTAGAAGTGGCTTTTGTTATTTCTGAAGAAGAAGCCATTTTTAAGGCCTTGTCCAAGACTGTAGAATTGTTAGAAGGGAACACTGCCCCCATAAGTCAATATTATTATGGCTGTCTTTTTCATGAGCTACTTGCTTTTCAGCTAGCTGATCGCCATCTACCTGCACAGGTATATTAACTTTTTTTTCTTTTTTTTTTTTTTTTCTGTTAAATATATTCATTATATGATGGTCTAACAACACAGAAATTCTATCAATTTGCTTTAGGGGTGTTCGCGGTTCGGTTTGGGGCTAAAATTGAACCGAACCGCATAAATTGATTTAGGAATTATATGAAACCGAACCGAACCGCATATTTGTGGTTTGGTTCGGTTCGGTTTTGCGGTTTCACCTCTTTCTTTTTTTTTTTTTTTTTTTTTCTTTTTGCTTTTTTCCCCTCTATTTTGTATTTTCTAGGGGTGTTCACGGTTTGATTTGGTTCGGTTTGGGGCTAAAACCGAACTGAACCACATAAATTCTAAAAGAAGAAAAGGTAAGATAAAAGGGAAAAAAATAAGTATTATTTTTTAAAAATAAAGCAGTTCGGTTTAGGAATTATATGTAACCGAATCAAACCGCATGCAAGCGGTTTTGGTTCAGTTCCGGTTCCAGTTCCGTTTTGGCGGTTTGGCTGATCACCCCTAATTTGCTTTACTGAGTAATTTTTAAGTTTTAACTAGCTTTTCCGCATTACAGTGCATGTCATTTGTGTTCCTAAGGAATATGTTGGGTGGGCTATGTATTGTGTATTGGGATACACTTGCATTTAGAGTTTGGTGGATACCTCTTATAAAAACATTCGAGTATGACAAGATTGACAACAGAAGTTTGTAAATGTCTTTTCCTATGTTGCGTGTCACAACCAAGTTGGATAATGGTATTGTTCAGTGCTAAAGATGTATTTGTTTCTCTTGTTTCTCTTATTTCTCTTTGATAGAAAAGGGTTTTCTTAAATAGAAGAAATACCCATTACAAATAAGGAAAAAATATATACAACAAATATTTCACCATAAATATAATAGAGAATATAAACATAAAAGGAAATAATCAACACTCCCCCTCAAGCTGGTTTGAAGATATCACTCATAGCCAGCTTGTCTGTTAACTTGTTGAATTGCCACTTAAGGAGACCTTTAGTTAATACATCTGCAATTTGCTCTGTTGTTGGGAGGTAGGGAATGCATATCACTCTTGCATCAATCTTTTCTTTTATGAAATGCTTATCGACTTCAATGTGTTTCGTCCTATCATGAAAGACTGGATGTGGGCAATGGAGATAGCTGCCTTGTTATAATAGTAAATGCGTATGGACATTGTTTGAGAGAATTTCAATTCTTCCAATAGTCTTTTTATCCATATGCCTTCACAAATACCATGGGCTAATGCCCTAAATTTTGCTTCAGCACTACTTGCAACTACACTTTGTTTTTTACTATGCCAAGTAACTAAGTTTCCTTCAACAAATGAGCAATAACCAGAAATCGATCTCCTATCGGTAGTGCTACCTGCCCAATTAGCATCAGTATAAACCTCAACCTGTAGGTGGCCATGTTTCTTGAAGAGTATCCTTTTTCTTGGAGTACCTTTCAAATATCTCAGGATTCTAAAGACAGCTTGAAAGTGAGCCGGCCCAAGGGCATGCATGAATTGGCTTACTATACTGATTGCAAAGGGACGTGTGTGAGAAAGGTATATTAGTCTTCCCATGAGTCTTTGGTACTCCCCTTTTTCTTTTACATCCTTTTCTGTTCTAGCTTCCAATTTTAAGTTCTGCTCAATAGGAGTTTCTGCAACCCTGCATCCAAGGAAACCCGTCTCTTTGAGTAGATCAAGGATATACTTTCTTTGGTTGACAAGAATACCACTTTTGGACCTAGCAAACTCCATGCCTAGGAAGTACTTTAAAGATCCCAGGTCTTTGATTTTGAAATCATTCGCCAATTTTTCCTTCACAATAGACATTCCTGTCTCATCATTGCCGGTAAGTATGATATCATTAACATACACTATCAAAACGACAACCTTGTCATTTCCCGTATGCTTGTAAACATAGTGTGATTGGCTTGACTTTGGATGAATCCATATCTTGTGACTGCCTTTCCAAAACGTTCAAACCAGGCTCTAGGAGACTGTTTAAGACCGTATAGTGATTTTTTTAACTTACATAACTTGTTAATCCCAAGGTCTGCTTCAAAGCTAGGCGGTAAGTCCATAAATACTTCTTCTTCAAGCTCCCCATTGGGAAATACATTTTTAACATCAAGTTGATAAAGTGGCCAATCAAAATTAACTACAATAGACAACAAAATTCTGATCGAGTTAATTTTAGCTACAGGGGTAAATGTTTCTTGATAATCAATTCCATAAGTCTGGGAACCCCTTAGCAACCAATCTGGCCTTGTACCTTTCGATACTACCATCAACATTACATTTTATCGTGAACACCACTTGCATCCCACTGTTTTCTTATCTTTTGGTAGATCAACTATGGCCCCAGTATTGTTTTAGCGCATTTCCATCACTGCTAATTTCCAATTCAAATCATTTAGGACTTCCTGTATATTTTTTGGAACAAATAGGTTGGTTATTTTGGATGTGAATGCTCTATGACTATCACACAATTTATGATAGGAAAGATAGTTTGCAATGGGATATTTTGTACATCGACGAGTACCTTTTCTATAGGCAATTGGAATATCAAGATCAAAGACATCAGGTAACATATTATAAGGAGAGCTGAGAGAAATACCTGGATTTTCAGGGTCGTTCATTGGAGCGTCAAATTGGTCCTGTGTTAGGTCAACTGTCTGATTTCTATCCATTTGAGTTGTGTTTCTTCTAGTATAAACTAAAGTTTAGGATTTCGGCTTGTCAAATCAGTTTGTAGTGTTTCTCCCTCTATGGGAGAATTTTCCACACTTGGGATCGATGGACTAGAGCTCATAATTCTAGGACTAATGATGTTTGGGAGAGGTGAAGTGTCCTAAAAATTCTCTTCAAGGAGAGATGGCTCCCCCTGAAGAGAAGTTGGGCTAAAAAAGGATTGATTTTCCATGAAAGACACATCCATACTCTCAAAATACTTGTGAGTCAAGGGGTCAAAACATTTATATGTCTTCTTATGGAAAACATAGCCTATAAAAATGCATTTAATGGCCCAAGGGTCCAATTTAGATTGGGAAAGGAGAGGGCTATGAACATAAGCAGTACACCCAAATACTTTTAATGGTAACTCCGAGAACAGTCGGGCAGTAGGAAAAGACTCTTTAAGGTGTTGCAAAGGAGTTTTAAAATTCAACACCTTAGTAGGCATTCGATTAATTAGGTATATAGCGGTTAGAACAGCATCACCCCATAAATATTTTGGAACAAGCATGGAAAACATAAGGGCACAACAACTTCAAGTAAATGTCTATTTTTCCATTCAGCAACATCATTTTGCTGAGGAGTATCACGACATGTAGCTTGATGAACAGTACCCTTATCGTGCAAAAAAGTGGTTAATTGTTTGTTGAAAAATTCAATCCCGTTATCAGAGTGAAGAATGCGAATATTAGTTTGAAATTGAGTCTCAATCATTTTATAAAAACGAACAAAGACCTCTTTTACTTTCGATTTTTTTTCTAGCAAATAAAGGCAAGTCAAACAAGTGTGATCATCGATAAAGGTAACAAACCAATGCTTGCCATTTTTAGTCAAAACTTTAGACGGACCCCAAGCATTAGTATGAATTAAGTGAAAAGGTGATGAAGAATTGTAAGATTTGGGTGAAAAAGTAGATCGATGAAGTTTGGCAAAAAATGCAGTCTTCGCATTGAAAAACAAAACAGTCAATTCCTTTAAATAAATCTGGAAACAAGTATTTCAAATAAACGAAATTAGGATGCCCTAATCTACAATGCCAAAGCATAATAGTTTCTTGAACAAAAAGAGAACTGCACTACTCAAGCCCTGAACTTTGTTATGACTAGTTGAAACTTCATCAAAGTAATAGAGACTGGTCAATCATCCTAGCACGTCCAATTGTCTCCCCCGAGTCCTGATCCTGAAAGAGGCAATGGGTTTCACAAAAGATAACACGATAGTTAGCATCCTTGATATTTTGCTCACAGATAATAAATTACAAGCTAGTTGTGGAACATGAAGGACATAACGCAATATGAGTTTTGTACTTAGGGGAATAGTTACTTTGCCTGCAATAGATGTGAAACTACCATCGAAAATAAGGACTTTTTCTTTGCAATACACAGGGGAGTATGATTCAAACAAACAAGAGAAACTAATCATATGATCAGTGACTCCGGAATCGATGATCCACGGAGAGGAATTTAGACACGAGAGAGCTTGGGGGGAATTACCTGTTTGTGCCAAGGAAACACTAGGATTACCCGATGAATTGGATTTTAGCAACTTCAGGATTTGATCAATTTGCTCTTTAAGTGGGCTGAAATCAACAATATTCGCATTAGAGGTATTCTGATGGGAATTTCTCTCAAATTGCTTAGAGCTCTTCCAATTTATAGGTTTGCCAGAAGTTTCCAACAAGTTTCCCGCGTATGATGGGGTTTGTTGCAGTGATCGCACCAGACACGAGGTTTTTCATGAGTTTTGTTGGATTGATCAGAAGCTTTCATTGCAGTATTTTCAATCACTAATGCTGAACTTTCAACTGAGTCAACTGTCTTTTTTCCATTCATAACATTCTTGCGGCTTTCCTCCCTGTGAACTTCAGAAAAAACATCATTAATAGTTGGAAGTAGTGTTTTTAAATGCCCAAGGCGCACTAAGGTGCAATGGTCCTCTGGAGCCTAGGCGTTGGGCGCACAAAAAAGCGCACTAGATATAAAAATATTACATTAAAAAGAGAAAGCATAGTTGAAGTAGAAATATGAAAAAAAAACACAAGAAACTTTGCATTTAGGCTTAGTAAACTTGATTCTTTTAGGTAATAAAGAAGGAAAACCCTTAATTGTTACTATTTTTTAAAAATAATGAAAAAGCCCCAAGGCCCAGGGCTTTGAGCCTTGGGGCTTCACAAAAAGCGCATGCCTGAGGCGCACCTTTATTTTGTGAGCCTTGCCTTTCCAAGGCGAGTCGCTAGACCTGCGCCTTGAGTCTAGGCGCGCGCCTGAGAGGGCTTTTTAAAACACTGGTTAGAAGATTACTTTTCCCAAGTATCCTGCCTCTAACCTCATCAAACTCAACATTGAGGCCAACAAGGAATTTGTAAATGCGACCATCTTCTACAGTTTTCCGATAATGTTTTAGTCATTTGTGGACTTCCCCTCATACGCATCAAATAGATCAAATTCTTGCCACATCCTCTTTAGAGAGTAAAAATATTGTGTAATTGAGTTACCTCCTTGTCGTATATCACCTAGCTTAAGATTTAACTCAAACACTTGTGATCGGTTACCCAAATCGAAATACATTTGAGTCACACCATCTCATAATCCCTTTGCAATAGAGTAGCACATGTAGTTACTACTGATGTCTTCCACCATAGAATTGACGAGCCAAGTCATAACCATGGAGTTTTTCGCGTCCTACACAGCAAATGAAGGGTCATCTAGACTTGGAGCGATTTTCTCTCTAATGATATAACCTATCTTCCCTTGTCCACGAATATACATTCAAACACTTTGGGACCAACGGAGAAAGTTATCCCCATTAAGTCGAATGGTGGTTATCTGGACAGTGGAAGCGTTGGAATGGATTCGATTGTCAAAGACTTTAGCGGTGGGTACCTTAATGTCTGACATGTTGAAGAGATAAAAGGAAAAAACCCAAAAACAACAGATCAGAAAAACAAAAACCAAAAAGAGGTTTAAGAAAACCTAAAAGTGAACCACTCGATAGCAGAAACGAGAAACGACCGGCTGGCGGCAGTGGCTAACCAGAAAACACTCGGACTGTAGCACAGACTTGGTCGGCGGACAGAGAAGACGTGAACCCAGGTGATGAAGCGTTCGTGACGTCGGCTAGGAGAACTACGGGCATCACAACGAACAACTTCCGTGAACACGGTCTCGCGAAACTGCCGAAGGAGATTTGACGTCGGGGGTGTTTTCCGGCGGTTGAGACGAAACGACCGACAGAAATCTGGTGCGCGGCAGCAGATTAGGTTAGATTAGGGTTTTTTTTAATTTTTCAGAAAATTAGGGTTTTTTTAGGGATTCAAAATATAACTTTGATACCATGCTAAAAATGTATTTGTTTCTCTTATTTCTCTTTGATAGAAAATGGTTTTCTTAAATAGAAGAAATACCCATTACAAATAAGGAAAAAATAAATACAGCAAATATTTTCACAATAAATACAATAGAGAATATAAACATTAAAAGAAATAATCAACTTTAAGTCATCCACATATAGAGAACGCAGAAGTGTTTAACACTGACATTGTTTCTCATTTTTTTACTTCAAATTTAAAATTTTTAATATTTGCTTTACATTTGGAGTTCAGTGTCATTGCATTGTTTATTATCTACTGTTTACCCTTAGTTTTAATTGATTCATCATTCATGTCCTCAGAGAGAATGTGACAAAAGTGCAAGCTCAAGAGACATAATTGGGTTTTCCAGTTCTGCCATCTCAGTTCTCAACAATGCTGAGTTGTCAATTGACCAGACAGAGAATTCTTCCCTGATTCATATGGATGTTGATCAGATCTTCTTGCCTACACCAATTCCAGTTAAAGCTGCTATTTTTGAAAGTTTTTCAAGACAGAACATGTCTGAGTCAGAAATAGATGTCACCACTAGCATCAAGCAATTTGTCAAAAGCAATTATGGGTTCCCTATTGAAAACAATACAGACTATATATATGCTGACAGTGCATTAACATTGTTTAATAAGATGGTTCTCTGTTGCATCCAAGAAGGTGGAACACTCTGTTTTCCAGTTGGGACCAATGGAAACTATGTTTACAGTGCCAAATTTTTGAAGGCAAAAATTGTAAACATACCTACCAAATCTGAAGACGGATTCAAGCTAACAGAGAATGCACTTAATCAAGTACTCAATAACGTGAAAAACCCATGGGTTTACATATCTGGACCAACAATTAACCCAACTGGTCTGCTTTATGACCAGAAAGAAATAGAGAATTTGTTAGCCGCTTGTGCTAAATTTGGGGCTAGGGTCATCATTGATACTGCATTTTCAGGATTGGAATTTGATTATGAGGGCTGGGGTGGTTGGAATCTGGAAGGAGTTCTATCGAGGCTTTGCCGATCTAGCAGTCCATCGTTTTCTGTATGTCTGGTTGGAGGACTGTCGCCGATGATGTTAACAGGTGCCCTCAAATTTGGTTTTCTGGTTTTGAACCAACCGCCTTTGATCGACTTGTTCCACAGCTTCTCTGGATTAAGTAGACCTCATAGCACAGTGAAATATGCTTTAAAGAAGTTGCTAGGACTAAGAGAGCAGAAATCAGGAGACATGTGGGATGCTGTAACCAGACAGATTAAGGACCTGAGAAGTAGATTCAAGCGTCTGAAAGAGGTAATCATAATTTTTTGGATAAATCATATGAAATATTCATAAATTTTGAAGTAGGTTACTTTGAAAAGTTTCATTTTTACTTGGAAACTTTGAAATTTATTCTTAAAAATAGTTTGAACATTTGACTAAAACTTGGAAGGCATACATAATATTATTTGAATGCGTGTGTGTGCTCATTTTGTCTGCTCCGGAAAACTACCATGTACAATAACAAAAAAGAAACTTGTTTATAATATCCTGCTTCTACATATAGTTTATTTGCTTCATTTTATTATAGATCGTTGTGTGTGTGCCCCTTGGGCTTTTTTGAGGAACTGCATGTTTGAGAGTAATTTTGAAATGGTTAAAATCACTTTTATCATAGTTCAAAATCTTTTTGAAACATCCATTTAATAACTCAAAAAATCAATCGCATGTTTTATTCTACACTTTTAAGTGTGATTTTCACACTATTAAAATTAGTTTTGAAAATGACAAAAGTGATTTTATTCATTTCATAATCACTCCTAAACATATCATAAGTTGCTCTGTCTAAAATCTGACAAATTATTATACCCCATTGATACAGACACTTGAAAGTTGTGGATGGGATGTGCTAGAGTGCCAAGCCGGTGTCTCTGTGGTTGCCAAGCCAACTCTTTATATGAACAAGACAATCAGACTGAAAAACGCCATTGATTACGAACTGAAGCTCGACGACTCAAACATTAGAGATGCCATTCTCAAGGCCACTGGTTTGTGCATCAACAGCAGCTCATGGACAGGAATTTGTGGATACTGTCGGTTCACCATTGCGTTGGAGGAAAGTGAATTTCAAAAGGCACTTGATTGCATTGCCGAGTTCAAAAGAATTGCGTGCTCCTCGTAAGTGTTCTTTTCAATTGCACTTTCATGTTCCCATTTTGTCGTTGAGTTGATTGACATTAAAAAGGGCATTTAATTATGCTGAAAGTCATTCCTTGATAGCAAAAACACTCTAAAACTAAAGTAGTGTATCTTCGTTGATGCCTGGAATTTTAACGCATATACTTTGCTCTAATGTGTATGTCATTACTTGAAGTGTCTACAAATTTGAATTTTATCCTTTAATGAATCAATCTATTTTCTTTAGGTAGGTGATTCCTACGGCAGATTTTTGGTTTTAATAGTGGATATATTTACGTCATCAAATTAAAATCTAAGAAATTAAAAAATAGGAAAATTATTATAAATTAAAAAAAAAAAATCAAACTATTTACAAATATAGCAAAATTTCATTTTCTATTTGTGATAGATCACGATAGGTCTAAGCATCTATCTGTGATAGATATCTATCTGGGTCTATCGTAGTCTATTACATATAGAAATTAAAGTTTTGTAATTTTTGTAATTATTTTCAACAATTTTTTTATTTTTGAAAACATCCCTTTTCTGTTTTTAAAATTAAGTATACATATTCTACTTCAACGTTCTTCATACTTTATTGTCTATTTTTTCTTTAATGTTTTAAAAAACCGAACTAAAATTTGAACACTTGAAAAGTATTTTTTAAAAACTTATTTTATTTTTAAAACGTGGCTTAGAGTTTAAATGTGTTACTTAAAAACAAAAAACGAAAGTGAGAAGTTTACGAAATAACAAAAATTAAGATATAGATTTAAAAAATCTTCATTTTCTTATTGACCATTACATATATATTTTGAATATTTTTTTAGTAACTATCTTAAATATCCAACCGGTATAAAACTAATAGCTATATTGTAGTATCTCCTCCAATAATTTTTAAGAAAAACTATAATGGGATTATAGCTATATTGTAGTATCTCCTCCAATAATTTTTAAGAAAAACTATAATGGGATTATAAAACGAACTTAGACCAGCGGCAAGAGTGAGAGTGAGACTATCGAGTCGATATCAGAGAGAGCAAAACGATACTAAAGATAGTGAGACGATAGTCACAGTTTCAAACCTTTTGAAAAATTTGGACATTCTGTGACTTTTTCCATAAGGTTTCTAATAAGACCTTACGGGAAAAGTCACAAAATGCCCTCGAAAATTGGCATATACTCATGAGATTTGGACATTTTATCACTTTTCCAGTAAACTCATTCAACTACGGAAAAAATAAACTTGGAAAAAATGACAGCAAGCAAAAAATGCATACCAAATTTTTTTTTTCTATCTGATTTCAAACATTTACTACACATATTAAACCTCCTCTATCTTTTTTGTTTTTTTACCACCAACTAGTATGTTTCTAGAAATCAAGTCACGTAGGATGGAGTTTTACCACAAATGACAGAAGTTAGATACTAACTCAGGATTTAGGGAAGAAGAGAGTGTTGAGGAAGATGGTTTTTAGAGCATTAACGTCATTTCACTACATGGAATCCATCTTTGAAACTCTGAACAGTTGAAAAAAAGTTGAAAAATGAGTTAGAAAAAAGTAAAAAACTTTTTGAGTTAGAATTAATAATTTTTCCAGGAAATATTCGGAAATTGAAAAAAAAAAAAAAAAACTTAAAAAGATAGTGGGTAACATTTGCTAAATATGCAATTATTTTTAAATGGGGGTTTTTTGGTAGATATTTTCTGTATTTTGCTTGTAATAATAGTTTCCCATAATTTAACCAAAACAATTTCTAACTTTTTGGGCAACCCCACTACAAGATAGAAGTAGAAGGGTGGCAATCCAACATCCCGGGTGAATCTGGAACTTTCCAGTCTCCTCAGTCTCATTCTAAACACTCTCCCAATTATACTTTTTAAAAATAAAACAAATTTAAGTAAAAAATACCAGAACCATCTACAAACTTCCAATCAAAATGATAATCCCAACACCATTTTGTTTTTCCAATTCAAACCTTCTCTATATAATCCCATCAACCAACCCATTGATTCCCACCAAAAAAACACAAAAGAAAAGAAAAAGTCTAAAAACACGAAATTGTCTACAACAAATCAAACAACATCGCAACCTTCATTTTCTGTCCAAACTCTCAAATGAGCAACCCAATTCCGCTCTTTCTCTGCCTCCTCACGGCGGCGTTCATGGCATCCCAGGAAGCCCACAGCTTCGTGCCGTACACCGGAGCACCGTGGGGCACGGTGGTTCCGTCGGACGACCCATTTAGAATCCTTGAACAGACGCCTCTGACAGTCCCAAGAGGAGTGGAAACAGTGGCATTGGCACAAGTGGACTGGAAAGAGACCCCATTTGAGCACAAGATTTTGATAGACATTCCAGGGATGAAGAAGGAAGATGTGAAGGTGGAGGTGGAGGAGAACAGAGTATTAAGGATCAGCGGCGAGCGGAGGGCGGCGGCGGCGGCGGCAGAGGAGGGGGAAAGATGGCACAGAGCAGAGAGAGTGAATGGTAAATTTTGGAGGCAATTTAGGATGCCTGGAAATGCAAATTTGGATGGGATTAAGGCAAATCTTGAAGATGGGATACTCAAAATTAGAGTGCCTAAACTGGTGGAAGAGAAAAGGAGGCAGCCCAAGATTGTAAGTGTTGAAGGGGAAACACCATCTGTTGGAGAAACTGATATCAAAGTTTCAAGAGATGAGATGTGAGATAGAATACCAAAATGGTTAAAATTGTATGTTGTGTTGGAAAAAAGGGTGTTCTTCATTGTAATGTATAAATGAATTGAATCAACTGAATTTTGTGTTGTGATGATGTGAGAATTGTAATAAATCAAGCATATGTTGGAGTGAAACTCTGTTTTTGTTGTTTAGTCTTGAGTTTTAAATGCTATGTACCTTCAATTTTCTTGAGTGATGTGAGGAATAAGGGAAAAGAGGTAAAGTGAGGGATGTACTATAAATTTAATAGGCCTAATTTCATCTAAAATTTGCATATACATGTTTGAAATAAAAATTAAATCTAAATTAAATCAAGAAATTAAACAAAAAAAAAGGAGAATAAAAGGAAAATCAGCTCACTCATAGCAAAATCAATAATATGATATTATTATTAATTGTTTTTAAATTTACACTATCAAAGTGGATTCTTCTTTTTGACTTTTTATGATTGATTATACGGTTATTTTAGGTAAATTTGCATTGAAACTATTAAATAAAAAATTCTTTCTAATTTTTTAATTTGCACGTAAATTAAAAAAATATATTTATTTTATATTGAATGCGATAAGTTTAAAGTATGAAAGTTGCAATATAGTAAGATTGTAGGAAATCGTTATGAGGAATCAGACAAGATAAGCAAGTATATGCTAGAACTTCGTAAGCTATCATAAGGGTTAGGGAAGTTTAAAAGGAAAGCAAGGGGAAACGAAAACGCTTATGGATTAGGTGCTCAGAATGTAGAAAAAGCCATACGGGAGAATGCTTAAAAGGAATAGATAGGTGTTTTGCATGCGGGATGAAAGGACATGAACGAAACCAATACAAAGCGTTCACGGATTTTTACAATCAACCTAAGGAGTTGGAAAAAGAAAATCCTTGTAAGAACTGTGGACGGAGACATAAAGGAGATCAAGAAGGAAGAGAGGATGTTTGTTATATGTGTGAGCAGCCTGGACACTATGGCAAGGATTGTCCCCAGAACAAGGGAGGCCCAAGTAACTAAGCAGAAGGAAAGAAGAAGAAGAGAATGGGAAGAAGTGTTTTTAGTTATTGTATTTGAGTGTGCTGTTTAAGTAAGATTGTACGGGCGATATATATAAATAAAGAAGTATTTTCCACTGTCATAACCTTGTTGTACTATCTAAATTTTGAGGACGAAATTTTTCTAAGGTGGATGGGATTGTCACACTCTACTTTTTAAACCTATGCGCTTAAGAACTTATAAGGAAAAGAAGTAAGACAAGAGAGGTGGAATTAGATCACAAATTTGTGGAGTTGGCCGAGAAATGTTACCAAAAATAGAATAAGTATGCGTTGAACTTAAAGGAAAAGAGAGGTTTGTACTTAAGTATTGGGTAAATATAAGCTGTAGATAAGTTTGGATTAGAAGGATTGGATTGGAAGGTTGCGTTGAAGTGATTTCTGGATCTTGGAATTAAAGTAATTCATGGAGTTAAGAAGTCTTCTAAGTAGAATAACCAGACTAGAAAAACGCAACTATGCTTGGAAGTATGATTTAAGGAAAAGAAAGGAAATCTCACCAAGTGATGCAAAAAGTTAAAAGCATAGCCGGGAGTTAGTTGAGTTGAACGCATACTTGGTAAGCAAGAGACCATGTTGGACGCATGGTCAAGACTAAGGAAACGTATGATAAAGATAACTATTGTGGAAAAGGAAATGGAAAGTGTTGGAAGTATTGTAAGGAAACCCGAGAGCTCGGGGGAAAAGGTGAACGCATAGGAGGTAATTAAAAGAGATGTAAGTTTGGCTTAAGTAGGACGTATGAGTAAGAGGACTAAAGTTGAGTAGTGGTGCGTTGGAAGGAATTCTAAGTCTCGGGAAGAAGGATAAAACGCACAAGGTGAAATCAAGGAAAGATGCTATTATAATTTAAGGTAAACACATGACTTCCATCAAGGAAGATTTTGTTGAAGTCTTGGATAATTTAGAAGGTTGAGAAGTAATCCTAAAGGAAGAAAGCCGGAGATGGACGAATGCTAGATTTATTGTTGAGAAAATGGCTAAGCATAAGGAAAAGGTTAGAAGCATAACTTTGGATTATAACTTAGGAACGCATAGAGGGACAATCAAGGGGATCCTTAAGGATGGAAGGAAGGTCATAGACGCATAACAAAGTAGAGATAAATGCATGAAGTACAAACACATGAAGGAAGATCTTGAGATGATTTTGGTTAACAGAATAACAAGCGTAGTCGGATGTTTATCACTCAAGAGAATGGCTTGTAGCTAAGATATGGACATAAGGAAAGAAGTGACAAACGCAGGGTAGTATGCGTTTAAGGCACAAACGCATAGTAGTATGCGAGAGAGAAACCTGGTCAAAGGTAGGATGGCCGGGAGGAAGAAAGAGAATAAAGAAGCTAAACCTTAAAAAGGAGAAGTAGATGAACGCATAGGGGCATTAAGTTGATGCATGATCTGTATCTTGGAACAAGTCAAACGCATAAGATGAGTTTATAGAGGTTACATGGTTTCATTTAAACTTAACATTTTATAGGGAGTAGGTGTCGGGTTGCATGTCGGATGTGCCATGCGGCGTGACAGGTGGCAAACAAGTGGCAAAAAGAGAGAAGAAGATGGATAACAAGCCCTTTATCCCAAAGCTATAAATAGGACCTTGAGGAGGGGGTTGATCCTTAAGATTGAATTCATAAGAGAAAGGAAAGGGAGAATGTTGAAAAGAGTAATCCTTGCGTCCGTAATGGAAGTTTGCAGCCAAGAGATGAGGTATTCCTAATAACCTAGCTACCTTGCGTTCAACAAGTTGCTTTGCGTTAAGATATCAGCTTGCGTTCAAGGTAGACCTTGCGTTCAAGGAGATCTGTGCTTCCAAGAGGTGAAGCCAGAAGAGTTGATTGGAAGGCTGCACCTTGTGTTCAAGTTACCAACCTTGCGTTCAAGGTGCAGGGTTGCGTTCAACCGAGCTGACAGAAGGAAAAATAAGTTGCCTTGCGTTTCAGACTTCAAAACACTACTTTCAAAGAAGCTCGGGAAAGAGAATTAGAAGGAAGAAAAGGAAACTACCCTTGAGCAAGTATTATGTGAGTAACACTAATGTTTTCAAAATATGAATGCGTTCTCTGTGATTAAATGGTTTGGAATATGACTAAGCATTCATGAGTATTCAACGTGTATAGCATGGGTTTATATTTAAAAAGCATTTAAGCATGTTGTTTGATATTATATGATTTTTATGGTTTTACTGAAAAACATGTTGTTTGATGTTATATAATTTTATGAAAGATTTAGAAATGAGCATATTGAAAAGCATGTTGTTGAATATTAAGGATTTGGAATTGAGTTTATTGAAAAGTATGTCGTTTGATATAATATGATTTTATGGAAGATTTGAAAATGTTTAACTTATGAATTTATGATACGATATTTCCAAACATGTTGTGTATTTTATAAAATCTTGAAATGGCACCCAAAGCTCAAGGACTAGGAGAAGGCCAATGGGTAGCCAGAATATAGAAAAGGTACCCAACGTTGAGGGACTCAAAGAAAGCAAATGGTTAACCTGGATATGGAAATGGGACCCCAATGCTCAAGGACTTGGAGAAGGCATATGGGCAGCCCAGATTATAATATCTATGTGCACATAGAAGAATATACGATGTTGATGTGTTGAGATTACTCCACAGAGTTAAGGATAATCGACGTTGAGTAGCATAGAGCTCGTCTTCACCTTAACTAAGGAAAATGATATGAAATGTTGTCAACGTTGAGTAGCGTAGAGCATCGCTTCGCCTCAACTAAGGAGAATGATTTGGAACAAACGGAATTTTTGAGTATTTTCATATGAAATAAGCATGTATGATTTAACAATAGCAATTGAACATGTTTTGCAAGAATATGATTTGAATCGACATTTTATATGCATTGATGACAATGTTTATATTATGATCAGTTTTATAGTTAAAGTAAAATATTTCCAAAACTGTTACTCACTGGGCTGTTAGCTCACCCTTTCATATGTTTTCCATTTTTCAGGTAACATGACAGTTCCCATTGCCGGTCGAAGTCGAGGTTTTTCAAGAATTAATAGTATCACCGTCCTAGGAAGTATGGTTAAATGAAAAATAAAGTAAGTTTGACAATTGGAGTCGACTGGAAAGTCGATGACTGCTGTCCTCAAGCTCCGTCTCGAGCTACCGGAGGGTAGTTCGGGATGGGGTGTGACAAGTTGGTATATTCACACATTAAATAATGGTAGATTTAAAAAAAATTACACTAAATCTTATTATAAATGGGGAGATTTTTCTAGTTGATGGCCATAAGAAAAATGGTAGATTTTAGAAAAAAATTACACTAAATTTTGTCACTGTCTATCACGTGATTTGATAGAGAGTGATAGAATTTTGTCACTGTCTACTGCTAATAGACAATGATAGAAATCTATTACAGTTTATTCGATTTAAATTCGAATTGGATAGACTGTGATAAAATTCTATTACTTTCTATTGATGATTTGTCTTTCTATTTGTACAATGTGCTTATTGGTTTGTCTTTCTATTCGTATAATGTATTTGTTCTTCTTTCATTAGTCAGTTTATTTTTTCTATTTTAGATTTGTTTGTATTAGTTTGTGTTTGTCTATGTATAATGTGTTTGTTTTAGATTTGTTTTCAATTTGCTTCATGAACACGTAATCTAGATAGATAGATATAGAATTCTATCTTTGTCTATCAGTTATAGACAGTGATAGAACTCTATCTTTGTCTATCATTGATAAACAGAGATAGAACTCTATTTTTGTCTATTTGTAATAATTATTTTTACTATTAGTTTTGGATAAATAGTGATTAAAAACTATCCTTGTCTATCACTAAACATTTTATAATGTAGCATACTATAAAGAACATCTTTGTTTTCTTTCTTTATTGTTTATGAAACAACGTAAATAAGAGTTGCTAATCAAATTGCAAAATGAGGAGCAGTGATAGAATTCTAGTTTGTTTTGTGTTGGTATAATGTGCTTGTTCTCTTCTTCCTATTGATTATACCTATTTATAGTCTTTTTCATAATTTATCTCTATCCATGAGTGATAGACAGAGATAGAAGGTTGTTTTTGTCTATCATTATCACTGTCTATTAGTGATAGACAAAGATAGACTTACATTCTATCACTGATACACAACAATAAACTTCTATCTCTTTCTATTTGTGATAGATATTTTTACTATTAGTTTCTTATCCAATTTTTTTCCCTTTTGCAGTAATTTAATACCGATCTTTTATATATATATATATATATATATATATATATATTTATGCTGGACAGTAAAACCATTACAATTGTTATGAGAATTATAAGGTTGATGGAGTTTTTATGGATGATATGATAGACTTCAATAGTTTAGTTGGTTTGATATTGGAAGAAATTTAGTTGGATGGTTTGATAGAATTGTTTGTATTATTGGGTTTTGGTAAAACTAGTATTCAAATTGTGTTCCAAATGAAACAAGATAAGGATGTTAGTTGGTTTTTGACTTTGGCTAAAGATGGAAGTACTGGACATCCTTTAGTTGCCCACGTTAGTCATCATTCTTTGGAAGGACCTTCTGCTATTAGTAGTGGATGGCGTGATAGAATGTTTTGTTTAACTTCCATTTCTTCTTCAAATGAAATTGATTTTAAAGTGATAAGAGATATTTATTTTGATGGTGATTTGAAGGAAAGAGATGTATTTGCAAGTAAAGAAATTATGTCAAAGTATTTTTACATAATAACAGTGATGAAGAATTTTCAATTTAAGACTTCAAGATTAAATTCAAAGTCTCTTGACTTGAAATGTTTGCAAGAAGGCTGCAAATGGTATGTTAGGGCATCTCGGTACAAGGAGAGTGGTGTGGATGCTTAGGAAATACATTCTCGATCATGACTGTTTAATGAATACAACTCAAAGTTGTCATAGGCAAGCTTCTTCTTCCATTATTTGGTGATTGTTTGAAAGAGGATTTTTGGTTTATCTCTACCGACTAATCTATTCCTAAAGATATTGCCAAAAGCTTGGAGGACAAAAGAACATATAGTAAAACATCAATAAATGTTTATATTTAAGTTGACACACAAAATTGTCAACAAAAACACCTTTTTTGATACAAAAATATGCAAGTTCAGTCAAAACGTTGAATTCCTGATTTTTTTATTAGTTAATAGTATTTTATATAATCATTCTTTATAGTAATTTAACATTAATAAAATCATTTTTATCTTGTAATAAATCAAATAATTTGTATATAAAAACACTTTTGAGAAAAAATTGTCTGACACATGAGTGTATTTATTTTAAAAAGTTTTTTTTTTATTTATTTATCAAAAGTGTTAAAATAAAAATGACTTAATTAGAAATGTCACATGCACAAATTTGTAAATTGATTGCTTAAATTTTTTTTTTTTAAAAAAAATTGAAATGCATGATCAAAAGTAAACTTTAAACCCCATTTCTCAAAACTCTCAACACATGTGTGCTTAAAAAACAACAAAATAAAGTATAATATATGGTTTATTAAAAAATTGTAGAATTATTGAATAAAAAGGTTTCCAAACAAAAATAATCATCATAAAAACATATTATTTATCTAAAAAAAATGAACCAGATACCCCTAACATATGAACTCAGCACTCCAAACACTAAAAACACAGATATATGAACTCCACAGACATCATATCTCAATCAGTGCCCCAAACAACCCCTAAAGATATTTTTAAAGGGTAATTGTGTTAGGTATCACTTTTAAGGATAATAATTAAGTGTGTAGCAACATTTTTAAAAAATTGCAAATATAGCAAAATCTATCAATGTAGACTCTATCACCAATTGAATCATATTAGCAATATAGTCTATCACTGATAGACCCCTATTATTGATATGATCTATCACTGATAGACTTCAAAAGTAGAATATAAATTTTACCATATCTGCAAATTCTTTCGCATTGTTCTATATCTGCAAATTCTTTTGCATTCCTCTAAATTCTTGTGATCAAGATGTCAATGTTTCAGAAGATGAAGTAGATAAAATAAACAAAATTCTCATCAATTCAAGTTGGAAGTGAAATGATTTGAAATTCCAATAGAAGAAGTTTGAACAAGATTAAAAATGAATATATGTTAATTTTCTAAACTTTTATTTCTTGGAAATGAAAGTTATGGATAAAGAAGCAAGACTCACACATCAATTTAAGTTTAAGATGAAATGATGTGAAAAAATTCAAGGAAGAAATTTGAATGAGGTTTAAAGATAAATATATGTTATTTTTTTCAAATTTAGTTTCTTGGTAATGAAAGTTTTAGATGATCAAAAAAAGCAAAATTGATATCAATTCAAGTTTGAAGTGAAATGATTTAACAATTCAATGGAATAAGTTTGAATAAGATTAAAAATAAATATATGTTATTTTTCTCAAATTTTGTTTTTCGGAAATGGTTGTTTTAAATGGTTAAAAAAAAAAAAACAAAACTCACATCAATTCAAGGTTGAGGTGAAATGATGTGAAAATTCAATGAAAAAAGTTTGAATGAAGGGTTTTTCTTTTTCTTTTTTTACAACCATAAAAAACTAACAAATAGTAGAACAACAACAATTTGCCTCAGAAAACTAACAGATCCAAAATGGGAAATTCTCCCACCACACTTGAGAACGGCCTCACTTATCGACCAATTGACCAAACGATCTGCTACCTAATTCTGTGAGCATCTAATATGATTGAATTTGCACAGTTTTCTGAAAGGATTGAATCCCAATAGCAAAAGCGATTGATCGTTTTTGTCATTGAAATTGGTATTAGGAAAAACAAAATCAATTTTGAGAAAACTGGATTAAGCATACCAAAAAAATATGAGTAAAACTTTTCTTCAAGAAAAACAGTGACCTTTCTCATGTGAAATCCTTCAAAAACATCACCAATTGGCCAACCTTGCTATGTCTCAGCGAAAGATAAAAAAAAATTGTGGGATTTTTCTTCCTTTTGCAAGGAATTGAGAGAAGAAAAAATTTGTGAGAGAGATCTTAAGAGAGTAGAAAGAGATAAAGAAAAAAAAAAACGTCAACCTCTATTTTTATTCTCTCTACTTTTATCAGGTTACAGAGAAAGAATACCCCACTCTCCACTCCACTGCAAAAATGGAGGAGAGTTATTTAATTTAATTTTATTATTATTATTATTATTATTATTATTAAATTAAATATATATATTAAATAAACAATAATAATAATTAATTAACAATTAATTAATTTTAAATTACATTTAAATCATATTAAATGCATATCTCTCTCATAGCTTTCAGTTTTAATATGAATTCAATTCATATTAATCTTAATCTATAGTTTTAATATGAAACCTATTCACATTAAATTAATATTTGAATCTCATCCAAATATTATTCTCTCTTATATATATACTTTATATTAATCCTTATTAATATAAAATTTCCCTAAATAATTCAAACAATTCAAATTATTCCAAAATTAACTGATCCTTGTTTTACAACTAGAAAAGGAACCTAATGGACGTACAAATTAGAAACTCCAATGATTCGAGATTAAATTAATTAAACTCTTTAATTAATTAAATCAACATTCATTAATTGTAGGTCACTCCACTAAAGACTAACAGTTGCACTCTTCGAACTGTAGATATATTTCTGTGTCCATGGATATAACCAGTCATCAATAAGTCGATCATTCACAAATTTCTCATAATTACAGTTTGGTCAAAATTTCCATCCTACCCCTGTAATTACTTCTTTCTCCTTAAGTCTCACTGATCCTCTAATGAAAAAACAGTTTATAGCCCTACCATAAACAAATCCCCCTAGGGCCAATGAGAGGAAGGGGCCCATGTTCAAGACCCGGAGTTAATATTTAAGGGAGCAATTTATCTACTTTCCCTGAAAGAAAGAAAGAGTGAACTCCAACTTGTGTAGCTATGTTCTTAACTCCCTACTCAAACAAATCCCTAAAATGGTAGGCATATTAAGTCGACAACTGCGCCTACTCTCACCCATAAAAATCAAAGGATTGTCCTCATAGACATGAGTCTATAACTCACTAAGGATTGAGATCAAGTTATCTATGATCATCCTATGAAATGTTAGTCTCTACAATTAACAGTATTACAAAGAAATACTAATCATCTCGTGGCCCGGTCTTATACAAACTCTTTGTACAAGATACCCCCACTCACATATCTCTACATGAACGATTTGGATCAAATTGTTTGTAATACTTACAACTCTTGTAACAATTACAAAGTGGGTCATATCCACAGTGTTACCAAGATAAGACACCCAACTTTATCCATATACTGCAAACCTTTTAAGTTATTACTTGAACACAATCTACTTGTATGTCTACTGGATATTGTTCAAATTACATTAAATAACTTAGGATTTTAGTTTATTGGATTGAGTTATTGCAATCTAAATGTCAAATAAAATACTTCTTATTTTATTAAATAAATAAATTGTCATTTACAATATACGAACTACAAGAACCACGAGATTTAGGACACTAATCCCAATATTTCCCTCTCCTTTGCCCACCTCTAAAATTTTCTCCACTAAAGTTTGCACATTCATCGAATTCACGTCCTGACTTGTCAAAAGTCGCAGTGCCGACGAACTATCAGATTCAACATTAATCAAATCGAGCCTCCGAGGAATAGTAGCCCTCAAACCCTCAGCTATAGCCTATACCTCCATCAACAGTGGATTAAACACCCCCTCCTGCTGTCTCCAACCTGCATCGCAAGGCAAGGACAAGACCAGAGGATGGGGAGGCAACCAACGAGGAACCACCTCCACCTGTTGAGCATGCATATCCTTAGTAGCAACCACTGTTAACCTCCTAGACCCCTGAAACTTGGCAAGAGAGCCTTAAATAGCCTTCACAAGCCAAGAAATAGAGATCTCTCCACCTCCCAAAATCACATGATTCTGAAGCGACCATATCTGCCAAATCGCTACAAACAGCAGTAGCTAAACAAAAATATAGGTTATTTTTCTCACATTTTCTTTCTTGAAAATGAAAGTTTTGGACGGTAAAACAAACAAAACTCATTTGAATTTAAAGTGAAATGATGTGAAAATTCAATAGAAGAAGTTTGGATGAGGTTAAAAATAGATATATTATTTTTGTCAAATTTTGTTTCTTGGTAATAAAAGTTTTGGATGGTAAGAGAATCAAGACTCACACATCAATTCAAGTTTGTGGTGAAATGTTGTAAAAATTCAAGGAAACAAATTTGAATGAGGTTAAAAATAAATATATGTTATTTTTCTCAAATTTTATTTCTTGAAAATGAAAGATTTGAATGGTTAAAAAAGCAAAACTTACATCAATTCAAGCTTTAGGTGAAATGATCTAAAAATTCAATTAAAAAAAAAAAAAAAGTTAGAATGAAGTTAGAGATAAATATATGTTATTTTCCTCAAATTTTGTTTCTTGGAAATGAAAGGTTTTTATGTTAAAAGAAACAAAATTCACATCAATTCAATTTTGAGATGAAATAATGTGAAAATTTCAATGTCAAATGTTTGAATGAGGTAAAAAATAAATATAAATTCTTTTTGGTTGTTTTCATCAATTTTGATTTCTTTGTAAATGAAAATTTTGAATTGAAGATTAAGTTGAAAATAAAAAATTAAAATGAAAATAAAGTAGGACATTAGAAATGTAAATATCAAAAAAGATAGAAAAATGACATATTCAGAAAACAAAAGAAATTTCAAGATTTTGGATATGCTTGAATTAAAAATTTAAAATATGTTAATTTATATTGAGTAGAACAACGCGAGATATGGAATTGAATCTTCGATCTCAAGAAAAAGACTGTATGCAATACCATTGAGCTAAAGTTGCTAAACATTTCTAAACGCAATCAAACCTAATGAAGACCAAATAACGAAATACCCACAATAAAAGAGATAGGGGGTTTTTGTTTTGAAAGTTGAGTTGGCTTCCTAAACCTTTTCTCATAGGGTTGAATATTACCATTTTTCAGTCTCGTTAGAATACTATAATTATACAATAATTTTTAAATTCTCTCTCTTTTTTTTCCTTTTTATTTTTTTTCACTATTATTAATATTTTAGATTATCTTCTTGGAATAATCTCTTTCCTTATTCGTTTTTTTTTTTAGAAAAAAAGTGTCACTATATGGAATAATTGTTTCTTGAATTTGACAATTGTTCCTTACTAGTGTGCTTCACACGAGATATCTTAACATGATAATAATGTTTGTTAATTTAATTTAACAAAATTCCATTTTTTGATTTTTGGAAGTCAATTTAACTCAAAGTCCAAAGTCGTATAATCATTTTTAACTTAAATGACTAAAATGTTTAGTTTTTATCAACTCCGAAGCCTAACTGAAATCAAAAACTCAAACTTGATTTTTTTTAGTTACTCAAATGAGGGAAAACATTTTTTTTGGAAAAAAAAAAATCTAGTTTTAGTGAATTCTGATTTCGAAATGGATGATTTTTACAAAAAGCAATTGAAATTATGTTGAATTTGAATTGCAAACTACTAAAATAAATATTAATGAAATAAATAATATTTAATTTCAAATTAGTCATACTAAAAAATATATATTTAATTTTCAAATTAGATTTATTCAAAGTAAAAAATATATGTATATATTTCATTTTTCAAGTAGTAACTTTTTTTAAAAAAATTATCCATTATATCTTGATTTTAGTTATTCTTTTTTTTTTTTTTACATATTTAAATTAGACAATTTAAAATTAAAAAATGATAAGAAACACACTTTTATTTTTTAATATAATTATATTTGAACCATACGAAAAAATTTTTATTTAACTTGATTATATTAATGTAATTAAAATGATAAATTTAAAGTAATCTAAAATTTAAAGACTACAATTTTTACTCTTTATTTATTTTTATTTTTTTAAAAAAAAAATAGTTTTAATCAAAACCTCTATGCTCTTAAAAATAAATAATTAAATAGCTTGAATCTAAAATTAATTCTACAAATATCATTAAATAAATTTGTTTTGAAATAATTCACCTTTTAATCAACTAAATTCTTTAAAAATATGATGATTAACCAATCTAATTTTTTTCATAGTAATTTTTACTTTTGTAGATTAAAAAGACATTTTAGGTCTTTAGAAATTTTGATTCAAATATAATCTTTAATAACAGTAGAAGCACGACCAATTTCTTTTATGAAATCACTCAAATCTTACATAAAAGGAGAAGCTTAAACCTGAAGTAGAAGGTATTGTTACGCCTAAACCATATGTAAGTTTTCGAGAATCTTATGAAACACCTCTATATTTTGGTAACGTGTTCAATTCTCACCAAATATAAAAATGTAATAACAAAATAAGCTTAACTCAACGGTAATTAACATGACCTTCCTCTAAAGGTCAAAACTTCAACTACGTAACCATAACTACAAAATTTTAATAATGCAATAATCAATCCGTGTGGTTTCAGGAATTAGTGCCTTGTTCATTTAAAAACTTTGGCTAATCTTTCAAATGCTACTTCTTTATCCTTTGAAATTTACTTGTTCCTCAAACTCACCTAAAGGCCTCTAGAATGTGAACCTGTATGGCATAGACTTATTCAAAGATCCGATGTTCTTCCAATGGACTAACTAGACAAATAAATTTGGCAAATTGATTTGAGAGAAATGGAAAATTTTCACATTTCATTTGAATCAAATCCAGGCCGGGTTGCATAGATGAGAGCTAGACATCCAAACACCATGACTACATCGGATCTTGTTAAATTTTTTGTCTTTCTTAGAAACAGCATATATGTATGTATGTATATATATATATATATATATATATTAATATATGATTGTTCAACTTCAAGTCAGATTCATAGCAGAAATTTGACAACCTCCAATGCACATAAACAAAATTAGTGATAAAGATCTTTGTTTAGAGACTGAGATTCTTGAAAGTTGTAATCAAACATCAACTTATAATTAACTACACTATTACTATTTCAAATCTCTTTGTTACAATATTTACTATTTCTTAATCATCCTCTATCATCTCCTCTTTCACTCTTTGTTACGGTGTTTACTATTTCCTAATTATCATTTCTTTCACATTTTGTTATAGTGTTTACTATTTTCTACCTAGACTAAAATAGTCTGCACCCAAACAGTGGAAACACAAACTATTATAACCTAGATTAAAATAGTCTCTACGCCCCAAACACATACTATTATAACCCACAGACTATAATAACCATTGACTATAATAACTAACTTAGCACACCAAATGCCCTTAAAAATGTTCTGAAATTTGTAATCAACAAGGCAGCTCACGAGTACAGCTAATTACAGCAAATCCCTACCCCCATATCTATTGTACTTAAAAAAAAAAAGAGAGAAAAAAAGGAGAGAGAAGAGAGAAAAAGTACAGCTGATTACCAAATCCTCCAGCTACCATAAATCTTATGAGAGAAGTGAGAGGGACAGAGTTGTAAACCACCAAGTAATACAGAAAGAGCCTAAAGGTATATGAACTATGCAAAAATACTCGGTTGGGAAAACATGCAACAAAATTTTATGAGAATAATCATAAATGCTAACATCAAACAAAGAGATACCTGAAAATGGATAAAGAGATGGGGGTGAGGCGCATATACATTAAACTTACCCATTGTTACACTTTAGAACTGAATTTGTGTTACCCTTTCCATAAAAGACTCGAACCCTTAATCGGACCATCTTTTTACCTCAACCGGAAAGCAACTGGCTGGGATCTGACAAGGATCTTTAGGAATCAAAGAGACTTGATATTCCCCATCCTCCGATCAATGGCTATCTGGTGAAAGCCTTAGTATCTTTGAGATATATAGTATCTGCTTGTTTTTCGTGATGAAGAAACTATGCATGTTGGTCATACTTTTTTTTATCTGTGACATAATCGAGCTTTACCAGGATTGAGTAGCGATTCTGCCATCACCCATCCCTGCCAAGACGCAAATAATAATAATAATAAGAAGAAGAAGAAATTACTTGATCACTTGATCATTGTATTACTCAGGAAAGCAATAACGCCACTCAGTTAAGACCTGAGAAACTAAAAGACGACATAAACTATGTTTTATTTGGATTGTATCAACTGAAGCTACTGAGGATTTAAAGAGCTGCAAACATTTTTAGAAACATAATTCAACTGGAGAAAGAATTGAACGAAGTAGGTTTGCTGTAACAAGAGTACATTAACCATTCAAGTTATTTCGTTTTGCATGATTAACAAGTACCACTAAGACTTAAGAGTGTGTTTAGATTGACTTTATGCTAATTTGACATTTGTGGAATCACTTTGTGCAACCAAACAAAATTTTGCTTAAAATCACGTTAAGATGTAACCAAATACAAGTTTTTAAACTAAGGTCCTTTAATGAAAGAGTTCCAGAAAAAGAATATTATTCTAAAAAGTGTTTAAACTAGTAGGCATGTCAAACCAACCCTAGAATTGAATATTATCTGTAACACTGCTATTCACCCATTCATCAGGAAAAAAAAAACTTCTAGATAAATTCTATATTTATTCTATGTACTTCAATATTAGGTGTCAGTGATGCAGCACAAGCCAAAAAAGAAACATGCTCATTTTCCTACCTGCTCTGAAGCTTTACTCTTGAAAATCTCATATGAGGTTGAGACCATTTTACATGATGCAGCAATTTCTGCCTCAAGATTGGTCGTAGTGGGCACAGAATTTGAAAAGCCATCACCTTGTTTTCGCGAAGAGTTCTGAGCCCCACTTGATGAGCGTATAAAATGTAAGAGCACATGAGCCTGTAGAAAAGTAACTTGCATCACAAGAAGAAAATTTTGGGAGGCAAAAATAGAAAACAAAAACAAATCGTGATCTTACGTGGAACGCAGCTTTTAGGATATCATCCGACTTTGCTTGATCTTTGAGTAATGCATATACCTTACCCTTGGTTTGATTGTATGTCACAATGTATTTTTCTTTCTATTACACATCAAGAGAAAAATATGAGAAAATTAAAATAAAAGAATAGCACTGCTCCAATAAAGGGATGAGATATCACATACATCAAATAAGGGCTCTATGGCAAGATATGAACCAGCATCTTGGAATGCATCTTTGAATCTTGGTCCTGCCAAAATTGCAAATAGTTTTACATGCTTCAACCCAACAAATACACACACAACTTTGATCTACTATGAGGAGATACTTCAATTTTGCTTGTTTGCGTTTAATGTGATTGAATATAAACACTCACGCCACATTTACCTTAATGAGAAAGTCACTTCAATTCAGAAGAATGAAATAAATGCAAGCATACGTTTGGAGGATGAAATATTTACCAAGAACCACAGGAGTCTCCTTTAGCCAGGGGAAACTTAATATTCTTTCATTCATATTCCCCTTCTGCAATGAGGGTACTCGCCCTGCAAACAAGCATAAGACACGGTTTTATATACATGTCTAAAAATAAATAAATGTGCTTTATTCTTTTAGCTAAAGTTTAAGCCACTTGAAAAGGAATTTAAGGATTGAGAACATCTATCTCTCTCTCCTTCTCTTTTTTGAAATATCGGATAACACTTCAAGCACCTGTCTTGAGGAATGACTCTACTGCTACATTAAATCTCGCTCTGTTCAATGTGTGCAACACAACGGATCTGACCTGAAAAATATTGCATATGGAAAACTAGAATGACTAAAAGCAATTCCATAATTAAGAGAAATCAGAAGTGCGAAAAGAAAAACAAACTTTACCTCTCGATAAGAGCTGAAAATATAACCGCATGAAAGGAGACCAAAAGTAGTAACCAAAGATGGATTTCTTTTTTAAATCATTATGCTTAGTCCGGTTCCTAGCTTCACAAGACATAATTGAAACTTCCATCAGCTTCATCTGAAACTTAATTAATCATCTCATATGACATAAATCTACATAAAGCATACAGCAATGATACATAAACTAAACATCCAGAAGAAATAACATAAAGCTCTACGCATTACAACATTATTAGATGTGAAAAATAAACATAGAAATATCTGAAAAGAACCTAGTGTTTCAAAACAATAGCATGCCACATGGCACATTATTATATAACAGTGCTAAAGAAATGGTAGAATATCCAATTTTTTCTTCTGATGACTAGGGCACTTTAAGGAATCCGTGCAAAGATTTTTCTCTTTTTTTTTTTTTTTTTTTTTAATGGGAGGATGGGGATTCAAATTTACTTTTATTCTTTGAACAAGAAAAAAAAAACATAATTTTCTATTGAATCAAACAATCGTCTAGGTAACAGACACTAAGGGTGCTAATAAACTTCTGCTGAAGCCAAGGATCTTCCCCTGGCTCTGTACGCCAATAATTACTTATATATCATGATGGGTATTGTTTTATATTATTTAATTAAAAATAAAAAGGAAAAGGGGGGAGAAAAAGTAATTCCTTAGAGATTTGTGACTGTCCATATCACCTGAAGATCATATTGAAATACACATAGCAAATCAATAAAAAAGAAGAAACTTTTTGTCTGAGACCTTGCATCTTTTATAATTTCATATTTAGGAAAAAGTAAGAACAAAATCAATTTTCTTAAGGATTAGCCAAATTATGTCAAACACAAACTATCTACTTTGTCAGAGTCTAAAGAGAGGGCTCAACTATACCAGATCTGCTATATTTCCTACACATTCTCCCTTAGCAGTGACATCCCCAATGTTTTCTCCTTTTGCAAAGGCTTTGTAGATTGGAGTGCGGGTCGATATTGATGTTACAGCTGCAACGTTCTACAAAGCAAGTAATGAAATGAGATTTCATAACAGCTAAACTATTGCACCTTACAAGGAAACAGTCAAACCTTTGCAACATTAGCAGCACAAGCCAAAGGAAGAAAAAGGTGTGGTGCAGCCGCAGTTGCCAGCTCTACCCCAGCACCCAACTCCATAAGAAGATCACCTGCAAAACGTAGCTGCAACCCTTGTAGTGTTCAGAAGACAGATCTTTAATAAAAATTAAAGATAGTCACTATAATGAGCAGGCTTTTCTTTGGAAACTAGTAAATAAAATTTACCTGCTTGAGATCATAATCAAACTTTTTCCCTTGTCGAGCAAATAGCATTTTCCCAACACGACCGGCACCATCCTGTAAAGAAATGCTACAACTTAGTCAGTTCGTTCAACTCTGCACGAGTAAAATGTGAAAAGGATATGATGAATAGCAAGAAAATATTATGAAGTGCTGCAAGTAGGCACCTTTGATGCTTTGTTGTTATATATATTATATATAAATACATACATAAATATATACACATATATATACATATATGTATAAGTATATGTATATATGTTATTGAAACGACTGCTTTCATTGAAAAAAATGAAAGAAAACAAGAACATACCAAAAAATCTAAGCCCACAAAAAACCCCACTAAACAAACAGGTCCAATCAAATAAAATGTTGTCTAAAGAGTACTTACACAAAATGTCTTCAAAATCGAAGCCCAAGAGGGGCATGAAACCTCACCAAGGACCAAATATCACTAAGGTCCCTCTACACACCTCTAAACACTTCTACATTTCTTTCTAGCCAAATGTCTTATAACAGAGCACACACCTCGACAAACCACAAAGAACAAACTTTCTCTCTAAAAGGTGGATGGAGGAGGAACTCTCCACAGCACTTCATAATCTTGTTGTAATAAAAGAAGAAAACAATCAAATAACCAAAAGAAATTTGAAAGAAATTTTAACCAACCCAGAAGGAATTTGAAATAAAAACTCTCAATGGACAGAAAGAAAAAATCTTAACCAACCACATTCAGCGTTGCTTTTGACCTTCTTTGAAAACATGTGAAACTTCTTAGTAGTTTAATTACAACCTAAAATGTCAACTGCTTCATTGAGAAAATTATCACATCAAAACTGGAACTACAATTTTATCTTTCCTCATAGTCGGCAGCAAGATACATGTGGCCACCCTCAGCTACTTCATGTCATAGTTATTTTTTCCGGGACTATGATTGCAAGCTGATCCAAGCATAACTAGAGTGCTAGTTATGCCATAAAAACTTGCATGCACGTATATACAATGAATGATAGCACAACCTAGCCGAGATCAATACCATAGCATAGACAGATATTCACTATATTTTCTCAATGGAAGTGTGGTGTTCAGGAAAAAGAAAAGAAAAGAAAGGAAAAGACTAAATTGCCATTGGCAAATGGCCAGCACAACTGGAAATAGAAAATTTTCTACTATGACAAATAGACATTGCAGTTCATAAAGTTTCAACTTTTTTAAGAGAGGGGAGATGTATGAAGTATAAGTGTTGGATCAATTTAAGCATCGAAGCATATTTAGTACCTACAAAACCTAAATAAAAAGAACAAGACAACTACTTCTGCCGTCAAGTGTGCCCACTTAGATATATTGATCCACTTTTGAGCACTTAAGTTGCAGGAACAAAACTATGTTTCTAATCAAGAAATTACAACAGCATTCAAAGAGACTGTTACCTTGAGAATCCAGTTAATAGCAATGGCACCAGGAGTAGCTTTATTTCTGGCGACCCCAACAGAGTTTAGTAGTGTCTGTGTTGTGAAAACACCCATTGCTCCACCAAAGAAGTGCTGCAATAGATCAAGCCATCATTACCATAGCATTCTGATTTATGAGTATAGAAAGAAGTTGAATATTTCTCTTCTTTTTTCTCAGAAGAGACATCGATACTAGCTAATTGCTACCTTTTCATATCAGCTTTCTCTCCCTCCAAGTAATAATTGATAAACTAACTATTTAAACTGACCGGCTAAATATAAGATAATTGCAAGCCTACATTATTTTTCTGAATTTAGACTCATACCTTCAAAGCTCTCCACGTCATGTACGGTACATATGAAGGAGTAACACTTTCGGGGAAGCCTTCTGGGACTACATATGATCTTATGAAGGACATCATCTCCTGCATCACAAATTTGAAATTACCCGATGAGAACAACAATAAATTTGGAAGAAAGTTTATCTTCCCCTTGATTAAAAGAAGAGAAGTCAAGTTCCTGTTAACCGACAAAATACTGTAAACTGATTAACCATCACAAAAAGTTTTTGCAGTTCCTTCAAACAATAGTGTGAATATGTGAAACAAAACAGAATTAGAATAGAAGTACTTAATGAAGTAAAACAACTATGCATGTTTTTAAAAGTAAAAGAACAACAACCAATTTCTTGTTTTCTCAAGGAAAAACCCGTTCCACCAAGCCTCACAGAAACAAATATGAGTTATGAATTAGGTAGCTGTTTTTAAAAACCAGGCACAATACTTCGACGGAGTAGCAGACATTTAAGCACAATTGAAAACAAACACAGCTAGTACTTAATTGATAATAGAAACATAATGTAAATACTAACATCAATAGGAGCCTGCGGTGTTCGCAAGCAAACAGCGCGGATCGAGCCGTTCTTCGACCTTCCGGATGGCTCATTGTCAGCAACATAATTCCACCTGCGGCCATCGATTTCCTCGCAGCAAATGAACCTCAAGGTGGAATCAAGAAACTGATTATCCACAATACCAGGGTTGCTCGGCTGCGGCCCAGCGAGGGAGAGCGTGGGGGGGACAGGATCAAGAGGAGGAGCAGAAGCCAAAGTAGCAGTAATGCGCAGAGATTCCCGAACGAGAATGCGCGCTTCAGTGGAGGAAGCAACAGATGTGGCAGCGGAATTGGGGGATTGCTTGAGCTTGATCGGAGCCATTGGAACAAGAAATCACAAATCAAAAGCAAAAAGGCGTTGGAAGAAATTGATGGAAGGATGAAGAAGAAGGAAATGGAAGAAGAAGGTTGAATTCAAAGGGGGAAGCATTGGAATTGACGGAGGAAGACAATGGGAAAGAAGGTGGCCTACAATTGGCAACGGAGCTACAGAGAGAAAGTTGGAAAATGGAAGACAAAATTTTCTCCCTCCTTGTCACTGCAAATTTCTATCCTCTACGATTTGTGGTACTTGTTCTTCCTTGATTACTAGTGGGGATTGTGGGCCCATCTTCTCTCAACTCTTTCCTCATTCAAACCCTTTTTCATTTCTTTACTTCCTTTGCGTTTTCATCATTAATTCAGCTTTTTATTACTCCATTTCCCTTCATACCCCTTTATAAAAAAATAAAAATAATAAAAATTCTTTCCTGGAATTTTTTTTAAAATAATGTTTTTTAAAAAATAATTCCAAAAATAGGGTGGGGGAAAGAAATACCAAAATTAGGATTGTGAAATCGTGGACCGCCCGATCCACGATTTCCACTGGTACACGATTACCCTGCGACGATCTGCATGCAGGCTAACACGTCAGCCTGCATGCAGCATGCATTGACCGAACTCGTGAACGGGGTCCACGATTTCGGTAATCATGGACCGAGTCCACGAGTCCTCCCCTTTATATCACCGGCCGGCAGCTTTTTCTTCTTCATTTCTCTCCTTTCACTCTTCATTTCTCTCCTCATTACCCTGCGACGGTCTGCATGCAGGCTGACATCGTCAGCCTGCATGCAGCATGCATTGACCGAACTCGTGGACGGGGTCCACGATTTCGGTAATCATGGACCGGGTCCACGAGTCCTCCCCTTTATATCACCGGCCCGCAGCTTCTTCTTCTTCATATCTCTCCTTTCACTCTTCATTTCTTTCCTTATTTCTCTCCTTTATCTTATTTCACTTCTCGTTTGTCATTGTCGCTGTCATTTCTCTTCTTCTTCTCAAACCATTCCCTTTTCGTTTAGCCGCCGCCGCCGCCGCCGCCATATACGTATGCATATACATTTTCCTTTCTAATTATCTTATAAATATGCAATAGTTATATACGTTTTGTTTTGCATGAATGAATAAATTTGTATATGTAGACATTTTGCATGCATGAATAAATTTAAAAAATTTAGGTTTTAGTGTTGATTGTTATTCGGCGTTTATTGTTATAGGAATAATTATTGGTAAATAATGTGGTGGGAAATTAGTTATATTGGGTAGTAAACTCGTTGACCGGGTCCACGAGTTTATAATTTTGGGTAGATTTGGACTAATTTTTCTTTTTAACCTTTACAGTTGTAAACGAATTTAAATATGTCGTTTCGTCCAGAAGATTTAGTTATTATTGAAGCTGGAAATTGTGCGGATAGTGACATTGATGTAGAAATTCATGAATTGTTTGGAGAAGAAGAAAATATAGAAAATGAAAATGAGTTGGTTCAGTCGGAGATATTTACACAGATAGAATGGGAAATTACTGATTCAGTTTGTGAACAAGGATCAACCTTGGAGGAAAGGGGAAAATGTACAGATAACTCTAATATAATACAAAAAGTGGCACAAGATAATTCACAACTTGATTCTAATTTCATGAGCATTGAAATTCAAAATTTTGTTAGAGCTGATCCTAGTGTGCCGTGGCGGTACTACAAGAAGCACTTAAAAAATAGTACGGATATAACGTCAAATACAGACGTGTGTGGGAAGCTAAGAAAAAAGCTTTGGTTGCAGTCTTCGGCGATTGGGAGAAATCGTATTCAGAACTTCCGTACTGGTTGAGTGCTGCTGTGCACTACAATCCTGGTACACGAGTAGATTGACATTTTCTCCCTTCTGATGTGCCTGGTAAAACTATATTTGGTCGTGTTTTTTGGGCATTCGGTCCTGCAATTGAAGGGTTTAAGTACTGTAGGCCTTTAATTCAAATAGATGGAACCCATCTTTACGGCAAGTATAAAGGGAAATTGCTCACTGC
Source organism: Citrullus mucosospermus (assembly GCA_030954485.1). NCBI lineage: Eukaryota > Viridiplantae > Streptophyta > Magnoliopsida > Cucurbitales > Cucurbitaceae > Citrullus > Citrullus mucosospermus. The sequence goes on along the minus strand of CM062064.1, from coordinate 10,317,217 downwards.
TTTGTCTATTGACTCAAATGGGCATATATTTCCTCTTACATTTGCTATTGTTGAAGGGGAAAATACATCTAGTTGGTCATAGTTTTTGTGGGCATTGCGCGAGTATATTACTGACCGAGAAGGGATTTGCTTAATTTCGGATAGACATAGAGGGATCATTGCAGCAATTAACAACGAGGAAATTGGTTGGGCTGAACCTAAAGCATATCATCGTTATTGTTTACGTCATGTTGCGAGTAATTTCAATTCCAAATACAAATCAAAGCAACTTAAAGATTTGGTGTTTAGGGCTGGAAATCAACACCAAAGACGTAAGTTCATTTGAAACATGAAAGAGTTAAAGAAATTGAACCCTAAATGTCTTGAATATTTTTCTGATATCGATTTGAATAAATGGACGCAATCACACGATAATGGGTATCGCTTCGGGTGGATGACAACCAATGCAGCTGAATGTTTGAATGGGGTATTTAAAAGAGCTAGAATGTTACCGATCACATCGATTGTTAGGTTAACATTTTATCGGACAATCTTATACTTTGAACGTCATAGACAAGAAATAAGTGAAGCACTCGATCGTGGAAACATGTACACAGAATATGCCATGAGAAAGCTTAAAAGGTGGGAGAAACGAGCAACTGTACATATAGTGACGTCAGTTGACAGGGAAACACAAAGTTTTGAAGTTCGAATTGGCATCAGTATGGTTTCTCCCTACAAAGGCCAAAACATACAAGTAGTGTGCTTGAAAGAGGGGACTTGTTCTTGTAACAAGTGGCAGTCGTTCAAGATTCCATGCTCTCATGTAATTGCAATTTGTAATTACATGTGTTTGTCATACGTGCATCTGATTGATGAATACTATAAATTGTCTCATTTAAAGTTATGCTATGAATGTCGCTTCCATCCAATACAGCACCCTGACTATTGGCCAGAGTTATCATTTACGGAAGTGCATCCTAACGCAAACTTATTAAGGGAGCATGGTAGACCCAAAACTTCGCGAATTCATAATGAGATGGATTGGCGCGAGGCAGACACGAAAGTTCGATGTGGGATATGCAAGGGATCAGGGCATAACAAGCGTACCTGTCCACTCCGTAATTTAGGAGCTTCATCTTCGAGTCATTCATAGTTTAGCAAGCAATGTATTTCGTTTATTTAACATTGTAATGAATTTCGTTTATTTAACATTGTAATGTATTTCGTTTATTAAACATTGTAATGTATTACGTTTATTTAACATTGTAATGTATTTCATTTATTAAACATTGTAATGTATTTCGTTCATTTAACATTGTAATGAATTTGGTTTATTTAACATTGTGATATATTTCGTTTATTTAACATTGTAATGAATTTTGTTTATTTTAACAGTGTTGAATATGGATCCTGGTCCATCTAACCCTATTCAGCTATATCTTCAAAACACTCACCGATCACAGACAGTATAGGATAATGCATCCACCGTGGTGCTATGTTGTCGGAGAAGAGAGGCAGTTTCTCAGCATACTATATCGTTCGATGAACGTATAGTGCCTTATCTACAACAGGCCGGTTTTATTGGGGTTGCACAAATTGGATTCATACAGTTGGACTAGCACCTCATTACTGCTTTAGTAGAGCGCTGGAGACCGGAGACCCACACATTTCATATGCCTGGTGGGGAATGCACCATTATGCTGCAGGACATTGCAGTACAATTTGGACTACCAGTGGACGGAGAACCTGTTACTGGTTCTTTGCAACATGATTGGAAACAGATTTGTGAAGATTTCTTAGGCGCTCGACCACTTGACTTAAAGGCTCAAGGTTGAGTCTCCCGTGGTTAGCCTCTCAGTTTACAGAATTGTCTCCTGATGTCGATGACATCAGTATACAGAGATATGCACGAGCATATATCATGCAGCTTATTGGAGGCTTTCTGTTTGCAGACAAGTCGAACACGCTGGTGTATTTAATATTCCTCCCACTACTGGCCAGTTTTGAGCAAGCTGGTAATTATTCGTGGGGTGGTGCTTGTCTTGCATGGCTGTACAAAGAATTATGTCGAGCTAGTCATGCACAAGCTTTGGATATAGCAGGCCCACTGATACTACTTCAAGTATGGGCCTATGATCGATTTAGCATTGTTGCACCACAAGTCCAATTACAACCTCCAGAACATTTTATAGGACGTCCACTCAGTGCCAGGTATTATTTTCTGTATATATTAATTTCTTTGTCAATACAATTAGCAAAGTATTTAATTGTTTTATATCCATGTGATAGATGGAGCGGTGTATTAGCTGCATCTGAACAATCAGCAAACATGTTGCTGGTATATCGCTCAATATTTGACCGTTTGATGCAAAATCAGGTAATAATAAATATGTTGCATATAACTGAATATTACATATGTTTTTAGGTTCTAATTATTCTTGTACATGGTTTCAGATCAATTGGACGCCATATACACCACATGTTATGTCGTTGTTGCCTGATTACTGTCATGATGGACAAGACATTTGGTTAACGGTTAGCCCATTTATATGCTTTCATATCGTAGAGTGGCATCAACTAGATCGAGTGTTGAGACAATTCGGTATGCGGCAAACAGTACGACGTTGTGTAATACACTCCCTCAACTACACCAAATCGATTTAAGAAGTAAACACGACCAAAACTGGCGTCAAATTCATGCAGAGTATATATCATTTTGGCGTGCACGTCATGGCCGCTGTGCACAAGGAGAAATAATAAACGAGTCGGATGTGTCTAATGATTATTTGTCCTGGTACGACTCTATCACAAGAAGATTTATCACACCTGACGGTGCCTACTATTACTGCATGGTAAGCATCTTATTATGTAGTGTTTTTCAATTACATGCTAAGAATATTCTTTTATACTTATATATTTTTTTTATCGTGCAGAATAATTTTGTCCACGATGTGCACAGTTACTCCTTAGAACACAATTTACCAGAGTTGAGTTCAATGTGTGACCAAAACATGGTAAATGTCTTGAAGAAATCATTCAACATACAAAGAGGCTCAATGTTGCTGACACTGATCGAAAACGTATTCGTCATAGACGACAGAGACAACGTGACGAAGGTGTTCCAGAGCAACCCGATGACCAGGAACCTCACATATTACAACCAGACATTGCATCCGGTTCTGGCCATCAACAGGAATATTATGCACACGATGAATTTCCATCTGTCGTCACCCAACAGGATATCGACGATGTAATCCACCAGCAACAACAAATTGAAGTGCCTGTGCCTCGTCGTGGACAACGTGCGCGAAGAAGACTACCATGTGGCACTTGATTTGTATTTTAAATTTTCTGATTTGTATTAACTTTTTATCTTTAACTAAATGAATTAATGATTTTCCATTACATTTTCAAAAATTAAGAATCAATGAAACTAATACAATAATTGATGAACACAAATAAGAAGCAAATTTTCATTTAAGTGGGTAATTAATTAATTAACTTATTTATCATGGGAAAAAAACCGGACGATTTTGGACGTATCATGGGAAAAGAACGGGGGTAAGAAGTCTTTTTTATCAAAACTCGAACCATAAATACTATCCGAAATAGTGAAGGGTGCTTGATAATATTCATTCCTTGAAAGCCTATGAATACTAGAGCCAGTGGAACGATAGCTACTAAAGCGTAAACTACTTGTTCCTCCTTCCCCCCGATTATAGCATGATGAGTCCAACTTTGTGTGGAAAGGCAAACTCATGGACCCATGAAAATCGTGGACCCAATCCACGAGTTTGGTCAACACTTGTGGACCCGGTCCACAACTTACTTACCCAACGATCGCCATGTAGGAAATTTGACTGAAATCGTGTACCGGGTACACAATTTCACCACCCCAATTTTCAAATTATTTTTCAAACCACCCTATTTTTGTCATTAGTTTCTAAACCACCCTATTTTTCGATTTTTTTTAAAATAACATTATTCTTTAATTCTTTTCTAAGATGCATTTACTCTAATTGTTTATTTTGTAAAAACAACATTTGATGATGTCTGCATATGATTGAAAATTAATACATAAATAATTTTCAACACATGGTCTAAATTGATTGACTTATGAAAATTTTGGAGATTAATTAACAAGTTTATACGATATTTGTCTCTAACGAAATCTAGAGGAGAGTGATACACTTAGGTTCAATTTCCTCACCCAAAAAAAAAAAAAAAATCTATAAAGTTTAATCTAATCGATCACCTTTTAACAATAAAGTGAGCACATATGAGTGGTAATTATTGATATGTATTATTTTCCCTAAAATTGAAGGTTTGATTCCTAATACCCACACGTTGTATTAAAAACCCATCACCTTTCTTTTTTTAAAAAAATAAATGTTGAATAATAATTTGATCCCTAAATTTGAGGTTTGTGTCTATTTGATCCATCAACTTTCAAATTTATAAATTTAGTTCCCAAACTTTTGTTTTTTTTTTTTCACAAATATACTAGACACAAAATTGAAAGTTTAAGGTGATATGTATGAGACATACAATTGACTTAGGGAACTTTTGGAGGTGGGATTTAGTGCATGTTGAGCTGATGCATAACTATAATTTAGCGTCCAATTCTTAAACCTTGTATTTATGCATAATTACCTCTCAACCATATCTTCATTCATTTTAATAAATAGCATTTAAAACCCCATTAACAAACAATTAAAGAATTTTAATTACAATTATGGATGGAAAGATGTGGATGAAAAAACTGAATAAGATCGTAACGAAATTAAAACCTTTACACTAGTCACAAATCAATAGATAAAATTATATCAATATTTAATTAAGAGTTGTTTCCAAATATAAGAAAATAAACTAAAATATTTATAAATATCTATTTATTTGCGATATACTATTATCTGTATTATGATAGACACAAATAGTAGTATATCGCGATTTATTGTAGTCTATCATAGATAGACTAATATTTTGCTATTATTTGTAAATATTTTCAGTAGTTTTATCATTTAAAATAATTTTCCACTCAAAATATGAGAGTGTGAGAAATTCAAATATCTAATCTCTTAATTATTTAGAATCGTCAGCTCTCTACTTAAAAAAAATATTATATGTTAAAACTTTCTAATTGTTGTAAAATTGATGAGCAAAATGATGGAAAAAAGGGAGCACAAAAATCGAGAAATTATAATATCAAAATAATAAATATATAAAATAATATCAAAGTAATTAAAATAACCAAATTAAATAAAGTAAACTTAAAATAAACTAAAATAAAGAAAGTGAGATTTTATGGAAAATGAAATTTCTCAATCTTTTCTCTTATTTTCTCTTCAATGTGTGTGTTACAATATCCACCAAAAGCTTCTATTTATAGACAATTTGGCAAGTATGTAGTGGCATTTCATAGCCACTAAGGATGTGCCATTAGTAGACACATGACCTTTAGCCACTAAGCTCAATTATATAATGGACATCTAATTTGTTATAATATTCATAATACTCCCCTTAGATGCTCATTATATATATATATATATATATATATATATATATATATCGTTAAAACTTTACTAGAAAAAAACTCAATGGAAAAAAAAAATCCTAGTGAAGGAAAAAAATTACATATTTCATATAATCTAATATTTCTAAAAGAATACAATACATTTGTTCCCCTCATAGAAACATCATTTGAGATTTCTGAATCGTCGCATTTCAATGTTCTGCACCAATTTTTCAAAGGTTGCGGTTGGTAATGATCTTGTAAAGAAGTCTGCAAGGTTATCCTTCGAACATATTTGTTGTACAGTGATGTCATCATTTCCTTTAAGATCATGAGTGTAGAAAAGATTTGGTGAAATATGTTTTGTTCTATCTCCTTTAATATATCCTCCTTTGATTTGGGTTATGCATGCTATGTTGTCTTGGTATAATATTGTTGGAGGACTTTTACTAGAAGACAAGCAACATGTTTCACAAATATGTTGAGTCATTGATCTTAGTCATACACATTCTCTACTAGCTTTATGGATTGCAAGAGTTTCAACATGATTTAAGAAAGTTGCTGTTATGGTATGTTTCACTAATCGCCAAGATATAACAGTTACTCCAATGTGAACAAATAACCTGTTTGAGATTTAGCTTTGTGTGGATCAGATAAATATCCATAATCTGCATAACCAACTAAGTCAAAATTTAATTTATTTGAATAAAAAAAACTCATATCGATCGTTCGTCGGAGATAACGTAGTATATGCTTAATTTCATTCCAATGTCTTTTTGTTGGAGAAGAACTGTATCTAGCTAATAAATTTACTAAAAATGCAATATCTGGTCTCGTATTATTAGCAAGATACATAAGTGCACCAATTACACTAAAATATTGTACTTCAGGACCAAGAAGCTCTTCATTATTATCTTGAGGTCGAAATATATCTTCTTCACGTCTAGTGAACGAACTTCCATTGGAATGTTTAATGTATGTACTTTGTTCATATAGAATCTTTTTAAAATTTTTCCTGTATAGGTTGACTGATGAACAAATATCCCATCTGCTAAATGCTCAATTTGCAATCCAAAGCAAAATTTTATTTTTCTGAGATCTTTCATCTTAAATTCTTTCTTAAGATATTCATTTTCCTTTGAAAGCTCTTCAGGAGTTCCAGTTATATTTAGGTCATCAACATATACAGATATAATAGCAAATCTGATTTCTTTATAAAAACACATGGACATATTGGATTATTTTGATATCCTTCTTTCAACAAATATCCACTCAGGCGATTATACCAAATTCATCCTAATTACTTTAATCCATATAGTGATCTTTGTAACTTTATTGAATATAGTTCTCGAGAACTTGATTTATGTATCTCAGGTATCTTAAATCTTTATGGGATTCTCATATAAATGTTATTATCAAGAGATCCATATAAATATGCTGTGACAAAATTCATAAGATGCATGTCCAAATTTTCATACACAGTCAGACCACTTAAATATCTTAATGTAATTGCATCCACCACTAAAGAATATGTCTCCTCATAATCAATACTAGGTCTTTGTGAAAAACCTTGTGCAACTATTCTTGCTTTATATCTTGTGATCTCATTATTTTCATTTCTTTTTCTCACAAATATTCATTTGTATCCCACAGGTTTGACATCTTCTAGTATCCGGACTATTAGTCCAAAAACTTGACATTTTGAAAGTGAGTTTAAATCTGCCTCGATTACTTCTTTCCATCCAAACCAATCTCTTCTATGTCAACATTCTTCAACAAATTTTAGTTTAGGATCCTCATCTTCAGATATAATATCAAGTGCAACAGTGCAAAAATGTTATCAATAACTATATTAGTTCGATTCCATCTTTTCCTTTGTCATGACATAATTTATTGAAATCTCATTATTATCTTTAGGTATTTCACCTTCTTCACTAATTGGATTATCTGTCATGTCCAGAGTTTCTTCATGGATATTTACATCCTCAACCAAGCCTTTTTTACTATCATTTATTTTTCTTTTCCGAAGATTTTTATCTTTGGAAACCACTGATCTTCCACGCTTCTGGCGTGTTCCAGATTCATTAGTGACAACTTGCTGTGTTGGGATATCAATTTTCGACGAAACATTTGCAACGGGTATATGTGATTTAGTTACTTTCTTTGCATCTATAAATGTATCTAGTAATTGATTTGCTATATTTTACAAATGAATTATTTTATGAACTTCAAGTTCACATTGATTTGTACGGGGATCTAAATGAAACAATAATGATGCATTCCATGCAATTTTCTTTTCCAACTTCTTAATTCCTCCCCCTAATGTTGGAAAATTTTCTCATTAAAATGACAATCAACAAATTGTGCAGTAAATACATCATCTATCAGGGGTTCAAGATATTTAATAATTGATAGAGAATCATATCCAACGTATATTCCTAACCTCATTTGAGGACCCATCTTAGTACATTGTGGTGGAGCAATTGGAACATATACTACACATCTAAAAATTCTTAGATGGAAAATATTTGGCTCCTAACCATAAGCTAATTGTAATGTTGAGTATTTATTATAAGCTATTGGCCTAATGTGTGCAAGTGACGCAGCATGCAAAATAGCATGTCCCCATACAGATGTAGGAAGCTTCGCTCTCATAAGTAATGGTCTAGCAATTAATTGCAAACATTTTATAAATGATTCTCCTAAACCATTTTGTGTATGAACATGAGCTACAGGATGTTCAACATTTATCATAATTGACATACAATAATTATCAAAAGTTTGGGATGTAAATTCACTAGCATTATCAAGACGAATGATCTTAATTGTATAATCAGGAAATTGTGATCTTAACTTAATTATTTGAGCAAGTAATCTTGCAAATGCAAGGTTTCGACTTGATAATAAGCACATGTGTGACCATCTACTGGATGTGCCTATTAATACCATAAAGTATTTAAATGGTCCATTAAGTGGGTTAATAGATCCACAAATATCACCATGAATTCATTCCAAAAATGCAGGTGATTCAATTCCCATTTTATCTGGTGATGGTCTAATTATTGATTTGCCTTGAGAGCAAGCATCACATAATAATTCACTAGATTGAAGAATCTTCTAGTTCTTTAATGGATGTCCATTTGAATTTTCAATGATTCTTCTCATCATTATAGATTATGGATGACTCAACCGGTCATGCCAAATTGTAAATATATCTGGATTCATGAACTTCAGGTTCATTGTTGCATATGTTTCAATGACTCGTATATGAGTATAATATAATTTAGAAGATAAAGCAAGCAACTTTTTCAATATACGTTTTTCATGTGAGACAGGAGATATGATATAAAGATAATCTATCTTATTTTTCCTATCCGTCTCAATATGATAACCATTGCAACGTATATCTTTAAAACTTAATAAATTTCTCTTTCATTAACTAGAGAATAATGCATTGTTAATTGTATTGACTTTTGCTTCCAGCATTGTCAATTTGAAAAAATATTTTTTGTTTGTAAGTATTGTATGTGTAGTTGCATAGTCTGCCAAACATAGATCTTCATTTCTCATTTTTGAGTCACTAAATATATGAAAATTGTCAATGATTCTTCATTTAAACAAGATAATTACAATAAGAAAAACAAAACTTGAAATACAAGGTTTAACTTTAAAAACATGAAAGATAGATAGATAAAACAATTCGACATATTCCCAAAATCAAAAGAAACACTTGTTATGCCATCATTTGTGTTGATTTTCTCTTCAGGAGATTCAAAAAAATCTGTCACATCCAAATTTGTCATATTGGATGGGTCAAATATATCATTATTCTGGTATGCAAAATTTGCTTCCACATTTTTCCCCCTTTCCTTCAGGGAAGCTTGATAGAGATCAACTAGGTGTTTTAATGTACGACAAACACGAGACCAGTGCACAGTCATCCCGCATCGGAAGCATTCATGCTCATCATCTTTTGAATTTTTATCTTGTAGAGCTTTTCCTTTATGATCATCATTTTGGATGGTTCTTTTAAAATTTGGATGATTATAATGACCACCACGAAAATAATAATTATTTCTTCTTCTGCCACGATCACGACCACGACCATGACCTCGACCATGATTATTAAAATTTACAGCATTCACTTCAGAGAATGGTGTTGTTCCAGTTGGTCGAGATTCATGGTTATTCATCAATAGCTCATTATTTTGTTCATCCACGAGAAGACATGAAATTAATTTAGAATATTGTTTAAAACATATCTCTCGATATTGTTGTTGCAGGAGCATATTTGAGGCATGAAATGTAGAAAGTGTCTTCTCCAACATATCCGCATCAGTAATTTTCTCTCTGCATAATAACAATTTTAAACTTATTTTAAATAATGCGGAGTTATAATCACTTACTGATTTGAAATCTTGGAGCCTCAAATGCATCCATTCATAACAAGCTTTAGGAAAAATGATTGTTTTCTGATGATCATATCTATGTTTTAAATTCTTCCACAAGATACAGGGATCTTTTATTGTTAATTATTCCATCTCCAATCCCTCGTGGAGATGATGGCAAAGAAAAATCATAGCTTTTGCTTTTTCCTGAATGGATGTTGCATTTTCTTCTTTACTTGTTTCTCTAGGTTCATGGCATCTAGATGTATTTTAGCATCATGCACCCATGACAAATAATTATTTCCATTGATGTCAAGGACTGCAAATTCTATTTTTGTAAGATTTGCCATGATATACTTCAACAGAAAAACGACAAGAGCTCATGCTGATAACATGTTGTAAAATTGAGGAGCAAAATGACAGAAAAATGGGAGCACAAAAATCGAAAAATATAATATTAAAATAATAAATAATAAAAGAATATCAAAGTAATTAAAATAACCAAATTAAATAAAGTAAACTTAAAATAAACTAAAATAAAGAAAGTGAGATTTTATAGAAAATGAAATTTCTCAAATTTCACCCATCTTTTCTCTTATTTTCTCTCCAATGTGTGTGTTATAATATCTACCAAAAGCCTCTATTTATAGACAATTTGGCAAGTAGGTAGTGGCATTTCATGGCCACTAAGGATATGTCATTAGTAGACATATGGCCTTTAGCCACTAAGCTCAATTATATAATGGACATCTAATTTGTTATAATATTCATAATACTAATATAATTTTTCACTTTAATGTTTTATTAGTTGTTTTTTTCCTTAAAATTCATTTTACTATCCTTGAAATTCTTCTTTTTTTTTTTTTTTTTTATTTAAGTTCAACAAAATATATATATGTATATATAGTGAACATGTAAATAGACCACTATCGATGACAACTATATTTTTTTTTTCTTTTTTGCATGTTTAACTCATACATTCCACGTGACTTAAACTATGTTGTAGGGTTGTTGAGTATGTAAATAATGATATTTTGTCTTAGGTGCAATAGTTACACGTAGAAAATTGTAAAATATATTTTTATTTAGTGAGTTCACATCTCAAATGGGTATTGTAAATTTGGAAACGTATGTGTATAGTTGAATGGTGGAACAAAAAGTTAAAGAAAAAAAAAACAATAATAATAGCCAAAATAAATAAATTAAAAAATGTATAAAAATGCATGTCTTTTATGTTACAAAAAAACTACACTTAATATCTATAACTCAACTCACCCTAAACACAGATAATTATTACTGACTCAGCATCTCAAATACAGACAATTTATTACCAACACAGACAATTATTTTCTAAATACAATCATTATCCACTCAACTCAATCTAACTCTATACGTTAAGTGCACCCTAAAAAATTAAGTTATAAGCTTATAGTATTTTTTAGTATATTAATTAAATAATGAGATGGGGTCTTGGATCGAATTTCCTACTTTAATAAGGTAATATGTCATTTATATATTAGGAAAGGTTGAAATTCACTATAATTTTGTAGGTTTTTGCAACCAAATGAAAATTTTCTAATATACTTGAGGACAAAAAGATTAAATTTTCAAATTTCTTAATAAAACAAAATTGTTAGACGATGTTCTAAGTCGTTATGATTGCACTTTTTCTTATTTGTTTCCCTTTGTAAAAATCTTCACATATTTGTCATTGTTCATAGGACGAATGGTGCCAACAAAATCATAAAATAAAACTTCACTTTGTAAGTAAGAATGTCATTTTTCTTGTTTAATTTAATATGATATATTATTAGAAATTTTCTCCTAGCTCATGAGTACATTTTGGGTCGTCTTCTAGAATGTAGAGAAATTATTATAAATAGAAAAAATATCAAACTATTTACAAAATATAGAAAAATTTACTATTTACAAAATATAGAAAAATTTACTGTCTATTAGCGATAAACCGTAATAGACGCTCAAGTGAGAAGTTTATCGTGGTCTATCGCGGATAGACAGTGAAAATTTTATATATTTGTAAATAGTTTGACTCATTTTGATATAGTTGAAAAGAACCCTGTAATTTAATTTAACGTCACATTGCTTTTTTCTCTTTTTCCCTCCGTTCACACCTTTGTTTGAAATCTTATTATGGTGACTATTGGTAAAATTTTACTCTTATTATGGTGACTATTGGTAAAATTTGGATAGTAAAATTTTAACTTACCTTCACATGACACCAATGAGGCAGGAATAAATGTTGTCGCAAACATCCAATCAATCAAATAACATTTATAATACTCATCTAAACTTCAATTACTGAGTAGTCTTAGTGACAAATAGCCTAAGATAAAATAGCTAAGGGAATTGAATCCCGACAGAATTGTGTGTTCGCGTTCTTTGATTTCTTGAAAGAATTAAAAATATAAAAACTAGAAGAAAAGGTTAAGCATTATATTGTTGTCGATGTGTGACGACAACGAAATCTCCTCTTGGATCTTACTGTCTCCTACTTGGATTCTTCTTGTTCTACGAGATCTTCTCTGTTATGAGTCTTGTAAGGATCCGGCTTGTGGGAACCGCTTCTTGAAAGAATAAAGAGAATGGGAAGAAGAATTTTCTAAAAACTTTTCTAAGAAAATTGGGAGAATTTCTAGAGGGAGAGTTTTAAAGTAATCGTAGAGATTATTCTTGTAGAGAGTGTCTAGAGTGAGTTCCATGAGTAGGGTTGGCAAAAAAACCCGCGAGATCCCAACCTAATCGGGTCGGGGATGGGGTTCAAACCGGGTACGGGGAGGGTATCCCCGCCCCGGTCCCGACCCCGACCCATTTGGTCATGCATTTGAACTCGCAGTCTCGCTCTCTCTCACAGTCTCACTCTTTCTCAGTCTCTCTCTCCAGTCTCTCTATCTTCAGTCTTTCTCTCTCAGTCTCGCTCTCTCTCACAGTCTCACTCTCTCTGTCTCGCTCACTCTCGCTCTATCTCAGGGAATGGGTCCCCACGAGGACTCGTTTCTTCGACGGGGATGGGGGTAAATTCTCTCCAGGAGGGAGGGGACGGGGAACACCCAACCGCCCGCCCCTCATTGCTAACCCTATTCATGAGAGCTCCCGAGGTACTATTTATAGAACTCTATGAGTTACTCCCAATCCTATTGAGATTATCTTTCTATAAAGATTTTTAAATTAAATATTTAATAATATCCAATATGAATAAATATCTACCCAAATAATATCTCATATTAAATGGTTTAAAATATTTAAATCATATTTAAATATCTATCTCCTACATATCTTTAATTTGAATCTCATCCAAATTAAATAATTAATTATTTGAATCTAATTCAAATTAATTAATTAATCATCCCTCCAATTATTTAATTCAAATCTTATTTAAATTAAATAGCTTAATTATATGGATATCATACAAATAATTAATTATTTATTTGAATCATATTCAAATAAATTAATTCTCTATATTATAAAGTATAATTTGAATCTTATTCAAATAAACTTAATAATAAATCATGTATTTAATTGTTTCCAATACAATTAAAATTTTCCCTCAAAATTTGAACACTTCAAAAAAAAATTTCAATCATAATTGACCCTTGTTGGTCTATGGTGAGATAGCAAGGAGACCTTATGAACCTACATATTATAAGCTCCAATTTTCTAAGATTAATTAATTAAACTCTTTAATTAAATTAATTTTCATTCATTAACTATAGGGCAAACCACTATAACTCATAGTTAATGTAACGGCCCAAATTTCGCGGAGGGAGCGTGAAGGGAGTTGAGAGTCCATGGTCAGCAGGAGGTTGCGCCGCTTTCAGTTGGGGGAAAGATCCCCGGTTGAATTTTGATCGTGGGGGGGCATTTTTAGGAGAGGGGAAGAATCGAGGAGGCAGAAAGAAAAAGGGCAGTCTGGTTTTTCCTCTCTGGAGTCACCCTTCGTCGGCCATATTCTCACATTCCCCCGTCACTTAGGCGCAGCGCTCCAGCCCTCACGGTGTGGCCTTAATCGTAGTTTTCAGCGTTGTGGCATCGTCATAGTTGTCGCGTCGCAGCGTCTTGGTCGTCGCGCCGCAGCATCCCGATCATCGTCGCGTTGCTTTGTCATAGGTGCTTGTCGACGCATCATCAGCCCTCATTGCCGCATCATCATAGTCCGCGACGCATCATCAGCCCTCGTTGCCGCACCACCATAGTCCGCGACGCATCATCAACCCTCGTTGCTGCACCACCATAGTCCGCGACGCATCATCAGCCCTCGTTGCCGCATCACCATAGTCCGCGACGCATCATCAATCTGCGTCGCCACGTAGCCCGTCCTCTCCTTGACGCATCGTCAGTCTTCATCGCCGCGTCGCCTGTCCTCTCCGAGACGCATTGTCTCAGCCTTCGTAGCACGTTGCCGCATTGTAAGGAAGTCGCTGTCTCACTGACACGCTCAGTATCGCTCGGTAACGCTCAGTATCGCTCGGTATCACTCGTATCGCTCAGTATCGCCCAGTATCACTCCAGTTTCACTCTCGCAGGTAAGGGACTTACTACCGGGTTTTAGTGATGCATACTGGCTATTGAATGTCGTTATGAACCTATGTCTCAAATGTTGTTGCTAAATTTGTTTAGGCGTGCTAAGTTTGTATTGTAAGTAACGTTCTTATGCTTATGTGTTTGTGACTCTGCAATCTCTGCTATAGATTAATTATGCCATGACACGTTATAGGTTGCCTTATTGTCGTGCCCCGTACCTTCAATGTACTATGCTACGAAGGGTGTCCCTCGGGATCACCACCTATGTTCATGTTACAATTATAGCCAATGCATACCCTCGGGGCGCTTCCTATGCTTATGCCTACTCTTATGCTTATGCCGGGTACACGAGCGCACATGACAAAAGGGGTAACAGCTAGGCCCAGTAGTGGGTCTCTTACTGAGTATTTTTTTTACTCACCCTTTTTCTATGTTTTTCTTCCAGGTAAGGAGTATGGTGGCCCGGCGCATGGCCGAGGAAATCCTTGATCATACCATGGGACCGTCATACTGCTTCCGCACCTTAGTCTAGAGTAGTTGCATTTGCATTCATGAAACCATTATTTAAATGTTTTTGGTTATTTCGGTTCTTTTCTTGGGATTTTGCCTAATAATGTAAGGGGTACCCCGCTAAAGTGTTTTTTTTTTTTTTTCTATTTTATGTTAATTAAATAAACTTTCAAGAATTTGGCCGTTTTATAAATTAAACTGCATTTGTTTAAAATGGATGATATTATGTCTTCTTGTTCCCAACGTATTTATGTAAATGTTCATACATGTTATAGCGATAAGTTAGATATTAAGGGGTTAGGTCGTTACAGTTAAACTCTTATGCATTGTAGGACAAGTTGTGTCCATGGATATAATCAATATAAGCAAGTCGATCATTCACAAGTTGTTCATAATTACAGTGAGTTAAATGTTCGTTTTACCCCTGTAATTACCTATTTTTCTTAAGTACTATTGATTCCTCTGGTGAACAATTTGTTTATGGTCCAACCAAAAATTAAGTCCCTCTCGAGCCAATAAGAGAATGGGGTCCCTTGTTCAAGACCTTAAATCAGCAGTTATGGGAACTAATATCTACTTACCCTATACACCCTATGCAGGAAGGAGTGGATTTCATCTTGTGTAGTTATGTTCTCAACTCTCTATTTAGCTAAATCTCCAAAATGGTAGGCTTATTAAGTCGGCAACTCGGGTCGCTCTTACCCGTTCAAATCAAATGACTGACCTCACAGACAAGAGTTCATAAATGACTCAGGATTAAGATCGAGTCGCACATGATCATCCTATGAAATATTAATCTCATCAATTAACGGATTTACAAAGAGAGATTAAATATTTTGCTGTCTGGTCTTATACAAACTCTTTGGATAGGATACTCTGCTCACATGTCTCCACATGAGCGGTTTAGATCAAACCATTTGTAATTATTACAAAGTGGATTTTATCTATAATGCTACCAAGATAAGGGACTCAACTTTATCCATATACTATAGACCTTTAGGTTATTTGTTGAAAATGATCCACCAGTATGTCAACTACATACATGTTCAAGATTTCATACGATATCCTTAAATTTTTAATAAATTAATATTGCATAATTAATAATTAAATTAATCAACTAATAAATTACGAGGCTTTAGGGCATAAATCCCAATAGATTTGTAGTTAACATATGGAGAGTTTAACATACTTATTTTGTCATAATGATGTATTTACATGGAGGGTTTAACCTACAGCTGTGATCGTGGTTCTGGAATTGAATTCATGTTTGTATCATATCATCAATAATCAGAATCTATAGTTAGTATTAAGTATACTATAATCAACCTCAATAATTAGTATCAATAATATGTATCTACATCGATTATCCATAATAATTAGAAGTGAACATTTTTTTTCCTTTTATCCCCAATTTCTCGCTAAGTATCCATTATTTTTATTTTTTGCTTTTATCCATTATTTTCTTCACCTATACCATTGAGATTGATGTGTAATTGATTAGAGTTGAAAAATGGTTTAAAATTTTAAAATTGTATTTGAATAATAGCCTTGCAATCAATTTTAAAAAAACACATGATATTTTGAAAAAGCAAATTGCAAAGAAAAAACAAACATACATGAACTTTTTATAAATTGGACAATAGAGATTTAAAGATTTAAATCTAGAAAAAGAAAATGAGATTTTGTTATCATGTATATAGGAAGTTAAAGAACTTCTCTGTAGCGCATTTTCAAAATATTTCTGAATGGTTTGCATTATTCTAAATATTTTCAGTTTTTGCTATTTTTCAAAACCAAAGGCTTAAAAGCTGCTTTATAGAGTTAAATTTCCCTACGATTTATAACAATGGGTAAATATGAAAAAGGAAAAAGAAAGAAAATAACAAAAACCTATTCATTTCCTATGATTTCATTAAGATTATAAGAGAAATGTACAAAGAGAAGATTATGAGTACCTTCTCAGAAAAAAATAATAATAATAACAAAATTGGAAAAGAAAATGAACCATAACAAAAGAAAATTGCCAAAGCCCTCTAATCTAAATCACAAAACAAAAATTTGTCAACCATAGAATCAACCGTATAGTTGAAGATTTCGCCATTTTGCGGCCTTGGAAGCTTTATTTGTACAACCTTCCATCAACCTTCTTCGGAGATCCAATGTGATGTTGCTTCAGATATCCCAAAAATGCAACAAAACTATGTCCTCCTTCCTAGTTTAACTCACCACCACTACTCGGCTGATGCTTTTTTCTCTTTAATTTATTAAGAAACGAGGCAAGGGTAGGATCGTTGTCATCAGTATCAACTTCTAGGGGAGTACTTGAACTGCAATCAACTTTCTTGTCATTTGTTGTCGTCGTCCTCTTCAATCTTTTTTGCAAAAAGCCCACGAGTGTGCAGTCATCAACCTCCTCAACTGCCTCCAGATTCGTATTTGTACTGTTATGTTTTCTCTTCTTTGATTGATTATGATGACGAGGTTCATTTGTCCCCGACCTCTCCAACTCCACTTGTTGACAAGAAACAAAGGAATGATCCTGGCTCTTACTTGATGTTTTGCTGTTTTTCTTCCTTCTGGTATGGGGGGGCTTGCAAACCTCATGCCTTTTATCTGTAAATTCATCCATGGAATAACTGTCCACACCTTCTTTGTCGATTGTCCTGAGTTCCAAGTCACTGCACGGTAACGAGAAACTGTTACAGTCATCCAGATCTCTGTCTGCAACACTCTTCCTCTTCAATTCTTTGAGATCATCCACAGTAATACTAGCCAACAATGTTGTATCTGGAAGGATAGACGGATTGTATTCATCCATGTCATTAGTCATTTCTGACAATACCGAGACTCCAGAAGATCCGGTAGAGTTTTGAATTGCTTCTGGTTCTGAAAAACATACATCTCTTTCAGAAAGTTTCTCTGCAACTTTGTTCTCAAATACCTCCATACCATTCTCATCAACAGTCTCGATGCAGTCGCTGTTGGTCCCCTCAGATTCCTTACTATTAAGCTGCACCCCAAGGCTCTGAGTGTCCAAACTCTGTTTAGCACACCACTCACTGTTAGGACATAGCTCCGGAACCCCTATACTTTCTGCGGTATAAGCTCCATGTCTATTTTGTTTTCTTTGAGGCTTTAGAGATTTAACCTCCTCTGGGACAGAAGAGGTATTATTTGCAGTACCCGCCTGAGCAGTTACATCAGCCTGATTCCTCTGGCAATTTGATTTCCTCTTCTTTGGAGCATCACTGTAGAAAAATATGAAGTTTAATCAACTTGCAAATTCTAACATGCAGGGTGTACATAAAGCTGCAAACTTACAAACATAAAGAAAGAATTAACAAGAGTTTCAATGCCTGACTATAGATTTCTTTCAGGAGAGAAAGAAAACCGAACTATAGATCAATAAAGGAAAATCATAACCTACCCAGTAGCACTCTTTTCATTCCTTGACACTGGCATCTTTCTGTAGACCAAGGTATCGCAAGTCAAAACTAGAATATTGAAATCAAAACAAACATATATATGCAAACATATAGAATAGATTTTGAGTACAAGACACAAGTAAATTAAAGGGTCATATTGTAACTAACCTCGTCTTCACATTTCTTTTTGGGGCAGGTCTTGGATCAACACTATTACACAATAAATCTGTGTTTGGCCTGGGTCGAAATTCAGTAGGACCAAGAGCAGGACGCTCTGATTCCCTATCAACAAAGTTGCTAATAAGAGCAGCCTTCTGAATCTTTCTAGCTTCCTGGAGTAACGGAACTTCATTGGGAAATAACTTCTTCCATCTCCTATTACGAAGAACAATATGGTTTAGTAACAAGGGAATGCTAAACCTTTTAAAGTAGCATCTACCATACAAAATTCTTTATATTGAATATAACAGGATTTCAAGTAACGGAAATTTATAGACTTAAGCGTACACCAATACCTCCGACAATCATTATCTGTACGTGACGGCACACATGCAGCTACCTTAGCCCAGCTATATCCATGTTCCTGAATTGCTATCTCCAGCCTTAAATCCTCCTCTTCTGTCCATTCGCATCTTCTCAAGGAAGGATCTAAACAATTAAACCATCTGCAATCACAATAAATAATAAGTCAAATCGGAGCAAATAACTAATTACTTGTTTATGCATTAAGCTTCTTTTATACTATGGTCTGGGAGACACTAGAAATAATTGAAGATAGGGGAGCGGAAGAGATTGTTGGTGCTTTGGCTTCTCAAAGTGAACTTTTACAACATTATAATACATATAAATGAAACCCAATTGCACGGTGTCTACTTTCTGAACATTTTCCTAAATTCATTCTTGCATTCAGGCTTGTGTTAGTGGATATTGTTATTTATCCCCATGCTTCCCTCCGCCCCAAAAAATTAATAAAAGATAAAAGATAAATAGGCATTAAGCAAATGAAAAAGAGGCACAAAATAGGTCAACTTAACACCTTTCTCTGCATTGAACTTGATTTCGACCAGGTAAAAATTCTGCTGTCTTGTTCCAATTTTTAGGCCCAAAGAGCAGTACAGCAATTTTCAAGCGACTGTCTTCATCTGGAGTGAAATGACCTCTTTTTGTCCTAGCTGGGTCAAGGGATTTTTTCCACCTGCATAATAGAAGAAATTCATTATAGCAATTGAATATTTGCAATAGAAAACATACCATAAGGTACAGGGTAGCACTATGATTGGAGCTATAGTATTCAAATAACTTGGTGTTTCCCCGAACCTTTTTTTTTCCCCTTCCAAAAATACAACTGAAAATGAATTTTTAAAAAAATCTAAAAAACCTTGAAAGGAACACCATTACAGTATTATTGGGATATTAAGGGTATATATATATATATATAATTCTTTGACCGTGTATTTGAAGAATACTCATTACAAACTTTAACTCTCAATTGGAGAGCCTTCCTAGAGTCAGCAGATTAGAATACACATCTAACCTTCCGGCAGCTGTATCCCTCACTTTCAGCTACATATTTTGGTTCAGTTTGTGCGGTCATGTTTTAGATTCTTTTTTGTGTTGTATTTTCAGCTTTCTTGCAGAATTTGCCTTATGTAATGGGAAGCATTCCCCAAGTACCAAAAGTGTAATTCTTGTTTTAGTGGGATATGATGAGAGTGCTAGGGAGGTGTCAACCTAGTTGAGATGTCCTGGTGCACTCACCAATCCTTCTTTTACTATTATTCGACTTGTTTCCTTTTCAATTATATATTGGTATCCGTGAGTGTCCAGGGTAACTTAGGCGCACTTTGACTAATCTCATGAGACAGCCCGCTTGACCCTACAACATTTGGGTGTCAAGGAAACTCGTAGGAAATTAATTCCTAGGTAGGTGGTCACCATTGATTGAACCCTTGACCTCTTAGTCATTTATTGAGACTATGTCTCCTTTTTACCACTAGGCCAAAAGGGTATATTAATAAATAATTAGGGAGGATGTTATGGTATAAGAGCATTATTGGATATTAAGGGTAACGCCTCAAGCCCCCGATTGGAACCAAGATTCGAAATCCAAATTCAGCACCTGATGGCCTAGAATTTCCGTGCATTTCATGAGACCTGGCAAAATCATCATTACTTGTCTTGAAGTACTTCTAAGAGTGAAAACTATCCTCGCAAACCAACATGAGTCTTTTAGCATGTTTTGTTCTCACTCACATATGTCCCAAGAAAATCCTCAAGAAGTCACCCAATATAGAATTGCTCCAAGGCAAGCACACTTAACTTTGGAGTTTTTATGGTTAAGCCACCGAAAAGGAAGGTGTATCCTATTAGTATAGGTAGTAGCTATTAGGTATGTTAAACCTTTCTTAACCATACTACCATATTCTTAAGGTCTCTCTCATTCAGATGTGATCTCAATTCATTCATGCATGCCTCCTAAACTCGAGTGTTACATGCCCATCAGCTTCTGCCTTGGTTTGTCCCCAAACCACATTTGACTAAGAAAGGTTCTGATCCCATTTGTGACGGCACAAGCCCAAGCTTCAAAATCTATATTCGGTACATGATGGCTCTGGCATTCCTCACATTCCTTGTGACCTAGCAACATCATCGCTACATGTCTTGAGTACTTATAAGAGTGAAGACTATCCCCGCAAACTAACACAAGTCCTTTCAGTGTGCTTTGCTCTCACTCACATGTGTTCTAGGAAAATTCCCATGAGATGACTCCACATAAGATTGCTCCAAGGCAAGCATACTTAACTTTAGAGTTCTTATGATTGGGGCACCGAAAAAGAATATGCATCTCATTGGTACAAGTAGTAGTTATCAATTCTATTAAAAGCCTTTCTTAACCATACTCTAATATCCCTAAAGTCTCTCCCATTCAAATGTGATCTCAGTAATCCATGTACCCCTTTTGAACTCGAGTGTTACATTAAGGATAATATTAATAATTAGTTAGAGAGGTTAGTTATGGTATTAGAGTATTATTGGGATATTAATGATATATATTTATATATTAGTAGTTAGTTAGAGAGGTTAGTATTTAGTTATAAATAAAGGTTGAAAGTTTAAATGTTCAGATGGTTTTAGGATTGAGTTAGTAACTCAAAAGAGGGGAGGTTCCAAGTACCTCTTGCAGCTCTTATCTTTTATATTTCAATTTTTTTTTCCCAAAAGAAACAAGACCTTTCCTTGATACAATCAAAAATAGATCAAAGTTAAACAAAGAAAATAAAAGCATCTTTTCTCTTGATTTATGTTTTGATCTTTTACATTTCAAAATATAGTTGGGTTAAATTGAAAACATAACCTATCGACATGTTAAAAACTCTCTAAACATCTCAAGCCCATTCTATGAACATTTTCTTTCACTATGAGAAAGGATTGAAGTATGAAATGCAAAGATGAACTGGTCAGATATTGTAAATAAGATCAACCTATTAGAGCACTGTGGGCCAGTTCGTCCTTCCAAAGTAGAAGCTACTACCTACCAATCTCCCAGGCCAAATGTAGCAACAGCAGCTCGAAGTTTATCATCCTCGTCTTTGGTCCACTCCCTCTTTAATATGGAAGCATTTAAACTCCTTTGATACCGAGACAAGCACTGAAAAGGAGTTCTATTTGTACCCGACGAAACTGCTATCTCAATCCAGTTATTCAACCCCTTCTGTTGGATAGTAAACAAAAGATTCTTATCCTCACTTGTAGTCCATGGATCCCGATTAATTAGGGGGTCTTCGAAATTCAACCACCTACAAGGATTCGCAAATACAATCATCAAGTCAGGAAAAATATAATGAAAACGTGTCATTCAAGGAAATACAAGACATCACAGATGTCTGTGACGATTGTCATCACAGACATAATGAAGACCGCTGTCTGAATAAGGCATTTGTTACAAGTTGGTCCCACCTGTACTATAACATGAAGGCCTTCCACTATTATTCAAAACCAATTATGGTCAATATATCTGTGATGATGATTGTCATAGACCTCTGCGATGCTGATTGAAGTGGACATGCTTCAAAGAAAATCAATATGGACTCGGTCAAGAACTGAACAGATTTAAACCAATAGCAAAAGCCTCTGTATTGAGAAAATAAATAATCTACCAAATTAAAGGTAAAATAATACCGTCATATACAATTTCCTTCAAATCTGGTTGAGGAAATCTGTGGCATACAAAGTAGCCTCAAATTCGTATGGATAACAGCTTGAAAATTATTTAAGTGCCTAACTTCTTGGGATGAAAGGATTTTCTACAGTATTGTTTTCATATCAAGAAAATTGGGACAGCACTAGCGAACTAACTATGGTGCTTACCTTGAAATATTATCTGCTCCATAAATTTTCTTTCAAAGAAAAAACCAACTGAACAAACTTAGGCTAAATATATCAATTTTGTCCCTATAGTTTCATAAGTGTCAACCTTATCTTTTATTTTTTAAAAAAGAAAAAAGAAATGTAGCTTTTCATTGAATTAATAAAAAAAGACCAATGCTCAAAATACAATGAAACAAAAACAAACAAGAATACAACATAATTAAGCTGGAAAAATAAAGTCATTTAAATTTAAACATAAATCTCAACTTCATCCTTTATTCTTTAAGGTAATAGGTTTTTCAAGCGAGTTCCAACTACCCATAAATGTTAAAAGTAATCATCTAAATATTTTTTTAGAACAATTGTATTGTTTTACAAATAAGGTTTTTTCATAAGGTTTTCTTAATAAGGTAGGGTGGACCATATTAATCAAGTGAAAATTCTATCGATTTTCATGTCTACGATTAAATTAAAACATTTAGCAGTTCCAACACAGTTGATAAAATTTAATGTAATGTTCAATCATTGTTTGGTTGATGTATTCAATTTAGTAGGATAGAAATGACTTACTTGAACAGGATTTGTTCTATAGGTTATACAGTTGTGTCCTTAAGTTCGACATAAACGACTTAACTGAAGATGGTCCAAATGAACTTACACAGGATTAAATTGAAATTTCTAAAAAACTAGAAATAGTTTTTTAAAAATATATCTGTGCATAGATAAATGACTATAGATTAATTTATAGAAAGATAGCCCAAAGAAATAGTTTTTCCACCATATTTCTTGTAAGCAAAGCAAAGACAAACTAAAACTGTGGAAGTGTAGAGGTTTAAAGAAAATCTTGTACAAAAAAAAAAAAAAAAGTAAAATCCTGAAGTACATACCTCGCTTCACATTCTGCCCCTGAGCGACCCCGAAGATACATGGAAGCCAATTTGTCCCAATTAACTTTTGGCAGAAATTCCCTAATCTTTTCAGGAGTGATGTCAAGGTCTTTTATTGATGCAAGAATGCTATCCAAATCATCTGAATCTGCAGAAAATCCTTGTAGCCCACTGCCAAATACCAAATAACTTTAGTAAGACTTCTGGAAAGAAGAGAAAAAAAGGGAAAGGCAAATCACCAACCTTCCCTCTCTATCTTGGTAAACACAAATACATAGATTAATTACAACAGAGGGAAACCACCTTCCCAAAATAGGGCAGAGTCACCAATAAACCACAAGCAGTATGAAAGAGGATAAGTAGTTATGAAAATAAGTTATTTTTTTCGTTTCTGGATAAGAAACATTTCATTGATGAATGAAATAATCCAAAGAGGTACAGGAGGGAAAACCATCATAAAGATACAAAGAAGCCCAAAATAAAAGGAGGAGAAGACAGTCTCGGTGATGACAAAACATGAACATAAGAGGAGGAAGAGCCGAAACATAATGGTCAAATACATAAAAACGATAGACTCCTAAAACAAATGCAGAAGAAAAGAGCATGTTGTTGATGAAATGCCCAAAAGAGAAGATCTGACTTTGTAAACAACCCCATGCCCGAAAGATTGTTTAATGGAAACAAGACTGATGCCATGAACCGATACCAATGAGCAGGGTTGTTATGAGGAGACTCAAGTTGATGTAGAATATTCTCTAAGTAGAGCTTTTGCTTTTTTGTCATAAGAGATAGAACCTTCTAGATTTCGAAGTTCTCTCGTTCCTTTTGTCTTCTTTGATGATAACCGGTTAGGTTGTTTTCTAGCAAGGATCGCCTAAATACAAAGGCCAAGTTCGTTAAACCATGGGGCCAAGGCCATCAAGTGAGGAACAAGGTCAAAAGATTCAAAAGATTCATACCTATTTTGAGGATAATAATCATACTATTCTTCTCCTATGCGGTCTTTGTATGAAGGAGGAAAAGGCATTGGGCTAGATAGAAATGCAATAGCAATGCTAGATGGCCATGGAGTGTTTGGTGTCAGGGCAAAAAATAGTGCACTTGGTCAAGGAAGAGGGGTCAATGTTGTTGTTGCTTTTTATGGAGGGGTTCGGGTTGGTAGCTATTGGAGGAGCTCTAAGAGGAACACTACTCGGTGGAGGGAGCGTGGTGGCTAATGGATTTTCAGGTGCTGGTGGAGAAGGAAGATGGGGAAGGGATGGGTTGATTGCCGGGGGAGGTGAGGAAGAAAAATGGGGAAGTAATGGGTTGTATCCTAGTGGAGGCGAGGGAGAAAGATGGGGAAGGGTTGGTGAGTTATCCAAGGGAGAAGGAATGGGTTGGTTTATCAAAAGAAGGTCTGATGATGTTGTTGGGACAGCTTGCGCATGGGAGGCAGCTAGTTCTGATGGGACAACAGATAAGGCGGCTGGGGTAGGTCTACAGAGGCAAGATGGTCAAAGACAGCTCAATCTTTTCAACAGTGCACAGAGAGGGAGATGGCCCAATGGTCAAATGAAGTTGGCGTGTATTGGAAGA
This sequence comes from Citrullus mucosospermus, assembly GCA_030954485.1. Classification (NCBI taxonomy): domain Eukaryota; kingdom Viridiplantae; phylum Streptophyta; class Magnoliopsida; order Cucurbitales; family Cucurbitaceae; genus Citrullus; species Citrullus mucosospermus. The sequence continues at coordinate 10,292,028 of CM062064.1, read as the reverse complement.
CAAATTTGAGGGCTCTGTCACATGTAGAGCTGCAGTGGGTAAAGTGTCTGAGACAGTAGGTAAAAAGACAACTGAAGGGGAAGGCTTGGTTTCTCTATGGAAGCCATTGTCAACCTTTTCCTCAGTAGGAGAGAGTGGTTTCTTCCACTGTGTAGATGGGTCTTCCATGCTCGGTACCTCACACGCCGGTGATGGTAAGGCCTCATGTTTTTCTTCCAAGTATCCAACGTGAAGAAGAGCTTCAAATAATGGGACTGTGTTCACTATAATAGCCTTTGTGGATGAAGAAGGAAGATGAACAATGGCTAACAAGAACTCAACATGATTTTCCTTCACTTCGATGAAAACCTCCATCATGTCCATACGAGATAGTCTTTTTGACCACTTCCATGAACCCTCCACATAGATCCCCAATGTGTTTAAAAGATTCAAAGGACCATCAATCAATGGGTAGATTTCTAACCTTTATCCAACCTCCATAAGAGGGCACCTTTTGATCCTTGTAGAAAGCCAGGTTGGAATTTCACCATAAAAGAACCAACCTTGTACCAATATCTAATCTTGCATAAAATCTCATTTTTTATTTTCTACTGCTAATATGGCCTTGTTTGGTTGTAGAGGGCTGATGGAACCTAAGTTGAATACTTCCCACTGTAAGGCTCTAAGGATGTCATGCCAATTATCATGGAAATTTTGTCTAAGGATGATGACAGATTTTTTCAGGGTAAAAAGCAGCAAACTTGTTAGAAAGGGAGGGGGTAGAATTAGGTGAGATAACTTCTGTAGAACAACGAGGAGTTGCTTGCTGGTCAAGGGGGTCCTTGATTTTGTGGAGTGCATCCTTGTATGACTGAGTTGTTGAGCTATAGATGGTATGTTGTTTGTTGATAGGTAGTGTTTGTGGGGCACTAAGCAATTTGAAGAATCCTTTCCAACGGTATTTGTTGGTTCCACTTGGCAGTATTACCTTGTTAAGACCTCCATTGATACCAAGCTTAGTGATCTCTGCACAATGGCCTCTTCTGTTAGAGAATTTTTCCACCCATAAATCATATTCATCCAAGCGGGACTTGTTGAAGAACTTTTGATTCAAAGGAGCTTCAATCAAGGACGAAAAAGTTGAGTGTAACCAAGAGAGGGAGTCTTTCTTAAGAGAGAGAGTGAAAGACTTATCCCTAGATGTTTCGGAGATCTTAAATCCATGGGAGATTTCTAAAGAAAAGGTTGGTGAATGATGAAAGGAGTGGAGGAGGATGTCATGTCATCTCCCTGAACAAACTTGAATGGTTAGAGAAGGGTCAATGATGGCAGAGAGAGGTGGGAAGAGGGGAGAGCATTTTGGAGATCCACAGCCAAAAATGATTTTAAGGCCTAGTAGTTACGAAAATAATTAGATACAACTTCTTATCCCAAAATAATAATAATAAAATAAAATAGATACAACACTCCAAGAACAATTGCATCCCAAATCTCTAGCCATAACACGCCCCCCCACACACACAGTACATGAAAATTTTTCCTCTCCTACCACATTTGCAATAGCATTGAGCAAAAGCCCAGGAACAATTACATCCCAAATCTCCAGCCATAACCCCTCCACTACTTGCGAATTTTTCTTATTCTCTCCAACCACATTTAGCCTCGGACAAAAATACAGTTGCCTAAACTTTCCTATAATCTCATTGTCTTTCCAACTTTGTCACCAGGAAAATAGACAACCATAGTAATAATGGCTTCAAACACCACCATCTAGGATGTGAACTTAAGTGGAAATTTTAGAATGGAAATATATACAACCCTCTTGATAACAATTTCAGTTTAATTTACTGCTTTTGACTTTGAGGTAATGTTGAGATTAAAAGTTAATCTTTCTCAATCTCTCGTGATTGGGCTTAATATTTGCAGCTCTGAGGTTTCAGCAGTGACACGAGAGTGGGGTTGTGCTGCTGCATCTAGCCTCTTGAGTACTGAGGCTCAATGGTAACCCAAAGAAGCCTTCTTTTTTATAGCTTTTCATAGATTTTTTTTATAAAATCAACTTTCATTGAGAAAAAATGAAAGAATACCAAGGGTATATGGAGAAAAAAATAAAACCCACAAAAGAAGGAAGCTCCCTCTATGCGAAATAACGCCAACGCAAAAGGTCTTTGAAATCGAAGCCCACAAAAACATGAAAGTGAACGAGGGACCAAGTCTCACTAGGGGCCCTATCCACTCTCCTAAACACCCTACTCTTCTGCTCACCCCACAAAACCCATAAGATAGCACATGCCACATAATTCTTGTCACATTCATTACCTAATCCATTCTCATAAACACCCTAATAAGAATGAAAGGGTCTCATGGCATCATTCTCACATTCATTGCCTATCCACCCGACTGCTCAAAATTCTTGCATTAGGCAAACACAACAGACAAAAAGTTTACCTAATTTGATCCACTGAAATCTGAAGCACCATCTCCTGAAATTGCTGTCTTATTCCCTTCCCTAGATTCTCCCTTTCTACAACGGACCATTTTTTTCGATCTACACGAGGAAACTTCATCAATGCCATTCTGTAGCATGCAACATGAGAATTCTCAGCTGGGCCATAATGCATTGCAGATAATCGTTTGTCCTTCTGCAGAAACAAAATAAGAACTTCACATTAGAGTCAAAAGGGAAAGCACAAACAGGTGCAAAAGAAAAAAGAAAATGCAGGATACCAAGTGGCTTCAGGGTTGCATGGACTCTCAATTTATTAACAAAAAACAACACTTTAAAGCTGCTTTACGACATATGGCAGGGAGCTGAAGAAGGTTAAAGCTAACATTTTTTTATTCAACTAGGTGAAAGCTAGTTTCTGGGGTTTTGAATAGATAAAAACCTAAAACAATATTATGAAAGGCACATTGCATGTAGAGAAATATTTGAAAGACTTAGGCCTAAACGTCCTTCTAAAGATTATAAGATTTACTCACTATCTGAAATTAATTTGCATTGGGTAGCTTTTGTTTTATTTTCTCAATATTTAAATTCTACAATAATTTGATTTTTTTTTATAACAGCAACTGCTTTCATTGAAAAAAAAATTTGAAAGAATACAAGGGTATACAAAAAAATCAGCCCACAAAAATACCCCAACTAAAAGAAGGGTTCCAGTTAAGTAAAATGTTTCCTAATGAATTGTAACAAAAAAGCTTCAAAACAGAAGCCCAAAGGGACACATAAAATCTCACCAAAGACCAAACCTCAAAAAGGTCCCTGTCCCTGCCTCTAAACATTCTATCATTCCTCTCTCGCCAAATGTCCTAAACAACCATACACACCCCAGCAAGCCACAAAAAATGACCTTTCTCTCTGAAAGGCGAATGGAGGAGGAACTCCTCGATCATCGCACAAACGTCTCTCTGCCCTGCAAAGCTAACATTGGATTCCTGCAAGAAGAGACTCCACATCATCCTCACGTACTGGCCGTCCCAAAAGGGGTGATCCAGATCTTCCTTCGCCTTCCGACAAAGAATATAACAGAAAGGCCCCACAAGCAAAGTTCTTCTCCTAACAAGCCTATCAAGAGTGTTCACATGACCAAGCAAAACTTGTCAAATAAAAAACCTGACTTTCTTAGGAATCTTAATCCTCCAAATCACATCGAACACAGACTCCCCAGTGGGAGAGGGACCCAACAACAATCTAAAGAAGGATTTACAAGAAAACCCCTCACTAGGATTCAGGCTCCAAATGCGGACATCCCTTCTCCCCTCCCTAAAGATGCACACCTCCAACAAAGAAGAAGAGAGACAACCTTCGTCGTTTCACGGAACCCAAAGGAGAACGACACAGAGTTCTCAGACCAAATCAAGAAATCCAAGATCGGGTGATTTTTAAAGGAAGGTAAGTGATAAAGATGTAGAAAGATAGAAGAAAGAGCAAGACAAGATAAGTGATAAAGATGCAGAAAGATAATTTGATTTTTATACTTGTGCAAAAAGACTTCTTGTAATGAATGTTATAGGGCACAATTTCTATTAAAAAAAATAAAAAATAAAAATTAAAAAATTAAAAAAAAAAACAACGGGACAAAATTAGTGGATTTGTCCCAATGCTCATCTAGTTCTTTCCATAATTATACTCTTTTGGCTACGAACTCAAATGGGGTGCCTTGAGATGATAAGACTGGCTACATAACTCCTATCAAATTAATGAAAACTTTATCTTTGTTCAAACTTCAAAATAAGAAAGACAAGTTGTTGATATACATATTTATCAAAGCTGTAAACAAATAATACACAGATCAATACTTGTAAATGTGGAAGTACAAATAGTTCAAAAGTAATAAACTCACGAGCATAAATTATTATCTAACCTTTGATGAATCCTTTGCTTGTGGTTTTGCAGCTGAAATCAACTGGACTCGAGGATCTATCATTTGAGACAGTGCACAAGTTGTTCTCCGTTTACATGAACCCTGGAAATCTTTGAGAATTTTGAAACGTTTTCTGAGCTTTGTTCTCCTCAATTCTAGCTTCAAGATGAATCATCTTACTACGAATAAACTTCTGCTGGGACCTATTTTTCTTTATGGCATCAATAAATGCCAATGCAGCTTTTGGCAAGCTTCCCTTTTCAAAGGCTAGCATGGATGGCCTACAACATTGTTATTCACAACTCAATAAAACCTTAGGGATATTCAACACCGTCATATAAGGAAGAAGCAGTTTCGCACCAAAATATTACTAAGAAGCATTAGGATTGCATGTTCTACAATATGTTGTACCTTTTTGAGGCTGTCTGACTCTCAACAGCTGTGTCATCAAAATCCATCTTCAAAGACCCAACATGGGTCACACGACTGATTGGGTTTATTGCTCAAAGTATCTGCAAAAAGTTACGTATTATGGAAAATGGTAAGAGGGAAAAAGAACCTTAAAAGGAAACTTCCAGTACATATTGAAAAATAATTAAATGAAAATTTTCTAATTTTTTATTTTTCTTAAAGAGACTAGGTGGACATTGCCAAAAATCTGCCTTTCTTCGTTTGGTTTGCTAAATGTCAAGTTGGCATAAGTTTTTAAGACATATGGATTGTTTTTGGATCTCTATGTGACTTGTGGTCCCTTGATGGGTATGGAAATTATTCAACAAGGTCAGCTTTCTTAAGCCTTTCTAACATCCCTACAAAGGCTTAAACCCCCCTAATTAGGTTGGTTTGGAGGAAAGGAACAAATGCCTAAAGTAGAAATCTTCCTCTAGTCGATGGCTTTTAGAAGTTCTTTTGACTAATGATAAGCTCCAAAAAATGTTTAGATCTTGAGCCTTTACTCTGTCTGGGTATAGATTGTGCTTGGGAGAGATCGAAGATATTGACCACATATAAGGCTTAGTATTGCATTGTCCAGAAGTTGGGGATTGTGACTTTTCTTCCTCGGAGGAGAGAAGATTGGCCCTTTGAAGGCCTAAATTACCGCTGCCTTACTAGTAACATTCTTGTTTTGAAGCAATTGGTCAGCATTTTGTCGGCTAGGTTAATATGTCCTCTCAGACACTTAATCTTATTGATTGTACATATACTATAATATAAGTGGAGAAAAAATTTTGTGGATTCATTCCCGTTGAGATTGAGATAACATATCAAAAGTTCGACAGTTTTCTCTTTGTTTTGGGGATATTCGCCCTTTGGATCTACCTAGCACTAATCATGGGGATTTATCATTCTTCAATTTTTCAAATGCATATGATCTTAAGAAAATAACTCAAGTAATGATTGATGAAGCCATCTGTGTCCTTCAAGGGTAACATGTTTGTTCCAAACCATTCTTATGAGAATGTTCATTTGCAGAATCCAGTTAGCTCTACTTACAAGATGGCCTTCAGGCTAATTACTCTTCTTTAGATTGTGGCCAATCTTCACATCCATGTATCAACTCTACGATATCAGGACTCTATTTTGACTTCTCGACTTATTGAACCCTGCTCTTTCTTTTATACTAGAAAGCTTACTCACTCTTGTGTCCCTCGAAAATTAGAGATTAACTCAGATATTTGGAGGAAGCTTGTATTCAAATCATCACTTCATCACCAAAGCTATCTTAGTCTCCTCCACTTCCTTCAGATCCATATACTGATACAAAGTTCACACTTCCAGAATCAAATATTGTGTTTACCAAAGGTGTATATTGTCCTCTTCCACTATTAAGGTATCTACCTTCACTCAATCTATTCACGATGGGGATTTCAATTTTGCATCTGAGATTAGTATGAACACTGAGGAGGTCAAAGAGCAGTTAGCTGATACTCAGATAGATGATCATCCTTTTGAAGACTCTTTTGCGAAGCTTTTGATAATCTCTTCACAATTAATGATAGTAAGGTTTCAGATAAGGCTTTACTTTCAATAGCATCAACGGAAAAAGTACCCTATAATTCCTTCCTCAATTCCTTCCAAATTTCATTCCTTAATTGAGGTGTGTGGTTTACTGATGAAAGAAAGCAAACCACAGTCACCACAAATTAAGATTTAACTAAGGATTTAGGGTATCAATTTAAGTTGTTTTGTTATTCTTCTTCAACTTTTTGTCATCAGAAGTTTCTCAATTGAAGTTTCCTTTGAAGCCTTTCAATGGGTGTTGTAGTTATGGGCGTCGTTTCACCATTCTTCACTTTCCGTGGGTTTTCGCTAGTTCATTTAAGGCCAACAGTTTCCAATTTGGTTGGGCATTTTAGAAGTTTTCCTCAGTTATTTTGTCCACTTGCAGTGTTTATTTACATTAAGGAGTTTCGCTTTGGAAGCATTCTTCGAGCCTTTCAAGATTAGGTACTTTTTTGGTTTTTAATTTACGTTAGATTAGAGTATTATCTTCTCTTGTTGGTAGTATTTAGTTCAAAAGGTTGTAATTGCTATATTTTGTTTTATTTTGTTTCATTGTATTTTGAGCATTAGTATCTTTTCATTTCATCAAGGAAAAGTCTTGTTTCTTGTTTTCTTGAAAGAAAAAAAAGGCCTAAATGCTTGGGAATTGAAGGGCAAAGCTAGGATTTTGGGAAGCAGTGATACTAGAACTCTTAGTGTCCCATTTTGTTTGTTTGTTGTTATAAAGTTCTTATCGTATTCTATAAAATGTATATTTATAACAACGGAAATGATATAACAAGAAATGCCAAAAAGAAAGCCCCAAGAGTATAGCATTAGGCGACTGGCGAACTCCAAAATGGTGGAGCTTAAAATCTTTCACAAATATGTTAGCTCAACTAGATATGCACACAAAACTCATAAGGTTCATGAAGAACACACCTCCAGAAGGATAGTTCTAAACATACAACCAAAGAATTACCGACTTCCCTGTTCCACCTTCTAGCAAATGATTTATATAGCTAATAATGAGTTAGGGAAAGATATTCACTCGTCAAAAACAATGCAAGTGTTAAGCATAAATTGATGACCAAATATGCAATAAAAAAATTTTGATAGTAATATGCACTCAATATTAGTTACAATTGATGTGGAGTATCTTTTGTGATTTTAGATCTTTTCTTTGAGATTTTTAGTAAATAATAGTAACCACTAGTAAACTAAAGACTAAAAGTACACGATCTTGCAAGAAATAGAGATAAAACAAGAATTGTAAAAGAATATTAGAGAAAATATCTGTAATCACAAGAAATACTCCACATCAACAATTCTAGTTAGATGCATTGAAGGAAGTAATTTGAAAGTTAAAAAAAATCAACCGATGAGTCACCAGAATCACAATGAGGTAACATGAACTTAACCTACATTCGGGGAGGAACATAAAATTTCTCACAAGTAATCCAAAGCCATTGGAAAACTGAGTAATTATCATCACAACCAAGGAACTTCAAAACTAACAGCGTCATAAACAGCCAATACAAAATGACATTTATAAAGCAATCTTTATAGTCAAGACAAACCTACCACTTTCGTACGCTGCAAAGCGCCGCTGAATTGAACGAAGCATCTCAAATTCATCTTCCTCCTCGTCTAGGGACATTGGTGGGAGAGTACTCAACGGCTGCTCATCAGCCACACATGAGAACCGGTTCTGAATATTTCGAAGAAGTTTAAAATCATCAACATCATCAGAATCAGAACTAGGATTAGCATCTCCGGCAACAGGTGATGACAACCTAGGATTAATGTAATCCTCAGGATTAACTCCAACATGCTTATAGGCTCTCCGAAGGGCTTCCATGTCCTCATCAACCACATCATCTTCCTTGCTGACAGGAAGCTCAACGTCACCTTCATCGTCATGGTTGCGGTGAGACATGGATGAACATGAATGAGCACAACGTACCTGAAACAACCCAACTTCTAAGATAAGAGCTAGGATGGTTCACTAACTCAAGTTCTACCAAAGAACAAAACTGAAACCTGATAAGACAATTAACCGAGGAGTCCGACCCAAAATTCGCCACCAAGCTTCTTAACCCAGCTAGTGCAACCGCTTCGCAACCCAACTTCAATTGCCTAAATCGAACGCAACTCAATCCTTTAGGCAAAAAAAACTTCAATGGTAACAAAAACTCAAGGAGAACCCCAAGTCTTACCTAAACCAAAACTGAAATTGGAAGGCGGCAGTGGCAGAAAACGGCACGGCAGCGGCTAGTGGAGGATCTAGATGCCCAGACAACACCAGCGACCTTCCCCAGCTGACAACTACGAGTTCGGAGTGAGCGGCAACACCAAGGCGACGATGGAAAACCCACCCACAGACGCAAGCGAACGGCGGCACGACTGGCTTCTCCAACGGCGACCGGACGAGGCCCACAGCGACGACACACCCCGAGCGAGGCGACGGCAGGCGGCGTTGGCGGCAGCGGCGATTGAAGAAAGAAAAAGAAAAACCAGTGGAGGGGAAGACGGCGGCACGGGGAGGAAGGAGGAGAAGAAAGAAAAAAAATTCTTTTTTTGTTTAATATATAACTTCAATTCCCCTTTTTGAAGAGGTTAAATTTTGGTGTGGTGGAATTAAAGATTTTGGTTTATTATGTTGATTTGAAAGGTGGTGAGAGGGAAGGAATGTAATCAATTTGAGATTTTGGTTAAGAAAAAAAAAAAAAGAAAGAAAGAAAAAGCAATAATATGTATTCAATGGAGTTAGGGTTTGTTGAGTAAAAAGGGGAATTGAAGTTATATATTTATTGCACTTCTCGGTGTAGAGTAAAAAGAAAAAGAAATAGAAATTTTTTTTCTTCTCCTCCTTCCTCTCCAGGTCGTTGTCTTCCCCTCACTGGTTTTTCTTTTTCTTTCTTCAATCGTCACCTGTCGTCACTCGCTCAGGGTTGTCATTGCTGTGGGCCTCGTCCGGTCACCGTTGGAGAAGTCAGTCGTATCGCCATTCACTCGCATCTGTAGGTGGGTTTTCTGTCGTCGCCTTGGTGTTGTCGCTCGCTCAAAACTCGCAGTCGTTAGTTGGGCAAGGTCAGTGGTATCGTATGGGCGTCCAAATCCTCCACTAGCCGCTATCGTGCCGTTTTCTGCCACTGCCGCCTTCCAATTTCAGTTTTGGTTTAGGTAAGACTTGGTGGTTCTCCTTGAGTTTTTGTTACCATTTAAGTTTTTTTTGCCTAAAGGACTGAGTTGTGTTCGATTTAGGCAATTGAAGTTAGGTTGCGAAGCAATTGCACTAGTTGTGTTAAGGAGCTTGGTGGCGAATTTTGGGTCAGACTCCTCGGTTGATTGTTTTGTGATGGTTTTGGTTAAACCACATGTTGGGTAAGATTGCTTGGTACTGTGCGAAAAATTTGTATTTCAATTTTTGTTGTCTGCGTTTTGGTGCCTTGCCCTATTTATGATTACGATTATTGTCTTCCTATCCCATAAGCATGTATATCTGTTGGGTTATTGTATTTATGATACATGTGTTATTTGTTTGGTTATCTGTTGGGTTACTGTATTTGTAACGGTCTGAAATTTCAGGTAAATATACCCTCCTTCCCTTTTATTGTGCACCGTTCTTTCATTGAGGCATTTGGAGGAAGAAGGTGGAAGAAAATAATAATAATAATAATAATAATAATAATAATAATAAATAAGTAATAAATATATAATAATAATAATAATAATTAAATAAATAATTAGGCGGAGGGAGCATTTAAAAGGGAGATTAGGTTTTTGGTCAATAAAAGGAAAAGGGAATTGTTTTGGGAAAGATTGGTTATTTATTGACCTTGGGGAAGAAGAAAAAGTCAAATCTCTCTTTCGATCACCTCTTCGTCAGCCGTCTTCCTCACCCCTTCGTCACAGCCGCCACCCTTCGCCATCATCACAGTCCTCATCGCCGCATCATCACAGTCCTCATCGCCGCATTGTCTCAACCCTCATCGCGCCGCATTATCCCAGCCCTCATCGCATCGTATCGTCTCAGCCCTCATCGCGCCGCATCATCACAGTCTTCATCGCCGCGTCGTCTCAGCCCTCTCCGCGTCGCTTCGCACAGTTAGTCTCGTTGTCTCGCTCAATCTCGTAGTCTCGCTCTCGCAGGTAAGGGACTTACTACCAAGCTCTAGTGACGCCTAATGCCCAGTTATGTTACTGAATGTTTATTGCGTCACTGTGTGACTATTACCTCGGTTGATTATTGCTTAAACTGTTTCGGTTATGCCAAGTCATGTAGTTTGAATGCGATGTGGTTATGTTTACGTGTCTGTGATATTGTGAATCTCTGCGACGAACTAGTTATGCCATGACATGTTACTGCAGGTTATTCTATTTGTCGTACCCTGTACCCCTAAACGTAGTGTACCTACAATAGGTGTCCTTCGGGATGACCACCTATGTTTATGTTTACAAATGTGATCACTGCGTACCCTCGGGTTGCTTCCTATGCTTATGTCTATGCCTATGCCTATGTCGGGTACACGAGCGCACATGACAAAAGGATAACAACTAAACCCAGTAGTGGGTCTCTTACTGAGTATGATTTCCTATGTTTTTTTCCTCCAGGTAAAGCACGGGGTGGCCAGGCGTATGACCGAGGAAATCCGTGACCGTACCATGGGATCGTCGTCGTCGCTTCCGCACCTTAGCCTAGGGTATAGCGTATTGGACATGTAGGGTAGCGACATTCGTTATTCATTTGACCGTTTGTTTATTTGTTTTGGTACTTTCATGTTTGATTTTGTTCATCTTGAGGTTTTGCCTAATTGTTTAAGGGGTACCCCGCTAAAGCGTTTTTTTTATTCCTCTATGTTTAATTTAATGAACTATCAGAATTTAAGTCATTTTACAAACTTGGCCGTGTTTAATTAAAGCATGTAATGCTGTGTCCTTTAGGTTCCAACGTATTTACAAAATGGTCATGCATAGCGTAGCGTCCTGTTAGTTATAAAAGGGTCAGGTTGTTACAGTATTTACTGTAATGATGGTTACTGTATTTATTGTAATGATGGTTACTATATTTAATGCAATGATAGTTATTGTATTTACTGGCATAATGGTTACTGTATTTACTGGCATGATGGTCCTAAGACTGAACATTCCCTAACTCCTATGGACTGGAAACAATGATTATGTTAATGGTGACTGCTTATGTCACTACAAGAAAGTTGATCATTTTCGAAGGTCATAACCTTCAAAAAACCTTTAACAAACCTTTGATACACTTTTTTTCAAAGGTTATCCCAACCTTTGAAAAGTGTCGAAATAGATCCCGTCGAAAAATCTTTTTCAAGGATTTACTAACCTTCGAAAATTATTATTTTCCAAAGGTTGCATGTCTTTGATAATTGTTTAATTATTTATCAATAATTATTTATTATCCGCTAGTTTTTTTTTAAGGTTTTCATTATTTTTAAAGGCTTATAATGTTATTTTCAAAGATTTTACAACCTTCATAAATACTTCTTTATCGACAATTGTAAATCCTTTGAAAATTCTCTCGCAAAAGCTTTTAGCACATTTAGATTATTACTGGCAAATTTGAGGAATATGTTTTTTACTAATTCACATACTTGTAGTACCATAATGTGGTTTTTTACTAATTCACCTGCTTATAGTACCCTGATCAATTACAAAGTGAAAGAATGGAATAGAAAGGATAGACATCAATATGAAATTAACTTAGCAACTCAAAGAATATAAGAGAGAGAATGAGTATTTGTATATCCATGTGTGCCACATCACATCCTTCTGCTATAAATTAACGACCTGTACCGATAACATATATCAAACAAAACACCAAAAACTCAAAGGATTAGACACATTCTTGTGTGTGGTTTTAAACAGAGCTACTCCCTCCATTTCCTCCATTTTTCTATCTTAAAGTCAGAGAAGTGAACTTGATTGAAAAAAGACAAACCTAGAGATACAATATATATCTTTATGATTAGAAAATAAGCATATAAATACAGTATATGAACAATGAATAAAAAGATGTTCTTAGATAGTAAACCCTTAGAAAAACAAAAAACAAGCATACCTGTGTATTACTCACAGAAAATACATTCTCACAACATCATCTCTAAACATTTAGCATATGCATTTTCATAATTGCACCACTTGATAAGTAAAAAGAATTGTCAAGTGAAACAACCCAAAAAAAGAGGTGATTTTTCACTTCTCCTCCTAAGGGATGCGGTAAAGCAACATATTCTCTTTTCCCGATCCCAAAATGACTTTACTCCATTCCCAATTGGTCACAAACTAAACACTAGAACAAGAACAGGGAAAGATAATCCTACGATATTGTTAGTGAGATGAGGTGAAAGACATGCAGATGCAGAATAGGGAGAGTGGAAAAAGAGAGAGAGAGTTGGATGTCAAACAAAAGCTAACATAAGAACATTCCTACATTGATTACTAGAAGGTTCAAAGATTATGTAATAAAGATACATATAATTAAGTGTAATGGAGTGTGAAATTACTTACAATCAAGGTTTTCCATTTTGCTTCTCCAAGCTAACCTTTACGATTTACGATAATAGATATATTGGAAGGTGTCTCCTTTATCTTCTAAATTATATTATAATTATATTGGAAAGTTGTCTAGCATAATATAAATATCAGAAAATGAAACGGAAACTCACAAATTCAACAACGATCCTACTTTTTTTTTCCTCAAGGTGACAACGATTGATTTTCTTTTTTTCTTTTTTTTGTTATTTATTGTCCAATTAGCAATAAAAACTACGAAAGAATAGAATAATATGAGAATATGGATCAATAACTTATTTTTTCTTAACAAAAAAAATAGAAATTTGACAAATAAAAAATATACCTCTACTATTCTTTGCTTTCTAAATAGCAACAAATACGGTAAAAAGAAATAAAATAGTATGAGAATAGTGAACAAATTTATATTATTTTAAAAAAAAATATGTATTTAATAGATCAAATTTACAAACCTCGTAAATTTGGAGAAAATGAAGCATTCAGATGGATCAAATTTTTTAGAAGAAGCCGGGGGAAAGGAAGGGAAATTTGGAGAAAATAGAGTATTTGGGAGAAGTTTTGAAAATATTTGGAGAAAATAGTGGGAAGAAGAAGTCAGAATCGGAAGGAGCAGCGGAATCAAAAGAAGAAGAAGAAATAATGAGAGGAATAAGAAGGTTGGCGGGGGTTTTAAAGTAGAATTGGTCGAGGGTTCTTAGTCACGGGTGCTTTTGGTTGCCGGGACAACACATTTAAGCGGCAGGGAATCTCTGCGCCAGCAGCAGCGCCAGGTGAAGGCTCGAGACGACGCGACGAGATGGGAATCTCTCTGCGAAAGCCGACTCCTTGGTTGAAGGTTGAAATCTTGACCTCTTTCTTGGTCGAATCTTCAAATCTCGATCTTCTCTCTCCCCCAAAGCTACAATATTTTCCTAAATATTTTCCAAACAACAATATTTTCCTAATTATTTTCCCCAAATACAATATTTAGATAAAAGATCCCTTTATAATTTATATATTATTTAGGGGAAGGGTATATTTTTGTCGGAGGACACACTCCAATTTCTATGTCTGACATTTTTTTTTTATTGTTTTGTTGATTTTTTTCCTCCAAAACTTTTGTTTAGTTAGTTTTTTTTAACAACCAAATATATAATATTGGAAATGTTAAAGTTAGATTTTTCTTTTTGTTATTTTTTTTTCTCCACAACTTTTGTTTAGTTTTTTTTTTTTTTTTCTTTTTCATTGTTTGATATTATTTTCTTTTTACAACCAAATATATAATATCGAAAATGTTAGAGTTAGATTTAATATTATTAATGCATTTTTATTTTTTATTTTTTAAGGTTTTGAACTCAAATTGTTTTATTATATTTTTTTTATTTTTGAACCGGTTTTTTAACTTGAGTTTTGAATTAAGGATTAATTTTTTTAATTTGAAAGATGTATTTAGTATTAATGCATTTTTTCTTCATTTTGTAATGTTTTGAATTCGATTGGTTCATCGCTTTAGAAAAATTTTTACTTAAAAAATAAGTGAATATTTTTGTATTATAGTTTCAAAATATTCATTTATTTTTAAGTAAAAAAGTTTCTAAAGCGAAAAACCACTCAAATTTAAAACATTACAAAATGATGAAAAAAATGCATTAATACTAAATCCAACTTTAAAATTAAAAAATTAACCCTTAATTCAAAACTCAAGTTAAAAAAACTGATTAAAAAATAAATAAAAAAATACAATAGAACAATTTGAGTCCAAAACCTTAAAAAAAAAAAAAAAAAAAAAAAAAAAAAAAAAAAACCAATAATATTAAATCTAACTTTAACATTTTCGATATTATATATTTGGTTGTAAAAAAAAAACAATATCAAACAATGAAAAAAAAACTAACTAAACAAAAGTTGTAAACAAAAAAAAGATTATCTAACAAAACAATTAAATTTTTTTTAAAAAAAAATCACATATAAGTAGGAGTGCGTCACCTCAAAGACGCACTCCTATAATGACAAAAAATATACACTTTCCCATAATAATATATAAAGTATCTATTTCTTCTATTTTTTTAAAAAAATTGCCTTATGTTTCTAATTAACCTCACAACTTTAGGTTGTATGTGAGAAAGAAGCTCTCTAGAGTGTATTGTGTGTGTTATTCGACGTTCGGCTCCTCCTTTCCTCTCACTAAAAATAGAAGATTGATTTATTTCAAAAAAAGTCATATGACTTAATTTACTTAAATATACGTAATAAATATAAACCCGCAATTAAAATATAGTTTTTTCAAAGGCATTTATATTCGTTAATGAAGACATATCTTTTACAAAGGTTTATTACCTTAGATAAAAGTATATCATTTTTAATGGATTTTAATAACCTTTGATAAACATATAATTTTTTTAAAATCTTTTAATAATCTTCAATAAAAGAATGAATATTTTTTTCGAATGTTGTTTTAATATCTTCGATAAATATATTTTTTTTCGAAGGTTTTTTCATAACCTTTGATAAAATGAATGTATTTTTCGAAGATTCTCTATAACTTTCGAGAAAATGAAGATATTTTTTTTAAGGTTTTCTAAATACCTTTGATAAATGTATATTGTTTTCGAAGTGCTTTTTTATAACCTTCGATAAAATTGAGACATTTGAAGGTTTTCGTAGTACCTTTAATGAATATATTTTTTTTTCAAAGGTTTTTTTTTATAACTTTTCATAAAATTTAGGTATTTTTCGAAGGTTTTCTAAAAAACTTCAATAAATGTATATTGTTTTCAAAGGTTCTTAATGACCTTTGATAAAATATGGTCGAAATAGACCAACTTTGTTGTAATGTGTTACCATTTATTAAGCCTCATGAACCTTTGGATTCACTAACTATGATTATGATTGGGTGTCCCTCAGGATTACCACCTATGTTTATGAACGTGACCTTCGGGATCACTGCGTGCCTCCGGGTGCGCTACTTATGCCTATGCCAGGCCGATAATAATTTCACCTAGTGGGCCCGGTAGTGGGTCACTTACTAAGTATTGTAATACTCACCATTTTTTTATCATTTTTTTTCAGGTAAGGGTCGGGACAGTCATATGACAAGAGGAATTCGTGACTGTGCCATGGGACTGGTTGTTGCTTCCACATTATAGGCTCATGTTTTCGCTTCCTAGGGATAGAGTTTGTCATCGATGGACAATTTAAAGTATTTGACTGTTTATTTATTTAATTATTCATTTAATTCTTTATTTCATGTAATTTGTGGCTGATTTTAATTTCATGTTTTGAAGGGGATCCCGTTAAAACAGTTTTAATATCTTCTTATTTTAGTTAAATAAATCATTCAAATTAGTCTTTATTTTGCATTATGGTCAGATATGTAATATTGCCTAAGTTCCAAATTGCTTTACAAAATTATGCACGCATAGAGTAGCGTCCTGTCAATTGGAATGTTGGGTGTTACAAAAACCATTTGCAAAACCACAATCCAACCTTTCCCAACTTTAAAAACCACTAAACTTCTTTAAGTCACCCATGGCCCCGCTCCAACAAAACCACACAAATAACCCACTATACAGATTGGTACATGCAACACACAAGGTTTAATATTCTTTCAACTTTATGTAGACAACTCATTCATTTCCCCTTTAAAGTTTTTATGACAAGTCTTCAATGACTTTACCCCCGTTGGTGGTTAGTTGGCATCCAATCATTTAGGTTGAGCCTTGATTTACAAACCCAACATATTTAGGAGAAATGTATGTACCACAATCTTCAAAATAATAACATTTAAATATAATACCCAATGTACATAAGGAGTTGAAAGAATACCTTAATTGCTCATTAGCCAATTGGCAAACTACCTTCATACTTGTAGGTATGAAGGCAATAACTTAATATGAAAATAGTTAATTGTCTACAAAAGGTAAAAATAGCTAAACTAAACCTTAAGAAATCAAGTAAAGGCAAACTTGTTGTGGAAAGACATTTATCCACCTGAATACAAGGTTTAACTCAAGGACTAAACAACCAAAACTAAAAGAGAAATACAAAAAAAGCCAAGAAAAGCCAAGAACACGAGAACGTGAGTATGTTTCTACATTGATAGACAACAACCATGTAAACATACAGATGCATGAGGTCCCATAACATCTTCATTTGAAGCAACATTTTCAATATTATGAATGATGCAACATGGGGTAATTTTCTCATAAGTCCATTCACAAATCCTCATATTGACATATAACAACTTTTCATACACATCACAACCATCGTCATATCATTAAGTCCAATATGCAAAATAATGTCAAACCATTAGCACACATTGTCTTGCCAACTACACCACACAATTCTCAACCTAGCACTAGGGCATACTGATAGTAAAGTCCCTACCTGGTTAGCAATCCAAGGTAAAAATCATAGTGGACTCGACCAAATGTCCTTGGGTAAACCTAAAATAATTTCTAAAATTAAAACTTAGTCTAGTATCCTAAACGTGATTCAAGACTATTAGAAAACTGAAGGATGCTAGGAGAGTTGCTAGCTCGATCTGAAACTCATTGAAAGTCATACTTAAAAGGATTCCAACTATTAGAATCTTATTGCTATAGTTAAAAGAGTCCAGAAGTGATTATATGTAACGACCTGGCTTCCCTATACTGTGTGCTAGATTGTTACTATATGCATGCATACAACTCAAACGGCTATTCGTCATAACTTCAACTAAAAAACAAAAGAATTTTAATAAAGTAAATAAATTTTGCAAAATCTAATTAACTGCAAATCCTTAATCGAGTGCCCCTAAAAGTTCAAAACAAAATTGAAAATTTTGCTCAAATCGTCTAACACGGTGCACAAACCAAAGTTTTGAATTCAAAGATAAAATTTGAATTTTTTAACATAAAAACATGAGTGAAAACATCTAACTAGTTCCAAAATCAAATGGGTATTCAAGAACTTTATGGGAAAACTCTAAAACAAAATCGTACCAAAACCCAAAATTTCAGCGAGCAACGGCAGAGACAGTCGAATGGAGTGTCGAACGATGTAAAGAACGTCGACCGGAGGTGTCATACCCCCTCCCAGGTACCCTCTTAACTTAGGAGAAAGTGTGAGGACAGCAGACACCTACCCGCTTACAGCATCTACTGTCAACCTATTCAACCTTTAAATATAACCAAACACCTGATAGGCAGTTATAAACTATAATAGGGTATTTATCTCCAAACAAGGGTTAAGCTATCATACACTTCCAAATTTACACTCACACTTAAAAGCAACATGAGTTTAATAGTTCACACTCCTTAACCCTCTATATGTACAACACTTATTAAAGACCAAATATTTACAATGTTCAAAGTTCACATACACAGGTGGTAGGCCCAAACGAGTTGGTATGTAGCCTAAGCACTGCGAATTCGCTCGCTACCTAGAAAACAGAAAAACAAGGAAAACATGAGCTAGGTTGCCCAGTGAGTGACAAGTCCGGAAAAACCTTTCCGAGCTAAAAAATAAATCAAAATCGTGTTCAAAATATGATAATTAATAAACAGTAAATAATTCGTTTCCATGTCCAGGCAAATTATGCTTGAATAACGTTATCAAACCATATCCATTTCATTTTCGAAAAAACCATGAAAATACAACACATTCAGAAACATTTTCCTTAGTTGAGGCAGAGCGTAGCTCAACGCTACTCAACGTTGAAAACATTCTTAGTTGGGGTGGAGTAATCTCGACACACCCAACGTCGAATATCCTTAACTGTGTAGAGTAATCTCAACACAACAACGTCAATCATACCTCTATGTGCACATAAATATCATATCTTTGGTTACCCGTATACCTTCTTGAGTCATTCAGTATCAGATCCCATATACGAGATTTAGGCCACCCACATGCCTTCTCGTCCTTCAGCATTGGGGGCTATCTCTATACTCAGGTTACCTACATGCCTTCTCCGAGTCCTTCAACATTGGAAGACTTTTCAAAAATATAATTTAAAAGCAACATGCTTTGAAAATAACATAATAAAAAAATTCACGAATTTATGATGTCTCAAATCTTCACAATTTATCATCTAACATCATGTTCCCATGAAATTATAAGATAGTAAATAGCATGCCTTTTGTAAAACTCACTTAAAACTAGCAGACTACAAATATTTTCCAATGCAAAACATATAATTCGCACTTACATGGAAACCCATACTTTCTTTCAAACAAATAGTCATCATAGCAAATTTAAACTCGTGAAAAACATAAACATATAAACATGTTTCTAAACATAATCATATATCATGAAAATTTGTTTAAAGTAAGCTCATTTTAAATAAAGTTGTCACTCTCTACTTGTCTCGGGCCCTTAATGAATTATACGCTTTCCCTAGCTCTTTTTGGCCTGAAATGGTTTAGTTTCATTTGTTAGATTCCTTAGAATTCCCATTAGAATAGCAAATAGGCCTTAAATATTGATGCACATGTCCCTACCGAGAGCAAACTTTATAACAAAATTCACTAACTAGCGAGATTCAGGCCACCAGCGAGACTAGACTAGACTAACAAAACCATGAAGCGAGCGAAACTGTACCGCGAGACTGTGACTAGTGAGATTTACCTGACTAGCGAGACCAGCAAGACAAGCAAGACCAGCGAGACCTAACGAGATTTGTGAGACAAAAAGCGACTAGCGACACCAGCGAGATTCGTCTCGCTCCACGCCCCAGTGTCGTTCTTTCCCAGTGAGACATGTCTCACACAGCTGCTGTCTTCGCTTCTAATAGCATTTCCAGCCCGAATTAGCATTTCTTTCCTCTTACAAACTTGTATAGAAATGCGTTTTCTAACTTACCTCCAAATTTTAGGGTCTATCTTCCCTTCGTTCGTCAAATATTCCAATTTTACTTCACCTTACTCCCGATTATTCTAGAAATCCGCACCAGTCACTTCCACCTATAATTAAACTTGTTTCTCTTCACATTTAGCATAATCATCCTTCACAAAAGTTGTTAAGAAATGAATTATGTCACTAACCTTGATCTCTTCAACTCGTTATCCTCCAAATACAAGACCTTGCACAGATTGCATGAGGTCCAGACCAATCTCGGTTCCGCATCAATTTCCTTCAAAATTCCACCCCAATCGATCTTGATCTTCCTCTTCTTCCTCCTTTCGATGCTTAGCTGATGAACTTAAGTCGGTTGGAGTTTGAAAGAGCATAGAAACTCGGTAGGAATCTGAAATAATGAGAAACAACTTTCTTTTTTAATATTTCCCCCCTCCACAACCGACTCCTCTATTTTCTTCTTCTTATTATTTTTTTAATAAATCCTCATTAATTCATAAACTAAAGAACGCACAAGCTGCATGACTAATGGACGAACGGCGGCTTCGCTGAGAGTTCGATGGTAGAGTGGCAGCGAAGGCTGAAGAATGGCGGTGCACAGCTGGTAAAGAGAGATTGCTGGACGGCTGGGTTCACGTGTGAGGAAGAAAAATTTCGAATATACATAAATGCCACTATTTTCGAAAATAGCAAAATGAGTGAAACTATTTAAAAAATTTATTATTTAGAAGTCTATTGCAGTGTATTGCTAATAGATAGTAAAATTTTTCTATATTTGTCCAATAGTTTGGTATTTTTTATTTATAATATATAATATATATATTGTGTATATAATATATAGTATAAATATATAATATATTATATATAATATATAAAAGAAACTTATTATAAATAATATATATATATATATATATATACCTTTTTCCTACTTAAATTCCAAGTCCATCACAAACCAAAATTTTCATACATCTTAACTTAAAAATTTTAAAAAAACTATTATAAATAAAAAAAATATCAAACTATTAACAAATATAGAAAAAAATCTTAAGAAATATTCAAGTGAAGTTTTTCTATATTTGTAAATAGTTTGGAACAACTCAAATCAAATTTTCTCACTCTAACAATTAAATTTCAACTTAAAAATTCAAAATTTCAAACTTTGATAATTTAAATTAAATTATCTTAACCCAATAATTCAATTTAGCCCCGCAATTCAAATTATCACCCAAATAATTCAAGATAATTAAATTAAAATTACTTTTAAAATTTGGGATTTCACGTTTTTCCCTAAACTTTCATCCTTGCACTACTACAATTTTGGCTTTTGTTGGTGGTAAAAAAATGTCAAGAAAGTTTGTCCATCAAGAAAGATAGTTTTGTTGCGGCCAAAAAATATCAACACAAACCCTATCTTGACGTTTTTGGTCATCAAGATAGGTTAGGTTGATGTTTTTTGCCCATAAAGTATAAGAGAAAACTATCAAGATAGATACTTTTGTTGATACTTTTTAAACGTCAAAGTAGGGTAACATTGGTATTTTTTGTCCATCAAGTATTTGTAAAAACCATCAAGTTGACCCTTTTTATTGAATTTTTTTGCTTGTAAAGAAAAATGTATTATTGTGTGTTTTTATTGATGTTTTTTGTCATCAACTATCAAACTTTCTTGACGTTTTTTAGTAGTAAATTAAAACAATTTGAGAAAAAAAAATTGGGGTCATTGGGACCCCCATATGCAACCTGTAATAGACTCAAAGCAAGTTTTATACCTACAATTTCCATTCACTTTAAACAAGTTGGTCCCAAATGTATTTTATACACAAACAATAAATACACCAACTCATTTTATACATACAATTTGTAAAACAACTTTACACATCTCCTGCAAACCACCAACTACACAACTCTCATTTTTCAATCACACATTACTCCATCGAAATCAGATAATTACACAATTTATCATTTATACTAACACCATCAACTACGCAACTACACAACTTCAACAAGATTGAAACTTTGTCCTTAAAACTTATAATAAACTGTAAAGTCACAATAATCAAATGTAACGTCCTATAAAGTCACAATAATCAACTCTCACCGTGTCTAATTTCAATTGATTGTAAGGTGTTTGTCTCGTTATCTGTAAGTAAACAAACCATATTATATTGATTAATAACAATTATATTAAGTATTTTAGGTAGTATATTTTTCAACAATGTTAACAATTCTGTAAAGGTAGGTATCGCTCCACTCAAATCTTGCTTTTAAATGATATAATTTGACTAATGTACCAACTTAGTCAATTTTTCACAGCTAGGATGTAGATGTTTCTCAGCATTTGCAAGTAACTTCTTAAGTTTTTTGGATACACTATGTTGTTGTGCCACTTTAACCATCTCAATAATATTATCAAAATCATCATCCAACATTTGTTTGTTAAGGTTGCTGTCTAATTTCGGCACTACATTCAATGGGGAATACCTAACATGATTTTGTCCATGTCATATTCAATTATTATATCTTAGGTCAATACCATATATTAATAAGTGGTTTCTCACTTCCTTAGTGTTCAACATCTTACAATTTCCACACTTAACACATAGACATCGTATAGAAGTTTTATAATTCAAATGTATTTGAGCAAACTCAATAAAACTATCAATACCTTCTTCATATTCGTTAGATAGTCTATCTATTTCTATTCATGATTTATCTATTATGTTATAACCTAAGCAAATGAAGTGAATGAGTCAAACCATAATAAGATTATATAAGAAAGTGAAATAAAATGGAGGACACTTTTAACTTAACTAAAATTATAAGAAATCATTTAAGTTACTACCATAACTGCAAGATAGTAATTTCATATCTAAACTTAGCAATATATATAATTAAAATCTAATGGTTGAGATTTAAAGATATCAAAATAAATTACATAACAAGTACAATTAATGTTTCCAATATTCCTAAAAAAACAAAGAATCCAAGTGACTACCATAGCTAGAGGATAGTCATCTACCCTAAAGTAATTAACATAATACACTCAACCCATCCCTCAAATTTATAAAAGCAAAATTAACCAACCCCTAAAATATAGATAATCAGACACAATTGATTCGAAAAATTTTGATTTCAAAACTTACTCAAATTTGGGGGTTCCTTTCTATCTTTTTTCATCAACGATTATCCATAAGCAAATGAAGTGAATGAGACAAACCATATTATACTGATGAGACAATAAGAACATATAAGAAAGTGAAATAAAATGGAGGACACTTTTAACTTAACTAAAATTATAACAAATCATATAAGTGACTACCATAATTGCAGGATAGTCATTTCATATCTAAATTTAGCAACATATATAATTACAATTCAATAGTCGAGATTTAAAGATATCAAAATAAATTACATAACAGTACAATTAATGTTTCCAATATTTCTAAAAAGCAAAGAATCCAAGTGACTACTATAATTTTGCTCTATAACATTGTGTGTCAGATAATCCTTCTTTCATCAACCTTACCTTAGAATCATAAATTTATGGATCTACCATCAATCATACATCCAAAAATATAAAATGCAACTATGCTTTTATTGAATTCTTTGTTTTCAAATTTCCTACCAAACAATCCCAAAAGGTTTGAACATACTACACAAACAACTAAAGAAATTTTACTAAAATAAAAAAGGCCAAAGATCTATGGAATATAGCCTATGGTAATTTTTAATACATCAAATGAAGTAGTATACGCTAACCTGGCTACAATATATTATTTAAACCAACTAAAATATTTTAAAACAAACAAATTAATTTCTTTCGTCATATAAATTTGTGCTCACTTTTCCCTCAATACATGGACTTGCCTAGAATAAAGTGTGTTAATTTGATGAGTTTGACTACTATAACCCATATCTCATTGTATGGCTTTTCGCTGTTCTTGATAAACCCATGATGAAATCCATAGACACATACTCCCGCCTTCCATTCTAGCACTTTCAAGGGCTGCAATTGAAGGATAAATGAACATGCAGCGAAAGTTAATTTGATCAATTTTCACTCTAAGATGCTCAATTTAGAGGATTAAACATGCAATTAAAAAGAAAACCAGAGTTTCAAGAACACTTACCCTTGAAGCTCCAAATTCTCCTTCAATTCTTGATGAATTTCAGCACCACTTGGTTGTAGACCACCATAAGAGTCTTCTCTACTATTCTCTAGGCTTAGATTGGATGGTGAGATCCAAATTTGTGGTGAATTTGAGAAGGAATGAAGGTTGGGAAGAAGATGAACAATATATGAAATTTTGTAAAATTAACCCTTCAATTTCACAAAATTCTTTACTATTTTTATGTCAAAATGATCTCTATTTATTAAAGAATAACATGCAATCCAATTGCATCAAAATTTGACAACACAAAATGGTTAATTTGTTGGTTAATTGTGAAGAAGACAACCAAGCTCCTAGCTTAGTTAGTGGGAAAATCCAATCTTCAAAAATCAATTTTAAAATCAATTTTCAATGAATTTCCAAAAATTGAATTAAAATTGATTTTTAATTTCAAAAAATAATTAAATAATTAAAAAATAAAATAATTTAATATTTAATTAATTAAATATTATTTTAATATTAAATAATAAAATAATATTATTTTTCCCACTTGTCCCATTTTTTCTAAAAACCGATATGAATCCCTATTCATATAATCAATATTTAAATCATATTTAAATATTATAATTAACTCTATTTGTACGTTTAATTCGTAATTAAATGTCGATATATCGTATATACGGATCGCATGGTAGGTCATAAATTGGGAGAATTTGCACCTACTCGAAATTTCCGAATATTTAACTTTTATTCCTTAAGCCAAGATTTGAACGGTTCAAACTTATTCACCACACTATCTAAGATTTTAGTCCATTTATGAGCTAGTAGAGGGACCTAATGGACATACAGATCATGAGCTCCAACGATCCAAGATTAACCCGCCAAACTTTTTAACCTAGTTAACCAACATTCGTTAACAATCGAGACACTCTACTAAAGCCCATAGCTGCACTCTCCTCACTATAGATATGTTTGTGTCCATTTGATATAACCGTCATCGATAAGTCAATCCTTCACAGGTCGTTCATAACTTCAGCTAGGTCAAATACCAATTTATCTCTGAGTTACATCTTTTCTCCTTAAGTACCACTGTCCCTCTAATGAACAATTGATTTAGGATCTAATCACTAAATCCATTCGCTCTCGGGCCAGTGAGAGGATGGAGCCCTTTGTTCAAGTCCTGGGAACAATAAGAACAGCCTTTCTACTATCCCTAAGTTGGGTAGGAGTGAATTCCATCTTGCAAATTCTATGTCCCCAACTATCTACCCGGTCTTATCCCTGAAATGGGAGGAATGTTGAGCAGCGCTATTGAGCTTACTCTCACCTAGGCAGATCAAGGGACAATTCTGAATAAACAGGAGTTCATAGATAGCTCAAGATTGAGATCAAGTTATCTAGGTCATCGATAAGTGAAATTAATCAGTGTTAATCGTAAACGGTGTTAATACGTAATAGTGATTATTTCAGGGTCAGTCTTACACAATCTTATTATGTAGAATACCCCTGCTCACATGTCTCTACATGAACAAATGAGGATCACTTCATTTATGACACCTTACAACATTTGTAACAATCATGAAGCATGACATATTCAATAGTGTCTCTAAGAAGAGGTACCCAACCTGATCCATGTACTATAGACTTATTTAGGCTACTTACTCGAACTTGATCCTATTTATGTCTCCACATAAAGTCCAAGTACTCATGATAATAGCCAACGGTTTGTAGTTTAATTGGATTTTGAGTTAATAATTAATTAATTCACTTGAATAACTTCATATGTACTAAAATTCATTTATTTACAAAAACTACGAGTTTTTAGGATATATAACTCAACAGCAATAACCCAGCTGGCTTCTGGCTCAGAGCCTTTACCTGCTAACATACTAAGCATTTGCTGGCAAACTTAGCTACCTCTCTTTTCATATTATGCCACCAGCAGTAATGTTTCAAATCATGATACATCTTGGTACTGCTAGGATGTATTGAGAATGGAGAGCTACAAGCTTTTGTCAACAATTCGGTCTTAAGGCTACTGTTTGCAGGCACCATAGGATTAAGAACTCACAATCCTACCCTAACTCTACTTGGCGAAACTTCTCCACAAGGTAAGAATTACCTTGTTGTGCATCAATAATTGTTTTCCTCAAGGTCGGTTGTACTGTAAATTAAGCTAACTGTGTGATGCAACTTCTCCCACTGCAATTACAATTCCTGCACACTTAAAGTCACTGCAAATATGAGTTTGTGTGGTAATAAAAGCGATAGAATGGACTGTCGTCTACTCAAAGCGTTTGCTACCACATTCGCCTTGACAAAATGATACAAAATTTTCACGTTATAATCCTTCACTAACTCTAACCATATGCGTTGACTCATATTTAACTCCTTATGAGTGAAGAAGTATTTCAAGCTCTCATGATCTGTGAAGATCTGTATCTTTTCTCAGTATAAATAATGCCTTTAGATCTTTAGAGCAAACACCACATTTTCCAACTCTAAATTATGGGTAGGATAGTTTCGTTCATGGTTCTTCAACTGGCAAGAGGCAGCAACCACTTTACTGTTTTGCATCAGCACACATCTCATCCCTTTTTTTAAAGGCATCAATGTAAAATGAAACTTCCTGAACCATCTGGTAAAGTAAGAATCGATGTAGTAATGAGCTTTTGTTTAAGGTCTTGAAAACTATCCTCACATGTTTTACTCCAAACAGAAGTAAATCTACTCTGAGAAATCCATCTATGAGAGGGAACAGAGTGACAGCCTACATGAATGCCTTTCAATCTCACAACTTTAGTAGCTAGGCGCTCGCACGCTTTAAGGGCAGTTGACAGTATTGTACTAAGAAAGACTCCTGTCGTTGCCAAAGGTCAGATTTTCTTCCTGGTGAGCTGAGTTAAGGGAGTAGCTATGCGGGAAGAGCCTTTAACAAACCGATGATAATAGCCTGCTCAATCCAAAAATTGTGCACCTCAGTAAGTGTTGAAGAATGAAGTCAATTCATAACTGCCTCAATCTTCGCGAGATCTATTGACGCTCCATCATTCGACACCACATGCCCTAGAAGTGACACCTGACATAACCAAATTTCACACTTGGAGAATTTAACATACAACTTATTCGACCTTAGAGTTTCCAAAACCTTTCGCAAATGCTCCTCGTGTTCTACCTCCATCTTGGAATGAACCAAGATATCTCGATGAAGACTGTAACAAAAGTGTCCAGAAATTCTTTGAACACCATGTTCAAATTCATGAACATTGCGGGAGCGCTTGTCAAACCAAACGACATTATAATGAACTCGTAATCTGCATATTTAGAATGAAACACGGTCTTAGGGATGTCACTATCCTTTATCCTCACTTGATGATACCTCGAACGAAGATCAATCTTGGATAAAACTATAGCTCTCTGTAATTGATCAAACAAGTCATTAATCCTGAGAAGAGGATATTGGTTCGTGATGGTTACCTTGTTCAATTCTCTATAGTCGATGCATGGGTGTAACGAACCATTATTCTTTTTCACGAACAACACTGGTGTACCCTAAGATGACACACTTGGATGTATGAAGCCCTTATCGAGCAACTCCTGCAATTGAATCTCGAGCTCCTTCAGTTCTGCTAGGGTCATCCTATATGGGGGTTTAGAGATGGGAGTTTTTCCTGGCTCCAACTCGATGGTGAAGTATATCTCCTGATACGGTGTCAACCCTAGGAGGTCTTATGGAAAAACATATGGGTAATCTCTAACAATTCGTTTGGATGACAAGGTGACCTTAACTTCTCTAGTATCCACTACACTAGTCAAAAGGCCCCATGTGCCTTTACTAACCAACTTACACTCTTCTAAGGTAGAAACTAACTTGGGCAAAACCACAGTCTTGGCCCTCTTGACCTTAAAACTAGCTTCCGTAGGGGGACTAAAAACAACCTCTCCGGTAGCAATCTATGCTGGCATGATTAGTGTCACAATCTAACTTTGAGATAGTAGATTGTGACCCCATTTGTGCAGACAACGTAGTGACAACACAAGAGTGTCGAAACATCTGGCAATGACAGAGGGCCAAGTGAAGTGCCATGATGCAACCGAGGAGGATGGTGCATCATCCAACACACCAAGATAAGTGGGGAAGCATGTCAAGTTGAACAGCAAGCAAGAAGACAAGCATTGGTGCCATCGGCAGTTGATGCGCACTTTTAGTGTTAAGCGCAAGTGTACAGGTCAAGTTATAATATAAGATGGTTAAGTTCGAATATCGTTCCACTGGAGATCCAATTGTGAAGGTTTAAGTTACTTAGCTATTCTAGAGTTGAATCAATTTTATTTGAGGATTGGAATTGAAGTTGTTAATTATGGAAAATATAAACAAATAAGGAAAATATTAAAGTAAGAAACACAAGAGTCAAAGAGAGTTATAGGGTAATGAATCCTTGTTTATTTCATCATGCAATATTATAAATTTCATGGATTTTATTGTCATTCATATGCCTAAGTCTAGAAACTTAATTCCAAGTTATTTTCTCTGAAAAACAACCCATTCTCATGCAACTCGATTGATTACTAATCTTTTGAAATCAATACAAATTACATGGCATTAAGAATAGTCTTTAGCAAATTTTATTGTCAACCTAACTACCCTCGTGATAGATTAACAACAATTCATTGTTATAGATCAAGTTAAACATACGATCTCTCAATCATACATCTAACCTAACATGTGAAGATGGCCAGTCCACAAGAATTAAACACAATAACAATGAAAAGCATAATCATTCCAACAAAACCATGAAAGTCTACAATATCAACATAAATTCATAAACAATTCATCAAAACCCTAAAACTAAAGAGTTTAGCCCACTCATAGTTTAAAGCAACATGTTTAATCAAAATAAACAAAGAAAGAGTGTAAAGAAAGAGAAACTCTACTGAAAAAAGGCTCTTGATTGAGGTAGCACCATCACGATCTCCTTGGCTCTCACGTCAGAATTCGAAGGGCACCACGACTATCTCGAACTCTTTTCCTTTTCCTTGCAACTAACTCACTCTTTGAACTCTTTTATGAACTCTCACTCAATTCTCTCTTTCTTGTGCCTTTTTAGGTTTGTAGATTGATGGTTGATTCATTCTTAGGGTTGCTGGAAACCCCCAAATTTATAGAGTTGGCTGCCCAAAAACTTACCAAAAAATAACAAATTTTCATTTAAGGAAAACTGGCGCCGCGGCGCTGATCCAAAGTGCCGTGGCGCTAGGGTTGGGTCCAAAATTGTTGCTCCCGGGTTTTAGCACCGCGGCAGCACCATCCAAGTGTCGCGACGCTGTGATGCATTCAGAATTGTTGCTCTCGGACTTTAGCGCCGCGGTAGCACCGTCCAAGTGCCGCAACGCTGTGATGCGTTCAGAATATTGCTCTCGGGTTTTAGCGCCACGGCAGAGCTGTCTCGGCGCCATGATGCTATGATGCATTCAAAACGTTGTGCTCGAGCTTTAGCGCCGCAGTAGCGCCGTCCAGGCGCCGCGATGCTATCCCAAATTTTTCCCTTTTGAGTTTTTCAGCTCTTTTTCGCCGTATTCTTGCTCGGTTTTGATGTTTTAGAATTTTCTTCTAATTTTCCTCATTGTAACCTGAAAATCACTAGCAAACAAGTGAAATCTAATATAAACTCCCTTAATTTGAGAGGATAGAAAGAACTTTTCAAGTGCTTATCAACACCCCAAACTTAGAGATTCGCTAGTCTAGAGCAAAGAATAAAATCAAATAATAGGGAGTTTAGATGAAGAAGTGTGCAATTGAGTCATGTTTCAGAGAACAGCATTTAGAGCTTAAGTAGAAACATGCAAGCATATCTATATTGTTATAATCATTCAATGCCAAATCTTGTTATCTCCCATGTGTGTGTGTGCAAGCCTCCTTCAAGTTAAAATGCTAGAACTCAAATTAGGACTTAAGAGAGTTTCTTTAGTTTTCCCCCTACTCTGGATCATACACCAGTCTTCAAGCTTTCCCATTTCAAGTGAGTAATATGTCCACTAAGGTGCCTTTCAATCATTTTTTTTTCGTGGGCTCAAACTTGCATTCTTTTACCTAGAGGCACTAGCTTTCACACATTCACTGTAGGAACTCGTACCTAGTCAATTCCTAGGCGTCCTTACTGATCACAGCAAAGGCAGCTCTTTTTACCCCTATCCATGCATACTCCTTACAAATTTAACATTTAAAATGATAGACAAATAAAGCTCATACATTTTGTGTACACCTTTTCTTTTCTCAAGGCATGTATACTCTTTTCTTTTTCCTTAGTCTAAGATTACAAGCTATCATGCATTTCCACTCTCTAACCGGTGGGGCCTTTCGGAGTGACAACCAAATACACCCAACGTAATCCTTTTTTCAGTTAAAGATTCTAAATTAAAGTGGCTACGTGCTCAAGAATATGAGAAATTTTAAGAAGGACTTAAATGAATTTAACTCAAGATAGTGCTATTCTATTTCCACAATAAGTCATCTATCATGCAAATTCAAATCTCATCATGGGCAATCAACATCAAGGCACACCACCATAACCAACATTCCCATTAACTTTGAAAGCTCCAAAATTTTCAAAATTTTTCTCAAAATTAACATGCATATAATCATTAAAACTTTCACTAACATGCATAGCAGGGTAAGAAAACACAAAAAAGTATGAGAGACACCTCCCACCCTAAAACTTAGAGTCATGCATTGTCCCCAAGGCATAAGAGCATCTAACAAAGAAAGAACAAACCTGGAACAAGCGGGAAGCCACCAAACAGGCTTGGTGTAAGGAGTACTTTGTGTGATAAACCAAGTTCCGGAGAGATAAAGCATATGAGTGACTCCAAGATTTATTGAAAATAAAATAAAAAGAAAAGTAAAGAAAACAATAAAATTGGGTTGCCTCCCAATAAGCGCTTGATTTAACGTCTTCTAGCTAGACCGGGCTTGCGAATCACGGTGGATCCAAGGTGGTTTCTTCCTTTCATGCTTTGGATCACCTACAACTTTTAGTATTTGCCCACATTGACACTGACAAACATATTCATTAGCATTTAGTGAGTTAGTCAACAAATCATTATCAAGTTGGACATCATCTTTTCTAATGTAGTCAAGACTCATTAAGGAGTCATTATTCTTAGATTTTTCCGGACTCACCACTTCATTTTTAACATGCTTCTCCATGATTTGTTCATAACTTATTATAGGTTTGGGAGGCATGCAAGAAGAACTAGGAGAATTATCACAACTAAAAACATGATTCATAGGATTTTCTACTTTAACATCAAGCATGCCATTAGTCTTACCATTCAAAGGAGACTTATCATGCATAGAATTCTTATTAGAAGAGAGAGGCGATGTTACCTTTGTGCTTGGCTCATGATGCTCATACCTTTCTACATCCGGATGCTTAAGGGTTTTATAAATGTTGAATGTTACCTCCTCATCGTTAAGGCGGAATGTGAGCTTTCCATCTTGTACATCGATGAGGGCCCTTCCAGTGGCCAAGAATGGTCTCCCAAGGATTATGGGACTTCGGCATCTTCCTCCATGTCTAATATCACAAAGTCCGCTGGGAAGATAAACTTGCCTACCTTGACCAAGACGTCCTCCACAATGCCGTAGGGATGAACAAATGATCGATCGGCCAAAAGCAAAGATATGGTAGTTGGTTGCACCTCTCCACCATTGAGATTCCTAAATATGGATAAAGGCATTAAGTTAATAGAAGCTCCAAGATCACAAAGTGCTTTAGTAACCTTATTATTGCCTAAATGACAAGGGATAGAGAAACTCCCTGGACCCTTTAGTTTTGAAGGCAATTTCCTTTTTAGTGTCGCACTACATTCTTCGGTTAGTGCAACCATTTCATAATCTCCATACCTTTTCTTCTTAGACAATACATCCTTCATGAACTTGGCATACTTAGGCATTTGTTCTAATGCCTTTGCAAAAAGAAGGTTAATTTCTAACTTTTTGAATATGTCTAAGAACTTTGAAAATTGAGCATCAATCTTTTTCTTTTGAAATCTTTGAGGAAAAGGTAAAGTGTTAGGAATAAAAGAAGTAGAGTTAGAAGTACTCCCTATGTTGGACTTTGATTTCTCCTTTTCCTTAGATGCACTCTCTTTTTGTGGAACATCCTCTTCTTGTAGGGGTTCATCATCTTCATCATTGATCAAAGGAATGGATAGCTTTTTCCCACTCCTCAAAGTCATGGCCTTGCACTCCTCCTTTGGGTTTCTCTAGGGGCAACTAGGGAACTTACCCTTTTGCATTGTTTGGAGGGAAGTTGCCATTCACTACAACAAAAATAGGCTTCTATGACTCTAAAAAACAGTCATTACCACATTTCTTGACTCTTTTTTTTAGTCATTTAATCGCCCATCATCTAAAGTGTATAGATGACACATGAGAAATCAGTCATCATTGATAGTTTCATGACTTTTAAACATAGTCAACAAAGAACATGTATTGACATTTATTATAAGTCATGGAAACTATTTTTCGTGACAATTTTTTACAATCATTAAATAATGAAAATGTTGACTTTTTCTGTCAAATAAAGAGTTATCTTGACATTAAAATTCTGTCGTCGAGCAACAAATAATGACACATCTAAAGTGTCAATAATACCTTAATTATGACATTTTTTTAAGGTCATTGAATTACATACATTGTCACTTATTTATAGTCATAGAAGTTTGATAGATGACAATATTCTACTATCATAAAATTACATCCCATGACTTTTGTCAAATATCAAAGAAACCATTTCAATGATACACGTTATTACACCTATGTTTCATACATGTTATTACACCTGTGTTTCCTTCAGTTTCAACACAAAATATGTACACAAACATAAAAAGTAACTTTCATATATAATAATATAATTTCTATCATTAATACAAGGAAACTAATAACAACAACACTAGTAACCAAATTTTGGGTACATCATTTACAAATTTAGTATTTAGAACTAAGTGTTGGCATAATCCCAAAAAAAATATATACAACACCTATTTAAATATCTTGGTTGGTGGGTTTCCTTACTTCAATGGCCTTGTCTAGTAACCTTGTAAAAAAAAAAAACATTCATTTCAGAATTTAACTCAATATATAAAGGTGAACAATAATAACAATATGCAGGTTATATATATGTTGATCGTACTGTGACAATATCATTCTGTTATATACATTTACACTGAAAACCCCACTTTAGTCATACAAGTAAGCTTCAATGAACACTTTCAAACAAAAATTATACATAGAATCACAATATAATCACATAAATAGGCTCAAAATCACATTATAATCTCACTTTTCAACCTTAATAACATGGATAACCTCCAAATTTAACTTATACACTAGTCTACTAGAAAGAATAAGGGTTAATTGAAAAACTTCTTCGTTTAGGGGCGGGGGGGACAAGTGAAACATAATACAAAACAAATATATAATTATTGTAACTTGTCCAACCTTTTAGGAGTATAACTACTAAAAAGTAGAAATACTCATACATCAGTTTATTAGAAAGAATAAAGGTCAAATGAAAAACTTCTTCGTTTAGGGAAGGACAAGTGAAACATAATACAAAAAATATTTATCACAAAAAAAAAAAAAAAGATATCTCCTTAGAACTCAAGCACATTAATCCAATACGAGAAAAACAAATATATAACTTAAATGCTCTCAAACCAACATAAAAAGTACCTAAAAGTTTTTCAAGAAACAATTTAACTCCCCAAACAACCAAAATAGTTCGTATTTGCACTTTGATTATCAAAACCAATTAAAAAGTACCTAAAAAATGTCTAAGTGACACATTATCAAAATCAACTCAAGCATATAATAACGACACTAAATGAATGAATTAGCTACCATAACTGCAGGATAGCCACACATAATATACATGCATTTATAAACAGAGTTTGAACTTTAATTTTAAAAAATACCTAAGTATTTGAAGGTCTATCCCCTTCCTGTTCTTGCCTCAACAACAAAGTACGAAGGACTTATACATAAATTATAGGGAACCTTATGTAAATGGTGAGATGTACCAACCACACAATCCTCCAACATTGTTTGGGTTGATTATCCTAGATATAACCAAAACCATATGAGACCTAGACACAACCAAAAATCTTTGGTGCCCCATCCACCTAATTAAGGGACATGATTTGGACTCACGGATTGATTTACCTACTAGCAGCACTGGCTGGCCCACTTGTACGTAATAGAAGAGAAGTCAAGGCGAATTCTCCATATGGGAGTTCCAATAGGGGCCAGTACACATTCCCTGACGAACGAATGCAATACATGGAAGGCTCTCCTATGAAGTAAACAAAGTCTACGCTGTCAATAGAACCGTCGGCCTAGAACCCAATAGGAGCTAATCAGACTCTCCCGAGGAATTTGACTAAGACACCCCTTCTCCCCTGGCTAATATGGTTCCGGTGGAATAGGCGGACATAGAATACGGGGAATGCGCATACTGTGACCCCTCCTTGAAGTAGGAATTCGACTCATCAGGCCCATGACCTGAAGACTGCAGGTTCGAATCCTGTCCCCACCTAATCACTTGAGATGCATTTTTTGTATCTGTGGTACTTGACAAGGAGGGAATAATGTCTTTCTTATTTCGACCTTTCTTTCCCTAGGAACAGGCAAATCAAAAATGGCACTTCGGAATTCTCAACTGTTAAAAGGTCAAAAATGGATAGGTGTCGTGGCATTCATTTCTCTTTTTAACCAGTACGCTGCTGGTGTATTTTTACACGAGATGTCATACATAGCTTAGATTGGGAAAGAGTACGGCGGATTTTTCACCTTTCTGTTTCAGTAGTGGTTTGTGTCGTAATTCTACTTGACTTTCTTTATTGAGATAATGGAAGCTTCTTGTGTCGGGCCGAAGAATGTGCTGGCTCAGAGGCTCAAAATCTAGCATCGGCTAGCAGGCCGATGGCAGCTCCAGCTCATCGCAATCCTACTTTGACTTACTGGCCTTGTCCGTCTTCTTGGTTGTTGCCTTGGAAGAATTACCCTTCTTATTCGGCGGCTTCTGACCACCCTTGGCAGACTTGGCGGATCATTTAGCAGGCACAGAGAATCGCCCCTTTCCTGTGCTATCAAGAATAAAGATAAGGATGAAGTGCAGGATCTACTCTGAGAAATCCATCTATGTGAGGGAACAGAGTGATAGCCTACATGAATGAGTAGCACGGTCAACTGCTCTTCAGAAAGAGGGCTACTCAAGGAGTTTAGGATTGCAAGCTTGGGATTACAACGAGATACCTGGACTTTTTAGGCCGTTCATCGAGCCTCCACTTTCTTGTACTAGCTGACTAAAGGCAAGCTACTTTTTCGAATTCTCTAATTAACTAAGCTCTTTCCTTAGATGGAGTTCCCCCTATGACAGAAATGCTTGCCCCTGAATGTGGATCTATTGGATTTTTCTTTGCCTTTAACAGTTTCATAATTCTTTCCTATTAGCGAGCTAGTGAAGTACCTCTTAGCTTAGGAAAGCGGGTTATAGCAAGCCAGTTTAAAAGCGGGCTGACGGACAGTTTGAAAGTTTCCCAAGGAAGGAATATTGAAAAGAGCAGGAGTTTTTCCAGTAAGTTTGAATGAAAGTTCAGAGCTCTCGCGCTGCTTGCTATCTAAAGAATGAAGAAACCGCTACTGAACAAGAGCGAGTGAAGTGAGTAAGCCCCTTTAGAGATAGAGGCGAGCCAAAGAGAAGTTTAGCCTTCAAATCGATATTTCGTAGCAGGATTAGAAGCCCACGGAGCAGTAGTTTGGTGTTAAGGACCCACCCTCCAATTCAGATTCTTTATTCCCCCCAAGCCGGTTCATCTTTGCTTCCTTGCATGCCGCTTTGTTAACAACCGGCGAGACTCTCCTTCTCAAGCCAACCCCAAGTCGGGACGAGACTTTCTTTGAGCTACTGAAGAGCTACTTTCTACCCTAGATCTTCTCATTGCCTTCAAAGGAATGCTTAATCCATCTACAACCGCCTAGAATTCGTGAAAAAATCACTTGAAACTTTGTTGTTCAGCATCTTGGACTAGCCATCCCTTAGAAGGGATTGTTAAGAGATCATCAATTCCTAATGAAATGGATGTAGCAGTGGCCTGCTGGAACCCCAGAGTCTTTAGTTGATCCAGGATGTGTGATGTATATGCCATTCCGAAGTGATCTATTAATCTGCTAATAAGTCGTTTAATGGCAGTTCCATCTATCACATTATTGTGAAAGACCAGATCGGCCCGTTCCGCCATAAGTACCTCCATATTACGCTGAGTGGGGTTCGACAATAGGTTTGAGTCAATGATTAGAAAACTTCCTTTTCTCGATCTTGATTCGCGTAGAAATTCAGGACCTGTGGTCCTAATTGAACCGGAGAGAACAAAATTCATACCGGTGTCATATAATTACTTAGCTGAGTGAGATACCAGAAGATTAGGTACCATATGAGCAGGCCCGGCAAAATCCTTGTATAGCCTCTTCGATTTCTCGATAAAGAGAAATATGACCAACAGTGGTTCGAATGTATATACAAAGAATTTCTTTTTTTATACTTTTTACTATTAGATAGTACCCATAAATCTCATGATGGGTACCCAAAGATTCATAGTGAACTTCGATAGGGGCTTCTCTTGAAGCAATAATGCGTTGATCTAGTCGCCATCGGAGCCACAAAGGACTATCTAAAAGGATCCCTCTTTCTATGATCATTCGGAGGAAAGAAGATTGGTGGTAAGAAGACTACTTGACTGACAAGCTAAGGCAATCAAAGAATGGAGAGGCGGCCCTGGTCGCCGCACCCTTGCAGTTTATTCGGGCTCGATCCCACATCTCATAGAGAGGAGGAAGACCAGGGATGAAAAAGTTCTACTAACTCTACAGCTCACAGTACAAAACCCAATTGCTGATACAGTAACCATATATATGGAACCGGTGGGGATGACAGGAGCGGTAGATGCTATACTCCAAGGACTTGGAAAAGCTTCTCCTTACTTGTGCTTTTAAGCCAAGCCTTTACAGTTCGTGCCCATTGACCCATCATATCATCCGAAGAAACAGAAAATACCAAAAAGTTCGAATTCACAGCTAATAACATTGATTCAATTGGCATTGACATAATAGGAATATTTCGTCTATTAAGGAGGATTCCCCGAATACCTAAAATAGAGATGATCATAGAAAATGTGAAATATTTGATAGGTCCATTTCGGGAACGTAGGATGTCAGAGAAATTCAAATGTTATAAAAAGTAGTAGAAGAGTTACACAACATGAAAAGAGTTGCAAAGAAGTTGAATAGTTACTTCTATAATAGTTACAGGTAATAGAACTAAGAGTTACTTGTATGCTTGATAATAGTTAGTTTCGAGTTCCCTCTTTACAGGGAATTGTTAACATACAATTTTACAGCCAGGTAAAATCAATACTCTTTTACAGGGAAAAGAACAGATAACAAGTCTAATTACCGGCAAAATCAATGGCAAATGGAGCATTACAACAGATAGAACAGGTATTGTTATCTCGAGAACAGAGTTAGTTAGTTTACAGGTAAAAGAAAAGTTGAAGAGCGGTAAGAGAGTAGAAAATCGGAGTCTAACTGAATATTTCAACAATCACCGACTTCAAATAAGAGAAGTTGTATCTTCTGCACCTAGGAGTGAAATTTCTAGTCACACACTTATTAGAAAGAAAAAAAATTACCTCAAAATCTAAAATGTTCAACACCATTACAATTTTGACCTTCGTTGACAACAAAAAAATGCCATAGTCTCATCCATCTTTCACCACATGAATTAGTATCAACGTCATATCCAAAGTATATAAAGAAAATATCAATAACAACTATGCAAAAATGTACAAAACATCACTAGTAGCTTCCAATGATAAAGCAAACCATTCACTCATAGTCTCATCCATCTTTCACCACATGAATGGCCTAGAATCTTGTTATCTACAAGAAGATAAATATTTTGACTAGAATAATACTTACCTAACGTTCCAAAGCGCTCCTTAGTTATTTGAAAGATTCCTAAAGCAATAAAAACATGTTCTTAAAGTCAAAACTTAGTTTGGAACTATATTTAGAGGGTGAGAACACTATTAACTCCTAAAGCAATAAATTCCATATGAACTATTCCAATGTCACAAACTATATCTATCCCACCAATTTGAATAGTAAATAGTGAAATCTTTACAAATCTACACCTCAGTAGTGACAATTTGAAACGTCAACGAATGACCTCAATCTTGCCAAACAATATCTGTAATCTACTCAAAACTCCAAAGCCACAATATAAGCTCCATGAAAATAGTCACATAAGCAACTTGTCCAAACTTTTTTAGGATATAGCAACCAAATTATCATGGACTAATCAAATTATAACCATAAAACTTAACAAGCTTACATGAAAATGATCCTAAACTTGTTGATAAAAAATCCAAAATAAAGAACAAATAAATCTAATAATCATACTTCGAAACTCAAAATGACAAAAGTGAGTCATATAACAGCAAGAGTTACAACTTTCTCAAACATCTACAAACAAAGAAAAATTTGACCAATAATTTGATAAAACTAGCTACAAATGAAATATGATGAAATCATATACACGTGAATGGTATATCTTTCTTTAAAGTTACCTAGTATCTTGTTTGTATGAAACAATTTTGTTAGAAATATGGGTAGTTCTCTAATGAGAAAAAAAATCAACTGAAAATTTAAAAAAGAAAAAGAAAAGCAAAACTTATACCTTGTTAATGACATCTAGACTTGTCAACTACAATGCTAAGAAAAAGAAGGAATCAACGACTATATAATCTAAAATAAAAGAAAATTGGGTTCATTTTAAAATATACCAAGTATAGAACTTGAAAGATTTGAGGAAGAAATGGCAACCCAAAAGGCAATAAAATGCATTCGTTCCAATAACAACCACCTAATCACAATAGCCAACAATAGTATAAGAGAAGATAAGAACATGGTTGATTGAACAAACAAACAACAAAAATTAGTTTCTTTACTTCTTCAGAAACATCTCATCAAATAAATAGTGTGCAATATTGATAAGCACTTGAAAAGTGCTTATTATTCTCTCAAATTAAGGGAGTTTTATATTAGATTTCACTTGTTTGCTAGTGATTTTCAGGTTAAAACGAGGAAGATTAGAAGAAACGACTGAAAGATCAAAACCGAGCAAGAATATGGAGAAAAAGTGCTGAAAAACGCATCCTTACTTGAAATGCATGATACGCCGCGGCGCTAAGGCAGAACGCATCAGCATGGACGCAGAGCAGCAACGCGGCGCTGGGAAGGCGCTGCTTCGACGCATACTTGGTGAACGCAAGACAGCGTCGCGGC
Source organism: Citrullus mucosospermus (assembly GCA_030954485.1). Classification (NCBI taxonomy): domain Eukaryota; kingdom Viridiplantae; phylum Streptophyta; class Magnoliopsida; order Cucurbitales; family Cucurbitaceae; genus Citrullus; species Citrullus mucosospermus. The sequence continues at coordinate 10,252,798 of CM062064.1, read as the reverse complement.
GTTGGGACGACGCTAAAACCCGAGAGCAACTTAATTTTGGTCGCAACGCTAGCGCCGCGGCGCCAGCGTTAATTTAAACGCAAGTTTTGTATTTTAGGTTAAATTTTGGGCGGCCAAACTCTATAAATTTAGGGGTTCTCAGCAACCAAAAGAGGAGGAGATAGATCAAGAAGATCAAGAAAGTTGCAGAACAAAAGAAAGATCCAAAAAGGTGAGAATTAAGCTAGTGTTCCAAGAGTGAGTTAGCCGCAAGGAAGAGGAAAAGAGTTCGAGATAGTTTTGGTGCCCTTCGAAGTCCGACGCGAGAGCCAAGGAGTTCGTGACGGTGCTGCCTCAATCAAGAATCTCTTTTCAGTAGAGTTTCCCTATTCTTTACACTCTTTCTTTGATTAGTTTTGCTCAATATGTTGCTTCACGCTATGAGTGGCTAAACTCTTTAGTTTTAGGGTTTTTGATGAATTGTTTGTGAATTCATGATAACTTTGTAGACTCATGGTTTTGTTCAAATAAATATGCTTTTCATTGTTATTGTGTTTAATTCTTGAAGATTGGCCACCTTCACATGTTAGGTTAGATGTTTGATCGAGAGATTATATGTTTAATTTGATCTATAACAATGAATCGTTGTTAATCTATCACGAGAGTAGTTAGGTTGACAATGAAAGTTGCTAAAGACTAGTTTTAATGCCATGTAATTTTGTATTGGTTTTAAGAGATTAACTATCAATCAAGTTGCATGAGAAAGAGTTGTCTTTGAGAGAAGATAACTTGAAATTAAGTTTCTAGACTTAGGCATAAGAATTAAATCCATGAAATCTATAATTTTGCATGATGAAACAAACAAGGATTCGAAACCCTAGAACTCTCTTTGACTCTTGCAATTCTCCCTTTGATACTTTCTTGGCTTGATTTTTCTTTTTCCCAAAATTGAAATATTGAATTTCAATCCTCAAATAAAATTGAATCAACTCTAGAATAGCTAAATAACTTAAACCTTCCCAATTGGATCTCTAGTGGAAACGATACTCGGACTTAACCGTTTTATATTATAACTTGACCCATACACTTGCGGTTAACACACAAAAGTTCCACATCAAATATATCAAAAGATCAAAGTGTAAAACTCTACCAGATTTCCAACACCAACAATTTAGAAGTCATTATAATATCAACAAGAACAAGACTATTCATAGCATTTATGGTCAAAACCCATAAGCAATTGTGTACACTTCAAAGAAAATCGAAGTCTCAAATTTTATTCATCATTCAAACAGCTTTCACAAGAATATAATACAATTGATTTTCAAAACCACATGAAACCACATAAAATGTTTCAAAAAAGTTCCTAAGTGTTACTTCGTCTCTCAAAACCATCTAAAAAATTAATAAAAAGTAATTAAGTGTCCATTAGACTACGAAAAATATATATAAAGTTCCTAAAAAGAGCTGAAGTGATAATTTAACTCTCAAAACAATTTAAAAAGCACATAAATGTCATTTTAACTATGAAAAGCACATAAAAAAAATCCTAAATAGTGTCTAAGTGACACTTTAACTCTCAAAACCACCTAAAAAGTGTCTAAGTGACACTTTGACTCTCAAAACCACAAAAAAAAAAAAAAAAAAAAACAAAAAGTTCAAAAAAGCTCCCAAGTGTTGTTTCAACTCTTAAAACCACCTACAACAATTTTTTTTTTAAAGAAAGGTCGCTGATTGTCCTTTTGACTATGAAAAATACATATAAAGTTCCTAAGAAGTGCTTAAGTGATACTTCAAGTCTCAAAATCATCTAAAAAATGTCTAAGCATCACTTTGACTCTCAAGACTACATAAAAAGTATAAGAAAATTCTCATGTGTTGCTTCGAGACTCTCAAAACCACCTAAAACCTTAGTGGTTAAGTGCCTTTTTGATGATGAAGAACACATAAAAAGTTCCTAAAAAGTCCCAAGTAAGACTTTAACTCTTGAGACAATCTAAAAAGTGCATAAATGTCATTTTGACCATGAAAAACACATGTAAAATTTTTAAAAAGTGCCTAAGTGACACTTTAACTCTCAAACCTACCTAAAAAGAGAATAAACATCACTTGATGAATTGTTCTAACAAATGAAAATTTAGCCAATTGTTGTACAAATAGATTTTTAATTAACCTAAATAGATTTTTACAAATGAAAGTTTAAATTGATCACTCCGACCAACTAATACAACATAACATCGTAAGAAATGAAAGTAAAGCATAATGTTGAATATATACAACCTTGGTAGCATTAAGATATATCGTTCTTTCCAAGAAAGACTCTTCCTACATACATGAAAAAACAAAGGAACAATTTGCCCAAATGTAAAGAGAAATCCCTAAATAATTGCATCCAAATAAACTTCAAAACTATAAGAAGCAAAACAACTCACCTCAAAAGGAGACGACGTTGAAGTGACGGAGGCAGACGAGCAAGCGAAGACCTTGGATGGTGACAACCCACCAGCAGCGGCGTTCAGGTGATGGAGGCAGACAGCGTGCGACATCGGTGGCGGCGAGCAGGTGTGCGACGGTGGCAGCTACGAGCAGGTTTGCAACGGCGGCAGCGACGAACAGGTGTGCAACGACGGCAGCGGACGTCCCTAGAGGTGGTAGCATTTGGTGCGGCAATGGTGAGGAAAAAAATTAGGGGGAGATTGAGAGGAAAAGAGAAAACAAAAAATAGGGGGAGTGTTTTAGAGGGAAATTAAAAAGATGGGGGAAGTAAAATAAAAAATGTGAGAAAAATAAAGTAGGGGGAGGATTTTAAGAAAGTGTGGGAAAAACTAAAATGTGAGATTTAAGTAATTTTTACCCATAAATTTTAACTTCCCTCCTTTTCTCAAAATTTGAAATATTAAAAAATATTAATGACTATTAAAATGTGTCACTTTTTAATGACTGTTAATTGTAGTCATAATTTGGTGACACAAAAAAAATGTCAAAATAGTAAAAAAAAATCTGAAAATTCACGTCTTTTCCCGCTAAAACCGTATTTTTCATTTTCTTACATTTAATGACTGTTTTTTTAGTCATTAATTAATGACACAAAAAAATAGTCATCAATTCTGACAAATCCGAAAAACTTCGTTTTTTCTCGCAAAAAACGCGTGATTTTGGCTTTAATGACTGTTTTTTTCTCTTTCTTCTCTATTTCTGCTACTGTACAAGAGTCATAGAAGGTGAAAATTGTTGTAGTGATTTGACTAAGTTGAACCTCCAAGTTTTGAAGTGCCTTACCTTGGCTTTGAATGGTGCTTGCAATTGCTTGGACCGAATTCTCCAATGTGGTTGTTCTTGCTCTTGACTCTTTGACAAAGTCAAGCATTATGTCCTCTAGTGATGATGTCTTTGCATTCCCTGCTCCATGGAATCCTTGAGGTGCTTGCAACACATTCTTGTTGTTAGCATATGAAAAATTCTCATGATTCCTCAAGTTTGGATGATAGTGAGTTGGAAGTTGTTGTTGACCTCGGTATTGTCCTCTATCCACAAAATTGGCTACCTCCAACTCACTTGGCTCTTGTTGATTTGTCATGGCCGCAAGGGAAGCTATAGATAATGGACTTGCTTGGACTTGGCTTCCTTGAGAAAATTTAGATAAAGCATTAGTGAGAGAAGCCAATTGAGCTTTTAGAGAACTTACCTCGTCCATCTCATATCGTCTGGTGGCTTTTGGGATGATTGGAGAAGACCGTTCACATGGCCAATTATACGATGTAGTGGCCAAGTCTTCTAGTATGGTATACGCCTCTTGAGCATTTTTTGAAAAAATTGAGCCTCTGGCGGTTGCATCTAGAATGGATTTGGTTGAGCTTGCTAATCCATTGTAGAATAGTTGAATTTGCAACCAATCCGGGTAACCATGTTGAGGGCACCTTCTCAAGAGATCCTTATACCTCTCCCCAGCCTCATATAGTTGTTCATCCTCAAGTTGGTGGAATGTTCCAATTTCCGTCCTTAGTCTTTGAGATTTAGCCGGTGGAAAATATTTGATCAAGAAAGCTTGAGTTAAGATCTCCCCCGTTGTGATGCTATCTGGAGGTATGGTTTCCAACCAATCCTTAGCACGGTCCTGTAAAGAGAAACGAAAAAGTCTTAGTTTAATTGCATCGTTAGAAACACCATTCATCTTTATTGTCCCGCATATCTCTAAGAAAGATCGTAAGTGCTTGTGAGGATCTTCATTGGTTCTTCCTCTAAAGGCTAGCTCTCTGTCATGTGGATCAAGCCCGGTTTAAACTCAAAGTTGTTGACATTGATGGGTACATTCATAATGCCGGGTTGATTTGCTGGTAATGTCGGTTGGAAGTAGTCCCGAATTGCTTTGGTATCTCCTCCGCCATCTCCTCGATGTGATTGTGTTGAACCCTTAGGTTTCCTCTACACGTCCTTTCAATCTTGGGATCAAGGGGGAGAATATTAGTATTATCTCGAGGCATAAACCGACAAAATAATAAAAAATAATAAAAAATAAAAATAAAAAATAAAATAAAATAAAATAAAATATAAAATAAAATAGAATAAAATAAAAAAGGAAAAAAATATAAAATACAATAAAATAAAATAAAAATAAATAAATAAATAAATAATCAACCAAATAATATACACCTCAAATTAAGATCTATCAATTCTAATGAATATTAAATAACAAAAACCGTTCTTTGGATCCCCGGCAACGGTGCCAAAAACTTGATGCGCACTTTTAGTGTTAACCGCAAGTGTACGGGTCAAGTTATAATATAAGACGGTTAAGTCCGAATATCGTTCCATTGGAGATCCAATTGTGAAGGTTTAAGTTACTTAGCTATTCTAGAGTTGAATCAATTTTATTTGAGGATTGGAATTGAAATTGTTAATTATGGAAAATATAAACCAAATAAGGAAAATATTAAAGTGAGAAACACAAGAGTCAAAGAGAGTTCTAGGGTAATGAATCTTTGTTTATTTTATCATGCAATATTATAAATTTCATGGATTTTATTGTCATTTTATATGCCTAAGTCTAGAAACTTAATTCCAAATTATTTTCTCTGAAAAACAACCCTTTCTCATGCAACTCGATTGATTACTAATCTCTTGAAACCAATACAAATTACATGGCATTAAGAATAGTCTTTAGCAACTTTTATTGTCAACCTAACTACTCTCGTGATAGATTAACAACAATTCATTGTTATAGATCAAGTTAAACATACAATCTCTCAATTATACATCTAACCTAACATGTGAAGATGGCCAGTCCACAAGAATTAAACACAATAACAATGAAAACCATAATCATTCCAACAAAACCATGAAAGTCTACAATATCAACATAAATTCATAAACAATTCATCAAAACCCTAAAACTAAAGAGTTTAGCCACTCATAGCTTGAAGCAACATGTTTAATCAAAATAAACAAAGAAAGAGTGTAAAGAAAGAGAAACTCTACTGAAAAGAGGCTCTTGATTGAGGTAGCACCATCACGATCTTCTTGGCTCTCACGTCAGAATTCGAAGGGCACCATGACTATCTCGAACTCTTTTCCTTTTCCTTGCAACTAACTCACTCTTTGAACTCTTTTATGAACTCTTACTCAATTCTCTCCTTCTTGTACCTCTTTAGGTCTGTAGATTGATGGTTGATTCATTCTTAGGGCTGCTAGAAACCCCCAAATTTATAGAGTTGGCCGCCCAAAAACTTACCAAAAAATAACAAATTTTTATTTAAAGAAAACTGGCGCCGCGGCGCTAGCTTTGCGTTCAAAATTGTTGCTCTCGGGTTTTAGCGCCGCGGTAGCGCCTTCCAAGTGCTGGATGCTGTGATGCGTTCAGAATTGTTGCTCTCGAGCTTTAGCGTCGCGGCAGCGCCGTCCAAGTGCTGCAACGCTGTGATGTGTTCAGAATATTGCTCTCGGGTTTTAGCGCTGCGGCAGCGCCGTCTCAGCGCCGTGATGCTATGATGCATTCAGAACGTTGCGCTCGGGTTTTAGCTCCGCGGTAGCGACGTCCAGGCGCCGCGACGCTATCCCAAATTTTGCCCTTTTGAGTTTTTCAGCTCTTTTTCACCGTATTCTTGCTCGGTTTTGATGTTTTAGACTTTTCTTCTAATTTTCCTCATTGTAACCTGAAAATCACTAGCAAACAAGTGAAATCTAATATAAACTCCCTTAATTTGAGAGGATAGAAAGCACTTTTCAAGTGCTTATCAGCAGTGTCAGTGACAAGCTTAGCGGGGGCCATGTGGGTCCCCGGGCCATGACCTCAGAAGTAGGGGCCTCATTGTGAGTTTGGACGAGCGGCTCTGGAGTTAGATCCATATTGATGGAAAATGAAAGCATGTCGAATTCCATATCAATCGAAATTCAAACGAGCGCTCTACGCTGGTGAGTGACCACTCGCCACCTTGGATATGCATTGGTGCCAAAGAGGAAATTGTTCAGAATGTACTATAGGGGGAGGCATGGTGTCAGCTCTCCACCACCCCTGGGCCCTGCGGCCTAAGTGAGCTACCCCATGGCACACGAGTGTGTCATGACGTGGGTGAGCATTGCAAGACTGTCTTGGGCGTCTTCCATCGGGAATGGGATCTCGAGGACAGTGTCGGACGGTTCAGGTGTGCCGGCATTGCGCCCTTTCCTATGGGCTGGAGGTTGGATATAGTACTCGGTACGCCGTTTTGGCTCGGCATTGACTTAGCATGGACACGAGAGAGATGGATGGATGTTCAGATGGATGGATGTTCGGGACGTCTCATGTGGAAAAATACCCATGGTGTGATTATGATGGTTCTCGATAAGCCGACCAGAGCAGGAGAGAGAAAGCTGATGTCGTCCCGACACTCGGGATGACATCCAAAAGCATCTGTGGGATTCGATAGTCCCCGTTGACACAGTATTGTCCTGACTTGTCCTAATAAGCAGTATAATGTCCCGGGAAGTGCCGGTAGATTGTTATAGGCCTGTTTGGCCCAACGAAGGGTTCGAACCCATTCGACAAGGTTCTGAAGTGATGTAGAATTACGGGGGTCGTGTTGTTGAGAAACATGATGACGAATAGGGTCACGAAGGAAGGAAGTCGCATGTACAGGCGACGTGTAGGCCGAATAAAGTCAATTCCGCATGAGTTCAGTTCGGTTGAGGACGAAAGAACCTCGCTCAAGGTTCGACAAAGCTTCAAGAAGAATGGGCGAAAAGAAGATTTCGACTTGCGTTTCCCTTAGGCTGACCATAATCGAGCGTGAATCATGGTGCCGCACGGTTGAAGAAGTATGACCGTGAAAGTTAGCAACCAACCAATCCATGCCCAAAATGACGTCAAAGTCTCGCATCTCTAACACTATCAACATAACTTCTAGTATGTCATTCGCTATTACTACTTGACAAGTGTTTACCTTCTCGTTTGTTAAAATGATGCCCCCAAATGGGGTGGAAACTGATAAAGCATACTATAAAGGTTTGATTTCTAACCTAGCTTGCTTCACAAATGTAGTAGACACAAAAAATGTGACAAACTAGAATCAAACAACACAAGTGCATAATGTCCCAAAATAGGGAGTATACTTGTCACCACAATGCCAGACTTCCCGACCTCAGGCCGAGTTGTAGCACAAACTTGGCCTTGTTGTAGGTTCTTGTTAGAACCCACTTGACCCGCTTTTGAAGATTGATTCATATTTCCTAATGAACTTCTTTTGAGACACTTGTCAACCATGTGCCTCTCTTATCTGCAATGAAAATACACACCACTTGCAGCCAAACAACATCTCCAATGAACTTTTCTGCAAGAATTGCACACCAGATGGTCTCTCACTACCATTCCTGACTCGGAGGCCTATTACTTATAGTGTCGTAACGGTTTGTTCGAATATTGGCTCTTTAGTGGAGGCTCTAAAGCTTTCTAGTTTGTCTTCCTTTTTTGCCTCGAGGAGCTAGTGTTCTCACGTACTCCTCCCTTACCTAGGAATCTCTTCTCATAGTTGAACGAAATGTTGCTGCTTAACTCCTGGGTTCATGAGCCTTACAAGCCCTCTCAATCCGTCCTTCAAATCCTGGAAATTTTGCATAAAGCATTTAACAGTGCAAAAACCAAAGTTTTGAATTCAAACAACAAAACTGAAATTTTCAAACATGAAAACATGAAAACATGAACGATAGCATCTAACTAGTCTCAACGACCAGGTTGTGGGGGATGCAGGGAAATGTTGGGGCCATTAGTTGCTGAATTTTGATCTGAATGCTAGGTCTGGGGTGTTACAAATGGTATCAAAGCGGAAATCTCTCCTAATAAGATGCAGTTTAGGGACAAACGAAGCGGAAGCTGATGGGCATATAACGCATCGAGTTTAGGGGTACATGAATGAACCGAGATCACATCCGAATGAGAGGGATCATAAAGATATGAAAGTATGGTTAAGAAAGGCTTAAAATAATTGAAAGTTATTACTTATACTAACAAAGTGCACCTTCTTTTTCGATGGTTCAATCATGAGAACTTCACAGTTAAGCGTGCTTAGCTTGGAGCAATTCTATGTTGGAAGACGTCTTAGGAATTTTCCTAGGATGCTTATGAGTGAGGACAAACATGCTGAAAGAACCAATATGATGCACATAGAATAGGCAACAACGATTAGCGACGTGATAGCCAATGTTGCAAGCAGCTATCAGATTTGGTCGGATTTGGAAGGATTTTAAACTTTAAAAGTTGTGCTTCAACTTTTACAAGTTGTAAAAATGAGCAACATAGCAACGGTTGATGGCATCGAGAAAAGCTTTGGTTTTGATCGATGGTGTTGGGCTGAGCAATGAGTGGCAACTATGGGCGAAGCTTCAAGCGTTGGGTTTGATCTCGGTAGTGGCAGTGTGGAGTTGGAGGAACATCGGGTGTCAACAACATGGGGGCTAAAACAATATGCGACATTGGGTGACCATCTGTGTAAATTGAAAGAAGATCTTGATGCGTTTGGAATGGGGTTTACGTAGGTGGAGTGTTAGGGGTTTTTTTATATTTTTTCGGAGAAAAGGAAATAAGGATAATTTTTAAAAATAATAAATAAAAATAAAAATTAGTTCTTACATGTTTAGGGATAGGTGCATTTGATCCCTAAGACTTTAAATTTTAATTTAGCCATTTTAGCTCTCATTTTTTTTTATAAAAAAAAACTATATCCATAGGGAAATTAATTATAAATGGAAAAAATATCAAACTATTTACAAATATAGAAAAATTTTAGCGGTAGACTGTGATAGATTTTTATGGCTCTTACTATCATTGAGGATAAAAGTCTATCGCGGTCTATCACCTAATGATAAAAGTCTCTCGCTGTCTATCGTTGAATTTTTTCCATATTTATAAATAGTTTGACTCATATTGCTATATTTGAAAACAACTCATATCCATACTATAACTTTTGAAAACATTTTGGACTAGATTATCCTTTTAATTTTCATTTAATAATGATTGTGTCATTTCAATAATAATTTGATTCCATTATCTCATGATATTAATTAACTGTCAAACTATTATTGCAAAATAATGAAACCATTGTGTGAATTTTAATGTTAAATTAGAGAGTTAAAGCACACTAGCAATAACCTTCTTTATTTATTTATTTATAATTATTTGTCTCAAAAAAGTAATCCTTTTATTATTACTAGTAATGAACACGTGTGCACGTGAAATTGTCTAAATTTTTAATTTAAAGTTTTAAAATAATATTTAATTGTCTAAGGAAAAAATTCAATGCAAATATATACTATAACATACACAAATATTGTATTTTCTAAAACTACAACATAATAAGTAAAACAAAAACAAACTCATAAATTAAATTATCTACGCTATAACTATAAGCATCCTATGTGGAATGTAAATAAAATTTGATGTCATGAGAGAAATAAAATAGTACATATAAAAATAATTTTATTTTATTTGTCCCTCGAAGCTAGTTTTTTATCTTATATTTTTCTCGTTTTTTTAGTCTTTTTTTCAAAAGAAACAAATTCTTTAATTATTTTTATTTTTTTAATCTCTCTAAAATTTTTCTTCCTCTTTCTAACTTTTTTTCTTTATAATTTTTTTTTAACATTTTCTAAACTCCATTTTCAAAACTTACTTACAATTTATAAAATAGTTCACTTGTTCTACTAACTTTTTCTAGTCATTTTTTTTAATTTTGTAAACAAATGTATTTATTATTATTATTATTATTGCACACATGCATCTTACCTCGTAAGTCTAAAAATGCAACAGTTCGATATGTAACTACCTTAATTGAGTTTGTGATAGTCGCAACCCATTGATATCAATTGTACCTATTGAACTCAAAAGACACATGCATTTGAAGAATCATGTCCCATCTTGAAGAATTGCATAATTTGCGCCTATCTCAACAGACACTACACTCAAAGAGTTGTGTCCCATCTAGGAAGGGTAAATTAAGGATTCAATAAAAATGTAGTGGCAAAATGGGGAGATAAAGATTCCTTATACCACCCTTTATATATAATATAGATTATTATTATTATTATTATTATTATTATTATTTGCAATACTAGCAATGAATCCTTTTAATTGGCTCCTTTGAACTTTGAACCCTCTAATCTCTAATCTATATCTATATCTATAATCTATATAAAAGTACGAATGAGTAAGAAACTTTTTTTAGACAATTTTATCCCTACGTATTTTTATAATACTTAAGTTAACCTTATAATATCCTACCTACTTTAACTCTCTCTCCACCCATAATCAACGTTTCTCTCTTTTCCACCTCTTCAAAATCTCACTTGCTCTTAATTACTTATGTCATTAACCACTTCCTCTTTCTCTCTCCACACCTCCAAAATTCACTTTTCTCTCTCAACTTGGGATCAAAACTCCAACCTTAACTATTTTCTCTCGAGTTACTTCTCTCATTAACCTCAATTAATTTTCTCTCTAATTATTCTCTTATTTGCCATCTTTTTTACCACTCATTCACATTCCTCTCTCAAATTTATCTCTCACACCCTTTCACATTCACCCTTTCTCTTTCTCATTCTTCCCTCTCTCTCACTACCCATGAAATTCCTCACTCTCTCTAATTTTTTAGTATAAATATCTTCTCATATTCTCTCCTTTATGCCCACATCTTCTCCCTTGCTCTTTTATGTATTCACAAGTCACAACCTTGCTCTTTTATGTATTCACAAGTCACAACTAAAAGCTAGGTGGAGATTAAAAAAAAAAAAAAACTTTAGCAAAAGTAGTTTTGAAAACCTTCAATTTCAAAATTTGTGAAATAATCATCATTATTGGATTAAAAGGGATGATCGAGAGGAACGATGGTGGAAGACACATAGAGCTAAAAACATCTCTTCAAATTGAAGATTTGCTTTCTTTTTACAAAATTAAAGCTTATGTTATCTAAATCAAGAAATAATCAAATGATTTCAAGGATATGTGTTTTGTTTTGGAAAAAATAATGATAGGATGAATTATACTTTCTTTTTGCATTTACTTATTGATAAATTAACAATATAATTGTATGTTTTATTATTATCATTTAATTATATTTGTTTTTTTCTTTGTATTTATCCCTCTTAATGCTACCTTCAAGATTTCACTTTTTTCTATCTTGATTTATGTTGCAAGCACTATGTTTTCTCAATTTCCTTCATTTATTGTTGAATACATTAAGGCTATTATAATTTATAATGTAATTTTTAGATATTCAAATGAAAACATTTAAAAAAATCGATAATAGATCATTATTAATTACATACCACGATTTTTCCTTCTTAGTTGTTTTTACATATATATATATATAGTTGAGTAAAAATTATGAACTCAATTTTTTTTTAGTAAAATCAAGTTTTATTGAGTAATAATTTCTCTCTCATTATTCTTCATTTCTCCGAAGTTACTTCTTTATCCTTTTAGTGTCCTTAATTTTCATCATTCCTTCTTTCGATTTCCAATTATTACTTTTTAATTTTTATTTCATCTTTTTAAACTTCAATGTACTACTTTACTACAATTTCTCTTTCTCTCTTGGTTTCTATACTTATTAATTTCTTTGTTGGTTCCTTCTTATACATCCTTTCTTATTCTAATTCTTATTTACTTATTTATTTTTATTATATATTGATGATAAATATTAAATTGTACTTAAGAAAATAGATCATTATTAATTCATAAAGAAAAAATACTTTCAATTTGACTATTAAAAAAACAGGATATTTGAAGGAAATATACACAATAAAGTTATTTAAAAAGAAAATTACTACATGGATCGTACGGATGGTGGAGAAGGACGATATAACCTTATCATTTTAAAAATACCTCAACTATCTTCACTTAAACTTTTTTTTATATTTAATATTTAATTATTAATTATTCATTCATCTTTCTCTCTCTCCCCCACTCACCATTAAGTTTCTCCGTCTTTCTGTCTCTCAATTACTCATATCTCTCTTTAACTCTCCTACCTATCCAAATTCCTAAAATGAAATAAAAAAATAAAAAGTAAACTTAGAAAGACATATAGCATATGAAAAGTTAGAAGGTAAAAAAGAACATTTATTTTATAGAAAACAATTAAAAAAATAATGATCTTACATTAATTATAATTAATAATACAATTTAAAAAAGTTTAGCAATTCAAAAGTTTTGTAATAGTCCTCCAACTTCTACCACTATATAAGACTTTTCTCTTACTTTCATCTACAAACATGGATTCTCTTCTTCTTAGGTTGTTATTCTTTGTTCCTCAATATTATTTTTTATAAAATATTTTTCTTTAAAAAGTAAAAACTATGTGGATTAATATTTTCTTCAACTAAATAAAATTTATAAAATTTGCTAAGCTAGAATATGAAAAGGCAAACAAAAAATATTTAGTTAATTTATTTTTTAAATTGTAATTATACAATTGTATACAACCTTACCTATTGTTCGACGAGATTTTCGAAGAAATTTAATTCGTGGAATTTGAATTTCGTATTTGTATTAACTTCAGTATCTGTGGGTACAATCTCTAATATTTGATCCCTTGATCCTTCCTCTCAAAGAAAAGTAAACACGTGCAACTTGAATTCTTAAGATCTTCTATAAGACTTTGCTCTCAAGGTCTTCAACACTAGAGTCTTCTATTCTTCAAGTCTCTAGAACTTTAGTGCTTTGGACCCTCGATCTTTAGCTTCATTGGAATTTTGGGGATTCAATCTTCAGAGCTTGTAAGCTTGGCAGCTTCGGTCTTCAGATTTTGAGCTTCAGTCTTCAATTCTTTAGAATTTGGATTTCCAGAGCTTCAACACCTTTTCTTTAATCTTCCTCCTCTCTCATGAAGAAGGAGACCATCAATTTATAGGGGTTTTTTCGTGGGCTTGGGCCAACTTGCTTTTGGGCCATTGAGCTTGGGCCCGACTTTCTCTTTGGTTTGGGCTAAAGTTGGATTTGGGCCCAATACTTTCTTTAGCCCAAAAATGTTCAAAATTTCTTCTCCAACAAATGCCCCCTTTTCGAAATTTACACACATTCATGTGAGTGAACTTCGAAAACATTGAAGTTGAATCTTACCTGTAAGTCATATGCTCCTTGTCAATGGAATTTAGGAACAAATTTAGGAATACAACCAAACTTTATCAATGGAAGTAAATTTTGGAGTATGACCAAACTCTAATTTACTTTGAATTTAAGGTTTTAATCCATCAATTGATTTGATTAGAAGGATAAAAACCTAAATTTGTGTTTTGCATTTGAAGTATTTGGAGTGTACTAAAATTTAAATTTAGGACGAACACGACAATTTTTTTTTTTTTGGTATTTCATGTAAAATTCGAACTCAATGTGCAAAAATTGACTAATTATGGGTATAAATTTTAAAATCCGAATTAAAATCCAAAAGGTGATTTTTGAACTTGAAGCTTAGATGGTTTGGATTTTTGCTAAAAAAAAATCGGATTTGAGATTTGGGTAAAGTTAAACTAAGATTTTAGAGGTTTGGGGATTTCTAAATCGGTTTGGATACCAAAAGAAAAAAGAAAATTTCCTGAATCGCTCGCGAGAATCCCATCGTCGTTTGGCTATATATACCTGAAGGTGCGATGCTTCCATCATTCTCAACTCGCTCTGCCTTCACCACCCACTTCTGCTATTGAAAACTACCAGACACTACTGGAGTACCGCGCCGAAATAAGGCAATTCTGCTGCTTTTATCGGAAGTCGCGGAATGCCGCTGGAGGTGAATCGTCGTCTCGTTGCTATTTTTTCGTTGGGTAACTCATTCCACCGAAGCTTCGTCGATCACCGCAAGTTTGAGAACAATGCATTTTTTGCTGGAGCGAGCATGAGTTGCGACGGGAAGGCGAGACAACGTGAGACCGACAGTCGGGAGAGAGCGAGAGTTTGAGCGAGAGAGCGGGAGAGCGAGAGCTGAGCGAGGGGGAGCGAGAGCTGAGCCAGAAAGTGGGTGGGCGAGAGTTTTTTTTTGTATTATTATGATTATTTTGCTCTAATCACTTATTCTCGTTGTTTGCAGGCTAACTTGCATCTCAGCAGAACAACTCTCTTTTCTTTTTCGGGCTCACAAACCTTCAAATTGTACTTGCCAATGGTTGATTTAACATCTCCACTACGGACTCAATGCGTGACGACTTGAATTATTAATTTTTCTTCTCGTTGTTTGCAGGCTAACTTGCATCCTAGCAGAACAACTCTTTTTTTTTTTTTTTCGGGCTCACGAACCTTCAAATTGTACTTGCCAATGGTTGATTTAATGTCTCCACTACGGACTCGATGCATGACGACTTGAATTATTAATTTTTCATCTCCCTATTGCTTTAGTGCATGAAGATCTGAGTTACTGGCTCACTGCCTCTCTGCTGACTTAGCACATGAAGATTTAAATTGTTGATTCGCCGTTTCCCTACAGGTAGGGACGACCTCGGAGCTCTGAACTATTAAGTAAGGGATGAGCCCAGGAAGATCTTAGCGACTATGGCTCGTCGTCATCCTACAGATAGGGATGACCCTAGGTCTCTAAACTATCGAATTAGGGATGAGCCCGGGAAGAACTTAGCAATTTGAAGGTCTTAGCGACTAAGGTTCACCGTCACCCAACAGGTAGGGATGACCTTGGGTCTCTGAACTATTGAATTAGGGATGAGCCCGGCAAGATGTTAGCGATTTGAAGGTCTTAGCGACTGAGGTTTGCAGTCACCCTACAAGTAGGGATGACCCTGGGTCTCTAAACTATTGAATTAGGATGAGCCTGAGAAGATCTTAGCGATTTGAAGGTCTTAGCGATTGAGGTTTGCCGTCACCCTACAGGTAGGGATGACCCTGGGTCTCTAAACTATTGAATTAGGATGAGCCTGAGAGGATCTTAGCGATTTGAAGGTCTTAACAACTGAGGTTTGCCATCACCCTACAGATAGGGATGACCCTGGGTCTCTAAACTATTGAATTAGGGATGAGGCCAGGAAGATCTTAGCGATTTGAAGGTCTTAGTGACTGAGGTTCGCCGTCGCCCTACAGGTAGAGATGACCCTGGGTCTCTGAACTATTAAATTAGGGATGAGTCCGAGAAGATCTTAGCGATTTGAAGGTCTTAGCGACTGAGGTTTGCCGTCACCCTACAGGTAGGGATGACCCTAGGTCTCTGAACTATTGAATTAGGATGAGCTTGGGAAGATCTTAGCGATTTGAAGGTCTTAACGACTGAGGTTCGCCATCACCCTACAGATAGGGATGTTGGGTCTCTGAACTATTGAATTAGGGATGAGCCCGGGAAGATGTTGATTTGAAGGTCTTAGCGACTGAGGTTTGTTGTCACCCTACAGGTAGAGATGACCCTGGGTCTCTGAACTATTAAATTAGGGATGAGCTCGGGAAGATCTTAGCGATTTAAAGGTCTTAGCGACTGAGGTTCATTGTCACCCTACAGGTAGGGATGGCCCTAGATCTCTGAACTATTGAATTAGGGATGAGCCCGGGAAGATGTTAGTGATTTGAAGGTCTTAGCAATTGAGGTTCACCGTCACCCTAATGGTAGAGATGACCTTGGGTCTTTGAACTACTGAATTAGGGATGAGCCTGGGAAGATCTTAGCAATTTGAAGGTTTTAGCGACTGAGGTTCGTCGTCATCCTACAGGTAGGGATGACCCTAGGTCTCTAAACTATTGAATTAGGGATGAGCCCAGAAAGATCTTAGCGACCATAATCTTGGCCCTAGGATTGGGCAGTCGCCTAGGAGTGGTGACGTTGTGATGTCAATATCAGGGGCGGACAATTTTTTTTTTCAATGTTTTTTTTTCTTGGAATATTTTCACGTGTGCTTCACCATTTAAAACTTTCATGTCTCTATTTCTTCTAGATCGAGTAATCAAGACCTAACTTCTTATGGTGACGTTTTCCTGCAGGACAATGGTTTACTTTGCGGAGCACGTCTCATCTGGGAAAACGCAGCTCGTGATCCTTGTAGAGAGGCACAAACCTACAAAGAGCGGACTTAGCTTTGCTGTGGAGGCTCCCTTAACTAGTTCTTTTTGAGATATCTGGCCAGAGTTAAATGACGAAATGACCCTGGCCGAACTGTTTCTTGAGGTGCCTTTTCATCAAGGGGAAAAGGTGTGGATCCTAAGGTCTCCAGTTCATGACACAACCCCTTCCCCGGTCGATTGTTAACTCTCGGACGGTGGATGCTCGAAGGGGAGAACCATTGGAACACCATTGTGAAAGTCTCTAGTGAATTCACTTTTACCGACTGCTACTGGGAATGGCTGGAGCTTATAATTAGTCGGAATGAACGGTTTCTTCACAACGTTCGTTTGTTTAATGCGATGATGGCCTCTTCATATACATATGATTGCAATAATGACGTGGTTCAGACCTTTTATGAGGCTTGGTCTCCGTCTACTAACACTCTCCATACCATGGTAGGCGAAATATCCATTTCTTCATGGGATCTATGGTCGCTTGAGGGTCTTCCAATTAGGGGGACTTTGTATGAGGAGGTCTTTCCTTGCTATAAAGAATTAATCGGCTCACGAGAGAAGAGAAGATATCTCCCAAAGACTTGTGAGCATCTATTTGCAGCCTACTATTCGATAGTTTACTCCCAGAGGAAAGACCGTGCATCATCCTCAAAAATGACTCCCAAGTAACTATAAGCTCTTAGATTTCATTCTGGTTTCTTGGGGCTTGAAAATATGATAAGCCTCCTGCACAAAAACAAAGGAAGGCTTTCCCGCTCTCGGTCCATTCATAACCCGGATGGTGCAAAAATCAAGTATTGAGTCTGGTCAACTAGGGAAAATATGCGATTAAAGGAACTTGGAATAGAAGACACCTTAAGAGACAAGACATATCTGGCCGCTTTCTTGTCCTATTGGTTGTGTCTTTTCGTGTTCCCCCAAAAGGGAGCTTTCCTTCGCCTAGGAGTTTGTAAAGTTGCTACCACGATGGCTGATGGGAAGTCTTACAGCCTTGCTATTCCAGTCCTAGCCAATATATATCATGGTCTAGGGCTGATTACAGAAGCTACCAACCCAATTAGACGTATGGACTTTCACTTTCCTATGCATTATGTCCACGGTTGGCTGGCCCATTACTTTAACACGCATTACATCGTTCCTGTGGATGTGCGGGGTCCCAAGATGGCCAATTTTTCTGGAGAAGGTGGCTCAATCTATTTCGAGGAATATGAAGCCTGAGAGTTGGTCCATAGAGGTGCAAACATCCAATGGTATGTAACTATCTAGGGCTGAAATAGGCATGAGCGCTTGATTGATGATAATGACTTATCGTCTCAACATTCTTGCCAAATTTCCAACATGCGATCCGGTTATGTATCGTCCCGGTGTGGAGATACCTTGATACTAAATCATACAGTCCTTATCGATTTGGGTGGCAGTTTGGATTTTATCAAGACACTCTTAATGATATACGGGGAATGCCCCCTACCGCTACACTTAATAACATATTATATTACTTCAGGGTTTGTACGAGGCGTAACACATTATCCTAAGTGTTCTTGCCAGCTCGCAAGTTGGAGCCACGTAACCATGTTACGTCACAATACAGAAACTGGTGGCTATCAGAACATGGGAGTTATTTTGATGATAACATTCATCAACTAGTAAGTAATGCTATTCCTCCCCCATCGCAACCCCGTCTACCCAAGAACAAAGGGGCCAACCAAGGTGGTAAACAACTTCGTCTTATCGAAGAAGCGATTCGTACCTCTCAAGATGATGATGCGACTCATGTGAAAGGGAGTCACAGTAGTACCGATGATCATCATTGGAAGAGACCCCCGAAGAAGGTGAAAGCATCCTGCGATAATTTTTTTTGAAGGGATTCCAAGTGCTTCAAGACTCCCTAGTGCTACTATACCGTTGGTATGTATGCTTTCTTCTCCAATTCTCTTTGTTCTCTTCGTTACTAGGTAATTTATGTTTTCCTTTTTCCTTTTTTATTTTTTTGTAGTCTCCCTCGAGTCCTCACCTTCAAAAGCTTGCGGAGCGAACAGTGAAGAATCTTTAATGGGACCTTATAATTTGGATTCATCCATGGACAAGGTCGGTACTTTTACATTACCGATAGCTAAAGCAATTGAACCACCCTTACGACTTGGTGCTATTTTAGAAGACATTCGACTCGGTAAAGAGAAAGTAGGTATTGAGAGTGTTGAAGTTTTAACCTTTCCACTTGAAGAAGTCGGTTGTTCTAAAGCCCTCTTCATAGAGAAAACCATGCCCCCTCCTAATCCGCTCAGAATTTCAGAACCGACCCAACGCGTCTGCAAAGAACCGAATGTTGGAAATCTTGAGGCTTCTCTATATTGCAGCGATGTAGTAGTTTTGAGTTTTTATCGACAAGCAACACTATCCCTGTGGGAAAGCGTTCGGGATAAGATTGTGTGTACTTCATTTGAACAGGTTTTGTATCTCAGATCGGAAGACACGAAGGTATTCTCTGGAATTTTGAAGGTTCATGCAAAGAATTTGGCTCTGCTTCAGGAGTTTGTGGACAATTATCTTAAGAGGGTGGAAAATTTCTATGCGCTACAGTCCTCGTATTCTGCGCAATTATCTTCAATTGACAAAGATCATCAATTGGGAGAGAAAAAATCTCGCATGAAAGAAACCCTCACTTTGATCTTCCAACTACGAGAAGAGGATAAAACCATTCGAGAGCAAGCTGCGCAGTTAGCCTCAGAAAAGAAAGAATTAGAAGTCAGACTTCAAAAGGTCAATACCGAATATGGGAAACTTTTGAGCTTGTGTGGTGAGAAGAAGAAGGTCTTAGGCAGGAGTGAACTTGAAGTCGCCAAGATGCAAGAAGAAATCAATACTCTTAAGAGCACTCCTACTATAACCGATGAAGGTGTCGAGGCTTTTGCAATAGTTCGAGATAACATGAAAATTGCACACGAAGAGTTAAAGAACTTCAAGTGAAGGCTTTGATTCTATTAAATTCTTTCCTTTTTTTTTCATTTTTTTATTGTTACTCTTCATATGTAACCACAAAGATTCTGATTCAATGAAGAAAATTTCTTTTTTTTTTTTCTTTTTGATGTGACTGCACTTAAAAAATTGTAAGCTGCCTACATACCCTTTTATAATAACAGGATCAAGTCATAACATAGTTCATTACGAATATGTTCATATATATATATATATTTTTATGTAGTCGTTCGCCTTTTAAGCTCATGCGAGTCGATTCTTAAACAATCTTGGTCGACGATCTTGTACGCTCCGTTTGTGTAGACTTCTTTAACAACATAGGGTCCGTCCCATTTAGGTGTGAACTTATTCCCCGTATGTCTCGTGGTGATGATAGGTCTTCTTACAGCTAGTACTAAGTCACCAGTCTGAAATGATTAAGGTTTCACATGTTTGTCGAAAGCTTTAGACATTCGTACTTGATAACATTCCAATGCCTGTTGAGCCTCGAGTCTCTTCTCATCAAGTGTTTCCAGCTCTTGAAGACGTAATTTGCATTGTCTTCAGTAGTTAGTCCTTCTTGAAGCGTCATTCTCAACGATGGAATTTCCCTCTCTAATGGAAGAACAACTTTTACTCCATAAACCAGAGAATATGGTGTGACTCCTGTGGGAGTGCAATGAGTAGTTCGGTAAGCCCATAGGACTTCCCCGATCTTTTCCTGCCGATCCCTTTTCGTCTCAGAGACTACCTTTTTTAGAAGATTACATAAAGTCCTATTGAATGCTTCTGCCAGTCCATTCGCTGCGGCATTGTACATGGAAGACTTGTACTGCTTAAATTTAAAATTTTTGCACAACTTGTCCATCAGACTATTGACAAACTGTCTTCCATTATCTATGACAATACGATGAGGGAACCCGTATTGATAGATGATGTGCGTGCAAAAAAAACTTACAATTTTCTCCTTTTTTGCTTCTCTCAAAGGCACAACTTCAGCCCACCTTGAAAAGTAATCTGTTCCAGCAAGAATATAAGAGTGTCCGCTCGACGACTTAGGTGTAATAGGTCCGACTAGATCGAGTCCCCAAGCTTCAAACGACCATGAAGCTACTGTCGGATGAAGAGGCCCTGGCGGCTGATGTATAAAATTTGCATGAAATGATAAGCTTCGCATCGCTTTGCATACTGCATGGAGTCATGCACCATTGTGGGCCAATAATAACCCATTCTTTTCAATTGATGCTAGAATTTTGGTTCGGACTGATGAGCGCCACAGACCCTTGAATGTGCTTCATCTAGGGCTCGTGCAGGTTCTTCTTTCCCTAAACATTGAAGAAAAAGGCCTTCATACAAACGTCGATAAAGCGTATCATTATAGTAGATAAATCGAGCAGCTCTTCTTCGTATCCCAATTCTATGTCGAGGGTCTGTGGGAAGCTTCCCGTGTTGCAGATAATTTATAAGGCTTTGTCGCCAATCTTCCTCTTCGATCACATAAACGGATATGGTACCAGTTTCCTCATATTGTTCTTTGATCGGCGGAATGACCCACTTTTGATAAAGAGAGATGTTTATAGGAATGTCACTTGTGATTTTCAAGGCAGTAGCAAGGTTTGCAAGTGCGTCCGCTTTCCTATTCTCTGACCTCGGTATATGTTCAAGTATTATGCCTTTGAACTTATGCATTAGCCTTCTAGCAAAAATAAAGTAAGGCTTTAAATCCTCATGTTTCACATCATACCGGAGCGAGAGCTGACTTATAATTAGCTTTGAGTCGCCGTAAATTTCAATGTACGTTATCCTGATCTCCAAAGCTATTTGCAGACCGATGCTAAGTGCTTGGTATTCAGCAACGTTATTTGAACATAATTCACCAAGCGTGAAGCTATACGGTAACATGTGCCTTTCTGGGGAAATGAAGATAATGCTGACGCCTGCTCCACTTCTCTGTGCTGCACCATCAAAGTACATGGTCCAAGGCTCCATGCTTTGGACATAAAATACTTCTTCGTCGTGCAAGTCTTCACACAGTTTCTAATCCGACGAAATCAGATGATTAGCCAAGAAATCTGCCAGTGCTTGACCCTTCACCGCCTTTTGAGATACAAACACGATATCATATTGCTAAAGTATAACTGCCCATTTAGCGAGGCGTCTCGTGATGACTGGCCTAGACAGGACATACTTGATTGGGTTGGCTTTTGCTACCAAGTGTACAATGAAGGCTTGCATGTAGTGTCTCAACTTGTCTATCACAAAGAACAAAGCAAGACACATTTTCTCAATTGAAGAATAATTTAGCTCAGCTCCTGTCAAGGTCCTGCTTAAATAGTAGAGCGCACATTCCTTACCCCTCTCCTGTTCTTGTGCAAATAACGCTCCGACTGATCTTTCTTGAGTTGCTATGTATAATATCAACGGTTTTTCAGTAGTCGGTGCACTCAAGACCAGCGGGTTAAGCAAATACTTTTTTATATTGTCAAATGCATTTTGGAATGCTTGGTCCCACTCAAAGGCTGTATCTTTTCTCATCAATCTCTGAAAGGGTTGACATCGACCTGCAAGATTAGATATAATCCTTCTGATGTAGGCTACGCGACCCTAAAGACTTCTTAACTCATGCAAATTTTTTGGACTTGGCATTTTCTAGATGACATCAATTTTAGATTGATCAATTTCTATCCTACAGTGCCTCACAACAAACCCCAGAAACTTTCTTGAAGTCACACCAAAAGCACATTTAAGAGGGTTCATCCTTAATTGATACTTCCTAAGCCGCTCAAAGACAAGTTTCAAATCTTCTAGATGGTCATGTTGTTTTCGGGATTTTACCACCAGATCGTCCACATAACATTCAACATGCTTATGTAGCATATCATCGAAGATCTTTTGCATAGCCCGCTGATATGTAGCACCCGCATTCTTTAATTCGAAAGGCATCACCTTGTAACAATATATACCTTTTGGAGTTCGAAACACCGTTTTCTCCTCGTCTTCCAAAGCCATTCGTATTTGATTGTAGCCTGACGACCCATCCATGATTGATAAGGCCTCGTGTCCCGTGGTGGCATCCATCATGATTTCTGTGATGGGTAAGGGGAAATCATCTTTTGGACATGCACTATTCAAGTCACAAAAATCAACACAAACACGTAGTTGGTCGTTCCTTTTCCTTACGGGGACGATGTTGGCTATCCACGTTGGATATTTGACTTCACGAATAAACTCAGCCTCAATTAGTTTGTTAACTTCCTCCTCAATTTGAGGAATGAGTTCTGGCCAGAAGCGCCGTTAAGCTTGCTTGATTGGTCGATACCCAAGCTTAATTGCTAGGCGATGGACTGCCACTTTTGGATCAAGCCCAGACATTTCTTTATACGACCAAGCAAAGACATCTTTGTTACATGGGTAAGCTCACATACTCTCTTTCTTCCTCATCGGTCAGTTGTGCACTTATGAAAGTTGGACGAGGCTCCTCTATTGTGCCAAGGTTGACTTCCTTTAACTCATCAATCGTTGATTGACCACCGTCCTCAAATGGTGACTGAGCTTCTTCTGCCTCTTCCTCAAGCACCTCAGGCTCTGATGCTTCTTCTACTGTGACATGGCAGCAATTTGTCACCTCTTCTTCATCTTTTGGGTCGTTCTTTTTAGGTTGAGTGATGATGATCGTGTCGCTTTACTTTTAACAAACCCTTTGTATTTACTGAAACAAGCAATTTTCTTTTCATTCTTGATGGAACAGCACTACGGATTTTTTCGTCACTTACCTCGCACGCTTTGCTGAAGATTGGTGTAAGGATCGTTTTTGACTTCTTGTTGTGGTGATGCTTAATCTCTCGAAGGCAGATGCTTGTGGGGTGGTAGTTGGGCACACATTATTTATCTTCTTTGAGGTTACACTTAACCTCTGAAACGTTGAAAGTCGAGTATGGTCAGAAGTTGAAGGTCGGTCTTTATCTTCACCCTCAAGCATACTCAGCCTTTGAAAAACTGACGAACATGCTACAGAAGGAGTAATGCGACTGAAGGCAGACGTTCTCTGATCTTCACTTCTCTTCTCTTCTTTAGATTCATTGCTTTCTTCCACAGTAATGTGACATGCATTTGTAATCTTTGCTTTCCATTTTTTGGTTATATGAACCGGCTTTGGGGGATTATATCCAAGTTCGGCCCTTGAATAAGGGATAGCATATCCTTCTTTCTGCAGCTTCTTTGAGTAGGGGAAAGTTCAGGTCTTTCATCAAATATCTTTAGAGTTTTAAACTCAGTATGAGCTGTGAAGTCATAACCCACCTTTGCCAGTGGCTTATATGCCTTTGGATCGAAACCATCCTTTGTTCGTTTTTCTGGCAGAGTTACTTTAGCTTCTTCTGTCTCAGTTTTTTTAACGCCACTCTTATCCACTTGGTAAGTGGTGTAGTGAAACTTTCTTGCGTAGAGACAGAGGAACATAGTGTAAGACGAGAGATTTTGCATCCTTTTCTTGTGTGTTTATCTTCCCTTCGTTCTTTGACATTTCAAGCTTAACTTGGGTGACTGGCTCATCGTTTCCTCGACTGCTGAAAGCATCCACTTCGCTCAACTTCTTTATCATAACCATTCGTTGCTCGGGCCTATAGAAGCCTTTGGCCACTGGAACTTCGGTCGATATGTGTCACACCCCCTCCCGGATTACCTACCTATCCTGAAAGGGAATGTGAAGACAATAAACATCACCCCTCTTGTGACGCATATTGTCCCATCTTACATAACTTCCTGTGCACACATTTCATACATATACATTCATAGAAATCAGCCCTACTACACATGATCATAATATAACAATCCTTCCTGTACAGAGTACACTTTTATCATATAACATAATTAAACTTCCATAGATCCACCATACATTTGTACAAAACCACATTACGATCCCCACTCTTTACACAACTTGATCTACATGCCACCTAAATAAGGTTATATACAACGTACAACTCTCAGACGTGACTGAATTTCGAGAACTCGAGACTTAGATAGGGTGAGCTGAAGTAGGCTAAGCACCGGGAACGTCCTTGCTACCTGGGAGGAAAAGAAAACAACGAAAACGTGAGCTAAAAGCCCCGTGAGTGATTAATTTTGTAAAACTATCATTTGTTCAAAAACAGGCATGTCAAAATCATAATAACGCCATAAACGTAAACGTGATTCAAATAATCATTTTTGTAAAATCATAATTTCAACAATGTAAACAAATCACATATGTTAATGCCAAAATGATCGTATACGAAAAATAATTCATTTTCATAACTTTCCCTTAGTCAGGGCGGAGCAAGACTTAACGCACCCGCGTCGAAAACATCCTTAGTTGAGGCGGAGTAAAACTCAACGCACTCAACGTCGATAACAATCCTTAGTTGGGGTGGAGCAAGACTCAACACACCCAACGTCACAACCTCCATGTGCATATAGGAATATGGCGGGTTGCCCAAGTACCTTCTACGAGTCCTTCAGTACTGGGTCCCGGGGAAACTCACATGCCTTCTCATGTCCTTCAGCATTGAGCCTCCTCTAAAACATTTTAGAAACCGGTATTATACGTAAATAGTTCACATGAAAATCTTTCATGAAAATCAAATATATCACGATAAACAACATTTCAAAACATGCCATTCAACATCTTATAGAAACGGATAAAACATGCATTGTGAACAATATCATCAAACATCATGCTTTTCAAGAAAATAGATCATCTCAAAGCCATATCTCATAAGAAAAACCAAACTAAACATTTTCAATAAATTTCGTTTTCAAAGAAAGAAAAGTGTCACTCACAACTTGTCCTTAGGCCCTGAGCGGATTATATGCCTTTCCGAGCTCTTCTTGGCCTGTAAATACACATTCCTCACATTACGTTTTCCTTAACTTCCTTTACATGATCATTAAATGTGCATACTTAAATTCAAATCATGATTCACCACCGAGACTCCCTTTCTTTCCTAAAGTACACATAATAAGCGAGATTCTATGTCTCTAGTGAGATTACCAACGAGATTTCACCTTACTAGTGAGTTTACCAACGAAATTACACAACAGGTCACGGCACTAGCGACACTAGCATAAGCGAGACCAGCGAGACTACCTGAGGAGCGATACCGAGCGAGAGCCAGCGAGATTTGTGAGAGAAAAACCTTCTTTGCACGACTAGCGAGACTAGTGTTGCTACTCACGCTCCAATTCCTCAGTGTTACCTGCTTCCAAACGACATCCGACAGCAGAGTTTCCTCCTTTCCTGTTTGTTCTCACTTCTGTCAATTCAAAGTCATATTTTCAGCCAGATTTAGAACTTCTTTCCTTCTACAAACTTGTAGAGAAACATGTTTTCTAGCTTACCTCAAAATTTCGTGGCTTAACTCATCCTGGTTCGTCAGATATTGCAAGTTTTCTTCGCGCTACTCCAGATTGCACCGAAATTTTGTATCAGTAACTTCCAGCTAAAAGTTTACATGTTTTTATTCCATTTCAACTCAGGCATCCTTCATAAAATTTGTTCAAAATTGAGTTAACTTACTAACCTTAAAATTTCAGCCCAAAATTCTACCTCTTCAGCTCGACATTCACCAAACACCAGACCTGGTTCGAGCTATGCGACAGTAGATGAAGCTTCTGTTTCAGGTTCAGTTTTACCATGAAATCGTCCAAAACCTTGCACGAAATTTCCCTAGGACTCTTCTTCAACCTCTCCACGACATGCAGCTGAAAGATAGCATAGAAATGAGTTTGGAAATGAAGAGAAATGAGTCGGCAAAATTTTCCTTTCAACAAAACTATAATCGACTTCTCCATCCTTATCTTCTTTTTTCTTTCTTTTTTTCTTTTTTTCTTTTTTTCTTTTTCTTCTTTCTTTTTTTTTTTTTTAATTCCCTCTTTGTCTTCTTTCCCTTTTGGTTTCCTTTTCTTTTTTTTTCTTCTCTTTTTTTTTCTACAAAATAAGATTATTAATTTTAATTCCCTTAAAGCTTTTGAACGTGCTTACCAATTAGGTGCTTACAATATGACTTCGCTAATATCATCACTTTTCATGTAGAACTTTGCGTTAGCGAAATGAGATTCAGCTTCTGAAAACGGTTTGGTGTCGGCATCAACTTTCCTAATGCCCTGCTGATAAGACTTAAAGCACTGATGGAGCGTGGACATTACAACTCCGTTTTCATGAATTCAGGGACGTCTTAACAATAGTATGTATGTAGTTCTTAAATCGATCACATGAAATAGGGTATTTGCTCTTAAATTCCCTGTGACGAGCTTAAGGCGAATCATGTCTATCGCTCGCTGTCCTCCTTGATTAAAGTCTTGAATCACTAGCTTGCTGGTGGATAATTCATCCATCGAAATGCCTAGCTGGTTCATAGTCGATTTTGGCATTAAGTTGATAGCTGATCCATCATCAATGAGGATTCGACTAAGCTTTTGATCTCGAACGTATCCAGACACAAATAAAGGTCTATTATGAAGTTTTGATCCAAGTAACAAATCTTCGTTAGTGAATAATATCGCTATGCAACATGAAACACATGTGTTTGCTTGAGAAGTAGAAGTAGTTGGACGATTGTCACCTTTTAATATTTCGACCAGTGCATCCTTGGTCTCTTGTGGGAGTGACAACAGATCATTTATGCTGAAAGATGGTAATTCTTCCGATTGGGTTGTTGCCTCTACCGTATTTGAAGGAGCGCCATCTTCTTCCATCGTATTAACGACGTGACACGCAATAGTTTCAATTGAAAAACTCTTTGGAAAGAAGTCTTTCAAGGTTATCGGTTGTCGAGGTCTTTTCATACTCGACCTTGTTTTTCTTTTTTGGGTCTTACTTTATCTTTTATGGTTTCGGTATGAACTTGATTCTTTCTGAGTAAAATTTTGTTTATGTTTCTTTCAACGGGTTACCAACGTCCATCTTTCATCTATAACTTTCACTTGTTCTTCTTTCTCCTGTAAGTTAATTTTCTGAAAGTCGGTCTTCCCTGTGGCCTATAATGTCGGATATATAATGATCGGCTCCAAAGATCCAAACTGGATTAAACTCCTTGTCGTAAACATGAGGATGTTCGGATGAATCATTACTGCAGCGTGATTTGTCTGCGCCACGTCCTTTAGGTCCAGCTCAATTTTTCTTTCTTGAGCCAATTTCAAAATTAACTCCTTCAATGCAAAGCATTTTTCCACCGGATGGCTAACAACTCGATGATATTTGCAGTAATTGGGATCGTTTACTCTCCCCAATTCTGCTGGTCGCTTACATTCGGGGAGCTCAATTAGTCGTTTCTCGAGCGACTGCTCCAGCATGTCGGGAAGATCGAAGTCTGGAAAAGGGTAAACTTTTTCTTGTCTCTCTTTCAACGTTGGTTTTCTTGCCCACATCTTGGCGTTTCTCGATTTTCTTCTCTTTAGAAGTAAACTTTAAAGGGGTCGTATTTACGACCATAGCTTCTTCAGTTGCACCATTCGATGCCTTATGGGTGCTCTTCACTTCTTTCCTTTCTTTCTTTACCTCCGGAACTAATAAATCATTACTTCCTCTATTAGCAATGCTCAACTTTATATCATGAGCTCGGGTAGCTAATTCCTCAAAGGTGCAGGGTTTTATCCCTTGTAGGATGTACAGAAGTCCCCAGTGCATTCCTTGAGTGCACATTTTGACAGCTGATAGTTCTGTTAATCTATCCTTGCAATCAAGGCTTAGTGCTCTCCGACGATTAATGTAGTCAATGACTGGCTCGCCTTTTCGCTGCTTGGTGGCAGTAAGCTCTATCATACTGACGATACGCCTAGTACTGTAGAAACGATTGGGGAATTCTCTCTCAAGCTGCTCCCAGCTATCGATAGTTTCAGGCTCCAGGTCAGTGTACCAGTCGAAGGCGTTTCGCTTCAGAGTTTGAACAAACTGTTTAACTAGCATGTCTCCTCTGGTTCCAACATTTTCACATGTTTCAATGAAGTGAGCAAGTCGCTTTGGGTTGTCTTTTCCATCGAACTGCTGGAATTTTGGTGGCTGGTACCCATTTGGCATCCTTAGGTTGTCAATCCTCTTCGTATACGGCTTGGAATACAAAAAGGAAGTATGACTAGGACCTCCATATTGAGCCTTGATGGAGTTTGCAATCATTTCTTGCAACTGTTGAACAGACAGCGAAGCAATTGAAGTTGAATCTTGGGGCTGACTATCTTGCAAAACCTTCTTCCTTTGTCATTGCTCTTGATTGCGGGTGTATGACTCGATTCAGCCGCGTCACGACTTTCAATATGATTCTTGAGGGATGCAATCTCATATTTTCTTTCTTCAACTGCCTTCAGTAGCATGCTAACTTTCTTTTCAAGCTCAGCCATTCTCTCCTCACTTGTTCCCACGTCAGCCATCATGACTGGCATTACATTTGGTTGGGATGCCTCATCGCTTGATCGTTTAGAAGCTGAGGTATGCTTGTCAAGTGTAGGATTCTTTTTTATGACAACCCCTGCTTTCAGGTCTCTTGAGATCCGCTCCCATATATTTCTCGCAATCTCAAAGGTAGGTTGCTCTTCCAATTGTATTTCCTTGGAGCGGCTGCGGGTAATCGGTCTTCTGGAAGTGTCACTTGAAGTGTTAGGAGCATTGTCTTTGGATGCTATGCCGTTTGAGATATGTCTTGTGCCGGAGAAAGAGATGAAAGGTAGAGAGTGTCCCACTGGGCGTGCCAATTTGTTCGACGAGATTTCTGAAGAAATTTAATTCGTGGAATTTGAATTTCATATGTGTATTAACTTCAGTATCTATAGGTACAATCTCTAATATTTGATCCCTTGATTCTTCTTCTCAAAGAAAAATAAACACGTGCAACTTGAATTCTTAAGATCTTCTATGAGACTTTGCTCTCAAGGTCTTCAACTCCAGGGTCTTCAATTCTTCAAGTCTCTAGAACTTTAGTGCTTTAGACCCTAGATCTTTAGCTTCCTTAGAATTTCAGGGCTTCAATCTTTAGAGCTTGTGAGCTTGGCAGCTTCGGTCTTCAGATCTTGAGCTTTAGTCTTCAATTCTTCAGAATTTGGATTTCTAGAGCTTCAGCACCTTTTCTTCAATCTTCTTCCTCTCTCATGAAGAAAGAGACCCTCAATTTATAGGGGTTTTTTTCGTGGGCTTGGGCCAACTTGCTTTTGGCCCATTGGGCTTGGGCCAACCTACTTTTGGGCCATTGGGCTTGGGCCCGACTTTCTCTTTGGTTTGGGTTAAAGTTGGATTTAGGCCCAATACTTTCTTTAGCCCCAAAATGTTCAAAATTTCATCTCCAACACCTATATACTTAATTTTAAAAGGAAAAAACCACGGGTACAAATCTAGTATATTAAAATGTCACAATCTTTGAAAAACATTTTTAGACTATAATACCCCTCAACAAATCTTAAATTAACAAGTATGCCACTTACCATTAATTAATATATTTAGTGAATTAGATATAAAACTTAATTCACATAATAGCATTTAAAAGTTCAAGTAAAACAACCAAAAATTAACTTTGTAAAAAAACTGAAAATTAACTTTGTAAAATATACGTGCATTGCTGACATTTCTCAATCAAAAGAATAATATCAACCAATAACATTTCTTGTTCTTCTTCATTTTATTTCTACGAGATTGTCATTATTCAACAATATTCCTCATATGCATGGTGAATTTTCTCAACAAATAAAAATATCATTAAATAACATACCTAATTTATTTTCTCTTTTTTATCCAACATTATATTGACCAATAAAGAGAATCATTTTCAATTTACTTTCTTTGTAACATTTTATTAACAGTATTAAATTTCAATTAAATGTTCTAAGATAATTAAATAACATATTAATAAATATCTAATTGTTGTAACGTAACCTACACGAATGCCAATTCTATATCTCATCTATAAATATAAGAATGTTGATACAAACTCTATCACGAATCGAAACTCATATTTTCTCAATTTAATTCTTAAAGCATTGTTTGGCAATTTACAGGAAGACATTTCTAAGTTCGTAATAGAGCACAATAAGTGTGTAATTTCACTTTAATGATCTCTTATCTATTTATCCAATAATTTAAAAGCAAAAAATGAGATTCTCTAATAATTGTAAAATTGATAATGGTTGATAAAGATGTATTATATATTTAGCCCTTGGATGGGGGCGTAGTATGATTCAATGAATTGAAGGTACGTTATTTCATTTTTTAAATATAAAATTTATTTTTTCAACTGATAAATGATCTAACCCTTATATTTTTGCAACAAAAAATTAAAGTAGAAATACAAATGCTATAAAAGTTTGGTGCTCGTTGAAGTCCCCCCAAATGGACGCATGAGAAGAAACTCGTTGTGATAGAAAAAAAAAAAGAAGCATGGAAGAAATTAGCTTAAGAGAAAAAAGTTAGTGTGAAGATTTTGGTCCTTTATACTTTCAATTTTGGTTTATTTTGGTTCCTATACTTACAAAAGTTTTTGTTTGGTCCTTGTAAATTTTGGTTTAATTTGACCCTTATCTATACTATCTAAAAGGGGCTATGGGGGAGAAACATTCGATTTCACTTTTTGCCCCTTTTAGTGGTTGATTATAGGGTTATTTTAGGTAATTTCATATTTAAATTATTAAAGGGAAAAATACATTTTTAGTCCCTAGGTTTTGGGTTTAATTTCTATTTTGTCCCTAGATTTTAGAATGTTACACATTTAGTACTTAAATAGCTTGGTTTCAATTTAGTCCTCAGGTTTCAAAATATTATAATTTTACCCTTGAGATTTGAGATTTGAGTTTTGTTTCAATTTGGTTCATAGATTTCAAGATTTACGTTTTTAACCTTGATTTTTTACTAAATACTCATTTTTCATCTTTAGTGTTAATGTATGTTAATAAATTTAAAATAATTAACTTAAATTTAATTAATTAAGTTTCACTATTTTTCATTACTTTTAAAATAAAAATTAAAAATTCCACTTCATAATTATTTTAAATCAATTTATAGACATTGACGTAAATGATTGAAATTAAATTTTTAACGAAAAATTGAGGTTAAAATGTAAGATCTTGAAATCTAGCGACCAAATTGAAACAAAACTCAAATCTCAAAAGTAAAATTGAAACATTTTGAAACTTAGATTAAATTGAAACCAAAATTAAAACTTAAGAACTAAACGTGTAACGTTTTGAAACGTAAAAACCAAATAGAAACTAAACCCAAAACCTAGGGACTAAAAATGTTTTTCCCTATTATTAAATAAAAAAAAAAATCTCCATATTTTTGCAATTCAAACGTAATTTTTTTTAAATATTTATTTCATATTTAAATAATTAAATTAAAAAATTCTCTTTATTTTTTGCAATTCACACGTCCAATCTCTATTTTTCTTTTTCTTTTTTTTGGCATTTACACATTAAATAAATCAATAAAAAGACTTTCCCTATTTTTGTTTTTGCATCCACTCTTAAATAATGGTAGATTTTTAAAAAAATCACACTAAATTTATACTATATTTAAAGGGGGAAGAGGGGAGAATTTTTGCCCCTAACTTTTTCAATAAATGCAATTTTACCCTCAAATTCACACCCCTTCACATGCTTTACTTACCATCCATCTATTTTCTTTTTCTTTTTCTTTTTCTTTTTTTTTCATTTAATTTTAAATCCCTTTTTGCCATTAGATTTTCCAATAAATACTAATTTGTCTTCATATTCTTTCATACTTTTTTTTTTTACCTTTATGTTTTTTATGCATTCCTCTTTTCTATTAGATCTTTCAACAATTTTATTTTGTTCTAATATCCTTTTTTTTCTCTTTTTTAATAAAACCATGTATACACCTCTTTTAACAAATACAAATCCATTCTGACAATAACTACACATGATTTTATTTTATTTTAAAAAAAAATAATTGTTTAATGATATCTTGTTTAAAAGCACGTATGAATACAATTTACCAATTCCTTCTAATGCATATTTATACCGTTCTAAAATTATTTTTTTACTATTATTTTGCTCATTTCATTTGGATTCAATGTTAATGATAAACGTTTTGAAAAAGTAAAAAATATCATTAAAGTAGATTTCAAAAGAATTGAATATTAGTCTCTTTGTTCCGAATTGTTAAGTTTTGTTATTGAAAAGGATCATGACAAGAAAATAATAGCTAAATTTATAAAATTCCACAATGTTTTAGTAGATACGACATAGTTTCATATTAAAAAGAATCTCAAATGTACATCATTATTAAAGTAATTGATAATTAAGACCATTTAAAATTATAAATGGAAACATCTTACTTCAATTTATTACTTTAATTTTCTTTTATATACAAAAATTATATTCGTTCGACATTTTATATTTCACTCTATGAAATTATGGTTCAAACTGAAGGAGTTAACAATATAGCAACAAAAGTAATTAGGATCTAAAGCACTCTAATTACGTTAATTTTGAAGATCAAACATGCTAGTTTTGAAAGCAAAAAATAAAGAAGAAGAACTTATTTATTTAAGCTCAAAATTCAAGCTGAATTATTCAAATTTCAGATCACGAACACTTCGTGTTCAACCTATAATGTTTTCCTTGTTATTCTCAGGCCCAAAAACGGATTGTGGGATCCTAAAATGAGCTCAATTTGGAGCAAAGAGCTGAAGAATACACTGTTTTTCAGTTTTTGAATAAATAAGTTTTTTTTCCAGCAATTAGCCACCAAGACCTCTTTTATTTTTTCAATCACTTTCTTCTATTTAAAGAAGAAAACATGCAAATCAGATTGACATGCATGAAGACAACTAATCAGCTGAATAACATACTCAATTTGGAGATGGAAGAAGAAGGTGGGGAAGATTCATGCATGAAGAACACCACTTACTATCAACATGCATAGTGAAAAAATCCATTTTCAAAAAATGGATTTTATATTCAATTTCATAAAATTAAATTTAATTCAAAACTAATTTCAAAAAATTAATTTTAAATAAAATAAATTTAAATAATAATTAATTATATTAAATTAATATTAAATATTAAATTAACTATTTTCCACTTTTCCTGACAAATTGCATTTCGATCAATCTCTATTCATCCCAAAAATATTTAAATCATATTTAAATATTTTAACTCTCCGATTTCGTCTAATTCATAATTAAACGAATAAATCATAAAACAATTTGCTCCAACACCGTGACAACCCAAATCATTGAGGTAAATTCTCTTATTAAGTTATTTAAGTCATCTGGCATCATTTGTAATTAGTTGGAAGTGGAGAAATTTAATTTTCAGTAGTAAAAATAATTTAATTTAAATTAAGGAATTAAGTTGTAAAATTGGTATTTGTAGTGGTTGGTGAGATTTAGGTGGATTTAAGAAAATTTTTGGAATTGCCAAGAGATAATTTATCTTTGGGAGAAATAAAAAAATAAAATAAAATAAAATAAAATAAAGTAAGTAGATTTGATTTGGTTGGAGTTTTAAATAAAGAAGATTTTTATTTTGTTGGGAAAAGGGAAAGGTAGAGTTAATGAATTAAGGAGGGGAAGGAATTAGGGTTTATTATAAGTAAACCCTCCTCGGTTTGCGTGCAGATTAAAAAAAAAAGGAAAAACCTTTTCCCTTCTCTCCCTCACGCGTTCGCTGCCGCCGCCCCCCCCGACTCCTCCTCCTCTTCTTCTTTTCCTGCGCGTCGCCGGCTTCCTCTTCATCTTCTTCTTCGACTGTGTGTCAGTCGTCGCGCACAGCCGCCGCTCGCCCTCTCCTAATCTCCTCTTCTTCTTCCTTTTTCTCTCCCCGATCGGTCGCCGCCCCCGTCATTCCGCCGGCTCCTCCCCCCTTGCGCTGCCCGCGTCGCAAATCTGTGGCCGTTCAGCAGCAGCAAACCCGACTTCATCCTTCCAGCGTCAGTCGTTGCCGGTCATTCGCACCTCCGCGCCGCTGCTATCTTGTCGGACAGTGCCACTGCCGTTCAGTCACCGCTACAGTCAACTGCTCGCCTGACTGTCAGTCGTCGGATTAGTAATGTTTGGGTGAGTATCTCGGACCCAAGGGGAGTTGTGGCGTAGTTTGGTAAACTTTTTGGAATTTAAGTTTATTTGGTTGAAACTTGATAGGTGACCAGAGGTTACGTTAGGTGGAAGGATTGGAGGCAACTGCGAGTTAAGCCACGCTTGGGTAAGAACACTTTTGAATTAATTTGGAATTAACTTGTGGTGGGACTAGACTTGTTGACTAACTTAAGTTGGGGATTTTACTCCCAGTTTTATTCAAGAATTCTTGGCAAGGATTTACGGTGTGATTAGCAATTTAGGCTTAGACGTAAGGTAAGTAATCTTACTACCTGAACTGCCTTCGGGCCATATGTTTAGTTGCCATGATGTGGTAGGTTTCTAAAGCCACTTATGAGATATTATGCCTGTATACGATTTCCATGTCTTAAAGTTATATGTGCTTGTTAGTGTATAAACCTATGATGTAAAACGTTGATGAACCTTACTGTTAGTGTATGAATCCATGTGATGGAATGATTATGAACTTTATTGATCATGTACGATAAGTAGTGGTTACTCCCCTACGTTGGTTGGGTGTCCAGAGGAGGTTGTGTTCCTTCGGGTTCACTAGAGGATGTGTTTCTTTGGGTTTCACTAGAGGATGTGTTCCTTCAGGTTTACCAGAGGTTGTGTTCCTTTGGGTACACCAGAGGTTTGTGTTCCTTCGGGATCACCAGAGGTTTGTGTTCCTTCGGGATTACCAGAGGTAAGTGTCTCCTTCGGGACTCACTAGAGGTTTGTGGGCATCCAGAACCAACAATGGGGCGGGTCCAACCATTACCTTATAGAAGTATGGTATATGATAGATATGCATGTCTCATGTTTGACGCACTTAATGGACATAGGTGCCTAGCCCGGCCCCGGCAATGGGGTTACTTACTGAGTAATATAATTACTCATCCTTTCCTCTTATATATTTTTCAAGTAAAGGAAGGAATGTGTCGAGCGAATGACAAAAAGAATCCTTGATGGCATCATGAGACCCGTAGCAACTTCCGCATAGTTTTTCATGTTTTGTATCGGATTCTTTTTGCCAAAACTATCTAGTCATGTTTTGAGACTCGTCGTTCTTATTTATTTATGCTAATTTTCATTCATGAAGCTTCTTTTTATTGTTTCCTTAGGGCTACCCCGAACCAAGATTTTATTTGTTATTTCACTGATTTCTTAAATGAAAACAAGTGGTAATTTCATGAAAAACATGGGTCCTTCTTTACCATTCTGCATAGTGTCGTTTCTTCGAATTGTTGCATGCACTGAGTAATGGTTTAGTTGTTAGTCGGGTCGTTACAAACACATAATTCAAACATTTCAAATTCACTCAATATAATGTTCTAGGGTTTAATCCATGAGCTAACAAGGGGACCTAATGGACCTACAAATCATGAGCTCCAACGATCTGAAATTAACCGACTAAACTATTTAACTTAGTCAATTAATATTCGTTAACTACTGGGTCACTCTACTAAAATAATTTACATCTGGGTCAAAATTACCATTTTACCCCCGTAATTACATCTCGTTCCTTAAGTCCCACTAATCCTCTAATGAACAATCGGTTTGTGGTCCAACCAACAAACCTAGTCCCTCTCGAGCCAATGAGAGGGTGGTGCTCCTTGTTCAAGTATCAGAGTCAGTACTTAAGGGAACAACTTATTTACTATCCTAATAGGTAGGAGTAAATTCCATCTTGCAAGACTATGTCCCAGCAATTTGTCTGATCTTATCACTAAAATGGGAGGCATATTGAGTCGGCACTCAGACCACTCTCACCTATGCAGATTAAAGGATAATCTCAAATAGACAGGAGTTCATAGTTAACTTAGGATTAAGATCGAGTTACCTAAATCATCAGATTTGAAATAATCAGTGTTAACAATAAACAATATTATAAAGTAAAAATGATTATTTCGTGGTCCGGTCTTATGCAATCTCATTGCATAGAATGCCCTCACTCACATGTCTTTACATGAATGATATAGGATCACATCGTTTGTGTCAAATACAAAATGAATCGCATCCATAGTATCCCAAGATAAGGTACCCAATCTTATCCTTATACTATAGATCATTTTGGCCATTTACTTAAACTCGATCCACTTTTTATGTCTATACATAAAGTCTAAACATACAACTTATAGCCAAAGAATCTTAGTTTATTGGATTTAATAGATGCAATTCAAATATTCAATAGCAATTTTACTAAATAAATCTTGATAACAACTTTATTGAGAATAAGTTCTATTTAGTTATAAACAACGAGTTTTAGGACATAAAACCCAACACAAACATTTTTAACTGCATCTAGCGCATTTCGTATTCATTGTAAATTAACTAAATAATATATATATATAGTCATCATCTATTTCCTTACTTTTAAATTTCATGTTAAATATTTATTATTTAATGTAACAAAAAAGTTTATTTATTTAACATTTTATGTTCTAAAGATTTTAAAACACGTTCATCACATGTGTCCTTTGACTAGTCTTATTTAATTGTGATTTAATTTCACTAAATCTTATTATAAATTGGTAGTTTTTTTATTATTTTTTTATTTTTTATTTTTTTTAATGAAGTAGTTTCAATTTTT
Source organism: Citrullus mucosospermus (assembly GCA_030954485.1). Taxonomy (NCBI): domain Eukaryota; kingdom Viridiplantae; phylum Streptophyta; class Magnoliopsida; order Cucurbitales; family Cucurbitaceae; genus Citrullus; species Citrullus mucosospermus. The sequence continues at coordinate 10,215,720 of CM062064.1, read as the reverse complement.
TTTCCAAAATTTTTAAAATCAAATCAAATTTGCTTTTTCTTTTTTCTTTTTCAATTTCTATGTCATTAAGAATTTTTTTCTCAACTATTCTATCAAATTTCATATATAAATTCACTCATTTATACTTCAAGTTACTATATTTTTTTCTCTCTCTTTTTGATTTCGCCAATAACTTTTTTTTTTTTTTTTTGGTGTGTTATGTGTAGATTTCAGTAATTATTCTTCCATAATTGATAAGATGCTTTCTTTTTCTTTTTCTCCAATTTTGTTTTGTTTGATATCTTATTAGTCCCCTATGATTCTTTGTTTTTCTTAAATTTACAAATCTATGAACATTAACTAGGTGAAGAAGAAAGGAGAAGACCACTACTCCAGAGGTTTAAGAAATTTCTCAAGAGTCAAGCAATTCGACAGAGTGCAAAGAATAGTTTCGTGTAATTTTTCTTCACTTTCCAATTTTGTAAACAAATGTAATGATTTGTTGTAATTTATTATTTTTTAATATGAGGAAGAAAAGAATGCCGATTGTTAACGAGAAGAAAAAAAACGAGACCTCCGCTCTCCCCACAATATCCTTGAAAAAAAATATGGATTTTAGGGTTTTCCTCAAAAGTAAAATAATATTTGGTATAAATTACAATTTAAAATTTTGAAAATATGGGGAAAAACTGGTTTTTAGGATTCTGTATTCATTAAAAAATAATATTTCGGAATTAAAATTTGAAAATATTTTAAATTGAAAAGATAATCAAATCATCCCGATAAAATTAAAACACAAATCAAAAGAATTGTATATCATACGAAAATCTTAATCAATTATCCAAATCACAAGAATTGTATATCATACCTATAAATTAAGTAATTTAAAATCTTTTGATTGACCTAATCTTCAAAGTTAAGATTTTTGTAACCATAATAATAAAAAACTATTATTTTAGTTACTAGACCATTATTACTATTTTTTATAACAAAAAATAGTAATATTTTTGCGAGTGGTAATAAAATCTATTCCAAAATTTTAAAATTTAAATAATTAATATGAAGGTTAATAAAAAATTTTAAAATTATTTTGATTTACAATTAGATTATCGAAATCAAAGTTTAAAATATATTAGGCAGCTCTAAATTGGAGCTCAAATGATATAAAGTGAAATAAAATTTTAAAATTAAATAAATAAATAGGTAATCAAAAATAAAAATTAATAATTTGAAGATTTTGATTTATCATTTTTGCAATGTTTTATTTATATTAGTTTAATAATATAATACATTTTAGATATTAATGGTTTATTTAAAATGATAAATAATTAATTATTAACATATAAACTAAAATTTAATTCAAAATTATTATCTTCAACGTGGAATGCACAATTGTACTTTTAAACTTTATAAAAAACGTGCAATGCACCTAATTACAAACTAGTACTTTTAAAAAGCAACTATTTTAGTCCTTTTATTTTCATTTTTATTTCATTTTTAAAGGATCAAAATGACCACTTTTTGAAAGTTCAAGGACCAAATTGATCCATAATTAAAATTAGAGGAACAATATGAACATTTTAAAAGTATAAGGACCAAAATGAACCAAAATGGAAAGTATAGGGACCAAAATATACATTTTGAAAGTACAAAAATAAAAATAAACCAAGGTAAAAACTACCAGAATCAAATTAGTATTTAAACCAATAAACAACGATAAGGGACCAAATCTTGACTTAGGAGCATTGAGGACAAATTAGATGTAAATTAGTATGTTTTATTTCCTAATATTTTATCTGGTAACAAATTTTAAACCATAACTAAAAATTTGCAATAATTATAAATACATCATTTTATTTTACAAATCTATTTACAATAATTAATTGATTAATTATTAAATGCCTTAAATTTCAAGAGAAATACAAATTAAACTATTTGCAATTAACAAGTTAATTGTAACATTAAAAATCAATTACTTGCTATAATTAATTAATTGAGATGTTTTAAAAAATAACCAAATGAACCAAACTATTTATAAATATAGAAAACTTTCAACCACTACAATCGTAGACACCGTATTTGGTCCGACCTAACTTTATTTATTTATTTATTATTATTTTGGATAACATATATTTTAGTTTAGTTTTTTTATATAAAAAAATGAGTTTAAAAAAAGTTTTTCATTAAGTTTTTTAAACTTTTAAAAAAGATGTAAAAATAAAAAAAACGGAATATAGTAAAAATGAAAAATATCATTTTTCTTCGCTTTTTCCCATTCTTCCTCCTTCCCCCATTTCTCTCCTTCCCTTCCTCTTCTTCCCCAATTCTCTCCTCTTCTTCATACTTCTTCCTCTATTTCCTCCCTTCCCCATTTCAAATTCCCTTACAAAGCTCAACTCTTAACCTCCATACTCCCCTATAAATTGATGGGGATTCACAATGGAAAAAAAAAAGGGAGAAAACACAAAAGGTGGAAGAGATGATTATACACATTGAGGGAGAAATAGAGAGGAAAGGAATAACTGAGAAAGAGATAGATTCGGGCAAAAGCTCATCTCCATTGGATGGATTGTGCACAATTCCGATGAAACACACATAAAACCCACTAATACAATGCAGCCCCACAACGTCTTCAACAAACAAAAATTTTAGATGAAGCCCACGAACGGACGACTCTACTAGCGAACCTCACAGCAGTGTTTTAGTGGTGTAGATCTCGCATGCTTGTAACTTGGGATGATTTCTTACCTAGTAAAAGAAAATAAAAGGAGAATAGAAGTGAAAAAAAAAAAATAAAAAAGAAAGAAAAGAAGTGAAGGAAGAAGAAGTACTTGGACAAGAAAAAGAAGAAAGTAAATAAGAAAAAAAGATAAAGGTGATGGGTCCCACCAAGATTTTTCTCTCTCTTTATTTGTTGATAATTTATTGGAATTGAATTAAATTTTGAAAAAAAAAATTCAAAATATGTTTCAATTAATTTATTCTTAAAGACTCCATTGATTTTATTGATTTTATTGATTTTTTTAGAGTAAATTCTAATTTTATTTCTAATTTAAACTTGATTTCTCCTTAATACGATCTTTTTCATTAGTAGAATTTCAAACCTTGTTTTAATCTTGGATTTCAAACCGTCATTTGGTTTAAATGAATTTTGAATATCTTGCAATTTGAGATTTCTAAAAAAATCTTTCAATCTCAACTTTAATTTGAAATTTTCATAAATGATTTTGAACTTGGTTTTACTTCAACTTTCAAATGGAATATCAATTTCATTTTAATATGAATTCTCTATATAAAATTTCAGTTTGGGTTTTCACCTCGACTTACAAACTGAATTTCAATTTTCCTTTGAGGGGCTTACACTTCTCATAAGGATTAAGTCATATTTTTACTTCTAAAATGTGATTTGATCCACATGAGACATTTTTCAAAATGCCATGTTATCCTATGACAGAGTTGAGATTGTCAAATATCTCAAATTCTTGAGGTAAACACACTCTCTAATTTGAGAATTCACATACCAACATGATAATAAATTTTTAGACGTTTGTCTACCCACAAAATGGTACTCTACTTTATTCTTAAAGTTAGAATGTGATTTAGTGAGACATTGTCTAAACTTATTTTTGACACTTAGTTGTTAATTAAATGTCCCTTTTTTAAATGGACTTTTTTAAATAGAATAAATTTTGTCAATGGATTTTAAATAAAATTGACTATAAGCAATAGTTCTGTCTAGGTTGTGGTAATTAAGTGGACCGTAAGGGAACACCTCTACCTGAGAATTGTTTAATTAGTCATATTTTATTTAATTTTAGTTTTTAATAAAACAAGTATTATTTTTCTTTCAAATAAATACCATCTTTAATAAAATGAATTGGATAACAAAAATAAAATATTTTTAAATGGGTGTTGTAAGGTGTTAACACCTTCCCTATACTCAACGACCCCCGAGCCTAACTTTGGTAAAGCAGATTAATTTTTTTCCCTTTAAAATAGGTGACTAATCACACCCACAATGATTGGTGGCGACTACAAACCTTTTACCTAGAAAGAGACTCATGGGGAAGGATGTCGGCTGCTCCGCGTCGCGATGACATTGCAACATCGATTATTGTTGAAATTTTTCTATATTTGTAAATGATTTGATATTTTTTTCCATTTATAATAATTTTTCTATTTAATTACTAACTGTTAAAAATAACTTAAAACTAATAAAAAGAAATAAAATCATTAAATTTTTTGTGATGGTTACAAACTTTAACTAGGGTTCGCAAAAAAACCAACAGGGTCAGGGCCCCGCAGGAATCCTTGGTTTGACTGAGGATGGGGTCAAAATGGGGATCTATCTAGGATCCCCTTTTAGAGACGGGGCGGGGACGGGGATAGTATCCCCGCCCCCCGACCCCAACTCCGATCCCGAGTTAAATTTTATTTAAATTATATATATATAATTATTCAATCAATGATAGAATTCTTTGAGTGACTAAGTTATAAGTATATTAGTGACTATTATAAGTATATTAGTGGTTATCACTGATAGATTTATATTATTATGCCATAATAATGAATCATTGATAGCTACTGATAGATTCTATTAGTTTAGACCTTTAGTTTTATCTTGAGTATTTATTAATAATTTAGTATACATTAGTTGATAAAAGTCTAAGTCATAAACTTTTATTGCTGATTGAAGTAATCTGCCAACAATAGAAGCCTATTATTGAAAGAATATAATAGACTTAGTTTATTAGTGGTATCATAGCCTATTTAGAAATTTATTACTGATAGATTTCATACTTTTAAGGTCCTATAAAAAGAAGAAAAAAACTAGGCCCAATTGATAACGTTCTCATTTCTCATTTTTTGAGAAATAAACGTGTTTAATAACTATTCTTGTTTTTTATTTCTAATTTTTAAGAAATGTTTCTAAAAATGGTGCAAATTTGAGGTCTAAAAAAATTAATTTATTTCAAATCAATTTCCATTTGCTATTTATATTTAATGTTTTGTTATAATAATCAGACTTGATGATTGACTTGTTGGTGTTAAGTCACTTATGAATTGTATAATTTCAAATCCAAAAAAGAAAAGAAAGTATGAGAACATTGAGAAGATGGAAACAAAAATTAGAGAAAAAAAAAAGAAAGAAAAAGAAAGGGAAGAAGAAAATATGAGGAGATTGAACAGGTGGAAGAAAAATTAGAAAAAGAAAAGTAAAAAAAAAAAAAAGAAAGGGAATAAGAAAGTATGAGGAGGTTGGGGAGATGGGAACATAAGCTAAAAAAAGAAAATGAAAAAAAAAAAAAAAAAAGAAAGAAGTTGTGCAAAACAAGGGAGGGCAAAATTGGAAATCACAAAAATTCAAAAGTTGATTAGTCAACCTTTGTCATATTTTCAAATATTTTAAAGATGTGCTATATGTTTAGATTTTTCCCCATATTTTACTATCTATTACAAATATCCTTAAAAATAATAGAAAGTCCAATTTGAAAAGCCCAAACCCAAAGCAAACCTTAAACTATCACATTTTTTCATTTTCTTCACCACCACCACCACCTCCCTCTCTTTTATTTGTAGCTACCATTCACTACCACCCAACGCACGTCACACACCCACCAGCCGACCAACCCACTCTCACTAGCCACTGCGCATGCCACCCATCCAGTCGACCAACCAACATTGCCAGATCTACAATTTTAAAGTATAACAAAAGGTTTGAAGTTTTTTCCACTCTTGTGACTCAACTTGCATTTCACCTTAATTTTCACGTATTGTTTCCTTTACTAATCATTTTCTTTGGGCAAATTCGGAATAGTTTCTACATTTGTTTTTATTTAATTTTCTACGATTTTTGATGTTCTAGGATTTAGTTGTGTGATTTGAATTTTTTGAATTTGGGAACATAATTTGACTATGTTTGTTAGGTTTTTTTCAATGGTTGCAATTATGGTTTGTATTTTTAAGCTTTCATAATTTTTTCATTTGGTTATAGTATTGATTGTTGATAATTTTGATGAATCATAGGAGCCTCAATGATTGTTATTGAAATTTATAGAGTATTGGAGTCTTTAGAGTGTACGTTTATGATATGTTTTCAACTTTGTGTAATTTGACTTATAAATTTCAATTTTACAGTTCTTTTTAATTCCATGTTCAGTAGATGATAGATGATCCCTCCCAATTCATTCATCTTGACGATTTATGGTTTTGAATCTTGATGAAGTTAAACCACAAAAGTTTATTAGTGTTGATGTAACTATATAGTTTCAAGAGAGACTAGTTATCTTTAAGAAGAAAAGAAAAAAGAAAGACTATCAGTTGAAGCATGAAAGTGAAGGTGATGATTCTAGCTCTAAAGATTTAGATGGTGTTGAATTTTGTAACTTATTCTCAATAAAGTTGTTATTGAGATTTAGTCAGTAAAGTTGTTATTGAATATTCAAATTGCATTTATTAAATCCAATAAACTAAGAATCTTTGGCTATATGTTGTATGCTTAAACTTTATGTATAGACATAAAAGTGGATAAGTTTTAGTAAATAGCCAAAATGGTCTATAGTATAAGGATAAGGTTGGGTTCCTTATCCTTGGGACACTATGGATGCAGCTCACTTTGTATTTGATACAAACGATGTGATCCTATATCGTGCATATAGAGACATATGAGTGGAGGCGTTCTATGCAATGAGTTTGTATAAAACCGGACATGAAATAATCACTTTTACTTTTTAACACTGTTTATTGTTAAAATTGATTATTTCAAACCTGATGACCTAGGTAACTCGATCTTAATCTTGAGCTAACTATGAACTTCTGTCTGTTTGAAATTATCCTTTAATCTGCATAGGTGAGGGTGACCTGAGTATGCCTCCCATTTTAGGGATAAGATTAGACAGATGGCTGGGGACATAGTCTTGCAAGATGAAACTCACTCCTACTTATTTCTAGGTTAGTATAAGTTGTTCCCTGAAGTACCGAATCTGAGACTTGAACAAGGGACCCTACCCTCTCATTGGCCCGAGAGGGATTAGGTTTGTTGGTTGGACCACAAATTGATTGTGTTCATTAGAGGATCAGTGAGACTTAAGGAATGAGTTGTAATAATAGAGGTAAAATAGTTTTTTTGACCTAATTGTAATTACGAACAACTTGTGAATGATCGACTTACTTATTATGGTTATATCAAGTGGACATAAATATATCTATAGTGATGAGAGTGCAACTATTGGGCTTTAGTGGAGTGACCCGGTAGTTAACGAAAGTTAATTAACTAGGTTAAAGAATTTAACCGGTTAGTTTCGGATCGTTGGAGCTCATGATCTGTAGGTTCCTTAGGTCCCCTTGTTAGCTCATGGACTTAACTTTAGAACATTTTTTTGAGTGAATTTGAAATGTTCAAATTTGGTGATGGAATATATTTTATGATTTGTTCGTTTAATTATGAATTAGACAAAATTAGAGAGCTGAAAATATTTAAATATGGATGAATAGAGATTCATCGGATTGGAATTTTTCAGGTAAAGTGAAAAAATAATTAATTAAACATTAATTATTAATTATTATTTAAATTAATTATATATTAAACTAATGTTATTTAAAATTAATTTTTGAAATTAATTTTGAATTAAATATCAATTTATTAAATTGGATTTTAAAATTGATTTTTACATCCAAATTGGAATTGGAAAAATCCACTATGCATGTCAAAGGTGGTGGTGTTTTTTATGCAAAGCACTCTATCCACTTTCTTCTTCGACCTCCAAATTGAGCACCTTAATCAACCAGTTTGTTGGCATGCTTCATGTTAGTTTAATCTACATGCTCTCCTCTTTATATAGATGAGAGGAATTGAAGATTAAGGTTAAGAAATTTGGCTAATTTGTGTGGAATTTCTCTCAAACTCAAAACTTAAAAAACCAGTTTGTTCTTCAGTTTTTTGCTCCAAATTGATCTCATTTTTGGATTCCACAATCCATTCTAAGGCTTGAGAATAACAAGAAAGATACTAGAGGTTGTCCACAAAATGTTCGTGATCTGAAATTTGAAGAATCCAACTTAAATTTTGAGCTTCAACAAGTAAGTTCATCTTCTTTGTTTTTGGTTTCTAAACCAGCATGTTTAATCTTCAAAATTGATGTAATTAGAGTGCTTTAGATCCTGATCACCTCCGTTGCCATGTTACTAACTTCTTCAGATGGAGCATCAAAGAATGTAGATTTTGTTGATTTTAATGATTATGACTTGTTTGTATCAAAATAAGATGAATCATAAGCAACAGTTTGATGCATATTTAGATGAACCTGTCTTACCTTGATCATTTGATTTTGACATACTGAGTTGGTGGAAATTGAATGGGATCAAGTATCCCATTTTACAAGAAATTGCTAGAGACATATTAGCCATCCCGTTATCTAATGTTGCATCAAAGTTTGCTTTCAGTACTTGTGATAGGATTGTAAGCCCACATTGTAATGAACTCCATCCAAAGACAATAGAGGCCCACATTGTAACGAACTCCATCCGAAGACAATAGAGGCTTTGATGTGTGCTCAAAATTAGATTACGACTAAAGTTTTGACAAGTATGTTAGTTTGTTTATGTTATTTAACCTATATTTACTATTTAATATATTAACATTCTTTTGTATTATAAATATGTGACAAAATAAGGTACTAGCACGGGAAAAAAAATGGTTAAACATTTAGTAACTATTTTAGAAGATGCAGACAACTTTGATGAAGATGGGTCACTGAGGTATGCTCAATAATTAACATTATTTTTTGTGACATTTTGTTAAGTGGTTTTGTTGTAGTTATTTTTTATGATATTATTTGTCAATCATATTTTAAATATAGGAATAATACTCACAACTAAGGACGAGATGATGTCGAGACAATAGAGAGATGGATGAACTAGTGAAGAGAGAAGGACGAACAAGTTTATGATTGTGGTTGTTGTATAAAACATTTGAATTTATTTTACTTCAAACTTTATTTCATATAAGTTGTAAACTTATTTCATGGATTTGTGAGCTTGTGAATTTTGTTTATGTTTTGTGGAGTAGTGCAATTTTAAACAAGTGTGACCCAAATTAAATAAAAAAAATGTTATTACATATATGAAAAAAGTGAATCCCCGAGGGGATTAATAGGGGAAACGGGGCAGGGACCCGTTTCCCCCAATAGGGGCAGGGATGGGGATAAATTCCCCCACAGGGGCGGGGATGGGGAACCCCCCCTTCGCCCCGGCCCGGCCCCATTGCCATCCTTAACTTTAACATTAATATATCTATACTATATGAAAAGGGAGGAAAGTAGGAGAATTTTTACATTCCCTTTTTCACCTACAATTTTAGCAAATGACTACTTTGCCCTTCCATCTTTAGGGCATGACTTTTCATTTGGTGTCTATTGAATGATGTCAGGAAAATAGGGGTGCAACTCATGTCAATGGAACACAACTCATTGGGTGTAAATGGTTACATATTAAATTAGTGTATCCATTCTTGAATGAATGTGATTCATGTATAAAAATGTGACTATTTGAGTTTAGATGCATGTTGATACCCTTCAATCTTTGGGACACGCCTTTTTGTGTTTAGGTGTCTGTTGATTATTTTTGTAGGTGGTTACATATCACATGAATGCATGTCTGGGTGTGATCCATATAAAAAGCAACTTATCGAGTTTAGGTGTTCACTAAGAGATGTTAGAAAATTAAAGGTTGTCCTTCCATATTCTCACTTTAATAAATAGATTTATTATATGTGAAAGTTAACTTTGTAATTGTATATTTTATGTCAACATAACACCATTATTTGGATGTAGCTGGTGTTATATTTCAAATCCCAACATCTATTACTAATTTTACAAATTTTTTTCTTAACAAAAGATTTCATTGTATCATTTATATTTATAAAGTAGTTGAAGTTATTTTAGTATACTTCATCAACATGATTTACAATTAATAAATATAAATTAATTTTCAATATTCACACTAAACCTTTAAAATATAAAAAATAAAATAACAAATTATAAAATTCATAAACACGTACTTTGCACTGTGAATATTACTAGTAGCTGTTAAAAGTTCACATAAAATCAAATATAAATACAACTGAAATCCAATTCTAGAATAGTGGAAGAAGAAAGATCTCACGCATTGCCCGCAATTATTTTTCTTTTTAAAGATGTAAAAGGCAAATGTAAATGTAGATTGATTTAGAATTAAGGTCACATTTACCAAATCGTAATGAAAATTGGTGTAATTGAAATGATATTTCGTTGATGGATCAATCGTAGTAAGTTTGAATTGCAAATGGTAATTGAATTGTTTTTTATTGCATTTACTTAAAATTACAAATCTGTCACAATTTATAGTTATAGTTACTGTTACTACTTGACCATAACGGTAACAATAACAGTAAGGGTAAAGGAAAAGATAACAATAAATGTGCTAGATGCATAATTTTCATACTATTAAAAATAACAATATCTTCAATTATATAGTGCTTTTTTATTGTAAAGTTGGAGGTGGGCCCCACAGTTCATTACGATTACGGAATACAAGTAAACAACAACAAATGTAATCAACTTGGGCCCATTTTTTATTTTACCCATTGATGGATTGCGTTTCAGTTTGGGTAAACATGGTTTAAAATTTAAAATATTTTACTCACACCTTTTTTTCATTTTAATTTTTATAAATTTATCAACACACTGCTCACACTTTTTTTAGACTAAACTGTCATCTTGCTCTCCATTACAGAACATTACTTTTTCCATTCTATAATGTAATATACAAGTTTGATATTGTTGTCATAAACCAAATTATAATACAAATGACAAACCAATATGATCAAAGAATCTAACTGATTAATATTAGTTTGTTGGATTAGTTATAATTGTAGAACTAGATGAAGATTGTTGTGACGTGGATAAACTCACTGCCGCCGCCTTGATCAGTGCTATAGCGCAAGAAGCCAGTTGCTCTCAAAGGTTCACACAACACCCAGACTCTGACATGCACTCGTCGGAGAACAGGTTGGAATCAGTCAAACAAGCAACTCAAAAACCGTAAAATGGAGAAGATTAGAACGTAATTCCAAATTAAAACGAATAGGTATTTATAAAAAAGTTATTTCTTTTTCACACAAACGCAATTAGCTGAACTCACTTGTCTGCCTAAACAATGGCAATGTGCATGTGGTGCAAGAGTTATACTTCCACCACCACCACACTTTGGAAGCTCCCTTGCAAGCATTTATATATATACCCACTTATCAAGTCTAAATCTTCCAATGTGGGACAACTTCTACCTCTTTTCTCACAAAACTACCTTTTTCTGTTTGCTATGGACCAAAAGCCCAAAGTCGATTTGATTTGTTGGGTTGAGGAATATTATATTAAATAAGTTGTTTTTTGTTTTGGGAAAAAGAAAAGGAAAATGGAAATTTAAATATATATATTTAGGGTTTTGGAAAAGGAAAATAAAAGGGAAAGAGAATTTAAAAAAGTATATATCAAGCCGTAGCCCAACTTCTCTTTTTCCGTTTAGCTTTGCCGGCATCATCTCTTTTCGTGGGTTACGCTGGGATTTCAAGACAAGGTCAGGACTGTTTTGGTAAGTATTGTTGATTTTCTTGTAATTTCATCAATACCAATTGGTGTTGGTTTTAATTATTGTTACCCATTGGGTTTGGGTTTTAGATTCAAGCTTCCAAGGATTTTGGAAACGAAAACAAGCTGTCCAAGCGGGTTTAAGGGTCCATTTTGGTTGGACCGAAGTATGGAAGAAGATTGTGACTTAGTTGCATTTTGGGTAAGATTATTTGGTTTAATTGTTGAGTAAATTGTATTTGGAATCAGGCCTAAAGACTTAATTTAAGTTTAAATTTATGTTCTAGGGTTTTAATTCAAGGATTTTGTGAGAGCTGGTTGCTTGGTTAGCTATTTGCACCTAGTCTCAAGGTAAGTAATCTTACTATTGGAACCGCCTACATGCGAGGTAGTTTAGTTATTAAAATGTTGTTGGCTTCTTTGAGCCATCTATGAGATATTTTGTTTGCATGTAATTCTTATGACTGTGAAGATATGAGCATGATGATGTTTGTATGAAAGACATTATAAATCTTTGTTGTGAGATTTTTATGTATTTTACTAGTTATGCATGCTAGTGATAGTTACCCCCTACATTGGTTGTGTGTCCACTAGAGGTTTTGTGTTCCTTCAAGATCACCAGTTTGTGTTCCTTCAAGATCACCAGAGATTTATGTTCCTTTGTGATCACCCGTTTGAGTTTCTTCGGGATCACCAGAGATTTGTGTTTCTTCGGGATCACCAGAGATTTGTGGTCCTTTGGGATCACCAGTTTGTTTTCCTTCGGGATCACCAGAGATTTGTGTTCCTTTGGGATCACCAGTTTGTTTTCATTCGGGATCACCAGAGATTTGTGCTCCTTCGAGATCACCAGTTTGTGTTCCTTCGTAATCACCAGAGATTTGTGCTCCTTCGGGATCACTAGAAGTAAGTGTCTCCTAAAGTGATTCACTAGAGGCTCGTGGACACCATTTGCCACCGGTAGGGCGGGTCTAACCAATCATTTAGATAAGTGAAGTGTGAAAGGTAGAATTATGCATGTCCCACTAGTATGACGCACTTATTGGACATAAGTGTTTAGCCTGACCCGGTAGTGGGGTTACTTACTGAGTATTTTATACTTATTCTTTTCATGTTATGTTTTTTAGGTAATCGAAAGGACACTTTGGCGAATGATGGGAGAAAACCATGACCGTGCCATTGGGACTGGTCAGATGCTTCCGCACAAGAGATTTCATGTTTTCATCCTTAAGAATTTTGGTTATGTCAATTGAATTCATAAGTTTATTTATTTATTATTTGTTTCTTTCTTTTAAAATTTCTCACAGTAAGATTTTTTATGTGAGATTGTTGTTTTATGTGAGATTTCATGAAATTGTTGTTTTATGTGAGATTGTTTTTTTACAATTTTTAGTTATTGAATTTTGCAAAAGATATTTATTTTAAATCAAAAGGTTATTTTGATTGTTTTGTAAAATTATGTAAATGAGTCGTTTTAGATATATGCATGCATATAGTGACAACCTAGTTCAAGTCCTAGGAAGTCTGGTCATTACACCACGTCTTCTACTCTCTCTCCCTAAATAGACCTGCAAAAGAAAAAGACCAAAAGGTTATTCTCTCGATAAAAAAAAATTCTCTCTGGTGCTCTTTTTTTTTTTTTTTTTCTGGTGCTTTCTTTTTTTTCCAGCGATCAAGATTAAGGATTCAAAATTCTTCATCTCATCACTTAGAGAATATGAGAGGTTCGTGGTAGTGGTGTTCAGAGTCAACAACGAATGTAAGTTTCTATCTCTAAAGCATGCTTAACCCTAAATTAATGCAGTAGGTTTTCTGTAATTATTTCCCAATATATTGGTATTTCGAAACCCCAATTTATTTCGAGTTTGGTTCTGTATTGCTTCCGTTGTCTCACACCCCATCCCAGATTATCGCGCTCAACCCAAGAGAAGATGTGAGGATAGTAAACATCACCCCTTTTGTGACATAAACTGTCCATCTGTGCTTGATAATCCTAACAGATCATACCATGCATATTTTACTTTACTCATAGAAACCACAAAACTTATATAGTAAACATCACCCCTTTTGTGACATAAACTGTCCATCTGTATTGCTTCAGCTAAAGCATACTTCCCACAAATCTATCAATTTCATAAATCCGATTTCAAATCGTATATAAGCGTTTTCCAGAAGAATTTAAACAGTAGACCGTTTGGTTTCTCAATCTTTTCCCTTAGTTGAGGTGGAGCAAGGCTCAACGCTCTCAACGTCGAAAACAACCTTAGTTGGGGGTGGAGCAAGGCTCAACACACCCAACGTCGAAATCATCCCTGGCTCAATGCGAACCAAACTCGACGCACTAACCAAATTAACCTCTATGTGCACATAGGAATATGCAGGGTTGCCCAAGTACCTTCTCCATGTCCTTCAGTACTGGGTCTCGGGGAAACTCACGTGCCTTCTCATGTCCTTGAGCACTGAGCCTCATCTAAAACATTTTAGAAACCCATTCACATAAATAGTTCTTTTGAGAATCCTTTCGTAGAAAATCATACAGATCTTTAATCAATAACATTTCATAAAATTGCGTTCTAACAACTTAGAAAACATTTAACATGCCTTGTGAACAATAAATCAAACATTATGCTTTCTAAAACGATTCATCGCAAACCATATCTTATAAGAATATTTTCAATAAAAATCGATTTGAAGGAGAAAGGTGTCACTCACAACTCTTCCTAGGCCTTGAGTGGATTATACGCCTTCCCTATCTTCTCTTGGCCTGAAATAGACATTTTTCCTTGCGTTACACTTTCCTTTACTTGATCATTAAGTATGCATAAGTAAATTCTAATCATTACTCAACATCAAGCCTCCCTTTTTTCCTAAAGTAATAATAAGCAAGATACTAGCGATACTACTCAACCAGTCATGGTACTAGCGATACTAGGTGGAGCGAGACTAGCATGACTTTACCTGAGGAGCGATACCTAGCGATACCCAACGAGTTTTGTGAGACATAAAACTCCCTTGCGTCTCAGCGACACTCGTCTCGCTATCTATACTTTATCAACTCAGCGAGACTCGGTTCTTAGTAGCACCCGACAACCGAGCTATCTTCCTCTCCTTCTGTTCTTACTCCTATTCTGTTAAAGTTATACATACAGACAGATTTAGAACTCCTTCCCTTCTACAAATTTGTAGAGAATTGAGTTTTACAAGTTACCTCAAAATTCCAAGACTCAACTCTCTTTCGTTCTCCAACTATTCCAAGTTTACTCTGCGTTGCCCTAGCTTGCACACCAACTCTGTAACCGTTGCTTTCACCTAACATTTCACACATTTGACTTTAGTTCTAGCTTTACCATCCTTCACGAGAATTGTTAAGGATTATATTAACTTACTGACCTTAAAGTTTCAGCCCTAGACTCGTTCTCCTCGATTTGTTCTACTCCGAACATCAGACACTGTCCAGCTTGTGCGTCCACCAAGAATGTTCCCTTCCAGCTTAGATTTCAACTCCAAGATGAATATACTTCCGTTCAAAATCCACGAGGACACCCTCTTCTATCTCCCCTTGTAGTTCGTAGGAAAGTGAAACTGACTTAAGTTCTCGAAGTGTCTAAAATGAATAAATATTTAATTCACTTTCCTTTATTTATATCACCGACTTAAGTTCCCAAAGGCAGGCTGGCGCGCAGGGGTTCTCCTCTCACTTCAACGCAAGGCACCCATAACGTCACATACTTAACGCCTTCAACAATCAGCCATTCTCAACGCCTGTGTCCTCGACGCCTCCTACTTTCGACACATGCAACTCAGTCATTCACACCACTAACTTCGTCGCATCGAGACCACTTTATCTTCGGCGTATAGAGACCACTGTCTTCGACGCATAGAGACTGCTCTGTCTTTGACGCATAGAGACTGCTGTCTTCGACGCATAAAGACCACTTTATCTTTGGCGCAGAGTGGCTTTAGCGCATGGCCTTACCAACGCATGGTGGTTCAAGCTCATTTCTTCCCCCGCCAGCGAGCACTTATCCTCCAATGCAGGTAACTACTTCAGCTCGCAACCTTTCGTGATTCCATCAGCAACGCATGGTCACTCAAAATGTTCAACTTTCCTCCTCATTCACCAACGCATAGTCTTGGCCAACACTTAGCCAAAATTTTGCTCTCATTCTCGGCTACTTTTCCTCTAACAACGTATAGCCACAATCTCGCTTGTCTCTTCCAACACTTAAGTCAGTGCTTACACGTTGTGTTAGGGATTTCAACCCTTTTAGGATACGCTCCCTTAACCAAGTACCCCCGCACACTCAAGTAGTTAAGATTGGGTGCATAACCTCTCCATAGTTTGTATGGCGATTTATCCAGCTTTTTGTGAGGAATCCTGTTAAGAATGAAACAGGCAAGAAGTGCAACTTCTCCCCACATATTGTCAAACAATCCAGAACTTAAAAGCATAGCATTCAGCATCTCTTTAGTTTCTATTTTTACGTTCAACTATACCATTTTGTTATGATGAATAAGGTGCAGTCAATTCATGAATAATGTCATTTGATTCACAAAATTCTTTAAGAGATTTATTACTATATTCATCCTCTATCTGACCTTAACTTTTTAATTCTTTTTTCCAATTGATTATCTACTATTGCTTTATATTTTAAAAACATACTGCCAGTTTCATCCTTTGTTTTTAAAAGATAAATTTTAGTATATCTAGAAAAATCATCAACAAAGGACAGGTAGTAATTTGTACCGCCTCTACTTGTAGTATTTTTTAAATCAGCTAAATCAGAATGAATCAATTTTGTGCTCCTAGTAGGCACAGGTTTATAAGGTTTTTTTTTTTTTTAATTGAATTTTGCTTCTACACATGTAGAACATTTTTCATTTTCATGTGATTCAAATGCATTGATTGTTGGGTTTTATGCCCTAAACTCATAGATTATAAATGTAATAATTTGACCGTAATTAAATCATTAATAAAGAGTTATTGATGTGATACTTCAATAAGCGTTATTGATTGTTTTTTTGTTTGTTTTGTCTTAATAACCCTAAATCCAATAAACTAACATCCTAGGTTGTTTTATGAGTCTTGAACTTTATACGAAGACATACGGAGATCAATGTTCAAGATACAGTCTAAAGGGTTTATAGTATAGGGATAAGGTTGGGTACCTTATCCTGATGACACTATGGATACGACCCACTTTGTATTTGATACAAATGCAATGATCTAACGCGTTCGTGTAGGTGACATGCGAGTGGGGG
This sequence comes from Citrullus mucosospermus, assembly GCA_030954485.1. NCBI lineage: Eukaryota > Viridiplantae > Streptophyta > Magnoliopsida > Cucurbitales > Cucurbitaceae > Citrullus > Citrullus mucosospermus. Next base: position 10,198,858 of record CM062064.1, on the reverse strand, counting down.
TATCCTATGCAATGAGTTTGCATAAGATCGGACCTTGAAATACTAATCGCTAGATGTAACTCCGTTGACTAGTTAGGTTTCTATTTCAATAGGATGACCTAGGCAACTTAGTCTTAATCTTGAGTATATTATGAACTCCTATCCACGAGGGATTGTCTTTTGATTTGTATGGGTGAGAGTGGCCGTTTGCCGACTCAATATGCCTACTATCTTGAGGACAAGACCAAGTGGGGAGCTGGGCACATAATTATACAAGATAAAATTCACTCATTCCCATTTTTAGGGTAAGTAGATAAGTGTTCCCTTAAGTGGTGTCTCCGAGACTGGAACAAAGGGGCCCTACCCTCTCACTAGCTCGAGGGAGGTTTCTATTTAATGGTTGGACCATAAACAAGTTGTTCATTAGAGGAGCACTGGTACTTAAGGATTTAGAAGTAACCAAGGGGTAAAATGGTAATTTGACCCAGTTGGTGTTACGAACAATTGTTAAGGACTAATTTGCTATTATTGGTCTATATTCATGGGCACAAAAATATATCTATAGTGAAAAGAGTGTAGTTGTGGGTCTTTAGTGGAATGTACCCACAGTTAACGAATATTGATTGATGTGGTTAATGAGTTTAGCCGATTATTCTCATATCATTGGAGCTTATTATCTATAAGTCCATAAGGTCCCCTTGCTAGCTCACTACAGACCAATAAGGATCAACTATGTTGAAAGAAAAATTTGAAATGTTTAAATTTATGGGGGAAAGTATTAATTGTATTGGATACAATTAGTTGCATGATTTATTACAAATTTTATTTGAATGTGATTTAAATTTTAACTTTATAATATGAAGAATTAATTTGAATATGATTCAAATAATTAATTATTTTATTGGATAAATCCCATATAAATAAATAGAGAGATTTAATTAATTAATTTGAATTGGATTCAAATAATTTATTATTTAATTTGGATGATATCCAAATTAAAGATTCTGCAAAAAATAAATAGAGGGAGAATTAATTAATTGATTTGAATTGGATTCAAATAATTAATTATTTAATTTGGATGAGATTCAAATCAAAGATTCTGCAGAAAATAAATATTTAAATAAGATTTAAATATTTAAACCATTTAATATGAGATATTATTTGGGTAGATATTTATTAATATTGGATATTATTAAATATTTGATTTAAAATCTTTGCATAGACTTTATCTTAATAGGATTAGGAGTAATATAAATAGGACTCTTGGGAGCCTTCTTAAACACACTCTCCAAGAGAATAATCTCTACGATTTCTCTAAAAATCTTCCTCTACTAATTCTCCCAATTTTCTTAGAAAATTCTTCTTCCCATTCTTTCAAAGTAAGTGGTTCCCACAAACTGGATCCTTACCAGAGTTATAGCGAGGAAGATCTCTTGGAAAAGAAAAACTACAAACAGAAGGCTATCAGTTCAAGAATTATAAACTGGCAAAGGTATGATGCTTAACCTTTTATGTACTTTTTGTTTTTTTAATTCTTTCAAGAAATCAAAGAACGGGATTACACGCTCCCGTCGGGATTCAATTCCCTTCATTGATAAGGTTTAATTCTTTAAGTTTCTTAATCGATGCAACATTCACATTACCTAATCTGCAATTCCACAAATCAATCAATTCAGCGATATAAGCAGAACTGGAAGCAATTTCATTCAGTTAAGTACCCCTTACCAACAAAGTTACCATTTTTGGTGAGAATAACCATGTCAACCTCTAGTACAATTTTAAGCCCAGTCCAACAAACTTTCAAACACCAGGTTCCTACGTAATGAGGTACATACAACACATCACATAATGATAAAGTTTTACCAAAAGTAAATTTTAAGAGAACATTCCCTTTTCCAAGTAATGCTACAGTAGCAAAGTTACCCATGAACACACATTTGTCGTCGGAAGTATCTTGGAAGTCGTGGAAGAGTTCTCAATTTGAGTACAAGTGTCTTGAGGCTCTAGTGTCGAGAATCCAATCTGATTGTTTTTTAGCGGGTTGGCTTCCATGACCACAGCTGCAATGATGTCATTCTCTTCCGCAAGATTGGCCTGTGGGATCAGTCGTTGATTTGACCTTCCTTTCCTTTAGTTACACTAGTAGGATTTATGTCCTTGTTTTCCACAAACATAGCATATCAATTTTTTCTTTTCTATCTTCCCACCAGTAGCTTTGTGATGTTCCTTCTTCTTACAGGAATTATTTTTAACAGATTGCTTGCTATTATTTTTTAACCTGTTTTTGTTAACAACAGAAGACTCAACTAAGTTAGCATTAACGAAATTTAAATTTTCAGAGATAAGCTTATCTTTCTGTTGATTTGCTTCTTCTCTACACATGTGAGTGATCAATTCCTGCAATGTCAAATCTTTCTTTTTGCGTTTTAGGTGATTTCTGTAGTCACTCTAGGATGGTGGATATTTCTTAAGCAGTACATCTGCATACTTTAGGACAAAACGTTTGCCACCAGATTCTCGTACTCATGCACTTCATCCATAATTGGTTTTTCATCCATCATCTGGAATTGCAACCATTTTCCAACAACATACTTCTTACGACCTGCATCATCTCCTCCACATCTACAATCCAGAGTGTCCCATATCATCTTTGCTGACTTCTAAACCACGAACAAATCGAATAATGAGTCTATCATATGATTGTGTAAATGGCCACGAACTGTCTTGTTAACTTTCTCAAATTTGTTTGGATCAACAGTAGGTTTGAATATGGACTGACCAGATTCTAACGGATCTGTGACTTTGGAGCTGTCCGGATCAATAACCACGCAGATTTACCTTTATTAGTAACCTTACCTTTATCAGATCTGATGGCGGTGAGAATGTAATCAACTTCTAGTTGCTTGAAAAATATAAGGAGTTTGTGAGATCAACAACAATTTGGATCTATCCAAAGGCTCCAATTTTGATAGATCTGGATGAGCCTTACCATTCTTGATCGACATATGGAACGTAGGATGAGTAATTTCTTGCATTTCAAATTGTAAAACTAAATGAAAATTGTTGTGACGTGGATAAACTTACTGCCTTGAAAGCAAGAATGTCGCGACATCGGTGCTATATTGCAAGAACTCGGTTGTTCCCCAAGGTTCACACAACACCCGAACTTTGCACTCGTCTAAGAACGGAGTGGAATCAGTCGAAAAAGCAGCTCAAAAACCATAAAATGGAGAAGAAAAATTAAAACGGATAGGTATTAAAACATTATTTTTTTTTTAATGGACAACAATATCACGCATGTGGTGAAAGGGTAAGGTTACTAATAAAATGCAATTACCTAAACCCACCTACCCACTAAAATGGACAACAATATCACATATGTGGTGAAAGGGTTATACTTACACCAACACCACACTCTAAAAGCTCCTTTGCAAGCATTTATATATATACCCACTTGCCAAGTCTAAATTTTCTAATGTGGGACAACTTCTACCTCTTTTCTCACAAAACTACCTTTTTCCTTTTGCTATGGGCCAAAAGCCCAAAGTCATTCCCAACAATACTCAAGTGGTAACAAGAGTGAGATTGACAAAATGATATAATTTTAAATGACACGCGCAAGAGAAAGAGATTAAGCTTAAGTAGACAATTAATAGTGATGACAAATAACATTCAATGAATAATGTACAAAATACATAGAATTAATATGGTTTTGAAAAGGATAATTATTTTAAATAGTAAAACTATTGAAAATATTTTCAAATATAGCAAAATGTCACAGTAATCTATTAGTGTCTATCAATGATAGACGATAATAGTTTGTAATCTATCAGTGTCTATCAATGATAGACGATAATAGTTTATTAGTGTCTATCATTTTCTACCACTTATAGACATTGATATTTTGCTATATTTGTAATAGTTTGGTTCATTTTGCTATATATGAAAAGACCCATTTGAAAAAACATATTAGCTGCAATTTGAACAATACTTAATTTTGTTATAAAACATTTTCTTTGAAGAAAAAAAATCTAAGAAAAGCAAAAAACTTGAATAAAATCAACTGAATTGACTATTATGATAATTATAATAATAACCTAAAAAAACCCCCACATTTTTTAAGGACACTCTATTAAAAAAATATATTGAATAATACATATAAAAGGTTTTCAAATCTATTCTTTGCAGAAAATAAAATAATTTTTTTTTTACACAAACTATAAAATGGTTACATAAATATGATTTAAGCATCACAAGTATTTTTATAACTATCTACGTTATATTAAAAGAGGCTAAGAGGAGAAATTTTTTAACTTCCCTCTTTGCCCCTTACTTTTTCAATAAATAACATTTTACCCTCACTCACACCCCTTCATGTGATCTCACGTACCATTCATTTTTTTTCTTTTTCTTTTCATTTAACTTTACATCCAATCCTATTTTGTCCTCCTATCCTATCATACTTTTTTTTGTACTTTTTATTGGTTTTTTCTATTTAATTTTACATTCCCCTTTTACCACTAGATCTTTCAACAATTCTATTTTGTTTTAATAACCTTTGTTTTTTTTCTTTTTAATTTTTATTACTAAATAATTAGTAAATTGAAATTTGAAACCATTTATACACATCTTTAACAAATACAAATTCCTACACACAATAACTATACATTTCTACAATGTTTTCTACAATGTTTTAGTAGATATGACATGGTTTCATATTAACTTAAGTATATACTGCTACTAAAGTTATTGTTAATTTAATTTGACTCAAAACCATTTAAAATTATAAATGAGAATATCTTACTTCAATTTATCTCTTTAATTATTTTTAAACATCAAGCCTAATACTTACAAAAATTATATTCATTCAACCTTTTGTATTTCACTCTATGAAATAATTGTGCTCCAAACATTTTCAGCTACATCCAACACATTTCATATTCATTATAAATTAACTTAATAAAACATATATATACTTTTGGTTATCATATCTTTCATTACTTTTAAATTTCATGTTAGATATTTACTATTTAAATGTAACAAAAAAATTTATTTACGAATTTATGTTCTAAAGATTTTAAACCTCGTGCGTCGCATGTGTCCCCGACTAGTTTACAGTAAATATTGCATATTTTTTCTCCTAAAATAAAATTTTGAATTCATTTAAATAGTTAGTAAAGAAATTAAATTTTATTGAATGGGTGAATAATTAATTATGGGATGAAAAACAAATAATTAAACAAACAAGATTTCCTAGAAATCTTTGAAATGTATTGACACTTTTTTAAGTCAATGTATTGATCAATTTTAAAAAATAAAATGTATTAGCTAATTGAGTTGTGCTTAATATACTTTATATGTCAAAATGTTAAGTATACATAGGGAGACAATTGGGCACACTTTTATCTAAGGTTTTTGTTGCGTTTAAAGTGTGTATGATGCGTTATGCTCATATTAGCCTACTGTCACGTTAAGAAGTATAAAAAAAATGCATTCATTTAGACGCAAGTTTTCCTATAAAAACCTAAGTGCACGTTTAAATAGGTTTTTCTAGAGAGTTCAGGGTCAAACACAGGGATTTGCAATAATTATGTGTTGAGATTATTCTTCAGTTTGATGCGTTGAGCTATACAATAATTACAAGTGTTTGTTGTTTTCTATGATAACTACAAAGAATGACTTTATACAAAAATAAATTGGTGGATAAACATGTAGAATGATGATGTGAAATGGATAATGGATGAAGTTAGTCAAATATAAATATGTTCAGATAGCATGCATGGGAGGGATGGATCCATGAAAAAGGGTAAGTTAAGGTAACTAAGATAGCATTTTCCTAATTGTTGTTTTAAATAATTTTTCATGCTTACAAACTCAAGATTGAGAACGCATCTCTCGATGCTTTGACGCCACATTAATCTTATATCTAAGATGCATGGTGAGTTCTTTGGGCAAAAGTTGAACTTTTTTTCTAATTAAGTCAATTCTTTTCTTGTTAAATGCTGGAAATTACCCACCGACTCTCTCAAGTAGATGAATATACTCACTTAGACCAATTTATTCGATAGATTTAAGCAAGTTTGAAGTATCCATTTAATCAAGATGAAAGCATACTTAATCACACTTAGAAATACTAACTATTTACGCTTAACTCATTAATCATTCAACATTCATGGTGCAAAGTGTTATAGATGAGAATATATGGAAGATCAATGTCAATCAAATTTTTATTAAGTAAATAATCAAATCTCTCGAAAGTCATTAACAAAATACAAGCAAGAAGGGTGTTCATAATGAAGGAATGAAAAATAGAAGTCACCAAGCTGCCAATAGCAATGTCTTGCTTCTTGGAGGTTTGAGATGGTGGCTATCTGATACATGAATTATACAAGGATAGATTCTCATTCTCTAAGAGGTGACTCTGAAAACTCTCAGAATCTTCTCACATAACAACTCGAAATGGAGGGTGGCTATGGAGGTTGGGTAAGAATTTGCATACTTTGAACATGAAGTGCAATGGGCTATTTATAGGCGTCGAAAAAGGTGGTCTCATGATGATCTGACACATTTGCATTTAATTTCATGTCCTGCTATGCAAATTTCTTCGCGTCTTCGGTTCATTGGATCTATCATGGTCTGGTAAAATCAGTTGTCCACTTGCATATTAACATGAGAGTTGCCGACTAAGCATCTGAATCACTTTTTCTTTCCGACGCATGGTCTTCGACGCGTTGACCTTTAAGCGTTGTGACCTTCAATGATTCTGGTAGCATCCTTTTCTTTGTACTTAATTTACTTTTAGCTCCTTCTTTTTTTTTTTTTTTTTTTTTTTTTTTGGCTCTATCCTATGTTCAAAAAGATAGAATTTCATAATTTCCAAGATAGATTCTTTTGTAAACATAGTAAACGCAGAGTTATTCATATTACACAATTCAAATGCTAAAATCATGCGTTTATCCTTAACTCCAATTAGTCCAAATAATAATACAATAACTTGTATTTCTACAAGTTATTAGTTTTCTTCATAGATTATTAAATGGGTAGTAATTTTAATACATTGTTGCTTATTTATATTTTCAAAAATATTTTTTAAATTACATACGGATCCAACATGTAAAAATAAAAAATCACACCATAAACTTCATTGAGTGATCAAATTAATTTATTGGTCTAAAAGTTACAATAAAAAATTATCACAAAACAAATTGAAATATATAAAATACGTGATATTATATTTATTCCCCTTCATAAATTTAAATATTTAAATATTCTTATGGAGATTTGAACCTCAAGCTTTAAAGGAAGGAGCACATGCACACGTACACATGCAATTTTTGGCAAACATTGTTTTTGTTCTTATTCATATAATTAACAAATGGAGGAGTGAAAAGATAAACCTCCTACCTCAACTCAACATGACTAACTAAATTTATATATTTATGTTGAATATTATTAAAATTAGTGTATTTGAAGGAAGAAAACATGAATCATACTATATTCTAAAAAGGAAACGCTAAAATAATACTTGAGCCTAAAGTACTTAAACAAGAAAATATAAATTCTCAGTTTTATTCATTTTTAAAATGACTATACTTCAAATATTCCACACACTTAAATTTAAAATCAAATTATTTCAAAATAAAGCATTTGTGGAAATGCACATGGTAGTACACTAGTAGGTTTAAAATGTCCACCTTCCTATTTTATACATTCATTAAGTGTTTTTTTGTTAATTATTTTAAATACATATTTAAATTATAAAATAAAAAGAAATGCCTCTCACTTCCAATCCTCTCTCCTCCCCTCCCTCCACCATTCTTCCTTGGTGCCCCATCGCTCCAGCACCTTCAAACTTCAGTAACATCTCCTTTCTCCCATCCACGACCACTAAACTCCCCAACCTACTCCCCTTCCCTTCGAGATCTCTCTTTTGAACAAACTTTTGAGATGAAAAATGCTTGTTTGACGAGATTTTCGAATAAATTTGATTTGTTGAATGAACTTTGTATTTGTATTAATTTCAGTATTGTGAGTAAAATTTATAATAAACTATCATTTGATGTTTTCTCTCAAAAAGTAAACTTATCTTAAGGGTTTTGCAGCTTGTTCTTGATGTTGATTTGTTTTGAAGGCTTTGTAGCTTGTTATCGAATGTGGATTTATCTAGGGAGTTTTGTAGCTTATTTTTTATGTTGATTAGTCTCTAGATCTTTGCAGTTTGTTCTCGAAGTTGATTTATCACAAGGGCTTTACAGCCTTGTTCTCGATATTGGTTAGTCTTGAGGGCTTTACAGCTTGTTCTTAAAGTTGATTTATCTCGAGCGCTTTACAGCTTGTTCTCTATGTTGATTAGCCTTGAGGGCTTTGCAGTTTGCTCTAGAACATGGATTTATCTCAAGGCCTTTATAGCTTGTTCTCGATATTGATTAGTCTCAAGGACTTTGCATATTGTTCTCAATGTTAATTTATGAGGATGTGGCTTGATCTTTAGTACTTGATCCTCTAATTCTCTCTGTTCGATGTATACACTTGATTTAAGAAAGTGGAATGCTTGGATGTTCTTGAAGTTGAAGTCTTGGAAGAATATTTGTATCTTCAAAGAACTTTAGTCTTCAAGAGTTTGGGGAGTCTTGTAATTGTGGGGAGGGTTCTCTCTAGGTGCTCGTTGGAGTCTAAGATTTATGAATCTTTCAAATGAAGGAGAACTCTTCCATTTATAGAGTTCTTTGGTAAGCTTTGTGGGCTTGGGCTTGATTTGTCCTTGGACCTGGCCTTTGGGCCCAATTAATTGGATATTGAGCTTGGTTGGCCTTTGGGCCAAATTAAGCTTATATTTTGGGCTCAATTGGACTTGAACCCAAATATTAATACCAAATTGGGCCAAAATATTTTATTCGATTCAATGGTCATGACGAAAATATGTGGCATCATCAGGATTTTCCAACTTATGTCTTTAATTTCAATTTGAGACATGTCTCTATTGGGATTTGTGCCCTAAAGCCTTGTACTTAATTAGCTGATTAATTTAATTATTAAATATGTAATACTAAATTATCCATTAACAATAAAAATCCAAGGTTATTATATTTAGTCTTGAATAGTATGTAGTTGACATACATGTGGATCATGTTCAAGAAAAATAACCTAAAGGTCTATAATATATGGATAAAGTTGAGTGTCTTATCATGGTGACACTATCGATACGACCCACTTTGTAATAGTTACAAATGGTTTGATCGAAACTGTTCATGTGTAGTGAGTGGTAGTATCCTATACAAAGAGTTTGTATAAGTCCGAACCATGAGATAATTAATCTCTCATTGTAATTGCGTTAATTGATGAGATTCATATCTCATAGGATGATAATATGTGACTTGATCTTAATCCTAAATGAGTTATGAACTTCTGTTTGTGAAGGTTCGTCCTTTGATTTGTATGGGAGATAGTGGCCCAAGTCACCGACTCAATTAGTCTACCATTTTGGGGACTTGACCGAATAGGAAGTTGGGAATATAACTTCACAAGATGAAATTCACTTATTCCTGAAGAAATTGAATTCCTTTGGGGAAGTGTGTGATCGCCTTTGCCCAATTTTGTTACAGAAATTTATATTGAACAATGATTTAAGAAAGGGTTAAGCATGTTTTACAAAAAAATTTAGGGAGAGAGAAAAATACCTTTTGAAGATCAACACTTCAAATTTTTTCTCGGTCTTAAGAAATTCACAGTACAAAGAAAGAAATCACGAACAAAAATACCATCACTTGGCCTTCTCTAATATTTCCAGCTTGCTTTAGTTCCTTCAACCTCTCAAGAACTAGCTAAGGAGAGAAGGAGATTAAAGCTTGTTGTTTAACGGGCGAATCCTCGAACGAATGCCCTATCGTATGCCATCTTCAACTAAGCCTAAAATTCTCACTTCTCTCTGTATTCCTGTTTTAGAAATTGTGTAAAAAGCTAAGTTCCCTCTTTTTCACTCTGTGTAGATCTCTAGGTTTTTTTTTTTTTTTTGGTGGCCTTGTAGCAAAAATCTTTGTCCCTCCCAATGGCTCAATGATCCCCCAAATTTATTGAGAATTCAAATCCTTTTAATTAGGAAAAAAAATCAATCAAATTAAATTTAAAAAGAAAAAAAATTAAATGAAGATTATGTGCTTGATTTGTTTAAGAAAAAGTATGTGATTAGTTTTTCCAAAACTGTTTTAATACGAATTTTTCATAAATAAGAGATCTCACTATTTAAACTTAACAAATAATTTCATTTAACTTTAATTATTTTAAACAGAAAAAGTTTAAATGTTAACTACTAAGAGAAATGGATGTTTTCAAAAATAGAAAAACTATTGAAAATGATTACAAATATAACAAAATTTCAATTTCTATTTATGATAGACCGCGATAGACCCAAATAAACATCTACTACACAGATACAAAGTAAAATTTTGCTATCTATCATAGATACAAATTAAAATTTTGCTATATTTAATTTATAAATAGTTTAATATTTTTTCTATTCATAATAATTTTCCAAAAAAACCTATTTATTTTATTTATTTTTTGTTTATCTTCGAAAATTAGCAACAAATTTGAAATAAGCATAAATAAATAACAAAAAAAATAAAGTTGGGCAACAATAGGTAGCTACAATTTATTGTTATTGTATTTGTGATCATGAGTTCCTAAACAATTCAGTTTTAGGGTTTGATTGAGTTTTTTGATCGATGTTGATGAAACTATTGTTATTCTAGATTGTTTATTTATTGATTGTCTTTTAGCAATGCATGCGCTTAATGCTTTCAATGCTTTATCATCATTGTTTAATGTATGATTTATTGTCTTGCTAGTGAGAAGAGTTTAGATTAGATCTTGCATACTAAAGTATCGTTTAAATATACTAGGTATACAGACTTTCACTCTCATTACTTATGAAAAGCTCACTCGGGTTTATATGCAATGTAGCACCTCGAGTTTAGAAGGGGGACATGAATGAATTGAGATCCCATCTGAGAGAGAGATCCTATGGATATGAAAGTATGGTTAAGAAAGTATGAAAGAATTGAAAGTTACTATCTATACCAACAAGGTGCACCTTCTTTTTCAGTGGCTCAATCATTTGAATTCCAAAGTTAAGCGTGCTTAGTTTGGAGCACTCCTATCTTTGGTGGCCTTTTTGGAATTTTCTTAGGAAACATGTGAGTGAGTACAATGAAAGGGTTGAAATCCTTAATGCAGCGGAAGCAATACAGTACCAAATAATTAGGATTTTGAGATACCAATACATTGGGAAAAAAAATACAAAAAACCTACTGTATTAATTCTAGGCTAAGCATAGATTAGAGATAGAATCTTACTTTCGTTGTCGACTCTGAACAAGACCACCACAAACCTCTCCTATTCTTTAAAGGATGAGGTAAGGATTGTGGATCCTTGATTTTGATCTTTTTGGGAAAAAGAGAGAGCACCATAGAGAAAAGTTTTATCGATTGAGAGAAAAAATAACCTCTTTTCTTCTGTTTCTTTTGCAGGCATATTTAGGGAGAGAGAGAAGGAGATGTGGGAAAACTACGTAAAGCGTAACTCCCAAGTATTGGAGTTACCTTGTAACGACCAAACTTCCTATGACTTGAACTAGGTCGTCACTATATGCATGCATATATCTAAAACGACTCTTCTTCATATTTTTACAAAAACAAAATAACTTTTTTATTAAAATAAATATCTTTTTCAAAATTCAAATAATTGAAAATCTTTGATTGGGGTACCCCTTGTACAATTTAAATAAAACAGCAAACTCGGATAAAACATGACCATGAGAAATTTTAAAAGAAAAACAAAAATAAAGTTCTGAATTCAAATGACATAACCAAAATTCTTAAAGATGAGAACATGAAATCTCTTGTGCGGAAGCATCTAACTAGTCCCAATGACACGATCAAGGTTTTCTTTCATCATTTGTTGAGGTGTTCTTTCCTTTACTTGAAAAACATAACACGAAAAGAATGAGTACAAAATACTTAGTAACCCCACTACCTGGGTCAGGCTAAACACTTATATCCAATAAGTGCATCATACTATTGGGACATGCATAATTATACTTTTCACACTTCATTTATCTGAGTCATTGGTTAGACCCGCCCTACCGTTGGCAAATGGTGTCCACAAGCCTCTAATGAATCTCGTAGGAGACACTTACCTCTGGTGAATCTCGAAGGAACACAAAACCTCTGGTGTATCTCGAAGGAACACAAAACCTCTAGTGATCCTGAAGGAACACAAACCTCTAATGATCCCGAAGGAACACAAACCTCTGGTGAGCACACAACCAACGTAGGAGGGTAACTATCACTAACATGCATAACTAGTAAAATACATAAAAATCCCACAACATAGATTCATAATGTCTCTCATACAAACATCATCATGCTCATATATTTGTAGCCATTAGAATTACATGCAAACTAAATATCTCATAGATGGCACGAAGAAACCAACAACATTTTAATAACTAAACTGCCTGGCACGTAGGCGGTTCTAATAGTAAGACTACTTACCTTAGAATTAGGTCCAAGAATTAGGTCCAAGCAGTTAATTCTCACAAAATCAAAATCCTTGAATTAAAACCCTAAAATATAAATAAAAACTTAAGTCTTTAGGTCAGATTCCAAGTACAATTTACCCGAGGTGCAACTAAGTCACAATTTTCTTCCATAGTTCAACCAAAATGAACCCTTTAACCTGCTTGGACAGCTTGCTTTTAGTTCCAAAATTCTTCGAAACTTGAATCTAAAACCCAAACCCAATGGGTAACAACAATAAAAACCGACACCAAAGGGTAATCACGAAATTACAAGAAAATCAACAATACTTACCAAAATAGTCCCACCCTAACCAAATCTTGAAATCCTGGCATAACCCACGAAAAACAGATGATTTGATTTGATAATGTATGAACTTTATATTATAATGTATTGTTGATTTTCTTGTAATTTCGTGATTACCCTTTGGTGTCGGTTTTTATTGTTGTTACCCATTGGGTTTGGGTTTTAGATTCAAGTTTCGAAGAATTTTGGAACTGAAAGCAAACTGTCCAAGCAGGTTAAAGGGTCCATTTTGGTTGAACTATGGAAGAAGATTGTGACTTAGTTGCACCTCAGGTAAATTATATTATAATGTATGAACATACATTATAATGTATGAACTTTTTCAAATTAAACTTTATATTATAATGTATGAACATACATTATATTATTTCCTAAGTAAATTTAAACATTCCAAATTTCATTCAAGACATAAATACCTCATCACTCTTTACAAGCTAGAAAGGGGACCTAATGGACCTACAGATCAGAAGCTCCAATGATAAGAGATTGATTGGCTAAACTCATTAACCACATTAATCAATATTCGTTAACTGTGGGTACACTCTACTAAAGACCCGCAGCTGCATTTTTCTCACTGCAGATATATTTCTGTGTCTATGGATATAGACCAATTACAGCAAATTAGTCATTCACAAGTGTTCGTAACACCAGCTGGGTCAATTTACCATTTTACCCGTAGGTTACTTCTAAATTCTTAAGTATCAATGCTTCTCTAATGAACAACCTGTTTATGGTCCAACCATTAAACAGAAACCACTCTTGGGCCAGTGAGAGGGTAGGGCTCTTTGTTCAAGTCCCAAAGACACCACTTAAGGGAACACTTATCTACTTACCTTAAAGATGGGAATGAGTGAATTTCATCTTGTATAATTATGTCCCCAACTCTCCACTTGGTCTTGTCCCCAAGACGGTAGGCATATTGAGTCTACAAACGGCCACTCTCACCATACAAATCAAAGGACAATCCTTCGTGAACATGAGTTCATAATATACTCAGGATTAAGACTAAGTTACTTTGGTCATCCTATTGAAATAGAAACCTAACTAGTCAACGGAGTTACATCTAGTGATTGCTATTTCGTGGTTCGGTCTTATGCAAACTCATTGCATAAGATGCCTCCACTCACATGTCACCTACATGAACCCGTTAAATCATTGCATTTGTATCAAATGCAAAGTGGGTCGTATCCAAAGTGTCACCAGAATAAGGTACCCAACCTTAGTCCTATACTATAGACCCTTTAGATTGTATCTTAAACATTGATCTTCGTATGTCCCCACATACAGTTCAATACTCATAAAAAAGCCTACGATGTTAGTTTATTGGATTTAGGGTTATTAAGATAAAACAAACAAAAACAATCAATAACGCTTATTGAAGTAACACATCAATAACTCTTTATTAATGATTTAATGACGGTCAAATAATTACATTTACAATCTATGAGTTTTAGGGCATAAAACCCAACAATACAAAGCATGCTGAAAGGACTCATGTTGGTTTGTGACGATAGTTTTCACTCTTAGAAGTAGTTTAAGACAAGCAAGGATGACATTGTCAGGTTGTAGGAAATGTAAAGGAATGTTGTAGCCATTAGGGTGTCGAATCCGAATTTTGAATCCAGGCTGGGGCGTTGCACAAAATCTTGCTCTAACAACTCACCACATTCTCATTCTCACTATATCTCAAAACCTCGAATGAACAATCACAAAGACAATCAACCCTAATCTCTGATTAAATGAAATGAATAACACAACAAAGGTAAATCGAGATTGGACCACAAAGAATCCACAATAATCGCACAAGTAAATTCTCAGAGCCTATGAAATTGAAGGAATAATCGATGTAAATGACTTACCGGGGACAGTGAAATGAAATATGAGATAGAAAGGAAAGTTAATGTCAGAGTCACCACTTATGCACAATTAATAGGTGAGAATTGATAAACATTGACGAACAATGGAAGGTGACAAACAATGTAACCTTCATGCAAATGTACAACCTACAAATATTAGTCTAAGAAACGCAAGAAAGCAGTAGGAGACTACAACAGCGAGATGAAGAAGAAGGAAAATTTTGATTTCTGTGCTTTTGGGTAATCTTTTTTTTTTTTTTTTGGATATTCTGGTTCCACCTGTTTACTAACCATTACAGACATTAGTAAAAATAATTGAAAGTAGTCTCGTTACAATTCAACTCATTCCAACTACAAGTTAGTAAACATCATCAAAGGTAATCTTATTACCATTACATGCAATTCCCTTTACAATGGAATTCAATTACGATTGCACCTTAAATCTCAAACAGGTAGGTAAACACATGAAACACACGTAAATTGTACAATACTTGCCTTCGATTTAGAATAATTGTTATATGATTTTGTTAGATTTGATGGTGTTTGTTAGTAATTTTCAGGGTTATGTTCATGATCAAGATTCAATGTCAAAATGAGCTAAAACTGAGAAAATGGTCGAAAGAAAGGGAAGAAAAGAGGAGAAAAAATAAGTTACCAAAAAGATAAGGGCAGCGTCACGTAAACTCGATGCAAAAACCAATAGCATGAAGAATTGGAAGTTTGTGTAGTGTCAGGATGTTATATCGAAGCACCGCATGGCACTGTAGCAAACGAAAGGAGGTGCGATGCTAGGCAGTATTATAGGAAAAATTATGTATTTTAGGAAATCTTTTATTATTTAATTCGAGGGGTTTGGCTGTCGAATTCATGGATAACTTCACGAAATTTGAAATCCCCAGAGAGTGTTTTAGCTAGAAAATAAGAGTTCAGAGAGTGGAAGTTCGTTTGGTGGCCATTCGAGATCCTGAGGTGCAAATCAAGGAGATTTCGACGTGTCCCATTGACTAGGATCATCACAATAGTATTGTTTTCTTTTCTCTTTATTCTCTTTACGTTTTTATGGAATATGTTTATATGAGTGATTAAACATTTTAATTCTAGGGTGTTTATGAACTTATTTGTGGATTTGAGTTAATGCATATTATTTTCTATGGATGTTATGTTTTTAATGTTTTCCAATATAATGTGCTTAATAAATTGACTGATCTTCAATGCATGTTAAATTAAATGTTCAATTAAAGGGTTTGTATGTTTAATTGGATCTATACTATTGGATTGTTATTCATCTATCATGCAAATAGTTTGGTTAATAATGATAGTTGATTGTGACTATTCTTAATGTCATATTTCTTAATTTGGTTTCAACTAGCTAGTAATCAATTAGGATTGCCTGATAAAAGATTATTATTGAAAGATAATAATTCGGGAAATATTTTCTAGACTTAAGCATATCATTAACATAATAATTTATAGGAACCTTTGCATGGCTTAATGAAGTAATTAAGAAAATCAATCAATGCCCTTGAACATATTTGTCTCTTGAATTTTATCCTCGTCTTTATTTTACTTTTATTTACTTTCAAAAATCAAAATCAAGCCATCACCATAGTTTGAATCCTTAGATAAAATTGACACAACTTTAAAATAACTAAATATAATCCTCCAGAAGACGATACTCAATCTCTTGACAGTTTTACTATATTATAACTTGACATGTGCATTTGCATGAACACCAAGTATTTGGCATCAACACACCTAAATCAAATACCATTTAAGCTCAATTTTTTTTATCTCTTTTCTTGAGTAAGAGATGCAAAATAAATAATGAAACATGAAAAGATTCTTTAGTTTCTGTTACATAATTATATAAGATAATTGTAATGGGTGAGAATATTGATTGACATATTTATAAATATGTCATAGAAATAAATAAATAAATTGTATATATGACTAGTTTTTAAATTTTTGGGTCCACCATTGATGTAATTTATATTGTTTATCAATGATAGATTTTTATTATGTATAGACCATTTTAATAGTATATCACTGATAGACCTATATCATTAACAAACCATTTTTTTTTAAAGAATTATCATTGATATTCATTTCTATGTTTATCAAATAAAAATATGTAGGAAAAATGTCTTTTTGGTCCATAGATTTTGGGTCGAGTTTCTATTTGGTCCCGAAGTTTCAAAATGTTACACTTTTAGTCTAAGTTTTGAGTTTGATTTCAGTTTAGTCTCTAGGTTTTAAAAGTTACAATTTTACTATTGAAATTTGAGTTTTATTGCAATTTGGTCCCTACAATTCAAGATTTACGCTTTTAACTTCAATTTTACACTAAATATTCATTTTTAGTTTTTAGTGTTAATGTTTATTAATTAATTTAAAAGAATGGGAAAATTGTACGGATGTCCTAAATTGGGAGGTCCAAATGGAAATGCGGCCAATTATTAAAATCCACACGATATTTGGCCCTTTGCTTGCATCAGCCTAACGTGAAAGAACCAATTTGTCCCTGAAACTTTCGAAAGGTAACTTCGTGGTTTCGTTTTATGCTTTCTTTTTGGATGCATGCTAGGATTTAGGGTTAGAGGAAGAACTTAGAGTGAGAAATTCGAGGTAGAGCGAGAAATTGGAGGAAGAACTGAGAGGAAGAAATTGGGGCAATAAATTCGAGAAAGAACTGAGAGCCAGGAAGAAATTAGAGGAAGAACTTGTTGGAAGAGAGACACAGATGAGAAAAAAAAGATGAGAGGAAGAATGGGAAATAGACGAGAAAAAAGACAAGAGGAAAGATCGAGAAAATGAACGAGAAAAAAAAAAACAAAAGGAAGGAACGAGAGTTTGACAGAGGCAATTTTTTGTCTATTTCTTTTTCTGTGTTCTGTTTTGTGCTTCAGGTTAACTTATTTGTTTTTTACTTGCAGTGATAGTTGGTTAACCTAAGATTGAGGTTGATGATCCTTTTCCTAGCCAAGCTACGAGCCTCTCATCTCACATTATGATTGCAAATAGGATAATCAAATAGAAGCTGACAGAGAGTCAACTTTAGTTGTTTAGGAGGATTGTGTTTGGAAAATTTGTGGACATGGATATAGTCTTCAATTGTCCTTTAGTCTATCATATATTGTTGAGGGAGGTGCAAAGTAATAAGGTAGATGTTATGAGCTTCGAGTTGAATGGGAAGATTGTGGGCTTTTCGAAGGAGGAGTTCTTGTTGGTGACAGGGTTGTGGCAGTTACCCACTAAACTGATTCGTATTGTTGAAGTCACTGAATCACTACGAATGAAGTACTTCAATAATTTAATGGTGACGGAAGTGCACTTGACAAAGTTTGAAGAGTGCTATAAGAAGTTAGTGTTTGAAAACGACTTGGACGCTATGAAAGTTAGTCTTGTATATTATTATGAGTTGGGATGATAGGAAAAGACAAGACTAAGAGCAGTATTGATAAATCGTTCCTAGATGATGTGGAGGATCTTGAGTACTTCAATAACATTGACTGAGGACATATTATATGGGAGAGAACCTTTGGTGGCCTTCAGAAGGCATTGAAAGATAAGGTTGGATCGTATAAGCAACAAGTCAGAACGAATAAAAACTATGTGCTGAAGTACAATCTACTGGGATTCCCTCACGCGTTCCAGGTAACGATGAAGGTAATTTAAACATTTTAGTACTTATATGAATAAGGTATTCACGCAATTGCTCTTTTTCAAATAATCGTAGGTTTGGGCATATGAGACAATATCCACAATTGTCGGGAGAGCTGCAGTATGACTTAATGTCAATGCAGTACCTCGATGTCTAAGGTGGCCCTGTGCCCATTCATTGGCGAACAAGCTATTATAGAGGGATGTCTTCAACTCTCCCACGGTATACAATTTGTTTGTCATTGTCAGTTTATGCTATTTTAGATGTCTTAGTTGTGTTTAACTTTAAGTTTAAATTGTTTGTAATGTAGGTGGTGATCATCTCCATGCATACAATGTCCAATGTAGAGAGGCAATATCGAGACACTCCAGTTGACCAACGGGTCGTATACTTGGAGACCTAAAATGAAGAGATGATACCTTCAGCATCAAGAGCTCAAAAAGCTCAAAAAGCTGAGGGAACACGAAAAGCTCAAAAGGTGAAGAGTTGCTCAAGGAGGACCTTGTAGAGCGTGACGTTCCTCTTGAGGAGGCAACATCCTTCCAATTTAAGCATGAGGTGCCCCTCGAGGAGGCGAACCATAGACATGTTGAGGAGGGGGCAATGTTGAGGAAGGTACACGTCCTCATGTTCTAGAGCCTATTGCCAGAACACGGAGAAAAACAGTTAGAGGGCAAGATTACGTGCAACTGCTTGACGAGCGGGTCTCGAGATTGGAGACGACATTGGGGGAGGTGAAGTCTGATTTGGGAGATGTGAAGATGCAACGGCAGATGATCATTGAGTTATTGCAATCCTTGTGTCGAGTATGTATATGTCATTTGATGAGAAACTTTTCTTCATTGTTTGCACTGTACTAACGAAGTGGTTTTCTTGTGTAGAAGACTGCAACACACGACCACCATGATCACATCGACGATGATGGTCAGAGTGACCATGATCACGGTCGTCATGAGAAGGATCCTACCACTATACCCACCACTGATCCCACCACCGAGCTTCCTACTACCACCTCTACTACTGAGCCCACCACCTCGGATCTACCTATCACCACCACTGAGCTACCTATCATCACCATAAAGTCTACCACCACCACCACCACCATTACTATCATTGATCCTACCGTCATAGTACTCAATCATCCAGAGCTACTCCCATTTCCACCTCCAGCAAAAAGATTGAAGGTCAAGAATGAGAACGATGCATCGCAATTGAAGAGGCTGATGATTACTGATGGACCCGAGCTACGACACATCCCACCTCTGTCTTAAAAACTAAAGGTAAAGAAGGAGAAAAGGACGGATGAAGTGAAAGAACCGAGGCGAATAGGTAGGTTGAGGAAGGAAGCTCAACTATATACACCTCCAATAGAGGTGAAGAAGTAAAAGGCCTCAGTGGCTTGAGAAAAAGAGTTGGCTATGAAGTACCCCGATCTAGGTGCTGGTCCACCAGGGAAGGAAGATCGAGTGAGGTACGATCCTACCCATCATATGTCAAAGAATGTTTACAATGATTTTATGCAATGGATGGCAAGCGATGTTGAGGCGTACATTTCTGGATCGAAGGCTATTTAGGACCAACATAACCACTCGGGAATTGTACCGTGAATTGACTAGAGAAAATGAATGGGTCAAGTGTGATATAAGTGTTATCTTGATAATATTAAAGCTAGTTTACAATCTATATCCCGAGCTAACCTTGAGTCTATTGTGCAGGTTTTGGAGCGCTTGTTCGTGTTCCTAAGGAGGAAGTTCATCGAGTGGCTCAAGATATGTGTATATAAGTTCATGACTTTCCCACCCAGTTTATTGGTATGTTTATGGAATTTTAATTTAAGTTTAAATTGCTTCATCTCACTCATGTTACTAACTCTCTCTCTCTCATTAATTAATATAGTGCCATGTGAACTTTTTCACACTCGAGAGCTTTTTCAAAGCAATATACGAAAAGATGTTAGAAGAAGCAACGAATGTATGGGAGAAAGAAGAAAATATCTTTAAGATTGTGCTAGGGTTGTAGCCGAATCACCAACCAAGGTGGGCAGACGTAGATTACGTGTACAGTGCAATCAATATCCATGAACATTGGATCCTCGTCATGATTGAAATTAACAGAGTTGGATATTGCTTTATACTCCAAACCATCATACATCTCATTGTTAGACATTGCACTGATTTTGTTGCCTCTGATGTACACATTACTCTTGTTGGCCCCCGTTGCTTGCTTTGAATAGTGTATCGTGTGGAAACATTCAAGTAAGAAATACATTAGACTATGGTACCTTTCATCTAAAATTTTTTGAGCATATGGTGACGGGATCCCTCATAAAGAATGTATTGGTTCAGGAGAAGAAGGCGGAATTTTAAGATGAAACTTGGTTGTGAACTCTAGTTTAATACTTTTTTTTTTACTAGATTTGTATTTTTTGCTGAGTTTTGTCATCTTTTTATGTATGTTGTATGTAAGTTCTTCATTTGAATTACATTATTTGAATAAAATGGAAGTTCATAATACACTGTTCAAAGCATACACTTTATCTTTTATTTATAGTCTTCAAAATAAACAGTGTATTGCAAGCAAAATAAACCATAGTAAAAATAAATGAGAACTTGGAGGAAGAAATGATAAAAATAAACAAGAGGAAGAAAAAAGAGGAAGTAATGAGAGGAAGAGGCGAATTTTTAACAAAATAAAAAAAAAATACAATTGTCAACTACAATTTGACACATTTACAATATACTAACGAATATATGTAAGAAGCTATTGTGTAAGTGTCTATACATTGGCATAGGGAGTGTTTAAGGGTTCATTATAATTCTTCCGAGTGTGACCCGTGCCACCACATTGACCACACTTTTTCGCTCGAGGACGTTCTCTAGCCAACAATATTTTGTTAACTCTTCATCGACCAACTTGAACAACCTTCCATGGTGGAAGGATTTTCACCTCAACATACCCCAGTGGTTTTTTTCCATTCTGAAACGTGGCCCAATGGATATATTGATTTCGCATATGTAAGAATAAGGGACTCCACACTATAAAATCTGCTACAAAAAGTGAATGGGTTGATGTTCCTCTCTTTAGTTGCAGCAATAACGTGCAAGCACGGGATTTGCAAACATTGAAATTGGCCGGAATTGCATTTGCTCATATTCAGGTTAACAATATCGTCCAATCCCTCATCTTTCACATGAAATTTGTAGTAATCAATGGGGTTTACTGCATGCCGTCTAGCTTTGTCAAGTCCAATCCCATGATGTCCTCTACATACTTTGAATGAGTTAATGTATTAGTTGACCACATGTTTTGCTACTCTAATGAGTATTGCAATTATTGATAAAAATTGTGCTTCTTTAGTCAATAAATTGAAGCACGTGGCCCCATTACTAGTCATGTTGTCATAACAGTTCACTGATTGGTAACATCATGCCCATCACTAGACCTCTATGCTCGCCAAATACCTCATAAGTTTACCATCCTAGTAGCCAAAATCTGCTCCCAAAAACCTTTGAACTCGGACTCGTGAGATGCACTTAATGCACTATTGAGCAATTTAATAGTCGTTTTGTCCTTGAAGTGTTTTTCAATGTTCTTGTTCAAATGATAAGTACACAATTCGTGGCATGATGTGGGAAATACAACCTCAACTGCGTTTGTTATAGTTGGGTGTCGGTTGGAGACGAAGAAGAATCACAACATCTCTAATTGCAATCTTTAAATTAGTCATGAACCACTTCCATGAATGGTTTGTCTCAATGTCAATATTTGCATATGTCAGTGGGTACAATTGATTATTATCGTCCATGGCGACTCCAACCAACATCGTGCCTTCGTATTTTCCCTTTAGATATGTTCCATCAACAATATTCACAGGACGACAGTTCTTGAACTATCTTAAACTCGGACCCAGTGCCATGAACATATACTTGAAGTATTTATAATCTTCTAGTTCAATCTCAAATATGGTCCCAAGATTTTTTATTTTCAAAGCTTCTCCATATGCATGCAATTGAGCCTATGAATCCTCAGAGGTCCCCCTAGCAATAGTAATTCTCTAGCATGTCATGCCTTGTCATTGCTGATATTCCCACCAAACTCCGAATTTGTCCTTAATGAGTTGCCCAATTACAAATGCACACATCTAGTGGTAGTCATGATGCAAAGCCTCAATAGAGCATGTGTGCACAACTATATACTTAATTATCTTGAATAGATCACATCCCTCTATTCTAATTGCACAAACTGTCCACTTGTATGTCTCGTGGATGCATCACACACTATAGAGGTTTTTATTTGATATTCTGACCTGCACATCAAAATTCTTCTTGATGGCTAGCATAGATAATCTCATCTTCACGTCATTCTGACAAAAAAAACTATCTGACCATCCTCAACATCCACATCTGACAAATATTGGAGGTCTGTTACAATCTATTTCTGAGAGTAGAAATCTAACATCCCCATCATCCATGAGGCAAATTGGAGGACATTCACAATCTAACTTATATTTCACCTTCATTATGATGTTGAATTTTGAAGAACTGACATTTGAAAGTTCGTATAAACACTCAGTTGACTATAATTCAATGTGCTTGGCACCATGATACCCTTTCGTACAACCTCCCTTATAGCATTCGCCAGTGTTCTTCACCACTCACCCAAGCTTGTTTGTTGTCGTTCTTCATCGTCGAAAGCCGCTATGCAAAGGAGGGAGCTCGTCTCTAGAAAATTTTTACAGTCGCACTCCCTCTCTAAAATCTATGTTGTCTGTAGTAGCTCGTCGTTGCATCCCCCAATCCATCTGTCGCTCTTCATTATTTTATATTTACCGCTCCATTCGCAACACATGTCTGATCTTCAATTTGCTGCATGTCTGTTCATGTCGTCGCCTCACGTTACAAAAGGAAACCTCGACACCCAGATCCAATGCCAAAGAAACTCTCTGATCTTCTGGAACTTTTATAATTTTTTATAAATGCTAATATATGTATTCGTTTATTTGATATAAATTCGTTGTGAAAGACATTTTTTTATTTATTTAGACTTTCTATCTTATGATATATATGTTTACATATATGTTTTACGTTAAACATTGATTAATTTGTGATTTATATAACTGATATATTAAAGTTGTCAATTTAATTTTGAATTACATTTTTGTTAGTGAGTTGTTAAATTTTTTATTTATTGAGATTTTTTACTATTTAAATGGAATGTATGATATATACTGTGATATAAATGGAATTTATGATATAAATAGTGATTTAGATTGAACATTAAGTCAATTTGTAATTTATATACTGAGGTATATTTCTCTCTATTGTACGTATTTTTTATATATACTGTGATATATTTGTTTATTTGATATAAATTTTGTATGAAAGATAATTTTTTTAAAAATTTTATTTAGATTTCATATTTTATGATATATGATATGTCATTCTATATTGAAGTTGTTGAATTAATTTATATATTTACATTAGGGAGTTTTTGTTAAATTTTTTATTACTCAAATAGAATGTATGATATATACTATGATATAAATGAAATTTATTATATAAGTTGTGATTTTTGTATAACATTGAGTCAATTTGTGATTTATATGCTAGGGCATATTTCATATATTGGTTATAATCTTTTTAAACACTTAACACAATGTTTTAAGGTATATTTAAAATATAACCATGAACCCATTGGAAGAACGAAGAAGCAAAAAATGCTTCATATGTGAAAATGGAAAATAAAATCACACTAATTGCAAATGGGAGAAAAATCTCAACTAATTAATAATCTATAATAAATGCATATTCTCTTTCCTACACACTATTTACTATATGTTTTGTCAAAATTCTTTGTATCATTAAGAATGCTTAAAAAAATATATAAAAATTTTGCATAATAAAAAGCAATAAATGCACGACAACTACCCATGAAAAATGATATTTTTGGCATATTATTCAATTAAATCCTTATATTGAAAATATCCGAAATTGTAGACATTTATAAAAATAATTTTTGATAAGTAGAACAATCTAAGGATGTTTTCAAATATAGCAAACTATGACAAACTATTTACATATATAGAAAAATTTCATTCTATTAGTGATAGACAACGACCGCGATAAACGTCTATCGCTTGAGTGATAGAAGTCTATCACAGTTTATCGTTGATAGACATTAAAATTTTTCTATATTTGTAAATAATTTGACATTTTTTCTAATTATAATAATTTTCCAAAAATCTAAATATTATGTATATTTATTGGTCTGAGATATCAATGATAAACTGGATGACAAATGAGTATGCATACAATTACTGATAGACAATAAAAGTTAAATACCCCAAATTTATCTTTTTTAATTTATTGATATGATAAATCAATGATGTACCTCATAATACATGAACATGCAAACTATCATGGATAGAAAACAATCTTAAATTTCAATAATTTGCTATATTTAATTCTATTGATATACTTCATAAAAAATGAGCATACAAATAATCAAATTTACAAAAATGAAAAATTAATATATGATTGATATAGTATTTCTATTTTATTAATAATGGGTATCCATGAAAAATTTAAACCAATGAATAGGCAAACATTTGCTTATTAGCAAGTTAACTAAAATAATATAATTTTTATATACAATATTTATATTATATTGATATGATATACTATTAAAAACATAATAACAAATGAGCATGTAAACAATAATGATATAGAGTTTTAAGAATTTTGCCCTTTTGCTTACACATTATCGGCCAATATTATCAAAACACCCTATCTTTTTTGTCCACTTCCTCTTCTTGATTTTCTTATTTCTCCAATTTTTTTTCAGTTGTTGTTGCATAGTGGTTGTCAACTGTGTGTTCACTAGAGAGGTCGCAAAGGTCATTGGAAAGGGATCTAAAAGGTCGTCGGAGCGTCAGATGTGTGGATTTTTACCAAAAATTGGATTTGTTGGGTCGATCGATTTTTCTTTCGAATGGATTTGTTGGTTTTTTTTTTTTTGTCAAAAAGTGGCATCGAAATAAGAGTGAGGGATGTGAATTTGGGGTGTCAGGTCTATAGGTGGGAATTGGGTGAGAAAGTGAGAGAAAGGGAATTGAGAGTGAGTAAGGAGAGCGAGAAAGAGGAGACCAAGAGAGAGATTGTAATATGCAAGCAAAATAGTTTGTTTTAGTAAATTAACGTAATCAAAAGGTCAAAAAACTTCAAATTTAAAAGGTAGGACATATTTCATTCTAAGCTCAAATTTTAGGTCATCCACACAACAAACTCTAATGATAGAATAACATATGCCTATGGAGTAAGAGGGTTGAACCCTCAAACATCGATATATGTTACTATGCTCATTGACAATAGATCTTAATCATTGGTTTGTAGAAATTAAGGCCACATTTACCAATCCGTAATGAAAATTGGTGTAATTGGAATGAGATTTTATTGATGGATGAATCGTAATGGGCTTGAATTGCAAACATATTTGGATTATTTTTTATCACATTTACTTATAATTATGAATCTATCACACTTACTATTATAGTTACCGTTAAGGACCAAATGGTAAAAATAATAATAAATGTAACAAATTCAAAAAATAATAATAAATGTAACAAATTCATACTCGTCATACTATAAGTAACACTATTGGTAATGATAATGATAATGTAATTTCCAAGCTTAAATGGATTGATCATCATCTCCTCATCAATTGAATTGTTCTTTTTTATTGCAAATTTGAAAGTCTAACCCCAAATGTAAAAATGTATACGGAAAAATAAGAGTAAACAACACAAGAGTTGGTAACTCAATGGAGCCCACCTTCCAGATTACAATTGATTTATTTAGGTTTAAATCCTATTTTGGTCCCTGAACTTTGAATCTTGTTCTATTTTTGTCCCTCAATTTTCAAAAACGTCTATCCCTAAACTTTTAAAAAGTGTTTAATTTGGTCCTTGTCATTAGGATTCTGTTAACTTTTTAACAGGAGGTTGATGTGGCTTATAGTTTTGATGACTAGATTGCCAAATAAGTTAGTCACCTAGGGTTTTTAATTTGAATGAGAGGTAAATTGATTGTTTATGGAAGAACACAACAACCACTTTGTCTTCTAGATTTTAGTCGTTCACTTTGCCTTCCGAATTTTATTCGTTCACTTTGCCTTCTAGGTTTTGTTCGTTCATTGAGGTACTTTTCTCTGTTTCTCTCAATCCCTTCTTCCTTCTCTTTTTTACATGAAAAATGGACAGATTTGTACAAAAAATCTTTTTTTACATGAAAATTAAGCAAAAGAAGTTGCTTAGTAGAAATTGGGTATCCACTTAGGTAGGAAATGGAAATTTTGAAGTGGAAGACGGGTGGAAAAAATATAATGTGGACTTAGATACAAAAACATGTTCATGTAGAAAGTGAGATCTTACAGGATTACCATGCATGCATGCCATTAGCTCTATCTTTTATCAAGGTGATTCCCGTAAAGAAATATGTAGATAAATGTTACAAGAAAGAGGCATATGAAGTTACTTATCAACCTCTTATATATCTTACCAATGGTTCCAACCTATGGCCACCTATCGATTATTCAATAATTCAACCAACCATGATTAGAAAAGTTCTGGGAATACCAAATAAGTTAAGAAGAAGGGAGGTCGATGAACCAAGAAAGAGGTCTTTCATCGACAAGAGAAATATCTCAATAAAATGTAATAGATGCAAATAGCTTGGACACGACAAGAGAAGGTGTAAAGGACTCATTGAACAAGGAAGTGAGCCTCAGGTTTGTAACTCAATTTCTATAATTTGTTCTAACACATTTATTATTCTAATTCATGTTTTTAGTTCATTGACGCTTTTTATGTAGGTTCTAAGTGTGCAAGAAGCAACTTTAACTGCTCCAACATCAAGCTGCCATACAAATATTTGGAGAAGCAATGTGCCAATAATTAGTTAAAAGAATCTTAACACAAAGTAAATGTGTATGAATGATTGCCCTTTTTTTTTTTTTTTTTTTTTGTAGGATGACAATATCAATAGGTATTTTTGTGTAATTGATATTAGAAATAGGCTATTTTGTGCCAACACATTAACAAACTATTTTGATTTAACAGTATCAATAGGTTGTTTTTGTGTAGATTGTAAATGTACACGACTAATTACAATATGCAAATTTAACTGTTATCCAGAAAATAATGGGTGTTAAGAATGCTTAAAAAATAAATTGATTTAGTAATTATATTATTTTTCTGTTATGATTTCTGTACAAACTTTGGCATGTTGCCTTCTGTACACGTGAATGTATATGTGTTAAATTTTCCTTCAGTTCAATGAAGAATGAGGGAACTATTAGTTTAGTGAGAGAGTTATCTCTTCTATATAGGCAATTTGATCGCTGCAAAATGCAATATAACAAGCCCCTCTTTGTAGAGCTTGTTGCTATATACGATGGTCTCACACTTGCTATTGAAATTGGAATTAAAAATATCTTTATTGGATCTGATTCAACTGTAGCAATTGTCGCTCTCAAAGGATCTTCTTCCAACTCAAATGAACTTAATATCTGGATTACTGAAGCAAAAAATCTTCTTTTTAATTTCTCTTCTATTTCTTTGTCATTTTCTTGAAGATCTTGAAATTCTCTTGCCCACTCTCTTGCTTCCCAAGCATACTCTTTAAAAACTCCAATTGTATGACAGAGTGAGTTTCCCCTTTGGCTCATCTCTTTAGCCCAAAGGGATTATCCTTCTTCTTACCTGTTTGGCTTTAATAAAATTTCCTTTAAAAAATATATGGTATCATTGATTTTTTTTACTTCACATTTTTCTTAAGTTTCTAGATTTTCTATGGATTTTGGCAAGCTTTCGACTATAGTTCTAATGGAGAGTTCTACTTTCGTTCTGCCTGAACTGATAGCAATCTCATCGTCGTCATGCCATGACGAAGTAGTTCCCAAGGAAGGAGAAGATGATAAAACCACAGAGAGAAGAAAGCTAGATATTCTTTTTTTTTTTTGTTGTATAATAGCTCTCGAAAAGAACAATTTTTATGTCTCTAATCTCACTTGCTTGTTTAGTATAATGTGTTTAAATGTCTATTTTTGTAGGAATTCAAGCAAATCATGCACCTCAAAGTGTTACCGGCCTTTCAGGGTTGTTTTGGAGCTATCGAAAGTGAAATCGAGCACCCATAGCTCAAAGACGAAAAACTTACAAAAATACCACTGGGGCAAGTGCAAAGCAGAGCGGAGCTATGCTGTGCTCTACATTCAACGACAGAGAGCAGCTTTGGCGAGAGTGTAGTGACACTCCGGAAATTGACGGAAACGGCAGGTGCGTGCTTGCACGAGCACAATGATGCTTGAGACCTACACTCCGATTTCTCCCTAGAGTGTAGCGACATTCTGAGGCAAATTTATATATTCTCTTCGTTTTCTAGGGTAAAAGTGAGGCGGGATTTCACGGAGGCCAAGGAGTTCACCAAAATTTTTTCTTCTCCTTCATATTTTTAGCCTTTTAGCTTAGGATTTTGATTTTATTTTGGGTTGTACCCATGGATTGGATGCTCTCTTCCTCAATTTCTTTGTTTATAAAGATGTCAAGATAAATAGATTTCTTGTTCTTGAGAGCAAACCTATGTAATTACTTGAGACTTCATTTTTGTATAAATTTCCATATTGTTATTGTGTTTCTTTGAATCTTGTGCAAATTTAGATGTATGTTTTTGGATGGATTGATGCCCCTCCCCTTGAACGTATTTCTTAGCTAATTGATTTTGCTCGTACGTTTCCTTCATGTTCGTCTATACTTAAAATCGATAAGTAGCAAGGGTCTTATTATGCATGCTAGGTGTATTGGCTGTCTATGAGCTTAGAATGTATGCTTAACCTAGGTTCAATGAAAATTAGATTAATTAAGTTAGGGCTTTCCATTACTTAATCGCGCACTGGAACTCTTAAGCTTAATGCATTTGTTCTTGGCCTTAATTGATTGCTACCAAACCCAATTAGGACACAAGGTTTTAGTTTGATTGAGGCTTAGGCTTTAATCGATAACTAGGGTGCTTGTTTATTTTAATTGGATTTGTTGGCTACCTTTAGCATTGACGAATTTAATTAAGTTAAAAAAGTTGGTGTGTAAGCAATCTAATATGTGTTTAATAAAAAATAAGTTGGTGATAGAAATTGCATAGGAATCCAATTGCACTCGAGAACTTGATTACCTTATCCCTATTTACATTTACCCGTTGCTTTTAATTTCTTTTTCATGCCTATTTCTAATTCACACAAAACCCCTCCATTTATCGCTTTAATTAGGGAATTAGCTTTAATGAAACAAAGACTATTGTCCATGTGTTCGACTAGAACTTGCCACTGTTACTACACCATCGTAGTAATAGGAGTAGGATTCAGTATTAAAAATTTCTTTTGATAGGGGTTTCTCTTTGGGAATAAAATGACGCCCAAAGAAAAGAAGAAATCTTTGCCTATCATAGTATAATAGAAAACGCCCAACCTAGACAAGAAATTAGAACCCTAAATTTTTTCAGCTTATTTGACATCTTAGTCATGTGAGTAAGAGCCTAGTCATAAAAAATATAAGCCACCTCAACATTTTGTTAAAAGTTAGGAGAGACCAAATTAAATACTTTTTAAAAGTTCGGAGACTAAAATATACATCTTTAAAAGTTAAGAGAAAAAATAGAATAAGATTCAAGATCAAGATCACGCACAAGAATAGAATTTAAACCATTTATTTACAAAACAGATTTAGATTTCAAACTCCCAAATTTTGTGTTCACGAAGCTGGGCTCCATGCACGAAATCTCCGACCATCGGACGGCGGCAACTTTAAACTTCCTTTTAGCGTGTACCCAGTGATTGCAGCAAAAGGGTTTCGAATTTTTCTCTTCACCACCGACGGCAGCAAGGTCGTTTGAACGGCTGCTGATAAATTGGGAGTTCCATCTCACCCACATCAACTCTCCCGATTAACACAGCGATTGAATTCCTTTGTCACTCCCACACCGCGACGAGACGGTCTTTCGTTTCTCTGATTGGAGTTAGAGCTCCATTTTGGAGCACCACTGCGGAATTCTGCGAGCATAATGGAGGAACCTAAACTCATAGGCGAGGAAGAAGAGAAGCCATGTACGATGGAAAATCTATGCAGGAAGGAGAAGAGGAAAGCGTTGAAGAAGATCAAACGGAAGCAATTAAGAAAAGAAGTGGCGCTGAAAAAGCTACAGGAAGAGGAGGCGCGGTTGAACGACCCTGAAGAGCAGAGGAGGATTCGGTTGATGGAGCTGGAGGAGGAGGAGAGGTCGGAGAGGGAGAGGAAGCTCTTCGAGGAGCGTGAAAGGGCATGGATGGAGGCTATGGAGTTGAAGAAGAAGAAGATGGCTGAGGAGGAAGAAGAAGAGCAGCAACGGAGAGCGCTGGAAGAAGAATCGACGGCGCGGCAGGTTTTTCTTTCCCTTCTTGTGATTCTCTAGTGGCTATCTGCTATTTTATTTTACTTTATTCTAATTTTGCTTTGTTGTTGAACAGTACTCGTAGCCTTTTTATAGATTTCTAGTTAGATTTCAACTTTATAGTGCATGATTACTGACTCAGGTTCCTCAATACATAAAAAACATCATTTGAAATTCTTGCAACAGAAACTGCAATCGCTTTCTATTGCTATGTCGTGGGTCACATATCTCCTCTTGTTTTAGCGGAGGAAAATTGTTCACTCCAACAGTTTGCAACCTTCTTTTGTAGGCTGAAAATGAAAACGAGTTTAATGGGGAAGATGGTTGGGAATACATTGAAGGGCCTGCAGAAGTAATCTGGAAAGGAGAAGAGATAATTTTGAAGAAGAAACTGATTAAGGTTCCCAAGAAAGGCGTTGCACCTGAGAAAAGCCTTGAGGTATTCATTCTGCAACCAGGCTATTATTGTTTTCTAGATCATCATTGTTTATGTTAAAAGAAAATTTCCTGGGACATGTTGGAATGAAAAGTCTTATGATCATAGATATTTATATATACTCTTTTTTGTAGGATGCTCATAGGCCTACATCAAACCCTCTTCCTCCGCAATCGGAAGCTTTTACAGATTATAAGAATGCACCAATTTCAACTAGACAAGTGATTGAGGATGTTGCAAGCCAAGTGCCAAACTTTGGAACTGAACAGGCATTTCTCCTTCTCTTCCTCTGTATACCTACTATCTGTATATACCTATTCCTTCTCTAGTAGTTTTATAGTTATTCAATTGTCATCTTAATAAATCTTATCCAAAAAAATTGGCATCTTAATAAATAACCTTTACCTATTATCTTTTTATTACGACAGGATAAATCACATTGTCCATTTCATCTTAAAACTGGAGCTTGTCGATTTGGTCAACGTTGTAGCAGAATTCACTTCTACCCTGACAAATCGTGTACATTACTGATCAAGAACATGTATAATGGTCCTGGCCTTGCTTGGGAGCAAGATGAGGGGCTGGAGGTCTGTTAATGATGCTCATACAATTATTGTATCCTCAAAATGAATTTGAAGTTTTGCTATTGCATCAGTTATCCCTATATAATTGTTACTATGGTTGGATTAGTAAGCATTAATGAGTAGAATTAGATTAACTTGTTCAGGTACATTTTATGACCAGAGAATTCACCAAACTAAATATAATGCTGTTAGTTTTGTGGTCATCACACGTTCATTTTGAGTGGAAGAAAAGAGGGCTGTCATCCTTTTTCTGGTGTTCTTGGGTTAATATATTGTTTCTTTATCAAGACATTTTGATTGAAGCTGGTAAAATTAAGAATGGATTTATCAGTTTATTGTAATTTCACCTTACATCGTAAATGGATTACACTTTGGGTACAAGGCCTGATCTTTGATGAAATAATTTACGATGCTTAGTTCTTGGCAATTTGGCGGCTGGAAAAAATTATCTTCATATTCAATTCTTCCATAGATGCCTAATGCAACCGTTATACTGAGTTTCATCATGTTGTGATTATTAGTGGTTTTGATATTTAGTATCCTGCTTTTATTTTTATATTGAATTTCTTGACCTACTTTGTATCAGAGACTTACTGCAAGAATTGTGTCAAATTGTCATGGAGGGTTACAGTTTTGCTCTTGAGTCCCTTTGGAGTTGATAATACGAAAGCAAAT
This sequence comes from Citrullus mucosospermus, assembly GCA_030954485.1. Taxonomy (NCBI): domain Eukaryota; kingdom Viridiplantae; phylum Streptophyta; class Magnoliopsida; order Cucurbitales; family Cucurbitaceae; genus Citrullus; species Citrullus mucosospermus. The sequence continues at coordinate 10,166,313 of CM062064.1, read as the reverse complement.
TTTGTATCCTACTGCATTGTCTTTTTAACTATCACGTAGTCTTTTACCTGCAAGCTTGTAGTTAGTAATAGCATATTGCATTCTTTTTGCTAATTTTCCCGTTCTGTCTCTGTTGAAGGAGTTTTATTTATATTATTTTTGTGAACTCTATGTATATATTTTCTGCATGCAGTCTAAGGACATTTAATTGTAATAGCCGTAATTTTTTTTATGAACCATAACAAGTTCCTTATTTATACTTTGTGAGCATTGTTAGTCAGTATATGAACAATCCAGATGAATGTCAAGGAGAATTGTATTCTCCCGGGAGATTTCCGATGAAACTTTACCTTTCTCCGATGACCCTCTGATGAAACCTTTTCTCCCTCCAACGACCTAACTCCATCCATATCCGACATTCTCTTCCCTTCTCTGTCTCCCCACTACCCGACACCATTACTTCCCGTCTCTGGTGACAACCCCATCTATTCCTTCATGCTGTTTCTCTGACCAACGAAGTTATGTCACAAGGAGTAGAATTAGAAAGCTGTAAGGTGAATGGACTACCGTTCTGCATTTGGTACGAAGCCGATCAGTTTTGGGTGGAAGACATGGAAACAAGTAAAATTCTCTCACTATCCTGGACACACCTTCGTTGGTTTACGAATAATATATCAGAACTAATCAGAGGGTCAAGTGATCGTTTTTTCATGAACAAGGGACGTGATGAGTCAGGAGGGACAAGACTTTCCAAATTCAAAGACCACAATGGATGGACCATGAGATGTGAAGTTTGGCCGGCAACAGGGGGGTCGTCACTTTATGCACGTCCCAATGGGAGATTCCAAACATGGATGGTACTCCTTTCTGAGCATGTTAAAAAGCTTTGGTAAGAAAAGAGAATCCCTTGGTCATCAGGAAAACCCAGATTCAGGGGCTAGAATGAATCTAGCTACCAAGAATTATACACCTTTGCAAGCTCTTAACGCAACCAGAGTAAGCTATGCTGACGTTGTCAAGATTAAGAATGCCTCGTCAAGCTATGATGTACTCGAAGGAAAACAGAGCACACCAAAGGACTCTGCTTTGCGTAATGGAAAATAGAGCACTAATGCATATCGGATTAAAAAAAATCAGGTCTTTCAAGAAGATTTCAACAATTTATGGGTGATAACGAGGTTATTTGTGTTAGACGATTGGAACGCAATAAGGAAACACTTAGAAGACTTATTCAACGTTAAATTCACTATTAATCCTCTGTTCTCAAACAAAGCATTGATCAAAAGTGAGGTAGGAAGAATGGAAGAATGGTCTGATGCTCCCGGCAAATGGCAGGACTTCGGACAGTTTCATTTACTAATTGAACAATGGAACACTTTTAAGCGTAGTTGGCCAGAATTCATTAGAGGTTTCGGTGGCTGGCTTACAATTAAAAATCTTCCACTAGAATACTGGAGGAAGAGTACTTTTGAAGCCATCGGAGCTCACTTCAGGGGGCTGGAAAGCATTGCAATTGATACGCTTAATTTGTTAAATTGTTCCGAAGCAAGAATTAGAGTTAAAAGGAACTTATGTGGATTAATGCCGGCAACAATTGAAATTGTAGATGACAAGAGGGGAAATATCTTTCTAAACTTTGGTGACATTGAAAGTATAGAAGAATCAAATCTGAACAAGGGAGCTCTACTTTTATCAAACTTCTCAAACTCGATAGATTTACTCAGGCTCAATCAAGTTGCTCAGGATGAAGGTATAGAGGTTGAAGTTCCGGTTCAAAATTGGGCATTTCTAAAACAGAACAAGCTGAATCCCTCGAAAAACCCTTTTGCGGCCATGAAAAAGAATTCTGGCAAAGGCTTCAAAGTTTCGCCGGAGAAAAAGCAGTTAGTGCCGGAATTTTGTCGTCCACATGGATCCATCACCCCAAACCAGATCAATGTGAAACCAAGGGGAGTTTTTAGCCAACGAGTAATCAATGAGGGAACAAAGTGCAGAAGGCCAATCGGATTCCAAGGACCGATTCGACTTCCCACCAAGAAATTCAAATATTAATAATGAAGTAAAAGTAATATTGATTGAGGAAGGTAGAAAGACAGCCGCCATTGTCGACCAGTGCGAATTTAATAACGACTTGCTTCATATTCCACAGGCAAAGGAACTCCTCCCATCCAATGATGACAACTCAGCAGTCAGTCTCTCTCCCTCTAAAGATTCAAGAGTCGCGGAAGAAGGGGCTATTATTGGCCGAAAAGACAACCTATTTACTAATGATAAAGTGTTGAACTCCAAAGGAAAGAGGAAATTGCTTAGGCCTTATTCAAAACACTACATTCGGAAGAATACTACATTCATCAATTCATGGATGACCATTGCAAATTCTGATCTATTTGAAGAATGTTGTGTTAGATTACAATACCCAAGCACCTTCCATAACAGGTCAGAAAAATCTCAACTTAAAAGTTGCTCTTTCTCTCAATCGAAATTTGAAATCCCCAGCTCTAATGTGACTTTTATTCGAGGTACTCCTTGCAAGAGTCTCAAACCGATCAACACAACATTCAAGATGAACATGGAGATTTAATAATCAGTGCAAGCAGTGAGGATTTGGAAATTTCAGATTCAGAGGAGGTTTTAGAAGGGGAAGATTTACTTTCAATCAATGGAGGTGAACTGAAGACTCTTTTTCAGTCAGAGGAGGGCCCAATTTTTGGTAAAGTGGAAGTTGCATCCTTCAAACAAATCGAACAGAAGAACATTCCCCAACACCTATTGTAATAATAGAAGATTGTGATATGACCTTCGGGTAATAACCCACTTTCTATTCGCCTCAATGAAGATCTTGTCGTGGAACACTAGAGGATTAGGAGATAAAACCAAAAGAATGGTAGTAAAGCGAAGTATAAAAAGACTAAATCCAAACTTAGTCTTAATCCAAGAAACAAAGAAGGATATTATTGATCTGGTTCTTGTAAAAGAACTATGGAGTTATAAAGATATTGGTTGGTTTTTTGTTGAGGCAATTGGTCGATCCGGTGGAATTTTAACAATGTGGGATGAAAGTAAGATCTCAGTCGCTCAAGTTTTAAAGGGTGGTTACTCACTAACGGTCAAATGCTTGACTATCAATAAAAAGAGTTTCTGGATAACAAATGTTTATAGGCCTAATGATTACAGAGAAAGGAAGCATCTTTGGGCAGAATTGCAATCTTTGGCGGCTTATTGCGTGGAGGCTTGGTGCATTGGAGGGGACTTCAACGTCATAAGGCGGATTCAAGAAAGGCTCCCTCAAGGAAGAGTCATAAGGGGAATGAGAAAGTTCAACAATTTTATAACCTCAGCACAATTAATGGAAATTCCACTTAGCAATGGTAAATTCACTTGGCCCCGAGAAGGCAATGTCACTTCCAGATCCCTCCTAGACAGATTCCTAATTTCAAGCAGTTGGGATGATTCTTTTGCTAACACAAGAGTCACAAGATAGATGTGCATCCTCTCTGATCACTTCCCCATTTTGTTAGAAGCTGGATCTTTTGAATGGGTTCCCCCTCCTTTTAGATTTTGCAACAGCTGGCTTGATCTAAAAGATTGTTGTTGTGTCATTGAGAATGCACTAGGAACGGATAATCAACATGGCTGGGCAGGATTTGTTTTATCTACTAAGCTCAGAAAGGTAAAGTCAGCAGTAAAGGCCTGGAACTTGAACTTTGAGAACGAAAAGAAGAAAACTGAAGAGGCCCTGATAAAAGAAATTGAAATTAGTGAATTGTTAATAGAAAACTCGGAGGACGATGGAGTAGGAAGAGATATTTGTTTATCATTGAAGGCTGATCTTTTGGCACTTTACTGCAACAAGGAAAGGAATCTAATGCAGAAAAGCAAGTTGAATTGGCTTAGCTTGGGGGATGAAAACTCAAAATTCTTCCACCGTTTCTTATCAGCTAAAAGAGAAGGAATCTGATTTTAGAATTGAAAAATGATCAAGGGGTAGTAACAACCTCTTACAAGGAAATTGAAGAGTTAATTTTGAGATTTTATAGCTCATTGTACATGAAAATTTGAAGAGATAGAGCTTTCCCACTCAACTTTCAATGTTTGGTGATTAATGACACTCAAAATAGGATGCTGGTTTCTCGATTCATAGTGGAGGAAGTGAGAAGTGCGCTGAAATTGTTGGGTAAAAACAAAGCACGGGGACCGGATGGCTTCACCGTAGAATTTTTCTTGAAATTTTGGGAGAAATTGAAGGATAACATCATGAAATTATTTGAAGAATTTTATGAAAATGGGAAATTAAATTCCTGTATAACGGAGAATTTCATTTGCTTGATTCAAAAAAAGGAGGATGCCGTTTTAGTGAAAGATTTCAGACCAATCAGCCTAACAACAATGCTGTATAAGCTCGTAGCCAAGGTGTTTGCGGAAAGATTAAGAAAGGTTATGTTGAATATAATTGCTCCTACTCCAAGTGCATTTATTGGGGAACGACAAATTCTCGACTCGGTTCTTATTGCTAATGAAGTGGTTGAAGATTACAAATCCAAAAAGAAAAAATGGTGGCTTTTAAAACTTGATCTTGAAAAAGCCTTTGATTGGGTAGATTGGACATTCCTTGAGAAAGCCCTAATTGGGAAGAAGTTTGATCCTAAATGGATATCGTGGATCATGGGTTGGTTTCTAACCCAAAGTTCTCAATCTTCATCAATGGAAGACCAAGGGGTAGAATTCAAGCCTCTAGAGGAATTAGACAAGGTGAACCACTCTCTCCCTTCCTCTTTCTACTAATTAGTGAAGTGCTTAATGGCTTGCTGTCAAGGTTGCATGAAAAGGGCAAATTTGAAGGATTTGTGGTGGGAAAAGATGCTATCCATGTAGTCTTAGTAGCCCTTGGATCAACATATCAAGAAGCTGGCAAAAAGTTGAAGCCTTGGCTGGTTACAAGGTGGGAAATGGAAGGAAAGTGGCCTTTTGGCTTGACCCTTGAATGGGCAAATCCCCGCTTAGTGTCTTATTCCTAAGACTTTTCAAAATCTCCTTGAATACAAAGGGTGCAATATCAGATTTTTGGGATTCCTCACACTAATCTTGGTTCATCAACTTCAGACGCTCTTAAAGAAGTAGGAGATGGTCGATTTTCAAAACCTCCTTGGTCTGCACCACAAACAAGGATAACGGTATTGGGAGTTAGAAGCACATGGAAACTATTTGGTAAAATCTCTTGTTAAGCATCTCTGTAAGGCCTCTCCCCCATTGGAAAGTAACTAAAGGACTCTCTTTGGAAATCCAAAAGTCCCAGGAGGGTCAATATTATCATTTGGATAATGCTTGAAGGACTTTTGAATTGTGCCTCAGTGTTACAATTAAAGCTCCCTTCTCATAGCCTCTCCCCACATGTTTGTCTTCTCTGTTTGGCGGATCATGAAGATTTACAACATCTATTCTTTAACTGTAATTTTGCAAAAAGTTGCTGGTTTCGCTTGTTTGAATGCTTCAATTTGAGTTGGGCTTTCGACATGGTGTTTAAAGAAAACGTGCCTAAAATCTAAACCAAAACTGATTTGGTCTAATGCGGTTAAGGCTATACTTTTTGAAATATGATTTGAAAGAAATCAGAGGGCTTTCCATAAGAAAGCTTCCCCTTGGTTGGTGAAATTTGAGACAGCTCTGTTAAATGCTTCATCATGGTGCTCTCTATCCAAGAAGTTTGAAGACTTCTCCATTCAAGATATCAGCATCAATTGGAAGTTTTTTATTTTCCCCAATGAGTAGAGTCTTGTATTTAGGGGCAGATTGTACTTTTGTTAGTTTTGTCCGATTCAATCGCTCTTGTACTAGTTTTTGCTTTTTACGTTAGTCACCTTTTTTGTTCACATGTTAGGATATGATGAGAATGCTAAGGGGTGTCAACCTAGTTGAGATGTTTGGGTGCACTCGCTGATCCTTTGGCTTCGGTCATATTGTATATCTCATTTCATTATCTAAATGAAGAGGCTTGTTTCTTTTTCAAAAAAAAAAAAAAAAAAAAATTCCTTATTTAGTTTTTCCCCATAAGTACTTGTATTGTCGAACCAAAATTACAATGGAGCTCCCTCCCAGCAATAAGATGGCTATAATCTCTACTGTGTGGGGTGGGTTACAATTTATTTATTATTATCTTTGGAGCTGGTGTCACTATCAGAATTCTTGGCTAGTAATAGTAACCCGTTGTTTTGTGGTCATTCTCAAGAGGAAAGCTTAGTTTGAGTGTGCTAAGAAAGCCATCTTATGGGTTTGGAAGAAATGATAAGTTAGTGTTTCAAGATAAACATAGCACCTTTTAGGGTATGTGGTGTTCGATTGCTTCTTGGGGTCAGTTCTGGTGTTCTTTAACAAACTTACTTTGTAATTACTCTATGTCTTGATTCAGGCCAACTGAAGCAGTTGTTACATAAGCTCCTTCGGTTGTGGGTTGGAGGATGGCTCATCTCCTGGTCATTTGAACATTTTGTGTTTGGTTGCGTGTTAGTTTCCTGAAAGAAAAGCCTAGAAATAAGCTAGACTGATGTGGCAGTAGAGAACTCACTTTCAGATGAAAAGCCCATTGCATTACTTGAAATTACTGCTCAACTTTCCTTTTAAATTCATGGCAGACTCTGGATGCCCAAAGGGACAGTGGAGAACTCTCTTCAATCGTCTTTGCACCGAGAGATACCTTTGTCCATAACGAGTGATATTTGGATGTGTGTAAAGAAGGTTGCTTCAGCTGGTACCAAACCATGGAAGTCCAACTTTTGGCTAACACTGAAGCTTTACTAAAATAAATTAATCGTGTCATATCAATGGTTGCTTCAGCCGGTACTGCATTCATGGTCCAAGCTCTCCTCTCTCCTCTTTCATCTCTCCTAGCCGATCCTTGTTTCTACTTTATCTTTTCCAGCCATATAGGCATGTTGGGGAGATGATGAGGCGTCTTCATCCTCCTCCTCCCTCCTTCACCATTGAGAGGAAAACTTTTTCGGTAGAAGTCTCCCATTGAATTAGGATAGTTGAAGCTTCTAGAGATAAGTCCTTTACTCTCTCTCTTAAGATAGAATCCACCACATGGTTACATTCCACTTTTTCTTCCTCGATTGAAGTGCCTTTGAACCACAAGTTTTTCATCAAGTCTCGTTTCGTTGAATATCTATGGGTGGAGAAAATCACTAATCGAAAAGGACATTTTGCATAGATCACCAAGCTTGGAGTTAATGGAGGATTAAACAAACTTATCTTGCTGATGGTATCAACAAAGTGGCAGGAAAGGTTTCTTTTCTCTCCTTAGGTTTCATACACACTACCCACCATCAAACAACGTAACAACCCTTGTTCCATGACACTTTCATACAAAGATGGTCTCCACAAACAAAAGATGACTTGTGATCGGTTGACACCCCCCTTATCCTACATATTTTTCACCTCACCCACTTCACCACTCTCCAATCTTGTGAGCTTGCTGTTTTCTACTTGGATAAAGTTATCATCATCTTAAGATAGAACTTTCACCGTGATTGGTATGATATTCTTTGGACTCTTCAATGAGAAGTGTCTAACTTCGGTTCCATTAGCCCTCTTCAACCAAATAAGACCCCTATTTGCAATCTCTCCCATTAGATTTTACTAACCCTAGATCTCACTTGTACAAATCATCTACCCTTCCCTCACCAAGCCAGACACTTCCCGTCAAAGAGCACAAAGAATATCATACAAATCATCGTGGAAGTTGTGTCTTAAGATGATGATAGCTTTATTTGGGTAGAAAATAGCAAGCTCACAAGATTGTAGAGCTGGTGAAGTGTTGTGGAGTTAAGGATGTTCTATTGTTTGATGAGGGGTAGTGTGTGTGAAACCTTAAGGAGAAAAGAAACCTTTTTGGCTGCTTTTGTTGATATTGTTGGCAAGATATGTTTGTTTAATCCTCCATTAACTCCAAGCTTGGTGATCTTTGCAAAATGTCCTTTCCGATTAGTGATTTTCTCCACCCATAGATCATATTCAACCAAACGAGATTTGATGAAAAACTTCTAGTTCAAATATGCTTCAATCAAGGAAGAAAAAGTGGAATGTAACCATGTGAGAGATTCTTTCTTAAGAGAGAAAGTAAAGGGCTTATCCGTAGAAGCTTCAATGATCCTAATTCCATGAGAGACTTGTACTGAAATTTTTTTCCTATCAATGGTGAAGGAGGGAGGAGGACGAAGATGCCTCATCATCTCCCCGACGTCTCTATTTGGTCGAAAAAGAGCCCATAGAAGCAGGGAGAGAGGAGGGGGGACAGCATTTTCCTAACTATAGGATATCATTAGAGTTCGGATGGAGGACTTCCTGCTATGATACTATCTTAAATCTACAATTAACGCAAGGGCGCTAATGGATTTAAGATTAAATTTATTGTGGATTTCAGTAGATTTCAGATACTGAAATCCACAGTAAATTTAATTATTTCAACGTTTTAATACTCCCTTCCTAGTTTACCTATTTTTGGTGTCATACAATTGTTTCTTATTATTACTATTTTTTCTTTTTTAAATTAAGAAACGGAGAATTTTATTATGAACAAAACAGAAAGAACCACAACCAATAGGGTTTAGGGAATTGAGCCTCCTAAGCAAAAAACAGGAAGATAAAAAAGAGCAGTGTAGAACACTTTAGGAGGAGGTAGTTGAACTGAGATTTTCACAAAAAAAAAACATTGAAAGAAGAGATCATATGTGAGAACAATCTTCTATTTCTTTCCTTCCAAAGAGCCCATAGGAAAGCTCTACAAGCTACTCCACAAGATTCTTGCCTTTTCCTTAGCCATGATCCAGGCAATCATTCGAAAAGACCGTCTTCCACTCTCTTAGGAGTGATAAAAGGAACTACCTCATCAACTATGTTTGAGAACTCCCCTTAGTTTAGGTGAACCCACAACGATAATAAGAATAACCCCTGTTAATGAATTGATAACCAACTCCAAGAAAGATAAACAAATTTAGCTTGGAAAGATTGTTTAAAATCAAGGAAAACAAAACTTGTTCCTATCTTCAAAATTTTGAACTCTCCACTGCCTAATTGATCAAAGTAGATTGAAAGTTCTAAAACATGCATTCTAAACACAAGAATACAAAGAAGGCATAAAAACTTGAGAGATTAAACTCTATGATGATAAATTCATTCAAATTGAACCAAAATACAACACTATTTATACTAAATGAAAGGTCACTAAGAGAGGACACAACTTTTCACCTATATTGTCTAAATTCAGCCCTAAACCTTGAAGTTCATACTTGAACCTTCGATAAATGCAAATACATGAATTAAATGATACATAGGGCTAAGATGTTGATGAATCTGGATTTTCAGATTCATTATGGCTTTTGGGTGGCCAAATGTCGTTTGGAGTTTCAAAGGTTGCAATTCTTCACCATAGGCTGGAAACTTAACTTCGAAGCAAGCATTTTATCCTTCTTGAAGTCTTTTAGCTCTAATTCTTGTCATTGGTCTTTCTGGCATAATGATTGCCTCATGATTGGGTTGACTTTGAGTGCCATCCATTGATTTTCAATATGAACTTCATTTGAGCTAGTGTTGAGCTTGTGGAGCTCAAACCAAAACAAATTAAAACGGTTGATAATGTGCATCGAGCCTTTATGAGCAAACTCACAGTGAAGGAAAAGGTGATTGCTGGATTCTTCACTCGTGTAACAAAAAGGACAAGTTTGGAAAGAGAGCCATGTTTGGATTCCTTTTTGAATTCTTTCCATAGTTTTTAGACTTCCATGGGCAAGACACCATAGAAAAAGATTTACTTTCTTGGAATTTTACCTTCACTGATGCTTTTGGCAACGAGCTGATTCAGAAACACAATTACTATGAAGAATTCTGTTTGCAGACTTGCTAGAAAAAATCCCAGACGACTCAGGAGCCCAACAGATTTTGTTTTTCTCTGAATTTGGTTTTAGTTCCTCAAGGACGTTGATAATCCTTTCCCATTCAGCCAATTCACGGTCAGAAAGACCCCTTCTAAGATTCAAATTTCACACTTCTCTCTGAGAGGACCAAACATTTTGGATGGTATAGTTTTTGGAATTTGATATGGGAATAAATGGCTGGGAATTCTTCGCAGAAGGGCCTCAAAGAGGGCCATCCCAGAATTTGACAATATCTCCAATCCTAGCCTTATAAGTGATGTTCCTGTCAAATAAATCTTTCTTTTTACAAATGTTTTTCCAGGGGGTGTAAGTAGTCTTTTCATTTCTAATGCAAGGAATCCAGCAACACTGAGACTGAGTGGCCAAATTGCTTTTTATCACCTTCTTCCAGAGGGCATTCTCGGGCTAAGAATATCTCCACAACCACTTGGCTAGAAAAGCATCATTCTTCTTCTGTAAATCACCCACACACAGGGCCTCTGAGATTCGAGTGACAGTAACTGTTGTCCAATTAACTAAGTGACTTCCTCCCCTTTGGTTGCTCCTTCCCATACGAAATCCCTGATAATTTTGTCAATGATGGAGCCACTTTGCCAGGGATTCTGAAAACGCAGATCAATTGAAGCCATTAGCAACACTTATTTTTTACCCTGATAAGGGAAAATTAAAAATTATGAAAGAAGCCTACTTTTTATTTATCATTTTGTTTCTTCCTTTTCTTCCCTCCGATGAATTAAAACAATTCTGTGCACTTTGATAGGAAAAGTCTTTGATAACCTTCAATTGTTCATTGACACTCTTGTTTCTCATTTTTATGAATAAAACTAGAGATATATCCTATTTTTTGACAACAGTCAGGATGGACTGTTTAAATTCCTATTTCTTCCCTAGATATCTATACTTTACCTTAATTACATCTAGACTTCACTAAGCTCAGGTAACAGCATAATTATGACCAATTTGGACTTTGGAGTGATCATGGATGGCACCTGGATTTGACATAGCATGTTTCATTTGGAGTTGTAGGGGGTTCTGAAATGGAAATTGATGGACTAAGATTCACCTTTTCCCTTTCAATTATCTAATTGGAATTTCTTATGGTAAGATGCATTCTAGATTGACTTTCCTCTACCTTTTTCAGTTTACAGATGAAGAAGTTGAACGCTGTTATGAAGAATTTTACGACGATGTGCATACTGAATTCTTGAAGTATGGGGAAATTGTAAATTTCAAGGTCTCCTGAAATTATATATGCTTTTGTTTTGTATTGTCATTTCTTTATCTGAGCAGTGAGAAAATTCTAACACTGGGTTTGGTTTTTGATATTTAACCTCAAAATTGCATCTGTATCCAGTGTAGTTTATCATCAATCCTAAATATGGTATTTTTGTCCAGGTGTGTAAAAATGGCTCTTTCCACTTAAGAGGAAACCTCTACGTACACTATAAGTCAGTGGATTCTGCTGTGCTTGCTTACAATGCCAACAATGGTCGTTTCTATGCAGGGAGACAGGTACTTATTACTCTACTCACTCAGACCAAGAATCAGTGACTGGACAAAAGATATATGTCGAAGACTTTTTGTAACTATTCCATAGGCAACATTTTACATAGTTGGTCTCTTTTTCTTTAGAGGTCTTTTCGGGGCTATTTCTTTTGTATGCCCTCGTATTCTTTCATTTTTTTCTCAATGAAAGCAGTTGTTTGTATAAAAAGGAAAAAAACAAAAAAACAAAAGATATTTGTCCATCCAAAACCTCTTTATACATATACTATACCGTAGGGTTGAAAGCAAGATATTTTGAACTTTTGAATTTTATTCGTAATATGAAGCTTCCCATTAGCCTCAATTCAGGTCAAAACAAAGAGCAAAATTTTCTTGAGAGCACCCAGCTTTATTTAGACTCTTAAAAAGGTATGACCTTTGGAACCCGTGGCTATAATACCAAGATTGGAAAGAAAATACCGGAACTCATGAGCTTAAATTGATCCAGATCCGTCTGTTAAGTGTATGCAAAATAAATTTTCATGCACAAATAAATAAAACAATATTTACCAATTCATGTTGATGGTGCCCAAAGGCCAAACTTATAAAAACTGGTCTTGCAGATATCAATTTTTTTATGGTATTGCGCGTAGGTCAGCTAGTAATTTCTCCTCCATCCTTCTACACCATTTTGTTAGGGGTTTATTTTTATTTTGTTTATTTATTTTTTCTAAGAATTCAGGAACTATTGGTTTTTTGTTTGATTTTTTTCCCAAGTGTGTGGCTCTCCCCGTCTCTGCCTTTTTTCCCCAGCATGGCTTTGAAGTGGTGTTGTGTTATTCATCTGGAGATTTTCTTTATCACAGGTAATATGTGAGTTTGTAAATGTTACGAGATGGAAAATAGCTATATGTGGGGAATTTATGAAGACAAGGTACAAGGTAGAGAACTACAACCTTTTCCTCTTATTTAAAACTAATTATCTTCATTAAGTTCATTAAGTTCTTGTCACCGTGCCGTTGATGGTTTGCATTGCTTCCTCTCAGACATGTTCTCACGGAACAGCTTGTAATTTCATTCATTGTTTTCGAAATCCTGGTGGGGACTATGAATGGGCTGACAGTGACAAACCTCCCCCACGATATTGGTTGAAAAAGATGGCTTCTCTGTTTGGTTATGTAGATGAATCCGAGAATGAAAAACATTCTGAGCTTGAACACTGGGACAAGTTTGGAAAATCCAGCAAGTCAACGTCAACAGATGTCGACAGGTATTCATCTGGGGTGACTATGGTCTACAATGTCTCTTCTTTCTCACTGCCCCTTTGTTGTCCTAGTTCTCGATTTCTTAAAATCCCATCGTTCAGTATCATTTCTTTTGATAACGTTTGAATGACTAAGTTTTCGTGTTAGCAAGTTTGTCCAGACAATTTATTCCCTTATAGCTTGTTTGAACCTTAAAAGAGGATAGCTTTCCGGCCATTCGTTGTCTAAGCTAACTTTTATACGCGATCTAGTGTCTAGATAATACTAGGGATATCCTTTTTCTTCACAAAGCTCAGACATTTTATATTAACTAGAAATGCCTGAGTTTGGGATTGAGGATGAGCTGCATTTGGCTGGACAATTTATTCATGTCTGTGGGATAAAAATTCTATATATATATATATGTATATATATGTATCTATGTATATATATATCATTTGTCACCATCACCAATAATTTTATCTAGAGTACCATTATTGGAGGTACCATCTCTTATTGGTTCAATTTCTGGTTTTTCATGATAGATATCGTTCAAGAAGATCTAAATCTAGAAGTCTGGACCATGGCTCTAGGAGAAGTAACAACAGTGAAAATGACTATAGATGGATCAGGCACTCTCGTAGGGAAAAAATTCATGAGAATCAACAAAGTTTGGACAAGGAAGAATATGAGAAGGCGAAAGATGACCAACGGAGAAAAAACAAATCTAATGATGCAGAATCTGATGAATCAGTGGATAGGTTTGAAGGGAGAAGCAAAGATAGAGATCGTGGTAGGAGATCAAGACGGCCTAGAAAGCAGGATAGCAACTGGAGAACTGGTGTTCGAAATGTAGATTGTGATGACAATAAGAACACATCAAATGAAACTGATGAAGACTGGTCAAGTGGTGATGGTGACAAAGATGGGCATCAACATAACAGAAAGAAAAGCAATGGGCGTGTTTCTGAGACTTTTAAAACCACAGATGGGTCTCCAAGCAGGAGTGTAATTAAGGATCAGGATACACGTGGAATTTCTTCTAATAGAAACAAGGAAAAATGTCTTATGTACGGTTCGAAGTCCAAGAAACACTGGGATGAGTTTACTAAAGACTCAGCCGACCAGTTGGAAAAGAAGTCTAATCTGAAGACTGATTATGGAAGCAAGACGTCCAGCACAGGAAAATCCAGTAGTCGTTACTTTGAATCAAGTTCTAGGGACTTGAACACAGAGGATGGTTACAGCATTGATTCCTACAGTGATGTCCTATCAGATGAGAGTCAGGAGCCGTCTATCTCAGATCGATATGTTGAGAGATTCAAACCATTGGATCTTGACAAAGAATACTGTAACAATGAGCACATCGAAAAGGAAGGGCGTTGGGATCCTGAAAGAAGTTATGATGAATTTGAGAAATGTAGGGAGACTACAAGTGCTATGGGCTGTGAATCTGGAAGTCCTGTTTGGCAAGGTGAAAGAAGTAAATCGGATGTTCTGGGTACAATGGACTACCATGGTAACAAAATTAACAAGCGAAATCATAGGGAACTCGGAAGCAGTAATTCATATAAACCCCGAAGGTCTCGAAGGAAGTCTTCTCGGCATGGTGACGATCAAGATTTCAGTGATTTAAAATCTGAGAGTACGAGTTCTGACGACGATTATCTTCCTAGAACTCGTAGGAGTACCAGCCCTTCTAGGACAAAGAGGCACAAACATAGCTAAGAGAAGGAAACCACCTGGAAAAATCCCAGACGATCAATTAGTACCTTTTCAGATCATACAGCTTATGCTTACAAAGTCGTGATCATACTTCTAAGAGCTGTAAAAGTTGATTTTAACCTGCACGAGGCTCAAAAAAGAATTCAACTCGAAATGCTATGCATATTATCTATATGCTTATTGTAAAGAAGAGAACTTGCTTCTGCATTTCCTTGAAAAGAATTGAAAAATTCTAGGGATGTGTTCACTTTTGAAATTTTTTATTTTCACGAATGGTAACACGAAGAGAATGTAGATTTGCTGCTAGGAACTTAAACCAACCTTTTGTTTGCCCCTTTCATATTGTCAAGTATTTGTTGAAAATTTATATTTGCCCTATGCACATTCTTTGTTAAACATTTATAAGCATAGTTCTAGTTTCAAAATGTTCCATAAAATTAATTGATTCGAAGTTTTCATTCAAGTTCAAATTTCCTATTTACTTTAGAGGGGGAAAAATTTACAATGTTATTTCATATACGAAATTTCAAACATCAAATTTCCATACAACGTTGACCATCAGGGATGTAGGTTTGTTTTGGCTTAGTTTTGGTAAAAATTTAGTTTGAATTGACCTAATTAATATAAGAAATTGTAAATTTATTTGATAATTCTAAAAAATAAGACACCCGAAATTTATCAAAGTTGAATCTGCATATTAAATTTTTGTTAAATATATGCACATTTGCATTGGTTTGACATCAACGTGAAGGGTGAATCGATATTCTTATTATATGGTAGATAAATTCACGAAATATAATAAATAAGCAACAAATTGTCACTAATGTAAATATGATATAAATAATAGTTGTGTATTATTAAAAAACTATAAAATGTTTCTTCAGTGATCTAATTTATTTTTCTGAAAAATGATAATTTAAATTTATTATTTGAATTTTTTTGTCTTTTATAATTTTTCCAAAAATATCAATCAACATCACATTATCAGTATTTCTATCAACATTTTCATAAAATAAAGACCTCGAAGTTTCTATTGATATCGACATTTTAAACTTTGACTGAATCGAATGGATTGACAATGACTAAAAGAAAAAAAAAATGAAATTAGTCGTTGTGATTCTTTTTATTTTTTTCTTCTAAAAAATTAAATTGATGGATGTATGTAGCCTAAAGGAGGTGCTTACTAGACGTCAGCTTCAAACCAAAAGTTACAATATCTTGTTTATCTATCAACATTTCTAGCATTCAATTTACACTCTTCTTGAGTTTGAGAAACCAAAGCTATTGTAAGCTAAGGTCTTGCACATATTCTAAAAAGTATGTGTGTATGAAATTGTATGCTCATATATATTTTACAAAGTCAAATTTTAGGAATTGGGTAATGGGGTGTTTGTAGGAAGTAAACTTGAGAGGGACAAACCATTTTCAAAGCAAAAATAGCTATCCCATGAGGAATAATAACCCAATAGAAAAAAGTGATGTGAGTTGTATGAAAAAAACAGGACTAATTTGGCCTCATTCTATGGGCTATAATAATTGAGGAAAAGCACGTTTTTGGCAGTCATTTCATAGGGTCAGATTACCCAAATTAGTGTTATCAAATCCCAAAATTCTAAAGGAGAGTGTATAATAATTCAATGGTTTTGTCTATGAGACCATAACAAAAAAAAGAAAGAAGAAGAAAAAAGCATTGGCAGAGCGTAGTTTGGGCTAAGAGGGATTGATGATTAAACCTTAAAAAAGAAAAAGAAAAGGAAGAAAGAAAGAAGAAAAAACAAAGGTCAATTTATATGAAAAGTTTGAGAGAGTAGTGCGTGAGCATACGTTATCAACCACCAACTCATTCCTTTTATTTTAAATTTTGGTGCGTTCTACCACTCGTTTAATTATCATTTGATTCTTATAGTTTTTTAATTACGCTTTCATATTTTTAAAGTAAATATTTGAGTTCTTAGATAAACTCAAGAAATAGAAACAAGTTTTTTAAAACTATCATCTTTAGTTTTCAAAACTTAATTAGGGTTTAAAGTAGAAAAAAAAAAAAATCAATCAGTGAGAGTATTATTTATAAGCTTAATTTTCTAAAACAAAAGTAAAAAGGCATCCTATGATGTGAGATCCTATTTCATTTTAGTCCTAAAAATTTAGAAAGTTTTATGAAAATCCATTGAATCTTCTCTATATTTTTCATCGATTATAAGTCAATTTAACTTTTGTATATACTTTTCACAGATTGCTAGTCACATCATCTCTCTTTGTCATATATAGATAAGAAATGTGTCATGTAATGCTTTAGGCCCATGGTTGGGACTATAATTCCAAATCTAGATTCGACACTCGACATTCCTACAACCTAGTCAACGTCATTCTTATTTGCCTTTAATTGCTTTTAGGAGTGAGCACTATCCCCACAAATCAACACGAGTTCTTTTAACATGATTTATCCTCTTTTAAACCTTTCTTAACCATACTTTCATATCTTCAAGATCTCTCTCATTTGTATGTAATCTCAATTTTATTCAGGCGTTAGTGTCATATAAGAAAATTGTTAATTTCTACACATTAACACCTTTTTAGCCTAACAAATAGAGTAGTAAGATATGAATCTTTGGAAAGATTCGAACTTCTCACCTCTTGGTTGCAAGGTAAAATACCTTAATTAGTGGCATCTACAAATTAATATAACTTGAACTTTATTAAATATTTACCTAAGGTGTAATAACTATAATGGAAATCACAACATACAACCCATGGGAATAAAACTCAAACCAACAAAGTAGTTTCAAAATTACTCTCTTTAACTTTGTGTAAGGTTGAAATGCGTAAAATGCAAAATGGAAATCCAACTATCGTTTGCCTTTTTTAGAAGAGACCCTCTCATCCTCTCACTAATGTGTTATGTGCATGGATGATAATGATAGCCATCTATTGGAAAATGGTCATATGGAAGGAATTGAAGAGCATATAATAGCACTAGGAACCCATGGGCTATGGGAACCATTCAAGTAGTCCATTGTGGACATGTCATCTCCATCATATATAAAAAATACAAAAAAAAAAAAAAAAAAATTGCATCCATTTTTTGTGCAGCTCTCGTTACACCCAATAAAATATTGCCATGTTGCAATTTTTTTTAAATAATTTTTTTTTAAACATATTTATTTTGTGGGATAAAAGGAGGAGGGGCATATAGTTAGAAGACACCTAATTATAACAAAAACCTATTTATTTGAAACCTCTTTATTTGTTCACAAAACACCTTCTATTCATTACTCACACTCATAATTCAATATAAGCCAAAAATTCTACTAAACCTTGTGAGCTATAATTGGAGAAGACTAATTTTGAAATTACTAAAATTATTGTTGAATTGTTTTATTGTTTGAATTTGCACATGGTCTAAATTTGATTCTTTAAACCATTAAAATTAATTTTGAATTATTAAAACTTAAAAATATATTTTGAAGGGATTTTAGAAATTATAAAAGTGATTATTCTAACCATTTCAAAAACGATTATAATAAAAATGATTATTTAAAAATGTTAATCACATTTCTTACTTTTAACTGTAGTTCTATTTAGTTACAGGCCTATTCGATAAATGCTAATAAATTTTACGTAACATGCTTAGAGATATAACAATAAATAAATAAAAAAAAAAAAGATTATTGCTAGATCTATATGTTACTTTTGAAATAGATAAGTCTTACTCGTTTTGTTTTGGGCAAAGGACAAAATTCATTGATCATCAAATTATTATCATATGATATATTTGAACATATAAATATGTCACCTGAATGCTATTTTGAATACATTAGATTGTACTCATTCATCCTCAAAACTCAATCCACCCGTCAACATAATTAATTTTTTATAAGTTACATGTCCAAAACAACGTGAATGTTGGTTGAAAAGCAGTTGAAAAAAGGCTTTCTATAGCTTAAATTTAGGATGATTATCACAAAAATGATATGAATTGATGTGTTTTGTTAGTAATTTTCAGGAACCGAGTTGGAGAGTGAGACTTGAAGTTTAATGATGTAAAAAGGGTCTAAATACGCCTAAGAATAGTCTCTAGGGCCATTTCTACAAATAAAGGAGGAAAATATGTTAATTTTTTTTTGCTTGAGGCCGAGCATTTCGACACTCATCGTAAACAATGCTTGAAACCCGAGAGGATCAATACAAGTAGTGTCGCGGCACTAGGATGTAGCGTTCTCCAATTTTACAAATTGAAAATGAGCTCGAAGATTGAAAGAATATTTGCCTACTAAGTCTCCGTTTGAGATTGCGTTTGCAATCATTGATAGTATTTCAGGAAAATCTTAACCGTCTTCCTTATTTAGTAAATCACATTATTAATTAATCTATCATAATCACTTTTTAAATTTTAATCAACATGTAAATGCGGATAGTAGTAGTTTTAGATTCTACTTTCTAAAAATTTATTACTTTATTAATCATTTAAATAAATATATTGTAACAATAATCTTCCATACTAATATAATTTTTACATATATTTTAAAATTTTAACTGATTCGATTTTTTATAACAATTATTTTTCTTAAACTTTTATCAAATAATTCATATCAAACAAAATTTAATCATATAAATTTTTCTAAAAAATATATTATAATAAATTATTTATCAATATGAAAATAATTAAAATAATAAATTTGTTTTAGTTCATATAATTAAACTACAACAATTTACCCCAACCAATTTTTCTAAGTTAAAATTTAAATTGACCAACTACTACTTTATTTCCTTTTACAACTAATTTTTTTTTAATACTAAAGTTGATAGCAATTATTTTAAAAGCTACAACAATTTCAAACTAAGCTTAAGTTATAATAATCACTATCTTTTTCATCTTCTATAAAGTTAAATTCTTTATTATTAAAATGATTAATGTCTTACACTATTTGTTTTATCCTACAAACAAACTAAATCGGTAGAAATTTTACGCTTTTTGTCAATTTTAGGGAAATTATTTTAGATGACAAAATTTTTAAAAATATTTACAAATAATAGCAAAATATCACAATTTAGCGCGATAGACTACTATTTGTATCTATCATGAAATATTTGTTTTTAAAGATCAAACTATTTATAAATATAACAAAATTTTACTTTTTATTTGTGATAGATCGTGATAGACCCAGATAAACATCTATTCGTATCTATCTAGTAAATTGATAGATGTCTATCTACACCTATCGTGGTCTATCACTAAAATTTTGGTATATTTGTAATTATTTTCAATCATTTTTATATTTTTGAAAACATCCCTAATTTGTCAAGAAATGTAATTATTATAACTTACAATATGTGGAAAACTTCTAACTTCACAATCGAGAATACAAATTTTATATAATTAAAAACTGTTGACTCCAACGTTAGAGATAGAAGGTTCAATTGCTAAAGTAATGACCAAAAATAGAAGATTATAATTGCTAGAGTAATGCTTAAACCTAAATTTTGAAAACGCATGACCAAACTATTGAGTAGCTCATAATTTGAGCTAAGAAGAAAGTTGTTTATAGATTTGAAATGAAACATAAGAGTTTAGGTATTGGTCACCAATTATTCTTCAAAAGTGGTCTATTTGGGGTTTAGTAAAGTAGATTTTGGAATAGTCCACATCCAATCAAATATATCTATTTCATTATTCCTAGTAGATCTCAATGTCTCATTCCAATCCCCATTCTCTCTCACATTCAATTCCCTATAACTTGGTACAATTTTGATTCAATTATTATTTATTTGTGTGTTGTCTACATCAACACGTAACATCTTAATAGTTTCTTATGCCTATGGGAAAGATTTCAAATTGCTATCTCTCTCCTATTGTTTTTATTATTTTTTTTTCTATATATATACATATGCCTATGAAAAGATTTCAATTGCTATCGCTCTCTCTCTCTTTTATATATATTATTTTGGGGTCTTCTATTCTCTTTCTATATATATATTTGAAATTTTAAAATCTAATGTTTCATCCTACACCTCACTTCCTTGTTTATATATGCTTACGTATATATGTATAAAA
Organism: Citrullus mucosospermus; assembly: GCA_030954485.1. Classification (NCBI taxonomy): domain Eukaryota; kingdom Viridiplantae; phylum Streptophyta; class Magnoliopsida; order Cucurbitales; family Cucurbitaceae; genus Citrullus; species Citrullus mucosospermus. The sequence goes on along the minus strand of CM062064.1, from coordinate 10,145,902 downwards.
TTTCATGATCTAATATTTAATTTGGTATATAAAAATAGTGTGTATGTTTATATGAACAAACGTATATACACATATTATCTACCACAATTAAATTTTAGGATTGTCATAAATCCTTTTAATGGATGATTATTGGTTGATATACAACACCTTTTAGCTCATATTTTGTTTAAGAAACGGTATACAACAATAATTCATGCATGAATCATATTTAGTGGTCTTTCCACTCATGTGATTGTTTGCCTAGATGGGTAAGATTGATATGTCTCATGAAAATCTAAACAAAATTCATTCTTTTATTGTTGGATGACATGCATATATACACAAGCATATGCATTTTATTTTATATACATCAGTCACTGATGTATGTATGTATATATGATCAAATTGGTACTTGATAAGTTTAAATATAACTAGACTTAGAATATGGAAAAACTAAAAAGGTAATTTAGGAATATTATCAATCTAATTAGAGTTGGAGGTAAAAAGCATAATATAAAAAATGGTACTTCTCGAAAAAAAAAAAGAAAAAAAGAAAAAAAGAAAGATGGGGTTACTCAAAGAAATCTATAATATGCATAAATGTGATTATAGGGGAGAATTTTTGCCTCTCTCTTTTGCCTGCATCTTGATTTTTGAGTAAATGTCTATTTTATCCTTCAATATTTGGAACATAATTCTTTACATTTAAGTATTCATTGAGAGATATTAGGGCAATGGAGGTGCAATTTTTGAAGTGATGAGACATGACTTTGGGGTGCAAGTGGTTACATTGAATTGAATTAGTCTTAGGGGACAATTATCAGCAAATAAAAAATTATGTGCAGGAGGAGACGGATTACCAGGAAAGCGCCCACGTCCTTGACTAGGGACAAAATTGACATTGGGTAGCAAGAAACATCATAGGTTGAATGATAATATCGTCAAAAGCTTAGCTTGAACGGCAATAGCAGCTTCCTTTGATTTCATAAGAACATGAAGTTCTTCAAATGACACAGCTTGAAATTCGGGTCCTCAGGGAAGTTCGAAAAGCATTATATTTTGCAGGGAGACCATTCATAGTTAGATAATAAGATCTTCAACATTAACGATGGAAGAGACATTAGATAATTTGTCTTTGATCTCCTAGATCCTTTTGACATAAGAGTCAATTGTTTCACCAGGTTTCTTGAGCATAGTCTGAAGTTCAGATTTCAGATTTACAATATTTGTTTGCAAGTTGGATTATTATTGTTGCAAGTTTCACTTGAGCAAGCGCTTCAGTAGAAAGGGTAGCATTAATCAAGGTCATTAGTACTTGGTCTTTTGCAATCCATTCTTCAAATAATGGATTAGGAACATAAATTATAGCAGTGGAAGATGCTGAAGTCGGTCTTGAGAAGAAGAGAGTGAAATAGTCTCCAAGGGCTTTTTATTGGTTCCATCGATGAAACCAAAGAGTTTGTGTGCCTTCAATAATGCTGTAATTTGAAATTTCCACATCAAATAATTAGTGGAATCAAACCTGATCGAGATCAGGCTGCAAATATTTGGGAGAAGAAATATTGCAGACAGACATAGGGTCTTTTGTTGAAGAGGAAGAAGATGGAGTGGCAGCGGATGAAGCCATAAAGGAAACAAAAAAAAACTTGCGTTCAAAGGAAAGGAAGACATGTGTCAGTAACACTAGGGTTGGCAAAAAAAATCCTCGAGGTCGGGTGATCACCAATTTGATCGGGGATGGGGGGTCAAGTCGGGGTCGGGTGATCCCCAATTTGATCGGGGATGGGGGTCCAAGCCGGGGTCGGGCTCTCGACCGCTCAAAGACAAACAATTTGAGCTTGTGAATTTTGTTTATTTTTGAGCTTGTGAATTTTGTTTATTTTGTGTGGAGTAGTACTTCAACTTATTGGTAGTAATTTGGTCTTTGCATTTAAAGACACAGTCTCGGTCTCTCTCACAGTCTCTATCTCACTCTCGGTCTCGCTGTCTCACCCTCTCTCACAACCTTGCTCTGGCTCTCGCTCACTCTCGCCCTCTCTTGCTAACCGATCTCTTCCTAGCTCGCTCTCGTCCTCTCTTGCTAGCCGATCTCTTACTAGCTCGCTTTATTTGCCCTCTCTCGTCGGCTCGCTCTATCTCAAGGAATGGGTCCTCGAGGGATCTGTGAGGATCTGTTTCTCCAACGGGGAATCCTGGGACGGGGGCAAAGTTAGGGGTAAATTCCCCCACGGGGTGGGGACGAGGAACCCCACCCGCTGTGCCCCAACCCCGTTGCCAACTCAAAGTAACACTACTTTGATATCATGAAACTTCTCCATAAAAGATATTCTATTTACGTGTTATAGTAGAATACAAGGATAGTTTAAATAGAAATTAACCTAACAAGCTCATAACAAACTAATAACAAAAAGCTAAAAATTCTATACAATCGTAACAATGCTGTGTAACAAACTAATTACTCTTAACAAAAATAAACCTAATTTTGGGTCCGTCGGCAATAAAGTTGAATGATGTTATTTTCCTAATCTTAAACCCCCCCCCCCCCCCCCCCCCAAAAAAAAAAAAAAAAAAAAAAGTCATTGTCTTCTCTAACTACACTACAAAATATATATAATAAGCCTTTAAAATCTTCCACTTAAATTCCATCTCCCATTTTCACTATATACAAATAAAGCTTTTGGCAAAATGTTGTCCATTTTGATCGACTCAATGTCAAAGCCTTTGACTTTCTCTTCATCAGCAATCTAACATCAGTCAATTTGTAATAATGTTTTTTTTTCCTCTTTCTCCATTTTCCACAATGCCAAAAAAAAAAAAAAAAAAAGTAATTACAAAGTAAGTTGACAAAGCACTAATGCATTACAAGCTCTAGGTAAATGGGTTGCATGTGTGTAGTACAATAAATTAAAGCCAACAATAACTCAATATAATGATGTCAATTATATATGGTAGCAATTATTAAATTGATATATGTGTGTATATAATATGGAGTGGTATAGACATACCAAACTTTTATTGAATTTGGTTTCCTATATGTTTTCTTTTTCTGAGGAAGTTAATTTTCTACCCTTTTTTATTTGTTTAATTAATGAGCCAATGTTGACTTTAAATTTTTAATTATATCGATTGAAATTTTTTTTAACAATGTGAAGTGAATATTTTCAATTAGTTAATTTTTATTTTTCGTGTTTTAAAATATTTGTTAGTAGTTACAAATATTTTTTTGTGATATGGACAAGACTATCACGTGGAGTACCATGCTATTTTTTAGGTGTGTTGAGTGTATTGAAATTACGACCATATCATATGAGTACTTTTCGAAATTGGAGATCAAATTTATTTTAATTAAAAAATTAATGTTTTATCAATCAAATTATGATTTAATACCGTATAAGAGAAAAAAGTTTTACGTTAGAAAATTTGTTTCACTTTAAATATTTTCTACAGTTTCGACTCACGAAAATGTATTTAATTATAATTTAACTTAATTGCATACATAAGGAAAAAAAAAATAGAATAACAACACCAACCCACATTAAAAACATTAAATTTATACCCTAATATAATGGCTAAATTCCATGGTTAATTAGAACATAATCCTCCATGTGGGCTTTGACCAAATTTGAATAATTTAATTAAACTCAACTAAAAGCACACACACATATATGAATGAGATAAAGATGAGGCAATTAACTAGTGTGGGGATAGTGTTGGAATTGGACCTAAAATTTTTCAACAAATTAAATGCTTGGAAAAAATAGAGAGAGAAGGCAAAGTGGGGAAGTGAAATTAAAAGGCAAGCCAAGGAAAAAGAAGTGGATAACAAAACAGGTAGAAAAAAATGAATTAAGAAAAAAATTTAATTATATATATATATATATATATATTGTAGGCTTAGGATACCTCAACTACCAACCCATTCCCTGTCCTTTTTGACCTAATTTTGATCAAACAGTAGTAAGTTCAGGAGTTGTGGATTTGAAAATGGGTTGGCTTTATAATTCTTTGAATCCAAATAATAATAATATTAAAAAGAAAGATAGAAAGAAATAAAGAAAAACATGGTTGCCTTTTTCTATGTTATGGATTATCATGAATGTACATATGTCCAAGTTCAATTTATAGGGTTGACCTTAAATTTTTCATTTTTGTATGTGTTGGAAAGTCACAAGTTTTCAAAAGTAAGGGAGAAAAGAGAGAACATAAGAGATAGAAGAGAGAGAGATGAGTTTTTCTTTTCTTTTCTTTTCTGTTTTTAGGCCAAATTCCTTTAATATAATGCATATATCTTAAATCCAAGAAAAGAGAGAGAGAGAGAGAGAGAGAGAGAGAGAGAGAGAGAGAGAGAGAGAGAGAGAAAACATTTGTACTTTAAACCCTTAATTAAGTTTTGAATAATTCAATTAAAAGTCTCATCATATTCCAAAGTAATTGAATTAAGTGGGAATTATAAGATTCCTTTCATGAATATTAGTCCATTTTTCTATGTGATCTAATGTACTTGAAGGCTTGTGATATGAACCCTTGATTTTTATGTAATATTTGATATCATTTAATATTTATATTGGGGTTAAATTTTAGGCTAGAAAAGTATCTCTAATGTTTATCGTATGTTTTTAAAATATCTCTATTCTTACAAAAATTATAATAATATCCTTTACCTCTCATGAATGAATTTTTCGAGTAGAAGTCCTATAGAATGTTAGAACAAAAATTATAATTTGAAATGTGTTGGATGACTAGCTAGGATGGTGCGGTAGTGTTTGCCTTTGAATTTCTTTTCCAAATCACCATCCCAACCCCGTTTTAAATTTCAAATTTTTATTCAATATTCTATTGAATTATTTTTACTCTAAGATTAGTTATAGAAATGTGTGTGAAAGGTTAATGATAATATTGTAACTCAAAATATGTAAGAGTTCGCAAATCTTTGAGGATTTTTCTTTTTAATTTTTCCAAGATTTTATTTTCTTTTTAAAATTCTCACGTTTATATTTTATATTGATCTTTCAAATTACCAGATGCTCTATTTTTATTTATGAAAATTTTCAAAATAATAATAACAATAATAAGAGAGAACCTTTCATAAAAAGATATAAATTAATAATAAAAATAAGAGAGAAAAAAAGTGATAAAGTGATCCGTAAACCTTATATCGTAATATTCAACAAAGTTTGGAATTCAAAGTGTCGTATTGAATATTCACCTCTGTTCACTATATCACACACATATGTAAACCATAATAATAATAATAATAATAATAATAATAATATTAATATTAATAATAATAGATTATTTAAGACAAGGTCCAAAACTCACAATGGGCCCAAGACTATAGAATACTAGGAGGAGGCATAGGAGAACGCACATCCCAAAAATACGGTGGATTTTGGGTTTATGTAGAAATTATGTTTGAAAGAGAGAAAATCACACATATGTTGTATTATGTTTAGAATGACCCACATATATCATACACACGAAGAGTTTACTTTTGTCCTGCATCGGAGAATTAGAGAGTGACTAGAAGGTATAAATATGAGAGTACTTTTAGTGACTTGTAAAAGTGGAGAGAACAATAGTAAATGGTCTTTCTCCCAAACGCGCGTTGTCGCTGCCATTTGTCTGGTTGGGTAGGATTTGGAATAACTTCATATAATTTTATAAAAAGGCGGTCGTTTCCACGAATAACATACTCTAACTTGTAGAGAGTTGTTTAGCATGTTGAATTTAGTTTATATGTTTATGTTTCAGATGTTGAATTCATTTGTCAGGGGTATTTGGTGCAACTTTTTTTACACAAATAATGATGATTATTTTTGTTTGAAAACTTTATTGACTTTTGGATTACGCATTTCAATTTTTTGTTAATTTAAGCAATCATTTAACAAATTTGTGCATGTGATATTTCTAGTTAAGTTATTTTTACTTTAACACTTTTGATAAATTTTTTTTTTGAAATAAAAACAATGATTATATGTTTAACAATTTTTTCTCAAAAATATTTTTACATACAAGTTTGTTTGATTTCTTACGTGATAAAAAGTGAATTTATTAATATTAAATTACTATAAAAAATACCATAAAATACTATGAACTAATTAAAAAAAATAGGAATTTAACATTTTGACAGAACTTACATACTTTTGTGTCAACAAATGTATTTTTATTGACAATTTTGTGTGTCAATTTAAATATAAATATTTATTGATGTTTTATATGTGTTTTTATATTAATAAATTAAGGTTTTATTGAAAGTTTTATGTCACGAACATCAACAAAATAAAAAACTTGTGTGTCAACAAATCTCAAATTTATAGTAGTCATAATTTAAAATAATGGTAGTTAGAGTTGGTGGAGTGGTCGTGGGGGTTGACTGTCAATAGTGGTGGTTGGATGTTGGTGGAGTTGGTCGCAAGCGGTAGTTTTTAGAGTTGGCTGTCGTAGGTGGTTGCTAGAGTTGACTGTTAGAGATAGTCACTTGAGTTGGCCGTTAGAGGTGGTCACCGGAGTTGAGTAATGAGGCATCGATAGTGATGATAAGACTGAGTATACTATTGTTGGAAATTGTATAAAATATCGGTAACATACAAAGTTGGCCTTCCAAACAATAATTTGAGTTTATGTTTTAACTCATCTCACATCCTCACCGTAAACACCGTTGATGTAAAATGAGAAAGAGGAAAAAAAAAAGAAAAAAAGAGATCCTATTAGGACTAAAATGTTATGTCGCCACCTTGTCTCCCACATTGCATCAGTATTTTAAAAAAGAAAAAAATTCTTTTATTTTGTACTTTAAAAATTTTCAAACCGAAAATGTACAAGTTGTTGACTCTGTCTGCCGACAACCCAATGCTTCGTTGCCACGTGTCAACTTCAGAGTCTACTAAACCTAAGCTAGTGGCTTAGCCTTTTCTCTCTCTCTCCAGAGAGGAAAAAAAAAATCCCTACTTTAAGTTTAATTGTTTCTCATAGGCAAAAATACCTTTTTACTTTTTGAGGTTTTGGATCTAATTTTGAGTTTTGGTTTCAATTTAGTTCTTAGGTTTTAACATTTTACAATTTTATTTTTGACTTTTGTATCAATTTGATCCCTAAATTCTAATATTTATATTTTTAATATTGATATTTTTTTACTAAATACTCAATTTTTCATCTTTAATGTTAATGTATGTTAATAAATTTAAAACAATTAACTTAATTATAATTAATTAAGTCAGTCTCACTACTTTCCATCACTTTTAAAATAAAATTTTAAAATTTCACTTCATAATTATTTTAAATCAATTATAGACATTGACGACGTCAATGATTAAAAGTGAATTTTTAACGAAAAATTTAGGTTAAAAATGTAAAATCTTGAAATCTAAGATTAAAATTGAAACAAAAATCAGAATTTAAGTAATAAATATGTAATATTTAAAATTTAAACACTAAATAGAAACTACACCACCTACGAACAAAAAAACATTTTCCCTTTCTTTTATAATTCACAAGTTTAGAAGTGGGAACTTTTCTGTATGAGGAATGATATTTCCATTTTCAAATTAATTGCATTTAGAAGAGAAATGTTTGGAGGATGGAAAGTATGACATATGTTTTTAGGGTTTAGTTGGTTTATATTATAATTTATTCATTGTTACTTCCAATTCTTTTCAATATTTAACTTCACTTGATGTCTTTCCCAATTTTGCTAAAAAAAAAAAGAATTTTAAATAGCTAGGTTGGTTAGTGGGTTAGATTAAAAGAAAATTCATTTTAACATTGATTTAGGCCATATCAACATAAATCCAACAACCCTTATCTCTCCCACGTCATTGTTTAAAGTTCAATTATCCAAATTTAATTCATTTTAAGTATCTCTTTATTTGTGAACTATTCATTTCTGTCTGTGTATTATTCTTTAAAAAAATAAAACTTATATATTTATAGTCGAATCATAAATTTAGTCTCTAGAATTTCATCTTTGTTTTCTGTTTGGTCCTAAATTTAAAAAGTGTCTAATAAATCTTTAAAATAGCATTAATGAAAGATTACACTAGTTTTCTTTTCCAACTTATAAGTTTTTTTTTTCTTTTTCTTTTTTATTATGTTTTTCACTTTCTACCAATGTTTTAAAAAGTTAAATTTTGAAAAGAAAAATAGTTCTGATAAACTTGTGTTTGTCTTTTAAATTTGACTACGAATATTTATTGTTGTGGGTGAATTTGGACAAAATATGCCAAAAATAAAAAATAAAAAAATAAAAAAATAAATACAAGATAAAGTGGATTTATCTAATCCTCACTTATTAGAACTATGAAAGATCTATATCATCTTTACCCCAAGAGAATTCTCCCTATAAATACGTCATTATGACTCCATATGAGGGGACTTCAACATGATTTTGTCAGGGACTTAAACATTTTTTTTTTAAAAAACTTACGAATTTTTTAGACACGAAATTGAAAAGTTAGGATCTCATTAGCAAACAATTAGTTTTAAAAATTTTTATGCATAAAAAACTGACGCAAAATTGAAAAGTCGAGAGACACATTAGATATATATTTAAAGTTGATGAACGACCAAGTAGGACACAATCATCTTTCTAATATGAGATCCTCAACATGATGTCTTTTTGAGTTGTTCATCATTCTTAGATCAAATCTATCTCTCAATCTTTATTCTTAGTTTAACATGCACGACATATAGAACCAAATCCTAGAATTTTGGGAAAATTAATAAGTGGTTTGATCTTAAATGGACCATATTTGATATGGTTATGAAAAGATTAACAAATTAAAATATAAGGCCATAACATTTAATTTAAATAAAAATGAAAAGAATGAAACCTTCTCTTATATACTTTATATTGATATCTATTTTTACCTTGATCATGTGGAGCCTAGTGAGCACTTATTCTACCAAACCCCATAATTTCCCCTCTTTCCTTTATTATTATTTCTTTTAAAGTTATATGGAATTAATTAAGGCATGTTTCCCGTTTAAAATTTAAATAATAATAATAAGACATGTTCGGTAATAGCGAAATGTTTTTTTTTTCCTTCTTCTTCTATAACATCAAATTCAATCCAACGTTAATGTATAATTCAGAATATTATTATTATTATTATATATATTAAAGTTCGATCAAATTAACTATTATAAGATGTAATATATTTATCCTCATTGTCTTATCTTTTAAAAAAAAAAAAACTAAATTATATTAAAAAATGCTCTTAATTTTTGTATTTTATGTCAAAAATACTCGTGAATTTTTAACAGTTTAAAAAATATATACCCTTAAACTTAAAAAGAGAATTCACAAATATCCTTACACTGTCAGTATATGAGCATAAACCTCTTGATATTGTTCTAGAAATAAAGTTTAAAATGTCCTCTTACCATTTATCTATATTTCTACACCTCATCGATCACCTCTCTATTTCTTATGTTTCCCCCTACTTCAATCTATGACCTAAGAGTACTTTTGTATTTTTCCTCTTTTTTCTCCCCTCTCTTCTTCGATACTCTCTTATTATTCCCTTTCTTGTTAACTATTTGACCTTTGTTTGTCTCCAATAACAAAAATCCTTCAATTAAGGTATAAAGACTATAACAAAGAGCCAAATCGAACATAACTCAATTGGCATGCAAATGTGTTAATAATCACAAGGTTTGTGGTTTGAATTTCTCTACTCCCAATTTACTAAAAAAAAGTTCTATAACAAGAAGAAAGAGAATATTTGAACCCCCAAAGGAGCTTAAGACTTAAATACTTTAATACCTAACTACCTCCATTTTGTGTTGGGCTATTTATTGTTTTGGTAAGATAGGGAGATTTTGATTTTGCGATATTGTAAGATTTTATGTTTACAGTTGAAGTTTTGGCTTATATTTAGTTTTTGAGAAAATTGGCATAAGAAATTGGACAAACGAGAGAAAAATGAAAGTACACCCATATGAAAAAACTTGAGGATAACTATATATAATTTGTTTCAAAATTTGTTATTTTTCAACTCGAGATAGATTCAAATAAATCGATCATTATACTAACTGTAGGGGCATTTATAAACTTTTATTTGGAAGGTTAATTAAGAGTATTAATGCAACATTATTCGAAGATTCAAGGGTATTTTTTAATCGATGAATTAATGGTTTCTATCTATGTACTAATGACAATAATATTTTTGAACTTTTAGAATTTGGAGTATTATAAAATTTTTAAAAATTCAATGGTATTTTTGAAATTTGTTAAAGTATTAAGTAATTGGAAGAATATTTTTTTTATTGTGAATTTTGATTTTGATTTGTAAAGATTAAGGATATTGTTAAAACTTTTAAAAATTTAAAAGTATTTTCTTAATTAAAGTACAAAGTGAGAAATATTTTCTATAATTGAGCCTATTATTAAAGTAATTCTAACTTTCAAAAGTTTCTTCTCAAAGCTTCCTAAAAGAACTATTTAGTTCTTTTTTTATTTTTTAATTGCTTTGTTTAACGACATCTCTCTCTGCCGTCACTATTTTCAAATATTATAACTTTAACGCGGTCATGGAGACAAGAATTCTCTATATATATATATATATATATATTTTTTTTTTCTTTTTCTGAAGCACAAGAATTCTCTATTTAGGTAGACCACTTGATCATACATTAATGAAATAAATATGTACAATAATTCACATATATAAACTGGTGGCATTTGAAGTTCTAGGATGGTCTATAAATAATCAAAATTTAATTGTTCACTTGCGAATTAAAACATAAATGAAGGATGGAGTAATAAATAAGGGATAATTAGAGTCCATTTGTAATCACTTTTTAAATGCTTAAAAATATTAATAATTTATATTTAAAAACACATTTTTAAGCTTAAGAAAAATTATTCTGATTCCGATCTTAATCTTGTACACTTAATTTGCCATGACTATTGTCAAATGCAATGGATTTAAATTTTCTTATTTTATTTATCTTTAATCAAATCTCACATACCTCGTGAAATAAAGGTTGTTTAACACTGTAGTCACCTATTTTAATCTACCCTAATTCAGTTACTTAATTTTCAAAAATAAAACAAATAAATAATAAATAATAAATTGTTTTTGAGTAATTAACATTTCTATATTTTGTATGGAGGGAGAATATAATTTGAATGGTGAGATCTTTTATTCATAGAAAAATTGTATTTAATCAATTTTGAAAAAATCAATCACATAATTTTTTTTAAAACAAATCAATCACATAATTAATTTTAATTTTTCCTTTAAAGGGTAATTTAATTGATCGTTTTCCTAAATTAAAGAATTTGAATTTTTCTATAAATTGGGTGATCATTGGTCATTTGAAAGGGGATTCTTTACACCAAGAAAAAACCCTAGAGAGAGCCTCCATAATTTCTTTTCATTTTCCTTTTTCTTCAAGTTCCTTGAGAACATGTCGGAATAGGTTAACACAACAAAATTTTGCCACTTAGTTGGATGTTGCATTTGGTAGGATTTTGTTCCAAAGATCGGCACCTCATAGGTTTAGTGTTCTCGGTTTCTTTTATTTCGAGTACCCCGAAAAGAAGAATAGAATTACTAAAGATTTTTTTGTTGTTGTTGTGCTTCTTAATTCTTCATTTTCTTTTTTATTTTTTTTAATCATGTAGTTCTCGTGTACATTTATCTCCATCTGTTTTAGATCTATTGTTACTATTCATTTTATGTTATTTTCGATTTATTTATTTACTTTCCTATTCTGTTCATCTTATTCCTCATTGTGAGTTATTTTTTTTTAGTTTCTTTTATTAAAAAAAGGGAAAATAAAGTGTGAAAGTTAAAATAATAAGAGATGAAAATTTGGGTAAATTAGGTAATAAAAAAAGTTTTAATTTTTTTTCCTAAATTAAGTGTGTACGTGCAGGAATGTGAGTTGAGGGTTGACTTGCCACCCATCATCTCAATTTTTTTTTCTTCTATTTTGTTTTTTTAGGGCTTTCTATTATGTTTTCTATTTTAACTTCTTTCTTATATCTTTAATTTCTTATTTCAATCGATTGTCTTTTATATATTACGTATTTATCTATTTTAGTTTTGGCATTATATTTAATTAATTTTTTTTTTTTTTTATCTACATTCGTCATATTCTAAAGGCAATAAACATATTGTTATAGTCGGCTTAATATCTTGTTGTTAATCCTTTTCCAAAATTCATTTTAATGGTTTTAGAATAACTGAGGACGAAATTTAGAAAATTTGGGAGTCCAATTTTCTAAAATTCTTAAGGTGAGGAGTCGATTATTTTGGGAGTCCGAGATTGATCTCCAATGTGTTTTCATTAAATTTTTATTATGCCCTTTTATGTTTGCTTAATTTATTACGATGCTTCTTTAATTATGTTTTTCTTATATAATATTAATTCATATTAAGTCTTATTTGATTTCTAATTAAAATTTCCCAAAGTTTTTAAATCTTTCTAATTAAAAATTCTTAAAGTTTTAAAATACTTCGAATTTTAATTTCTCTAAGTTTTTAAAATCTTTCACAAGACAATTTCTAAATCATTTAAATTTCTTTTTCTTAAAATTACACTTTTTGTGTTTTCAAATATTCAAAAATTAATTTATGATTTCTAAAGGTTTTCTAATAACTAAAAAATCCTACGATGAATCTAGAAAATTTAAGAGTCTGATTTCCTAGAATTCTTAAGAGGAGGGATCAAATATTTGGGAGTCTGAGATTTGATCTGAAGAAAAAATGAATTTAATTAATGTTTTAAAAAGACTTCCTTTATTTAAAAACTATCCTATTACGAATTTTGAGAAAATGTAATAATTTCTCACCTTCTTGAAGTGAGAAAATTTTCCTCAATTATTATAATATATTCAGATTGACGGAAGTTATTTCACTTATTTTATGGGATTATTGCTTCAAAGATTTAGAATTTGGTCACCGTTTTTAAATGGGTGTTGTGGAGTGCTAACACCTTCCCCATACACAAATGACTCCCGAATTCAACTTTAGTTTTCGCAGACCATTTTTATTTTTTAATTAAAATTGTTTAGTTTAACTTTGGTGTCCAATCACACCGTAAAAAAGATTGGTGGCGACTCTTTTTTATTTTCTTTTAAAATTAACCCTTTTCAAGGACGTCAGTCGCTCCACGTCATCTAAGGCACATGACGACAAACACATTGAATAACAGTGTCACACATGATGTGTTTACAATTGCAAGAAAAATAAGAGAAATAAAGACACAAACAATAAAAGACAACAAACAAGGTTTGGTAACCCAGCTCAATGATATACCACCTATATCTAGAGGCAATATGTCCATGGAAATATACTTTTACTAATATGAAATTAAGCAATTACAACATTGTACTTATCTGTAAAACTACGGTAAATATAGTGACACACGAATAACTTAATGTGGTATATGAACACTTAGGCTCCCCCTAATTGTAGGTCATTTTCCCAATGAAACTTAGGCTCTCCTTAGGTATAATAATATTAGTAGCCAATCATTTAGGCTCCCCTAAGTGTGAGACTCCCTCTCAATGGTAATCTTTCCATCTTGTTATGAATATTGTTTCATGTAATAAACTTAAGTTTCCCTTAAGTTAGAGAATCCATTGTCTTAGGCTTCCCCTAAGATCAAGTAACTTCCTTACAAAGTACACTTCAATAGTGATCAAAAGCACATGTCGAAACTCACAATAAATCTAAATCATAGTTGCAATGTCCGACCACACAAAAATGAAAAGCTTCAAAATCGAGTATTCAAAAGCAGAAACCCTAGAAAGACAACTTCTTCCTCTTTAAAAAGGCACAACAAAAAAGGAAAAAAACATTCAATTCAAAATTTTCAGATCTTAAATAAAGAAAATATGCTAGAGAAATAAAATGCAAAAAAATATTCTAGTTCAGGAAAAAATAATTTGTAGGATCAACATCTCAAGAGACAACCTTGAGACAAATCTTGAGACAACATGTGAGACAATCCAAGCAACAAACTCAACTAGCCTTAAAGAAATATAGCCAATTTCAAATCTCTAACAGACTCCCCTGTTGACTATTATTTTTTAAGGTAAAACAACCAAAATATAATTTCATCATTACAGGATAAACAACAAGAACATTCAAAGCAAAAACAAAGACCACCATTGAATTCATATGAGAAATACATCATTAAAGTTCAAGCATAAAAAACAAAACACGAAGTCCAATTAGCTAATAAGAAACAACCACCAGACCAAGAACCAACCATCAAACCAACAACAATGAACAATAAATTCTCCCCCTTTTTTCTTGGCTTAAAAAATTGATAGAAACCAAAACAACAAAGAGAATCAATCATCCCTATTAGAAACACCTTCTAATCCTCAGGATGTTGAAGCACCAGCTGATCTTGAAGTTGTTTGACGCATCATTTGTAACAGCTAATTCATTTTAGCCTTTCACTCTTGGATCCATTAACGAAGGGTGGATAAGTCCTGAGACTCACTGGATAACAAATGTAGACCATATGTTCCAAATGGAGAGTCATCATGGCTTGACTAGGGCAATCAACATGGGGTGGATAGGGTAAAGTGACCAGATCAGCAACATGGTGACTCTAAAACATCTTATAACTTAGACTTAACAAAGCAAGAGGCGGATCAACAGACTCATCAGAGGATATCAACCCAGTTTTTGTGCTAGAAGGATTACACCATATAAGCTTAGAATAACAAATACGTAATTTGAGAACCTAAGAGTGATGCCAGCTGCAAGTGCATGGGTCAAGTAATAGTATAAAATGGTTAAGACAAAGTATTGTTCCATTGAGATCCAATTAGGGTTCAATTTACCTAGTCATTCTTGAGTTGAATCAATTTTATTTGAGGAATTGAAATCTAGTTTTTGTAAAGTAAAATTTGAAAACAATAAAGAAAGAAAAGTAAAGTTTTAAAAATCAAGAGTCAAAGAGTGTTTTAGGATATTGATTCATTATTTACTCCATCATGCAATGTTCTAGGATTTTATGGAATTAATTGCAAATTATATACCTAAGTTTAGAAACTAAAGTCTGGATTATTTTTTATCAAAAATAATCTTTTCTCATGCAATATAAGTGATTACTAACTTCTTGAAATCAAATTAAATCACATGACATTAAACATAATCTTTAGCAACTTTATTATTAACATAACTATTTTAATGAGAGATTAATAACAATTTAAAGCTATAACTAGTCTGGTTAAACATGAAATCTATCAAATTGAATATCTAACCTAACATTCATTGACAACCAATCAACAAGAATTAAGCACAATAGCAATGAAAAACATATTATTTACAACAGTCCATGAAATGTCTATAACATCAGCATAAGTTCATAAATAAATCTTCAATACCCAAAAACTAAAGAGTTTAGCCACTCAAAGCTTTGTAAAACATACTTTCATACAAATTCTTAATGTAAAGAGATTAACAGAAAATTCTATTGTCGAAGAGCCCTTTGTTGAATGACAATTGGCAAAACTTCATTGATTGGCACCCTGGGAACTCAAACGGCCTCCAAAACACTTTCGAACTCTTTTTTCTCTTTTTGGTAGTAAACTCACCCTTTTTGGCTCTGAGATTTTGTGGTTTTGGCTACAGAACAATCGCTAAATATATAGAATTTCGTTCCCTTGATGCCTTATAATTCATCCTAAAAATAAAAAATTTGCATTTTAGGAAAGCCTGGCGCAATGAAGCACTAGGGTAGTTGTTGCTTGCTCATATGGTGCAGATATATCTTAATGAAATTATCTTAATGAGTACAAGTTTCTCCAGCTAAACCTAAGTGTAATCTTAATTTGGAGTTTCTGGCAAGTATCGGGGTCGAACTTAGGGACTTATGAATTAATCAGAACAGGTCACAATGATTTTTACAGAAGAATTTGATCAATATGGAATAATGGTTTTAGTAAAAAAACAAAACAAGAAAATAATTATAAGCAAAGGACTAAAGAAAGATGGTAAAGGTGGAAACAGAATGATGGTTGATGTGAGATACGTTGAATGTGTGTATGAGGTTACATTGAGTGGAATGTGGAATGATATGTGTTGATGGATGTGATTCAACACTAATAAAAGCAACGTGCGTGGAAATGTAGGAAAAATTAGTTAATGAAGTAGAGTTGAAAAGATTCACCTACATTCATCTAAGTTATGCATAAGTATCTGTTTATGTTTTCAACTTCTAAAAATGAAGTGTTCACCTCTCAATGTTTTAAGCCACATAAATCTTATCTCTAAGATGCATGCTCAAGTTAAATTTAACAAAAGGTTAACTTTATCTCTAAAGCCACTTCTTTCCTTGTTTAATGAGTTCCACAACCATTTATTCACTCAAGTAGTTAGCTTTTTCTACTTAAATGCATTGATTAAGTGAATTTAAGCAATAGATTAAGCACACGTTAAACAAGATAAACTTCAACTCATACAAAACTTATGTGAATGCTAGTTCATTCTTCCCAACCCATTAAGAATTTAGCAGCTCATATTGGAAACTAAAAAAAAGCATGGATAGACATGAAGTGATGGCAAACATGAGTTATATTGAAGATATAAATATCACAATATTGATATCTTAATACAAACTCAATGTGAATGATAAAAAGTATGGAAAGGACAAAGGTTTCAAGCCGCCAGTTACAATCTCTTGCTTCCTTTGACTTTGTGGATGACTGCTTCTCTAGTGCTAGTTATGGTGGTTGGAGCTTCCTCTATCACATGAAAGACTAAGCTCTCGCTTAGAATTTCTTGAATAAAAATTGAAGAAGGTGGAAAATAAAACAGGATGATGGTGATTGGCGAAAGTATGCACATCGAAGGAGAAGAACCCTTTTAATATATGAGCTTGGGCTATTTATAGGCATCAAAAGGAAGATTTTTAGCTTCTTTCCAATTATTATCTGACACACTTACATTTAATTCCATGCCCTGCTATGCCGACTTCTTCGCGTCACAGGTTCAGTGGTTACGCCACGACTGTGTCAAATCAGCTATTAACTTACATTTCGACAAGCCAACCATAACCCATGCGTTCATTGTTTTCGTTTCTTTATGTTTCTATTCAACACATGGATCTTCTACGCGTGCAAGATTGTAGTTGATCTGATTTCTTTATGCGTCTAATGGTAGTAGCTTTAATTTGCTTTGTTATTTTTACGTTCTTTTCATTGAAATCATGCATCCTAAAGATGTAATCTTATAATGTTCAGGATAAAAGGTTCTGTAAACATTTGAGCGCATAGTTTATTTTTTTACATGATTTTCATTCCAAGTTAATGCATTTTCTTCTGAATTTCCCTAATTATTCCAGATAAAGAACTATAATAACTTTTATTTTTACAATTGCCTGTGTAGTGCTTAGGCGCTCCATGTGGCACTTTAATTTTCAATTTTCATAGCTCTCGGGTCCTTAGCTCCAAGGCAATGCTGCCTACCACCATGGCGCTGCCCTACCTTAGGGTTTTTCCACTTTTTCTTCAATTTTTCGTTTGATTTTGGCTCAATTTGGTTCTTTTGACCTTCATAACTTATTTTCTACATAATTGCCTGAAAACCACTAGCAAACACATCAAATCTAATAAAAAAATCCCTAAATTAAGAGCAAATAAAGCATTTTCTAAGTATTTTTAAGAGATCCAAGATGACACTTTATTTGATTGATTACAAAATTCCAGTAGTTAAACTAAGCAGAAGTTCCAATCTGATACGATAAACTTGCCAACGAGAGAGACAAACCAATCTTTTAAGATGGACACCAATTAGCTGTCCCAACTTTGTGGACAACATATTTCATGCCCAATGTAACAGTCATTAACTAGCTCTTTTTTACCTCTATCCACACAATCACACACTCTTTTACTTTCTTTTTCTTTATTCCCTTTCTTTTCTTGATCTTTTTCCACATTTTTTTCTTTTTCTAACACTTTTCTTTTCACTCTTTTATTTATTTACACAAGCTTATAGCTTTCATATTCTTCTTAATCTCATATTACAAACTATTAAATAAGACGATTCTTTAACTGGAAAGGCCTTTTGGAGTGACAACAAACCAATGAACCAAATAACCAAATCCCTAAGCCTTCACACCATACATAAGACGACTATGGGCTTAAAGATGCAAGGGCAATGTCAAAGCGCTACAGCTTCGCAATGCTTCTGTAAAAAGCTCTGTGCACAAAAATAGATATTATAATTTCAGTACAAGGATGGGTCGAGAATTACTCAAGTACGATCATGATTAAGCAAGTTTTCCTATAAAAAGCCCAAGTATAAGATCTTATAGGTTTCTTGGTGAGTTCAGGGTCGAACGCAGGGATTTGTAATAACTAGGCGTTGAGAATAGATGCATGACTATGCGGTGAACTGTAAATGTAATATGTACATGTGTTGGTTGTATTATACATAAAGAATGAATAAAATTTCCTACAACTAACAATGAGGTGGACGCGGCGATGGTTAGTCAAATTTCATTTAGTGTCAGATAGCATGCGTTGAGAATGAATGGAACCATGCGATAAAAGTAGAGTTAACGCAGGAGCTAGTTGTTACCTAAGCATATCTTATAAGTATAATTACATACCTACAAACTGCATTTGTGAATCTATCTCTCGATGTTTCGACGCCACATTAATCTTATCTCTAAGAAGCATGGTAAGTTTGCGTTGGCAAAAGATGAACTACATCTCTGCACCTCATCTAGTCTCGATAAATGCTAAAGATTAACCATCCACTCTCTCAAGCTAGACAGTCGTGCTTACTACTTTTGTTTGTAAGCTAATGATATGCATTAATCAAGATGTAACATACTTAATATTGCTTAAGAAAAACTAACCTCTAACATCTAACTCATTTAGCATTCAAACAACATGGTGTAAGGTATTTAATATGGGAATAGATGGAAGATAATCGTCAATCAAACTCATATTAAGAAAATAAACCATTCTCTCGAATAACAAAACATAAGTAATAAGGAGGGAAATGTTGATAAAACAGAAATGGAGG
This sequence comes from Citrullus mucosospermus, assembly GCA_030954485.1. Lineage (NCBI taxonomy): Eukaryota > Viridiplantae > Streptophyta > Magnoliopsida > Cucurbitales > Cucurbitaceae > Citrullus > Citrullus mucosospermus. The sequence continues at coordinate 10,126,916 of CM062064.1, read as the reverse complement.
CGTCAAGCCGCCATTGGCAACATCTTGCTTCATGGAGGCTTGAGATGATTGCTATCCGATACATAAATTTCATAGGGTGAAGGTTCTCACTCACTGGGAGACGACTCTGAAAGTTCTCAGAATCCTTCTCTCAGAGGAGCTCGAAATGGAGGCTGGTTATGGTGAGGGAGAAATTGTGCAGAGCTTTTGCCAATTGAACTCGTTTCTCTCCTCCTCTCAATGGAGAAGCTTTGGGCTATTTATAGGCGTCGAAAAGTTGAAACTCATGATGACCTGACACCTTTACATTAAATTCCATGCCCTGCTGAGCAGACTTTTCACATCGTCGGCCCATTTGTTCTGCCATATTCTGATAGCATGTTATACTTTTGCATATTGACATGACAACTTTTGCCCATGCGTCTGTATCTACTTTTTCTCGACGCATGGTCTTAACGCATAGTCTCGACGCATGAGTTTCCACTTGTTCTCGCAGCAGCTTTGTCTCTAGTACTTGGGTTATTTGTGCTTCTTTTCTTCTTAATCCTACGTTAAGAACATAAAAGCTCATAATTTTTCAAGTATTTTCTTTTGTAAATAGTGTCAATGCATGGTAATACATTTTACATAATTCAACTACCAAAATCATGCGTTTAGCTCTAAAGTTACTCTAATTAATTCAAATAGTGACTATAATAACTTGTATTTCTACAAGTTATCAATGAGCACCGCAGTACTGCACAACACTATGACTGCCACAACCCATTGCTCCCTTTTGCTTACTAAATGATCTTTTTAAGCCCGAAGCAGATCCAAACCAGCCCAATAGCGTTTTATACTCAACAACTTATCTAAGCACTAGAATAAATGTTAGATATAATGGAACTAGCACGATTTAGGTCAAAGAAGATAGCTCATTTCTATAGCTATTAGAACTCTCATGAAATCCTTGTTCTGATTTATAATCTTTGTCAAAGGAACATTGTCATCAAAACTATGTTCAATTGACTCACATTGTTTATCATCACCTTCTTGAGCAACCTCGTCAGAAGTGTGTTTATCATTTAAAGACACATCTCCCACCATCTCACTAACCTCTTCAAGAGGAACAACAACATCATATTCATGATTAATTTCTTCAAGAGTAGTACTAACAAATGGTTCTATAGAGTCAGAAGCATTGGTTGACTCAGGCACTTCAGGAACAGTTGCCTCACCAAATACATTTTCTACTTCAGGAATACTGTTTGTAATAGGGAGTTTTATAGGCAGATTACTTGTCTCAAATAGGTGGTTGATCTTTTAGAAATACATTCTTAGAGGCTACTTTCTCAATCAACTCATTCAAGTGCAATGCACTATCCTCATTTGTAGACGAACTAGCCAGAGTATCAGCAGAAGTATCAACAAAATTACTTGACTTTATGTTACTATCATCCTTAACAGAATTTTTTATCACAAACTACAAAAATTTTTTCAGCAGAATTTACATTCTCACTAACCCTAGCCTCTTGATGAACAACAGGAGAATCAATATCAACATCATGCATGACACTATGAGTTGAAGCAAAGGAGTTATTAGAGGTTGATTGATAATTTCTAGTAGGAATTTGTGGTTGAAGAAGGGACCTTGCATTTGAACACCATGGACATTTGTGGTTGAAGAAGGGACCACCTTCTTAGCATGATGCTTCCATCTAGCTTTCTCTTTGTATCTCACCATCTTGGCTTCGAAGGTATGAGTACCCTGACGAGTACTTACCATTTGGATAGTTCACAACCACCACATAGAATTTGAGAGGAAGAAGATGAACATGCAAGCAAAAATTGGACCCAACATGTTGCTTGAAAACCTAACAAAACACAATTGCCATAAATTGTAAATCAATTTGAATTTTGAAATGAAAAACCACTTACCCTTGAGGAGAAGCTCAATTGCCACCATTAATATGTAATCATCACATGTTAGATAAATGGGCTTAGAACATTTGTGAGCCCAAACACATTTCTCCTTTTTCATGGAAATTAAGAGCTACAAAATCAACTTGCCTTGCATAATGCAGCCTTAAGAGCTTCAAACTGGACCACATCAAGAGTTTTCATAAAAATGTCTACAATTTGGTCATTAGTGCGAAGATGTTCCACGGAAATTTGCTTGCTGTCAACTAACCTTTGATAAAGTGGTGATGAATATCAATATGCTTCATTCTGTTGCGTTGTAAAGGATTCTTAGTGATATTTATCGCATTTAGGTTTTCATAGTATAGTGTCAGGGCATCTTATGAAACATCATATTCCTGTAGCATTTGCTTTATCCATGCAATTGTGTATAGGCGCTCTCAACTGCAATATATTCAACCTCAGCTATGGACAAAGAAGCAAAATTATGTTCCGTCCTAGAGTAGGAGTTCAGATTGTTTCCTAGGAAAAAAATCCTCTATAGGTACTTTTTTTCTATCATCTAAACTACTTGCCCAATCAACATCACAATATTCGATAAAAGAATTATTTGTGTGGCAAAGGAGTATGGTAATCTATAGTCACAAGTCCCACTAATGTACTTGATTATTCTTTTGGCATTGAGTAAGTGACTTGTCCTAAGACAAGTGATAGCGCCTATAATGTGCTAAATTCCTCAGCTTAACTCTGGATCCTTGTGCTATTTAATGTTTCTATTGTGTTATTTTGTAGCTTTCGAGCACTTAACAGGTAGAACGGGTGTTAGCACTAAAACCAGGCTAAAACGGGCCAAAATGGAGTTCCGCAGCATCAACCGGGAGATAGAACTCCAAAAGGACAAAAACGCCCCTGAAGCCACGGCGTAGTGGTGCTCTTTCCTGAGAAGTGTAGCTGGCGAAGTGAAGCAAGCGCCACGATGCTCCAAACATTCTTTCGCGGACAAATTCGCGTCAGCGCGGCGGCTCTGTCCCTAGTGCCACGGCGCTGCCGCAATTTCTATATAAAGATTTTTTCAATTTCTAGGTTAGGGGATCACGCCACCAACCGACTTTTGGCTCCATTCTCTCCTCTTTTTTTCTTTTTATCCCTAGGAACTTGAACTCAACAATTAATATGTCGATTATTGGCTAAGATAATGTTTTCTAGCTTGGGTATTAAAGATTTTCCATTGTAATTGATGTTTCTTTTGAGGTTTTGAACTTAATTCAATGTATGCATGATTTAATTCTGAGTTTTCAAGAATTATGATCAATCTGTAACGTTGGTGTTTATTTTGATTATTGCTTTTGGTTGTATTACAATCTGTGACAATTTGTTGTATGTCAATCATAGGAAGCAATAGGTTAGGTTAGCTTGCAAATCTAGATAGTGATGTGCATTGTTCTAATCAACCTAGGATTAAATTGGTAGGACATTCAATATAGGTCTTTCAAGTTGCATGTCTCGCCTAATTTTCCCTTGAAATTAATGCGGTTAGGTAAGTCAAATTTTGCATGATTTTCATCTATTTGCTTAAATTTAACTTGTCAACTAGGGCAATTCAATTCTGGCGTTTCCAGTTAAATTAATTAGGTGCTAGCTTCAATGAATTTAATAATGACGAACCAATGATAAGAACATCGAACAAAGAAAATCCCGTGTAACCCAAGCTAGAGCTTCTTCCATTGAATTTTTACTCTGTTTTACTTTTCGCATTTTATTTTCATGAAATTTACTTTTTCTTGCAATCAACCTTGTTCAAACTCCCCTTTGGTTAACTTAAATTAAAAACTTTTCAATTGTGAAATTCGAGGGCTCCCTGTGTTTGACCTGGCTTGCTACTACTATTGTGGGTAAGTTAGGAAAATTTATTTGGTGAGGTATAACAAGCTTCCAATGAAGCTATGTTAAAGACTCTCATCAACCTTTGTACCTTCAAAGTATTTAAATAATTTGGCATGAGTAGGACTAGTGGTTCGTTTTACGTTGGCCTTTTCAAGGCCAAACTTCTTCACTATATTCTTTTCTTAGCATACTTATCCTGGGAAATAAATATTCCATCATCCATCTGCTTTGTTTGAAACCCCAAAAAGTAGGCCAGTTCGCCAACCCGCTCATTTCAAATTCATTTTTCGTTTATTGCACAAATAGATCAACCATTTCTTGTGACACTCCACCAAAAACAATATCATCTACATAAATTTGAGCAATGATGAACTTTCCTTGTGATTTCTTTATAAACATCTTATCAACGTTGCCTCTTGTGTAGCCCTTTTTTTTTATTAGAAAATAGTTTGTCGTTCATACTAAGCTCTGGGGGCTTGTTTTAGCCTATACAGAGCCTTATTGAGTTTGTATACATGTTGAGGAAAAGAAGGATCAACAAACCCTTTTGATTGTTCAACAAACACTTCTCGTTTAAGTACCCACTCAGAAAGGCATCTTTAACATCTATTTGGCATAATTTGAACTTGAGAAAACATGAAATTCCAAGAAGTTTAATGGCTTCAAGTCTTTTTATAAGGGAAAATGTTTCATCAAAATCAATGTCTTCAATTTGCATATAGCCCTGGTCTACAGGTCTTGCCTTGTTTCTGGTTATTGTACCATTCTCATTAGACTGTTTTTAAATATCATTTGTTCCTATGACATTGGTAAATCAGGATGAGAAACAAGAGTTTAGACTTTCATTTCTAGCAAACTGGCCAAGCTCTTCTTGCATTGCATTGACCCCAAACTCATCCATCAAGTGCTCCTTGATATTCTTGGGTTCAATGAGAGATGTATAAAATATATTGCCTATCATTTGAACATAATCCACCCTGTCTTTCTTTCTAGTAGTTACTCTTGCATCAAGACTACCAATGATGTTACTAGATGGATGATTTTTTTGAATTTTGATTGATAGAGCCCTCTCTCTATTTACTCCTCCTCTTAAATAGAAATTTCATTGTCACATTGACGAAATGATTGATGTCACATGACATATTGAGAACATTTTGACTAACATTAGGCACAACGCCATCATCATCATTAACGGGAGCAAAATCATTGTCACCATCATTAATCACCACATCTGTAGATTCCATTACACATTGAGTACATTTATTGTAAACACGAAAGACTACTATTTATAGAGTATCCCAAGAATATGCCATCATCAGATTTAGAGTTCCACTTCCTTCTAGCCTCTCTATCTACTAAGATATAGCACGAACTAACAAATATATGAAAATACATGACATTTGGTTTCTTCCCCCGCCATATTTTGTAATTTGTGCAGGAAGTACTTAGACGAAGAGCAATTCTAATGTAGATGTGGCAAGCAGTATTGAGAGCCTCTGCCTAGAATTGAGATAGTAGGGCTTTAGCATGTAACATAGCCCTAGTCATTTCTAGTAATTTTTGATTTTTGCATTCCATGAACCCATTTTACTAAAGGGTAATGGGAGTAGAAATTAAAACTCATGATGAATACCTTTCGAGTTGTAAAATTCAGTTCACTGAGCATTTTCAAATTTTTTTTCCATGATCATTCCGAATTAGAGCGATACGAAGGTTCTTCTCTCTTTGAAGCTATAAATCTAGAGTTCTAAACATATCAAACGCATCGGACTTGTGCCTAAGAAAACGCATCCAAGTATACCGTGAGAAATCATCAACACATACAAAAGCATATTGTTTCCCACCTAGACTTTTAACTTTCGTGAGACCCATGAGGTTCATATGAATAAGTTCTAATATTCAATTAGTAGTAGTATGAGATACTTGTTTGTATGAATCTCTGATCTATTTACCTACCTGAAAGTTATCGCAGATGGTTCCATTCTTTAAACACAGGGAGGGAAGCCCAATTATAGCATTTTCCAAAACTGCCTTTTGAACATATTTGATACTTACATGACCAAGTCGTTTATGCCACAATACAATCTCATCACGAATATAAAGATTGCACACTTGATTAGACACATTAGGAGATCACAAATAGCAATTATCAAAGGAGCGAATACTTGTCATGACAAGAGCCTGATCATTATCAATAACAACACACCTGTCCTTAGTAAAATTGACATTGAGACCTTAATCACATAATTGACTTATGCTAATCAGATTAGCAGTAAGTCCTTCAACTAACATAACATCATCAAAGAGGGAAGACTAGGATATTGAAGTTTCCCTTTCCTAATAATCTTCCCAGTTGCACCATCACCAAAGGTGACTTAACCTGAATCCATAGTCTTCAACTCAGATATTTTCACCAATCATATATGACGTGAGCTCCCATTGTCAAAGAATCAATTTCCTCTAGAAAATGATTTGGGAGACGTTAAAACCACATTGCACCTATTGGAAGAACTTTGACATGATATTCTTCTCTTATTATAGAGCCTTTTGGATTAACAACGCTGGGTCTCTGAAACATTGAAGGTCCATTCAAAATATGATAATATTGATGAAGCTGAAAACAAAAAGGTCTTATGTGACCCTTTTTTTTGCGATAGTGACATATCCAGTTCATCCTGCAAAGTTTGTTTGTTCTTTAAATAGTATCAACACCTATGAATATTGGATAATTGGTTGAACCATATTTCTCTCTTATGAACTCAATCTTCGTTTTACCTTTATATGGGGCTCTCTTGTCAAATTTACACCTTGCACTAGAGTATCCCAATTCAGACATTTCACCAGAGTGCTTTTTTTTTCGTATAAGAATCATATCCAATGTATTTGACCAAAAATTAAGTATTCTCACATACTTACACATTGAATTTTTTTTTTCTGCTCTCGAATTTGATTAAGTTCTCATTTCAAATCAGCAATGGTGGACATGAGTTTGTGATTATCAGCTAACATCGACTTAATTCTTTCCTTTTGGGAATCAAAGAGCTTTCACATCCTCTTGTCATTTTTTATGTAATAGGAAGGGTCAGATGATTCAGGAGACACTTCAACACTTCTGTTGCTAAAAACATCACAGTCTTGATTCTCATAAGATGAGGTGTTGGACAAAATGCAACTGACAAGAGTTTTAACATCCTCCTCATATCCACAACTTTAATAAGAGTTGTCATTAAAAAGAGTCAGGACATAACTTTTATTTTGCATTTTTAGAAAAATTGGGCATTCAGACTGGTAGTATGCTGTGATATACCACCTACATTTGGGGGCAATATGCACATGAAAAGATACTTTTACTAACATGAAGTTAAGCGATTACAACATTGTACTTATTTGTAAAACTACGGTAAATATAGTGACACACGAACAACTCAACATGGTATATTAGCACTAAGGCTCTCCCTAATTGTAGGACCTTCTCACAAGGAAACTTAGGCTCCCGTAGGTATGATAATATTAGTAGCCAATCACTTAGGCTCCCCCTAATTGTGAATATTGTTTCATGTGATATACTTTGGCTCCCCCTAAGTTAGAGAATCCCTTCTCTTGTAATAATGTTTTAGGCTTTCCCTAAGGCCGAGTAACCTCCTTACAAAGAACACTTCAAAAATGATCAAAAGCACAGGTCGAAACTCACAGTAAATCTGAATCGAAATTGCAATGTTCGGCCACACAAAAACAAAAAACTTCAAGACCGAGTATTCAAAAGCGGCAACCCTAGCAAGACAACTTCTTCCCTTTAAAAAAAGGCACAACAGAGAATGAAAAACATCTCATTCAAATTTTGTAGATCACAAATAAGGAAAATATCCCGAAGAAACAAAAACAGTACAAAATATTCCAGTTAAGGAAAAAATAATCTGCAAGATCATCATCACGAGAGACAACTTGTGAGACAAATCTTGAGACAACACTGAAACAACTCAAGAAACAAACCCAAACAACCTTAAAAAAATATAGCTAATTCCAAATCCCTAAGTAGAAGTCCATACACATATTACAACATTTTTGTAGTATTAGATATATTGATCAAGTTATTTCCATTAAAAATTTAATTGGTTATTTTAGTTTATTATTATTTTGTAGTATTGGATATGCTGATCGAGTTAGCTCAGATAAATAGATACACGGAACAGAAGTTGAGAGATAGAAAATTGATCCCAAAGAGGAGACTATAAGAAGTTCCCACTCAAACACTCATTCAATTCAAACATTGTCTCACCTCAATTAGAAATATAATGCATGAAGACTTTCGGATAAAATAAGTAAAGACATGTCATGGTCGATTCTCCAAAGAAAAATATATGTTCTTTATTTATATTCAATCAGTGAGGATTAGAGTCATGCAATAGAATTATTCAGAAAAATAGTGTGCTTTGTTAGGTATATATAGTGTGGTTGAGAATAATGGGTGAATCTCAATTATTTTCTATAGCATAACTGTTTATAAAATAGGTTTAACTGTGTTAGCTTAGCTTTAATTGTCACGTACGCCCTTAAAAAGTCAAATGTTCAAATTGAAGATTTACAAAATAAAGAATTATATTAAATATTATTGTTAGGAGAGTCTCAATGAATCTATGTTCATGGTGGTGGGATTGTTAAAGGTACAACAAACAAAAGTACATGTGAGTCATGCTTACTATTTAAAAATATAAATCCAAGGCAGTTTTCCCACAAAAAAAAAAGAAAAAAAAAAAAAAAGGAGAATAATCCAAATAAGGAATATCATTTGTCTTGAGAGAATCATATCTTTTGGGTAATTATATAGGAGGAGAGATGAATGTACTGAACAACAAACAACAAACACCATTAGTTATAATTACTTGAGCTATATCAACAACTAACTAAAATAACTAACTCTCTTGGAATTGTGATATAAAAGGATCAGCCAAACCTCTTATATATACAACTAACCAGTACTAGATATCACCTTCAAAACTATGATGAGAGAGGCTTTTCTGACAAAAATATATAAGCCAAGGTTTTTTTCCCCCTAAACTTCTGTAAAATCCTCCAAATTGAAGTATCTAAGTACACTATAAATTCTTCATAAACAGTTGTGGTCATTGTTTTTCTGACTAGTTTTTTTTTTTTTTTTTTTTTTTTTTTTTTTTTAGTTCAAACATGTATAGATTCCTTGGTTAAAAATTCACATGCAGATAAGTACTCTTGTTTTTAGTTAAATTCGAACTTTTGAAAGCTCTTATTTGAAAATATATATTTTAACTAGTTAAGCTATGTCAGATTGGCATTTGATTATTCAAATTTAAGGGTCGTCATAAATGCACAAATCGAGCTATATGCTCATAACGTTTAGTAAACAATTTTTTAAGTACAATCACATATGGGGTGTGGTGTGGGAGACTTTTAATTAACCTCTTAATCGATGATACATATATCTCACTTAGTTAAATTATGCTTAGTTTGGTATTTAGAATAGTTTGGCGAAAATTGTATATATTGTCTTTGCTATAAATAAGGATCTCATATGAGATCTTTTTGCATGGAAATTAAATCAATTTTTGTGATGCTCCTTTTCTTAATACTACTTTTTTTGTTTTTGGGTATGATAAGAGCCCTAAAGTTGTGTTAACTTAGTTGAGATACTTGCACCTCGTGATCTCATCTACCTCTTGTACGTTTATTAAAAAAAATACAACTATTAACTATTAGGGCCTAATAAAATATATTGGTATTGCTTACAAAAGCAAGGAAGTACAATAAAGGATCATAAAATCATAATAATGATAAAAGGACCACATGAGAAAAGCACCCCAAATAACCATTTCATAAACATGAGCTAATTTGAAATGCTAAATCTTATTTGGAAAAATAGTTAGATAATCTCGAAGGGTTGTTTTCAAATATAGAAAAATGATCCAAACTTATTTTCAAATATAGAAAAACTTCATTATCTATCATTATCTATCATTGATCAATAGTGACATTTGGCTATTTTTAAAAATATTTCCTAGCAGCTTTGCCATTAAAATAATTACTCTTAAAAAAAACTTCTCCCCTTTAGTTATTTATTTTTGTTTTTTTTTTTAAAGAAAAGATGAAAAAGAACTTTAGGCGTGTTTGGAAGAGGAGTTCGGTGTGGATGAAGGTAGAGTTTTTAATTTCACTCCTTATTTGGTCAAGAAAAATTCTTAAGTCCACAGTGACCTCCATTGACACTCGTATCTTCATTTTTGTGTTTTGTTTCAAACAAGTGCATACATACATATGCATACACGTATGCGTATGTATGTGCGTGTATATATATATATATATATATAAAAGTATAATTATTGTTATATGTATAGAAAAGAAAGGGTGTGTATGAGCATAAAAAGGTGAGGTGTTAAAACATGTCAACCCAATCTGAAAAAGAGGGCCACAAACAACACATACACACACACACCTCTCATGACTGTGGGGAGAAGAGAAAGAAGTTTCAAATTGTGCACATACAACAGAAAAGCTCACTAACTTTCTTTTTCTCTAATTTTTAAATTTTTAATTTTAATTTGGTTGCGTGAGATTGTTATCCACATGTTTGTAGTGCTGTGGGTAAATGGAATTAATTTTCCCATTGAATCTTCAATGGACAAAGAATTTATGAAAAAAGGCTACTTTGATTTGATTAAAAAAATATTATAATAATGATTTTTAAAAAAAATAAAATGAAATTGATGGGTGGAGAGGTGGGGGCCTTTGCAGTTATTTTGGCTTTATAAATGAAGAGCCAACTAGAAGTTTGCCTCAGATTCAGCTGAAAGAAGAAGAGAGTAAGAACCGAAAAACAAAAAGAAGAAAAGAAAAAAAAAAAAAAAAAAGAAACTCTCTTCAAGAAATCATATTTCTCATAAACCAAAGCTTTATTTGATTTCTATCTTGTTTGGTCTCAAACAAATGGAAATGGGAATGGAAATGGAAATGGAAAGGGAAAGAAAGAGAGATCTCATGGGGGAGAGCCACACCAATATCCCATCTCAAGATATTTCTGTTGATTGGAGGGGAAGACCCTCCAACCCGACTTCCCACGGCGGAATGAGAGCGGCTGCTTTTGTTCTCGGTAACTTTCTTTCTCTCGAGAAACCTTTTAATTTAGTTCTATCGTAGTACCTACTTTTTTTATTTTTTTTAAATATATTTTCGTATGTACCCTATATCATTTTAAAATATGATGTTACTACGTAGTTGAACATAAATGAAAGTAGTATGGAAAATTGAATTATTCTAATGTATCTTATTTTCTATTCTTGTTCCGGATTTTTTTTTTTTTTTTTTTTTCCTTTATTGGAAGTTCTCTCCCAGTGCAAAAAAAAAATAATAATAAAATAAAATAAAATAGAAAACAGGCTGTCTAGAGGGGTTGAATCCTTTTGAGAGGGAGTATTATTATTATTTTTCTAAAAAAAAAATTAAAGAACTTTTTCTCTAAACAATGGCTTGAAGTTAAAGACAAGTGGTTTTCTACCAGTTTGGTTCAAAGTCAATGGTTTTGGCCTTAATATATATAAAATAACATATAGAAAAAGTTAGTAAGTTTTGCTGATCAATATGATATGACAAACCTAAGCCTAACTTCTAATCTCCTTTAAAGGGTTATACTTATATATATAGTTTTAAATATTTTATCTTATATCTGTAATATGTAATGTAATATTCCAAAACAATCAACAATAAAGAAGAAGAAGAAATCTGGTATCGAGTAACCGTGTCGTCGTGTATGGTCCCCGTGCGCAGGGCTGCAAGCGTTCGAGATAATGGCGATTGCTGCAGTTGGGAACAATCTGATAACATATTTGATAAATGAGATGCACTTTTCACTGTCAAAATCTGCAAACATAGTGACAAACTTTGTTGGGACAGTGTTTCTTTTGGCCCTTCTTGGTGGTTTCCTTTCTGATTCTTATCTTGGGAGCTTTTGGACCATTCTTATCTTTGGCTTTGTTGAACTTTCTGTAAGTATTCTTCCCATCATAATCATCATCTTCATTCATTCTTTCTTTCATTTCTATCAAAATCAGTCTTTTCAACACTCTAAATATATGAACTCTTATATTATCCTTTCATGTTTGTTTATCAAAAACTTATTTATATGATTTTTTCTATCATAACATATAATCAACAAGTTCAATGAATCAATCGCCTCCACTTGGATAAAGATAGGTTTTCTTAACCCATCAAGGAGAAGATTCAAGTCCTTTATTTATTTATTTATTTATTTGTTAAGAACGTAAATGAAATATTAAATCTATGGTAACCCATTTTTAAGTTGATAGGTATTATCAATGAAAAGCTCGGCAGATGTTTCCTTTTAAAAAAAATTGATATGTATTTTAATGTAGTATCAAAGAAGCTAAAGTTCTCATGTTCAAACTTCTATAATACCATTTTCACTTGATAATCACATGTTAGCTAGGTCTTGTGCTAATTTTCAAGCTCATAGGTACCATGCTAAGCTCATTAATATACTAGCACAAGCACATGCATATAATCTCTTATTTCATTTTATTTTCTATAAAAAAACAATTTCACTGATGATATGAAATTATAAAAGACCTTTAAAGGAGAATAGTCAGCTATAGTGTTCAAGCATTTACACCAAGACACAACCTTGTTAACTATAGCATAAAAAAAAAAAAAAAAAAGAACTACAATTAGAGAGCGTTCTTTCTCTAGCGTGCAAGTGCATGCATATAATCTTGAGAAAAGACAAAGATTTTTGTATGTGCATGCGTATATAACAAAAAGAAAAAAAAAACATGAGATAGACTAGGCTGCACCCATCTTTGTGTAGTCAAATGGACAGCAATAAAAATCTATCATGTGACAGATTCTATATCTAAAAAAAAAATTGATTTGTTTAAAAGTATTTTTTACTATATATGAAATTAGCTGCTTTGTATTGAAAAATTTATATATATGGGCATGGCAGGGATTCATATTGCTATCAGTTCAAGCTCATGTTCCTCAACTAAAGCCACCACAATGCAATATGTTGTTAAAGAGTGATGAGTGTGTGGAAGCCAAAGGACTAAAAGCATTGATATTCTTTGTAGCATTGTACTTAGTGGCACTTGGGAGTGGATGTGTGAAGCCCAATATGATTGCTCATGGAGCTGATCAATTTAGTCCACAAAATTCAAGCCAATCAAAGTCACTCTCAAAATATTTCAATGCAGCTTATTTTGCATTCTCAATTGGAGAACTCATTGCACTTACTCTTCTTGTTTGGATTCAAACTCACTCTGGGATGGATGTTGGATTTGGTGTTTCTGCTGCTGTTATGGCTTTGGGTTTGATCATTTTGGTTGCTGGTATTTTTTACTACAGGAATAAACCACCTCAAGGACCCATTTTCATCCCTATTCTTCAAGTAATTAATTCTACTTTTACCCTTTCCACCTTTTTTTACTTTTAATTACTTTCTTTACAATTACAATTTTACATTTTGTCTTAATTATTATCATCCTTCATAAAGGCTCTAACTTTTCTGTCTGAAAATTGTTCTCAAAAAATTACCATGCCAGCCCTTTTCTTTTCCTTTTTCTTTCCCTTACTTTCTTCTAGTTATTATTTCTTGGTAATTTAAACCTATTTCCTTGTCTTTATCCTATATCTTTAAAATATTCCATTTCGGTTTAATTCACTTGTTATTGTTGTTTATTTCCCATATTGGTGGAACCCTAATCATGGTTCAGAGAATCCAAAACTATCTATTTAAGAAAAAAAAAAATTGAATGTTGGTTAGGCTACCATTATCTTTATGCAACATAGATAGTTGCACAAAAGAAATTTACCATGTGGTAAAAGAAATTCTTTTGAAAAATTAATTTGTTTTCATCTCATTTATTATTGAAGAAAAATGGGATTAAGCTCCACCTAATTATTACCCTATATTTAATACTTCCCATCTCTACGAAAAATATGATTTATCCATATTTAAAATGACTAAAGTAAATGCTATATATATAGCATTTTTGTTTTAACAAAATATTTGAAAATGTGAGACAACAAAAGAATAAACATAAAAGTTGATGGGGTGAAAGAAAATTGTTTATTATCATTATTATTGTTATTATTATTATTATCTTCTTTCGAGTTTAAGGAATATTGAGAATTTAATAGTAAATATTTTAAGGTTGTATAAATATAGAAAGATATTTTAATATATCTTTAGACTAAATCTAAACTCCAATTATAGTTTATTACATACCAACATTTCTTTTTTAATATATGCATTTGTGGTATGTAATTAGATTGAAATGCACATAAGATGCATTTTTAAGGATGGTAGACTTAATAGTGGGTAGACTGTTTGAAAATACTGTTTGGGACTGTTCACAACTTTTGGTTTTGTTGATTTAAAAAGGAGTAAAATCTTTCTTTCTTTTTTCTTTTGGTAAAAAAAAAATAAAAAAAATAATAATAATAACATGTATGTATGGATTTAATGCATATATTGGAATTGAAAAGACATAAAAAGCTAGTGCTGTCTGCTGAGTCATATTGTCCAGAAAAAGTAAAATCAAAGTACTTTATCTCTGTCATACTAAACCAATTAATTGCTGTAAAAATACATAATTCTTCAGGTCTTTGTTGCTGCTCTTTTGAAAAGAAAGCAAGTTTGTCCTTCCAACTCTCATATGCTTCATGGAACCCAAACCAGTAGTAATGATAAAGTTGCCTTATCCTCTGATTCTGCCAACCTTATTCCCACTCAAAAGTTCAGGCAAGTCTACTTCTAAATTTTCCATTTTCGACTTATTTTGGTCTTCCCAATGGTCTTTACAACTTCAACTAAACTTTCCTTCAACAAACTCAAACCTTTTTGAGATTAAAAAAGCAATCCCTGCTTCTTTTGGGAATTAATTGGAGTTTGATTATTTCAGGTTCTTAGACAAGGCTTGTATCAAAAGCCAAGATGGGGCAATAAAAGAAAGCCCATGGAGATTGTGCACTCCCAGTCAAGTTGAGCAAGTGAAGATATTAGTTTCAGTTGTCCCAATATTTGCTTGCACAATAGTATTCAATACCATATTGGCTCAGCTCCAAACATTTTCAGTCCAACAAGGAAGTCTTATGAACACCCAACTTACAAAATCCTTCCACATTCCTCCAGCTTCACTCCAGTCCATTCCTTACATTATGCTCATTTTCATTGTCCCTTTGTATGATACTTTCTTTGTCCCATTTGCTAGAAAGTTCACTGGCCACACCTCCGGAATCTCTCCCTTAAAACGTATTGGTTTTGGTCTCTTTCTCTCCACTTTTTCAATGGTTTCAGCAGCCATAACGGAGAAAAGGAGAAGAGATTCAGCTGTAAATTTGAACGAGACGATATCAATCTTTTGGATCACACCACAGTTCCTTATTTTTGGATTATCAGAGATGTTTACAGCGGTTGGACTCATTGAGTTCTTTTATAAACAATCAGTAAAAGGAATGCAAGCATTTTTAACAGCCATGACATATTGCTCATACTCATTTGGATTCTACTTGAGCTCATTGTTGGTGTCAATGGTGAATAAGATTACATCAAGTTCCTCCGATGGAGGTTGGCTCCATGACAATAACCTAAACAAAGATAGGCTTGATCTCTTCTACTGGTTGCTGGCTGCACTTAGCTTCCTCAATTTCCTTAACTATCTCTTCTGGTCGACATGGTTCGATGAACATCCATCTCTCTCCCAAAAGCTACAGCATGATGACAATCCCCACCGCAGAGAAGACCATCGCTTTCATAATTTCAATTTGTCCAAGAACAATGTTGATGATTATGTACCTTGATTGAATGATTTTTCAGTCTACCCTTTCATTTTTTTCCTTTTTTAAAAATCAATTGGACAATATGATCTAGAACAATTGGAGGAGTTGATAGAAGTATAAGTAATCTATTTGATATATATGTACTTAGGGTTTAGGGTTTGTGTGATATATGTGTACTTAGTTCTGTAGAGAAGAAACTAAATAATACTAAAGTATAATTCTCTGTAAATGTCTCATTGCTTAAATTTGTCACATTATCCCCAATGAATGACAAAAGTTGCTTTCTCCTCCACTTAAAAAGTACCGTTCTTTGAGAAGTAGGAATCTAAAATTATCCTACTTTCCAAATGGTTTAATGGCTTTTCAATAAGAAATAATTG
The DNA here is from genome assembly GCA_030954485.1 of Citrullus mucosospermus. Lineage (NCBI taxonomy): Eukaryota > Viridiplantae > Streptophyta > Magnoliopsida > Cucurbitales > Cucurbitaceae > Citrullus > Citrullus mucosospermus. Next base: position 10,110,954 of record CM062064.1, on the reverse strand, counting down.
GTTTTATTAAATTATAAACCGAATTGAGTAGTAAAGATAAAATAGCCTTTATCCAAAAGCTATAGAAACTTTATTTACAAAGTGTAGCACCATTTAATACTCCACTACAAGAAATACCATTTTCTTTTTCTCATCAATGGACTGAATGAAGTATTGAATTGGAAAAAGGTTTAGAAAAAAAAGGTAAACTTTTACAGAATTTGGTAAGGATAGTAAGAAAAAGATAAATTAGGCAAAAGTCCATTGACAATATTCAATGCATTCTCCATCTCATTCCCACAATTGCACATCAACTTCATTCCTTAATTTTTGGGGGGCAATGCCTAACCTTCATTAAAAATATGAATTGACAGAAAAGGAATAACTAAGTGGAGGGTTGGTTCTTTCTTCCTAGAGAAAGGAAAAAAAAGGGGGCCCCCAAAGAGATCTGGCCAATGTGATGTGATGCATGCACAAGGGACATAATGAAATCCCTATAAAACTGAAGTCAAAAAGGAGAGGAAAAAAAGGGGGGGATTTCCATAGATAGAGAGAGCTATGCAGTAGAAACACTGCAAAGAAGTATGTGTACTAAGCTTTTTAGTTGTCAATCATATAACTTTATGCAAAGAAACATGTCCCAAACATGTTTTGTTGTCCGAGCTTGGCTCCCCATGATGGGGATAGGCCCTTTCCTCAAAACTCCTATTGGCAAAACAAACATCATATTGGTTGCAGAAAGATTGGCCATGGCCCCCCCAATCCCCAAACCAAAGCAATAAAAAAGCCTAAACAGTCTAAAAATGTTCATACTCCTGGTTTTGATAATATCTACCTCCACTATAACCATTCTAAATTCATAGCTTTTTATGTGGATACACAGAAATTGGCTCCAGTTTCAACACTAGTGGGTTATGACAGGTAAAATGGTAGATTTGAGTACTTAAATTCTACTCCAAAATATGAGATGCGAGTCAAATTAGACAGTCCATTTCCACCATCATAAGAGGATGTTGGTGTTTCGTCACCTGTCACTTGCAATTCCCATTGCTTTACCTGTCAGAGTGATGTGTTAAGATGACACTTCCCTTCAGTGAAGTTGGCTACATGATAATAACCTGGTTTTCCCTGTGGAATCAGTTTAAGTATTTTCGGCCTTGGACATGAAATAATAATAATAATAATAATAATAATAACAACAAACAACAATAATAATCAAACAAACAACAATAATAATCAAAGATACCGATTTATTGTTCCCATTGCAAATGGCTTGATTGTCTATGTACAGTTTTCTTGAAAATTTAATTCTAGTCATGGTGTCATTGAAAACTAACCAAAGATCATGAGTGGGGTGGGGGTGAAGAACACAAGTAACCTGAAAATTCTCACTTCTTTTTCCGTTTATAATTTTGTAATCACACCAGAGTTTAAATAACAAAACTATCAATCACAAAGCATCAACAGCAACCATCATCATGTTTGTCATCTACTACAGTAGACATTTAACTTTTGACCTACCTATATCACAAAACCAAATTGTGTATCTAATCCAATCTGATCCGATCCAACCAAGAAGAGGTGTTGTTTCATTTTGCCCCCCACCCTTGAAGAGAGTAACGTTCCTTTTACTTTATTGGAAGGTCTGTCGACACTTGATTTCATATGGTCACATGAGATAATCAAGACTCAAAACGAATGACAAGATACAACAGAAAAAGAGAAAAGAAAATGTAATATTGTCCAAAACAATATCGTGCAGGTTTCCCCTCCTTTCTATGGTTGATGGTTACTTTCCAGACCTCCAAACCTACCGTATGTCCATGTGACTACAAGCTCTTCCACTACCATTTTTAAATGGATGGTGTACCTTATCTCATCTTACCAGAGAAGGCTTATGCTGCAGAGACCAAAATGACAACATAATCTTCCTCGTTACTTGGGAAACTTCAATATTACACAATGATGTCTCATCATTCTGACTTCTTTCACTCATTTCGGATTGAGTAGTATTTCTCTGAGAGTGCTGGAGATTTTGAAATTTCATTCATAAGATTCTTGAACTTAAGGCTGCAATCTCCTCCACTGCAAGAATAATAAAAACAGGGGTTACTCACAGAAATCAGATAGTGGAAGTTCCAAAATTAGCATGCATACTGTCCATTTACGTTGAGCAAACTTATTTATCTGAGGATCAAATCGAAAAATTAACACTCCATGTAATGGTAGAACCTTCTCTTGTGCGAAGCTCACATAGGGTTTTAAACGTCTACGTTTATTAGTTTTTTATTTAATTTAAGTCGACAAATTTCAGTTCTGTATTTTCTTTTCCTTTTAAATTCGTGACTTCTAAATTTTCCAAATCAAACTCCATGGAGAACTAGGCAACCAAAGTGATATTCGTTGTCAATCAAATTAGAGTAGGTTGGTGAAGATCTTCCAAATCACCCTAAATCAAAAAGGAAACTATAAGTTGGTCAGTTTGAATGGACATGCCAGTTGGTATCAGTCGGAGTTGCTGGAAAAGAACTTCCCAACCACCAGACGAATTGGTATTTTCATTAAAATAAAAAAATAAACTGCTAACAAAATCCTCTTTTTCTCCCATCCTATCCGCTCTCTCCGACCTAACAAGTTCCCTCCTCTCCAGCTCTCTCCAACCTCTCAAGACTCTCACAATATCAGGTTCTTAGCCACGCGATTATTGGCTGACGCCAATCCTCAGTCCCCCTCTTAGTCCTTTGATAGCTTCTCTTCCAGCATCTCAACCCTCTCAGCAAAGCCACACCCGGCACATCCTTCCCTTGTCTCCTAGCATTCATCAGATTCAACCTTCTCGGCCTCAGTTTTAGCCCACACGGCAGATGGCCAGTTGATTTTTCATGACTCCTTGGATCTTGATCATCATCCCAAACTCCAATTCCTCTACTTTTCAGTCTCTTCATCCAAATCTTTTTCTTTATCAAAACAAAAATAATTTCAATTATGATGCTATTAGGCTTATATATCATATTCATCTATTTTTTGATAACCACGTAATTTATGCACACTTGAATAAATCTCAAAAGATTGCAGTCTACCCTTGCGAATTTGACCTTTAGAAATTTATATAATATTAATAATTTAGGTAACTACCAAAATATAAACCAAAACTTGATTTCTTTTCAACATTTAGTGGTTGCACTACATTAGTATATTTAGTCTCCTTGAGATAAATATTGTCTTCTTCAGTATACCAGGTAGAATTGACTAGCAAGGAAAATAGCTACAAAACATGTGCTCTGCATGTTGGTATACCTACAGCTTCTTTTTGTGCCATTCTAGAAGGGTTTTTGTTCCAAGGACCATCCAAATTGTAAACTCAAGCAGAGGAAAAAAAGAAAAGATACCAAATGCATCTGAAAAGCAAACCTTATCCGATTTAGAGATGCTATTGCCCGAAGAGCACTGCGAATCATGTCCTCATTACGATCTACTTCTTGTTTAACAGCATCTTGCTTTGGCTTGAAGTTAATTGTCTTTTGAAGAGGATCAACCAGAGAGTCCAAAACTGGAGAAATACCAAAGTATACATCAGGAAAAGATCTTACGGAGCAAAACTTTTATGTGACTTGACTGAAGAATCAACCAACCTGCTAATACAGCTGATGGGCACTTATCAGCGAGTTTTGATAGAATCAGATGGCATGGCATTTTAACGTCGTAGTGATCTATAACAAAAAGAACCATGAATTAAAAATTTCACAAGGACAGATTGCAATCATTATCAACCTTCCAAAAACATCAAACAGCATAATAGATAAAACTGATTCTTTCAACTACAGCACGACAAGTTGCTTGTGTAAGAATAAACCTAAGTATAACAAGAAAAGTTGGCGAAACACATAAATATTTAACAAAACTCACATTAAAAATTGAGAAACTAAAAGTAACAAAACAGGTTAATACTAAGACATTCTACCCAGACCAAACCAGACCATGCCAACAAAGACAAAATTGAAGGTGAAATTGTGTTGATAAAAATTATGATGATAAGTTAGTAACTCACCATCCAAACCAGATTTAAGATAAGGAACAATGAAAGATGATGGGTTCACTTGGTCAAGACAACTATCCAGCAATGTGTCCACACATTCAAAAGCAGCCTTCCGCAACTCAAGCCCATCATCAACAACATGCTTAAAGGGACCAAGATCAACAGTTCTTATCAATTCTTGCTGCATCAAGGTTCAACATAGTATCAACATGTATATCCTTCGTATTAAAAACTTAAAGATAACGCAGGAAATAAGCTCAAAGGAATAACATAATTTCTTCAGTAGAAATTCTGACATGACAAGAAAACTGTAAATGGAAGGAAAAAGGAAACCTATGAGAACAAATGATATAAAAAATCCAAGGTGAAAAGCAATTCACCATGCTTCCTGTCATTGTATGTGGTGTGAGCTTTTAGATGCTTTCACTACATTCCTTACACCTGATCTGATCTGGATTGTAAATTCTCACACCACATAGAAATAGTCCGTAATTTATTCTCAACAGTTTATCAACAATGGCAGATATCATTTATGAAAAAATATGTACTTTTTCACTTAATACTCACAAGACAAAGTGGTTTCTTAAATAGAAGGCATACCCCATTACAAATAAGAAAAAAATAAATATAGCAAATATAATACAATAAATACAATGACGATATCCACAAAATAGGACATAATCAACACTCAAGCTGGTTTGAAGATATCAATTATGGCCAGCTTGAATTTGTTCAATTGCCACTTTGGAAGGCCTTTAGTTAACATATCTGCAATTTGCTCTGTTCTTTGAAGGTAGGGAATGGATATTATTCCTGTATCAATCTTCTCCTTTATGAAGTGTTTATCAACTTCAATATGTTTTGTCCTATCATGAAGGACTGGATTGTGGCCAATGGAAATTGCTGACTTGTTATCACAATAAATGTGCATGGGCATTGTCTAAGAGAATTTTAATTCTTCCAATAGTCTTCTTATCCCTATGGCTTCACAAATATCATCGGCTAGTGCCCTAAATTCTGCTTCAGCCCTACTTCTTGCAACCACACTTTGTTTTTTACTTTGCCAAGTAACAAGGTTTCCTCCAACAAAGGAGCAATAACCCAAAGTGGATCTTCTATCAGTCGTGTTGCCTTCCCAATCAGCATCCGTGTAAACCTCAACATGTTGGTGGTTGTGTTCTTAAACAATATACCTTTTATTGGAGTACTTTTCAAATATCTCAAGATTCGATAAACTGCTTCAAAGTAAACTAGCCCGAGAGCATGCATGAATTGACCCACCATATTAACTACAAAAGCGATGTCAGGGCGTGTTTGAGAGAGGTATATAAGTCTCCCCACAAGTACTTTTCTTTTTCGTTTACTTTTTCAGTTGCAGCCACCAATTTTAAATTCTGTTTAGTGGGAATTTCTGCTATCTTACTACCAAGTAAACCTGTCTCGTTCAATAGGTCAAGAATATACTTCCTTTGCTTGACAAGAATGCCGCATTTGGACGTAGCAAATTCCATGCCTAGGAAGTAATTTAAGGTTCTCAAGTCCTTAATTTGGAAATCATTGGTTAGCTTGTTCTTCAAGATATTGAGAACTATCTCATCATTATCGATAAATATGATGTCATCAACATACACTATCAAAACAACCTTGCCATTTCCGGTATGTTTATAGAACATAGTATGATCAGTTTGACTTCGACTGAATCTATAGCTTGTGATAGCCTTTCCAAAACGTTCAAGCTATGCTCTACGAGAATGTTTAAGGTCATATAATGATTTCTTTAACTTGCACACTTCGTTGACCCGAGATCCACCTGAAAACCAGGTGGCAAGTCTATAAATACCTCTTCTTCAAGATCCCCATTGAGAAAGGCATTCTTAACAACAAGTTGATACAGAGGCCAATCAAAATTAATTGCAACGGATAACAGAATCCGATAGAGTTAATTTTAGCAAAGGGAGCAAATGTTTCTTGATAATCAATTTCATAGGTCTGAGTAAACCCTTTAAACAATCTGGACTTATACCTTTCAATACTACCATCAATATTACATTTTACAGTGAACACCCATTTACATCCCACTGTCTTTTTTTCTTTTGGTAGTTCAATTATGTCCCAAATGCCATTGCGTTTCAGCGCATTCATCCCTTCCATCACTGCTAATTTCCAATTCAAATCATATAGAGCTTCCTGTATATTCCTTGGAACAAATAGGCTAATTATTTTGGATGTGAAGGCTTTATGACAGTCAAACAATCTAGAACAAGAAAGATACTTTGCAATGGGATATTTGGTACATCTACGGGTATCTTTCCAATGGGCAATTGGAATATCAAATGAAGGATTATGAGGAGATGAATAACTAGGAGAAACAGGGGTAGAATGTCTAATAACTAAATCTTCAGAATCATTCATCAGAGCATTAAATTGGTCCTGTGATAAGTCAACTGTTTGATCTTGATCTCTTTAAGTCAAGTTTCTTCTAGTATAAACCTGAAGATCATGATTTCGACTTATCGAGTCAGTTTGTAGTGTTTCTCCCCCTTGAAGAAGAATTTTTCACACTTGGCATCAAAGGACTAGAACAAATGAGGTTTTGGAGAGGTGAAATGTCCCAAAAATTATCTTCAAACTTAGATGTCTCCCCCTGAAGAGAATTTTGGCTAAAGGATTGATTTTCCAAAAAAACACATCCATACTCTAAAAAAACTTGTGGGTCGAAGGGTCAAAACATTTGTAAGCATTCTTACGAGAGACATAGCCAACAAAAATGCATTTACTAGCTCGAGGGTCAAGTTTAGTTCGAGAAAGCATAGGAGTATGGACATAAGCCGTACACCCAAAAATTTTCAGTGGTAAATCAAAAAACAGTCGAACAGTAGAAAAAAAACTCTTTAAAATGATTCAGGAGTTTTAAAAGTCAAAACCTTCAATGGCATTCGTTGATCAAATATGCAGTGATAAGGATTGTATCACCCCATAAATATTTTGGAACATGCATAGAAAACATAAAAGCACAAACAACTTCAAGTAAGTGTTTATTTTTTTGCTCAGCAATACCATTCTGCTGAGGAGTGTCGCGACACGTAGCTTGATGAAAAATACCTTTATCTTGCAAAAAGATAGTTAATTGTTCATTGAAATATTCAATGTCATTATCAGCGTGAAAAATACAAATTTTAGTTTGAAATTGAGTCTCAATCATATTGTAAAATTAAACAAAAACCTCTTTTACATCTTACTTTTTGGTTAACAAATAAAGCCAAGTAAAACGAGTAGGATCATCTATAAAGGTAACAAACCAACGGTTACCATTATGAGTCAAACCTTTAGATGGACCCCAAACATCAGTATGAATTAAGAAAAAAAGGTCATGAGGCGTTCTAAAGTTTAGGCACATATGAGGATCGACGGTGTTTGGCAAAAAAGGCAACTTTCACATTGAAACCCAAACAATCAAGTCCTTTAAATAAATCAGGAAACAGATACTTTAAGTAGAAGAAATTTGGATGCCCTATAGTTTCTTAAAAAGAAGGAGAACAAACGCTACTTAAGCCCTGAACTTTTTTATGATTATTGACACTTCCTCAAAGTAATAGAGACCATTAACCATCTTAGCACATCCAATCGTCTCCCTCAAGTCTTGATCTTGAAAGATACTCACAAAAGATAGCACGAAAATTAACATCCTTAGAGTTTTGACTAAGGGAGCGTTTGTCGCGCAAAGTTGAGTTGGTAATAGTTATGTGGGGAGTTAGATTGTTTGGGGAGTTAGATTATTTGTGTTTGGGTGCAGAGTTGGGTTAAATTGTATTGGAATGTTTGTGTTTGTGGCACTAAGTTGAGTTGAGTTAAAAAGTTTGTGTTTGAGGTGTAGAATTAAGTTTAATTGAGTTGGGTATTTGGTGCAGTTTTTCTAAACAAATTGATTTTCTATCAATTTTTTTTTCTTTTTAATTTCCAAATGTACACCCATTGGAATAAAATTTTTAATACTAAAAAAACTTAATTTTTTTCCATTTTTAAAACATAACAAATTCATACAAAGTAAACATAAAGTGAAGGCAAATTTGGACAACAATTTTTCAACCATCAATCATGAGCAGGGTATTTAGTGCAGATCTTTTTTAAACAAAATGATTTTGTCTTGAATTTTTTTTTCTATTTTTTTTTAAGTTTCCAACTATATACATATTTTCTTATAATTTTTAACACAAAAAATGCTTAGTTTTTTTCCAATTATTAAAACATAACAAATTTTTACAAAGTAAACATATACTCCACACAAATTTTGAAATCAATTTTTGAACACTCAATTACATAACATTTTTTTTTCCATTCCTAAATACCAAACATATTCTAAACAAATGAAAACTTTTCACTACTACTTAACTCTAACCATCAATTTTGAACTTTCAGTTAATTTTAACTCAACCATAAATATTAATTAAAAAATAATAATTATAAAAATAAAAAAAAATTTAAAAAAAAAAAAAAACCAATTCTTATCTTGTTTTTTGCCCATTTGTGAGGTATGAATTTCAATTTTTATGGCTAATGATTTTTTCTTTTTTTGTGCAAACATTTGATTCTTTAAATTTACACTAATACAACAAAATGATTTTTTTTTTTTTTTGTGCAAACTCGTTTTTTGCAAACATTTTTTTGTTCAAACATTTTTTATGGTTAAGTCAAATTTGCCACTTACAAATGAAAAAATAATGTCCACAAAAATGTCTATGTACATAAATGCTTACCAATGAATAACACTCAATGGTGGTCTTCATTGGAGTTGTCATTGGAGGTGGTTGCCAAAACCAGAGTTGGTTGTTAGAGTTGGGCGCATGAACATGGTAGTTAGAGTATGTTGCCAGAGTTTTTTTTTTTTTTTTTTTTTGTGTGCAAAGTTGGTCATTAGAGTTGTTGCCGAAGGTGGTTGCCAGAGTTTGGAGTTGGTTGTCAGAGTTGGCTCGCGAAGGTGGTTGTCACCGAAGTTGCTTTGTGCAAAGCTAGTCGTCGACGTTGGTTGCTGAAGTTTTCATCAGAGGTGATTGTCGGAGCTCGGTGTTGGTCATCAGAGTTGACCGAGCGAAGGTGGTCGTCGGAGTATGTCATCGGAGTGTGGTAGCTGTAGTCACTAATGGGTGGATTCATTGAAAACATTGGAGGGAGGGAGAGTTGGGGAGAGTTTAGGTGAGTTGGTAAAAAAACCAACTCAACTCCACCGACTAAACCCAACTCATGTTGGTGAGACAAACACCCCCTAACAGATAACAAATTCCAAGCTAATTTTGGAACATGAAGGATAGAACGTAATGTAAGTTTTGTAGTCAAAGGAATAGTTCCTTTTCCTTCAATAGAGGTGAAGCTACCCTCGGTAATGCGAATTTTCTCATTGCAATAGACGGGAGAGTATGACCCAAATAAACAAAATGAACTAGTCATATGATCAGTGGCTCCGGAATCTATAATCCACGGAGATGAATTGAGGCAAGAGAGTTTGGGGGCAAGTACCTGATTAAGCCAAGGAAACACTAGGATTACCTTATGATGAAATGGTCTTTATCCATTTCAGAATTTGATCAATTTACTCTTTATTGAATGGGTTGGAGTCAACAACATTAGCATTAGAGGTATGTTGATGGGAATTTTTCTCACCTTGTTTAGAGCTTTTCCAATACGCAGGTTTGCCATGAAGTGTTCAACAAGTTTCACATCCATGTTGAGGTTTATTGCAATAGTCGCACCAGACACGAGACTTTTCATATGGCTTGTTGGATTGATCAGAAGCCTTCATTGCAGTATTTTCAGTAACACAAAGCATTCAACTGAATTAATAGTTTTTTTTGCCAAACATTCCAACAACTTTCTTCCCTACGAACTTCAAGAAAAACATCATTAATAGTTGGAAGAGTAGTTTTTCCATGTATCCTACCTCGAACCTCATCAAATTCAACATTGAGGCCGACAAGGAATTTGTATATATGACCATCTTCGACAGTTTTCCTATAGTGCTTTTGGTCCTTTGTAGACTTTCACTCATACGTGGTCAAATAGGTCAAGGTCTTCCCAAATCCTTTTTAGGGAGTGATAGTCTTGTGTAACTTAACTACCTTGTCGTGTATCACCCAGTTTAAGATTCAACTCAAATACTTGTGACTGGTTGCCCAAGTCAGAATACATTTGAGTCGCACTATCCCATAATTCCTTGGCAGTAGAATAACACATGTAGTTACAACTTATGTCTTCTACCATGGAATTTACAAGCCAAGTCATAACCAAAGAGTTTTCAGCATCCAACCCAGCAAACGAAGGGTCATCCGAGTTTGGTGTAGTTTTCTCTCCAGTAATATAGCCAATTTTCCCTTGTCCCTGAATATACATTTGGACACTTTGAGACCAACAAATAAAGTCCCTGTTAAGTCGAATGGTGGTTATTTGGACAGTTGCACTATTGAAATGGATATGGTTGTCAAAGACTTCAGCAATGGATGATTTATTATCTGACATATTGCTTGAGGCAACACAAATTCAAAGGAAAAAACAGATTTGACAATTAAAAATGGCTAAACGAACCAAAAACCACTCAGCAAGCTCACTGGCGGCGGAAACTAGCAGACAGTAACGACGGCTAGTGCAGACAAGGTCGACCAACGATGCCCTCGCCCGCTCAAGAACAATCAGCAGGGACCAAAAAACAACCACCTACGACCAAAAAACAGCACATAAAATCACAAGATTCTGATGGGAGGTGAGCGTCTGACAAGATGTGAACAGTTGGTGGCAGAAGATTGAAGAGACAATCGCTCGGCCGCAGACGATACACGAGGCGGCGGCAGGCAGGCAAGGTGGTGATGGCATCAACTATAGATGGTAGGTTTTAGGGTTTTGTTTTTTAGGGTTTTAAAATATTAGCTGCTCTAATACCATGAAAAAATATGTATTTTTTCTCTTATTATTCACAAGACAAAGGGGTTTCTTAAATAGAAGGCATACTCCATTATAAATAAGGAAAAAATAAATATAGCAAATATAATACAATAAAGATAATGGAGATATTCACAAAATAGGACATAATCAACAATTTATAATATAGTCTGGTCTCAATATTCAGAACCTATAACTAACTTAGTATGCCATCTCGTTTAATATATAGATATAGAATTAGAAACAAACATTCAAGGATAAAATGAAGCCGCAATAACTCGGGAGCAAGCCCAACTTAACATCCCAGAATAACTTAACTTCATGCATTATAAACCTAATTGATTACCTTCACAATTGTTTGATCATAAAGAAGTGGCAATAACTCAGGAAGAAGTCCCTTTACGAGGTTAGGCTTATTGTGGGCAAATGTACTCAAGGCCAAGACAGCCGCACGTCTAACATGCTGCATACATTCAAAATCACGTTAGATTAAGACTCTCATCCAATGAACCGCCAACAAAAGTCACTTGATAAACTAAATAGATGCAGCAAAAAGCAACTCAAAGATGAGGTGAATATCTCTAGATAAATATTTGGCACTTACACGATCATGATCCTTTATAAGCATCAGGAATGATGAGATCTCAGGGTATATAATCTCATCTATCTTCTCAGGTCGCTCAACTATGGAATACTTGACAGCAATTACAACAGTTGCTCTAGTGAATGCTGCTGGACTCGTTGTCCTTACCTAAAGAATGCATCAACACAACATGCTATGTCAAAATTCAGAGTCATAGCCCACAGTAAAATGGCAAAAAGTAACTTGATCAGATACCTTGAGAGCAGGAACAAGTTTTCCAGGTTCAATAAGAGCAATTTTACCGAGGCACTCTGCTACAACATTCCTGACTCCCTCTTCCTCACTTTCACAGTGATTAAAGAGTAGATTAAGTATCTTCTCAACACTTGAGTCTTGAAATTCAGCTTTATCCACAGATTGCCTCACTATAACCTGCAATACAGATTAAAGTTTGCACAAACTTACAACTGGAAAATAAAATCAGCAAAATCTGGCTCAGGCATCTGATGTACAAACCTCCTTCAGTGAATGAAGCAAGAGATATTGTTTCTTCTGCTGATTATCGATCTGGTCCAATATAAAAGGCAAGTATTTGGATAAATTACCAACAGCAATATTACCAAGAGCATAGGAGGCAGCAGACTTGATCTCTTCAAAGGGAGATTGAAATGACTCAATAACAATATTCTCTATGTGAGCATGTAAACTCAAGTCCTTCCTTCTCCCAATCTCCCCCAGACAAAGTAATGCAAGGTGCTGCTTAGCCTGAATTTTGCAAAAGTACAAATTAGACACCAGAACAATTGCGTAACCTAAAAAGACATGAACTACGAAATTGAATAATTGATTCAGATTCTTACAACATGAAAGTGAGCTTCTTCCATAGGTGCAAGAAATATATATGCATAAGGATAATACAAAACAACTCTTCAGAAGAAATTTACTCCCGCACTCTTCTTTTAGTTGTGCTTCTTAAAGCACAAGGCATATGAAAGGACAATGTTCCTTCGGGATTTACACAAAAAGCAAGGAAAAAAAAGGACTTTTTACAGGTACCTTAGAAAAATGTAAATTTTTTTTTTATATTGAAAAAATATATAGTATAAGAGTATGAAAATTTTGGAGAAATAGGTTTATTAAAGGATATTGCTTAAATTGTTTATCAAAAATTCTAAAAAGAAACCAAGCATGTGCACTCTATCACTAAGGCATAAAGGCATATGCCTCAGCAAGGGCATCGGGAGGCACTTTGAACAAAATATATCATTTTAAACAATTATTTATAAATTATAAAAGAATTCAAATTTAATAATAGCTCTATTTTAATTATTATATCTAGAACAAGATAGTTTCGTATTTATTTACCAAACACTGTAACCAACTTGTTCAGGTCTAAAGTTCAAATTTATCAAACACTTATATGTTTCATATTAGTGTTGATTTTACTAAAAGCATAGTTGCCAACAATTACTTTAAAAGCTACAGCAATCTCAAACTAACCCTAAATCCCCTTGAGGCATAAATCCTTCTCCTCCGCTGAACATTAACAAGGACCTAGTACCACACCAATCTAAGTCAACTCCAAATTCACAACCTCCATTTATACGCAAAGTCTTTCTTAGATAGGACTCTATCACCAATCAATAGGTTTCGGTCTACCTACCATTAACAAGGACTGAGTACCTCACCAAGCTAATGCAGCTCCAAGTCAACCACCTCCATTAAACCCTGGCCTTTCTTAGCTAGGACTCTATCACCAATCAATAGGCTTTTTTTTTTTTATAACCACACTTAAGTGCACTTCTCAAAATATCATTCAGATGAAAAATATTTCAACAAAAAGTAAAAGACACACACATGGGACTCATTAAATACTGGACAGAAAAGCAAACCAATCTCAAAACTCTATTTTCCTCAAAACAAAAAAAAAAAAAATGAACTGTACGCCATATATTGTACAGCACACACATGGGACTCGTCAAATACTGGACAGAAAAGCAAACCAATCTTGAAACTCTATTTCCCTCAAAACAAAAAAATTAACTGTACGCCAAATATTATACAACACAACTTACAGTAAATTACATTCAAAACATTTATTTCACCCCACTCCACCCCGGCAGGATTGATGCTACATTTCTTTCATGTTGAAGTTTTACCACAACACCACACATACCTAAGGAACACCAATTCAGCAGGCCGCAAACCAATAAACTAGGCACTGGTCCAACCATATCACATGTTTCACATAAAATAATGACTAGAATGATTATAATAATTTAAAATTTAAACGACACAGCAACACACACTTACAGAATTCGTACTGCTATCATCTTTCAGAATTTCTGTTAGCATTTTTACTGTTGAAGAATACTTTTGATCACCAGCAGCAAGACACAAAACAGCAACACATTGCGCTATCGAAAACAAAGCTTGTTTTGCAACACCGCCTGATTGAGGTGATGGTTTAGCACATGAAAGAAGAGAGTCTAGCAAGGCATCAAAGCTCGTATTTGCAGAATAGACCAAGGCCGCAAAAAAACTCTGTAAAGCCTGTAATTCATAAAAGCGTTCCTAATATGAAGACAAGATAAATCAGGGTATAATGATACGTAAACAATCCCAGAAATCTGAGTACCATAAGTGCCTGCCCCTGCAGAAGTGAACTTTTGATTAGTAGAAGGGCCTGAGGAAGGACTTTGTTCCGAACAGCTACACCAATACTTGGGCTTGACCTCCTGTCACCCATCAAGGTGCAGCATAATTCCAATGCAAGTGCTGTCATATGCAAGTCTGAATCACTGCCAAAAGGATGTAAAATTTGAACGTGAGTGAAACAAACTAGGAGGCAGGATTGAGAATGGAGGGGGAGGGGAAGAGTGGCTTTGGAGATTAAAACCTTATCAAAGTCGAAAGTTCCACAATAATGACTTCATATGCTGAAGGGCCAATTTTATCACCATAAGCAGCTATAAGTGAATTTAGAGTCCCCAGAGTTGCCTGTCTCAATGCTCGATTGGCCTGTTTTTCCCCAAAAACAAACAAAAGAACTCACATATACATATATCGGCATAACAGCCTATTATAGAAAGAAACAAGTGTCTGCAAGTGCAAGCATAATACTCATCACTGAGTACACGCAATAGTTTTCATACCTTCCGGAGGAATGCTGTCAACTCTGATATGACATGCTCTAAAACACATGACAGGTCTATTTGCAGTGGAGAAGCAGCAATGACAGCAAATGCCTGGGACCAAATATTTGAGTTTAAGCCAGCACCATATTTAATAAGAAACAAAGACAACATTTTTGTTGGATAAGAAAAGCCCTAATACTACCATATAAATTCACATTTCACCATAAGCCAGAGCTCCAAGATTAAAATATCTGGCCTAAAATCAAGAAAAAGGACAGAAATTTCTAACACTAGCAAACATACAAAAAACTGGATGCATGAAGCCTTACACAACCCCAAATACACAGACCACTTCAATCCCTCAGTTGCCTTCTCTAATATGTGACTCTCTGCAAGCTAGACGGAGAGTTTCACGACCATTTATTTCTTAGCTTCCATGTTGTATCTATGGTTTTTTAACTCTCTCCTTCAGGTTTTCGGCTGGAGCACCCCCATGTACAACAATATCTCATTGACACCTACACACAACTATGGTCCCTCACCCTTTCAAAAATGAAACGAATTATTTGTGGCTGATTCTGATTAGGAGCTTCCTTTGGATCACTCGGCCTGAAAGAAATTACAGTTCGTTTAATGGAAACGACAACTATACTTATTTATTTGATATGATCTTGAACACAGCAGCCACTTGGGGCAGGGTTGATAGATCTTTCTGTAATCACTCTCTTAGCGATATCTCATTTGTGTACTAATTGGAAGGGATTTTGATAACCCCATCCCCCAAAGCTTGATGTAAACATCATTACATAATGAACTTCTGTTTGAGGGAGGGCGGGAGAGAGAGATGAACTCCCAAACAGATAGAAGACGAGAGAATAAAGCTCAGGTATCTGTAGCTCAACATCCTTTTTAATATTAAAAAAAATATAGTATGATTTCTGACACAGTAGTATGAAATAGACCAATGATGAGCTTCTCTTTTTCTTTAATGAAACAATAACTTTTATTGAGAAAAAATGAACATAGACAAGGCATACAAAAAACTATGGACTTGTTTGGTTGACAATCCAGATTCTATTAATGTTTTCGAATTCACTAAGTTATAAATATATGTTAGGCAAACGACTCGATTTTGCTTCTAAAAATTGTTTTTGGATTCTATGATCCAAGTAGTGCAAATTCTCAAAACAATATTTTTATGTTTTTGTTGTATCCAAATGTGCATAATTGTATTAAATAAAAATAAAAACATTTAGAAATGAAGTATGTCATGTTATAAACTTAATTCATTTTTTAAAAATTAAATATGTACTTATGCAATGTATTATAAATTATATAATATTACAAAATAATTTTTTTAAAAAAGGAAATAAGACTTTTCTTTAATGAAAGGAAAAAAAGCCAAATATTCAAAATACAAAGAAACATAAAAAGCAAAATATTGAAAATACAACCAAATGAAGCCCTTAACTAGACAAAGATAGAGAAGTAAAGCAATTACAATCAAATACAACCCATAATGGAACAAATGGGCTCTTGAACAAAAACCACTTAATTTGAAACTATGAGAACAGCCATGTGTAGCAAGGACAATGCGAAGTAGCGAAAAAATATCAAAACTTCAAAAATCAACTGAGACTTCAACACTACTTCAAAAATCTTGAGACAAAAGAACCTTCCAACCGGAAAAACTTCCATCGAAGGCAAAACTTGCAACTCTAAGATTTTAGAGCTTTGCGACAAATGAAGCCAAAACAAACTGGCATGCTTAGATCTCAATCAAAAACACTATGATGATACATTATCCAGCAGCAACAACTATTGCCCATTAGGAGAACGACTTCAGGTATTTCAACTCTAGTGACCTCCTGTACTGCTCATGAATCTCCCAAGGAAGACCCATGGCACTTTATATAGAGGGTGAAACTTCGTAAATCAAGGACTCTAGGAAATTAAGTTACCAAAATTACATACAACACCAAAATCCCCATGAAAAGACTGATTTTCTAAATATAAGAAAACCTCCTTCAGAGGCAACAAAAGTAATCTACCCCTTTTTCAATAGATGAGCAGCCACAGCTAGCGGTTTATCAAAATGCAGCCGTAACTTGAAATCAAGCGATAACCACCTCATTCCACAAGACAGACACCACAAAGGATCATGAAAGATTCTTGCATTTATTGGAATATTTCCATTTCCAGTTAAATATTTCTCCAAAACCTCCCACATCTGAGCTTAACAAATGCTGACTTGCTAAACTAAAAACTACTAAACATACTTTTTCTTTAAAAGGAAACAAGACTTTTCATTGATAACATGAGAAGCGATTACCACTCAAATTACAATTAAAAAAAAAAAAACAAACAAACAAAACAAAACAAAAAGAACAAAGAAAAACTTGGAGAGAGAGCACCCTAAAGAAGCCATGAGACAAGCCAAACCAAAATGAGCCGACCAACAGAGTGAAAAATCAAAAAAGAAAAAAAAAACCTAACGAGAGATCTCACTGCAACAGGGAAGAACTTTAAAAATGTCACCAAGGGAAGAAAACGAGACACCAATTCGTTTGGGACTGTAATATTTTCTTACATCAGCATAAAACACCCCCCAAAAAATCCATGAATGTAACTTAAGAGATTTAGGAGGAATTGCTCGCACCTGAAGACCACAAACCCCAACTAGAGAAGATAATTCATATATATATATATATATATATATATATATATAAATTGATAGAAGCAACAACTTTCATTGAGAAAAAAATGAAAAAATACAAAGGCATGCAAAAAAAACAAAGCCTGTAGGGCCCCTCATATGAAGGGAAACCAACTAAGATATTGCCTAGGGAATAATTACAAAAAGTCTTCAAAACTGAAGCCCACAGAGAAACATGAAACCTCACTAGGGTCCCTCTCCATTCCACATAACACTCTTATGCCACAAAGGAGTTGAAGAACATTATCCTTGCATGAATTGGAGAAAACCCAACATATATTAAAGGCTGCAAATAAGAGGAACCAACAATCCTATGAGAATACACATTCAAAGAGGATGTGGCTAATAGTTTCTCCTACCTTGTAACACAATGAACACACGTTGGCTTAAGCATAGTATCTGGAAGTTTTGTCTGAAGGACGTCAGCTGAATTAAGGCTTCCATTAAGCATGATCCACACCAGAATATTTCTTTATTTTGGGCTCTTAGTGCTCCAAATTGCATTAAAAGTGCTGCTGTCCAGATTAGGGGAAGAAACCAAGTGCTTTGTTAAGGATTTAACCGAGAAGTTACCAGAAGGTTCAAGTGACCATAGGTGAGCATCTTCATTGTTGTTTAGAGAAATAAAGGATAAAGACTGCATCATATTTTGAAATTCTAAAATCTCCCCATCCTTAAAAAGTCTTCAGAGAGTAATATCCCAAGAAGAAGTGGATGAATCCCAATACGAACGAATCAATCCCTTCTTATTAGAAAAAATAGCAAAGAGCCGTGGGTAGATATCCTTCAAAATAGAACCATTGAGCCAAGGGTCCTTCCAAAAGAAAATTCTCCTTCTGTTTCCTACTTTGAAATGTGCAAGGCCTTCAATCTTCTTCCAATTATACTTATCCAAGGACTTCTAAGACTTGAATGCCCTTTTCCAAGAGTGTGCCAAGCAGAATCATCAGTACCATCGACGCTAAGAATTACCTCTTCACAAAGAACCATGTTCCTGAGTAAATCCCCACCCCCATTTATCTAGCAACGCCGAGTTGCTTTGAGTGAAGTCCCCAATTCCAAGATTTCCTTGATCCTTTGCCTCATAAACCATGCTCCATCTTACAAGATGATTCAGTTTGCTGCCTTCAGAACCTTCTGTGAGACCCTCAATTCGATATACATATTATAGGAAAGGCAAGGGTATTTCAATGGGAGAGAAGGATAATGGAACGAGGCTGGAAAATGGTTAAGAAGTGAGGACTGCCAGGGGACCTCGAGGTAGGGTTTAAGAAAGGGGTTTGCAAATGAGGTAGGGCATTGAGGAATATGTGCATTCTGAAGCTGATGGCTGAAGGAGGACAGAATTCCAGCTCTCTTGAAATGTGCTGGGCTTGTTCTTATTTTCTGTATTTCTTCTTCTATTTTTTTCTTAGTTCATATTGTTACCTGAGCATCTTGATCGTATTCTGTCATATTTCTCCTTGTTGATAAATAAGACAACCCAAACAGAAGACAACCATCTCTGTTTGGTTTGGCTGGGTTCTTCTTAGCTTTTTATTGAGGGTAGGAACCTAACACCTTCCCAAAAGAAGCTTGAGCCATGCGTTCTAGCTTGAAACTAACTGAAGAAGGCATAAGGAAAATGGACATGTAATAGATTGGAATATTGGCTCAAACAGAACTGCGCAAAGCTAAACGGCCACCTAATGAAAGTGTGAAGTGTTTTCAACTGTCGATTTTCTTCTGAAACTTATCTATGATAGGTTGCCAAAAAGCTCTTCTTTTGGGATAGCTACCAAGAGGTAAACCACCGTAAAGAAATCAACAGTTTTTAAGAGAACCCCAAACATTTTTTCATCGTACTTAGAAAAAATTAATGTGTCATCAGCAAATTGCAGCAAAGGTACAAGGATGTTGTCTTTTGCCACCACAAAACCTTTGTAGACTCCTCTGGAATAAGCATTTTCACCCCAAATATTGAAGAAGATGTCTCCAATGCAACAGTTTTTCACATCTATGAAGGCAAAGTTAGATCTGAAACAAGCATAAGAGTCCCGACCAAAACCAAGAAAATAACAAGGAAAATTGAAAAACAATCAGAATCTGGTGACGAAAATCGATGAAGGGCAGTGGCAAAGACAATGAACGACAGTGGATGGACAAAGGCAAGAAGAAGAAATTGCGAAAGAGGAGGTGATCAAGGACAAGAATTGAAATTGCAAAGCCAAGAAGCTGCCACAAAGACAAGAAGCTGAAATCAAGGACAAGAACGGAGACAAAAAGGACTGGCAGCGGTGCAACTATGTTCTGTGATGACGAAGCAACTATGCAAGACTACGAAGGTGGCTAGGGATACGTTGATTGGCAGTAGCTAGGGTTGAAACTGAAAGTTTCCTTTCTTATTAAAAGGAAATACCCAGCTACTTCCTCTTCCACATTATTCTTGATCTTCCATCCTTGGCAAATTGTCATGCTCTGAGATCTGAATCTATCATGGCAAAAAATTCTCCAACACCACAAAAGAACATACATCTCCACATTTTCCTATCCTTTTCATATTACTTTTTCTATCTGTTCATGTTATGAAAGGAAGCCAATTTTTTGTGTTTACTTTTAATTAGTACTGATAACATAGCCACAAACATGAAAAAAAAAATCCCTTATAGCATTTCAAACAATTTGAAGAAGCGGAGAATATGGATGGTGAAATGGCATACTAATAGTAATGACAATAAAATTAAAACAAAGGACTAAAAGATCAATCTAGAACAAGAGAATAAAAACCAAGGCATTTCATGTAAACTGGAAAGCAACAAACCAACCTTAACAGCTGTAAGTCGGGTAATCTCATTTCCCATCCGATCAACAAGAACTGGAAGGCAGGTTGCTAACTCTGCTTTGAGGTTGTCACCAAATGTAGACACAACAAGCCCCATGCAAGAGATGGCGCACTCCTTGACTTCCTGAAAAGTTACATTAGAAGTTACACTACGATGTAATCCAACATTCCAACTCATAAGCCCAATGGGCTATGGTTGCATCCTCCGTCAGAAGCATAGTGAAGATGCCAAGCATTTGGCAACACTTCAAGTATCCCATTTATAAAATAAAATAATAATCATGGGTTGGCCTAGTGGTAAAAAAGGGGACATAGTCTCAATAAATGGGTAATAGATCATGGGTTTATAGGGTGACCATCTACATAGGAATTAATATCCTACTCATTTCCTTGACACCCAAATATTGTTAATTAGTGAAAGTGCGCGTAAGCTGGCCCAGACACTCACAAATATCAAAAATAAAATAAAATCTGAAGGTATAAAAATTGAAACTTTCATTATTTCTAAAACAAAAACAGAATATGCCAACTAATTCCCCAGTACTTTAAGGACCTAATGTTTTAAAGAAAAACTCCAAGACCAAATATAAAAATGAGCAATAGTTGTAAATCGATGGAGTAAAATATTGTTCAACCTTGGAAGTTTAACAAACCTGATCTTGATCTTGATTGGTCAGGCGTGACATTATAGCATTATATATGGGATGCACATATTGTTTGAAGTCAAAACCTTGCCCCTGGAAAAAGAAAGAGATGTTGGAAAAATAAATAAATAAAAGAGGAGAGAAGAAAAAGCTAAAAGCACTACGAGTATCCATTGTATTTTTGTTTTCTAATTTCTAATATTTTAAATATAAGCTTTTTAGTATCTTACTCATATTTTCAATACTTCTTAAATATTTTATAAATCATCTCCAAATTTCAAAAATCTAAGCGCTTGTTTGATATACAATTTGAAATTTGTTTCATAGTTTTTTAGATTCAGATTTAGTGAATGAATGACTGTAATGTAGGTTTCTTTCAGTGTTTCCAAATCTTAAATTTGGAATTTGAAAATACAAAATTATACTGAAAAAGTAAAAAACCATGATTAATATACTATTCCAGAACTATGAATCTTTTTCTTTTTTCTATTTGATAGAAACAACTGTTTTCATTGAAAAAAAATGAAAGAATACAAGCGCGTACAAAAGTAACAAGCCCACAAAAATCCCATTAAAGAAAGAGCTCCCACTATAATTAACATACTATTACCAAAAACATATATTCACAGCACAAAATGCAACTCTATTTTCATTGAATCTTTGGTTTATAAAATTTCTATTTTTAGATCACTAACCAAGCAATACCTAAGATCTCTTATGAACGTATTTTCTGTATTTTTTTTCTTTTTTTTAGATTAAGTTGATTCAGAAACCTTTTATTTGTATAGCTTTTCACTCTTAGAAGAATAATTTTGAATTGTGCCCAAATTTTAAAAATAAAGCTATATATACTTTAAGAGGTTTATTTATGGTTTTCTAAAATGTGGTTAAGAATATTAATATATTTTTAAAAATAGATTATGAGAGAAAATATATTTGATGCAGTAGGATTAATGTAAATTAGGGTATCTTAGTCAATCCTTAATTGATTAGGATTAAGATTAGTGTCCTTTTTTTTTTCTTAACAATATGTGGGGTGGGGGAATCGAATCTCTAACTTCGAGGTTGATAGTACAACTGGAATGCTTTTATATCTTCTTTGTAATCAAGCAAATAGTCTTTTGTCTTATGTGTTGATAGCTTCTTCTTGTAAATGGATATGATGAGGGTGCTACGAGGGTGTCAACCTAATTAAGATGTCCTGGTGCACCTACTGATTTATAGTATTATGGTTATTACACTTACTCCTTTTTATCGTTGTATTTTGAAACTATATATTTTGAGCATTAGTCTCTTTGCATTACATCAATAAAAAGTTCGTTTCAATTTCAAAAAAAAGAAAAAAGAAAAAATTAGGGTAAATTAGAATATCTTGATCAATCCTTAATTGACTAGGATTAGAATTAGTTTCCTTGATTGATTAGATTAGGATTAGTTTCTTTGGTTTATTAGTATTAGGATTTGTTTCTTTGGTTTATTAGGATTAGGATTAATTTGCTTTCCAATTTTCTATAAATAGAGAATTCTCTTCTTGAATTCATAACTTTTAATTGTTAATAAAGACTTTGATTTTATTCTTGTAGAGAGTTTTCTGTTTATCTCTTAGAATACATCAATATCATTAGTAAACCTATTTTTATTTATAATTTTTTCTTAAGAGAAATAAATTTTGTTGATGAATGAAATAAAACCAGCACAATTTTAAAGAAATGAAACCAAACACATCTCAGATACCTAAAAACCCTTTTTCCCTTTGGGAGGGGGTATTGTTTCTGGTTTCAAATATGGCTTAGACAGCAAAAAGAAATTAAATAAATAAAAATAAATAAAAAGGACAAATAACATTCTTAGTTAAAATGAAAACTTGTATTTTGAAAAATGAAAAGTAATTGATTATCAAATGGGCCCAAGGAACTAAAATTTTACATCTAAAAGGAAACATAAACTCACCTCAATACCAGGACGAACAACCCGAACGAGTTCCCCACATACCCTCAATGCTTCAGCAGTAACCTTGTAATAACGCTCTCCAACAGCAGATAAAACAGGACTAGAGAGATCCTATATCAACACAAACATCAAGTTATAGTGCAGTAATCACATCCAATCAATTGTTCACAGAATAAGAAAATATGTTTAGGTATTTAACATTCAAGTTTCATAGACACCATGGCCCAACTATAGAACTGCATCTACATAGCATCAAAGGTGAAGAACAGGAAAATTTTCTATACTACAGTAGTAAGGACAATTTTTAATACTACCTCTACTTGTTGTGTGCCACATCGACACGCTTTTAGAAATAGGGTGGAATCCACTAACATTAATGTGGAGTCCACAAATATTTATGATGTGAACAAGGGGAGTATGGTACTCTTGTAATACTAGAAAAATTCCCAAAAAGAACAGGATAACAATTGCAGTCCTCCCTCCACTCGCCATCTATCTAATTTTTCTTTTTTTTCTTTATTGGATAAGAAACCATTTCATTGATAAATGAAATATCAAAAGATTACTACAGAAACCCTAAGTACAAGATGAATTAAACAGAGCAACCCCATCAAAAGAAGAAAAGTTACAATGGTAAAGACAAAAAGATGTAAAACGAACTTTTCTTTAAAAAGCCACTTTCTTTGAAAAAAAAAATGAAAGAATACAAGGCAACAAAAAAATCAGCCCAGAAAAAGGAGAACCCTATATGAAAAGAGACTCAAACTATACAAAATAACACCTATAGAATAATTACAAAGAGCCTTCGAACTTGAAGCCTATAAAGAAACATGATAATGCACAAGGGACCAAATCTTACAAGACTCCCTATCCAACTCTAAAAACCCTATTGTTCCACTCACCCCACACCACCCACAAAATAGCACACACCCCCGCAAGCCAAAGAAATCAACCCTTCTCCACACAAAGCAAGTTGAGAAGGGACTCCTCTAGCAACGCTCCCTCATCTCTATGACAAGCCCCCAAAACACCAAACATCTGATACATAGAGTCCCAAACCGAACTGAAAAACTCACAACGTCCAGGAATATGGTCCAGGTCTTCCTCTGCCTTTCGACAGAGAATGCAACAGAAGAAACCCACAAGCGAGGGTAACTTCCTCTTAAGCCTATCCATCGTGTTAGCACGGCCGTATAAGACTTGCTAGTTAAAAAACCTCACTTTCTAATGAATATCAAGAGAATTTTTATCCAAATCAATTAAAACTTGCCAATACAAAAAGACATTCTCTCTATTTATAGAAAATTGGAATGCAAACTAATCCTAATCCTAATTAATTAAAGAAACTAATCATAATCCTAATAAATCAAAGAAACTTATCCTCATCCCAATTAATGAAAGAAAACTAGTCCTAGTCCTAATAAATCAAAGAAACTAATCCTAATCCTAATAAATTAAAAATTTGCCTATAATACCCTAATCCTACTACATCATTTCTATCCCCTCCCAAAAAAAAAAAAAAAAAAAAAAAAAAAAAAAAAAAAAAAAAAAAAAAACTTATCCTCAAGTTTTAAAACAAAAATGTAAAAATAAAAAGGTAAACCACTTGAACGGAAACTACTCTGAACAACTAAATCAACAACATCCAAATTGCACAAGCCAAGCCAAGATTTGTCTTTTGAAACAAAATAAATTTTTCAACAAAATCATCGTGATTTAATCCAAGAATTATGTTGTTCAAGAAATCCATTGCTAGCATAACCAGGTCGGAAGAAAACCTTAGTTTCAAAGTTTGAAGTAAATTTGACTTAGGTTGGGCCATATTTATTGTAGTGGGTTTGAGTATGTCTTGGTATGAAGACTTCAATAAAAGGAAATGGCCTCTAAATTGGAATCGGGACTGAGGTTGTTTTAGGTTCAAAAAGTATGGGTAATGGGTCGGTTCCGAAAAAGGAATATGTGTTAGTTTTGCAAAAAGAACGTAGGGTGAATCGCATCTTCTTCTCTCTCGTGAACAACTGCGAATGGGATGTTAACCAGCCTCCAATGATCTTTTTCGTCAGCCACGCAATCTTCCTCTTCTTCTTTCTTCATTGGGTCTGTCAGTTATGCCACCTCAACCTTGCTAACGACTCCGCTAGAATACCCTTGTTTTTCCGATTCCAAACATGTCATCTCCCACGTTGCTTCGCTTTTTTTTTTTTTAAATGGAAACAAGCCTCTTCATTAAGATAATGAAATGAGACTAATGCTCAAAATTACAAGGGGAAATATATATATATAAAAAAAAAAAAAAAGAGAAAAAATATGGATCAGCAAGAGCACCCAGGCATTACAACTAGGTTGACACCCCTTTAGCTCTCTCATCAAATCCTGGAGCATGAGAAGATATCTAAAAAGGATAAAGTGAAGCTGAAATCCAGCAGTACAAGAAGCAACAAAAGCACAAAACAAAACACTGCATGAAATACAATTAAAATCGTTAATCTTGGAAGATGAACGCGCTCCAATTTGGACATAAGTCTCGAACTGAGTAGTCTTCAAAGAGTTTGGATAAACAAAACCAAGAAGAAGCATTCAAATAGGCAACATCAAAACGCTCCTGCCAAGAAAAGAATTGTTGTGAAAGACCCTTTGGTTTCTTTCAAACCAAATTTCAGCTATCACCACATTGACCACATTAACCCAAATCAAATGAGGACTCTCTTTAAGAGCTGGACCAATTAGAATACTAATAACGTTGCTTTTAAAATCTTTGTTGAATGCCCAAACCAGATGAAAGATGGAAAGTAACTTCCACCAGCAGCATTTAGCAAAGGCACAATCAAAAAATATGAGCTGCAAGTCTTCATTTCCAGCTAAACTCAAGTGACAAACCGAGGGAGAGAGACAATGAGAGGGGAGCTTCATTTGCAAAATAGTTGAATAGTTCAGGGTGCCATAAACCATTATCCACAGCAAAATATTGATCCTCCTCGGACTCTTAGATTTCCAATGCCTTAAGTAGTAGCTTATCAATTAAGGTTTGTGAGGACACAAAATCGGAAAGTGATTTTACAATGTATTTTCCTGAAGCTTCCAAGGACCACACCTTGCTGTCCAAGCAGTCTCTTACTTTTAAGTTCGATATTTGCTGAAGTAAAGCCTGAAGTTCCTCAATTTCCTCCTCCTTTAGACAGCGTCGGAAATTCAAGGACCATGAAGAAGATATTCTATCCCAAAAGTCAGCAACAGTCACATTTGGAGAAGCAGCCATTCTGTGAAGTCTAGGAAAAATAGAGCATAAAAGGCGGTGGTTGACCCAAGGGTCAGTCCAGAAAGCAATTTTGTTGTCATTTCCAACTTTTAAAGTGGCCAAAGACTCTACTTTCAGCCATGTGCTGGAGATGCTTATCCAAGGGCTACAAAGACTAAGATTTGCCCTGTTAGAAGTGTGCCAATTGTAAGCATCTTTGCCATGGATACTTCCGATAACCTTACACAACAAGGAATCAGCTTCATTGAAATATCTCCAGCCCCAGTTAGCAAGAAGTGCCACATTTTTAGATTTTAAACCTCCAAAGCCTAGACCCCCCTCACTTTGGGATCGGGTGACCAAGTTCCATTTCACCAAGTGATTGATTTTGCTTCCTTTGTGCCCTTCCCAGAAGAAGTTCCTCAAGATTCTCTCTAGAATGGATGACTTTTTCGGGCATGAGAAAAAGTGACATATAGTACGTAGGAAGAATAGAGAGAACAGACTACAAAAAGTTGCTCTTCCTCCCCTAGACAGGTTAAAGCGTCTCCATTTGTCAAGCTTCTTGTGAACTTTGTCTATTATAGGCTGCCAAAAAACTACCTTCTTGGGATAACCTCCTAGAGGCAGCCCCAGATACAAAAAAGGTAAGTGTTCCACCTTACAATTTAGACGGGCAGCAGTGGACAGCAACTGATCTTCATCAATGTTAACCCCACAGAGTGCAATTTCTTCCGGTTGATCTTTTGGCCTGAGCACCACTCAAATAAGTCTCGAGTTTTTCTTAGATTGTCCAGCATAGCATCCTCATATTTACAAAATATCAATGTGTCATTGGCAAATTGGAGGATTGATACATGCACTCTTTCTTTTCCAACGACAAAACCTTCAAACAGCCCTTCCTCATGTATTTTTGTGATGAGAGCACTTAAATTTTCACTAGTCAGTAGGAATAGGAAGAGAGAAAGGGGGTCTCCTTATCTAATTCCTCTTGATGCAAAAATTCTCCCCCTTGGACGACCATTGATGAAAATTGAGAACCTTGGGTTTTTTATACAGCCCATAATCCACTTAATCCATCACCTCTCAAACTTTTTAAGAGTGAGAACTTTTTCTAAAAAATCCCAATCCACACAATCGAAGGCCTTCTCTAAATCAAGCTTTAAAATCCATCCTTTTTTCTTCTTCAAACGATATTCCTCCACCAATTCATTTGCTACTAATACGGGATCCAGAATTTGTCTTCCTCCAATGAAAGCACTCTGAGTAGGATAAATTATTGAGGGCATAATCAGCTTCAAACGGTCTACTAACACCTTGGCTATTTGTATAAGAGGGTTTTGAGGCTGATTGGCCGATAGTCTTTGACATGAATGGCATCTTCCTTCTTTGGTATCAAACAAATGAAGTTCTCCTTAATACTAGCATTTAATTTTCCATTATCAAATAATTCCTCCATTAAATTTATGAGGTTGTCCCTCCACTTATCTTAGAATTTAATTAGAAATTCCACTGTGAAGTCGTCCAAGCCTGGTGCTTTGCTTTTGCCAAGAGCCTTCAGTGCCTTCCAAATTTTTGAAGTTGAAAAGCGAGCTGTGAGAAAAATATTTTGTTCCAAAGAAACACAAGGCCAATCAAAATTCAATGGCATGAAACGAACTCCAGGGGATTTCTAATAAAGAGATTCATAGAATCCCAAAATTAAGGTCTCAACTTCTTGGAAAAAAGTGGTTGGGACACCTTGGTCGTTAATTAGATCGGAAATCAGATTCTTCCTCCTTTTTGCTGCCAAAAATCGGTGAAAGAAATTGGTATTTTCATCCCCTAATTTAATCCAATTCAACTTGCTTTTTTGGATTAAATTTCTTTCTTCCATTCTATACAAGTTCAATAATTCTGCCCTTAAGGTAATTCTGATGTCATCCTCTGGGGGAGTGAAATTAGAAATTTCAGCCACTACTTCATACTTGACTAATTCCTCAAGAAGCTTTTCTTCATGATGTCTCTGTTTTTTCACAAAATCCACATGCCATGCTCTGATTGAGCTCTTTATGTTTCTTAGTTTGGAGCCAATGACAAATCTGCCCAGCCTTGATTTTCACACCCTTCCAAAGCTCTTTCAATAATTCTACCAACCTCCTTATTCAAAAGCCCCCACGTTGCTTCGCAATCGACTTGAACTAGGCGTTCAAGTTTCTTCAAATAAGTTGCCCATGGGTATTTTCTCCTACCTCTCTAACGACTTCAATTTCAACATCTCTTATGTTGTGGTGAGATTCGTGGGTCGAGCCACTTTCCTTCGTTTTCGATGTTGATTTCCTTTCCGATTTGGGTCGCGCAAGCTCCAATTTGAAAATAGTTTTGTAGTCGTTGTATTCCTCTCTCTGAAATTGTGGTCTGCAAGCTCATGTCCCACTCTCTAAACTCCTCTTCCTCCTCTTTTTCGCTAGATGTATCCTCAAATTTGGATGTCTCCTTTGATAAGCTCTCGGTTTTGGTTGTTCTTGGATGTTAAGTGGTGGTTCTTGAACGTTTCTTGGAAAGATAGGTGGTTGGACGAGGTTATCTGAAATTTCTTGATTACCAAGATTTCATTCTACTTTATATGCTTAACGACGTTTTACAATGCCTTGTGATTGTTTCTGCCTTTCAGCAACTTGATCCAACCAAAGAGACATATTCTCTAGTAAGGTCATATTACCATCAATAGACGTTCAATTGACTGCAAGCATCGGTAAAGGCCTTCGGTGATAGAACGGTGGGTGTCTCTGCCTCTTTGTTTTGGGAAGTCTCTATCATGGAAGGTTTCTTTCCCGCTATCAAGCCCTAATGATTATGATGCTCTGACACCAATTGATGAATATCAAGAGAGAATTTTTATTCAAATCAATTAAAACTTGTCAATACAAGAAGACATAATCTCTATTTATAGAGAACCGAAAATCAAACTAATCACAATCCTAATTAATCAAAGAAACTAATCATAATCCTAATAAATCAAAGAAACTAATCTTAATCCTAATTAATTAAAGAAACTAATCCTAATCCTAATCCTAATCCTAATCCTAATTAATTAAAGAAACTAATCATAATCCTAATAAATCAAAAAAACTAATCCTAATCCTAATAAATTAAAGATTTGCCTATAATACCCTAATCCTACTACATCACTTTCCTCGAAATCTTAATCCTCCACTTCACTGTAAAGTTACATCCACATCCTCCGTTGGGCTCCCATTAATGTAAAATGGATTGTCGATAGAGAGACGTTAGATATTGTTTGTCTCCTCTCTTCTCCAAGATCCACATGTTCCCAAAGAGGAGATTTTAAGTTGTGGACTCCATCCTTCTAGGGGGTTCTCTTGCAGTTCCTTTTTCTGTATGTTGTCTTCCCTTCTGTATGTTGTCTTCCCTTCCACCCCCCAGACAAACTCTCTTTCACCTCCATCTAGAAGATTAAAATCCAAAGGAAAGTAGAATTTTTTGTGGGGCAAATTTTACATGGGTGAGTCAGAAAACTCAACATAATGGACCATGTTCAATGACGGTCTTTCTTGTGTTGCACGGGCAGTGGTGTTTTTATTTGTATGGCTACGGACTTAAATCACTTGTGAGAATGTCCATTTGATGAGGGAAGGATTAGCGTAATCTTAGGTTAATTACTAGGTTAATCCCCTTAACCTCATTTGTACTAATCCGTACTAATCCCTTATATATATATATATATAGGAATTTTCCCTTTTGTTTTGAGAACACTTGATTAATTAATATAGAGTGAACTTTAGACTTCTTAGAGGACATCTCCTTTTGATCAATTTTCTTTTCTTTTCTTCCTCTTTTTCTTTTCTTTTCTTTTTTTTTTTTTTTTTTTTTTTTTCCTTTTCTTGAAAGGAAATAGAACTTCTTATTGAAGAAATGAAAAAAGACTAATGCTCAAAAATACAATAACCTTCAAGAGAGGAGAGAAACAGAGAAAATGTAGACAATACTTATGAGATATAATGAAAAGAAAACTCCAAAAAAAGCGAACTCTTAAAACCTAACAAACCAACACCCGAATAGAAAACCAATGCTATAGATCAATAAACCGACTGAACTGACTCGGTTCAGTCGGTTTCGATCAGCCAACTCGGTTTTTCGGTCTTCTTTGCTCACCCTTAGTGATATGTTAGCAACTTTGCAACAAAACCAAAGTAACAACTTTTCTACCTACGATAAATGTTATACAGCTTCAGAAATGAAAGTGACCCCAAGACCACAATAACGCTGTCAATTGGATCCTCGCTGGATTTGAACCAATTAAATCCTCTTGTTTGCAAACATCCTCCAGAAAACATTTGTTATCTCCTAGAACACTATGAGGAGCACTACATGAACTTGAGTTCCTCCTTGAAGTCCACATGTTAACTCTAAAATAGGTTCCAAACTTTATCACTATCAAATTATCCTTCCTAGCAAGCTGATTTCTGGAATTCCATTCAGAATATAGGTCTTATATTGTGCACTAATGACATTATGGCGCTTCTTTAAAAGGTGTAATTCGAGAGGAACCAGAAGGTATTCAAAAATAAGACAACTAGCAAGGAAGAACTTTGGGATTCCATAAAACTCTTTGCTTCCATCTGCTGATCTCTTTCCAATTCTTTTTGTAATTATGATCTTGTACATATTATGGATAATTGGAAGTCCTTTCTGTAGCCCTTGGGCCATGGGGATATCTCATGTTGCCTGATTTGTATGATCTCTTTCAATTCAATATAAATATTGTGATGTAGGCAAGTTTGGAAGACAAAGTTTAATGCTTCTCAAGTTTGCTGTAGGGATGCCCCATAACAACTGAAATAGACTACAAACCCTGTAATTTGTTTTCATTGCTCCTAATGTTGATAGTAACACTCCTTTACTACTCACAGAAATGCAAGTTTAACTAGGAAAAAGAATCTACATTTATTGAGAAAGAAAAAAGGTTAAAATATCATTTTGATACCTATATTTTAGGCTTCATTAGTAGGGACGTTTCTAAGATTTATGGAAAGCACAGGGACTAAATTTGTATTTGGATTTTGGATATTTTAAAGTACAAGACCTACAAAATTAAATAAGTCTTCAAGTGCAAGGACCAAAGTGGTAATTTAAACCAGGAAAAATACAAATTTCAATATGCTACAATGTATTTTAGCCAGGTGACTTGTTTTCTTATTACCTTGATATAAGGATGGAAAACCGAAGGAGAATTTGAAGCCAGAACCAATCTAGTGAAAATAAGAGCTTCTATCTTCAAATTTGAGGTAGATGATTTATCCTGCAAAGTCAAGGAAGAAAAGCCATGATAGAATAAGGGAAGGGAAAGAACGTAGCCCAATAGATAAAAATCAATTGCTAGAACGTATATGCAAAGCAGCAGAAGATGATAATAATGCATACACTTAATGCTTTTTCAATCCCTGGAATGAGCGATCCTATGTGATCAGCAAGACAATCGGGTAAGACAACCACAAGCTCTTTCAAGACGGAAAATGCACCAACCTACAGGGTATCAGAGCATAAAAGTTAAATGGACCATACAAAATCCAGAACTGCCACCAACAATTTCTATACCTTTGTCTTGATAGATTTCTCCCGTAGCTGCCTATTTATAGATTTCACAATCTTTGGCACTTCTTGATTTAACAACCACCTAGGACTGCATATAATTGTCAATAAATCAATAGAAATAGATTTTTATCAATGATCAAAAAAATAAAAATCATTAACTAAGAGGGAAAAAAAACTAATCAAGGACCATGTTATGAACTGAAAGGAAGAAGATCAGAATTGAACTTCATTAATCTTGATTATAAATTCAGAAATACAAGACGGGAGACCTATAGAGAGGCTTCAAACTGAAACAACTTAGAGATCCCATTATGGTTTAACGTTTAAACCAATTAAAGTTACCACCACATTGTAATTATTAATGGCTCAAATACACAAATAAATGGTAACCCAGCTAAGCTTGAAAGTAGTTGTTTGCTTATGTACTGGAAGGAAGAAAATCAGAATTGAACTTCATCAATCTTGAATATTATTTTTTTGATAAGAAAAAGAAGGCTATGTATTAATCATAAAATGAACAGCCTAGGGGCAGAGATGCGAGAAGCCCCTCCCCAAAAGAAGTAATACATCAATGCCTCCTTTCTTTTTCTTTCTTATAGAAACGACTTTCATGAGAAAAAAATAAAATAACACAGGCTTACAAAAAATCAAGCCCACAAAAAGAGACATGCCTCTACAAGAAAGGACTCCAACTATGTAAAGTAATGCCCATAGAATAGTTACAAAAGGTCTTCGAAATCGAAGCCCACAAAGAAACATGATGGCGAACAAGAGACCAAACCTCACTAAGGTCCCTATCCCTCCTCTAATAATCCTATTATTCTACTCACCCCACAAAGTCAATAAGATAGCACACACTCCAGCAAGCCATAAAAAGCGACCCTGCTCTCCACCAAGCAGATTGAGGAGGAACTCCTCGATCATACTGCTAGTATCCCTCCAACAAGCATCAAGAAATATCGAACATCTGAAAAAACAGCTCCAAGAAAAAACTTGCAAACTCACACTGCCAAAGAATATGATCCAGATCTTCCTTCGTCATCCGACAAAGAATACAATAGAACAACCTAACAAGCAACGGTAACTTCCTTGCAAACCAATCCATCGGATTAGCACGATTGTGAAGAACATGCCAAGTGAAGAACATCACTTTCCTAAATCATCATGGGTTGGCCTAGCGGTAAAAAAGGAGACATAGTTTCAATAAATAGCTAAGGTCGTGGGTTCAATCCATGATGGTCACCTACCTAGGAATTAATATCCTACGAGTTTCCTTGACACCCAAATGTTGTAAAATCAAGCGGGTTGTCCCTAACAAAAATTAAATTAAAATAAAAAATAAACATCAATTTCCTAAGAATCTTAGTTCTACAAAGAACCGAAAGACCGAGTCACCAAAGGGAGAATGATCAACCAGACTATGAAGGAAGGACTTGCGGAAAACCCCTCCAAGGACTGGGTCTCCAAACTCTCACACATCCTTTCTCCCGTGCCTAAAAGAGTGACCCTCCAGTAAAGAAAGAAGAGAGGCCACATCTAATGCTTCCTAATTGGAAAGAGAGCGGTGGAACCCGAATGAAAAGGAACACGAGAGAGGAAAAAAACATAATGAAAACAGTTAAATGTTTAGGAGATGCAAATCCACACAAAGAGAGGAAAAAAACGAAAAACAAATACAACCAAATAGAGATAAACTTTCAAACAACTACGACTGACAATTCGCCTTTAGCGGCGGAAAAACAAAGGCTACTACAAAGCTACCAAAGAAATCCATAAAAACAACCACCACCCAACAAAAGACCAACAAAGAGCAAACTGAAAACTCATCAACGATGCATGAACTAAAATCCAATGAAACAAGCTTTTGATGAACCAACACCAAGAAACGTGAGAAAAAACAATCTCATAACACTCTAAAAATCTTCCCACAGGTGGACAACACAAAGCCTTACAAGAAAAATTAAGCACCCACCACTTAAAACTTCCAAAAACAGCGAACAAGAAACCATCCACCCTTTATAGAGCAACCCAAAGAAAGTACTCTCATGATCTCTAGCGTTCGAAACAAAAATCCAACTCTGATTGACAAAACAAGCTACCTCAACTCCTTAGAACTTTACAAGAGGGGAAGAAGGGTGAATTTTTTTGAGTTGTATATCACAAGCCTCAATTAAAGATGAAAATTTTAAAGGAATTGAGGAAGGAAATTCCTTATAATTAGTGAAAAAGATTGAAAGGCCATAGTGAATGCCTCCTAATTAATCTTGAATAACAATTCAAAAATCCACAAAAGGACTACGAAAAGGGCTTCAAACAAAAATACCCCATTTATCTTGAATATCAATTCAAAAATTCAGAAATCCCCATCTAGGAGCGCATCAAAAGCTCTTGAGATCTCTCCCATATGGGCATCCTAAGATGAGCGTCAAGATGTTTGGGTATCCTATATTCAAACAAAACACAGAGTAATTCAGATGTCCATCCCATGGATATCTTGGATTCCTATCAAACAACCCACCTCTAAAACATGAACTGAAACCCCACCGCACTCAGGGACCTGTATATATCACTTTTGGATTGAAGTATTTTAATGTGAAACAAATTTTCAAAAAAAGAAAAACTCAGACAAGAAAACACAAAAAAATTACAAGAGCCAAGAGAAATACTACTGCGTAGTGCCATCAAAGTGTTGAAATGAAATCATTCATGTTTTAAATAAGTTCTAGGCTATCTGGCATCTTTGACAGACTTTAAATTCCTTCCAAGCTAGAATTAACATTCCAATGAATTGACCAATAATAGTACATTACCCACATTTAAAAAAAAAACAAAAGAAATAAACAAAAACAACAAAACAAAACAAAACAAATACCTGCAACTTTCGCTCTACTTTATGAGCGTTGGTTTCATTGTTTAAAGGAAACAATATGGTAACAACTAACAAGGATCACTATCATTGACATCTTCCTAAGAATTATGAACAATATTATATCTTTCTGTCTCAGGTAGACCTTGATGCCTTCCTTTGGGCGTCCTTGACCAGTTTGTACTTATCCTGTCTATTTTCCTCAACAATTAGAGCCTTTCTAGTACAATTTTCTGGGTTTTGCCTTCTTTGTTTATTCTTTTAGCTCTTTTTCCTTTCATTTGATGACAACATGGCTTTGCACTAAATATTAAACCATCACAGACAATGCACAAAAAACAAAAACACACACACAAAACCAAGCCAAGGTGCAAATGAATCAGAAACCATTATAGAACAAAAGAACTAACCTCAATTCATTCATATCAACCTGCCCTTTTGTTACATTTCCAGTTTGGCGCAACAGTTCAATAAAAGTACTAAATACATCCATCTGCATACACACAATAACCATCCATTACAGGTGCAAGTGAGTATTGAATTTGGATTATAACGTGCCTACTACCTTGACATTTTCTTCCCTCTCTTTAAATCTATCAATCAATTTTGGACAAGCCTGTCAATATGAGAATGACTTGAAACATTAGTGGACAATTAAAAAAAACTATAAATTATGAATTGAAAAAAGAAACAACGTAATCAAGAACAAATTACTTCTCTAAACATCAGAATTAGATCAAGGTAGCTATAGTTAGTTCAAACTTCAGAAACAAACACCATTGTTAAAGCCTATAGGTCAATTGGAGATCCACTGAAAAATATGGAATGAAATAAGATGCGAACAGAGACTCTAGCCTCCACAAGAAGTTAAAGTAAGTACCTCCTCATATAGTCTTGAAAGCATCTCTGGCCGTGATACAATTAACGCTGATAAGCATTTAGCAGCTGCTCGTCGAACTTTCCAGCTGAGATCTTCATCATCTGTATATTCATTGGCACTTTCACTGCAACATAGTATCAGTTATAGATCAAATATCACCACTCAAGACTTATGTGTAAATTGGAATGTTTCTAACTATCCTACATAATTCTATTATCTTCTGTTACCTATGTTTTATGCTTTTTGTTTTCTTTCCCTTCTTGGGATACTTGTATTTTTTAGCATTAGCAACTTTCATTAATTCAATAAAAGTTTTGTTTCCTCTTGGGGAAAAAAAGTTATACATCAAATATGCAACTCAAACACAAAGAATTATGTAAATTTAAAAAATTAAAAACAAAAATCCAAAAAGAACATATATTACTCCTCTTCCTCTTCTTCATGACTCTCATCATCCGTATCTTCCTCCATGTTATCAGTGAAATTAGGATCATAACTTAAATACTCCAAGGTAAGATGAAGAATGTCATCACAATAGGATGAAATATCCCTGGGGCACCTTAGAAGAAAACTTTCTAGAGCCTGCAATCAAAATTCCACTTTAGCAATATAAGAGAAGCATCAGAGTTTAATTATAGAAACTGAAAATGGTAGTGAGCGTAAATTTTCAACCAACAAAAGTGAGAAGATTACCTGTAAACTGTACTCACGAAGCTCTTCATCACTTTCAGAAGCACTTGTGCAATAATTTATAAGCACAGGAACAGTGTCCCCAAGATGTGGTCCAAAACGATATCCAACTGCACGGCTATGATGCCAAGAAATTTTAATTCATTAGCATATTCCCAAAACAACCTATTTCTGTTTCTCACAATCAAGAACCTTAGAAAAGGGAACACCATCACTTGAAAAACGAAAAAACAAAACAAAACAATGAATTTTAAACTCGGCAGAAACTTTGCACAAATATGACTTCAAAGGAATTGAACTAATTACGAAATGAATAAACTATGGAAATTACTATATTAGAAGTTTGAGGGCCTATTGTAACATCGGGTCTTAATTACTCAACTAATAACCTATACAAAAATCTTCACTTTCATCACATCTAACATCACAGTTTTAGTTTTAACAATTGAACTGAACTTCAATAAGTGGTAAAATCAGTATCCTCCATAAGTTAAGCTTCCATCTCTTTACAATAAGTAGTTAATAGTCGGCATGCTTGTGGTTAGACGAGACAGTTTTCATGAATGTTGGTTTTTTTGGTTGTGTTGGGCATTTTTAATTGAACTTAAACCTTCTAGTGTTAGGTTCAGGCCTTTAGCATTTAATTGCTTGATTTTGACTGCACTTCTGGAGTTCTATGAAAAAGGGGTTTTTGAAAGCTTTGTTGTAGGTAAAGACAAAGTACATGTTTCAATTCTTTAGTTTGCAGATGACACTCCTTTTTTGCAAATATGATGATGGGATGTTAAACACACTTATCAAAGTCTTAGAACTTTCTGAGTGGTGTTCAGGTTAGAAAGTTAATTAGGAAAAATCAGCTTCGTGTGGCATCAATGTGGACGAAGACAAGTTACTGTCAACTTAATTGTAAAGCTGAATCATTGTCATTTTTATATCCGTGTCTTCCTTTGGGAGGTTTTCCCAAGAAAATGTTGTTTTCGAAGCCCATTATAGAGGGTTGGTAATGGAATTTTTTTTTTTTTTTTTTTTTTTGAAAAGGCTACAGAATTCTCATTAAGTAAATGAAAAAGAGAAGATTAATGCTCAAAATACAGGAAAAGGACAAAATAGAAGAGATTAATGCTCAAAATGGCAGGTTACGTCATGTAAAGAGGTTTTATCATTCCTACATATTATATGTCCTCGTTTTTTATTCCACCAAAGATGATTTCAGATAGAGAAAGGATCATGAATTCCTTCTTTTGGGAAGGGCTCAAAGGAGGTAAGATCAATCACTTGATTAAATGGGAAGTGGTGTCTAAAGCTCAATTAGATGACTCGGCATTGGGGGCTTGAATAGGAATTTCACATTATTGGCTATGTGGGTTTGGAGGTACATTCATGAAGCAGAGCCCCTATGGTGTCAAGTTGTTCAAAGCAATCATGGTAAGGATCTTTATAACTGGCACACATCCGGAAATTTGGGTTGACAACAAGACCTTCAGTTCTTCATCGTTGAGCTAGATCATGGCTTTCGCATCACCAAGGCATGGGAAGATAGATCTTCCACTCTATCTTTGAAGAAGGAATCCCGTTCTTGACTTTCTTCTTGTTTCAATATATTGATTGATGCCCCCCTCAACCAAGAATTCCTCCAGAAATGCTGCCTCGACGAATATGATCTTTGGGTTGAAAAGACGTCCATCTGTAAAGGTCATTGTGCAGAAGTGGTTCAGCTCGATATATATGGAGGCCTTGACAAAGTCATCATCCCATTGGGAATAGAAAAGAAGGGATGGAAGTTCTTCATTTCTCTTATTAAAGAGTCCAACCAACCTTCCCCTCCATTAATACCAAGGGTACTTGTAAGGATGTTTTAGATAAAAGCCCTATATTGACCACCGCATAAAGGTAGACCACCAACCATCCTCACCCACAAAGGCCATAAAAGGGAGTTTCTTCTTCTCCTACCTCTTCTTTTGAGCTTGCTTATTTCAACCCTGACAAAGCGATCATTGTCCTTCGAGAAAATCTTTAGGATGATTGGTTCGACGTCCTCTACGCCGTCTGAAGGGAGGTTTCCTTCTATGGTTCAATTAGTTCACATCAACCTAACAAAGTTATCCTTGTATTGGAAAAGAAAGAGCAATGGCAAACACTTTGCAACATCAAAGGATGCTTCCATGTTGGAAAATTTTTGATAAAGTTAGAACAATGGAGTATTGAGGCTTTTAACAGAGATTTGAACGTTCCATCTTACGGGGTTTGGATAAAAATTCGGAATTTTTATTTTGGACACTTTCAAGCTAATTGGAGATTTATGTGAAGGTTACATTGAGACTTCTAAGAAAACCTAGGCTACAATGGATATGATGGAGGGGAGTATAAAGTTAAAATGGACAATAATGGCTTTCTTCCGATCTCCACCCAACTCCCCTCCACTTCATCTTCTTCTTTGAATTTAATCATAGACCCGTATTTTGATTCAAACCCTCACATTGGTTACATTGTCACCATCATTGGGAAAATTCCACAGCTTTCTTCCACAAATTTTTCACCAAAAAAGGAACCGAATTCTTTTCCCATCAACCAGAGGATGTTGTTGGTGCTGCCTTGCCGAGTTGCCCACCGGTTAACAACGTGCATTTGTTAACTTGGATAATGCCTCATCAGTCCCTTGTAATAACCCAACAACTAACCTTGTCCCATCACCGTGTTTGACGGAAAATATCGTGTCCTTGAGAGCCATCAGCCATGTTAACACATCCCATCAATCCATTGATTTTCGACCCAGCCTTGCTGCTGTCTACTAATCATAATATCTCGCCCATTATTCCTCTCTCAACCGATGACTCAGCACATCATCCCCCACCTTTGACAGCTAAACCGGTCCCATCTCCCCACTCACGAAATCCAATCCCTCTAATCCATCTGATTGCTCCTCCCTCTCTCACAAGTCACAAGCCAAACCACTCTCTCTCAAAACTCTCCCCCCTCCTCTCCTCTAAATCACTCCAAGCACAAAGCTAGCCATATACAAATTTTCCTCCAAAAACAATTTTTCTCTTAGGTGTTCAACATTCAATTGCCATCGTCGTTTTGCCATTGGAGGCCAATATGGATCTATACTTATCCAGCCCTCTACCGACCCCACCTGGCTCTCCTCAACCTTGTTCCTATGACAAGCCTCTTGATGCACAATGGTATGACCTCATTCCTCCACCAATAGATGAGGTGTTCAATCTGGGACCTCACATTCTCGCTTTGGCACCATGGTTTAGAGAAAATGTCCTTTGTATTATGGTTATTCCTAATAGGATCAATGTTTTAAAAATCATGGGAGGCGTATGCCTTGAGGCGAGGTGGCTTCTACATGCCTCAAGGCGTGCAAATCTGTTAAGAATAAAGAGGCTTACACCTCTGTCCATAAGGGCGTACGCCCTTTTTGATAAGCACCGAGGTTTATGAGGCTTAAGCCTTAAAATTCTGGCGGATAAATTAAATGGTTGGGCCCCACTCCACCGAAAATAATTAACTCGGTTATTTGCATGTATCTTGAACATTGCACCTTGGGAGGAAGGGGAACTAAACCGACGGCAACTTAATTGAGTTTTAAAATACCAAATGCTTATTTAAAACCACACTAAACACTAAAAGACAAAGGTTAGTGGGCTAAACAGAATCAGTGGAGTTGGAACTTTTTCTTCAATTTTCACTTTCAGCCAGAAAATTCTACCAGTGGATTTGGTGTCAAAGCTTCCGAATTTAGATTATTTTCCCTCCCTTTTTATCTTCTTGATAATATGTTTTTTCTATTTTCTTTGATTTTGTTGAAAGAGTTTTTTTTAACCTTAATAGTTACTGTCCAGTTTTAGAGAAATTTTTTCCCAACTTTTGAATTTTTTTATACTTACTTTTTCTAGACCATAAAGTTTTTATTTTACACATTTTTTATGTATTCTTTATTTTCCTAAATAAATATTTTTATTCGGAAGATCTAGTAGTGATAATGATAATGATAATAATAAGATATTTTTCTCTCATGATTAATTTTGAGTATGTTAGGTAGTTTAAGCAATATTATAATGTTAAGAATATATAAGATTTTATGTTTTATGATTTAATTATGTTTTCTTAATTTAAAATGAGGCTTACGCCTCATGCCACCTCGAGACCGCCTTAAGCCTTTTAAAACATTGGCTAGGACAGAAAAGCAAGCAAGCAATTGGTTACACCTCATCCTTTTTGTGTTTATTTGGTCCTTTGTTCTTTGTTCTCTTGATCTTTTGTTCTCTTATCTTTATTTTCTCTTGTAATTTTGAGCATTAGTCTCATTTCATTATCTTAATGAAGAGGCTTGTTTCCATTTAAAAAAAAACATTGGCTAGGACAAAAAAGCAAGAATTTGGTGAAACAAAAGAAAAGCAACTGAGACATTCGGAACTTGGAGTCCTCGATCTCTTATGAGAAAAAAATGTTCCATCCTTCGAGAGGTCTCATTCTTGGCTTGATATTAGATCATTGGTCCTCTATTGGCTTTCCTCTCCTCTTTATCGATACTAATATTTTTTATTGACAAAGGGTGTTTTGGCTCGGGTTTTGGATCACTTTGGGATCAGTTTGATGTGCCTTGGATTGATGTTTTGTTTGGTCTCTCCTCTTTTTGTTTTTTATCACCTTTTTGTCATCCCCTTCCCCATGGGTTTCATTGTAATTTTTCTTGTTTAGATGGGTCAACTGTTTGGTTCATCTTGTACTTGAGTTTTACTGTAATCTTTGGATATTTCATTTATCAATGAAATGGTTTCTTATCCCAAAAAAAAAAAAGAAAAGAAAAGGTCTCAATCTTAGTTGCAATGGGCAAATGCAGTTAAAGGTATTCTCGTGGAGATTTTGTTTGAAAGAAATCCAACGTGTTTTTCATGATAAGTCTCTTCATTGGTTTGAACAATTTGAGTTTGCTCAGAGCAAGGACTCTTCTTGGTGCTATCACTAAAGGGTTGTTTGGCACGCTAAGTTGAGTTCATATGTCTAGAGTTCATATGTTTGTGCTTTGGGTGTTTGGGTGTTGAGTTTATATGTCAGAGGTATCTGGTACAATTTTTTTACATAAATAATCTTTTTTATGATGATTATGTTCGTCTGGAAACATTTTTGTTCAATAATTCTATAAATTGCAGTTTATTTTATTGTTTTTTACGTACACATGTATTGTTGGGAGTTTTGGGAAATGGAATTTAGGGTTTACTTTTGGATCATGCATTTCTATTTTTTTAATTTAAGTAATCATTTTACAAATTTGCACATGTGATGTTTCTAGTTAAGTCATTTTTATTTTAACACTTTTAATAAAAACTTTTTTAAATAAAAACAGACTATTTTTTCTCAAATGTGTTTTTACATACAAGTTTGTTTGATTTCTTACATGATAAAAGTGATTTTACTAATGTTACATTGCAATAAAAAATTATTATAAAATACTATGAACTAATCAAAAAATGGGAAATTCAAGGTTTTGATGGAATTTACGTACTTTTGTGTCAACAAAATGTGCTTTTATTAACAATTTTGTGCATCAACTTAAATATAAACATTAATTGATGTTTTATATGTATTTTTAAATTAATAGTTATTTTTAAGTTTTAGATTAAGGTTTTAGTAATGGTTTTATGTCACGAGCATCAACAAAATAAAAAAAACCCATGTGTCAACAAAGCCCAAATTTGTAGTAGTCATAATTTAAAATAATGGTTGTCAAAGTTGGTGGAGTGCCCGATGTTGTTGGAGGTGGTCGGAGTTGGCCGTTAACAATGGTGGTTGGAAGTTGTTGGATTTGGCCGCAGGCGATGGTCGCCGGAGTTGGCTATCAAAGGTGGTAGTCGGAGTTGGACATCAGAGATGGTTGCCAAAGTTGGCTGTCGAAGGTGGTCACCAAAGTTGGACATCGGAGGTGGTCGCTGGAGTTGGTCGTCATAGGTGGCTATCAGAGTTGGCCATCGAAGCTAATCATCGGAGTTTGGCCGTTGAAGGTGGTTAACGGAGTTGGTCGTCGGAGGTGGTCGCCAGAGTTGAGCAACGAGGCATCAGTGGTGATGAAGGTTAAGTGCACTGTTCGTGGACATGGTATAAAATGTCGGTGACATACGAAGTTGGCCTCCTAAACATTGAGTTGAGTTCATATCTCAACTCATTTCATCTCATCTCCTCACCCCAAACACCCCTTAAGTCTATTGCAGAACTCCCTATTCAAGATATTTGTTTAAATTGGAATGCTTAAGTTTTTCCTACATAGTCTTTTGTATTTTGGTAGAAGGATTGCTTTTTGTCATCTTATTATTATCTTTGTATTTTGAACATTAGCCTCTTTTCATCATATCGATGAAAAGTTTGTTTTCTTTTCCAAAAAAAAACCATGCTCCTAATAGTTATCATAATAAAATTAGTTCTTATTAAAATAGGAAAGAAAATACGGAAAGCACTAGAATCAGCACAAATTTGCACCAAAAGCAAAATTTTGTCCCTATTTTAAATCCATATGTCCGTGTTCCAAATTTGGTCACAACGTATTGCATGTAGAGGAGTGTCTAAGAATTTAGACCATATCCTCTTGTCATTTTTCTCATTTGAACTTGAATCATTTTTGGAGGGTTGGCATTTGTTTGATACGGCATAAAGATTATTGTTCTATGATGGACGAGGTTTTGATGCATCCTCCCGCTTTTAATTGTAAAGTTCTCTAGCATGCTTTAATTATTGTTATTTTTTGAGGCATGTGTCTCAAGGGAAATGGTAGGACTGTGAAAGGGCAAAGAGGTCTTCAAAGAGGAGGGTTTTCAGTTAAAGGGGTGGAGAGATCTTGAGAAGATGTTGGGTCTTTGGTAAGATGTTGGAGATCTCAAGAAGTTGTTGGGTCTCTCTCTTACAATACATCAATTCAGCTAGTGTCGTATTTGGATTATAACATGAGCTATAGGTGTAACAGCACAATCATATTTTCCATTTATCTGAACAATCTAATATTAGAGGTATTAAAATATACTTTTCTATTCCGTACAGGACATGCCATGCCATGAAGAATGCAATACACATCTTACATAGAAAAGTTTTTGGTCACAATAAAGCTTACCTCAAAGCACCAATCATTTGGATGTTCGTACGTGTCATTTCAGCTTTTGTACTTTTAATTCTCAAGCTTCGAACAACCTCAGTTGTTGCCTTCGCCAATAGATCGTCTGACAAGCTTGAAGCAAGAGA
This sequence comes from Citrullus mucosospermus, assembly GCA_030954485.1. Classification (NCBI taxonomy): domain Eukaryota; kingdom Viridiplantae; phylum Streptophyta; class Magnoliopsida; order Cucurbitales; family Cucurbitaceae; genus Citrullus; species Citrullus mucosospermus. The sequence continues at coordinate 10,067,665 of CM062064.1, read as the reverse complement.
GGCTGGAGGAAATAAAATCATTAATTCAACAAACTTCTACTAGCAATTCAAAAGTTAAACAAGTACAATAGATCATATATTAATGTATTCTTTACAATACATGTTGTGGTTTATATAATATATTATCGAAAGCTCTTTTTTAGGTTTAACAACATATGAGATGGAGATTCAAACCTCGAACCTCTTGGTCGAGGGTATATGTCGAAACCAAGCCAACTATGCTCAAGTTGTCATAGCTGGTCAGGACTTAAACTGATTGATCACCATCGTGCTATGTACCACATGACTCAAAAATACAAAATAAAACCTACCAAACTCTAAATCCCACCTTTACTTTTTTTTTTTCAATGAAAACTTGACTTTAATTGAGAAAAATGAAAGAATACACAAGCATACCAAAAAAAAAGAAAAGAGACAAACAACAAAAGGACTCAATCAGGAGAAATAAGACCTCGCGAATAATTACTAAAACCCCTAGAAATGACCAATCTAATAAGGGACACAAAACGTTGTTATAAGAACTCTCTCACCTTCTGAGGATTATGTTGCACCATCACTATATCATTTACATATGAAACCATTAACAAATCCCATCCCAGGCACTAAGGTATCACAACTGAGACCTACGATTCTGAGACCTAAGATTCTGAGTAGTCATATAAAGGCACCCAGCATTCAGCAGTAAATGTTTTTCAATGCAATCCACAAATTGCTTCGCACAAGCAATATTCACCTCACCTTACATTACAAAAAATTTGAAATAACTTATGTGGATTCCAAAAAAATTGAAATTAAAAATAATAATAATAACCTATTTATACAAACTGGTGTAGGTTTTTTTAATTAAAAGAAAAGCTTTTTTTTATAAGAAACAATTTTTTAATCTATAGAACTTACTAAAAAAAGGAGGTGAGAAAAACGACCCAATTCAAAGGAATTACAATAAACATCTCCAATCGGTCAAAAGAGAAGATAAGCCATGGGAAGAAAAATGGAGATTCAGTTTACACTAAAAGATAAAGAATGGAAAATTACACTATCAAGGAAAATCGGGTAGGTTCTTTCCTTTGAATTAGAGTCCATAGATTTCTTTCTAACCAAACAAACCACAAAAAAGCACGAACATGATTCATCCAAAAGATTTCTTTCATCTCCTTGAAACAATAGCCCAAGAGGAGGACTGAGAAGATTGTAGGGATCGCTAGGTAAAACCTCGACAACTAAAAACAGCCTTCATGCCATTCCAGATTTCTCTGACAAATGGACATTAACAAATATAGGTAATTGGAACTTTGAATCTTATTTGCAAAGGATACATCTATTAGGTGACAAAGCCATGTAAAAGGAAGCCGTCATTGAAGATTGTCCTGAATGCTGATTGCCCTGTGAGCTAGCTCCCCAACGAAGAATTTGATCTTCATTTGATAAATTAGAAAGAGCCAATTATAAGAATAAATTGTTTTTTTTTTAAACAGAAACTGAACTTTTCATTGTAAGAATAAATTAGAAAGACAGAGTTATGAAATTCACTCCCTCATGCAAAATCAAGAGTGAAATAACACCCACCAAAAGCTATGGAACTTAGTTCCACATGTCGTGAATCAAAAATAGGGAAATCCCCAAAATTTCTAGAAATGAAGACCCAGTCCCTGCCCTCCCCCAAGAATCCAAAAAAACTATGGTGGAGATCTAGAATCAGTTCTGTCAAGCCCACATTAACCTACTAAAGACATCCACCACTAGGAGAAAGAGGAAAGGTAACAATGAATCTCCTTATCTCAGACCCCTCATACCAATACCCCCAGTCCTCCAGTTGACAAAATAGAAAATTTTACCGGTCTAACACAATTCCACATCCAAGTTCTCCACTTAAGCCCAAAACCCTTCTTCCCCAAAACTCTATAGAAACAGTTTCAATCAACGTGATCATAAGCTTTCTCAATGTCGATCTTAAAGATAACCCCTCCTCTTTCCTCTCTTTGTAGACCTTAAATTCCCAACCAGACTAAACAGCATCACATTTGAAGGTGGATGACATCGTCCTTGCCATCAAGCCCTCTCACAATGTTACCAATTTGATGGAACCAAGCATCAAAGGAAAACATCTCCAAGAATCCTCAAAGGAATGTCTATTATGAATGAAAAGGTAAATGAACAACAAAAGATTGACCCTTTACATACAGGAGACTAATGAGTTAACCTACAACCTACTAACTAAAACAATTAGCCCTTCAAATGAAAATCACAAGATAATTACTAACTACTCTACATCCAAAAAAAAAACTACTCTACATCAAAATCACAAAAAACAGCAACAAGAAATTAAAAAGAAACTTGGAACAGAATGAATGCATTGATCATTGAAGTCTTACCAATACACGACACAGTCTTCTTTCTAACACTGGCTTGATTGGAACCCAACTGGGACAATAATGCACTTAACAGAAGCTCGTGATCATTTGCCATGAGGTTTCCAAATTTGTGGAGAACATCACATAAAATATCAAGAGACTCACATTTTATCTCTGTGCTCATTCCCTGCATAACAACATATGCAAATCTATCAGCCCAAACTTAAACTTTTATTGCTTAGCACAGTAAAATAATAAAGAAATATTAAATTTAGAAATATTCTTCAGTAGACAAAATCAGAAGCAAATTAACTTGTAGGCCATTTGTAGAAAGTGATTTTCAGGTCTATTCATTTATGCAAAAAGAATTATGCTTTATTTGCCATAGATCTTGTGGGTTCAGATGATCAGAGTATTCCCTTGGAGCCTTTGGATGGAGAAGAACAAGAGGACTTTCAACAAAAAAGATGTCTTCTCATCATAGATTTTCCGACAAAGCAGGGAACAAGAATACTACTATAAATTAATGACTAGTGTTATTAACATTCTTTCTTTTACAGAAAACTAAAAAACTCATTAAAACGAAATTTAAAGAGAAGCTCTCCACAAAGGCTAAAGCACAAATTAGGAAAGAAAGTAATTTTTTAAAGAGGAAACAGATCATTTCATTCATGAAAAATAGAGAACAATTGGAGGAAGGGGAAAAAAAAGCCTAGAAAAAGTAGACTGGAAAAAAGCGGAAAATAAAATAAATACAGAAATATGTTTATAAAACAAAGATCACAGACAGCAACACCCTACAAGAAAACCTCCCAATTGAAACAAATATCCTGCAAAAAAGCGTGAGAGACTTTAATCTTGATGACTTCAAAACGATCTGACCAAGAAAAGAATGTCCTCAAAAATCCGTTGATTTCTTTTTCCGTTTCTTTTTACTTTTTTTTTCCCAAGAGGAAACAAAAATTTTCATTGAAATAATGAAAAGAGACTAATGCTCACAAAACCAAAATTCTTTGATTTCTTTCAAAAAATTGTCAAAAATAACCCTTAGATGTTTTCGTCTTCCATAACTAGCACCCTTTTGGAGAACTCATTAGAATAGTCTTTCTTGGTCCTTCCTGGCCAAGATCGACTCCGAGATTTGAATAAAACTTGTTTTTTTCCATTGTACATCCAAACTATCAATTTTTTGGGCTTTCTCAATAGAATCTCAGCCAAGACGATTGAGATTGTATGTAACCTTTCCCAAATTTTACTTGATCTTTCCAAATCTTCTTCAAAGTTCCAAATATTATGCCCAATTTATGTTTCCACAGCAAGAATTTCTCATTGTTCCCCCTTCCAGCAATTGTGTGGTGGTCTATGAAAGAAAATCATATCTCAAGTTGATCATTGTGTGGCTTCTACTTTGGAAGAGAAGTTAGATTTTGGAAAAGATTACATAAGATTTAGAAAAGATTACATACAATCTCGATATTCATATTGGCCGAGATTTCACCGAGAAAGCCTAAGAAAACAATGGTTTGGATGTGCGATAAAAAGAAGTTAAATGTATATCCAAATCTCAAGGTCGATCTCGATCGGGAAGGCCTAAGAAAAACAATTATAATGAATTGCCAAAAAGGGTCTAATTGTGAAAGATGAAAACCTTTTTGGGGATATTTCTGACAATTTCTCATTTCTTTCCAACCAAATATCCAAACAAATGGCCTTAGAAGCATTTAAACAGAGAAGCTTAGCTTCAATTGGCAAAGACTAAAACCTAAGAAGCTAATAAATGTTGCCACAAAAGCTAACAAAATATATTCCCATCAGCCAACTCTAACTACTGAAACTAAATCTATAAAAAATTGATGTCAAAAGAATGCTCAACAGTTTCAAATTCTTCAAGCTTGAACACTATGAATTGAATTAAATGACTGTTTCAGACACTCACCGCAGTAGTGATCCCCTTTATCAATTGGGGTGATAGAGAGATGAGAATAGATTGAGCAAGAGATGGAACAGAAACTTCAGCTACGACTGTCTTCAAGGCTATGCTGGCAACATCACGGTGCTGGTCTTTTCCATTGAGCAATTTGTCACAAAGTTTATTTGTCATCTCCACGACCCGTGTTTCACTAACTTTCTTCACTAATGGAGCAAGGCTGAAATTTGAATTGACAAAAGGGATTAAAAGAAAGGGTTAAGAATTATAATACCATGTCAATACTCTTATTAACTTGACCAATTCTATCTCTCCATCCTTTCTTTTCACATACATTCATACTGTCTTAAGAACAGGATCCTCTTGAAGAAAAAGACAGTCTACAAGATCACAAAGAAATAATCATCTATTGGAATTGCCATTGCGTGGTAAGCAACGAGCATTGAGGCCAATGGCCAGCAGGGAGAAAACATAAAAGTCCTACGTACCATTTCACAGCCAGCCCAGAAACATCACCAGCTGCATCATCAAGTTGTTGTATGATGATGTTCGACAGTTTAATCTCCAGGTCAGTATCAGCTTTAAAAGTCTCTTTGTTTAACTCGTTTAATAGATCAGATGTTGCCATGTATCTGTAATCTTTATCTTTGCCTGTCATCTAATGAAACACAAGTGCAAGTCAAACCTATTAGAAGTTCGCTTAATGAAACAAACCATAAGCATCCGAAATTGGGCAGCAAAATATCAGTGAAGAAAGAATGTAATAGATATAGATTATAAGTATAACTGCTCGTGCAATCCGGTAAAATAATACCTTCTCCAGGATACCCGTCATCGCTAAATTCGCCATTGGTAAGCTGTTTGTTTAGGCCTAAGAGAATGCCGCTAGCCTTAAATTTAGAATGTGAATGATCTGAGAAGTCACAACATAGAAAACAGAAAACAAAGAAAGAGAAAATGTATTTGTTAATCAGTCATAGATTCTCCCCAATGAAACTGGCATCATTAAACGACCTCGAGAAAGTAATCTCCGAAATGACAGTGCACGTAAAGAAAGAAACCCTAAAACACAAAAGCAGACCGCAACCTCATCGCACGTATGCTTAAGAAAATAGGATGGAATGCAAGAAGGAAAACCCTAACAGTAAAAGCAATAACAGAGCAATAGAAACTACAGCAATGGCGGCTCATACATCAACAGGGATCGAAATGGAGGGGATTCAAAGATGGAAAACAAAAATCCAACCATAGCACTGGGGAATGGAGGAGCCAATAATGGAAAAGGAAAGAACTGACCTGCGAAGAAGAGCACCCGTTGCAGCGGGGCGAAGCAGTTGCGGTAGCTCACTGTCGGAACTTCACGAGTCAGGTGTGTTGTGTGAGTGCAGATCAGACGAAAGCATCTGAGTAAGAGACTGGCCTATGTATGTATGTTTATTTTTTTTTTTTTTTTTTTTTTTTAAGGGAAACCTTTGTCTTCTCTTTTAATTTTAAAGGTAATTGTGAGAAATAGAATAATAAGTTTTGGATTATTCAGAATTACGAAAGAAAGTCTTTTTAAATTTTGTGTAAATTTAAAAAATTATTTTGTAATTTTATTTAAATGATTTTTAATTTCAAAATTGGATTGAACAATATATATAGACAGAATAATTTTTTTAAAATAATGTTATTCATAAATATTAACAAAAATAGGGTGGGAGGGTAACAAATTGCAAAAATGGGGTTGTTAAGTCGTAGACCCAATATAGGATTATGGTTGAAATCGTGGACCTTGTCCACGATTTTCTTGCTATGCGCATGCCTCTGCCACGTTGACAACACTGACCGCTGACTGTTGTTAACATTGTACTAGTACCATACTCGTGGACCCCATCCACGACTTCCCTCCCCTATTTCCTCCCTTCCTCCTAACGTTTGCTGCCGCCTTTATTTCTCTCTTCAATCTTCCTTTCAACCTCCCTTCAGTCGCCTGTCGCCGTCCACCAACCGCTAACCATTCTCCGTCGTCTGTTGCCACTACCCCTATTGTCCACCATCTGCTGCCATATAGGTATGTATACACTTTTTTTTCCAATTATATGGTAAATATGCACTAATTATATGGTGAATATCCATAGTTTTTATGTTTTGTTTTGCATGGATGAATGGACTTGTATATGTAGAATTTGTTTCTACCAAATAGCTTGATCATTAGTTTTGATTGTTATTTGGAGTTTATTATTATAGGAATATTTATTCACAGAAATGTGGTGGGAAACTATTGATAATTTTGGGTAGTGAACTCGTGGATCGGGTCCACGAGTTTTATTTACCATTGTTGTAGTTGGACTAATGTTGGATTGGGCTGTATGGTTTAGTTTTTTTTTGAAAATTTGGACCAATATTTAAAAAATAGTAATTTTTTAAACTGATATTGGGCTGTTAGTTTGAACTTCAAATTTGGACTAATATTTTTTAACCTTTACAGTTGTAAACAAATTTAAATATGTTATTTCGTCCCAAAGATTTAGTTATTCTTGAACTTGAAAATTAGGGATAGAGACATTGATGTAGAAATTGATGAATTGTTTGGAGAAGAAAGAAATATAGAAAATGAAAATGAGTTGGTTCCATCAAAGATATTTACATAGATAGAATGGGAAATTACTAATTCAGTTTGTGAACAAGAATCAACATTAAAGGAAAGGGGAAGATGTGTAGATAACTCTAGCATAATACAAAAAAGAATGTTATTTGACACGAAAGAAGACCTACAAATGGCAGTAAAAAAATATTGTGTGACTAAACACAATCAAATTTTTGTGGTAGAATTGAATCAAGATATTTGGTGTGTATGATGCAAACAGTGGAAAATGTAAAATAATACACCTATGAGACTCACCGGTGAAGGTTGTAGGTAGAGGTTGTGTACTTATTGGCGCAAAACTCATGGGATGTTTGAAATTACTAAACTTGGAGAGAATCATTCGGGTTTGTACACAAAATTGTCAGAAAACCATTCACAGCTTGACTCTAATGAGCATTGAAGTTCAAAATATGGTTAGAGTTTATCTTAGTGTGTTTGTGGCCTTATTACAAGAAGCAATTAAGAAAGAATATGGATATATGTCAATTATAGATGTGCGTGACAAGCAAAGAGAAGAGCTGTTATTGCAATTTTCGACGATTGGGAGAAATTATATTCAAAACTTCCGTATTGGTTGAGTGTTGTTATGCACTACAATCCTGAAACATGAGTAGATTGACATTTTCTTCTATCTAATGTGCTTGGTAAAACTATCTTTGGTCAAGTTTTTTGGTCATTTGGTCATTTAGTCTTGCAATTGAAGGTTTCAAGTATTGTACGCCATTAATTTAGATAGACGAAACCCGTCTTTATGGCAAGTATAAAAGAAAATTGTTGACCGTGCTGTCTTTAACTCAAATGGACATATATTTTCTCTTGCTTTTGCTATTGTTGAAGGAGAAAACAAATCTAGTTGGTCATGGTTTATGTGGGCAGAGTATGTTACTGACCAAGAAGGGATTTGCCTAATTTCTGATAGACATAGAGGCATCATTGCAGCAATTAACAACGAGAAAATTGATTGGGTTGAACCTAAAGCACCATCATTATTGTCTATGTCATTTTGCGAGTAATTTCAATACAAAATAAAAATCAAAGCAACTGAAAGATATGGTGTTTAAGGATGGAAATCAACACCACAGACGTAAATTCATCAAAAGCATGAAAGAATTAAAGAAATTGAACCCTGAGTGTCTTGAATATTTTTCTAATATCGATTTGGACAAATGGACACAATCACATGATAATGGGTATTTCTATGGGCAGATGACAACCAATGCAGTTGAATGTATGAATAGAGTATTCAAAAGAGCTAGAATGTACTCTGATCACGTCAATGGTTAGACTAACATTCTACCACACAATCCTATATTTTGAATGTCGTAGACAAGAAATAAGTGAAGCACTCGATCGTGGGACATCTACACAAAATATTCCATGAGAAAGCTTAGAAGGTGGGAAAAATGAGCATCTACACTGTTGTGGTTCTAACAGTGCTATATATGCAATTTTAATTTATCAAGTTTTCCTATTCTTCACCCAAGTATAAGCGAAAAATGAGGTTTTCTCGGTGAGTCTAAGGTCGAACACAGGGACTATGCAGATTCTAGAATTCTTTAGATTATCTAAGTTATACACGTAATAAGAAAATGGTGAGAAGTTATGCGTTTTAGTAAATAAAAAGCGATAAAAGTAAGCTAAATTGATGGAGTGGATAGGTATGCGACACAGCAAAGTGCAGCTAATGGAATTATATGAATGGTAAAAACAGGGCCAGGGTTGGTTATCATCTAATTTTAGAAACACATAGTGAGATCTATTTCATACCAACAACTTTGAACTACACCTCTCGGTTGACAACCACTATGCTTATATCTCTATAACGCATAGGAGAGTGTTAAGTACCAAGGTTATTTCTATGTTTAGAAACACTTCTTAGCCTTGTCAACTAAGTTCCAAAATCACTTACTCTCTCAAGCATTTGATTATTACTACTTATATCAATTAGCTAGATGGACATAGGCATCAAATTCAAGTACAATCGACAAGATGGAACAATAAAAACTATGGTTCTTAGTTAGATGATAACACAACCCACAACCCTCAAGAAAGTTAGTTACTCGTGGATGATAAACAACAAATGGAAAGTAATAAAAAATGGATAGCCATGGAAGTTGTATAGATTAATGAGTGGAACAAATGTCTTAGTAAATACAATCTCTTGTCAATATGCTAAAACACAAGTAATTAAGAAAAAGATAAAAAGCATGAAATAGTGTGTCTGCTCAATCTCTTAAGCTCACCAAGGTGGTAGCATGAATTCTGTTGTGAAGTGGTCGGTCGAAAGGAAGACTCTTTTCTCTCGAGCTATTTGTCTCCAGTTGTCTTCTGGAAAGAACTCTACTGTCACTTAGAAAATCTTCCGAGAGATTCAACAACCTTTTCAGCCTTCAGATCCACCCTTTTATAGATGTTGCGTTGCAATCGCTGACAAATTTGTATGATTAGAGGCAGAATTGTTGCCTTGCGTCTTTCTCGCATAATCACATGATTTACGGATCAATTCATATCCACCACTTTAGCCGCAGATCAAGCACATCAATCCTCGAAAATCTCTGAAGATTTCCATCTGATTTTCCACTGCCTTGCGTTTCTGATTGATAACGCATTCATAGGTTGCTTGCGTTCCTGCATCAAAACATGCGTTTTAGGTTCAAAAAGCTTCAAAACATTTATCTTCGTCAATTCACAAGAGTAAAACGCATAAGGAGATTTATCAATGGAATTTGACCCAAACTACCGCATGATTCTCCATTTAAACTCTATTTTTCTAAAAAAAAGACAATAATAACTTGTATTTCTACAAGTTATCATGCACATATAGTGACGTCAATCGACAGAGAAACACATAGTTTTGAAGTTCAAACTGGCATTAATATGGTTTCCCCCTATGAAGGCCAAAACACACAAGTTGTGTGCTTGAAAGATGAGACTTGTTCTCATAACAAGCGGCAGTCGTTCAAGATTCCACGCTCTCATGTAATTGCAATTTATAATTACATGCGTTTGACATATTTGCATCTAATTGTTGAATGCTATAAATTGTCTCATTTAAAGTTATGCTATAAAAGTCCCTTCCATCCAATCCAGCATCATGACTATTGGTAAGAGTTAACGGAAGTTCATCCGAATGCGAACTTATTAAGAGAGCATAGTAGACCCAAACCTCTGCGAATTCATAATGAGATAGATTGGCACGAGGCAAACACAAAAGTTTGATGTAGGATATGCAAGGGAAAAGGGCATAATAAGCGTATTTGTCCACTACGTAATTTAGGTGCTTCATCTTCAAGCCATTGACAGATTAGCATGATTTTGTTATGTAATGGACTATGTACTTGGGTTTTTGTACTGTAATATGCTCTGTTATTGCCATTGTAATGTAATGGACTTTGTACTTGAGTTTTAGTAATGTAATATACGTTGTTATTAAAATTTCAATGCAACATACTTTATTTTTGGAATGGTAATGTGATATACTTTATTATTGTGTCTCTGACTTTGTTATTGATTTGGTTTATTTTAATAGTGTTGATTATGGATCCTGGTCCATCTCACCTTATTTGACTATATCTACAAAATACTCACCGATCACAAACAATATGGGATAATGCATCTACTGTAGTGTTGGGTTGCTTGAAAAGAGAGGCAATTTCTCAACATACTATACCGTTTGATCTAGTATAATGTCTTATCTAAAACATACCAGTTTTTTTTTTGGAGTTGCAGAAATTGAATTTATACAATTAGACTGACACCTCATTATTGCTTTAGTAGAGCGATGGAGACTAGAGACCCACACATTTCATATTCCTAGGGGGGAATGCACCATTGTAATGTAACGGACATTGTGGTTCAATTTGGACTACAAGTGTATGGAGAACATGTGACTAGATCATTGCAATATGATTCGAAACAGGTTTGTAAGGATTATTTGAGCATTCGACCACTTGACTTGAAAGACTTAAGGTTGAGTATCCCGTGGTTAGTTTTTCAGTTTACAGAATTGTCCCTTGATGCTGGTGAGGTCAGTATACAAAGATATGCACGAGCATATATTATGCAGTTTATCGGAGGATTTCTATTCGCTGACAAGTCTAACACATTGGTGCACCTGATGTTTTTTCCACTATTGGCCAGTTTTGAGCGAGCTGGTAATTACTCGTGGTGTGGTGCCTGTCTTGCATGGCTTTACAGAAAATTATGCCCAGCTAGTCATGCACAAGCTTTAGAAATAACCGGCTCACTAATGCTACTTCAAGTATGGGCCTATGATAGATTTAACATTGTAGCACCACAAGTCTAATTACAACTTCCAGATCATTTTATGGAACGTCCACTCAGTGCCAGGAATTATTTTTTGTATATATTTATTCTCTTGTCAATATAAGTAGTAAAATATTTTAATTGTTTTATATCTATGTTAAAGAGAGAAAAGTGTGTGAGAATCGGAAAGTTTGAAAGGTTTTCTTTCGATTTCATCGGAAATCGCAGCGGTCGTTGTAAAGTTTAGAGAGAATGAAAGCGTAAACTCGAAAAAGGGCTGAAGAAGGGTTTATATAGGGTTTTAGTTGGGCGCGTGGGTTATCGGCTCGATGCATGACATTATAGCCGCATTAAATGGTCTGACACTAGTCGGCATCAGCCAGCGAACGAGCAGTTGGCTTTTCAAATTTTTGATCTGATCACTATCTTTCAAATCCCGCGATCTAACTAAATCATTTCAGATCCCCTCCCCCCAAGGTGTTGAGTTAATCGTGTCGCATTGTTCTAATGTCGACGCCTTGTGATTATCCGAGTTTCCTTAATACTTTGGAAAGAGTAATTTATTTTCATCAAAGAATGATATAGATAGCATCCGAACAAAAACTTTTCACGGAAAATAATAAAAAATAAGAGAACGCAAAGAAAAGAAAAGGACAAAAATAATGTGGAAAAAGTTAAAAATGCATAAAGAAATAAAAGCAGATAAAGTACAAAAATGAGGAAACGTCCTGGGATATATGTGATTGTTGTCAACGCAGGGCGTGTCCATCTTGTCCTCATTCTATCTTTTCCAGGTCAACGGCTACTTTGTCTCGTTCAAGGCATTCTCCATAATATGGTTTCACTCGTTGACCATTGATTTTGATGCCATCTTCATTCATTAGCCGTTGACCTGAGGAAAGATCTCTTTGATCACAAAAGGACCATACCATCTTGTTCGTAGTTTTCCTAGAAATAAACATAGTCTTGAGTTAAAAAGGAGGATCTTTTGACATACATGCAAAGATTTCTTACTAATGCGTTGATCGTGCCAACGCCTTGTTTGCTATTTGTAAATCTTTGCATTCTCGTAAGTTTGAAGTCTCCATTCCTCAAATTCATTCAGTTGAAGCTGATGCGCTTCTCCAGCTGCCTTCAAGTCTAGATTCAATTTCTTGACTGCCCACAATGCTTTGTGCTCTAACTCCAAGGGCAAGTGGCATGCCTTTCCAAAAACCAGGATATATGATAACATTCCGAGAGGCGTCTTGAATGCTGTCCGAGATGCCCATAAAGCCTCGTCTAATTTCGACGCCCAGTCCCTTTGAGAGGAGTTAACTACTTTTTCCAAAATAGTTTTCAACTTTCTATTTGGAAACTTTTGCATGTCCATTTGTTTGCAGGTGGTATGCAGTTGCCATCCTATGATGTACATTGTATTTGATTAGCATCTTGGAAATAATTTTATTGATGAAATGCGTACCTTCGTCGCTAATCAGGGCTCTCGGTGTTCCAAATCTGGTGAAAATATTCTTCTGAAGAAAATTTGAGACTGTCACCGCATCGTTCTTAGCACAAGAAATTGCTTCGACCCATTTTGATACATAATCCACAGCTACTAGTATGTAGTTGTGGTCGTTTGATGGTGGAAATAGGCCCATAAAATCAATATCTCATACGTCAAAGAGCTCGACTTCTAAGATAGATGTCAGTGGCATTTAGTTTCGACTCGAGATATTTCCGGTACGTTGACATTTATTGCACCTGATTGCAAAGTCCCTGACGTCTCTGAAGAGAGTTGGCCAGAAATATCTGATCTATAAGACCTTGGCTGTAGTCAGCTGTCCTCCAAAATATCCTCCATAGGGGGAGTCGTGACATTGAGATAAGATGCATTGATGCGAAGTCTCTGAGATGCAGAGTCTGAAAATGTGATTCGGCCCCCTTTTGTAGAGTTGGGGCTCGTCCTAATAATAAAACTTTGCATCATGCATGAACTTCTTTTTCTGCTATGCATTGAAATCTTCAGGGAATTGCTTGCATACCAGGAAGTTGACAATATTTGCATACCATGGAATAGATTCAGTGACTTTGAGTACATCTTTGTCTGGAAAACTTGCGTTAACATCCAGCTGTTTTCGATCGTGTTCCATATTCTCAAGTCTGGAAAGATGATCTGCTACGTTGTTCTTTGTACCTTTTCGACCAACTATTTCTGCGTTGAACTCTTGAAGAAGCAGAATCCATCGAATGAGCCTTGACTTAGCATCTTTCTTAGTCATCAAGTATCGGATGGCTGAGTGGTCAGTGTGAATGATGAATTTTGACCCTAGAAGATATGCTCTGAATTTTTCAACAACAAACACTATTGCCAGCAACTCTCTCTATAGTGGTATAATTCTCTTGGGCTTTGTTGAAAGTTTTGTTGGCGTAGGCTATAGGATGCAACATTCCATTTATGCATTGAACCAACGCAGCTCCCATCGCGTAGTCGCTAGCATCGCACATTAGTTTGAATGGTTGCGACCAGTCTGGGCCGATTAAAATTGGTGCTGACATCAGTGCTACTTTCAGAGTCTCAAATGCCATGCGACATTTTTCATCAAAGACATAGGGTCGATTTTGCTCCAACAATGAGCTTAAAGGGCGTGCAATTTTGGAAAAATCCGCATGCCCTAAGAAGCTGCAAAGTGTCTTTACATTTCTAGGAGGCGGTAGCTTCTCCACGGCTTCAATTTTGGCCTGATTGACTTCTAGGCCCTTCTTGGATACTTTGTGACCAAGGACTATCCCTTCATTCACCATGAAATGACATTTTTTCCAATTTAGCACTAAGTTGTTGTCCTCGTATCTTTTCAATACTTTCTCCAAATTGGTTAGACAAGCGTCAAACAAATTTTCGAAGACTGAAAAATCGTCCATGAATATCTCCACTGATTCTTCTAAAAATTCAGAGAAGATCACCATCATACACCGTTGAAAGGTGCTTGGGGTGTTACATAGTCCAAACAGCATGCATCGAAATGCGAATGTACCATAAGGACATGTAAATGTTGTCTTCTCCTAGTCTTCTGGAGCAATCATGATCTGATTATAGCCTGATCCAAGAAGCAGATGAACTCATTCCCTACAAGTCTATCTAACATTTGGTTAATAAAAAGGTAATGGGAAATGGTTCTTCTTTGTCGCCGTTTTAAGTTTCCTGTAGTACATGCAAATTCTCCACCTCGTGACAGTGCGGGTGAGGATTAACTCATTGTTTTTGTTTGGGACTACAGTAATACCTCCTTTCTTTGGGACACATTGCACATGACTCACCAATTTGCTATCAAAGATGGGAAAGATAACGCCTACGTCCAATCATTTAAGCACCTCTTTCTTGACAACTTCTTTCATTGATGGATTAAGTCGTCTTTGGGGCTCTATAGATCCTTCTTTTCCTTCTTCTAGACGAATCTTATGCATGCAATATGTGGGGCTTATCCATCTGATATCAACTAGCATCCATCCAACAGCTCGGATGTGCTTTTTAAGAATATTCAATAAGGTTGATTCTTGATTAGAGGATAACACAAATGAAATAATGATTGGAAGAGTGTTACCCTCTTCTAAGTATGCATACTTCAGGTGGATTGGTAACACTTTCAACTCGAGCTTTGCCGCTTTTTCCAGAGATGGTTTTGCTCGTTTGTTGGTCTGATTAGGTGTCAAAGATTCAAAAGCAAAATGGACTAAAGCATATCATTGTTCAAGTTGCTGTGCGTCCGAATTTGTAATAACTTCGTAACTCTCTTCTTCAAGCTTTATCTGAGTGAATTCATCCTCTGTGTCGAGACTTGGGCAGGTCTCCTGCTCCCTTGGATACTTCAACGCCTTAAAAATGTTGAAAATCACTTTTTGTCCATTAACTCTCATAATAATCTCTCCCTTGTGAACGTCAATGAGGGTACGACTCGTTGATAGAAACGGGCGTCCAAGTATGATTGGGACATCCTTATTTGCTTCATAATCCAGGATTATGAAGTCTGCGGGGAGGATAAATCTATCTACTTTCACCAATATGTCCTCAATCTTCCCTTTAGGATGCACCATGGATCAATCCACCAATTGTAAAGTAACTGTTGTTGGCTGCGATGCAATCCCTAATTTCTTGAATACTGACAAGGGCATAAGGTTAATGCTAACCCCCAAGTCACACAACGCTTTACCTATGTAAGTTTCTCCAATGGAGCAAGGAATGGTGAAGTTCCCCGAGTCTTTCATCTTCGTGGGGATGCGTTGGCAGACCATAGCACTACATTCTTGCGTCAAAGCTATGGTCTCATATTTGCCCATTCCTCTCTTTTTCGACAATATATCCTTGAGGAATTTAGCATAGGTGGGCATTTGCTCCAACGCTTCCACCAATGGGATGTTAATGTGCAACTATTTTAGTACATCTAGGAAACGTTTGAACTGCCCCTCATTATTTTTCTTCTTCCTTAACCTCTGTGGGTAAAGAGGCATTTGAAGCTTGGCTCACACGCTTGTTGATGCAACTTTTTCGGATAAAATTATCTGTGTATTAGCTTGTTTTTCCTATGTTCCGTTGTCATATTCAGCTATAGAGTTGGAAAGAGGTTGTATTGTTGGTTGAGAGTTGTCTGATTGGTCGGGAGGATTCACAATCTTATTGGTCGGAGTTTTCTTCCCTGGGGGGGAAGTTCATTCATGAGTCTTCCATAACGCAATGTCACAGCTTGACACTATTCTTTTTCTGAACTACTCGCACAGTTTGAGGCTTCAATGTTGCTCGGAAGAGAGCCTTTTTGCCGCGTTTTCAATTCTCTAGTGATTTGGCCCAGCTGAAGCTCCAAATTTCTTATGGACGACGCCTGGGTTTGCATCAAAGTGTTGTTTTTCTGCATATATTCTTTCAGAAGAGCTTCCATAGACGAGGATGGACTAGGCGGTGGTTGATGTGGTTGTGGTTGATTTTGCCTCTCATGTCCATGGTGAAATCCAGATGTTTCACCCTTGTTGTGCATTGGAGCAACTTGCTGCTCAGGCTGGTTGTTACCACCCCATGAGAAATTGGGATGATTTCTCCAGCCGAAATTGTAAGTGTTGAAATACGGGTTGTTTCTTATGAAGCATACAAATTGAGGATTATGTGGACATACCTTATACGCATGAGGCTCCCCGCATCCAATGGATCCCGCAGCGTTCATTTGATTCACTGCATTTACTTGTCCGCACCTTCTACATTTGACTAATTTATGGTCATGGTTTGCAACAGGTTAGTCATGGCGGCAACTTGGGCATGCAATGCAACAACACTATTATTTTTTTGATGTTCCTAATGCATTGTTTTGCCGTCGACCTGATCGACTATAGCTATGGTCTTCCCAATCTTCATGATTTCTTGATATTCTATCTAGATTGTCCTTAGCCTTAGTGTAAGTTTTATCAAGTAATCCTCCAGCTGCGGCAACATTTGCAGCTGTTTGAGATGCTTTAGTCAATCCATCGTAGAATATTTTCATTTGCACACGGTCGGAAAGCCATTGTACGGACAGTTTCTCACCAGCCGTTTAAATCTAGCCCAAGCATCGCTCAGGGTTTCTTTGTCTTTCTGCTGGAAGTTGGCTATATCTCTTCTTCTTTGATCATTCTCCATTGGTGGGAAGAATTTCTTCATGAATTTCTCTATCATTTGGTTCCAGGTGGTAATCTCACCTGGTTCCAAAGAGTAGGCCCACTGTCTTGCCTCATCTCTAAGGGAGAATGGGAACAACATAAACCAAATCTCATTAGCAGTTATGTTCGGAATGACGAATTTGTTGCAGATTTCTGTGAAGCTTTTCAAGTGAGCGTTCGGGTCTTCACCAGGTGATCCGCCAAATTGCCTCGATGTTTGGAGCATCTACAGCATAATCGATTTCATCTTGAACCTCGAACCCTAAAACTCAGGTCGCATTATTCTAGGTGAAAAGTCATACAAAATTGGTGACGCATAGTCCCTGATCGGATGGTTCCAATCATGCGCTAATAAAATGGGATGAGTTTGTTGTTCAGTTTGTATATGGGCTTGAAGTTGCGCCTGGGCTAACACATTGTTCATTACTTCATCGTCTCGTTCAACGCTAGCTCCATTGTTGATGACTCTCAAAGGCAGATTGGTGTTGTTCGCTTGATTTTCCATTTTCCTTTCCTGATATAATTGTCTCTGCCTTTGATGAGTCTTGCTTCTTTTCCAAAAAGTTCTCTTGATCTCAGGGTCAGAAATGAATGAAGGCTGTTTTTCCTTGCTCATAAACTGTTAGATACGTCTTCGGCAAAATGCTTTGTACGACCCAAGATAGAGATTTTCTGCATAGACTAAGAAATAATTTCAAAACCTAAATTATTATTTCAAATTCCCCGGCAATGGTGCCAAAAACATGTTGGATTATTCTTTGGTGTGTTCATTTTAGTACAAAGTATGCGTCGAGAATTACTCAAATATGTTCATTAGTCAGCAAGTTTTCCTATAAAAATCCAAGTGTAAGCTTCTATAGGTTTTCTGGTGAGTTTAGGGTCGAACGCAGGGATTTGTGATAAATTAAGCGTTGAGACTAAATATATAATCTATGCAGTGACTGTACAAGTATTATGTCCAATGAGTTTTATGTGTATAATTCTATACATATAGAATAAATACAATTTCCTACAATTAACATGGTGAGGTGGTCGTCGAGAATGTTAGTCAAATGTCATTTACAATTAGATAACATGCGTTGAGTATGATGATAGAACCATACGATATAATAGAGTTAACGCAACAGCTAGTCATTATTTAAGCATATCTAAGTGTATTTACATACCTACAAACTTTGGGTTTGAGAATCCATCTTTCAATGTTTCGACGCCAAATTAATCTTATCTTTAAGACGCATGGTCAATTTATTTTCGCAAAAGATGAACTACATCTCTGAAACTCATCTAGTCTTGATAAATGCTAAAGATTAACCATCTACTCTCTCAAGCTAGACAGTTGTGCTTGTTTAAACTTGTTTGTTCGACAACTCTGTGCAAGCTAATGATATGCATTAATCAAGATGTAAACATACTTAATATTGCTTAAGAAAAACTAACTTCTAACATCTAACTCGTTCAACATACAAGCAAACATGGTGTAGAGTATTAAATATGGAAATGAGTGGAAGATAATTGTCAATCAAACTTATATTAAGTAAATAAACCATTCTCTCGAATGTCATTAACTAGAACATAAGTAAAAAGGATGGAAATGAAGAAAGAACAAAAATGGAAGACATCAAACCACCACTGGCAATGTTTTGCTTCATGGAGGCTTGAGATAGTTGCTATCTGATACATAAATGGCATAAGATGAAGGTTCTCACTCATTGGGAGATGACTCTGAAAATTCTCAGAATTCTTCTCACAAAAGAGCTTGAAATGGAGGCTGGTTATGGTGAGGGAGAATTTGTGTGGAGCTTTCGCCTCTTGAACTTGTTTTTCTCTCTCTTTGAATTGAGAAGCGTTGAGCTATTTATAGATGTCGAAAAAGTGAACTCATGATGATCTGACACCTTCGCATTAAATTCCATGCCTTGCTGCGCAGATTTTTCAAATTGTGCAGCCCATTGGTTCTGTCAGACTCTGATAACGTGAAATCTGTTTGCATATTGACATGACAGTTACCGCCCAGGTGTTTGTATCTGCTTTTTCTCCTCAACGCATGGTCTTGACGCATGAGTTTTAACTTTTTTGGTTCTCGTAGCAGCTTCCTCTCTGGTTCTTGGGTTATTTGTGCTTCTTTTCTACTTAATCCTATGTTAAGAACAGAAAAACTCATATTTTCTCAAGTATATTCTTTTGTAAATGATGTTAACACATAGTAATACATATTACACAATTCAACTGCCAAAATCATGCGTTTAGCCCTAAAGTTACTCTAATTATTCCAAATAGTAAATATAATAACTTGTATTTCTACAAGTTATCAACTACTAGAAAAAATCATTTTCCTTTTCCTTTTATAGATCAAATGCTAGATAGACTTGCAGGTTATTCTCACTATTGCTTTCTAGATGGATATTCTGGGTACAATCAAATTGTTATTGCTCTTGAGGATCAAGAAAATACCACATTTACTTGTCCCTATGGGACATTTGCTTTTAGGAGAATGTCTTTTGATTTGTGTAATGCCCCTGCTACTTTCCAACGTTGTATGATATCTATTTTTCAGGGGCCCATTAAAGACATAATGGAAGTTTTTATGGATGATTTTTTTGTTTTTGGGTCTTCAATTGATTCTTGTCTTGCTAATCTTACACGTGTTTTGCAGAGGTGCCAAGATGCTAACCTTGTGTTGAATTGGGAGAAATGCCTCTTCATGGTCAAGGAGGGCATTGTTATTGGGCACAAAGTTTCAGAGAGAGGATTGGAGGTGGATAGGGCTAAAATCATCGCCATTGAACAATTGCCACCCCCCATTAATGTGAATGGAGTTAAAAGCTTCCTAGGGCATGTAGGGTTCTACAGGAGATTCATTAAGGATTTTTCTAAAATTGCAAAGCCCTTGAGTTACTTGTTAGAAAAGGAACCAAAATTTGCATTTGATGATGCATCTACTAGCTTTTAATACTTTGAAAGAAAAATTGATTTCTGCACCAATCATTGTTGTACCTGAATGGAGTCAGTCTATTGAGATAATGTGTGATGCTAGTGATTATGCCTTAGGAGTTGTTTTAAGTCAACTAAGAGATAACATGTTTAGGGCAATTTACTATGCTAGTAGGACTCTTGATAGTACTCCATAAAAATATACTACTACTGAAAAAAGAACTTCTAGCTGTTGTGTTTGCCCTTGATAAATTTAAATCATACTTGCTTGGCTCTAAAATTATAGTGCATATTGACCATGTTGCAGGAATTTCGTCTTGATATCAAAGATAGAAAATGATGTAAAAATGTGGTTGAAGACTATCTATCTAGGATTGAGAATAGGAATGCTAACTCATGCCTCCTGATTGTTAAGATGTTCCCTGATGAACAACGGTTTGCTGTCATAGTTAACTATCTTGTAAGAGGATATTTGCCACCTGACATAAACACTCAACAAAGGAAGTGATTTCTACATAATGTCAAATCTTACCATTGGGAGAACCCACTTCTATATAAAGTTTGTGCTGATAGTATGATAAGGAAGTGTGTGCCTCAAGAAGAGGTGGTAAGTATTCTAAACTCATGCCATGCCTCCTCCTATGGAGGTCACTTTGGACCCACTAGAACTGCATTTAAGGTACTTCAGTCAGGTTTTTATTGGCCTTCTCTTTTTAAGGACTGTTATACTTTTGTAAAATCATGTGATAGATGCCAACGTATTGACAATATTTCTAGACATCATGAGGTTCCCATGA
Source organism: Citrullus mucosospermus (assembly GCA_030954485.1). Taxonomy (NCBI): domain Eukaryota; kingdom Viridiplantae; phylum Streptophyta; class Magnoliopsida; order Cucurbitales; family Cucurbitaceae; genus Citrullus; species Citrullus mucosospermus. The sequence goes on along the minus strand of CM062064.1, from coordinate 10,047,106 downwards.
AACCTATCTTAGAGGTGGAGCTTTTTGATGTCTGAGGTATTGACTTTATGGGGCCTTTTCCTATGTCTTTTGATGGGCATTTATATATTATAATTGCAGTGATTATGTATCTAAGTGGGTAGAAGCCATAGATACAAGACCAATGATGCTCACACTGTTTTAAAATTCTTGCATAAGAACATATTTACACGTTTTGGCACACCTAGAGCAATTATTAATGATGAGGGTTCTCACTTTTGTAATAAATTGTTTGAATCCATGATGCAAAAGTATGGTGTTAATCAGAAAATTGCCACAACTTATCATCCTCAAACTAATGGCCTTATTGAGCTATCTAATAGGGAAATATAGAAGGTTTTGGAAAAGACAGTCAAGATCAATAGGAAGGATTGGGCTCTAAAGCTCGATGATGCACTATGGCCTATCGTATAGCTTTCAAAACCCTAATAGGTACTTCACCATACAAGTTGGTGTTTGGGAAAACTTGTCACTTATCGATAGAGCTCGAGCATAGAGCTTATTGGGCCATCAAGAAGTTGAACATGAACTTTGAGAAAACCAATGAGAAGCGCCTCTTGGAACTCAATGAGATGGAGGAGTTCTGTGCTCAAGCTTATGAGAAGGACAAACTCTACAAGGAGTGCACCGTTAGATGGCATCACAAAAGGATCACTCCATGAACTTTTGTCCCTGGACAACGAGCTTTACTTTTCAATTCACGTTTACGTTTGTTTCCAGGTAAGCTTAGGACACGTTGGTCGGGACCCTTTGTCATTGTGAAATTGTCCCCTCATGGAATAGTGGAGTTACAAGGCAATGATGAAGCAACCTTCAAAATGAATGGTTAATGATTAAAGAACTACATCAGTGATGAAGAACGCCGAATTGAGAACTTTGCTTTCATTGAATGATCAATTGGTTCGGTGTAGCTAAGAGACCTTAAAGCAAATGCTTATTGGGAGGCAACCTAGTTTTATTGTTTTCTTTATTATTATTTTCAAAAATCATAGAGTCACTCATATGTTTTCATATTTTCAGGATCATGGTTCATCACAAAAAATACTCTTTCCACCAAGCCTGTTTGGTGGCTTCCCGCTGGCTCCCAGGCTTGTTCTTTCTTTGTTCGATGCTCTTATGCATTGAAAACAATGCATGATTCTAAGTTTGGGGTGGAAGGTGTCTCTTGTACTTTTGTGTGTGTTTTATTATCCTGTTATGCATGTTTGTGAGGTTTCAATGATCATATGCATATTAGTGAAGTTTTGAAAAAAACTGAAAATTTTAAAGCTTTTAAAGATAACGGGAATATTTTTGTGGTTGTGTGCTTATGATGATGATTACCCATGATGAGATTTGAATTCGCATGATAGATGACTTGTTATGAAAATAGGACAACATTATCTTAAGTTAAATTCATTTAAGTCCCTCTTAAAATCTCTCAGATTCTTGAGCACGTAGCCACTTTGATTTAGAATCTTTAAACTGAAAAAAGGATTAAGTTGGGTGTATGTGGTTGTTACTCCAAAAGGCCCCACCAGTTAGAGAGTAGAAATACATGATAGTTTGTAATCTTAGATTAAGGAGAAAGAAAAGAATATACATGCCTTTGAAAAAAGAAGTGTATACAAAAATATATGAGCTATATATGCGTATCTTTTTAAATGTACATCTTGTAATGAGTATGCATGGTGGGGGTAAAAAGAGCTGCCTTTCTTATGATCAGTAAGGACGCCTGGGAATTGACCAGGTACGAGTCCCTATAGTGAATGTGTGAAAACTAGTACATCTAGGTAAAAGAACGCAAGTTTAGGACTCGTGAAAAGAAAATGATTGAATGACACCTTAGGGGACATATTACTCACTTGAAATGTGTGGATGCTTGAAGATTGGTGCATGAGTTAGAGTAGGGGGAAAACTAAGGAAACTCTCTTAAATCCCAATTTGAGTTTTAGCATTTTGAATTAAATGAGGCTTGCACACGCACAAGGGAGATAACAAGATTTGAACTTGAATGTTTTTACTAATATAGATATACTTGCATGTTTCTACTTGAGCTCTTAAATTCTATTCTTTGAGACATGAGTCTTTAACACACTTTTCGTTTAAATTCCCTATGTTTGATTCTATTCTTTGCTCGGGACTAGCAAATCTTTAAGTTTAGGGTGGTGAAAAGCACTTGAAAAGTGCTTTTTATTCTATTAAATTAAGGGAGTTTCTATTAGATTTTACTTGTTTGCTAGTGGTTTTCAGGTCAATATAAATAAAATAAGAATTAAAAGCCGAAAGAACCAAACTGAGTCAAAATCAAGCGAAAAAAAGAAGAAAATCACAAAATCCCTAAAAAGACGGCAGCGTTGCGTCACCACTCGGCACTGCCACACACTTTTTCCCGAGAGCAGCTATTCAAGAAGCGTAGTAGCATTGGTGCGGCGTTGCGGCACAGCGCTGGAGGTAGGAATCGATAACGCATAGCACAACGACACCTATTCATAGCGACGCAGCGCTACCTTTTGATGTCTGTCAGCATTGCGGCGCCGCTTTACAGTACCGCGTCGCCAACTTTCCTTATTTAAAAAATCTGCAATTTTGGAAAGAAATTTAGGCGGCCAAGTATAAAAATTGAAGGGTTTCAAGCAACCTTAGGCAAAGAGAACAACACAACACAATACAAAGCCTCAAAGAGTGAGTTGGCTGCAAGGAAGAGAGAAAACAGTTTGAGAAAGAGTTTGGTGTCGTTCAAGTTTCCGCCATTTGAGTTTCCGACATAAAGATCAAGGGCATCTTGGCGGTTTCTCCTCAATCAAGGGCTTCTTTACAGTAGAGTTTTTCTTTCTTTACACTCTTTCTATGCTGAAATTTGTCTTGAACATGTTGTCTAAAGCCATGATTGGCTAGACTCTTTAGTTTTAGGGTGTTGATGAATTGTTTATGAAGTTATGTTAATGTTGTAGACTTTTCATGGATTGTTGTAATGAATATGATTTTCATTGTTATTGTGCTTAATTCTTGTTGATTGGCCATCCATGCATGTTTGATTAGATGTATGATCGAAGGAATTGTATGTCTAATTGGATCTATAACAATTAATTGTTGTTAATCTTTCATGCAAATAGTTAAGTTAACAACGAAAGTTACTAAAGACTACTCCTAATGTCATGTGACTTATATTGGTTTCAAGATATTAGTAATCAATTAAGTTGCATGAGAAAATGTTATTTTTGATAGAAAATAACCTGGATTTATGTTTCTAAACTTAAGCATATGAATTGCAATAAATTCCATGAACCCTAGAATGTTGCATAATGAATTAAACAAATATTTAATACCTTAGAATCCTCTTTGATTCTTGTATTCCAAATTTACTTGCTTTTCTTATTAGTTTTCTTAACTCACAATTTGAAGTTGAATCCTCAAATAAAATTGATTCAATTCTAGAATAGTTAAGTGATTTAAGCCTTCACAAGTGGATCCTCAGTGGAACGATATTCAGAACTTAACTGTCTTATATTATAACTTGACCAGTACACTTGCTGTAACATGAAATTTGCGCATCAAGGAGCATTTTGCGCATGATGAATTTCCGTCTGTCGTCACCTAACAGGATATTGACGATGTAATTCATCATCAACAACATTTTGAAGTGCTCGTTCCTCATCGTGGTCAACGTACGCGAAGAAGACCACCATGTGACACATGACTGACTTGTATTTCAAACTTTCTAATTCGTATGAACTTTTATCTTCAACTAAATGAATTGATGTTTTTCCATTAAATTTGAAAGATTAAAAATCAATGAAACTAATGTAATAAATGAACAAGAATAAAAAAACAAAAGTAAGAAACGAATTTTCATTTAAGGGAGAAATTAATTTAATTAAAAAAAAGAGGGATTCGTGGATCTAGTCCACGAGTTAGATGCCACTCGGATCCCAGTCAGCTAGCTAACTGGGAAGTTCATGAGTCCTAAGAGAATTAGTGTACCTACATGATTTCCCTACCCTATTTTTGACAATAGTTTCTAAACCACCTTATGTTTTAATTTTCTTTACTACATACCCTTTTCTTGTCATTAATTTGGGAAAGTGTATTGTTGGCCATAAACAGCATTATGAGTTAAAAATAAATCTTTTTTATTTTTTTTCTAAATACAATTAGTTAACTTTTTTTTTCTATGATGCAATTATCTTCTCAATTTAAAATTTTGATTTTACCAATATTTTTTTTTTAATTTTGTAATTATCATTTCTTATTTTTAAAAAGATCTTTTTTATTTAATGATTTGATTACCTCCTAGTTTTAAATTTTAAATTAAACCAACATATTTATCTATTTTCTTAAAATTTTGTGATAACTCTCCCTTAGTTAATATATATATATATATATATATATATATATATATATATATATATTTATTTATTTATTTATTTATTTATTTTGAATTGAGAGATTTGATTATTCTATTAATTTTAATCTTTAATTGAAACTAAAGTATTGCTTTTATTATTTTATGAGAATTTTATCTATGTTTAAAAAAAGAAAAAAAATTTTTAATTTTGATTTAGAAAATAAAAAACCTTTTAGTTATGATTTGACTTGGATAAATTTAATTTTAAACTTTAATTTAAATTAAAATATAACTATTTCATATTTTTCTTATAAAATTTTATAATAATCCTTTCTTAGTTGGAAAAAATGATTTCATTATCCTCTATTTTATAAAATTTAATTTAAACCAAATTTTTTTTTCTACGTAGACCCGTAAAAACTTATTGTATATTTGCAATGATCATTTTAAACTTTATTTCAAATAAATATTACGTTTTATTGAATGATTTAATTACTCATTTAATTACTCATTTAATTTTAAACTTTAAATTAAATCAAAATATTGTCGGAGATGGTAGCATGTTGCAGCAGTGAGTCGGGAGTAGCCACCAACGGTGGTTATAGTTAGAGTTTAGAGGTACGTTAGAGTAGGCCAGTGGCCGACGGGGTGGAATTATAGAAAACATTAGAGGGAGGAAGAGAGAAAGAGGTGAATGTTGGATCGATATGGCAATCCTAGAGAGGTGAATAGAGTTTAATTAAATTTATGAAAAATATGCTCAATTTAAACTAACTAGATATTTTAAAATTAAATTAATAAAAATTCTAATTGATGCTAAACACAAGATTTATAAAATATGTGAAACACTAGATTCAATCAATCTCAACCAAATAGAATAATAACATGCCACTAAAAATTAAATGCAAAATTAATTGAGAAATGATTAGAGAAGAAGATACTCTGATTTTTATAGTGGTTCCGTCAAACCTGACCTACATCCAATTTCTCTAGTGGCTCTTGGGATTTCGATTAAAAATCTCCTTTGACTCTGTTTACTGATGAGAGTCGAACGGCTAGCTTGCTCCTTTTTTGGGTTCAAAAGCAAACCCGATCTTTTCTACAGGTTAGGATCATCACAATATTTTTTAAGCTTTAAATCACACAATAAAACTCTTTAAAATGAGTAGATGTACAAATGTGAGCTTACAATATTCAATTCTCACAATACAATAAAATTATTTCTCTAGAATAAGATGAAAAGAAAGAAATTTGAGAGTTTGGAGAGAGAGCAACAATGGTGACTTTTTGCAATTTTTTAACACTGTAAAGTTGTAAAAGTTGAAAGAAATTTGGGGAAGATGAAGTATAAAAAGAGAGGGAAAGTGGCTTTTAATTTGGGGCATTGGATTGATCAAAAGTAAAATGAAAAGTGGAGATTAAAAGTAAGAAATATATTATTATTATTATTTTAAATAAACTAGATATTATAGACACAAACATATATAATATTAAATTATTTTTTTTTAAAACCAACTAGCCGTTAGACACAAACATAAGATAATATTAAGTTCATTTTCTTTTTAAAATCAATCCAAAAATCAAAACTCAACCATGTGTCACTCACTCCATAGCTCCAAGTGGCACTCTCCAAAATGGCCATGATTTGGTCGCCACATCACCACCTCGGATAATTGTCCGTTAACCTTATTTCAGTTTTAACTTTTTCGTTTGAACTCCAATTTGGGTGATTGAAGAGGTGTTGAAATTGTTATTTCGAGCTCTACGCTATGGACTATTCAAAATAATAAGTTTGATATCATCAAAATATTAATTAATTAATTTGAGATTAAGGCAAAAAAACCAACAATGAAGATGGAGCTCACCAACTTCCTAAGATCATATTGAGTTGACTTCTTAACTCAATTCAACCCATGTTAATTGCAATGATTGTCTTGGTTTTTTCTTTTGTAGTCTTTTTTTACAGCCATCACAATACAAAATTAACAAAAGCTCGCACAACCATAATTTGTCTTAAAAATCTAACGGATCCAAGCCGGAAAATCCTCCCACCAAACTTGTGAGCAAACCTCACTGATCGCGCAATTGACCAAATAGTTTGCTGCCTGATTCTGGAATGGTTTATATGTATTATTCACACCTAATCCCACCCTCTACTAACTTCTGGAATCTCCTCCATAAAAGATCTTACCAAAGTTAGATTGACCCCCCTTCCTTTAGTAATCGTAGTATAGTCAGGTTATCAGACTCCACAATGATCAAGCATAGACCCCTCGAAGCAATAGCCTTCAACCCATCAACTATAGCCCAAATCTCCATTAGCAATGGATCATACATCCCACGAACATACCTACATCCTACACCATGTAGTCTCCCCTCATCGTCTCGTAGCACCCAACCCACAGCCCTAGCCCAACCCTCGGTCTCCATCCCGCATCACAAGACAACGACAAGACCTTAGAAGGGGGAGACGTCCATTGAGGGGGAGTTGCATCCCGAAAAACGCTTGCTTACTGTTGAGCTCCATTTGTGACCATTATTGACCTCATTGGCCCAAGGAACTTAGCTTCTAAAACTTTGAATGGGCTCCACTAATGTAGAGATAGAGACATTTCCACCACAAAAGACCACATGATTCCGACGAGTCCAAATTTGCCACAATCCACTAAAAGGTTATGATTATGTGATAGAGTTGTTAAATGGAAACGATAGAAGATGTTTTCATTATTTTAGAATGAAAAGAGCTACATTCATAACATTTTGTGAAGATTTAAAAGCTACGACAAATTTGAAAGCATCTAGGTATCTTATTGTTCAAGAAAAAGTTGTTATATTTTTATTAATCATATCACATAATGAAAGTAATTGTATGAGCAGAAAGGATTCAACATTTAGGTCGTTCTATTTATCGAGCTTTTAACCTTGTTTTGAGGAAGGTTTGCAAGCTTGGAGTAGAAATTATTTGCCCACCCAACATAGACATTGTACCACTAAGATCATATCAAAATCGAAATATTAACCTTTCTTTAAGGTAATATTTTTAAGTTAATGTTTTGATTTTTTTCATATATTTTGAAAAAATATTTATGTTTATGCTTATTTTTCAGGAGTGTATTGGTGTGATTGATGACACTCATATTGATGCATGCATTCCTCAAAATGAACAAATATCATTTGGTGGTAAAAAAAACTAACACAACATGGAATATAATGTGTGTTTGTTCATTTGATATGTTATTCACTTATGTCATGTCTGATTGGAAATGATCGATCAATGATTCTCGCATACTCCTTGAATGCACCAGGAATCCTGAGAATAGATTTCCTATGCCTAAAAGAGGTATATAATTATATGCTTTTAGTATTTTAATTTAACATTTGAATTTGTCATAAATTTTTATATGTTTTATATTATGAAGACAAATACTATCTTATCGATTCAAAATGCTCAGATATGCCAGGATTGTTAGCACCATTTTGTGGTCAAAGATACTACTTACGAGATTTTAGAGAAAGGAGACATCATCCTCAAGTTAGGGAAGAAGTGTTTAACTATTGATATTCTTCACTATGAAATGTTATTGAACATTGTTTTGGCATGTTGTAGGCTCGACTCCCTATTCTTAAACAAATGCTCCTTACCCAATCAACACACAAAAATATATACTAACATGTTGCACGAGTCACAATTACATTAGATTGAATGATTGTTAAGATGACCTATTCAATGATTTGAGCAATGAATCAATGACCATTGAAGATATGCAGGGTTTGCCAGACAATTTGCAGAGTAGTATACTTGGGTTAGATGTGAGTCGAAATCATATAAGACAAATGGCTCAGATGAGAGATAACATTGTCGATTAAATTATGGCAACAATTGAAGCATAGATACAAGTTTGTTATTGGTTTTAGTTGTGCATCAAGACTTATTTGTATTAGATGATATAATCTTTTTCAATGTTTAATGTAAAACATATCTTTTTTATATTATATTATTACAATAAAATAAAATAAAATAAAACAAGAAACAAAAAACAATTATCAAAGAAGTTTCTGTTTCTATTTTTTTTAAGAGATAGGAAAAAAGAATAGTTATCAAACATATAATATTTAAATATTAATTATATGAATGAGATTACTATAGATTAAAATTAATATGAATAAGATTCATATTAAAACTATAGGTTATGTGAGAGAAGATTATTTGAATATGATTCAAATTTAAAATAAATATGAGATAATTAATTAATTAATTATATTTAATTATATTTATTAAATATGATTTAATATATTAGAATAAATAATATTAAAATTTATTATTATTATTATTATTATTATTATTATTATTATTTATTTATTTATTTATTTAAAGTAACTCTCATGTAGTGGGGAGTTATTTTGGCTTCTCTCACTGTTGATTTCACTTATAGAGGGAAGTACGAAAGAAAGGAGGTTACAATATTTTACAAAAGAAGAAAATAGTTTTGTGAAAAAGTTTTTTTCTCTCTAACTCTTCTCTCTCCAACTCTCTATTCTTCTCACAATCTATACTCCCCTACCAAAATCCACTAAGAGCCCACAACTCCTCACTTGTTTTTCCTAGATAATAACAAGGTAGCTTTTGTGGTGGTGTTCCAAAAAAGGAGTTCTGTGTTTTTCATTTGAGGAATTTTCCTGTGGTTCGAGATTTGTAGAAGTTTTTCCACATTAAAGACGGTTTTCAAAGGTAGGAAACTTCTAACCCTTAATTATTCTAAAAAAGCATGTTAATTATTAGTTGTTTATCCAAGTTTTTTTCTCTGTCCAAAAGAAATTTAATGGCACATGGCGATCACTCGCTTCTACTGAGAATTCAATTCCTTTAAGAAGCATAAACGTTGACATGCGATATGAATACGACACAACATCGATAGATCAACATGTTAATTTCTAAAAAGGTAGGACACGACACGCTGGAGATACGTTATGTTTTTCTAGAAAAACAAATATATGTGTGCATTATTTGACATATTTTGAAATACACACATATATTTAACAAAAGGAAGAAATAAACAAAAAAAGGAAAAAAACGGAAAGATAAAAACCGAAGGAAAGAAAAGAAAACAAAAAGAAGTAAAGAAGAAAAGAAGCAAAACAATAAGAGAAGACACAGAAGTCGCCGACAATCGTGGGTCTTGAAGTTGAAGTAATCGTCATCGATGAAGTCAGAAAGAACAGTTGAGTAGCATACTGGGTTTTTTTTTTAATTTTTTTTTTTTGAACATGACAGATTGTGAATTAAGTCTCCAAGGTGAACTGTGTTAGTATGGAGAAAGTGTATAAAAACCCTAGAATTTTAATTAAAAAAGTTGGAGGAACAGTTCATTTTAATCACCTTAAAATGTCCCTTAAATAGACCTTCGATAGTGCGTCTTGTTTCATTGTTTTGTTAATTTTGCATATGGAGTGTCCTTGGTGTGTCATTGACGTTTCTTAGGCATGTCCAAAAGGAAAAAAAAATAAATAATTATAGAATATTAAATATGCTTAGCTAGTGTGTTGGAGGTGTGTTATAAGTGTGTCAGAGTGTAGTGGTGTTCGACACGTGTCTGACACTAACACTTGGCCATTTTAGAAGTGTCAATATTTTATAGTTTTAATTACGTCAACATTTACGTGTTGCAACATATTTCTTGAACCCACTTTTTAAGTGTGACGATAACTTTTTCACTCATTTAGAAATCAAATTGGGTTTGTATGTATGTATGGATAAATTAATAGCGGATGAAAAATGAGAGAATGAAAACTGATCTTCAACAAATAGTAACATATTTCTTGAACCCCCACATTTTCTTTGAGTTCCAACAAGCAATAACATCTTAGATCTCTAGGTAAGCAGCATCATGAAGATAATATATCATAGTTTTATTTATTTTGGTTTCCTTACTTGATGTTATAGTTGGCAATGTAGTTGATTAGTGGACCCAATCTGTGGTTGAAACACTAGAACTAAAAAAATTTTCCATCAAAGTTCCAAGTCTTACTAGTTCAACGTATGGGTAATTGAAGTAAATTTAATCAAGTTAGGAAGTTTTCAATTTAATTTCCTTACTTTTAAAGAATTGTCGAGACTTCTACCTTTAGTTATAAATTTATGTTTCATGAATAGGTGCATACAAAGAAAATAAATAGTTTGAACACAACTAAGCTAAATAACCTAGTTTAAATCATGTATAATAAAAAGAATAAAAGGATAGACACTTGAAGCAAAAGGGTGTCAAGGAATGGATAGTTGAAAATAATAGTGGAGCTACATGATGATAGATGATTCTCACATAAATGTTTATGAGCTTCAAGATGGAAGTAAGTTCTCAACAAAGAAGTAGTTATATGACTAGACAACCAAATTTAAAAATGGAGGTACGTGACTCACTAAAAAGATTTAGTTTAAACAAGTTTCTTAAATTCACTTAGTTCTAAACTTTATTTACAAAATTTATTTAAAAAATAGATAAAGAAAAGAGGTTGACAACATTAGATAACGATGAATGAGTAGATATATAGAATGACAACCGAAATGAGGATCAAACTATTAGGTATGATGATGACACTATGGAAGATCCTATTAGTGATAATAATATTGTGGATGAAATTTAGATGGAATATTGAGATTTTTTTTCTTTTGTCGTGATTAATTTTGAATGTGTTATGTACTTTAAAGAATATTATAATATTAAAAATATATGATATTTTATGTTTTATGATTTAGTTATGTTTTCTTAATTTAAAATGAAGCTTGCACCTCATCGTCTTGAGGCTTATGACTTGTCTCTTCAAGAGAAAACGCCTCAAGGCTACCTTAAGCCTTTTAAAACATTGTTGTATAGTATGGTTAAAGAGTTGGATTATTCCAACATTTTTTATTGGGAGACAATTATATGGGATAGGATGTTGAAGGGACTTAAAAAGGCTATGGTTGATAAAGTTGCTATCAAGGAGAACGTGGTAAAGAAATCATATTATATATTGTAAAGTATGGTCATATTAATTAGATTTCCTCATGCTTTTTGGGTATTGTGCAACCTCATTTTCAAATGGTAGATACATTAGTGATGAGACATATTTAACTTCCCGACGTTAGTATTATGCTTACACATGTGATTATCGGTAGGTTGCATCTTTAAAATTGAGAATTTATAATGGGTGGCAAAATAAATTAATAAAATTGTAAGCATGACTTTGAACTTTTGGATTTTGCAAATTTAGCAAAATATTCCAATTCTCTATTTTGTTTTGTACGTATTCCAATTTTTACCTCTTAATGCATCTCTCCTAATTTTTATAATCCCTTTGTCGTGGGTTTTTCTTCTATATTTTCTCCCGGCTAACGAAATTAAGAAACTTTCAAGGTCACTGTTTGGAGAGAGAATGACATTACATTCTGGTTCCTTTTTCCCATTTTTTCCCTCTTTTTTATTTTTTATTTTTTATTTTTAATTTGGTTGTACTCCCAAGTTATTTATTATTATTATTATTTTTAATAATAATGCATGTCGCTTGAAACATATAAATTTACCAATATAAATCATTTTGATATATCTCAATATCAATTTTTTAATCTTCTCATGTATGTATTTTCAATTTTTGAATCTTCTTCTCCCTCACCATTTTTCTTCTCTTTTTAACACCATTACACATGTATTTTTTTTTTCTTTTTTGCATTTTATCTACATTCCAATATATATATATATTTATCTTTGCCATATATTGTATTTTATTTTATTTTTCAATTCATAATTTCTTTTTGTTCAATTATAGGAGATCTTTGTTATTCTTTTTTTTTTTTTTTTATATATATTCTTTTGTTGGATTTGGTGATTTTTTTTTCTATGATTAAGGTCTTGACGAATCATACTATTTTTTTTTCAAATTTTAATGATATATCATATGCATAAATGATATACCAAATTTAAATTTAAAATCAAGTTTTAATTGTACTGTTTTAGTTTAAAATTTGTATATTAAAATAGTATATCTAGCAACAAGCAACATTTCAAATGTATCAGCAGTATATCTAACAACAATCAACATTCAATCGATAATTTATTTTGAAGCAAATCATGCATGTTTCATTGAATAAGCATGATATTTCAAGTGTATTAACAATATATGTATTAGATATTAGACATTAGTGTATTAGACTGATAAGCACTTGAAAAGTGCTTTCTATTCTCTCAAATTAAGGGAGTTTATATTAGATTTCACTTGTTTGCTAGTGATTTTCAGGTTAAAATGAGGAAAATTAGAAGAAATGACTAAAAGATCAAAATTGAGTAAGAATACGGCGAAAAAGAGCTAAAAAACCCAAAAGGGCGAATTTTGGGATAGCACCGCGGCGCTGAAACATAAACGCATCATTCTGGACGCATAGTAGCATCGCGGCTCCGAGATGGCGCTGCCTCGACGCATCCTTGTTGAACGCATGACAGCGTCGCGGCGCTTAGACGGCCCTGCCGCGGCGCTAATGCTCGAGAACAATATTTCTGAAACGCATCACAGCATTGCAGCGCTTGGACGGCGCTGCCGCAACGCTAAAACCCGAGAGCAAACTTTTCTGATGCAGCCCTAGCGCCGCGGCGCCAGCTTTCCTTAAATGAAAAATTTGTACTTTTGGTAAATTTTTGGGCGGCCAAACTCTATAAATTTGGGGTTTCCAGCAGCTTAAATCATCAAAAAGAAGATCAAATAAAATCAAAGCCAAGCAAGGAAGTTACAGACCTAAAGAGGCACAAAAAGGAGAGAATTAAGTGAGAGTTTAAAGAGTGAGTTAGTTGCAAGGAAGAGGAAAAGAGTTCGAGATAGTCTTGGTGCCCTTTGAATTCCGACGTGAGAGCCAAGGAGATCGTGACGGTGCTACCTCAATCAAGAGCCTCTTTTCAGTAGCGTTTCCCTTTCTTTACACTCTTTCTTTGTTTATTTTGCTTAAACATGTTGCTTCAAGCTATGAGTGGTTAAACTCTTTAGTTTTAGGGTTTTGATGATTTGTTTATGAATTTATGTTGATCTTGTAGACTTTCATGGTTTTGTTGGAATGATTATGCTTTTCATTGTTATTGTGTTTAATTCTTGTGGATTGGCCATCCTCACATGTTAGGTTAGATGTATGATTGGGAGATTGTATGTTTAACTTGATCTATAACAATGAATTGTTGTTAATCTATCACGAGAGTAGTTAGGTTGACAATAAAAGTTGCTAAAGACTATTTTTAATGCCATGTAATTTTGTATTGGTTTTAAGAGATTAATAATCAATCGAGTTGCATGAGAAATGGTTGTTTTTTAGAGAAAATAACTTGGAATTAAGTTTCTAGACTTTGGCATATGAATTAAAATAAAATCCATGAAATCTATAATATTGCATGATGAAATAAACAAGGATTCATTACCCTAGAACTCTCTTTGACTCTTGTGTTTCTCACTTTAATACTTTCCTTATTTGGTTTGTATTTTCCATAACTCATAACATTCAATTTCAATCCTCAAATAAAATTGATTCAACTCTAGAATAGCTAAGTAACTTAAACCTTCCCAATTGGATCTCCAGTGGAACAATATTCGAACTTAACCGTCTTATATTATAACTTGACCCGTACACTTGCGGTTAACACTCAAAGTGCGCATCATAGACATCAATTAATAAATACTTAAAGTAAAACATGAGTGTATCAATAGTATCTAACAACAATCAAAATTTCAAGTGTATTTGTAATATATCTAACGACAACCAACATTTAATCAACAATTTATATTTTGAAGTAAAATATGTTCGTTTCATTTTATGAACATAATATTTCAAGTGCTTTGGCAGTATATTAGACATAAAACACAAGTGTATAAAACATCAATTAGTAAAAATTTGAAGCAAGATATGTGTGTATCAATAGTATATCTGCCATTCAATCAACATACCAAGTATATCAGTAATATATCTAACAACAATAAACATTCAATTAGCAATTACACATTTTAACCACGTGACATTTTTGGATATTCGATTATCTTTGTAGTCTTTATGAGTATTTCATAAGTACAACAACAATGAATAAAACATTAATCATTTCAAGTAGTATACGGCTTGACTTTAATAATACGTCTTCAAAGTAATACACATCCAATTGATATCTATCAAATGTACATTACTTAATAAATTGATTTACTCAAAATGAACCATATTAATAGTATTTCATGTGTATATACTCAATATCAGATGTACTTAAGATTGAGTATATCATCGATACACTATTGCGTTGATGTATCTTGTTTTAAGAATATCATTGATGCACTTAACTAACTGATATACTTGATATTAATATATCATCAATACACTACAATATTGATGAACTTCATTTAATTGATATATCTAAAACAAAGTATATCAAAAGAATATTAGTTAAAAATTCAATTGACTGTAGTTTAAATACATTACCAAGCTATCGTACATCAATCAACAAACATATTAAAATTTCATGTACATCAACAAACTAGCTATTAGACTCAACAAACATGTCAAAATTTCGAGTATATCATTGCGCTTTCAAGAATCAATAATATACCTACTATAAAGTATATCAATGATGTATCAATATTGAAGTATATCAATAATGTGATATATTCATTCAAAATCAAGTATAACGAGGTATCAAGTATATCAATGATGTATCAATATTCAAGCATATCAATAATGTAACATATTCATTCAAAATGCAAGTATAACATATATGGATGGAAATGGGGCCGAGGCGGGTGGGGGATCCCCGTCCCCGCCCTTAATGGGGGAATTTTCCCCCATCCCCGCCCCTGTCCCCGCCTCCATCAGGGAGACAGGTCCTCGTGGGGCCCCATTCCCCACGAGATTTGAGAGAGAGCGAGAGTGCGAGATTGAGAGAGAGAGTGATAGCTAGCAATTCTAAGGTTTGAGAGAAAGCGAGAGCGAGACTGAGAGAGGCAATACTAAGAGCTACTGAGCGAGAGCGAGAGTGAGAGCGAGTTGGCAATATCGAGGCAGCGAGACTTACAAAAGTGAGAGTGAGATAGCAATCATCTTTACATTTATATATATATATATATATAACCAGGGTGGGGTCAAGGATTAAATGGGGCGGGGACTGGGCAGGCACTCGGGGAATGTCCCCAGTTTGACCCCCGTCCCCGGACAAATCGGGGATTCCCTGACTTGATCGGGTTGGGGTCCTGCGGGGTTTTTTGCCATCCTTAATAATGTAACACTGGAATATCATTAGTATATTGGTACACATACATTAAAAAAATTATTTAAGTATAATATTAGCATATCACTACATGAATATTAACTAAAAGTACAATTTTAAGTATGTTATTTGTGTATTAGTATTATATCATTAAGATGATTACCTAGCTAGCTAATAAAGTGGTGTATCAATGATAAGCTATATAAATGGTTTATCAGCAAGCTAATATACTTGATCCTCTGTTAAAGGAAGTATATGGAATATGCTTTGAAAACCTTACGTGTTCTCCCCTTATTGCTGAATGCTCACATGACTTGGGGATTTATAAGGACAGTTTCGACTTTTACCAATTCTACTTCGGTTGGGTTGAAGATGTTTTGTTATATTTACAAAAGAAAAAAACAATGGATACACTTGCAATATCTTATTTCTTTTTTGCCAAATCTACAAGTGTGCCTTTAAAATTCATGATTTCATTCTCATGTCCCTTTGCATATGGTAGTTGAAAAGCACCTAAAAAGTACTTTACTTGCCTTTGAATTAGGGATGTTTTTATTGGATTGAATATGGTTGCTAGTGGTTTTTGGGTAATTATGGTGAAATTAAGTGTCAAAGGCCAAAAGAACCAAACCAAGCCAAAACTTGACGAAAAATAGAAGAAAAGATGGAAAAATCCTGAAAATAGGGCAGCACAGCCGAGAGCATAGATATGCTGCCCTCGACGCTCTTGACCTGATAGCACTAAGATTGGGAGACTACAGAAGCATCGCATTGCTAGGGCATAGCCACAGTGCTATGAAAAGAGCGTTCTACACTTGAAGTTAGGAAATTATGACGGACAGCGTCATGACGTTGCCTCTTTGATGACGGGCAACGTCGATGCGCTCTCCAAAAGCACAACGACACCAACTTTCCTATTTTGAAACATTCACAAATTTGGAAAAGATTTTGGGGAGCCGAAATTGAGGGGTTTTCAGCAACCCTAAAAACACAAGAAAAGAGACGGAGGCTGAGAAACAAAAACTCAGAGAAAAAAGAGCCTAAAAGTGGAGTTTGTTATCAAAAGGAGAGGAAAATGTGGGAGAAGAGTTGAAAATCGTTTGAGATCCCAAAGTGTCGACCAAGTGGAGATTGAAGGAATTCAACCCTGGGAAGTAATTCGAGAGTCTTTCTTCCTAAGTTTCTCTTTCTCTTTTACTCTTATGTTTGAGAACTCATATGAAAGTATGTATTTGATGGCTATGTGTGGCTAAATTCATAAATTTAGGGTGTTGGATGATTTAATTATGGATTTAAGCTAATGATTTAGTGTTTTTCATGGATGTTGTTGAATGATATGTTTTTTTAATGTTATTGTGCTTTACTCTTTATTGATTGATCATCAATAATTGTTAGGTTAGATGTATGATTGAGTGGTTGTATGTTTAATTAGATCTATGACATTGAATCTCTACTAATCTTTCATAAAAATAGCGAGGTTATTAGAGAAAGTTGATTATGACTATTCTTAATACTATGCTTCTTAATTTGGTTTCAAAAAATTAGTAATCAATTAAGTTGCATAAGAAATGGTTGTTTTTTTTAAAAGAAATAGTCCGGATATTAGTTTCTAGACTTAAACATATTGTTTGCACATAAGTCCATGAAAACCTAAAACATGACTTAATGAAGTAACTAATGAAATCAACACCTTAGAACACTTTTTATCCCTTGAATTTTTACTTGCTTTTACTTTCTTTGTTTTCAAAAATACAAAAATCCAAACTCAACTTTGATTCCTTAGATAAAATCAACTCAATTCTTGAATAGATAGGTGGATATATCAAATTCAATCCCCAGTGGATACGATACTCAAACTTCAACCGTTTTATACTACAACTTTACCTGTGCACTTGCAGTTTTCGCACATGAAGTTTTTGGTGTTGTTGCTGGGGATTGAAGAAATGGTATTTTCACCTAATATTTAAAGAATTATAGATCTTAATCTAAGGTATATTTTACTTTATTTTTTTTCTAACATTGGTTGGTTATGCTTTGGTGTATGCCCCGATATAATTCTAATCTTCTTCCATTTGATCCTGAGATTGATGGGACTTACCGGAGGAATCTAAGAGCTAAAACCAATCAAACCGATGAGATGGCAGAAGAAGTAGCACCAAAAGCAATTCGGGACTATTTCCAACCAAGTCTCCCGATGAACCAACCCAGAATAGCAAACGTGCCAATAAATGTCAACAACTTTGAACTCAAACCGAGGTTGATCCACATGGTAATTCGATCTTTCTTGGAGATATGTGAGATGGTAAAAATAAATGGAGTTTCTAATGATGCCGTTAAATTAAGACTTTTTCCTTTCTCTTTACAGGATCGTGTGAAGGATTGGCTAGAGACCATACCGCTAGATAGCATAATCACATGGGATACACTAGCTGAAGCTTTCTTGAACAAATATTTCCTACCGGCAAAATCACAAAGATTGAGGGCGAAGATTGGCACATTCCGTCAACTTGAAGATGAACAAGTCTACGAGGCTTGGGAACGGTAAAAGGATTTTTTGAGGAGATGCCCACAACATGGTACCTCGGATTGGTTGCAAATCCAATTATTCTATAATGGGTTAACAAGCAACACCAAATCTATCTTGGATACCACCGCCGGAGGATCCATATTCTTCAAGACCGCCTAAGAAGCCTACACAATACTTGAGGACTTGGCTAATACATAATATAATTGGCCTTGTGAAAGATCATCTTCAACCAAGTCTGTCGGAGTGTATGAAGTGGATGAGGTAAGCTCTCTAAAAGCTCAATTGGCTTTTCTTACTAATGCTTTGTCTAAACTATGTCAAGGAGGCCAAGCCCAAACACGTCCATCATCTATAGCGTCCTTTGCAAGTCGAAAAGACCAAAGTGAGGTGGAGATGGCCAACTATGTGGATAGAGGACAATACCGAGGGCAACTTGAGGAATCATGAAAAATTTTCATATGCTAACAACAAGAACGTATTGCAAGCACCTCGAGGCTTCAATGGTACGGGAAATGTAAAGACATCATCTTTGGAAGACTTAATGATTGATTTTGTCAAGGAATCTAGATCAAGGACTACCACGTTGGAGAAGTTGATACAAGTTATTGCCGACACCGTGCAAACCTAAGGCAAAGCGATTCAAAGCTTGGAAGTTCAAATTCGTCAAATTGCCACCTCCCTCCATACAATGCAAAAAAGAAAATTTTCAAGTTGTCCGGAGAAGAACCCCAAGGAGCAGTGTAATGCCGTAACCATTAAAAGTGGCAAGAAGTTGAACAAGCCTATGAGAATTGATAATGATGAACCTCCACAAGAGGAAATTGAGGCCACTATGGAGAGTGCACCAACAAAAGAAGAGAGTGCACCTAAGGAAAAAGGAAAATCTAAGTCTAATATAGGGAGTACTAATTCTCTTCCTTTTGTCCCTATATATGTTACCTTCTCCTCAAATATTTCAAAAGAAAAAGGTTGATGCCTAATTTTCTAAATTCCTAGACATATTAAAAAAGTTGCAAATTAACATTCCTTTTGCAAAGGCATTAGAAAAAATGCGTAAGTATGCCAAATTTTTTAAAGATGTTTTCTCGAGGATGAAGAAGTATGGGGACTATGAGACGGTAGCATTAATTGAAGAGTGTAGTGCAGTGCTACAAAGAAAATTGCCTCAAAAGTTGAAAGATCTAGGGAGTTTCTCAATTCCTTGTTGTTTAGGCAATAATTCAGTTACTAAAACACTTTGTGATTTTGAAGTTTCTATCAACTCTTGGAGTTTCAATTAACTTAATGTCTTTATCTGTTTTTAGGAAGCTCGACGGTGGGGAGGTGCAACCAACTACCATATCCTTACAAATAACCGATCAATCAATTGAACTTCCATGTTTTCTATGTAGCCTCGTCGATCTTTGGAGCACGAGATTCACCACTTAAGTATACAATCTTACCTCTGCCATTGATGGCTAGCTTGATGGACTGCACCCATTTCTTATAGTTTCTCCCATTCAGACGGTTACAAAATCGACAATTTAAAGATTACAAAAAACGTAAAAATAGAAATAGGTAGGATCTACACACAAATTTACGTGGTTCGCTAACAATGTGTTAGTTACGTTTAGAGGAAGAATAATTTTATTAGAGAGAATGTTACAGGATTACAAAATCAATAAACTCGTGCACTTCAATTAAATTGATATCAAATACGCTAATTAGGTTTAGGATTTAAGTCATTCCAGATGAAAAGAAGAATGCATTGAAAGGTATGCTTTCATTTGTGTCGATAAACTAAGGCCATGGGTTTTTTTGGGTAGTAGTGGCATTCTAGAGATTGAGTTTTTTCGACAATGGATGGAAACTTCGGGGTGGATGGTGGTGTTTTTCCAATCTAAGATATGCCTTCCATGGTATATTAAAAAAAATAATAATAAAAGAAAAGAGAAAAGAAAAATACTTGTTATGTTATGGGTCTTTTATGCTTGCTGAAAGAGTTTTTCCCTTTTTTCTTCCTGATAACTTCGAATTGCGATTGGAATGGGGGTGTTTTTCCTAAATGGAGTTTTGATGAGTGATTGATGAAAGAATGCATTTTGCCTGGATCTTGACGAATGGTTTTCTGTGGAGTTTGGAGAAGGATGGGTTGTGGTTCAAGTTTTTTTTTTTTTTTTTTTTTTTTTTTTTTTTTTTTTTTTTTAAAGAAAAAATTGAGTTGTAACTTTTTTAGCATTGAACCCATGTTGGGAGTTCGCATCCTCTAGTTGGATTTACTCTTCATCATCTTGCTCATTGGCGGCATGTTGACCAACCTAATGATCGCGCTTGTAGACCTCCCCTAGAGCATAGTAATGTTGTTGGGCTGATTGTATGAATTTTAAAGCCCAATTTGTTTTGAAAGCCCGATTATAAGAAGAAATTGGATGCGGTAGGTAGATTGAAGAAAGTTTTAGAGATTTAACCTAGTTCACAAACGGTATTTCACAAATATCTTAAAATTAGAAAATATTTCATATCTTGATTTTGGCCTAATTTTTGGACAAATTTAACCTTAAGACTCATTATCTCTCTTATTAGAATTTCGATTCTTTTTTACTATTTAATATATCATAAATAATCATCTAAAATTCAATTAAATCGTTTAAAATTCGTTATTTCACAATTAATGCTATACGTATTATAATAAATGTTGGGATATTATTTAATGAGTATTGTTTTGCTCTTTCACTTATATGGTAATTATCCCTTCAATTTATGAATAAAATAAGTTATGTATTTTAAATTCTATTATGCGTTTATGTAGTATATTACAAAGTACATCTTCATTGATTTTTGTTTTTTTCAATATATAATGTGTTATACTAATTGTTCAGTAATGTACCATGATAGCATTGTGTTTCTTTACATATACTATGTGTTTTTTTTTCAATATTTTCATATGTAACTAGTTTTTAATAGTATATTTCACAAATGTAACTACATTATCATGTATACAAATGTATATATTTGAAATTGAGACATACATTTGGCATACTTTGTCATATATATACATGTATATGATACTAAGATAGATGACATCCTCAGATTATTTGAAATAAACTCATATATATTTGAAATTGAAAACAAAATATACAAATAAACCCCATATATATTATGTATTATATAGCCCACATGACTTTCATGTACGAGTTTTGAAAAAAAAAACCATTTAATGTGTCACACCCCCTTCCAGATTACCCACCTAACCTAAAAGGGAATGTGAAGACAATAAACATCACCTCTCTTGTGACGCATATTGTCCCATCTTACATTCCTTCCTTTCATTACATTTACTCATATACATACATAGAACTCAGTCATACTACACATGCTCATAACTTTATATGATTCCCTGTATAGAGTACACTTTTATTACATAGCATAATTTCGCTTCCATATCCATCTTACAATGTACAAAACTCCACCAACAATCCCCATTCAAATCTACATGATCTACATGCCATTTACATAAAAACATATGCAACGTACAACTCTCAGACTTGACTATATTTTGAGAACTCGAGACTTAGGCAGGGTGAGCTGAAGTAGGCTAAGCACCGGGAACGTCCTTGCTACCTGGGGAGAGAAAAGGAAAACATAAGCCAACAGCCCAGTGAGTGACAAATCTTTGTAAAACGAGCATTCATTAAAAACAGGCATGTTACGTATAACGAATAAGTAAGAGTTTAACATTTTGTTCAAATTAAACATGCTTTCCATACAATCCCTTAATATCATAAATCAAATCTTAAATCATATAAGAGTGTTTTCCAAGGAGTTTATCAACATCAGTTTAGTTTTTTTTTTTTCAAACTTTTTCCTTAGTTGAGACGGAGCAATGCTTCTACGCACTCAATGTCGAAAATCACCTTAGTTGGGGTGGAGCAAGGCTCAACACTCCCAACGTCGAAATCGTCCCTGGCTTAATGCGGAGCAAACTCGACGCACCAGCCAAATCAACCTCTATGTGCACATAGGAATATGACGGGTTGCCCAAGTACCTTCTCATGTCCTTCAGTACTGGGTCCCGGGGAAACGCACGTGCCTTCTCGTGTCCTTGAGCACTGAGCCTCCTCTAAAACATTTTAGAATTTCATTCACATAATAGTTCATATGAAAATCCTTTCATAGAAATCATACAAAACTTTATTCAATAACATTTCATTAAAATGCTTTCTATCCACTTTAGAAATATATATAACATGCCTTATGAGTAATGCAATCAACATTATACATATTAAACAGTTCATTGTAAATCATACTTCATAAGAACATTTTTAATAAAATAGAATTGAAGAATAAAATAGTCACTCACAACTCTTTCTAGGCTTTACGTGGGTTATACACTTTCCCTATTTCTTCTTGGCCTGCAAGAGACATTTACCTTGCGTTATTTAACATTAAATCTTCTTCCTTTTCTAAACTAACATTATAAGTGAGAATCCTAGCGATACCAACAAACAAGAGCTATTACTAGCGATACTTGATGGAGCGACACTAGCGTTACCTTACCTTAGTAGCGATACTCAGCGTTACCTAGCGAGATCTGTGAGACAGAAGACTCCTTTACGTCTCAGCAACACCCGTCTCGCTATCAGTACCCAGACAGTGTGCCGATACTTGATTTTTAGCGGCAGTCTGCACCGTTATTCCTTCCTTTCTTCTTGTTCTTACTTCAATCTATTAAAAGTCACAATTCCATACGAATTCAGGACTTCTTCTCTTCTACAAACTTATAGGAAATTAAGTTCTATAGCTTACCTCAAAGTTTCAAGGCTTAACTCCTCCTCGCTCTCACGGTATTTCGGAATCACCTCCTTCTATTCCGGATTACGTAATAATCTTGTAAACTCTGCTTTTCCTAAAGATTCACATAGTAAATCTTCAATTTCAGCATTACCATCCTTCACAAAAGTTGTTAGAAATTATGTTAACTTACTAACCTCCAAGTTTCAGCTCTAAACTCGACTTCTTCTACACGTTCTACTCTGATTATCAGTCACTGCTCAAACTGTGTGACTTCAGTCATTCCTCTGTTCCAACTTTGTTTTCAACATCAACATGAGTCAAATTTCGTCCAAAATCCACAAGAACACCTTCCTCAATCTTCTTCTGAAGTTTGTCTGAAATATGGAACCGACTTAAGCTCTCGTAATATCTTAAAAATGATTAAACATTTAATTAATCCAGCTATATATACTACCGACTTAGCCTTTACAAACACTAGGACTTATGTTGCCAACTTACCCTTCACCCGCAGACTAACGCAGGGTTCTTATCTCAGCGCGAGGTATTCATGTTAACTTCTCCTCCAACGCCTCCAGCAACTGACCACACCCAACGCATGGTGTCGTCCTCAAGCCTCCTAATTTTTGACGCATACCTTTCCGTCATTCAATACTACTTTCGTCGCGTCAAGACCATTCTGTCTTCAATGCAGGGTGACTCCAACACATGTCTGTCTTCGACGCATCGACTTCAGCGCATAACTGTCCTCAACGCAGAGTGACTTAAACGCATGGTTCAAGCACATTTCCTCCCCCGCCAAATTACTTATCCTTCAACGCAGGTAGCTACTTTAGCTCACTAACCTCCGTGAATCAACCACAACGCATGGACTTGGCCAACACTTAGCCAAAATTTTACTTTCCAAAAATTCTTGCTCTCGCTCATGACCACTTCTCCCTTTGAAACGCATAGCCACAAACGCATGGCCGCACCACAACGCTTGGTAACGCAAATCAGTGCTTACATAATGCATGTAAATATGATATATTTTTTAAAGATTTCATTTTGAAAATAAGACAATTTTGGAAAAAACCATTTAATGTGTGTGAAATATTGAATATTTTCTTTTTCATATGTGACTTTTCTTATTTCTATTTTTTTCTTATTATTATATTTCAAAATTTATAAAGGGTGATATGGACATTTGAGTCATATTTTTATGTAATATTTCATCTCATTAGGTTTTTCATGAAAAAAATAGGAAGTTTAAAACACTTTTATAATTAAGCCTATTTAATTAGGTTATATGGGTAGAAAGCCCTAGATTGAAAGGAGGAGAAAATTTCACGAAATTTAGCTGAGAGTTAAACACGTGGATTTTAATTAAAATTGATCAGATTGAGATTGAGTTGATTTCTTTCACTTTACCAAAATCATCTCTTTCTTCTTTCTCTTCTTTTCGATTTCTCTCTATGCTAATACTTGTTTTCTTCTTCAGTGGTGTCTGAGATTCTTACAAGGAATGATGCATGTAGTAAACAAAAGAAAAAAAGGAAGGAAGATGGACACATGATGTAACATGGTTTGGCAAAGAGGTGCCTACATCCACGAAAGGTGTTCGAAGATTTTTTTTTCCTTTTTTCAGATAAGTTCTTTACAACTATTACACGTTGTTTTTTTTCTTTTTGATTATGATATGTATTTATAGTAACAGAGTTTGTGACACCTTACTTGTTGATCTAGTTGCTTAAGGAGGATAAGGAAAAGAACCTAGGGTAAAAGGTGTAACCTCGAGTCACAAGCTTGAAAAGTTAGAAAAATTTTCGGAAAAAAAGAAAAGAATTGGGCTTGTGGAGTTAGCCAATGTCTTGGCCAATCTAGGAAGTTAGTGAGATTAGGCAAAAGCCAGCGAGATTAGCGAGACCAGGCAGAAGTCAACGAGACTAGCGAGATTAGACAAAAATCAGCGAGACTAGCAAGACCAGGTAAAGATTAGCGAGACCAGGTAGCAACCAGTGATACTGGCAACTAGCGAGACTAGCGAGATGAGCGAGACCGAGAAAACCAACGAGATTTGTGAAACAACGGTGATGAACGATACCTAGCGAGACTGATGTCGCTGTTCGTCTAGCGAGACCCATGGGAAAAGCGGAAAAATGCACTTTTCTTCAATTTTGACCAAATTTTTGATAAGTTGTGGCTATATTCTGGAAATGACACTTCATAAGGGGAGGTGTTGAGCTGCATGGCCAAGAGTACATGCTAGGCACCATTTGTATTGACGCATGAAGCCTAAAGCATGCATTGTGACAAATCGATGGTAAAGTGTCAGCCTTAAAGAAGAGTTGCTACTTTTATAAATAGAACCCTTAAGACAGGAATTAGGCAACTAGAAGCACTTGGGAAAGGAAGATGAAAAGAGAAGTTTGAGGGAGAGAAAGATTTGCTTACCGAGAAGGGGTAAAAGCTTGTGAGGTTTCCAAGAAGTTTGAAGGTAGCCAAGGAGGAAATAAGTCTAAGAAGAAATCTTGCGGTGAGTGATTGATTTCTTTTCGTGAGAGAACGTAATTATATTATTTATGAATGAATAATAGCACGCTATGAGTTTTATTTGATAAATATGGATTATTGTACGTATGTGTTCTATGGTGAGATCTCAAATAATTTATCAAGTTTATTAGCATGATGTTGTAAGCATGCTAGAATAATTATTATTTATATATCGACCGTATTGGATTTATGGAATATATATATTAAGCTCATTGGATTATAGAATATAATATATATATATATATATATATCGACCTACTTGGATTTATAGTATTTATTTATTAAACTACTTGGATAAATAGCATTTGCATATCAAGTTTCTTGGATATTGTGTACTAATTTTGATGCTGAAGGAAATTATGAAGGCATCGATGGACAGATTGTGGTCCCCAATGCCAAAGTACGTGGAGAAGGCATATGGACAGCCTGAATATATTTTCCAATGTCGAAGTACTGGGAAAAGGCATTGATGATGACGGTCATGTTTGGACCGAGATTCGACACTGCACAAGATGGTCAGAGGGTCGGAAAGACCTAATTTCTGAGCCTGTGGCGGGAATTTTTCTTGTGGGATAGTCAGGGGGCCGACAGGCCTAGTTCTTGAGCCCCAACGGTAAGTTGTAAGACTATGTGAAAATAGGGGAAACATAGGGACTTAGAGGTGTTGAGAATAGTTGAATACCGAGATGAGTTTGGCTGTGCCGAGGGCCAGCGGAAAAAGCAGACACTGGAAATAACCTTATGGGGAGGTTTGATTTAAAGCTCGATATGGTTGATTTATACTTGCTTATGATTCATGATTGTGGAATTATTATTGCTATTGATTTCGAAATGGTTAGTGAAACCCTAGTTGTATCGATCACTCACTAGGCTTCATTGAAGCTCATCCTTTTCTTATGTTTTTCTTTCTAGGTAGCAGAAGAGTTCCCATTGCTGATCGAAGTCGAGGTCTGCCGAGAGATAATGTGCACATCGCCAAAGGCGACTGATTAAATTAAGAACTAGAATCATGTTTTCTATAAACAAATTTGTTAAACAGTTGTAATAATAAATTATGCATTTGATTAATGAGTTAGTTTATTTTTTCCTATATAAATTGCATATGATAGTTCCGGGAAAGGTAGAATTTTGATGGTAGGCATCGCAAGAGGGTCAGTGTCTGGGAGAGTGGCTCAGGGCGGGGTGTGATAGAGTTAGGTACAACAAAATTAGAAATTATATTTTAAAGAGCCGTTGGTGTCATTTTTATTTCAATTCTCCACCTTGACACCAACGCATGAAACCTTCAACACCTTCAATTTCTGATATGTTTACCCTTTTTCTAGTAGGTTAAAGCCGATTAACTCAAGGCATTTGAGTAATTTGAGCTTCGGTACTGACTTTGTCAACATATCGACGGTTTTTTATGAGGTATGAATTTTTAGTACTTCCACTTCTCCTTCTTCAACTTTATCACGCACAAAGTGGTACTTTATATTGATATGCTTTGTTCTTGTTGAAGGGAATTAAATTCCGGCAGAAGCGTGTGATCACATTCTTTGATTTATTGAAAGAATTAAAAATATAAAAAGTAAAGAAAAAAGGTTAAGCATCATACCTTTGCCAATCTATAATTCTTGAACCGATAATCTTCTCCTTATAGTTTTCCTTTTCCAAGAAATTTTCCTCGCTATGACTCTAGCAAGGATCCGGTTCGTGGAAGTGCTTCTTTCAAAGAATGGGAAGAAGAATTTTCTTAGAATTTTTCTAAGAAAATTGGGAGAATTAATAGAGGAAGATTTTTAGAGTAATCGCAGAGATTATTTTCTTAGAGAGTATGTTTTATGAAGGCTCCCAAGGGCCCTATTTATAGAACTCGATAGGTTACTCCTAATCCTATTAGGATAAACCCTATGCAAAGATTTTAAATCAAATATTTAATAATATCCAATATTTATTATTAATAAATATCTACCAAATAATATCTCATATTAAATGGTTTAAAATATTTAAATCTTATTTAAATATTTATTTTCTGTAGAATCTTTGATTTGAATCTCATCCAAATTAAATAACTAATTATTTAAATCTAATTCAAATTAATTAATTTATTCTCCATCTATTTATTTATATGGATTTTATCCCAATAAATAATTAATTATTTGAATCATATTCAAATAAATTAATTCTTCATATTATAAAGTTATAATTTGAATCACATTCAAATAAAATTTATAATAAATCATGCAATTAATTGTATCCAATACAATTAATATTTTTCCTCATAAATTTGAACATTTCAAAATTTTCTTTCAACATAGTTGATTCTTGTTGGTCCATAGTGAGCTAGCAAGGGGATCTTATGGACCTTATGGACCTACAGATTAGAAGCTCCAAGGATATGAGATTAATCGGCTAAACTCATTAATCACATTAATCAATATTCGTTAACTATGGGTACACTCCACTAAAGACCAGCTGCACTCTTCTCACTGTAGATATATTTCTGTGTCCATGGATATAGACCAATAATAGTAAATTAGTCCTTCACAAGTATTCGTAACACCAACTAGGTCAAATTACCGTTTTATCCCTAGGTTACTTCTAAATCCTTAAGTACCAGTGCTCCTTTAATGAACAAACTGTTTATGGTCCAACCATTAAACAGAAACCCCTATCGGGCCAGTGAGAGGGTAGAGCTCTTTGTTCAAGTTTTGGAGACACCACTTAAGGAAACACTTATCTACTTACCCTAAAAATGGGAATGAGTGAATTCCATCTTGTAAAATTATGTCCCCAGCTCCCCACTTGGTCTTGTCCGCAAGATGGTAGGCATATTGAGTCGGAAAATGATCACTCTCACCCATAAAAATTAAAGAACAATCCTCGTGAACAGGAGTTCATAATATACTCAGGATTAAGACTAAGTTGCCTAGGTCATCCTATTGAAATAGAAACCTAACTAGTCAACGGAGTTACATCTAGTGATTACTATTTTGTGGTCTAGTCTTATGCAAACGCATTGCATAGGATACCCCCACTTGCATGTCACCTACACGAACGCGTTAGATCATTGTGTTTGTATCAAATACAAAGTGGGTTGTATCCATAGTGTCACAAGATAAGGTACCCAACCTTATTTCTATACTATAGACCTTTTAGACTGTATTTTGAACATTGATCTCCATATGTCCCCAACAGTTCAAGACTTATAAAACAACCTAGGATGTTAGTTTATTGGATTTAGGGTTATTAAGACAAAACAAACAAAAACAATCAATAACGCTTATTGAAGTAACACATCAATAACTCTTTATTAATGATTTAATTACAGTCAAATTATTACATTTACAATCTATGAGTTATAGGGCATAAAACCCAACACTTGTATGATATTGTGGGTTCTTAAAGAGATGTATAGTACTTTGATTGTCGCAATATATTTTGATTGTGTTCTAATTTATGTCAAAATCTTTTAATAGTCCCTTTAGCCATAGTCCTTCTTTTATTGCTTCTGTTAGGGCTATGTATTCAGCTTCTGTTGTAGATAGGGCCCTATAGGTTGTAATATTGCTTTTCAACTGATTAGATTAGGTCCATAGAGGAAGAGGTAGCCTGTTAGAGACCTCCTTTTATCCATATTACCTGCATAATTTGCATCTACATATCCATATAGCTCATTTTCTGAGCTTTGTGATCTCTGATAGGTTAGTTTGGCATCTTTGGACCGAATTAGGTATCTTAGGATCCATTTAGTGGGTTTTCAATGTCTTTTTCCAGGGTTAGACATATATCTACTTATTAGGCTAGCTGAATATGAGAGGTTCGGTTTAGTGGAGAACATGAGGTACATTAGGCTACATACTGCTTGGCTATAGGGTATTGTAGACATTTGATTTAGGTGTTCTAAGTCAGAGTCTTTAGGGGAATTTGCCAAGGATAGTTTGAAATGTTGAGCAATAGGTAGGGTGACAGGTCTAGCATTACTCAGGTTTAAACCTTTTTAGGACTTTTTTCACAGTAACTTAGCTGATTTATGCTTAGGGAGGATTGCTCTTTGTTCTTTAGAATCTCAATCCCTAGGATTTTGCTTGCCTCACCCATGTCCTTCATCTCAAATTCTTTATTTAGGAGATTTTTGACATGAGTCAAGTCTTAAAAACCAATGCTAGAGATATAGTCATTGAATCTTCTATACCAGCACCTTAGGGACTGTTTAAGTTCATAGATTGACTTGTTGAGTAGGCAGTAGAGGTTCTCCTTCCCTTTTACTTCATACCATTTAGGCTGCATCATGTAGATTGTTTCTTCTAGATGTCCATGAAGGAATGTTGTCTTTATATCTAGTTGATATAACTCTAAGTTATCTTGAGCAACCATAGATAGAAGTAGTCTAATAGAGGTCTAATTGACTACAGGGGAAAATATCTCTAAGTAGTATATCTCTTGCCTTTGTGTGAAGCCTTTTGCTACCAATCTAGCTTTGTATCTAGGTTTTTGCTCACTGTTTACTTCTTCTTTCAGCTTATAGATCCACTTGGATGCAATCGATTTGCACCCTTTTGGTGGAGGAGCTAGAGACCAAGTGTCATTCACATTTAGTGAATGCATTTCTTCATTCATAACTTCAATCCAACTCTTTGCATCTGAACCACTTATAGCTTCTTCAAAAGTAGTTGGTTCTTAGTCTATAGGAGCCACTATGACATTGAGCACTAGATTCATGTACTTCAATTCAGTATACCTAGCATGAGGTACAATAACCCTTCTTTGTCTGTCCCTTGCTAATGAGTACTGACTCAAATCAGGCTGAGTGCTCTATATTTCCAGTCTGCTCCTCTGTTTCTTCCTTTTCTTCTTCTAATCCAGTCTGAGGATTAAGTTCTATAGCTGTTGTACTAGGCTTCTCCACCTCAATTTAATTGGTAAAGGTTTCCTTACTCACATTTGAGCTTCCCTCCTTTTGCATATATATTTCTTCTTCTCTAAAGTTAATATCTCTACTCATTATGAACTTCCTTTCAGTGGGATGCCGCATCTTATATCCTTTTACCTATTCTGTGAAGCTGACAAACATACATTTTACAGCCCTAGCCTTCAGTTTTCCCGAACTTTGATGCACAAACCAAATACAACCAAATACCTTTATGTTATCAAGGTTGGGTGGGTGTTTAGTCCACTTCTCTTATGGTGTAAGGAAGTCTAGGGATGTATATGGGAACCTATTTAAGGTGTAAACAATATATGCAGTAGCTTCTGCCCAAAATTTCTCACTTAGGATAACATCAGATAGTAAAAACCTCACCCTTTCCATGATAGTTCTATTTAATCTCTCAACCACTCCATTTTGCTGTGGGGTATATCTCACAGTTCTATGTTTAGTTATGTCATTCTCACTACAAAACTTGTTAAACTCCTCATTACAAAACTCTAAACCATTATCTGTCCTAAGGTACTTTATCCTTTTATTTGTCTGCCTTTCAATTAGGTTTTTCCAATCCTTAAACTTTTCAAATACTTGGTCTTTAGTTTTTAGAAAATATACCCAACTTTTCCTTGAGTAGTCAGTAAGTACCTTGAGCCACTAAGGCTAGGAGTTGAAGTGATGCCCATAGGTCTGAATGGACATAATCTAGAATTCCTTTAGTGGTGTGCTAAGCCTTTATGAAGTTGTGCCTTGTTGCCTTTCCAGTTACATAATGTTCATAGAAGGATAAATGTTCATTGATTCCTTGTGGTAGAATCCCTTGTTTGGAGAGAGCTTGCATCCCCTTTTTTAGCTGATGTGTGACAGCCTCTTGTGCCATAGGTCTGCCTTTGTTAAGACAGTCTTTATGGTTGTGTAGGCCCCATTTAGCATCTCTAATCCTCTTATTACACATAAGTCATTCACTTTCTTTCCAATTAATACAATTTCGGAGTCTTTAATCACCTAAAAAACTCCACCTTTTCCCTTATTTTCATACCCCATGGAGTCTACCATACCCAAGGAAATTAAATTCCTTTTGAGCACAGATACATGCCTAACATTTCTAGGAAGCTTCATTGTCCCATCCTTAAGTTTTAATGAGACTGGCCCAATTTCTTGGATTTTACATTCTTTATTGTTGCCCATGTAGACTAGTTCTCCATCAATTTCTTTATACGTGTTGAACCAAGCCTTAAAAGGTATCATGTGATAGGTACAACCATAATCTAAGACCCAATCATGCTTCTTTAAGGGACTTACTAAGCTGGCTTTGTCTATTGTAGAGGCTAGAGCATCGGAGTAGAGATAGGAGCCTTCCACTATAGAAGCTTCAGGCTGTTTTCCTTTAGAATCTTTCTCTTTTTCTTGATTTTTCCTTTTTAAATTATAGCAATCTCTCATTAGGTGACCTTTCTTCTCGTAGTAATTATATCTTAGCTTGGTGTTAAGCTTGTGTTCCTCAATTTTTTTGTTGTGCAAATAGCCCTTCTGCACTAGTCTAATCTTTCTTGGTGACTTGAAGCTCCAATTCTTTGATTCTAAGTGCTAAAATAATAGCATTTATTGTAATGACTGCCTGCCATATTTCAATGCATTTTTCACCTCTTTATATGCATCCAATAGTGAATTTAGTAGAACATATGCTTCATTATCATCTCCTAACTTCTCTCCAAGACTCTTGAATTTAGACACTATCTTTTTAAACTCATCTAGATTTTCTGTGAGAGCCTAAGCCGAATCCATCTTGAAAGTAAATAACTTTTCTGTCAAAAACATCTTGTTTGGAAGGTCTTTTATGGCAAAGAGGCCTTCCAACTTCGTCCATGTCTTGTGAGCTATCTCTTGGTCTATTATTTGCCTTAGAACACTGTCACTTAAGTTAAATATTAGAGTTCCATAGGTTGTCAGCTCTCCATGATATCATTAGGATGAGGTTGCAATAGAAGCCATCTTATATTTGCCAAGAAAAAAAATGCTAGAAATTGCTGAAAAATAATGGTAACTGAAAAGAAAAAAAAAAAACTTATAACTTAGCTGAAAAATAAAATCTATAAAATTTGGAACTATTTAAAAAAAAAAAAAAAAAAAAAACTCAAAATTTATAGGAAACAAATTTTTTCTATAAGATAAGAAACCATTTTCTATTTGGTATCAATTTAAACTAACTTAAATTTAAGTTTAAAAAAAAAAAAAAAAAGAAATTGGTATAAGTCTAAAAAAAGCTACCAGAAGATTTCTCATGTTGCTTTTGGGAAATGTTCTCAACTAGTTTTTTTTTTATTCTTTTTAATTTTATACTAAAAAAATTTAGGTGATAAAAAATTTGGATTTAATGTAAGTTAAAAAAAAAGTAAAGATTAGGAATTCTTTGAGTAGGCTTGTTTTCTCTTTTCTTTTTAAACTTAAATTAATCCTAATTTTTTTATCACCTAAATTTAAGTCTGTTAGATTTTTTAAATATAAAATTGAAAAAGAAAAACTACCATTCAGGAAGATTTCTCATACACAACTTTGGTGTAAATCTTTCATAGGTTTTTTTTTTCTCTCTTCTTAAATTTAAATTAATTCCATTTTTTATCATATTATTTAATATAATTTTTCTACTGGAATATTTCTTGTAATATAAAATTATCAAAACAGAAAGTAACCTACTAGAAGATTTCCCGTAAGCAACTTTATGGAAAATCTTTTAGTAGGCCTTTTTTTCATTTTTTTTAACTTAAATTAATTCCAATTTTTTTTTATCACCTAAATTTAAGTTACTTAGTTATATTTTTAATATAAAATTAAGAAAAAAAAAGAAAAAAAAAAACAAGAAACTAGCCTAGTGGAAGATTTCCCGAAGATTTTTTTTTCTTTTCTTTTTAAAGTTAAATTAATTCCATTTTTTTATCACCTAAATTTAAGTTAGTTAGATTTTTTAATATAAAATTGAGAAGAAAAAAAAAACTAGTCGAAGATATCAAAGTTGACTATGGGAAGTCTTCCGATAGGTTTTTTTTTTCCTTTTCTTTTTAAACTTAAATTAATTCCAATTTTTTATCACCTATATTTAAGTTAGTTAATTAGATTTTTTTATATGAAATTAAAAAAAAAAAAAGGAAAAAAAGGAAAAAAAAGAAACTAGCCTACTGGAAAATTTCCCGAAAAGGTTGTTACGAGAAATCTTCCGGTGTGCTTTTTTTTTTTTTTTAACTTAAATTAATTCTAATTTTTTTATCACCTAAATTTAAGTTAGGTAATTAGCTTTTTTAGTATAAAAATTAGAAAAAAGAAACTAGCTTACTCGAAGATTTCCGGTAAAGTTGCTTACAGAAAATCTTCTAATATGTTTTTTTATTTACTTTTAAAATTTAAATTAATTCAAATTTTTTTCTCTACTAAGTTTAAGTTTGTTAGATTTTTTAGTATAATTAAAATAAAAAATAAATAAAAAAAGCAAAAAAGCAAAAAACTACCCTTCACCTCAGAGTTAGCCACCTCCACTTTGTATTTCAACCTTTTGGATGCA
The DNA here is from genome assembly GCA_030954485.1 of Citrullus mucosospermus. Lineage (NCBI taxonomy): Eukaryota > Viridiplantae > Streptophyta > Magnoliopsida > Cucurbitales > Cucurbitaceae > Citrullus > Citrullus mucosospermus. The sequence goes on along the minus strand of CM062064.1, from coordinate 10,013,224 downwards.
TACTTAACCCTTTACCAAGCCCTTCTATGCATCCATCTAGGCTCGGTTTCCTCCAACTATGCATCCATCTAGGGTTCACCATGCGTCCAACTTGTTCCCGAGGATTTATGCTTCCATTGTCACCTTTTTGTCTCACATGAACTGTCTGACACTTAACCAAAATTTCACCTTGATCTGTATGTGTCGAAGCCCTCTTGTACTTAGCTAAATTTTTACCTTGTTAATTAAACCATGCATCCAACACCCTTAGCTTGTATCTTGGCCTAAGTGTTTTTCCTTTATCTAAGATAGGTTGCTCAACACTTAGCCAAAATCTCACACATAAACAAACCATGCATCCAACCTTCCAAATTTTGGCTCAAGTGTCTCCTTTCAACCATCATAAGTTGTCCATCACTTAGCCAAAAGCTTCCGGAGACACCAACCATACGTCCAAAATACCCCTTACCATGCATCTAAAACCTTAACTTCCTCCCAATGCACGTGTTCAACCTTGGTTCAAAGGTAGATGAGTTGAACTTTTCATATTTGGTCCTCTGCTTCAAACTTTCTCTTCCAACACTTGGTCAAATTTCTCAATCCTTAAGCCTATGAGTTCAACTATAAGTTCACCTTATAGTTTCTATTTTCAAAGCATAGTTTATTCTCATTCTCAAAGCATAGTCCAATACTCTAAAAATCTCATAGCGTACTTTTTCTTCCCCATGATATGCTCAACGCCTAGCCCACTTAAATCCTAAAAAAAAATTCTAATTCCATAACTCCACAGGCTTGCAACAACTTCATACATAGAAATTTCTCCAACTTCTCCCTAACTCCACGAGACTCAATTTAACTCTTCCAAAGGAGTTAAATAGGGTTTTGGGTATCACTGTCCAAACATTATTTCTTACAAATTGCCCAAGCTCTTCTTGCATGTCAGCATTCATTCACAAGAGTTTCATTTACATTCTTTGGTTCAACTAACAAGGTGAAGCAAATATTGCTAATAATCTTTAGATAGTTGACTTTATTTTTTTGTCTGGTTGTCATCCCTTCTTTAGTATTATCTATTATGTTACTGGAGGGATGATTCTTGCAAACCTTGCAAGATGGAAGCTTGTTGCTAGATTCAGCCTATTCAACAATTGACTGATTGGCTTCCATAGGAGATTTAGAATTCGCTTTTGAACACATGTCAGAATGAGTGTTTAACACATCTGTTTTGACAAGGGAAGGTATACTTGAATTCTCTTCATCATCAGCAGAGGGGACACTAGGAGTAGCTGCATCAACAATCATGACATTTATAGACTCCATGACACAATGAGTTTACGTATTGTACACTCGATATGCTCTATTATTTGTGGAATATCCAAGAAAGATACCTTCATCAGCTTTGGAGTCCCATTTCTGCCTAATTTCCCTATCAACAAGAATGTAACAGGTACTGACAAAGATGTATAAGTATTTTACGTTTGGTCTCCGCCCCTTCCATATTTCATAAATAGTGTTTGAGGTACTTGGACAAAGAACACGATTATGAATATGACACGCAGTATGTAAGGTCTCAGCCCAAAAATGTAATGGCATATGTTTAGCATGCAGTATTACTCGAGCCATCTCCTAGAGCATCCTGTTTTTTCCTTTTCACAACCTCATTCTGATGAGGGGTGATGGGAGCAGAAAATTCGTGATGAATACCCATTGAGTAATAAAATTCTGCAAATTGAGCATTTTCAAACTCCCTACCATGATCACTTCTAATTCATTTCACATTCAGATCTTTCTCACATTATAGTTAAAGACATAGAGTTTGAAAAGTGATAAAAGTTTCTGATTTTTCTCGCAAAAAACGGACTCAAGTATACCAACAGAAGTCATCAACAACAAGTAAGACATAACACTTCCATCCTAGGCTTTCGGATTGCATTGGTCGCATAAGATCCAGTGAAGGAGCTCCAAAATACGTGTTGAACTAGATTGAGAGACCTGCTTATGTGAAACATGAGTTTGCTTACCTGACTAACAGTGACCACATATAGTACCTGTAATAGAGGACAAAGATGGGAAACCAGATATAGCATTCTTTGCAAGAGCGTTTTGAATAGTCTTCATACTTATGTGACTAAGCTTGCTTATGCCAAAGACTAGCTTCATCTTGTCTAGAGAGATGACACACCAAGACGTTTCAGAATTCCACAAGTAACAGTTATCGGAGGACTAAGTGCCTGTCATAACAAGAGCCTTAGCATTATCTGTAACAACACACAAATTTTGGTGAAATTCACATTCAGGCCCTCATCACAAAGTTGGCTAATACTAATGAGATTAGTAGTAAGCCCTTCAACCAGCATGACATCATCAAGTGTGGGTAGGCCTTGGAAGTTTAACCATTCTTTTCCAATAATCTTGCCAATAGCTCCGTCTCCAAAAGTGACCTTTCTTGCACTCACAGGTTTGAGATTAGATAAACCAATCATATGACATGAACTTCCACTATCAAAGTATCATTCTTCTTTAGTAGAAGATCTGAGAGAGGTCAACACCACGTTGCATTTGGTCAGATCATTCTTCACACTCCAAACTTACTTCATCTTTCGCCTTTTTGAACGTCTATTATAAGAGTAATGAAGAGTCTTGGCTAAATTTGACGATTTGTGAAGCAAATTTAGAAATTGATAACAGAAAGGTCGTATATGGTTTGATTTACCACAAAAATGACAAATCCACCGAAGTCTGTGGTGTCCGTTAGTTTTCCTTTGAGACCTGCCATAAGATGTTTCAACAATGTCATAGGATTCAAGATTTTGAGCTTTGAAAAACTCCATCTTCTGGTTGCCTTTAGACTGAGACTATGTGTTATACTATCCTTTAGATTTCGGAAAGCCAAGTCCAGAATTATCACCTGTGGCCTTTTCTTTGGACAGAATTTATTCAGGAGAGTCTATATCAGTGTTAAGCATTCTGATATTTTTATGCAAAGACTATTTCTTAGTTCTGGTCTGAGACAATTCACTTTTTCAGTTCTTTTATAGTGGACATGAGTCTGTGGTTGTCAGCTAATAACGACTCAATTATTTCTTTCTGCACATTTAGTACCTTTAGGTCATCTTATCATTTGTTGAACAAGACTTGATAGGAAGGATCATCAGAAACTTATTGAGAAAAATTGTCAACATTCTCGATATACACGTCATATTTAGAGATCTCGATTGATAAGGTGTTAGAGGAGATGTTGCTGACAAGTGCTTTAACATCTTCTTCTGACTCACTATTGTCTTCAAACTCATCGTGGGACAGAGTTAAAACATCACTTCTATTTTACTTCTTTAGAAAATTGGGACATTCTCTTTGAAATTGTCCATACCGTTCAAACTCTCTACATTTGAAAATCTTTTCCTTTTGAAAAGTGGGATTTGCAGGTTTTTCACCATCCTTCTTGTTGCCTGGAGTTCTTAATTGTTTCGGGATAGACATGCCACCAGACTTGTTTTTAGATTTCTTTTCGAACCGTTTGAGAACACGATTGAATTACTTGGAGAGTAAAGCAATAGATTTTGCTAGAGAATCTTGGGATTCTTTGACAGAAACATCAATTTGTTGCTCAGCTAGGGATTGCAAAGCAAAGACCTTTGTTTTTTTTTTTCTCGGGTTTTCCTTCTAATGACATTTCAAAGGTAAGTAGAGAGCCAAATAACCCATCCACTTTCAAAGGCGATATTTCTTGAGCTTCTTCGATAGTAATGACTTTCATATTGAATTTCTTAGCCAAAGACCTAAGAACCTGGCGAAGAAGTCTTTCCTCTGAAATCTTCTCCCTAAGGGCAAATGATTTATTGTCGATATCAAGTAATCGAACATTAAATTCAGCTATGGACTCTTCATCATGCATTTTCAAATTCTTAAACTTTCACATCAGCAATTGAAGTCTCAACATTTCGACTTTAGAGGTTCATTTATGGATAGAATATCTCAAGCCTCCTTTGCAGAGACACACCTGTTAATCAACTGAAATATGTTGCAACCAACACCATTAAATATGGCATTCAATGCACGTGAGTTTCCTAACGATGCTTCATCTTCAGCCTTTGACCATTGCAATTTTGGCTTGACTATCTCCTTTCCATCTTTAGTTTTAGTGGTGGCCGGATGGGACCGTCCAGTAACTACAGCCTCCCACGTCTTACTATCAATAGATTTTAGAAAGGCAATCATACGAGCTTTCCAATATGAGTAGTTTGTTCCATCTAGAACAAGGGGTCTGCTAGTGGAGCCACCTTATTTGTTCTTGTTCATCATCAGAGCACTTAAGGTAAATGTGACCCGCTCTGATACTAATTAAAAAAGCTATTAGATGACTTCTTATTCAAACTTGGATGTTAAACGAAAAGCATAGACAAATGTTTGTAACAACCAACAAGTTTAACAGTAAGCAAAAGAGAGATTGCACACAAGAGTTGGTAACTCAATTCGTTGATAACCACCTACGTCTGGGGGGTAGTGTGCCCGGAAAGATAATCTACTAATATTAAATGGTTAAGCATTTACAACAATATACTTATCTGTAAAGTTTCGACTTCTACAGTGACACTTGTAGAGCTTAATTTGCTAAGCACTTAGGCTTTCTCTAGATTTGAGATTCCCTCTCTTTGTACTTAGGCTCCCCCTAAGCTTCATAATATTAGTGATAGACACATCAGCTTCCGACAGTGTGTGAGACTCCTCTCAGCTTGATTATCTTCTTCATGACTCAGTGAACTCCCTTCATGTGAGAACTTAGGTCCCCATAAGTATTGAGAACTTTGTTCTTTGTTTTGTAATACCTTATGCTCCTTCTAAGGCTTGAGAACTCCTTCTCAATAAATGAAGTCTTAGGCTCCCCCTAAGATCCAGAATCCCTTCTCTGTAGAGATGCCTTAGGCCCCCTCTAAGACAACGATTGTCTTCAAGATTTTACTCTTCAACGAATAATAAAGATGCACAGCGAAAAAAGAGAGCAAGGAACAAAGCACACTGTTTCACAACTTGGCCACACATAATAGAAATTTTCTCTATACAAAATATGAAAGTGGTTGCCCAAAAGACACTGTTAATCTCCTTGTATAAATTGATGCCAAGTAAGGAAAAATATATCACAATTGGAAAAGATAAGCATCGCTTTCATTAAGGAAAAATATCTGCAAAAAATATCAGTAGGAAATACCCAAATAAGGAAAGAAAATATTCAGTAGAGATTTCTAATGTCACAGTCAGATGTTAAGACTATATTTGAGACAACAACGAAAACTCCACAAGCCACCTTAAACAATTGAGAACCAACAGACAAATCTCCAACAAGAATAAATCAAAAGATAACTTTTATAGAACTCTAATATCAATCCATCTGTCAATACATGTAAAAAATAAATGCAAAGAAATGTTTACATCATTGACTAAATGATTCAAGTTTGCAAGTCCTACTATTGTGACTTTTATGATTACAACAACTACATCTAAATGAACTTTTAAATTCACCAGTAGATAGAATCGTTTGTTTTTTAGGTCTTCCAACTTGATGTATAATAATTGGAGGTAATGCTTTCATGACTTAATCTTTAGCCCTCCAATCTAAATGAACTCCAATAGGTAGAACAGAACCTTTATATGTTTCTGACAATGTTATTGAATAATAATACTTAGATATGTAAGAATAACTATCCAAATTAAGCATCTGAATAACAACAAGTGCATGTGCCCTTGAAATTTCCTCAAAATCCCATGCTCGACAACTGCAAGATCCCAAGTCTAGCTTCACTATAAATTGTTTGTCTCCATCCATTACCTTGTATTCAACATTGCTAATGGATCAACCTAATAAAAAAAAATGAAAAATGCAATCAAAATAAAAAAGTCTAAGAAAAATGGTTACTTATAGTATCTCTGATAGACTGCGATAGTAGTTTATTTATGTCTATCAGAGATAGACATTAATAGACTCTATCAGTTTGATAAACCATGATAGTGGTAAAGGAATCAAATTCCCAGCGGAAGCGAGTAGTCGCCTTGTGCCATTAAATTTGTTTTTGGAAAACCAAATTACAAATAACAAACATACCAGATAAACTACTATAGCATGCTTTTAAAGAAGAGTTAAAGATTAGGAGTTTTTTCTACCTTTGAAGACTTTCTTCGATGTGGAAATCTTCTTTTTCCAAGTCACGAACCGGTGAGAATCTCCAACAAAACACAGCAAGAACTCTTCTCCTTTGGAACACCACCACAATGGCAACCTTGCTATTCTCCAGGAAGAATCAAAGAGGAGTTGTGGGTTGTCTTTGAATTTTGGCAAAGGAAAAATTTGAGAGAAAGAAGATAGAATGGAGAGCGAGAGAATTCTTGGGAAAATATAGAACTCTTTTGTAACTTCTCCCCTCGCTTTCTTTTCTTTTTTACGTGCAAAGTGTGAGAGATGAGAAAATAACTTCCTCAATAACGTGGGAAGTTATTTATTTAATAATAATAATATAATATTAATTTAATTATATTATATTAAATCATATTTAATAAATATAATTAAATAAATTAGCTAATTAACAATTAATTAATTAATTATCTCATATTTAATTTAAATTTGAATCATATTCAAATAACCCTCTCTCACATAACCTATAGTTTTAATATGAATCTCATTCATATTAATTTTAACCTATAGTTTTTATATGAATCTCATTCATATAATTAATATTTAAATCTCATTTAAATATTCATCTCTCTTATAATATAAAGTTTATTTTGAATAAGATTCGAAATTTATACTATAATGTATCTATATACAATTGTATCACATACAATTAATTCTCTTATTAATTTGAATATTTCAAATTAAACCAACATATTTGATTCTTATCCTAATCCTTTATGAGCTAGCAATGGGACCTTATGGACTTATAGTTAGAAGCTCCAATGATATGAGATTAATCAATGAAACTCTTTAATTAGATTAATCAATATTAACTGTAGGTCACTCCATTAAAGACTTACAGCTGCACTGTTCACACTATAGATATATTTTTGTGTCAACGGAATTTACTAATCAACAGTAAGTCGATCCTTCACAAATTACTCATAACTATAGTTGGGTCAAACTATCGTTTTACCCCTGTAGTTATATCTAACTCCTTAAGTACCACTGATCCCTCTAATGAACAAACTGTTTAAGTCCAACTATAAAACTAACCTTTCTCAGGCTAGTGAGAGGGTGAGGTCTCATTGTTCAAGACCCGGAATCAACCCTTAAGGGAGTAATTTATCTACTTACCCTAAGCACGGGAATGAGTGAATTCCATCTTGTGAAGATATGTTCCCAGCTCCCTAATTAGACAAATCCCCAAAATGGTAAGCTTATTGAGTCAGCGATTTGACCACTCTCACCCATACAGATCAAAGGATTGCCCTCATAGACATGAGCTCATAACCCACTTAGGATTCAGGTCGAGTTACCTATAGTCATCCTATGAAATGTTAATTTCTACAATTAACGGCGTTACAAAGAGAAATTAAACATTTCGCGGTCAGGTCTTATACAAACTTTTTGTATAGGATACCCCTACTTACATGTCTCCACATGAACAATTAGAATCAAAATCGTTTGTAACACTTTACAACTCCTTGTAACAATTACAAAGTGGGTCGTATCCTTAGTGTTACTAGAATAAGGCACCCAACGTTATTCATATACTACATACCTTTTTGGTTATTACTTAAACATGATTCAACCTTGTATGTCAACCACATACATGTTTAAGTTTACATAAAATAACCATGGGTTCTTAGTTTATTGGATTGAGTTAATGCATAAGATAGATAAAATAACTTCTTATTTTATTCAATAAATAAAATGTATATACAATTTACAAAACTACAAGACCCAAGAGATTTAAGACACACTAGTCCCAACAAGTGGTCTATCTGTGTCTATAAGAGATACTCAATCAGTGTTTAGAAGTCTATTTGTATCTAACATTCATTTTTTATATCCAAAAAATAACTTTTACCAGGAAACTTCTTGATTTTTCATATTCTCGATGTAATGTATTCTTAGCCCATGTATTCAAAACAGTTTTGATGAAAAAAAAAAAACTTTACTTCAATTATGAAACCACTTTTGTAATATATCTCTAATCGAATCAAGCAAGCTTGCAACAAGTAAATTTCTGACATCCTTTAAAACTGAATTTACACTTTCTATAGTATTTGTTGTCATCTTACCATACCTTCTTCTTCGTGAATATGCATGAGACCAGCTTTCAAAACAAACATTACTAAGTTAACTTCGAATTTTTGGGCAAATTGATTCCCTTGATCTCATATTGTACTCAAAGTCATGAAAAGTGTAAGATTTAGCACAACTAAAGAAAAATTTGTCAACCAATAGATCCTTAAAAGAAAGCTTCAAATTTCTTAAAAGATGCTACATGCACAAACAAGACTTAACATTCATAAAAACACTTAAAATTCCTTTGGGAATGTTGCGATGTCTATCATAAATAAATACTAAATTTTCATGATCCCCAAAACTATTCATATGTTTTCAAAAAAACCATTTCCATGATACGCCATTTTTCTAAATCTACGATAGTAAATGCAAGGGGGGAAAATCCAATTGTTACCATCTACTGTTGATGTTGTTAATATAGTGACCACAAACTTACACTTAAAAAATGTACCATCTACGGATATGGTAGGTCTACAATACTTCCACTCCTCAATTGATGCACCAATAACGATGAAACAAAATTTGAAAGGTTTATTTTCATCCATTTCTAAAGCAGTGTGCATACTTGCAAAAATACATGAAAAAAATAGATAGACGTTGATAGATGTCTGTCACTGTCTATCAAAGATGGACAGTGATAGACAACTATTGCTAATAGACAGTGATAGTTGTCTATCACGGTCTATCTTGATAGACAGTAATAGAAGTTTTATAAGAAAAATACTTTAGCAGTCATACCTAGATTCATTTCCTCCAACTTTTCAAAGAACCTTGGAATTAAGTTGTATGACTCAGTTGCATCACCTTTTAATGACCTTAGTATGTGTTCTTTTGCCCTCCAAGCTTTTTGATACTTAATATTAACACCAAGTTTTGTACGAGCCTTGAGCATAATATCTTAAGGAATGGATTGATCAGTAGAGATAAACCTAAAATCATCTTTTAAGCAATCGCCAATTACAAATGAAGAACCTTCTATGTGACAACTCTGAGTTGAATTCATTGAAAAGTCATAGTTAGAAATGTATTTCCTAAGCATCCACAACTCACTGCCCTTGTACCAAGATGTCCTAACATGCCATGTATAGCCTTTTTGCAAACATTTAACTCAAGTGACTTTGAATTTGATCTTGTTGTCCTAAATTTGAAATTCTCCTTCATTGCTATTATGTAAAAACACTTTAACAATATTTCTCTACTTCCAAATAAATCTTTGTCCTTCAAATCACCATAAAATTAATATCTCTTATAATTTGATCATTTGAAGAAGAAGAAGAAGAACCTAAACATAACATTATGTCACCACCTACATTACTAATAGAAGTAGAAGATCCTTCCAAAGAACAATCACTTACGTGAGCAACTAAAGGATGTTTAGTGATTGCATCTTTAGCCAAAGTCAAATACCAACAAACATCATTGTCTTGTTTTATTAGGAACATAGTTTGAATATTATCTTTACAAGATCCAATATTACTGAAAATTATAGCAAACTATCCAATTGAATCTCCTCAAGTATCAAATTAACTAAATTATTGAAGTCTATCATATCATGGACCAAAATTCTAGGAACCTTATAATTCTCATAAAAATTATAATGTTTCCACTATCCACCATAAAGAACAACGATAAGAATATTAACCATGATATTAGATTACTGTAAAAGGGGGAAAATATTATATAAGAAACTAATAGTAAAAAAAACATATTACAAATAAACATGGATAAAAATGTATCACTGTCTATTACTACACAACAGGGGAAAAAACAAACTGATAGAGAAACATAAAAACTCTATCCATGTCTATTTGTGATAGACAGTGATGGTTGTCTATCAAAGTATATTAGTGAGGTAGACAATGAAAGATTGTTATCTATATCTATCATTGATAGACCCAATCACAATGGTGAGTGATAGACAAAAATGGCATCATTGTCTATCACTGATATTGCAATAATACATACAAGACTTTCACCTTCAATAGTCACAGAATATTGCATGTAATAATATGAAGATGGAGAAAAAGAACTACACAACAAGGAAAAACAAACTGCTAGACAAAGATAAGGCTCTGTCACTGTGATAGACAGTGATAGAAATGTCCCTGGTTTTGAATTTGGTTTTAGTCCTTAGGCATAGTGAAATTAAATTGCAGAAATTAAGAGGAAACCAATTTAAATGAAAACCATCAAATTACAATAAATATGATAGATAGTGATAGAACTCTATATTTGTCTATCAGTGGTAGAAAGAATTAGAGCTCTATCACTGTGATAGACTTTTATCACTATCTATTAGTGATAGAAATTTATCACAGTCCATCCGATTTTAATTCCAATCACCCACATTCCAATCAGTGATAGTTGAATAAGAACAAGAACAAGAACAAGATCACTAAACAACAAGAATCACTAAAACATAGGATAGTTCAATCATTGTCTATCAGTGATAGACAAAGATAGAGTTCTATCTGTCTATTGTTGATAACCAGTGAAAGAACTGTCCTCTACTTTAAAATTTTTTATTTTCGGCGAAAATACAATGAAGAAAGAGAATATCAATTGATTAAGAAGAAGAAGATCAATGAGACAATAACGACTAAAGAATAACAAGCAAAATCACCATTGACCTTGGAATTGCCTCTACGAATCAATGCGCAAAATCACCGTTGAAACAACTAGCATAATCAACCTTTTCGATACAATGTTCTAAAATTGATTGCCAGGAAAGTAAAGAAGAAGAACAAAATCAAGGAGGAAAATACGCACATCAAATAAAGGAAGGGTACTTCCGGTATTTTGAAAAAAATTAAAAGAAATATATGGGCATGTTTTAAATTTTGCCATTTCTATAATAGTTTTCTAATTTTTCCATTTATGACAATTCCCCTTATTATTATTATTATTATTATTATTATTATTTCTGTCCCTCGTTTTCTCTCCCCTCCTCACTCCCACTCTCGTTTCTTCTTCCTTTTCCCTCCAAGTATTTGGCGTCGCCCCTCTCTTGTCTTCTCCTCTCGAGATGATCCTTCCTCCTACAGCCCCCAACCTCTGCACCTTTTAGACGTGGACCGATCTAAAAAATTTCAAACCTAACATTGTTTCAAATCTTAAAGTAGAGAGAAAAGTTCCCTACTTTTTCAATTATTAACTCCACTAAGTTAGAGAAGAAATAGACATCGAAAGGATAGAGGAAACTAGAGTGAGAGCAAGAGAAAAAATAAGGGTCCATAAGAAAGAAAGATAGTGTCAAAACTAGATCAAGAGGAAAAATAGCTAGATGAGCAAGAGCTAGAGCAAGAAAAAAACAGTGGCTGACGGCAGGAAAAGGTTAAAAAACTTTATCTCGAAAAACCAAGTCCCTTGCACGATTTTTTAGATCATCCATAAAATAATAAAAAAGAATATATGCAGCTATAGCTGGGAAAACATGCAAATAGTAAGAGTCAACAATGCACATCTTCAGGTGGCCCAAAGAAAGTTTGAGAACATTTCCATTAAGAAAGCCATGTTGCTATAACTTAGTGAAGATTTAAATTGACTGTACAGAGACTGACTTTAGTCAGGAAGCATCCCATCTGATAATCATCTATATAAAATGTGATGATTTAGCAATATCCCCTCTTTCACCTTGGAATCCTCCATTCCATCCAGTATTTGGCTGGCCTAAATTCATATACCTTCTTTAAAGGGTCCAGATTCATGCAATAGTTTTATAACAGCCTTAACCTGCAAACACAAGCAGTCAATTGTATCAATGAACAATTCAGAAGCATGTAGAAAATGGTAAGTAAAGAACCCGAATCGACACAGTTTTTCGTGTTAATGATGTGTGTTGCTTCTACAAGTAGTTACAAGCACAGTATAGAGAGAATGAGAAGAAGCTAATGTTGTGATAAATCACTGGACTGACGGAAAAGTATCAATGGAAACCATGGATTGAAGGTTAAATGAGTCGATTTAAGTAGGATAAAACTCTCCAGAAAGAAATCCATGGGAAGAAACGTAAGAATTAGTAAAGGTTTATACCTTACTTTTGGTCCCTTTAATTATTACCTTTTTTAACACGACATCAAACTTTTCATGGATGTAATGGAAAGAGAAGGGTGCTCCAAGGATACAAACTCCTCCACATGAGAGTGAAGATAACAATAGTAGAAATACGCAAAACTCATCCCAAAGAAAAGGCAAGATAAAAGCACCCCAATTTAGATTAATATCTATAAAATTAGAAATTAAAAATAAATAAATAAATAACCAGCAGAATACTTGGATAAGAAACTATGACGAAGCTTTCAAACTTTCAAATATTCTTTTGTAGTTTTATACATAGAATATCATTCAAATCCGTTTCCTTTTGTAAATTATATAATAGGAACCTATTATAGAAACATGTTCTGTTTATTTACTTGATATAATCCAACTCCTTAGCATTTCCTTTTTGTAAATTCTTTAATAGGAAACTAACCTAGATGTATATTTCCTTTGAACAAGTATTTGAAACTATAGGTTAGAAAACTATTGGAAAATTGATAGTAAAGTCTAAAATGAATATTTATGAAAAATATAGACAAACAAAATATCTGAAAATTGAGAGACTACAGTTGCATGTGTGAAAGTTTAGGAAAAATGAGTACAAAAATTTAGGAATCAAAATAAGATTTAACTCACTAAAGCCTCATTTGGTGTAACCAATTTGGTTTTTGGATTTTGGTTTTTGAAAATTAAGCCTATAAACATCATTTCCACCTTTGAATTTCTTGCTTCGATATCCACTTCCTACTAATGTTTTCAAAAACCAAACCAAGTTTTGAAAACTTAAAAATATGTTTTTATTTCTGAAATTTGGTTAACTCTTTTACTTAAGAAAGATGAAAACCATCATAAGAAATTAAGAGAAAATTTGTAACTTCCAAAAACCAAATGATGCAACTTCCTGTGTATTGTTAAACCATAAATCACATCACAAAAAGAAGCAAACGTGAGTTTAGCTCAACTAGCATAGGATATGTGTTAATGACCAACAAATCTCTAGTTTGAATCCTTCCATCCCATATTGTACTGAGAAAATAATAATAATAGATCATTGGAATAAAAAATTACACCATTATGCCTCAATCGGTCAGAGAGTATATAAAGTTACCTGATTTGCTTCACGCACTAGGAAGTCATCTATTGCTCTCCTGAAACCTTCATCTGTAAGATAATGACAGCTATAAGTAGTTACAGGCATATAACCTCGTTGAATCTTATGCTCACCCTGAGCTCCTGCTTCTACTGTGTTGAGATCAAGTTCAATAGCTGCTTCTATTGCCTGCAAGGAATAACCAAAGGTCAAAGTTTCGAGCGGCCATTTCAGCATTGATAAACTCCAATGACTTTTGGACCTTTGTTTTAGGAAATTAAGTAGAATGCATAAGAGTAACACCATTATAAATAAAACTCATTTTAGCACCAAAATTTCTCAGCAGAAGAAAGAGGACTGGTGGTTTGCATAAATCAATAAAAGGTATAATAAAGGACTCACAGATAATAGGTTCAATCCATAGTAGCCACCTATTTAGGATTTAGTATGCTATAAATTTTCTTAGCACCCAAATACAATAGAGTCCTGTGGATTGTCCTGTAAAATTAGTCGAACTACGTGTCCAAACACTCATGGATATGTATATTTAAAAAAAAAAAAAAAAGGAAAAACATTCTTATCTTTGAGAGTGCCTATCATCAAGGTCAAAGACATTATCAAGTATAAATCTACTTTTATAATGGGTTTGTTCCTCAATTCCCTTTGGTGAGAATGTTAGGAATGGGAATCCTCTTTCTATGATCCCCAAACCCTCTTTCCATTAGGAAAGCGTGGAATGAAGAAGGGGGAAGCTGAAACCTTGAGAAGAAATTTATGAGGACAGTGACCACAATATTGTGAGGTAATCTTTTGCTGCTGCTATCTGAGGTACAATTTCCGTGGTGTTTTCAACTTCCCTGAAAATACAAGCCAACCATGGCTCCAAGTTTGTCCTGGTGGTGTTCAATGGCTATCCTTCCAAAAGCATATCAAATGCAAAGGTATCCTGATTTAATAGAGGAGTTTCATGGGTAAATTGAGTGGAAATAATGATTGTAGGGCTTTTGAAGGGTAGAAAGACTTTGGAGAGGTTTGAAATAGTATCATTTTGAACGCTTCTAGCAGTACTATATAAACATTTTTGGAATTGTTCTTTTATGTTTGCTACCAACTAGGAAGTTGGAGTTATGGTTCCCTTGTATACATTATTTTGATGGAATGTTTTGTTCTCTAACTTAAAAATGTACTGATATATACAGAACGAGCATCAAGGTCCAATAATAAGCTAACGTACAGCAAGATCCTAGAGCAGAGAAATTCATGTTTTGGTAGCCTCTCACATTTCTTGTGATATATTTTATTAATATAAAATCTTGAGATATTTATCATTGTTGGACTGTTTTTTCAGAACATTATTAAGCTTTGGCTGTCGGATATTAGCCTTTGTTCTGTTGTTTAGTTATCTAATGTTTTTCTGTTTTTCTTGTATGAATAATTTATTTTTCTTTTTGTAATCTTTTTATGTATCCTTAGCATGAGTTTCTTTTCATTTTCTTAATGAAATGTTTCATATCCTTTTCTGAAATATATATATATATATATATATATAATCTTGAACTCAACTTGAAAATGCCCATTATATTGATGCAGTGAATAATGATACGTACACACCTGATAATAACAAGCTTCAAAATGTAAACTTGGATAGTATGCTCTAGGGTGACAACCCCACAGCCGCCCATATAAAGTATCTCCACCAATGAGATTGAGTGCTCCAGCAACAAATTCATCGCCTTCCTCTGCAGTAACCAGTAATACCTGATCTCCCATCTTAGAGGCCATATTATGAAAGAAATCCCGAGTGAGATAAGGGGTGCCCCACCTATGAAGAAGCCATTATTGAATACAATTAAATATATTCCCATGCACCTACCAATTCATCATACTCGTCAAAAAATGGCAACAGTAGAAGTTTTTCTTAATCTCAATTGGCAGGCAAATGAAAGGCGATGGTAAGGACCAAACTTGTTATCAGTCGTGTTCCTGTAGAATGTATAGAATGAATCCCAATGCTTATCCTGCCAAAACATTACAACAAATGATGCCCATGCCCCTAATGCTCTTCCAGTAAGATAAGTGTAATGATTACCACACACAACAATTCATTAGCTAGAATTTACAAGAGACGTTCATTATCATTTATTATCATTGCATCTGTATCATACAAACTCATTAAGACACTCGAGTACAAGGACAACCTTTTTTAAGGGGAAAAAAAATTATTCAATCCTATCCAATATTACTAAATGATAAACAGATCCAGTTTTTACCTTTATTTCATATCCCCGAAGACGTTTCATAGTCAAATTTTGAGCCACAATCTGCCACAGAAAGTATACCATTCAAATCTTCAACAATAATAAACAGTAAGACAATCATCTACAAAGATTAATGCAAAGATCTTAGCCATAAAAGCCCATTATTTAGGCAACTATGTATATTCTATTTATATGACTTTAGCATATAGAATGATATTCAGTTCTCTCTATTAAATCATAACCGTTTTCAGTACAGGGTATTGTCACACCCTGCCCCAGACTACCCTATCTAACCTAGGACATTGCATGCCGACAATAGATTCCAAATAAACTATGGAACCTATTGTCAAACTCTAAAAAGAACCTTTCTCAAAACAAGTGGCTAGCAAAAACTTTCATTGTAAAAGTCATTAGAAACAAACTTAATCTAATCAAAATTCTTAAAAATTTTGGCAAAGTTTCCCTTGAGAATTGGATAAACCATACCTGCAATAAATTTATTCACAGAACCTTCAAGAAAGAACATATCTTTAGACTATTTCATACAAGAGTGATTGAAAGAGCACATAAAAACCCACAACACAACAATTTAAGGGTCATTAAGGATCTCCCAGTTACAAATAGTCATTCGACAAGACTGCACATTTAAGCAGGCAGACTTAACCAGTAGTTAAATGATATTTCTAGCCTAATTCAAATCATCATAGAAATTTCAAATCCATCAACTTCAGCTGAATTAATGAATTGGGGATTTCGGTATCCTAAACAATGGAATATTAATTAAAAATATTGACCTTTTTGCGCTCCTGACGAATATTTTTCCTCTTACTTTGCTTCATATCCATTAAAAACTCATCAAAGCTGCAGAAGATAGAATGGAGAAGAAATTATAAATGACACTGAGAAAATACGCCGTATCTATTGCATTTTAAGGGAAAAGTGTAAAAAGAAATAAGTTAGTGATTGACCATTGCACATCAAATATCATAACAAAGTTGCAACTTTCACCTTCAAATGGAGAAACAACTGATGCCTAGGTATTTAATTCAACAGAGATCAAAGGAAAACAATTAAGTTAAAAGAAACAAGAAACAACTAATTAAGTCGAGAAAAATCTATAAGGATTTTTTAAAGTTCAATCAACAACCTCTACAAAAGCAAACATGATTGCAAACCTGCCATTCAATAGTCTACAATTAACAGAAAAGCTATGACGAAGTACAAACTAATGCCATAATGGTCTTCCCTAAATTCCCAATCACCATATAAACAGTGACCACATTCTTAACAAACATACTAGCTAGTTACTTTATACCTAATAACATTCCTAACATTTGAGAAGAAAAGGTCACAAAGCATTGAATGAATTTTTGTTAAGTTTGGTGCTTTCATCAATTCATTTGCTCAAGGAAAATTTTCATTCTAATCATTAAAATCAAATCAAATCAAGAATTAAGAATTAAAAAAAGGGAAAGAAACAACCACCCAGTGAATCATCTCAAGCTAAAGCAGAAGAACTGATGAATAAGTAACCTAAATCTTAACCCCCTCCCTACCCCGGCCCGGCCAGGCACGAGATAAGCTTACAAACATTTTTTTCAGTTCAGCCTGTAGGAGCTAGGGGCAATGGGTTGGAGGAGGGAGAGAAGGGGGAAGACAGAAGGAGAGGGCATCATGGGTTGGGTTTTCGAAAGCATTTAAGCTTAAAAATATACTGATGATGTCATTAATGTGAATCAACATTTTTATGAACTCCACTGACAGAGAAATTGAACTAGAACAAAACAAGTTTCTATAATCAAATGTGTATTCATGTGATTAAAGAAAAATAAACAAACAACATACTTTTTGTAGTTACGGTTCTTCCAATGGTACTGCATTCCGATCCTTCGCAGAAATCCTCCAGCACTTAGTTTTTGCCATTCGTTTTCGGATGAGAAGGTAACATGCAGTGACGAAAGCTGAGACTGTTCGAAGTAATTAACTTGAAATAAGATGCTTTTATTAAATGATATGAAACATGTGACTTATCAATAGGTTTCTTGCATAAAAATGTAGAGTGCACAAACAAAAATTACACAATATGATAATATAATCTGTTAACTCAGGACACCAAAGCTTTTTCCCTTTTTTATTGCTAATAGTCTTACCAAAAAGGAGAGAGAATAAATAAAGGTTAAAATACTATTTTGGTCCTCATACTATTAAGTTTTTCAATTTTAGTCCCTATACTTTCAATTGTCCAATGTTAGTCCTCGTACTTCCAATAAATCTTAAATTTAGTCCCTGAAAGTTAATTTTTACCAAAATCGATTAAATAATAATAACAATTTTCATGCAAGAAAGTAAAATATGTGAATATGGTTTCAAAATTTATACTAAAAATGATACAGATAACAAAAAGTTTTTTAAAAAATCAACAATAAGGTAGCATTAGGGACTAATTTAAGATTTATTGAAAGTAAAGGGACTAAAATTGAACAAACTTTAAAGTATAAGGACCAAAATGGTATTTTAATAAATAAATAAATAAATGTATCCTCGCTTTATTGCCAAAACCAAAACTTCTATCAACTAAATAGCAAAAAGATTCAAATGCAGACCAACACCAGTGGGGTCATAGTAAAGTCAAGGGTAAAAATTACACTTTTTTTTCTTTTTTTTGCAATGTCCCTTCCCCCAGGTAAAAAGAACACCTCACCAACAAACTCCCATGACCGAGTATTATTTACATCAAACATGTGCAAAATATAATAATGAATTGCTCCAAAAATCAAATTCTCTAACAGTCGTTCACATTCTTCTGACAAATAAGATGCCATCTTCAAAGGCTAAATAGTAAACAATATGACATGAGAGAGAGAGCGAGAGAGAGATTAAGTGCATATTATCATAATGTACGCTAAAAGCATCAAACATATGCCTAGTCGTACCTTGGCTGTCATATCCTTTAAAGCAGAAATTATAATGTCAAAGATTTCATCTCTGAATAATGTGTTGCGGATTAAAATCCTTGGACCAGTCACTGGGGTAAAAGGCACACAACATTGTAGTTTTGGGTAATATCTTGCACCAAAACTGTAGTATGCATCAGCCCACGAATGATCAAAAACAAATTCGCCGTAGGAATGACTGCAGATTGAAAATTAAGTTAAAAGTCGAAAAGGCAGCCATGGATCAAAATCAGCAGACCTTCTCAATAGACAGCATAAAAATATGTCATACAAAAATAGAGAATCTATCGAGAAAAGTCAAATATATTGAGAGGCAATTCAAACCTTTTAAGATAAAGTGGAACAACACATAGAACATTTTCTGATTCATCCTTAGCCACAATGTGGCGAGGCATCCATCCAGTTTCCTGAAATCCGATTGAAAGTAAGACAATGGTGCTGCTTTCTGAGACAAGGTCGAGTTACTTTGTTTAAAGACACCACCCACATTCATTGTACATAAATAGTTATTTCATAAACTAGTGGCTAGTGCTGAATTGTATGGAATTATATTGTCTATTTTTAATTGTGTTTTGTTTATTGAATATTAGTGTTCAAAAAGCAACCTGCTTATGAAAATTTCAAGGTCAGAATCTCAGATAATTGTTATATTTATGAACAAAACATTTTTAACCCTACTTCTGATTCTGAAGAGGCTTTAATTCCTCACCTTCACAGCACAACCTGTCTCCTCCAGGCTTGAAAGAAATCCATGGGTTAGAAATGGATTATATTTTCCAGGGCCAGTAGTATCCAGGGCACAAGCATCCCAGTCACTGGCTGAAACCTCTGAAATAGACGAAACAACTGAAAGAGACAACTTTGTAGGTTTTGAATGGGAAACTGAGCCTCCCTGAATAAGGAACAACTAAGTGATAACGACCAAGTAACAAAATAATCTATCATAAACTACAAGTAAACTTCAAAATCAAGGATAAGGAGTACCTCTGGGCCTGTCCCTGTCAAAGTAAAATTTCCCAATGAATAATCAAATTCATTTGGTACTGTTGACTTTTTAGCTCCCCAAAAAAGCCCATTAATTCTAGTTGCTTGAGTTGAAGGGCTAACCAAGTCTCTGCACTTCAATTTTTCCTACAGTTATAAAAAGTAGTTAAGGTTTTTCTATTTATATACCACAAAAAGTAGTCAAGTCTCTGCACTTCAATTCTTCCTACAGTTATAAAAAGCATTGATAACACGTCTAAAAATTTTCCTCCACAACTAATACTCCCTCATTAGATTTTGCAATCACTTTCAAGCCTAGCAATGAGAGGAGTATCATAGTAAGAATGTAAGTAAAGAATTAGCTAGCCCGTGACAGAAGTTTCTCGAGTATAATGGCATATCAAAGCTTCCCAAACTGAAGAACTCCCCAAAAACAACAAAACTACGTATCTATGCTAAGGATTTCTTTTTCGGTAACCTAAATCCATAACCAGAAGCGGGTTCCAGGAATTCAGAAACTCTGATGATTAAAGCTTGACTAATGGACCACAATAGCATCAAAACCAGAGAAGCGAAGACGAACAACAAAAGTAAAAGAACTCACAAATGGGAAGTAACCCAGAAAGGAGGAAGAGTTGCAGTAGCTCACTGCAACTGCCATGGCCGCGAATTTGAATGCTACGGTCGATATTCCTCCACAGTCCACGCTTACACTTAGAACTCGTAAGTAATTCCCAAAAATGAATAACAATCAGGAATTTGCCTGACGTGGCTAGCTTCAAGCCAGTTTTTTCTTCTTCGTTCCTTTTCCTTATTATTATTATTTTTTTTTTTTTCACCTTTTCTCCTTTGTTTTTTTCTTTCTTCGAAAATTTAGTCCGTACTCTCAATAGTCACCATACAAAATAGTTTATTCTGGAATTGTTTAAGGAAAAAAAATTTAAGATTTAATGAAATTTTCGACAATAATTTTGTTCGAGAATATAATCAAGATAATTGTCAGAACATTCAATCTATGCTAATTAGATCAATAACAAACTTTGCATTGAATTTCTTAGTGACAATCCCGACCCCGAGATTATCATCAAGATAAGTGTCAAATTACCACCATGAAATAAATCATGTCATTCGATTTAGTACCATTTTGACTTACTTTTAATTGGAAGTGAATGTTAAAAAATTACACTTTATGACAAAAAAAATCATAAACTTAATGCATTTCATAAAATATACCGTCACTAATTCAATGTTCTAATATTTACACAAAAGGCAAATGAAGGCTAAGTAATTACCACTATGTCTTTCTGTTGTATACGATGTTGCGACATTGTCTATACTTATGAACTTGTCACGTTGACTGTTGATGGTATAAGGAGCGATTGCAACGATCAACTCTTCCAACATACTTGTTGAGACAAAACTATTTGACTAACAAAACCTCGTGGTGTATTCCACTCTAACCTATGGCTAATGGAAAACATTGACTGTGTAACTAGCTTAGCCAACCAAGATTCTAAAATGTAATTGTACATCCTTTATGTACAAGCAGCGCATGGAAGAGAACTGTTAGTATTCAAATTCCTTACACATACATGTCCTCATGTTGTGATTGACACAGGGATTCAAGTGTCCATCCACTATCTCAAACTTGTGGTGATCGATTGGCTGCACGATCTACCTTCTAGATTGTTCATCTGCTTCCTAAATAATGTCATCTCCATGGTCAAATATGGTTGGTTCACGTATTGAGGCAAGTATTCGACGCTTGGAGAGTCATTCCTAAACAATGCATCTTATGTTGTTCAATAGTCCAATCATTAGAGGTATCAACTATCAAGCATCTTCCAGTATCACATTTATGCATTTACCAATATCTGTAGTCATGTGATCATACATGATTCCACATTTAAATACTCAAGCCCCTTTTTGAAACTCAAGAATTTTTGGATTGAGGTTCCACCGAATACTATCGAGGCCTTCTTCAATCGTTTGTGGGATCCAATCCCAAGAGCTTGCCTCTAAATTTCATGTTCTCAATCCATTGATAAATATTTATATATTTATTCATTAGTTCATCAATTATGTTTATTCATCGGTCATAGTGTTGAAACAAAATGATACCGACTACTAAATCCAAAAACGAAGAAACTGATGATATCAAGAGACATGATATTCAATGGGAAAGGAATTGAATTCCTTAAGTGAAAGCGAGTGATCGTTCTTGTGTCAATGGATTTCGTTTTGAAAATCACAAAACAAACAAATCTAATAAGCATGTTATAAAAGAATGAGAGAAGAAGAAAATAGACTATACCTTTGAAGATATTCTTCTAAAGTTATTTTTCTCCACAGTATAAATTCTCATGAACTACGAACTTTTCTTCCCAAGTACACGATCAAGACACCACCATTTGATCTTCAGAGATTTCTTTTCACTATATCACTCTCTAACTTTTGCAAAAAACCATGAGAGCATACCCAACAGTTCGTGAGATGCAACTCCCATGCTCCCTTCCAACTGCAAAGGAGTTATTATTTTAAAATAATATTATTTAACATACATTTAATTAAAAACAAGAAAGACTGTTTTAATTAAATAAATATAATTAATTAATCTCAATAATTAAATATCATATATTTAATTAAATATGCATTTAAACCATATTTAAATGCATAATTCTCTTATAACTGGGTTTAAGATGAATATATTTTAACCTATAATATTTATATCAATCTTATTCGTATAATTAATATTTAAGTCTCATTCAAATATATTACTCTCACAAACTATATAGTTTTAATTATAAATCATATTTATAATTAACTATATACTATAATGTAACAATATGCATTATACTTTATACTAATCACAATAATATAAAATTCTCTTAAATAATTTGAAGAATTCAAATTATTCCAAAACCATTTATTCCTTGTTTTATCTTTAGTGAGCTAGCAAGGGGACCTAATGGACCTACAAATTAGAAACTCCAATAATATGAAATTAATTAATTAGACTCTTTAATTAATTTAATCAATATTCATTAACAGCAGGTCACTCCACTAAAGACCAACAACTGAACTATTCACACTGTAGATATATTTATGTATCCAAGATTATAACTAATCAACAGTAAGTCGACCCTTCACAATTGCCATAACTATAACCAGGTCAAAATACCATTTTACCCATGTAGTTACATCTAACTCCTTAACTACCACTAATCCCTCTAATGAACAAACAGTTTAAGACCTTATAAACTATAAACTAATCCCTCTCTGATCAGTAGGGTGAGACCTTATTGTTTAAGACCCGAAATCAGCCCTTAAGGGAGTAACTTATCTACTTACCGCAAATACGGGAAGGAGCGAACTCCATCTTGTGAAGATATGTTCCCAGCTCCCTACTCGAAAAAATCCCCAAAATGGTAAGCTTATTGAGTCAGCGAACTAGTCACTCTCACCCATACAAATCAAATGATTGGTCTAATAGACAGAAGTTCATAACTCACCTAAGATTAAGGTTTAGTCATATATGGTCATCCTATGAAATGTTAATTTCTTCACTTAATAGCCTTATAAAGAAAAGTTAAATATTTTGTGATTCGATCTTATACAAACTCTTTGCATAGGATACTCTGACTCACATGTCCCCACATGAATGATCAAGATTGAAGGAATTGAATTCTCAGCAGAAGGGAGTGATCGCCTTATACCAATAAGTTTCTTTTGAAAAACAAAAATTGCAGAGAACAAATAACTTGGATAAACTAAAACAATCAGCATGTCATTGAGAAGAATTAAGGATCAGAAGTACTTCTACCTTTGAAGACCATTTTTAGGTAGGATGGATTCTTCTTACTAAAACAAGAACTGATATGAAAACTCCTCCAAGGAATGCAGTAGTTCTTTTGGGACACCACCAAGAAATCTTCTTTGCTATTCTCAAGAAGAATCAAAGAGGAGTGGTGGGCTATCTTTTGTTTTTGGTAAGGGAGAATAGATCTTAAGAGAAAGAGAGAACTTAAGAGGGATAAATTTGAGAGAGATTTTTTTTTTTTTTTTTTTTTTTTTTTTTTTTATAGAAGTCTTCAGTAGAACTGGTAACTTCTTTTCTTCTCTCTTTCTTCCATACGTTATGAAGAGAAAGGAGATAACTCCCCACTACGTGTAGTGGGAGTTATTAATAATATAATAATATTAAATTAAAGTTAAAATCAATTCAATTATAATATATATTGAATCATATTTAATATATATATATATATGATTAAATAAAATTAATTAATTAACAAATTAAATATTTCATTTTTAATTTAAATTTGAATCATATTCAAATAACCTTCTCGCACATAACCTATAGTTTTAATATGAATCTCATTCATATTAATTTTAACCTATAGTTTTTATATGAATCTCATTCATATAATTAATATTTAAATCTTAGTTATGTTGGATTTTGTGTCTTAAAACTCGAAGTTGGTAATTTTTGGAACTTATTTTCAATAAAGTTGTTATCGAGATCTATTCAGTAAAGCTGTTATTGAATATATGAATTGCATTTATTAAATCTCATAAACTAAAAACCCCTGGCTATATAGTGAATACTTAAACTTTATGTGGTGACATAAAAGTGGATCAAGTTTATGTAATAGCCAAAACAGTCTATAGTATATGGATAAAGGTTGGGTACCTTATTTTGGGGACACTATGGATGCCCACTTTGTATTTGATACAAACGATGTGATCCTAAATTGTTCATGTGGAGACATGTAAGTGGGGGTGTCCTATGCAATGCGTTTGCATAAGACTGGACCATGAAATAATCACTTTTACTTTATAACACCGTTTACTGCTAAAACTGATTATTTCAACTTGATGGCCTAGATAACTCGATCTTAATCCTGAGTTAACTATGAACTCTTGTCTATTTGAGATTATCCTTTAATCTGCATAGGTAAGAGTGGTCCGTGTTCGTCGACTCAATATGCCTCCCATTTTAGGGATAAGATCAGACAGATAGCTAGGGACATAGTCTTGCAAGATGAAACTCACTCCTACCTATTTCTAGGTTAGTAGATAAATTGTTCCCTTAAGTACTGACTCTGGGACTTGAACAAGGGGTCACACCCTCTCATTGGCCCGAGACGAACTAGGTTTGGTGGTTGGACCACAAACCAATTATTCATTAAATGATCAATGGGACTTAAGGAACGAGATATAATTACATGGGTAAAATGGTAATTTTGACCCAACTATAACTACGAACAACTTGTGAAGGATCAACGTACTTATTATGATTATATCAAGTTGACAGAAATATATCTACAGTGAGGAGAGTGCAGCTACTGGGCTTTAATGGAGTGTCCCCGTGGTTAACAAATATTAATTAACTAGGTTAAAGAGTTTAGCTAGTTAATTTTGAATCGTTGGAGCTCATGATCTTTACGTCCATTAGATCCCCTTGTTAGCTCATGGACTAAACCTTAGAACAATATATTGAGGGAATTTGAAATGTTCGAATTCAGTCGAGGAGTGAAGTTTTGATAGTTTGTTCATTTAGTTGTGAGTTAGACGAAATTAGAGAGTTAGAAATATTTAAATGTGATTTAAATAATTTTAAGATGATGAATAGAGATTCATCGGATTGAGAATTATTAGGAAAGTGGAAAAATAATTAATTTAATTTAATTTAATATTAATTTAATATAATTATTTATTTATTTATTTAAATTAATTATATATTAAATTAATTTTATTTAAAATTATTTTTTGGAAATTGATTTTAAATTGAAAATTAATTTATGAAATTGAAATTCATTTTCAATTGGGAAATTGGAAATCTCCACTAAATGCATGGTGAAGTAGGATGTGTACTTCATGCAATCATCGTCTTCCACCTCCATTTTGAGTGAGTTATTCAGCAAATTAGTTGTCAATTTGCATATCAATTTGATTTGCATGTTCTCTTCTTTAAATAGAAGAAAGGAATTGAAGAAAAGGGTTGAGCATCTTTGCTAAAATTCTCTCTAACTCAAAACTCACAAAACCAGTGTGTTCTTCACCTTATTGCTCCAAAATTCTACTCAATTTGGATCCCACAATTCATTCTAAGGCCAGAAAGTAACAAGGAAGACTCTTGTGATA
The DNA here is from genome assembly GCA_030954485.1 of Citrullus mucosospermus. Lineage (NCBI taxonomy): Eukaryota > Viridiplantae > Streptophyta > Magnoliopsida > Cucurbitales > Cucurbitaceae > Citrullus > Citrullus mucosospermus. The sequence goes on along the minus strand of CM062064.1, from coordinate 9,987,517 downwards.
GTCCACAAAGTGTTCGTGATAAGAAATTCAAAGGAATTTGATTCAATTTTGAGCTACAACAAGTAAGTGTCCTACGTTTGTTTTTCGGTTTTAGAATAAGCATGTTTAATCTTCAAAATTGGTGTAATTAGAGTATTTTAGATCCTAATTGTTTCTGCTATTATGTTGCTAACTCCTTCAATTTAAATATTTGTCTCTCTTATAACATGAAGTATAAATTTTGAATCCCATTCAAAATAACATTATATTATAATGTATCTATATACATTATACTAATTGTATTATATACAATTAACTCCCATATTAATTTGAACATTTCAAATTAAACCAAAAAATTTGATTATTATATAAAACCTTAATGAGCTAGCAAGGGGACATTATGGACCTATAGATTAGAAGCTCCAATGATATGAGACTAGTCAATTAAACTCTTTAATTAGATGAATCAATATTCATGAACTGTAAGTCACTCCACTAAAGACCTAAATTGCACTTTTCGTTCTATAGATATATTTTTGTGTTCATGGAAGTAACTAATCAACAACAAGTCGACCTTTCAAAATTCATTCATAACTGCAGTTAGGTCAAATTACTATTTTGCCCCTGTAGTTACATTTAACTCCTTAAGTACTGTTGGGGTTCATAGCTTGTTGCACATAATGTTAGTTATTATAATTTCCGTACAAAGATGCGTCGAGAATTACTCAAGTATGATTATTAATAAGCAAGTTTTCCTATAAAAGCCCAAGTATAAGCTTCTATAGGTTTTCTGGTGAGTCCAGGGTCGAACTCAGGGATTTGTAATAACTAGGCGTTGAGAATAGATACATGACTATGCGGTGAACTATACATGTAATATGTTCAAGAATTGTATATACCTAAAACTATACATAAAGAATGAATAAAATTTCCTACAATTATCAATGAGGTGGACGCGACGAAGGTTAGTCAAATGTCATTTAGTGTCAGATAGCATGCGTTGAGAATGACGGTGGAACCATGCGATAAAAATAGAGTTAACGTAGGAGCTAGTTGTTACTTAAGCATATCTAAGTATATTTACATACCTACAAACTTTGGGTTTGTGAATCCATCTCTTGATGTTTCAACGCCACATTAATCTTATCTCTAAGATGCATGGTAAGTTTGTGTTGGCAAAAGATGAACTACATCTCTGAACCTCATCTAGTCTTGATAAATGCTAAAGATTAATTATCTACTATCTCAAGCTAGACAGTCGTCGTGCTTGCTAAATTTGTTTGTCAGACAAAGCTATGCAAGCTAATGATATGCATTAATCAAGATGTAACATACTTAATATTGCTTAAGAAAAACTAACTTCTAACATCCAACTCATTTAGCATTCAAATAACATGGTGTAAAGTATTTAATATGAAAATAAATGGAAGATAATCGTCAATCAAACTTATATTAAGAAAATAAACCATTCTCTCGAATGTCATTAACAAAACATAAGTAAGAAGGAGGAAAATGAAGATAAAACAAAAATGGAAGACGTCAAGCCGCTATTGGCAACGTCTTGCTTCATGGAGGTTTGAGATGGTTGCTATCTAATACATAAATTTTATAGGGTGAAGGTTCTCACTCACTAGGAGACGACTCTGAAAATTCTCAGAATCCTTCTCTTAGAAGAGTTCAAAATGGAGGCTGGTTATGGTGAGGGAGAATTTGTGCAGAGCTTTCGCCTCTTAAACTCGTTTCTCTCCTTCTTTTGAATGGAGAAGCTTTACGCTATTTATAGGCGTCGAAAAGGTGAACTCGTTATGACCTGACACCTTTGCATTAAATTCCATGCCTTGTTGTGCAGACTTTTAACATTGTCGGCCCATTGGTTCTGCCATGATCTGATAACGTGTAATCCTTTTGCATATTGACATGACAACTTTTGCCCAGACGTCTGTATCTACTTTCTTTTTCTCAGCACATGGTCTCGACGCATGGGTTTCCATTTCTTTTGTTCTCGCAGCAGCTTCCTCTCTGGTACTTGGTTTATTTTTGCTTCTTTTCTACTTAATCCTGCGTTAAGAATATAAAAGCCCATATTTTTTAGGTATATTCTTTTGTAAATGGTGCCAACGCATGGTAATACATTTTACACAATTCAACTGCCAAAATCATGCGTTTAGCCCTAAAGTTACTCTAATTAATTCAAATAGTGACTATAATAACTTGTATTTCTACAAGTTATCACAGCTACATACTCTGCCTCCATGGTAGAGTCAATAATGCAACCTTGCTTTGCTTTGTGCTACGCTAAACTACAGTCCCTTTGTTAAAAGTAAACATTGATCCTGATGTGGACTTTCTAGAATTTTTATCAGTCTGAAAATCAAAGTCTGTGTAGTATCCTGTGAGGATCAAATCCTTAGCCCCATACACAAGCATGTAGTTTCTTGCTCTCGAAAGATACTTGAGGGGATGGTTTTAATTGCATTCCGGTGATCAAATCTTAGATTGGACTGATATCTACTGGCAATCCCAACTGCATAGCAAATGTCAGACCTTGTACACAACATGACATATATAAGGCTACTAACAGTCGGTGCATAGGGAATCTTTCTCATTCCCTCAACTTCTTAAGGAGTCTTAGGACACTATTCCTTAGACAATATAATTTCATGTCAAAAAGGCAATAAGCCTCTCTTGGAATTATGAATCGAATGTCTGACAAGCATCTTGTCAATATACGATGCTTAAGGCAAGGCTAACGTTTTATTCTAACAATCCCTTATGATTTGGATCCCTAGAATAAATTGTGCCTCACCAAAATCTTTCATTTGGAATTGGACAGCTCGTCATTTCTTTACATCTGTCAGTAAACCTACATCATTCCCAATGAGTAGGATATCATCCACATATAACACTAAGAAAGCTACTGAACTATTGATGATTTTCTTGTAAACACAACGTTCATCAACATTTTGGTCAAAGCCATAAGACTTGATCACAATATCAAATCTTATATTCCAAGATTAAGATGCTTGTTTTAATCCATAAATGGACCGATTAAGCTTGCAAAAAATATGCTCTTGACTTTGTTGAATGAATCCTTCTGATTGTTTCATTTAAATGGTCTCTTCAAGATTACCTTTCAAAAAGTTAGTATTAACATCCATTTTCCATATTTCATAGTCATAATATGTGACAATGGACAAGAGCATTCAGATAGACTTAAGCATGACAACAGGTGAGAATGTTTCTTCATAGTTCACTCCCTCAACCTAGGTATAACCCTTTGCCACTAGTCTAACCTTAAAGGTTTGCACGTTGCCATCTACACCTCTTTTCCTCTTGTAGATCCATTTGTAACATATAGGTTTTAGCTCTTCAAGTTGATCTACAAGTTCCCAGACTAAATTGAAGCACATAGACTTTATTTCAAGATCCATAGCTTTTACTCATTCATCCTTGTTCACATCATTCATTACCTGATTATAGGTCAATGGATCCTCAACTTCATCATTTGGTATGATGTCTTGAGTTTCAGTTAAATTCAAATAACAAGTAGGTGAGTTTACAACCTCCCATTACGTCGAGGCTCCCTCAACTCTTAAGGAGGATGTATATGACTTGATGAAACCCCATCAACAACTCTTGTTGATGTACCAGCTTCTTCAACAACTCTTGTTGAAGTTTTAGTAGTTTCATTAGAAAATTCATTTGACACAATTTTACACTGTGTGATATATGCTCTCTCATGTGGTCTTCTTCCGAAAATGTAGCATTTGTCGATACAAATACTTTATTCTGTTTTGGATCAAAGAAGAGATCACCTCTCATTTCATTGGGATACCCCACAAATAGGCATACTCTTGAACAAGTTTTGTCTCAAGCACATGTGCTGAACAACCCCAAATTCTGAAATATCGTAAACTACCTTTACGACCTCTCCATAATTCCAAATGAGTTTCAAACACTTTCGGATGGAACATTGTTCAAAATATATAATGCAATCGTTATTACATAACCCCAAAATAAGTCTAGCAATTGAACATAACTCATCTAGACCAAACCATGTCTAACAGGGTTCTGTTTCTTGTTTCTAACACACAATTTTACTGAGGTGTACTAGGTATTGAGAGTTAGGATGCAATTCCATGTTCTATCATATAGTTCTGGAATTTTAAATATATATATTCTCCACCTTGATATGATCAAAATATTTTAATGGTTTTACCTAACAAGTTTTCAACTTCAGCCTTATACTTTGAACTTTTCAAGAGCTTTAGACTTGTGTTGTAATAGGTAAAGATACTCATATATTGAATTATCATCTATAAAAGAGATGAAGCATACCCTCCTCTTGCCTTAACATTCATCAAACCACAAAGGTCTGAATGTACAAGTTCTAAGGGTTCTTTGGCTCTATAACCTTTTCTAGTAAAAGGCCTTTTTGTTATTTTGCCTTCAAGACAAGATTCACATACAGGTAAATAGTTTTCTTCTAACTCACTTAGAAGTTCACTCTTAACCAATTTTTCAATCCTATTGAGATTTATGTGACTTATCTTAGATGGCAAAGATGAGCATTTTCTTTAGGAGAAACCTTTTGTCTTTTATGTTGAGTTGTTTCAGTTTTGAACATTTCAGTATTTAGATGCTAACGACCTTAGCACATATAAATTACTCTTTAAGTTTGCAGAACGAATATGAACACCATCTTTATAAATAAACACTTTATTTACATTAAAATTGATGGAATAACTTGTTCTATCAAACATTTAACATAAATCAAGTTCCTTTTCAAACCAGGAACTATATATATATTCTTTAATGAAATAAAAGTTTTTTGAAAGAGTAATTTGACGCCTCCTGCAGCAACCTCTGAGACGACTGATAACTTGTAGAAATACAAGTTATTATAGTCACTATTTGAATTAATTAAAGTAACTTTAGAGCTAAACGCATAATTTTGATAGTTGAATTATGTAAAATGTATTACCATGCGTTGGCACCATTTACAAAAGAAAATACCTGAAAAATTATGAGTTTTTCCTGTTCTTAACGCAGGATTAAGAAGAAAAGAAGCACAAATAACCCAAGTAGTAGAGAGGAAGCTGCTGCGAGAACAATGGAAACCCATGCGTCGAAACCATGCGTTGAGAAAAAGTAGATACAGACGCCTGGGCAAAAGCTGTCATGTTAATATGCAAAATGATTACATGTTTTCAGATCATGGCAGAACAAATGGGCCGACGATGTGAAAAGTCTGCGCAGTAGGGCATGGAATTTAATGCAAAGGTGTAAGGTCATCATAAGATCAACTTTTCGACGCCTATAAATAGCCTAAAGCTTCTCCATTCAAAAAGGGGAGAAACGAGTTCAAGAGGCGAAAGCTCTGCACAAATTCTCCCTCACTATAACCAGCCTCCATTTTGAGCTCTTCTAAGAGAAGAATTCTGAGAATTTTCAGAGTCTTCTCCCAGTGAGTGAGAACCTTCACCCTATGAAATTTATGTATCAGATAGCAACCATCTCAAACCTCCATGAAGCAAGACGTTGCCAATAGCGGCTTGACGTCTTCCATTTCTATTTTATCCCAATTTCCCTCCTTCTTACTTATGTTTTGTTAATGACATTTGAGAGAATGATTTATTTTCTTAATATAAGTTTGATTGACGATTATCTTCCATTTATTTCCATATTAAATACTTTACACCATGTTGTTTGAATGCTAAATGAGTTAGATGTTAGAAGTTAGTTTTTCTTAAGCAATATCAAGTATGTTACATCTTGATTAATGCATATCATTAGCTTGCATAGTTTTGTCTGACAAACAAATGTAGCAAGCACGACTGTCTAACTTGAGAGAGTAGATAGTTAATCTTTAGCATTTATCAAGACTATATTAGGTGCAGAGATGTAGTTCATCTTTTTCCAACGCAAACTTACCATGTGTCTTAGAGATAAGATTAATGTGGCGTCGAAACATCGAGAGATGGATTCACAAACTCAAAGTTTGTAGGTATGTAATTATACTTAGATATGCTTAAGTAACAACTAGCTCCTGCGTTAACTCTATTTTTATCGCATGGTTCCATCATCATTCTCAACGCATGCTCTCTGAAACTAAGGGGGTGTTTAGGGTGCTGGATTGTAATCAGGATTACTGGGAATCTGATTATGATGGGTTTTGTTGTCTAGAATTGGAATACATTGGAATCTGATTACGGTGTTTGGAGTGCAGAGTTGGATTGGCTGGGTTTCTGATTACAGTGTTTGGATTGCAGGCTTGGGTTTGGGTTGGGCTTGACTGTTTTTTTTTCTTTTAATATTATTATAGCTGTTTTTTTTCTACATCTGTTTTAAGCATCATATAAGTTGAAATTTGTCGATTCATACTATAGAAAATTAAACTATCATACTATATTATAATTTTGATTTTTTTGCTTTTAAATATTATTTTGACTGTTTTTATTTTTTTAATATTATTTTCAGTAATTTTTTTTTTCTAGATTTGTTTTAAGCATCATATATTTTGAACTATATCTGTTCATACCATAGAAAATGAAACTATCATACTATATTATAATTATGATTTTTTTTTCTTTTTAAATAGTATTTTGACCTTTTTTTTTAAATATTATTTCCACTGTTTTTTTTTTACATCTTTTTTAACCATCATGTATTTTGAATTTTATTTGTTCATACTATACAAAATTAAACTACCATACTATAAGACTGATTTTGATTTTTTTTTTCTTTTTAAATATTATTTCAAATTATCATGCTATATTATAATGTTGACTACTTTTTCTTGAAGTATTATTTCGACTGTTTTTTTTTTTTTTTTTTGTACATCTGTTTCAACTATCACAGTATATTAGAATTAAAAGTAAAATAATGTTAGTATATAATAAAAGGACAACGATATAAAATTAAAGTTCGAAAAAAAGTACACATAATTCAAATTACAAACAACATCATGGAAAGATAAGGTTCCTTAATCATAAAATAACTAGGGTTGCAAATTGAAGGGAGAAAAAGCATAGTCATGGTGTTGGATCCCGTTGTCGCCCGAGGACTTGCATGCAATAGTCGTACTTCCACTGTGGTGGGAAGTCCATAAAGTTGCTTAACAGCATTGGATCTGCAAGCAATGATTGTGCAACAGTCAATCCATCCTGTACCGACAGAACAGGAATGGATTGTAGCTCAGCATATAGTTCTTGATGACGACGCCTTGCCAGGTCCTCGTTCATGACAGACCACTATGCAATGTCATCAATAGACTTCATCAGAAGTTGGAATCCTTCATGAACCACCTCGTTGTACTCTCCAATTGATGAACTTCGAGACCTCCTACTCCTTGATGGCAAGCTACTTCCAGACCTTCTAACGTTGGGGGTAGTTGAAAAGTCCTCTGATGTGGGCGAGCTAGCAAAAGGTGGATCAGGAATATAGAAGTTCTCAAAGTCTGGGGACTGGTTGTTCAGGATGTCCTCGTTCTCCTCTTCCATAACAGGTTCAGATCCGACCTCTGCAGTGGTGGTTGCATGACTCCCTGTGGCTCTATCTTTGCCGAATATGATGGCCAAGTCATCATAGTATGGAAATGACTTATGGCGCAGTCCTTTTGCACTCGGATGACTCTGTTAAAGGTGGCTTGTGTTATGTTATGGCCTATACAAATTTAAACGAAGAAGAAATAAATAAAACATGTAATTAAATTACCTTGACCCATGCGTCAAATATCTCTGTCTCACAATCAATACATTTGCGCTCCGCATTCCATCCAAACCCACTACAGCCTAGGCCCAACATTTCAGCGATCGCGCTGTACTATCTCTTCAGGGTCCTGACCCTTGACTCCAGATGTGGGCTGACCTGTATGGAACACCCTGGTATCCTCTGCTACATCATCCGTAGTATGTTTGATAGGAATCGAGGTCGGAAAGTCTAGTTATCAGCTCGCCAGTGTCCAGACTGCACACACTGGACCAAACACTCCACGAGGATTCTATCCTCTTCATCCGTCCATATATGTTTTGCGGCTCTTGCGCGTGACCCGGATGCTTCCATCTGAAATTGAATTTGTCAACACATGCAAGATATAGCATTGTGAAAAGAATGTGGGGAATCAATCCATTCACACTATAACATTGAAATGTTCACAAATGTTATACAAAAAATTGCAAAGCGTACACGTCGGGCACCAACAAAATACTTTATACATACAAAAAAAAAAAAAAAATTCAATTCCAATCTTCTCCAAAAAAAAAAAAAGGAATACATAGAATTTCTCAAGGACATCTTTAGTTTGCATTCCATTCAACTCACATCTGATTTGCGATGTTATCCCTTCATGTAGTGAATGCATCAGATGTCTCCACAAATTCGATATTTTCATTGTCTGTTGGTATTGGTCCCCCCTGACTTCCCTCTCCTTCGTCGAGTAAGGAATTTGGTCCCATTTCTCGAATTATTAAATTATGCAGGAGACAACATGCATGTATGGTTTTGCACTGCACATCAACCGGGTAGTATGATTTCCTCGGAAGATTGCCCATCGACCTTTCAACATCCCGAACGCTCTCTCAATAACATTCCGGGCAGATGAATGTCTCATATTGAAAAGCTCCATAGGGCTTGTTGGCGAGTTCCCTCCACGCCACTCAGTCAAATGGTATCTTTGTCCTCGATAAAGAGCCAAAAATCCCTCAGCGTTTGGATAACCAGCGTCGCATAGATAGTAGTATCCTGCAAAATTGGGCCAAGTTATCACTTGTCGAACATTTTTTTTTTGTATGCAAGGGTATACCGATATCTACAAACTAACCCCTTAGGACTTTCAATCCAGTTAGCCTGGAAACTGCATCTCGCAGAACCCTCGAGTCAGCAGCTAATCCTTCCCATCCAATGAAAACGAATATGAACTCACACGTTTGATTGCATACAGCAAGAATGTTCGTTGCAATCTCACCCTTTCTAGTCCTATAGTGTGGTCGATCAGCTGCACTGACATTGACCTTTATGTGGGTTCCGTCAAGTGCACCTAAGCAATTCTGTGATGAAACGTTGTTTAAATGATAAGTTTAAGGTAATTTCTAAAACCCCAAACAATACCATTAAAACAATAGAATGACTATACCTCGAACCAGCAATTCTATCATCTGTACAATTCTCAGTGACTGGCTCTAGTTTCCGCAATAGAACGTCGTGTAGTCTCAATGTTGCATTGAGCATAATATTGAAGTGCTTGGAAACCGTCTCGCTAGACCTTGCAAATTGGCGTCGCATCACTCGATTTTTGACATCGTGTGTGACTAGGAAGATAGCCACCATTTCCTCCACATCTACATATTTCGTGGGCCTTATCCTACCAGTCGTCCTAAGTAATTGACACAGAATCGTGAATGTTCGCCTATCCATGCGAGTGTTCTCATGACACGTCTGATCATCTTCGTAGATCAGTCGAAAGAAATTCAACTGTTGAATTTGATGTCTAATTAGTGGAGACGGTTGCTCCCGATTGTCATCCAATTGTAGCAAAGTGGTGATAGTATTCACCATTGCTACGGTAGCCGCACATACAACCGTCAGTATTGCAATGAGCTCGTCAGGTTGAATGTCCATGTCATCCATTGGTTAACTGACCTAACAATGAACCTGACAAGATAGCGGTCATACTTAAGTATTCCTATTTATTCCAGGTTCTATCTATTCGATCTTCCTATGCAATCAATCCTTTCTTACACCCCACCCAATTCATTATTTAGAAAGATATTGATTACAAATGAACAAATGAGTAAGTAAACAACTCAACACATAAACAAACAAACACGTAAACAAACAAACAAACTCGTCAAGAGAAGATTGTGTAAATTAATTGTGAAAAGATTTTCAATTCCCTTAATCATATAGAACCATAGTTGATGGGGTCATATGCTACTTGACTACCATTTCTCAAAAATTATGTTGTCAATACTACTTGATAAAATTTTTCTAAAACTACAACTTGAGAAATTGTTTTATAGAAATAGATATGGAAAATGTAGGAAATAGTCCATTCTATTTAGAAAGGATGTTGAGAATTGTTTAAGTCCTGAAATTTTTAAAAAGTAAGAAACATTTGAGTTCAATCTAAAAATTTTGCAAAGTTGAAGTACCATTTTTTTTTAGATTACAAAACATTGGGTTTTTATTTATTTATTTATTTATAAAACCTCATTGAATCTAAGTTGAAGTACAACTTTTTTGCTTAAAACCACATTCAATTTGAATTGAAGTACCAACTTTTTTTTTCCGACGTTCGAAAACTTGGTTTTCAATTCAAAAACTGCATTGAACAATTATTTGAGTTGAATTGCCACTTTTTTTGCAAACTTTTGAATTTTAATTATAAATTATACAATGGTTTCAATCATAAAAATTTATTTTCCTATTCATCTTTCAAATTATAATTGGTACATTTTTTACTCTTTTTAAAAAAAGGAAAAAATCAAAAGTTATTCTTCACTGTTTTTTTTATAATTTTATTATTATTATTTTTTTAAATTTTCTCTCATATTGAATTCACATACTTAATCATGAGAACATGTGTTTTGTGTAAAGTACAAAAAGAAAATGTATTGTATAACACAAGTAATTTGCAATAGAAATAGTAAGAAATTGTTGAAATTGTTTATTCTTCAAAATGGTTTAAACAAAGATGCAACCGGATGAATTAGACACATAAATACACATAAACATCTCAAACAAAATACCATATACATTGTCAAACAATAAGTTGTACGAATAATTTACTTAAAAAACAGAACAATGTAGTATAAATAAGTTACGTGTAATGTAGTGACAGTCGGACGGGTAGGTTGGTTAACTGTCAATTTCCACCCTACACTGACAAAAAAAAAAAAAGGTTATGTTAGTTAAGTAAACATCATGACTAGGAAAAAAAATTCAATTAAAAAACTGAGCATACATACGTACGCGTTAGAACTCGACTGTCAATCGGGTTAAAGAGGTAAATGGATAAGGCACATATCAAATGAGAAGTCTACCATCACATGAAACAGAAGAAAGTTTGAATAAAAATAATTCATAACATAAGGAGAAAGAAAAAAAAATAGCAAAAGATTGAAGGGGACTCACCGGAAAAGAAGAACTTGGAGAGCTAATTTCTTCTCCAAAATGGTGTGTGATATAGGAATAGGTGAGAATTCGTATATATAAGCATGTGAATCAATGAAGTTAAACAACCCAACCACTCAAATTAATTTGAGTGACAGTGCAAGATTTAAATGGAAGTGACCGAAGTTTAATAAGCCAACAACCAAATTATAATAATAACAACACAAGCCTTCGACCAAAGCAAGGCCTTCGACCCTCGATCAATGCAAGCCTTCGACCAACGCAAGGCCTACTTCGACCAACGCATGGCCTACTTCGACCAACGCAAGGCCTACCTTCGACCAACGCATGGCTGCTTCAACCAACGCATGGCCTGCTACGACCAACGCATGGGGAAGAGTGAATGCGGAGAGAAGGGAAAGAGTGAATGCGGACAGAAGGCAACAAAAGAGAGAGAGGGAAAGCAGACATCGAGCAGAGTGTGCATTGGGAAGCGGCGAAAACTGGGAAGGATTGGGTTGGGTTGTATTTGGGGTTGGTTTTGTAATCCAAACCAACCCCAAAGCCCATTCCCCAAACATGGGCTTTGTAACCCAATACAACACAACCCAACCCAATCCTTTACCCCAAACACCCCTAAATGACATTTGACTAACCCTCGCCGCGTCCACCTCATTGTTAGTTGTAGGAAATTTTATTCATTATTTATGTATAATTTTAGGTACATACAACTCATGCACATATTACATGTATAGTTCACCGCATAGTCATGCATCTATTCTCAATGCCTAGTTATTACAAATCCCTGCGCTCGACCCTAGACTCACCAGGAAACCTATAGGAGCTTATACTTGAGCTTTTATAGGAAAACTTGCTTATTCATGATCATACTTGAGTAATTCTCGACACATCTTTGTACTGAAATTATAATATCTATTTATGCGCAACAAGCTATGAAACTCAAATCAAATCAAAAATAGAAATCTAACAACAACGACCTACCCTATTCCAACCCACATAATCATCTCACAGTCCCAAGTACAAACATGATTAGTGACCTCTAAATCAATTGTCTAGGTAGAATCATCATTCTCCACTAAACAAGTTCCCAAAACTAGTAAATCATATTTACCTTGTTTGGCTTTCTTTTTCTCTGCCAAATACTTGGAGCAATTCTGCTTCCAGTGTTCATCCTGATTGCAATGAAAACAATTTTCTTTTGCAACCTTAACCTTTTTCTTGCACTTTTGGGCTGCAGCTTAGTTAGTTTCATTTTCCTTATTACTTTTTTTTTTTTGGCCAGAGGAAGAAGGTACAGACTTTATTCTAAAGGTCGAACCTTTATGAAACTGTTTAAAGGAATTGGCAACATTTGCCTCCCCATGTTGTCTTTTGTGTATGTGCATGGACTCATAAGTCTGTAGCTCATTTAGAAGGTAGTGAGAGAGTAGTACAACTTGTTGATAGCAACGTTGGTCCTGAACTGGAGGAAACTTTCAGGTAGAGATTTCATAATAAAACAAACTTGATTGGCCTCATCGATGATGACCTCATTCATTTTCGCCACGTTGAAATAGACCATCATATTGAGAACATGTTCTTGTACTGAAGCCCCCTCGTTCATATGTGCATTGTAAATGAATTTCAGAGCATCATGCTTGATCTGTGAGGACGGTTGTCCAAACATCTCTTGCAGTGAAACCATAATCTCACGAGCAGTGACCATGGTTTCATGCTTCTTTGCCAAAACTTTAGATAAGCTAGCTAGAATGTATGCTCTAGCCTTTTCATTTGCCTTCACCCATTTCTCATATGTATCACGAACATTTTGTGACGCATTTTGAGCAGGAATTTGAGGACACTCCTCATTGATCGCAAATTTTAGGTCCTCGATGATGAGAATAGTGTTAATTGTGTTTTTCCAAGAAGTGTAATTTTTACCATTCATTTTTTCGACACTAAGTAATGTAATAAAAGCGAGTGACATGATTGAAGATGCTGAAGTATACAAATTATTTCTATCAGTAAAATACATAACTCATATAACCCAATCAATATTCAGCAAAATTTTAATGTACCCAAATTTTAACATCTAATTTTGCATTGATGCTTCATTGATTTAGGATAAAAGTCATCGAAGGATAGTCAGTCATCCCTTCATTGAACTGAGACATTCTCAACTAATTATTACACCAGAATAACTTTTATTCCGATAATAATTAGTCATCATTCATTTGGTCAAGAAATCATTAACTTGCTTAACAATTTCTTGTAAGTGTAACCCTTTATTTTAGATCCTAGAGTTCTGTCTTCAATGAGCCAACTGAAGTGAAAAAAACGATTGGGGAAAAAATTAAAGCGACCCTATCCTTAACAAGAGTTTGAGATAAATTTCATGCAAACACCATCCGAAGGGGGACACAAATCGAGGTGCCACGAGGCCGAGCATGAAAGTTATCTAGCAAACCAATGAAGGAGATTGTAGGATGTGTTGACACATGACCTTCTCCCACTTACTATAAACACTCTCTCCATTCACCTTGACTTATGCAAACATCATTTGAAGGGAAACACAAATCGAGGTGCTACGAGGCCGAGCATAGATCTCACGGTGTAAAATTTTAAGGAGAAACGTGAGAAGAAAATGACATATCATATATATCTTTTTCCTCCTGCTGAGTATTTTAAACTAAGGGTTTATTACTTAGGTAAATCCAGCAAATTAACTTATCCAAGGCCTTTGTTAATTTGCTCAATAATAACTTTTATATTGCATAGTTTAACAACTTTGATTATCATTTATTAAACACTTTAATAAAATCAAATCAGCTCTTGCATGCTTATAAAATATTTGACTAATTCACCTTCCAGGTTGGTTTTCAGGTAGGGGTGTTCCGTTTCGTCAGCTTAAATACTCCAGCCTTAGACAAAACTTTCCTTAGACAAAGATCCCTCATAGGCAAATATTTTATAAATTTAATCTCTTATTGCATTCATTTTAATCCTATTAAAATAAATATAAAATATTATCTTATTTCTAATCATATTAGAAATATTAAACATAATTCTAGGTGAACCAATTTTAAACCATCTAAAACTAATTCATAACTTATGTTTGCATGCAACTCTTTATTATAGATTTTAATGTATTTCATTAAACACATAACCCTTATATTTTAATGAAAAATTAAAACCTATAACATGCTTTCTAATGATATTAGCTAAATATAACAATTATATTTACTAAGGTAATGTCATGCTCAATGAATATTCATTTTCATTAAACAATATAACACTTTATATTAAATAATGAAAATTAAGCACATCATATCATACAATATAACAATTATATTATGGTATGATGCATGGACATGCTTATTAATACATACAACTATATAATATAACATTTATATTAAATAGAATGTATGTGCATGCTAATAATATCATACATTCAAATAATATGACACTTATATTAAATATGATGCATGATAATGTTTATCCTAAGGGGGGATTTTAAACTATATGACATACATTATGCAGTATATCTCAACTTTAATTTAATCATACATTCCATGAAAAAATTAAATTAAAACATAAAAATAGACCAATTTTGGACACCCCTAAACATAATTAAATTAATATAATCAAATTATATCAATTTAATTAATTAAAATAAAATAAAGTAAAATAAACGAAAAAACTACATAGCCCGGCTTGAACCTACAATCTGACGGTTTTTGGACGTGCGATCAACGAACGGGGCGTTGCGACACTGATGGGAAGCGTCCCTACGCTTTGGCTTTTGAAGTCGTAGCGCAGCGGCGCTGAAGGTGAGCATCGCGACACTTATGTCTCTGTGTCGTAGCGTAGCACACAACATTGTGACGTTGTGTTCTACGTTGAAGCACATACAACCTCCTCTGTTTCATTTTTGGTCCATTTTTTGTCTGTTTTCAAACTTCTTCCTCAACAACTCTTGCTCCTCGAATGACACAACAAACTTGATAGCAGAATTCAAATACCTAGAACAACAAGCCCTTACACATTTTGATCACAGCAAAACATTAAAGCTAAGGTGCCAAAATTGAAAACATCTATTTTGCAAACTCACATTCACAATGTCGAATTAACACCCACCTTTTCTCCAAATTTTGTTTTTAAAATGCAATTTAAAGACCGTCTACAATTTGTGTTTTTCAAAATAAATTTATTGGCATAAGGCGATCACTTGCTTCTGTTGAGGATTCAATTCTTTCAATTCATATAAGAGCCAAATGGTGCCTTTAAATTGCATTTTGAATACAAAATTTGGAGAAAAGGTGGGTGTTAATTCGTATCAGTTCATGTTTTGGTAAGAAGAATTCATCCTATCTACAATTTGTGTTTTTCAAAATAAATTTATTGGCATAAGGCGATCACTCGCTTCTGCTGAGGATTCAATTCCTTTAATTCGTATAAGAGCCAAATGGTGCCTTTAAATTGCATTTTGAAAACAAAATTTATCCAAAATTAGAAGGTAGAAATACTTCTAATTCTTAATTCTTCTCAATGTCATGCTGATTGTTTTAGTTTATCCAAGAATTAGAAGTATTTCTACCTTTGAAGACCGTCTTTAGATAGGATGAATTCTTCTTACCAAAACATGAACTGATATGAAAACTACTCCAAGGAATGTAGTAGTTCTTTTGGGACACCACCAAGAAATCTTTCTTGCTATTCTCAAGAAGAATCAAAGAGGAGTGGTGGACTCTCTTTTGTCTTTGGTAAGGGAGAATAGATCTTGAGAGGAAGAGAGAACTTAAGAGGGATAAATTTGAGAGAGAATTTTCACTACTACAATTTTGGCTTTTGTTGATGGCCAAAAAAGATATAGAAATACCTATTTTGATGGCCAAAAAGCATCAAGAAAGCCCATATCAAGAAA
This sequence comes from Citrullus mucosospermus, assembly GCA_030954485.1. NCBI lineage: Eukaryota > Viridiplantae > Streptophyta > Magnoliopsida > Cucurbitales > Cucurbitaceae > Citrullus > Citrullus mucosospermus. The sequence continues at coordinate 9,971,502 of CM062064.1, read as the reverse complement.
GTCTTACCATCAATTTTCTTGATAGCCAAAAAATGTCAAAATACAAACCATATCTTGATGGTGGCCATCAAGATAGGTTAGGTTGATGTTTTTTGCCCATCAAGTATTGGAGAAAATCATCAAGATAGATACTTTTGTTGATACTTTTTGAATGTCAAAGTAGGTTAATATTCATATTTTTTGTCCATCAAGTATTTGTAAAAACGATCAAGTTAACCATTTTTATTGACATTTTTTGGCCATCAAGAAAAATGTATTATTGTATGTTTTTATTGACGTTTTTTGGCCGTTAATTATCAACCTTTCTTGACGCTTTTTTACTGTCAACTATAACAATTTGAGGAAAGAAAAAGATTCGGATCATTGTGACCCCCCACAAGCAACCTTTAATAGACCCCAAGCATGTTTTATATCTGCAATTTACATTCACTCCAAACAACCAACTTACGAAACAACTTTATACATCTCCTGCAAACCATCAACTACACAACTCTAATTTTTCAATCACACAGTACTCCATCAAAATTAGATAATTACACCAGATCATTTCTACTAACACCATCAACTACACGACTACACAACTTCAACAATGACATAACTTCAAAATTTCAATCACAATATCTAAATTGACAGCATCAACTATCTCAATGAAACATAATAGCACAACATAATGAATCAAGTAATTTTCATTAATCAACTAGTAAATACCTATTCTACAAAAAATTAGTATCTTGAAACCGTAACATACAAGGCCTAATCTTACCAAATTTTACATCATAATAAAACTATGAAGTCATAATACTCAAATGTAACGTCCTATAAAGTCACAATAGCCAACTTTCACCGTGTCTAATTCAATTGACTGTAAGGTGTTTCTCTCGCCAACTGTAAGTAAACAAACCATATTAGATGGATTGAAAACAATTATATTAAGTGTAAAAATGTTAAAGAAGATGGTCTAAGCAAATGCATACCACGTCTATAATTATTGTGCTCCTACGAGTTACTATGTCGTGTATGAACTTCATAGTATAGTACCCACACTCTGTACTACCCGGTTGTTTAGCACACTATAGATGTATACATATATTTCAATCCATATTAGAAGAAACCAAATCTTTTAATCAAAAGTATAATATCATTACATCGAAATTGAAATGCTTACCTTAACAAGGACCTAAGTAACAAGTTGAGCTTGTGTACTTGATCGAGCATAAAATATTCTTATGCCCCTAAACAAAACAAACACACAAAAATATTTGAGTGTTAACATAATGAATATGCATAATGTGAAATAACTTTTAGTTACTTACGTATTGACAATAGTTTTGACATCCTCACGAACACCATGTCCCATAGAGTCAATTGAATACATTGTATTAGTCCGTAAGTTGATGACAGCTACTATCCAATGATATCTACATAAAAGACATAACTCAATAAAGTTAGACAAATCAATGTTTATCAATAAAAAATTATTAAAATACTCATTTTCTAAACTTACCTGGGATTACACGGACATATCAACAACTTATTTTTTGTCAAGATCAACCTGTTTCACAAGAATCTAGAGTGTTGTTCCCCAGTGCCTGAGCCACTTGAAATTTGTGCAGGGTGAATGAATGCATACTTCTCTAAGATACTTGGGTTGGATACGTACAAAAATCTAAGATCATAACAAAAGAAAAAACTTTTAATATTAGAAATGTTACAATAAATTATTAATATTAATCACTTTAGTTAATTGTACATACGCGATATAACCCATTATAATTGAGAGTGTTAATTCCTCCATCTGACAGAATTGTTTAATACAATCCTTCATTATGTAGAAACTAAAGTGATACCAAAAAATCTGATCATCAATTGGGATATGCAGATATTCATCTTTCATCTCCTTCTCCACATATTTTAACACAAATCCTATCGCTATTGGCAATTTTGACACATCAGTCTTTGGTTTCTTTTATTTCAAAGCAGATAACTCACGGAGATTTTTCTTATGTGCATATCCAAACAATGTCAAACATTAAAATGAAACATGTAAATGCAATAACTCATATTTTTTTAAAAATAAAATTTACCTTTTCTTCTTTTTCTACAACTACCAAATGCTTTGGTCATATAACATGCGATCCAATTGCATCAAAACCCCTATGAACACTTCTAACAACAGGTATGAGTAATATAGAGTTGGTGTCATCTACAACTTCAACGAGAACCCGCACATTATTCACTCTAAAATTGTAGTAGTGTTTTTTTTTTTTTTTTCCACAAAACTCTTCTATAAAACTGGTAACTTCTTTTCTTCTCTCTTTTCTCCATACATTATGAAGAGGAAGGAGATCACTTCCCACTACACGTTTTTAATAATATAATAACATAAAATTAATATTAATATTAGTTTCATTATAATATATATTAAATCATATTTAATAGATATAATTAAATATAATTAATTAATTAATTGATAAATTAAATATCACACATTTTATTTAAATTTGAATTATATTTAAATAACCTTCTCTCACATAACCTATAGTTTTAGTATGAATCTCATTCATATAATTAATATTAAATCTTATTTAAATATTCATATCTCTTATAACATAAAGTATAAATTTTGAATCTCATTCAAAATAACTATATATTATAATGTATCTATATATTTTATACTAATTGTATCATATACAATTAACTCCCTTATTAATCTGAAACTTTCAAATTAAACAAAAAAAATTGATTCTTATACAAAGCCTTAATGAGCTAGTAAGGGGACCTTATGGACCTATAAATTAGAAGCTCTAATGATATGAGATGAATCAATTAAACTCTTTAATTAGATTAATCAATATTCATTAATTGTAGGTCAATCCACTAAAGACCTATAACTACACTCGATGTATTTCTGTGTCTACGGAAGTAACTATTCAACAACAAGTTGACGCTTCACAAATTACTCATAACTACAGCTAGGTCAAATTATTGTTTTACCCCTATAGTTACATTTAACTCCTTAAGTACCATTAATTAATCCCTCTAATGAACAAACTGGTTATAGCCCAACGATAAACTAACCCCTTTCGGGCCACTAAGAGGGTGAGGTCTCATTGTTCAAGATCCAGAATCAAGCCTTAAGGGTGTAAATATCAACTTACACTAAACATGAGAAGGAGTGAATTTCATCTTGTGAAGTTATGTTCCCAACTCCCTATTTAGATAAATCCCCAAAATGGTAGGCATATTAAGTCGGCGTTTTGGCCCCCTCTCACCCATACAGAATAACGGATTGTCCTTATAGACAGGAGTTCATAACTCACTCAGGATTAAGGTCGAGTCACCTATAGTCATCCTATGAAATGTTAACCTCTTCAATTAACGACGTAACAAAGAGAAATTAAATATTTCGCAGTCCGATCTTATACAAACTCTTTGCATAGGATTCTCCACTCACATGTCTCCAAATGAACAATTAGGATCAAATTCTTTGTAACATTTTAAAGCTCTTTGTAACAATTACAAAGTGGGTTGTATCCGTAGTGTTATCAAAATAAGGCACCCAACCTTATCTCTATACTACAGACGTTTTGGTTATTACTTAAACATGATCCAACCACGTATGTCAACCATATACATGTTTAAGTTTACATAAAATAACCATGGATCTTAGTTTGTTGGATTGAGTTAATGCAAAAGATAAATAAAATAGCTTCTTATGTTATTGAATAAATAAAATGTATTTATAAATTTACAAAACTATGAGATCCCAAGAGATTTAGGACACTAGTCCTAACAACGATCACATCATTTGTAACAATTACAAAGTGGGTCTTAGCCATAGTGTCACTAGGATAAGGCACCTAACCTTATCCTTATACTAAAGACATTTTTGGGTCATCACTTAAACATGATTCACTTGTATGTCAACCGCATACATGTTTAAGTTACATTAAATAACCATGAATCTTAGCAGCAGGACATGAAATTAAATGCAAAAGTGTTAGGCGATTGTTGATTTTCTATTTTCGATTTAAATTGAGTTTCAAAGCTTGTTGCACAAAAATAGATATTATAATTTTCGTACAAAGATGCGTCGAGAATTACTCAAGTATGATCATGATTAAGCAAGTTTTCCTATAAAAAAGCCCAAGTATAAGCTTTTATAGGTTTCCTGGTGAGTCCAGGGTCGAACGCAGAGATTTGTAATAACTAGGCGTTGAGAATAGATGCATGACTATGCGGTGAACTATACATGTAATATGTGCATGAGTTGGTTGTATGTATCTAAAACTATACATAAAGAATGAATAAAATTTCCTACAACTAATAATGAGGTGGACGCGGCGATGGTTAGTCAAATGTCATTTAGTCTTAGATAGCATGCATTGAGAATGAATGAAACCATGCGATAAAAGTAGAGTTAACGTAGGAGCTAGTTGTTACTTAAGCATATCTAAGTATAATTACATACCTACAAACTGAGTTGATGAATCCATCTCTGGATGTTTCAACGCCACATTAATCTTATCTCTAAGACGCATGGTAAGTTTGCGTTGGCAAAAGATGAACTACATCTCTGAACCTCATCTAGTCCTGATAAATGCTAAAGATTAACCATCCACTCTCTCAAGCTAGACAGTCATGCTTGCTACTTTTGTTTGTCAGATAAAGATATGCAAGCTAATGATATGCATTAATCAAGATGTAACATACTTAATATTGCTTAAGAGAGACTAACTTCTAACATCTAACTCATTTAGCATTCAAACAACATGGTGTAAGGTATTTAATATGGAAATAGATGGAAGATAATCGTCAATCAAACTCATATTAAGAAAATAAACCATTCTCTCGAATGTCATTAACAAAACATAAGTAAGAAGGAGGGAAATGGAGATAAAACAGAAATGGAAGACGTCAAGCAGCCACTGGCAACGTCTCGCTTCATGGAGGCTTGAGATGGTTGCTATCTGATACATAAATTTCATAGGGTGAAGGTTCTCACTCACTGGGAGATGACTCTGAAAGTACTCAGAATCCTTCTCTTAGAAGAGCTCGAAATGGAGGCTGGTTATGGTGAGGGAGAATTTGTGCAGAGCTTTCGCCTCTTGAACTCGTTTCTCTCCTCTCCTTTCCCCCTCTTTCTGAATGGAGAAGCTTTGGGCTATTTATAGGCATTGAAAAGTTGAAACTCGTGATGACCTAACACCTTTGCATTAAATTCCTTGCCCTGCTGTGTAGACTTTTCACATTGTCAGCCCATTGGTTCTACCATGATCTGATAACGTGTAATCCTTTTACATAATGACATGACAGTTTTTTGCCCAGCATCTGTATCTACTTTTTCTCAACGCATGGTCTCAACGCATAATCTCGACGCATGGGTTTCTACTTGTTCTCGCAACAGCTTCGTCTCTAGTACTTGGGTTATTTGCGCTTCTTTTCTTTTTAACCCTGCGTTAAGAACAGAAAAGCTCATAATTTTTCAGGTATTTTCTTTTGTAAATAGTGCCAACGCATGGTAATACATTTTACATAATTCAACTACCAAAATCATGCGTTTAGCTCTAAAGTTACTCTAATTAATTCAAATAGTGACTATAATAACTTGTATTTCTATAAGTTATCAGCGATCATGAGGACTACCTTTCTGGACTCCTATAAATAGCCCACAAGATTTCATGAGAAAAAGAATCGAGAGGAAGTAGCGAAAGCTCTACCAAATCTCTTTCACCTCCATTTCCATCTTCAACCTTGAGCTTCTCTTTGAGGAATTCTAAGTGAGAGCTCATATTCTCCTCTTAGAAAATGAGAATTCATCTCCACCCAACTGCACAATTACTTGAAAACAACTAGCTTGACCTTCTTAATTCTATACTCAGTTTTATTTTCTAAAAATTCTCATTTGTCTTAAGATAGTGGATTTGAAAGACTAAACACTTCTTAATATAAATCAGATTGCTCATCATTTTCATTCATCCATATCATTCTTATTCCTATCCATGGCTAGCTAATTTCCCAATGAGTTGAGTGGGTTTAACTAAAACTTTACAAGTTTTGCATAGGCTTGAGTTCATCTTGTTTGATGCATGCTAAAAGCCTTGCATGAATTTATCGAACAAATTGATTTAAGTAAGAATAATCAACTGCTTGAGAGAGTAAGTGACTAAAACTTTGAGTTAAACAAGCAAAGATTTATCTTTAGAGATAAAGTTAGTCTTTCATCCATAGTTAAACTCTATATGCCTCTTAAAGATAAGATAAATGTGGCGCAGAAGCCCCGAGAGGTGAGTTCCCAATTTTGGAGTTGAAGATTGAACTCTTGCTTATGCATTACTTAGGAAAATGTAAGTGAACCCTCAACTCTACATTTTCCATTGATTCTTCTAATTATCAACACTTGCTGTTTGACTATAATTGCACTTAACATTTGCATCATCATCACATTTAACACATCGCCACCCTTCATGTTCACCAATCCATCTTCACTAACATTTACCACCATTTGTAAATTAAGTCACCCTTAGATTTTTCAACGCATTATTATTGACACATCATTTGTACAAACATTGCATTAAATCAAATAAATCCAAACATAGATTTATCACAAATCTTTGAGTTCGATCTTGAACTCTCTAGGAACCCTATCAAGACTTACACTTGAGTTTTACAAGGAAAGCTTGTATTTAACAAAGATATATTATTTCATTCATAAGCACGACATAAAGCTATCACAATTCATTCAAACTACAAACACAACACATTAACCCAATCCAACAAACGAGCTTCATTTATTCTCCCTGGATATTTTTTGCACTTAGTACAAATATGTTTTAACATGTTTGTGGTACCATTCTTTTGAGTATCACATGCATAGGTAAACACCACAATAATTATAGTTTGCCCTAGGGAAACTAGACTTACCTTCAACTTTTTAAAATGCTCCCACACCTGAGGTTTTATTCGGTGCCTTATTCTTCTTCACCACTTTTGTTTCAATGGATGACATCGACGAGTTGGGTGGTGACTTTCTATTTTTTTTTTTTTTTTTTTGTGTTCGGACTTGTATTTTTAGTCTACAAATGAAATCTTATCATCTATCTCAGAAGATCTTTATTTCCTGCAAAATATTTTTCCTTATTTGGCAAATTTCTACAAATTTATCTTGCCTGATATTTTCTTTATTTGAGGCGTATCTTATTATTTTCAATTGGGAATTTTCTTTCTTTTCTTGGCATCAGTTTTAAAAAGAGAATTATGGAGTTTATTTAAGGCTGACATTTGTTTATTGTGAGAGAGAGTTTCTGTTCTTGGTGACCGAGTTGTGCAACATTGTGCTTTGTTCTTCGATCACTGTTATATAAGGCAGAATTCACTCCTATCGTCTTTAGTGTAAGTAGATAGCTTGTTCCCTTAATTGCTAACTCTGAGGCTTGAACAATGAGGTCCACCCTCTCACTAGACCGAGGAGGATTTTGTTTATGGTTGGACCATAACCATATTGCAAATTAGAGGATCAGTGATACTTAAGGAGTATAAGGTAATTGTAGGGGTAAAACGGTAATTTGACCCAACTGTAATTACGAACAACTTGTGAAGGGTTGCCTTACGTAAAATGGTTAAATCAACGGACACAAAAATATTCTACAATTCATAAGAGTGCCACTATGGCTCTTTAATTGTATGTCCTATAGTTAATTAGTTTAATTAAAGAGTTTAATTAATTAATCTTGAATCATTGGAGCATATAATTGTAGGTCTGTTAGGTCCTTCTGCTAGCTCACCATAGGTTAAACAAGGATATTAAGTGTTGAAAGAATTTGAAATGTTCAAATTGATTAAGGGAATTAATTGTATATGATATAATTAAAAATAATGTATAATATACATTCTAATATAAAGTTAATTTTGAATTAGATTCAAAATTAAAACTTTATAATATGAGAATATTCATATTTGAATGAGATTCAAATATTAAATTAATATGAATTGAATTCATATTAAAATTATAGGTTATAAATTAAAATAAATTGGATTCATATTAAACTATAAGTTATAATTAATGTGAATAAGATTGATATTAAAACTATAAATTATGAGAGAATATAAATATTAGAATATGATTTAGATATACACATTAAATTAAATATATGATATTTAATAGGTAAATTAATTAAATTAGATTTAATTAATTAATAGAAATATTTTCAAAATATAAAAATTGTTGAAAATAATTACAAATACAACAAAATTTTACTTTCTATCAGTGATAGATCGCAATAAACCTAGATAGATATCTATCCTTTGCTAGATAGACACGGATAGACGTCTATTTGGGTCTATCGTGTTTTATCACGGTCTATCACAAATAGAAAGTAAAATTTTGTTATATTTGTAAATAGTCTGATATTTTTTCTATTTATAATAAATTTTCTAATTAATATTTAATTAAATTAGATTTGATTAATTAATAGTTAATTATTAAATAAATTAATTGAATTTGATTTACTTAATTTATATTAATTAAATTTGATTTAATTATTTTTTTATTAAAAAAATAATCCGCTGCAGTTGCAGGGGAATGGTGAGTGGGGAGGAAAGTTACTCCCCTTATGTAATATTAAGGTAAAGCTCCCAAAAATTGATCTCTTAGAATTTCACAGAAGGTTACTCCCACTACAAAAAATTCTCTAAAAAAATCTCTCTAACAAAAAAAAGTTTTTTGAAGAATTAATTATTCCCTTCTTTGCTTTCAAAAGGTTCCCACAAAACCTCATTATTCAAAGAGAATAGCAGAGAAGGCAAAATGGTGGTGTCTTGTTCGTGGCTTTTACGTTCGTGCTGTGATTTTCATAAGACTAAGAGAAGATTTGAAGTTTAGTTCTACAAAAGGCACTTTATTCTTCTCCCTTAGCAATTATGTAAACTATGCTTAACCCTTGTTGAATCTTTGTTCTGTACAAAATTTCTATAACAAAATTGGGACAAAAGCGATCACACGCTTCCGCAAAAGAAATTTGTTTCCTTCAAATATGTCTTGTGTTGTATGTTTAAATCGATGCTTTATGTTTTATTTGCACAAATAATATCAATTATATCAACCCAAGTATAAATCAATACAATAGCAATTAGTACTTGGAGTATTCCATGGTCGATTCCACAGGGATACTGGTTGTTTTAAGAATGCTAAATCTATTTCACAAAAACTCTGACCTTCAGTGCTGTATAAAATGGTGATTTATAAATAGTGGTGGCTTGAGTGTTTTAATGCTACAACTTTATAAATAGTAAATTAAATAAATCAAACTAAGAGTGACAAGTTAAAATAGATGCAAAAATGGTGTAAGTATCAATTAAACAAATGTGCAGGCTTAACTATTAGACCCCCTATACCTTTACAACTACAACATTAATTGAAATATTCTTTAAATCACATAGGCGTTCTTTAAGCGAGAAAACCTACTATACCTATCTTTTGATGTGATATAGAACATAGAATTAGTTGGAGCTCATTTGTGCTAAATCAATGAGCTTACCACTATTTTCTCTATAACTTCTGAGTGTCTATATTATTCCTAATAAAGAATAGTGCTTCATGCTACACTATTAGTTAATGAAAACCCGTGTAAAATGCATGTACTCTCAGTTGCTTTAAATATTTTCACACACTTACTTTTTCCAAAGATTCATGTGCTACGGTTTTACCATGATTGGCCAGATGGAGAATGACACTTTCTGAGTTAAAGAACTTTTAAAGCAACAAGATGCACATTGGATACAAACAAATATTTGATTAGTGATAGTAAACTACTACAGTACAAGGATTTTAGTCAAACCTTACACTAGAAAATTAGTTACAAATACTCATGATGAAAATAATTTTGATAGACAAAAAGAGTAAAAGATAGAGTTTAGAAAAAACTACATGTGCAGCATCATAGATGTTGTAGCTTCGAACTCTAGCAGGGATGCCTTTCGGCAATTCCCAAGAAGCTCCCTTTTTCTCTGAGAATTGTTCTTCCTGAACTTGGTTCTTGGTTCTTGGTTGTGTCAATGGGTGGAGAGCTTGGGTCCTGTTATAGGAAAAATATGTAGGACCCACATGGTAGCCAATTAGGTTTTTGCATTTTCGATTCTGCAGATTGTGCCAGACAGATGTGACAGGCAACGCATCTTATCATTGCAACATTCAATGTCCAGACATTTTATCTTATCTCTACAACTTTCAGGTGATTGGACACCTTTAGAATGATGTGACAATGCTTGAGGATAATGTTGGTTCAACTAATGAAGACATCTCTCCATGTTACAACATATCAATTTTTCTTCAATATTGTCGTATTGATGCTATAACATGAAGGTGATTTCACAAATTCATGCACTTCTGCTTCCCAAGTGATTTGACATGTCCAGAAAATAAGTTATTGCCTTAGTGTAATGATGACCAATTTTTCGATTCAAAGCATGTAAACAATGCTGCAACTTATCACTTGCATGTGCTACAACATTAGTGCCTCCTTTATGTCTTCTCAACAAGTGGGTGATTTGACCCTTTTATCTTGATCAGCTGCTCAAGATAAGGTGTGCCCATATATCGATTAAGAGTATGAGGACTTCCCACCATGCTATAACTTATAACTCAGGCAGTGCTGCAACATCATGTTCTGCAGCATCTTTTTATAGATTTTTATAGCATGCTTTTGATTAACACTATGCATTTCATTTTTTATACACTTCTAATGGGATTTAAATGTTTATTTGTCTCAAAACATGCTATAGGACCAATAAAGATTTATAATTTAAGGGCATAAAACACTTACCTTCGTAAAAAATAAAATCCCCAAACTTAAATCGTTACTTAGTCCACAAGTTGCCTGCGAACATCTAACTACAAGCACTACGCCTAAAAATAGAAGTGTTCTTGCATGCACATTGTAACATCTCAAATTTTAAGGTAATTTTTAATTTAATTATCTTAAATTATATGGGTTATTTTGAGTTTAGGGGCTAAAATTGAATTATTGAAGTTAAGATAATTCAATTTAAATTAAATGATAAAAATTTAAAAATTTGGATTTAATTCAATGGGTGGGAATTTATTTGATTGGAGAAGATTTGGAAATTTTGAAATTCTATTGAAGAAAAATTGGATAAGTTGTTGTAGGTTTGAAATTTAAAGTTGGTGAATTTATTTTTGGAGATAATTAAATTGATTTGAGTTTGATATGATGGAATAAAATGATTATATATATGTGTGTGTGTCTATTATATAGAAACATATTATATATGTATATACATATATATTTTTTAAAGTGTCCTCGTAAAGAAAAGAAATGAAAAGAAAAGAATTTCTTCATCTTCTTCTCTGCTCATGGACCTCAACCGACCACCACTCCCAGCTTCAGCTGCCGTTGATTGCCAGCTCTCGTCCTCTAAGCTTGCAACCTTTGCTAGACCCACCATGTATCCTCTGTCTTTTGTCATTCGATTAATGCCCTAGTTCTTCGTGTTCGTGCGATCATTTTCGTGGATCGGCGTTGTCTTAGAAGCATCCCCATTGCTACAAATCTGGTCACGTCCGTGCATCGTCGATTGTTTGTCGGACGTTCGAAGCATTGCCGCGGGTTCTACCAATCGCACGCTGCCTACTCGTTGTTCAGTCGCCATTAGCCGTCCTCGCTTTTTAGCCACCAGATCTCCTCGGGATTCGATTATTTTGGTAAGTTTTGTGGAGGTTCTTGATTGATTTTGATTATGCATTGACATTTTGGGCTTAATTGTTGGTCTACTCATGATTTTAGAGGTTGGGTTCAAGGCTTCAGAGGACGTTGGCATGTTGTTCATCAAGAGTTTGGGACTATTTTTAGGTGATTTTTGGTAAGTATCGGAATTTGGAGCCCTTTTGGACTAATTATTGATGTTGTAATTTTGAGATATTAATCCACAATTTTTGTGATTGATTTAGAATCATATTGTTGGAGGGAAGCGATTTTGGATCAAACCACACTTCGGGTAAAGTTGTTTGGACTCATTTGGTTAATTTATTTTTGGAATTAGCCCTTAATATTGAAATTGAATTTTGGTTCATGCGCTCGAGGATGATTCAGAAATTTTACTCAGAGACGAAAAAGAGTTTGGATTGCTAAATTAATTGGGGTTAAACTTGAGGTAAGTGGTTTACTACCAATTCTTCTACGAGTCGACGCCCTAACCAAGTTATTTAAGATGAGATGCAAGAACACCTTGAGCATGTCATTGATTGATTGAATTTTCATGCTAAATTTCATGAACTTATGGATTGTTGTGGGTTTGCTGGATGCCAGCAAACTATAAGGGCATATACATGTCTTAATGCTAAAATATATGATTTCTCTTATTTCTATTTGATAGAAAAAGAGTTTTCTTAAATAAAAGAAATACCCATTAAAAGTAAGGAAAAAATAAATACAAAATAAATACAACAAAGTTTCCTGCATCAATCTTTTCCTTTATGAAATGTTTATCGACTTCAGTGTGTTTCGTCCTATCATGAAGGACTAGAATGTGGGCAATGGAGATTGCTGCCTTGTTATTACAATAAATGCGTATGGGCATTGTATGAGATAACTTCAATTCTTCCAACAGTCTTTTTATCCATATGTCTTCACAAATACCATGGGCTAATGCCCTAAATTCTGCTTTAGCACTACTTCTAGCTACCACACTTTGTTTTTTACTACACCAAGTAGTTAAGTTTCCTCCAACAAAGGAGCAATAACCAGAAGTCGATCTTTTATCGATCGTGCTACCTACCCAATTAACATTAGTATAAACCTCAACCTGTAGGTGGCCATGTTCCTTGAAGAGTAACCATTTTCCTAGAATACCTTTCACATATCTCAGGATTCTAAAAACAGCTTCAAAGTGAGCTGGCCCAAGGGCATGCATGAATTGGCTTACCATACTAACTGCAAAGGTAATGTCAGAACATGTATGAGAGAGGTATATTAGTCTTCCCACATGTGTATGGTACTTCCCTTTTTCTTTTACCTCCTTTTCTGTTGCAACTTCCAATTTTAAGTTCTGCTCAATGGGAGTTTTCTCGACCCTACATCCAGGTAAACCCGTCTCTTTGAGTAGATTAAGAATATACTTTCTTTGGTTGACAAGAATACCACTTTTGGACCTAACAAGCTTCATATCTAGGAAGTACTTTAAGGATCCCAAGTCTTTGATCATGAAATCATCCACCAATTTTTCCTTCACAATAGATATTCTTGTCTCATCATTGTCTGTAAGTATGATATCATCAACATACACTATCAAAACAACAACCTTGTCATTTCCCGTATCCTTGTAGAACATAGTCTGATCAGCTTGACTTTGGCTAAATCCAGAGCTTGTGAGTGCCTTTCCAAAACATTCAAACTAGGCTCTAAGAGACTGTTTAAGGCTGTATAATGATTCTTTAACTTGCATATTTTGTTAATCCTAAGGTCTGCTTCAAAGCCAAGCAGTAAGTCCATAAGTACTTCTTCTTCAAACTCTCCATTGAGAAACACATTCTTAACATGATAAAGAGGCTATTAAAAAATAACTACAATAGATAACAAAATTCCAATTGAGTTAATTTTAACTATAGGTGCAAAAGTTTTTTTTATAATCAATTCCATAGGTTTGAGTGAACTCCTTAGCAAACAATCTGGCCTTGTACCTTTCGATACTACCATCAACATTACATTTTATAGTGAACACCCACATGCATCCCGCTGTTTTTTTATCCTTGGGTAGATCAACTATGTCCCAAGTACCATTTTGTTTTAGTGCATTCATCTCCTCCATTATTGCTAATTTCCAATTCAAATCATTTAGGGCTTCCTATATATTCTTTGGAACAAATAGGTTGGTTATTTTGGATGTGAATGCTCTATGATTGTCAGACAATTTATCATAAGAAAGATAGTTTGCAATGAGATATTTTGTACATTAACGGGTACCTTTTTTATGGGCAATTGGAATATCAAGATCAAAGACATCAGGTAATATATTAGGAGAAAGAGTTTTAAAAGAAATACATGGATTTTAAGGATCGTTCATCAGAGCATCAGATTGGTCCTATGTTAGGTCAACTGTCTGATTTATATCCATTTGAGTCATGTTTCTCCTCCCGTCGAAGAATTTTCCACACATGGGATTGATGGACTAGAGCTCATAATTTTGGGACTAATGATGTTTTGGAGAGGTGAAGTGAAGCAAAAATTCTCTACAATAAGAGATGTCTCCCCTTGAAGAGAAGTTGGGCTAAAAAAGGATTAACTTTCCACGAAAGCCACATCTATACTCTTAAAATACTTGTGAGTCAAGGGGTTAAAACATTTGTACGCCTTCTTATGGGAAACATAACCTACAAAAAATGCATTTAATAGCCCGGGAGTCCAATTTAGTTTGGGAAAGGTAGCCGAACATAAGCAGTACACCCAAAAACTTTTAATGGTAACTCTGAGAACAGTCGAGCAGTAGGGAAAACTCTCTGAGTTGCTTCAGAGGAGTTTTAAAATTCAACACCTTAGTTGACATTCGATTGATTAGGTATGCATCTTTTAGAACAATATCACCCCACAAATATTTTGGAACATGCATAGAAAACATAAGGGCTTGAGCAACTTCAAGTAAATGTCTACTTTTTCGTTCAACAATACCATTCTGCTGAGGAGTATCATGACACGTAGCTTGATAAAAAAATACCCTTATCTTGTAAAAAGGGGTTAACTATTCGTTGAAAAATCCAATTCTATTATTAGAGTGAAGAATGCAAATTTTAGTTTGAAATTGAGTCTCAATCATTTTATAGAAACGAACAAAGACCTCTTTAACTTTCAACTTTTTAGTTAACAAATAAAGCGAAGTCAAGTGAGTATGGTCATCGATAAAGGTAACAAACCAACACTTACCCTTATTATTCAAAACTTTAGACAGACCCCAAACATCAGTATGAATTAAGTAAAAAGGTGATGAAGTCTTGTAAGGTTTAGGTGAAAAAGTGGATCGATGATGTTTGACAAAAATGTAGTCTTCACATTGAAAAATAGAACAATCAATTCCTTTAAATAAGTTTAGAAACAAACATTTTAAGTAAGTGAAATTGGGATGTCCTAATCTACGATGCCAAAGCATTACAGTTTCTTGAACAGAAAGAGAATTGAAACTACTCAAGCCCTAAACTCCTTTTTGATTAGTTGAAACTTCATCAAAGTAATAGAGATCATCAATCATCCTAACACGTCTAATCGTCTCCCCTGAGTCCTGATCCTGAAAGAGGTAATGAGTTTCACAAAAGACAACTCGACAGTTAGCATCCTTAGATATTTTGCTCACAAATAATAAATTACAAGCTAGTTGTAAAACATGAAGGACAAAACGTAATATGAGTTTTGTACTAAGGGTAATATTCATTTGCCTGCAATAGACGTGAAACTATCATTGGCAAAACATTGTTAATTGTTGGAAGATTACTTTTTCCAAGTATCCTGCCTCTAACCTCATCAAACTCAACATTAAGACCAACAAGGAATTTGTGAATGCAACCATCTTCTACAGTTTTCCAATAATGTTTTTGGTCATCTGTGGACTTTCACTCCTACGTATCAAATAGATCAAGATCTTACCAAATCTTCTTCAGAGAGTGAAAATATCGTGTAACTGAGTTACATCCTTGTCGTATATCACCCAGTTTAAGATTTAACTCAAACCCTTGCGACTGGTTACCCAAATTGGAAAGTCACACTATCCCATAATTCCTTTGTAGTAGAGTAGCACATGTTATTGCTGATGTCTTCCACCATAGAGTTGACGAGCTAGGTTATAACCATGGAGTTTTTCGCGTCCCACATAGCAAATGAAGGGTCATTTGGACTAGGAGCAGTTTTTTCTCCATTGATATATACCCTATCTTCCTTTGTCCACGAATATACATTCCAACACTTTGAGACCAACGAAGAAAGTTATCCCCGTTAAGCCGAATGGTAGTTATTTGAATAGAGGGAGTGTTGGAATGTATGCAATTGCCGAAGACTTTAGCGACAAAAACCTTAGTGTCCGACATGTTGTTGAAGAGATAAATAAACCCAAATCGAGAAATAGTAGATCTAAAAAATAAATCAACCAAAGACCTAAACAAACCCAAACGAAACGCGTGGTGGCAACAGAGACGAAAAATCGGATGGTCGGCGGCGATTATTGGTCGAAACACTCGAACGGTTGTGCAAATGAGGTCGGCCGACAAAGGAGACTCGAACCTAGGCGTTTGTATACCCCAAAACGTGTGTCAGTGTCAACTGGGAAGCTCGCGTCTTCGAGCAATCGAGTGTCGACAACTTCAGGCTTTGTGAACTGGTGGAGATTTGACGACTGGGTGGTGTCTAGCAGTTTAGACGCATCGTCCGGTGAGATCTAGTGTCCGACGACAGTGGCGACAATAGTAGATTTAGGGTTTAGGCTTTTTCAAAAAAATTAGGGTTTTTTTTTAGGGTTTCAAAAATATTGCTCTAATACCATGCTAAAATATATGATTTCTCTTATTTCTATTTGATAGAAAGGGTTTTCTTATACTCATTACAAATAAGGAAAAAATAAATACAAAATAAATATAACAAATATTTCACAATAAATACAATGGAGTATCTAAATATAAAAGGAAATAATCAACACTTAATATACTCTGTGTATGTGTTTTGTATGCTTTCTATGATGGATATTGTCACACCCCCTCCCAGGTACCCTCCTAACCTAAGAAGAAGTGTGATGACAACGGACACCGACCCTTTTACGACATCCACTGTCAACCATAAACTCTGCCTTTACCTAATAAACAATTGTAAACCATAAACTACTTCACACATACACCAACTTTAACTTACCATACGCACATCCTTTTCATTCAATCATATAATAGCATAAAAACACAACAACTCCCTTAACCCTCTCTATATGTACAACACATGATCCAGATCAATTATTTACAATTTTCAAAATACTAAACACTGTTGGTAGACCCAGACGAGATCTTGCGTAGGCTGAGCATCCCGAACTCGCTCGCTACCTAAAAAAAACAGAAAAACAAGGAGAACATGAGCTTAAACGCCCAGTGAGTGACTAATTAAAGTTTTTCTCGATAGTGTATGAAAATATAAAATTCAGCTGTATGAAAATATAAAATCCGGCCATATCCATCACTAGTATACATCAGATCATAGTTTAACTACATTTGATTATCTATGGAAACATTATTCACAAACCGTTTCCTTAAATCTCCTTCCCTAGTTGAGGCTGAGCGAAGCTCACCGCACCCAGTGTCAATATTCCTTAGTTGAATGGAGTACTCTCAACACCTCAGCATCAGTCAATCACAATTTGCTCACGGGCTACCCAAGTACCTTCTCCCAGACCCTCAGTACTGGATCCCCAGGCTACTCAAGGGCCTTCTCTGCATCTCTGAGCACTGAGTTTTCAAATACAAGATTGCTTACATGCCTTCACATCGACCCTCAACATTGGGTTTCTTACAACACTGGATTTCCCACATGCCTTCACATCGTCCCTCAGCATTGGGTTTCTTACAACACACATGCCTTCATATCGTCCCTCAGCATTGGGTTCCTTAGAAAACATTATAAAGCAAATATGCTTTGCATAAATAGTACTTTATAAATCATTTCATGATAAACAGAACAATATTAGCATAAAGCTAATTACATACACAAATATCCAACATGCCTTCTCTTCGTACCTCGACATTGGGAGCCATTCAAATAAGAATACAATATAACATAAAATCATGAGTTTGTAATATCTCTTACATCGCAACACTTTTCATATGCTCACACGCTTTCATTATTCTTACCTCATAATTCATATTCTCATTCATACTTTAGTAACGTCTCATACATCACAATACTTTCCATAAACTCATATGCTACCTTTAGTCTCATCATCATAAATCACATTTCATATGCTCGTATGCTTCCTTTAGTCTTACCGTCATATATCACATACTTAATCATACTCTTGTGACCTTTCATACATCACAACATTAAGTATAAACTCATATGCTTCCATTTACTCACATAATTATAAATTTCATACTTTTCTTAAACCTTACCGCCATCTAACATGTACATATTCATATACTTGAGTCCACTCCCACATTGCAATATTAATCATAAGTTCATATGCTTCCATCCGTCTTATCCTTATTATTCACATACTTTTGTTTAGTCTATATATATAAATATATATCGAAACAGCTCATTATACCACACATGGAACACACATAAAGGTCATAGAATTTGATCATGTAAGCATTTATCAACAAATATTATCAAGAAACTATGATAGGACTAAAAACTTTTAGATAGAAAGTCACTCACGACTTGTTTTAGGCCTTGAGCGGATTGTACACCTTTTCTAGCTCCTCTTGGCCTGTAAATCCACATTTCTCGTGTTAGACTTCCCTAGAATTCTAATAAGCACTTGAAAAGTGCTTTCTATCTTCTCAAATTAAGGGAGTTTATATTAGATTTCACTTGTTTGCTAGTGGTTTTCAGGTTAAAATGAGGAAAATTAGAAGAAAAGACTAAAAGATCAAACCCGAGCAAGAATATGGCGAAAAAAAGCTAAAAAACTCAAAAGGGCGAAATTTGGGATAGCGCCGCGGAGCTAAAACCCGAATGCAACGTTCTAGACGCATCACAGAGTCACGGCGGCGCTAAAGTCCGAGAGCATCAATTCTGAACGCATCACAGCGCGCAACACTTGGACGGCGCTGCCGCGGCGCTAAAACCCGAGAGCAACAATTTTGGATGCAACCCTAGTGCCGCGGCGCTATGGACGAGCCCCGCTGCGCCAGTTTTCCTTAAATGAAAATTTGTTGTTTTTGGTAAATTTTTGGGCGGCCAACTCTATAAATTTTGGGGGTTTCCAGCAGCCCTAATCAAATCAAATCAAATCAAGAAGCAATCAACCATCAATCTACAGACCAAAAGAGGCACAAGAAGAAGAGAATTGAGTGAGAGTTCATAAAAAAGTTCAAAGAGTGAGTTAGTTGCAAGGAAGAGGAAAAGAGTTCGAGATAGTCATGGTGCCATTCGAATTTCGACGTGAGAGCCAAGGAGATCGTGACGGTGCTACCTCAATCAAGAGCCTCTTTTCAATAGAGTTTCCCTTTCTTTACACTCTTTCTTTGTTTATTTTGCTTAAACATGTTGCTTCAAGCTATGCGTGGCTAAACTCTTTAGTTTTAGGGTTTTGATGAATTGTTTATGAATTCATGTTGATCTTGTAGACTTTCACGGTTTTGTTGGAATGATTATGCTTTTCATTGTTATTGTGTTTAATTCTTGTGGATTGGCCATCTTCACATGTTAGGTTAGATGTATGATTAAGAGATTGTATTTTTAACTTGGTTTATAACAATGAATTGTTGTTAATCTATCACGAGAGTAGTTAGGTTGATAATAAAAGTTGCTAAAGACTATTTTTAATGCCATGTAATTTGTATTGGTTTCAAGAGACTAGTAATCAATCGAGTTGCATGAGAAAGAGTTGTTTTTTTAGAGAAAATAACTTGGAATTAAGTTTCTAGACTTAGGCATATGAATGACAATAAAATCCATGAAATCTATAATATTGCATAATGAAATAAACAAGGATTCATTACCTTAGAACTCTCTTTGACTCTTGTGTTTATCACTTTAATACTTTCCTTATTTGGTTTATATTTTCCATAACTTACAATATTAATTCCAATCCTCCAATAAAATTGATTCAACTCTAGAATAGCTAAGTAACTTAAACCTTGACAATTGGATCTCCAGTGGAACGATATTCGGACTTCACCGTCTTATATTATAACTTGACCCCTACACTTGCGGTTAACACTCAAAGTGCGCATCAAATTCCTTTCCATAATCATTAAGTTTGCATAATCAAACTTCAAACATGCTTCATCACTGAGACTCACTTCTTCCAAAACAACTTATAATGAGCGAGATTATAAATAATCAGCGAGACTACTAGCGAGATTGGGCTACAAATATGCGGTACTAGCGAGACCATAGTGAGCGAGACTAGCAAGATTCACCTTGAGTAGCGATTCCTAGCGACACTCAGTGAGATCTGTGAAACGCATAGCTCTCTGCACTACTAGCGACACTCGTCTCTCACTCTCCAACTTCTCAGCGACACTGCAGTTCCAGCGACACCCGACAGCCACAGTTTCTTCCTTTCCTTTTATTCTCATTTCTATCTGATAAAAATCATATTTCCAGCCAAATTCAGAACTTCTTTCTTTCTACAAACTTGTAAAGAGATAGATTCTCTGACTTACCTAAAATTTCAGAGTGTAATTCCTCTCCGTTTGGAAGATATCCTCAAATAATACTGAGTTGCTCTCAATCGCCTAGCAAACCAGTAGCAATCACTTCCACCTACAATTTTACATATTTCCCCTCAAATTTAGCTCAAACATCCTTCATAGAAATGGTTAGAAATTTAGTTAACTTACTAACCTTAAAATTTCAACCTTAACTTCAACTTCCTCAACTCGCTCTTTTCCAAACACCAAACCATGCTCGGATTTCAAGACTGCAATCAAACCTCCTATTCCAACTTCAGTTACACCACCAAAACGAATAGAATTCCACTCAAATTTGACATGAACACCTTCTTCTACCTTCCTTTGTTTTTTTTCTAAAAAATGGAACCGACTCGAGCTCTAGAAAGTGTTTTAAAATGATTAAACACTTAGCCCACTCATATATATATGCTGCCGACTTAACCTCCACTTCCATTCCTTTTTAAAAATAAGTTGGTCGGCGCAGACTTTTTCACCAACACACCAACGCATAGCAACCCTTGACGCAACCTACCTCCAATGCCCACAGCAGCCATCCACACACAACTGCCTTCAACGCATGGCAACAACCTTCAACGCATAGCTGCAGTCCATCGCATACAGCTACTCTCCAACGCATGGTAGGTCAAGTACAACTTCTCCCAGCCAAGTTCCAACTTCACTTCCAACGCATGGTGACACCTTCAACGCATGGCAGCTCTATGAAAATATAACAACTCTTCAACCTTACCAACGCATAGTCGTGGCCAACACTTAACAGTTTTTTGCTCCTTCACTCTCGGCCACCATTCCTCGTTACAACGCATAACGCATGACTTCGTAGCTTGCCTTCTCCCAAGGCTAAGCATGTCTTATAAGTTAGGGCTTACAGATATGATGATGTGATTATAATATGAAGCTTTGCAGTAGATAGATGCATGTTAGATTAAAGCCTAAAGATGTCTGTTATCTTTCTTATCGGGTCGTGTACACTATTTGTCTGTGAACCTTCGAGTTTATTACTTATGCCTATGACTTTGTGTTCATTTGGGTCACTACTTATGCTTATGATTGTGACCATTTGGGTTCAATACTTATGCTTATATCTATGCTTATGTTATGTACACTTGCGCCCATGATAAGGAGTTAACAGATTCACCTAGTTGGCTCAGTAGTGGGTCATTTACTGAGTATTCTTATACTCACTCTTTCTTATGTTCTTTTTTAGGTAAAGGCAAGAACAGACAGGCAGATGACAAAAATAATTTATGATCGTGCCAACCGTTGCTTCCGCATGTGTTTTCACATCTTTTCCATGTTCTAGGCCTAGTGGTCAAAAGTTTGAAATTTTAAATTATTTTGTTTTTTTTTCTTATTTCAAAATGATGTTTTAAGGGACCCCGTGAAAATTATTTTATGTTTCTTGAAATAATTAATTGATTTGTTTTAAATAAACTATGTTCTTTTTACTTTGATTCGAAAATTGTGTTCCAAGATTATGCATGCACAGATTAACGACCTATTAATAAATTTTAGAGAAGTCGGGTCGTTACACACATGCTCACCATCTTCATGCTTTTTTCTATGAGGGGATCGGATGAGCATTTTTCCATTGCATTATCGAGAATTTTTCAAGAGCAATCCTTAACATCACCCTTACCTTTTCTATATATGAACTATAGGGTGCATGGAGGTAGCCAACTACGAGCAAGTGTCAAGATCAAAGGAAAACACTCACTTTCCAAGCTACCACTTTAGGCAAAAGAAAGGCACGGGTTACCTACTCGCTTCTAGTTACTTTGACTAACTTACCGAAAGGAGGAGTGCTTTTTTTTTTCTTTTTTTTTTTTTTATAGTAAAAGAAGAAGCTTACAGCGTTTACAACTTATCCCCCAAACTTAAATTGAAGCAAGGTCCTCATTGTGTCCTTTTACAAATGTGATACATCGAGTGGGAGGGATTTCCAAAGGCCTGTTCAGCAAAACTTAACGAAATGAAAATACTTTGTTCGGTGATAAATATAAATATGTGATTGTGCACCATCCACTCAACTTACTTAGGTCTTGATTAATTTGGAGCTTCAGAAGCTATAGTTTATAGATATGCAAATGTTAAAACTAAGAATCGTGCTATAAAAGAAAGTTGGTAGAGTGAGCACATGAGTTGCTAAACAAGAAAACAAAAGCATGGTGTTAAAACATTATATTATGAATTCGAACGAAACATATTACTCAAGTTTGAGACTCTTTCCTTAGAATTCAGAAACATCCTTTGTCGTTTTTAAGTTTTCTTGCAATTATTGTGATAGAATGCATGCAAGCCATTTAGTCAAACATTGATCAAGTTTGATTATGAAGTGACTCAATATAGAACGTGGTTTCAAATCTTGCTTCTAGATCTTTGATTTAAGAGGCAATAAAAAATTCTAGCAATTTTTGCTGGTTGATCTAAATTTTGTATATGGAGGTGTTAGTTTCTTAGATTCAAGGGTTCTTGCTTCAACAAAAGCCTGAATCTTTGGACTAACGATTAGAATTGACTTACAAGGGGCTTTAAAGGTGGTGATAAAATAAGTAGGAAGGTTACTAGGGAGTACTTGTACCAAAGTTAATTTTCCTCGAACATTTTCAGGAAATAAACCTCTTCTCAATTTATTCAACAATGGGATCCTAAAAGGATGAAGATTTAGGATTACCTCCCAACAATACTACTCCCAAGTAATTAATAGGGAGATTTGTGATGTGGCATCCCCATATGTTCGTAGTGAGAGAGAGCAAACATTGGTGCACGGAAAGGAGTTGTGGATACTAACACGTGAAATTGACAATTTTGCGAGTTAACTCTCGAACAAAATAGATTTTAAGGAGGATTTAAATCTTAAAGTAAGGATTCAAAAATTGATGTAGATATCGATATCGAGATTTCGATTCAATGAATAAATCAAAAGAATATCAATATTGACAAATATTTTGGAACATAAAAGAAATTTATACAAATTATTTAAATTAATAATTTAGTTGTTTTTACTTCCAAAAT
Organism: Citrullus mucosospermus; assembly: GCA_030954485.1. Lineage (NCBI taxonomy): Eukaryota > Viridiplantae > Streptophyta > Magnoliopsida > Cucurbitales > Cucurbitaceae > Citrullus > Citrullus mucosospermus. The sequence goes on along the minus strand of CM062064.1, from coordinate 9,948,098 downwards.
AGGTTATAAATCTTATTTTTAGTATTCATATTCATATTAAAATTAATATATGATAATTTTTTATGTTTTATGTGTATATATAAAAGACATCAAAGATATATACTAGTCCATGATATTGATGTTGAAGTCTTCGATTTGTGTATATATTTATTGAACTGACAAATGTTTCCATCTTTGGTTTAAAGTATCAATTAATTAAAGGCATCACTTACATAAGGATAACTACATGTTAAACAAACTGATTAATTCCCTTATAAACTTAGGACCCGTTTGGATTAACTTAAAAAATAAATATTTTTGAAAAATTCATTTTTATTTAAACACTTTTGATAAGACTTGTTTAAAATAAAGATAGTAATGGTTTTCAGAATCTATTTTGAGTGGTTACCAAACAATTGTATTTCTTTCAAAATGCTTATTTTTTTTAAATTAAACCCTTAAAAAGGTATTCCAAACAAATCCTAAGCCTTTTCATTTTTGAATACTATCCCTAGGCCTATATAAAAAAAATACTTTCATTTTGAGCTACACACTTCTTTATGTAGCTCACTTAGATGCCTAGCCACAAGTTGTCACATAACGAATTATATATATATATATATATAGAAGAGAATGCATCAACTACCCAAATATTAAAACATATATAAACTCTACATAACAACACAATTCAAAAAAGCATGCTTCGCTACTATCTATTAACCATGGAACTTTCTTCCAAAATGGTTAGTTACATTTCATTCTCCTATCTTTTATCTCTTGTAGACATGGTATTTATAGTCTATTCACATCAACAAGTTTTCATAAAAATGATGATATATATAAATAAATTGATACTCATCTATTTTGATCATTATTTTGTGTGATGTGAAAACTAAGGCTTGCAAACACTTTGTGTCTATAATTTTCTTGCCTTATAGTGTTTTTAGTTTTTAAACATATTTTAAAAAATTGAAGCAAAATTTTGAATATTTAAAACCAATCTTTTTTGAAAACTTAATATTGTATTTTAAAAATTGGGTTTGAAATTTAAATGTGCTTCTAATAAGAAAACAAACATAGACTAAAAACATAATAGCTATCATTATTATTACTATTTTCTTAAAAGGAATTTTTTTTTAAATAATGTTTTTTTAAAAAATAATTCCAAAAATAGGGTGGGGGGAAAGAAATACCAAAATTAGGGTTGTGAAATTGTGGACCCGGTCCACGATTTCACAAAACCGTGGACCCGGTACACGATTACCCTGCGACGATCTGCATGTGGCTGACGGTGTCAGCTTGCATGCACAGCATGCATTGACCGAACTTGTGGACGGGGTCCACGATTTTGGTAATCGTGGACCCGGTCCACGAGTCCCCTCCTCTTTAAACACCGACCGGCACTTCTTCTTCTTCACTTCTCTCCTTTCACTCTTCATTTCTCCTCATATCTCTCCTTTCACTCTTCATTTCTTTCCTCATTTCTCTCCTTTCTCTTATTTCTCTTCTTGTTTGTCATTGTCGCTATCATTTCTCTTCTTTTTCTCAAACCATTCCCTTTTCGTTTAGCCGCCACTGTCGTCGCCGCCGCCAGTGCCACCACTGCTGCCGCCGCCGCCGCCATATACGTATGCATATACATTTTCCTTTCTAATTATCTTATAAATATGCAATAGTTATGTACGTTTTGTTTTGCATGAATGAATAAATTTGTATATGTAGACGTTTTGCATGCATGAATAAATTAAAAAAATTTAGGTTTAAGTGTTGAATGTTATTCGGCGTTTATTGTTGTAGGAATAATTATTGGTAAATAATGTGGTGGGAAATTAGTTATATTGGGTAGTAAACTCGTAGACCGAATCCACGAGTTTATAATTTTGGGTAGATTTGGACTAATTTTTCTTTTTAACCTTTACAGTTATTTCGTTTATTTAACATTGTAATGAATTTTGTTTATTTTAACAGTGTTGAATATGGATCATGGTCCATCTAACCCTGTTCAACTATATCTTCAAAACACTCATCGATCACAGACAGTATGAGATAATGCATCCACCATGGTGCTATGTTGTCGGAGAAGAGAGGCAGTTTCTCAGCATACAATACCGTTCGATGAACGTATAGTGCCTTATCTACAACAGGCTGGTTTTATTGGGGTTGCACAAATTGGATTCATACAGTTGGACTGGCACCTCATTACTGCTTTAGTGGAGCACTGGAGACCAGAGACTCACACATTTCATATGCCTAGTGGGGAATGCACCATTACGCTGCAGGACATTGCAGTACAATTTGGACTACCAGTGGACGGAGAACCTGTTACTGGTTCTTTGCAACATGATTGGAAACAGATTTGTGAAGATTTCTTAGGCGTTCGACCACTTGACTTAAAAGGCTCAAGGTTGAGTCTCCCGTGGTTAGCCTCATAATTTACAGAATTGTCTCCTGATGCCGATGACATCATTATACAGAGATATGCACGAGCATATATCATGCAGCTTATTGGAGGCTTTCTGTTTGCAGACAAGTCGAACACGCTGGTGCATTTAATGTTCCTCCCACTACTGGCCAGTTTTGAGCAAGCTGGTAATTATTCGTGGGGTGGTGCTTGTCTTGCATGGCTGTACAGATAATTATGTTGAGCCAGTCATGCACAAGCTTTGGATATAGCATGCCCACTAATACTACTTCAAGTATGGGCCTATGATCGATTTAGCATTGTTGCACCACAAGTCCAATTACAACCTCCAGAACATTTTATAGGACGTCCACTCGGTGCCAGGTATTATTTTCTGTATATATTAATTTCTTTGTCAATACAATTAGCAAATTATTTAATTGTTTTATATCCATGTGATAGATGGAGCGGTGTATTAGCTGCATCTGAACAATCAGCAAACATGTTGCTGGTATATCGCTCAATATTTGACCGTTTGATGCAAAATCAGGTAATAATAAATATGTTGCATATAACTGAATATTACATATGTTTTTAGGTTCTAATTATTCTTGTACATGGTTTCAGATCAATTGGACGCCATATACACCACATGTTATGTCGTTGTTGCCTGATTACTGTCATGATGAAGAAGACATTTGGTTGACGGTCAGCCCACTTATATGCTTTCATATCGTAGAGTGGCATCAACCAGATCGAGTGTTGAGACAATTCGGTATGCGGCAAACAGTACCGACGTTGTGTAATACACTCCCCCAACTACACCAAATCGATTTAAGAGGTAAACACGACCAAAACTGGGGTCAAATTCATGCAGAATATATATCATTTTGGCATGCACGACATGGCCGCTGTGCACAAGGAGAAATAATAAACGAGTCGGATGTGTCTAATGATTATTTGTCTTGGTACGACTCTATCACAAGTAGATTTATCACACCTGATGGTGCCTACTATTACTGCATGGTAAACATCTTATTATGTAGTGTTTTTCAATTACATGCTAAGAATATTCTTTTATACTTATATATTTTTTTTATCATGCAGAATAATTTTGTCCACGATGTGCACAATTACTCCTTAGAACACAATTTACCAGAGTTGAGTTCAATGTGTGAGCAAAACATGGTAAATGTTGAAGAAATCATTCAACATACAAGGAGACTCAATGTTGCTGACACTGATCGAAAACGTATTCGTCGTAGACAACAGAGACAACGTGACGAAGGTATTCCAGAGCAACCCGATGACCAGGAACCTCACATATTACAACCAGACATTACATCCGGTTCTGGCCATCAACAGGAATATTGTGCACACGATGAATTTCCATCTGTCGTCACCCAACAGGATATCGACGATGTAATCCACCAGCAACAACAAATTGAAGTGTCTGTGCCTCGTCGTGGACAACGTGCGCGAAGAAGACCACCATGTGGCACTTGATTTGTATTTTAAATTTTCTGATTTGTATTAACTTTTTATCTTTAACTAAATGAATTAATGATTTTCCATTACATTTTCAAAAATTAAGAATCAATGAAACTAATACAATAATTGATGAACACAAGTAAGAAGCAAATTTTCATTTAAGTGGGTAATTAACTAATTAACTTATTTATCATGGGAAAAAAATGGGACAATTTTGGACGTATCATGGGAAAAGAACGGGGTAAGAAGTCTTTTTGATCAAAACTCGAACCATAAATACCATCCGAAATAGTGAAGGGTGCTTGATAATATTCCATTCCTTGAAAGCCTGTGAATACTAGAGTCAGTGAAACGGTAGCTACTAAAGCGTAAACTGCTCGTTCCTCCTTTTCCGCGATTATAGCATGATGAGTCCAACTTTGTGTGGAAAGGCAAACTCGTGGAAGTGGAAATCGTGGACCCGGTCCACGAGTTTGGTTGACACTCGAGGACCCAGTCCACGACTTACTTACAAAACCACCGCCACAAGACCGCCACGTAAGAATTTGACTGAAATCGTGTACCGGGTACACAATTTCACCACCCCAATTTTCAAATTATTTTTCAAACCACCCTATTTTTGTCATTAGTTTCTAAACCACCCTATTTTTTGAATTTTTTTTAAATAACATTATTCTTTAAAATAGTCCTCTTAAAAGAAACAAAAGTTAATCAACTTTATTATTATTATTTTTTTAAAACGAAACAAAATTCATGTAATTTTTGTATGTATATTTGATATTTAAAAAATAAATTTAATGACTCTTCTCGAAATAAAACTTTAATCTTTGTTTATGTGATTGAGTCTTTTTCGATTTTTTTTTTTCTTTTTTCGTTCTTGTTTATGTGTTATTTTCTTATTATTATTTTTAATACTTGGTTCGTTTGGTATTAAGAAAAATTTTACACATTATAATTGACGATTGAAATAAACAACTATGCTCATTGTAGTCGTCGATGACAAAAACAATATATATATTAAAAAAAGATCGAAAAGATAATTTCAAGTAAGTACACAATTTAAATAAAAGTAAAATTAAACAAAAAGGAAGGGAACCTAAAACCCATTCATCATCTTCCTCGTCACGCGGTTCTCCTCCTCTCTTCCAGCAGCTTATTGCCGCCGCCGTCTTTCTTCCGCTCGTCCCGCCGCAGCTTTTCCGGTTCTTGACCTGACCAAAAGAGTTTAGAGAGATTGAGAGTGTACCTTGTAATTCCTTTGATTCTTCTAATAAATTTCCGCAGCTCCCTTTTCTACTGTAGACGTAGGCTTCGGCTGAAACACACTATTACAATTTGTGTTCATCTTCTTCTTCTACTTCTTAGATTTTGATAGCTGTACTGTAGTCCTTCGTCTTTGTCAGTTTTAGAGCATCTGGAAATTAATTTCTTCAATTGCTTGTTTTCTTTTGCCTGACATTGCAATGTGTAATCCATTAACATTTATATTTGTTGATTATAGTTGGAAAGAAGATAGTTGAAGGCCATTTACACAAAGCCCGAAGATGGTGAAGAGGAGCAAAAGTAAGTGGGTTCTATTTAAAAGTTTGGAAACCAACGCATTTTCTTTTGTTTCCTGCAGCACAAGGACACATTTGTATGGTTTTCTTCTCTGAAATGTTTTGTCTGTTGTAGAGAGTAAAAGCAAGAGGGTTTCTTTAAAGAAGAAGTACAAGATCATTAGAAAGGTGAAGGAACATCACAAGAAGAAGGCGAAGGAAGCCAAGAAGCTAACCTTCAAGGGCAAGAGCAAGGTTGAGAAGGACCCAGGTATTCCCAATGATTGGCCTTTCAAGGAACAGGAGCTCAAGGCTCTTGAAGCTCGCCGTGCTCGTGCTCTTGATGAGATGGAACAAAAGAAAGCAGCTCGGAAGGAGAGGGTATTACAATTTTAAATATATTCTATCAAAGACGTGTTTTAGATTTTTTATGTACATATTTATGTGCTTGCAAATCCGCGAATGCATATTGCTATTCCATTAATATTACGTCATTGCTATAATAATGTACTGGTAATTTAACTATTTAATCTTGTCCAGGCACAAAAGAGAAAGTTGGGGTTGCTAGATGATGATAATATGACTTCTGTACAACACAGTTCGGGAGAGATAAAAGATGAAGAAAACTCTGTTGGGCCTGTGCGGAGTCGTGGTAGGTTGTTTTCTATGAAGACTTTTGGTTAACAAATGAAGAATTTTGGATAAAAAATGGGAGTAGCCCCAAGGGGCGGCCTGTTGACAAGGGCTTGGGGTCTCTTGGTCATACCGGCTTTGGGAGGCAGGCATGGGTGCCCTTAGGTATAGGGGAGTGGACTTTGGTTAAAAAGATAAAGAATGAGAATAAACAAATTGAGATCTTCATGTTCATCTTCTTACATTGGATTTTTGACTAGAAATATCAAATATGCAGATAACTCGGATAGGGCTTTCTACAAGGAATTGGTTAAAGTCATTGAGGCATCAGATGTTATTTTAGAAGTTTTGGATGCACGGGATCCCCTTGGCACCCGTTGTATTGATATGGAGAAGATGGTGATGAAAGCGGGTCCTGATAAGCATCTTGTATTACTACTGAATAAAATTGGTAAATATCTTTCTCTTGTGCCATATTTCTTTTGTCTAAGAAAGATGAAGATGAGCATGGAGATGGTAACAATACAGTTATCTTTATTCATCATTTCCTCCAGAGTTGGGATATAGATATGATTGAGACGTTTTTACTACAATTAAATTTCATTTTTATCTACATTTCAATAACTTCATACTCATACCAAAACATTTGAAAGTAAGAAATTGTTAGAGTTTTAGCTAGGGGTATATGGGTAGTAGGTTAATAGTAAACGGTATTATGGGTAATTAACTAGTGGTGGGGGTTATAAATAAAGAATGTTATATACCTTAGAGGGGTGGATCATTTTGGTGAGAGTTTCGTGGGATTTTGAGAGGGAGTAGCCCTCTCCAAGGCTTTGGTATTTGTAATTTTTTTTTTATCGATATTTCAGTGTAGTTATCTTTAGTGTTATCTTGTATTTTCTGTGTTTGGGCACCTAACATAAATCTGGTTATTTAAGTTTAGTATGAAAGAATAGACGGTGATTGGAAATTTTAAGTTCAGGCAAGTAGCCTATATTTATCAATGATGTAATCATTTAAAAGTCGTCATAAAGCAGTTAGGTAATCAATGTGTTTTCTTATAAGAAAAATAAAATGAAGGTCAAGTATGCTTGTACATTATATACATTTTCTTTTTTCTTTTTAAACTTTTTTTTTTTTTTTTTGGAAAACAGAAAACAACCCTCTTCATTGATATAATGAAATGAGACTATTGCTCAAAATACAATAATGGAATGCTCATAACAAAAGAATAATTGCAGATCGATAGATGCATCCAGGAATCTCAACTAGGTTAACACCCCTTTAGCATAATCATCATATCCATACAAGAACTAATACAAACAAACCCATAATAAAAAATGACAAAAACAGTCCATCAATGAAAGAACATGTTTTTTGTAGTAAACTTAAATACAAAGTTATCTCTGATCCTTTTACTGGTTTGGACACAATGTCACATGCACAGTCGCACACGGCAACAAAAAATATGTAATAGAAACAAACAATGAAGGTAACTACACTGCTTGCGGCAACAAAAAATATGTAATAGGAACAAACAATGAAGGTAACTACACTGCAATATCAGTAACTATTACATATTCTTTGTTGTCGTGTGCGACTGTGCATGTGACATTGTCCAAACCAGTAAAAGGATGCGAGACTAATTTTTTGTTTGATGAGTTCTTTCTGGTCACCTATAAGCTAACGAAGTATTTGTGCCTTTTATTTTGAGCTTAATTTGCTCTTAATAATATGAACTTAGTGAGAAGGTATTTCTAATTAGATATTCTCTTAAGGTACTGACTGATTAGTCAAGTAAAGCCTAACTACCTAAGAGGTTGCAAATTTATCTTCATCTGTAGCAGTTACAATTTGTATATGTATTTATATGTTTTTGTAACAGATCTTGTCCCTCGAGAGGCTGTTGAGAAGTGGCTTAATTATCTGAGAGAAGAATTGCCTGCTGTTGCCTTCAAGTGTAGCACACAAGAACAAAGGTCCAACTTAGGTTGGAAATCTTCAAAAACATCCAAAACAAAAACAAGTAATTTATTGCAGAGAAGTGACTGTCTTGGAGCTGAAACTCTTATTAAACTGTTGAAGAATTACTCGAGAAGTTATGAGGTATCTCTCAGGTTTCTGGGAGTTTTATAGAACTTCTTTATACTTTCAAGAATGGACTATTTTGTTTTGTTCTATTTATTCTTACTTTTTGTGTATTTGAACCCTGATGTCTTTTTCTCAACCACTGATTTTGATGATTATTTGTAGATATCTATATGCATGAAGAGGATAATTTTCTTTTTGCCTCCATAGGATTAGTTTTCTTGTATATTTTTTATTATTTAATTGAAGTTATCTCTGATCATTTTATGGAATTTTTCTTTCTAATTTTAGTAATTGATGTGGTCTATTGTGTATTTCTATTTTGCAGATTAAAAAGTCAATTACTGTGGGCGTCATTGGATTGCCTAATGTTGGCAAGAGCAGTCTTATTAATAGTCTGAAGAGATCTCATGTTGTCAATGTTGGTGCTACGCCAGGATTAACAAGATCAATGCAAGAGGTCCATCTAGACAAAAATGTCAAATTGTTGGATTGCCCCGGAGTTGTAATGCTAAGAACTAAAGAAAATGAGCCATCTATAGCTCTTAGGAATTGCAAAAGAATAGAGAAGTTGGAAGATCCCATTGCTCCTGGTAAATTTGATTTTGCAATGTTGTAATTACCTTCTGTGGTCCTTGAGGTTTAAGTCTAAAGCTTAATTTTCTATTTGATATCACAGTGAAGGAGATCTTGAAGCTTTGCCCTTCCAAAACCTTGGTAACTCTATATAAACTTTCAAGCTTCGATACGGTTGATGATTTTCTACAGAAGGTAGCTGTTATTCGGGGCAAACTTAAGAAAGGTGGTATTGTGGATGTTGAAGCTGCTGGTAGAATTGTTTTACATGACTGGAACGAAGGTATTTCTTTTTATTTTTTAACTGTGTTAATATTAAGAAAATACACATTCTAAACTTTCCAATGTGACAAGTGCAAAATAAGTTGGACTTTCTCCTGGCTAACTACTCTTTTTAGCATTATTGAATGAAATACCAATGCAAAAGGAACTCGAGAGTGCACACCAAACAGAAAATATCTCCTCTAACTGTGATAAGAAAGAAATCAATTTTATTGTTTAGTTTAGGGGGAAGGAAAATGGCAGCTCCCGTAAGAAGTATAAATTAATTTTTCACAATCTGATTTATTATTCTGTTTACTTGATCTGTCATATAGGTAAAATTCCATATTATACAATGCCCCCAGTTAGGAATCAAGTAGAACCTTCGGAGGCAAGGATCGTCTCGGAGCTCGGGAAAGAGTTCAATATTGATGCAGTTTATAGTGGCGAATCATCATTCATTGGGAGCCTAAAATCTGTGGATGATTTCAATCCTGTCGAAGTTCCCCCGAGTTGTCCGCTGAATTTTGACGAGAGTATGCTAGAGCAAGAGGTATGGCTCTAAATCCTTTTTTATAGTTCACTCAGGTTTATTGTACACTTATGATTCCTCCCACTCCCTCCACGGTTAGAGAATTGCTTCTTGTTCAAAGATCTATCTTCTCATAGCATGATGATTTTCTGTTTACATCTGGGGTTTATATACTTCATTGTTTTACAATTCAGAATGGGAATGCTCAATCATCTATGCAAGACGACAAAGTCGTCCTGGAGAATAAGATGGATAATAGTGAGGACGACGAGTCCATGGAGCAGGAAGAAGACAACAATGACGAGGGGAAAGGCAAGGGACAAGATGCAACTAGCAGGCAAAATGAGAAGCTTTATTCAGCAGAAGGTATTCTAAATACAAAGATGAGGAGAGCAGAGAAGAAGAAAAGGAAAAAAGCTAGCAAATCATCAGTGTCTACAGATGCTATGGAAGATGATGACTATGATTTTAAAGTGGATTTTCAAAAAAAGTGATTGATTCCCTAACAGAAGAAGTGAAGAACAATCCCATGGTGAGGGGCCTGATTGGTTGCCATGGAAATCAAAAGCTTATGCTATACTTGCGGGTGTAAATTCAAAGTTTTGTGTTGTGATTTCTATTTAAAGTTCACTTTTTTTTTTTTTCCATAGAATTTTTGTCCTTTTTGATTTCTGGTCCTAATGTAAGCAAATTTTGTTGGCCAGTGAAGAAGCATATTGGAAATTGAAAACTCTGCTTGTACCGAGTTGTAACTTGTAATCGCATTCCAGAGTCCCATTTTTGGCTTTGGTTGGCCTTCATTTGCTTTCTATTTAACTAACTCATATCCCTTCAATTAAAAAAAAAAAAAGAAAATTGTAGCTAATATTAAATGAGCAACTCTACTCCATAGTATTAAATTTCCATCGACATGTTGACATTTCCATCATGTTTCTACGATTCTATGAGTTCAATGTCAAAATGAAGGATGAATCGATATTTTCATTATATCGTAAAAAAATTCATGAAACATGAAAAAATAAGTCACAAAATGTTATAACATAAATAATAGATATGTTAATTTGTTTAATTTTAATCTTTTGTTTTCACAACTTTTCCAAAAATATCCATTGAAATCGATATTTTCATCAAAATTTTTGTAAAATTAGGATTGATATTTCTATCGAAATCGATATTTTAAACCTTGGTTTACTCGGAATAAAAAGTGGTTAACAATCTTTCTTAAAAAAATCCATAAATTTAATTTAGAAAAAACAATTATTTTGATCCATAATAGTATATCTTTGCTATTGGATATGTCCCTTTCATTCATTTACTACAATATCATAGTCTATCAAGTATTGAATCCAGATTATAAATTTTATTATGAATCCTCGGACTTTAAACGTTACACATTTATTTTTCCTTAAGGTTAAGATTAGAATTTAATGTATGGATTCAATATTTGATGACTCTTATATTTTCCTACATTCCCTACAACCTGAAATGTCCTTTAAGTATGCTTTGATATCATTCACATGTTCAACAGTTTTTAAGAGGTCACCAACATAAATTGTTCTAAGAAACGCACACTTAACTTTGGAGATCTATGAATAAGCCACAAAAAAAAAAAATGTGCACCTTATTGGTACAAGTAATAGCTAAAAATTCATTAAAGCATTTCTTAACCATAGTTTTATATTCACAGAATTCTCTTATTCGAATGTGATCTTGATTTATTAATGTATCCCTCTTTAACTCTAACATTATGAAAACATTGGTTAAATTATTTATAATTTAAATTTTCAAATAGTTTCTCGTTACTGAAATCAATGTTGAAACATATCATGGGCTAGAAACATCGTAATATTAGCAATTATATTACAATTGACTAATTATATAATCAAATTAGACTATGTATTTCGCAACATGATCATAACTAAAGAGTAATTGATATATACTTATTTCTGAATTTTTTTTAAAACTAATATTATTTTAATAAGCACTGACAAAAAATGATAGAGAATTAAAATCGTAGATCGTAGACCCGATATACGATTTCTAAAAATCGTGGACATAGTCGACGATTTCCACCTCATGGCGTCAAACTTCCAGCATTACCAGATCCTCTCAAATGTGTCCTCACCGCTTTTTTCTTATTTTTCTAACCATCTTTTCCCCCATTTTCTTCTTCTTCTCCGTTTCAAGATCCCTCGAATCTGCATCTTCTCCAATTCTCTCTCTGGTTGAATTCTCCAATTCATTTAAAGAGCTTGCAGCAGCTTATTGATCAATTTGCAGTATTCCAATTCATCTCTCCTTGTTTCTTTTTTCTCTCTCTGCTACTCTCATATCCTCTTTCATCTCTTCTTGTTTCTTTTGTTTCTGGGTTTTGTTGATTTATTGTGATAAATGAAAGCTTTAGATTCCCATGAGATCACTTCAAACCACTGCTCCCCTTTCTCTTCATCAACACTGAAACGAAAATCAAACAAAACCAAAAAAAAAAAAAAAAAAAAAAAAAAAAATCAATCAAAAGCCAACCCTACACAGAACCGAACATTGAAAGCAGACCCACAAGTTTTCCGCACAATTCAAGCTTAGATCATGAACCTTGGGCGAACCGGCGGAATTACCGAGATCGGAGGATTCCAAGGGCTTCTCTCGAAAACTTGGAATTTTTTAAAAATATGATTGACTTCTTTTTTTTTTCTATAAAAAAAATGCTTACTCGTGGACTGAGACCACAAGTTGCATCTTACTTGTGGATAAGGCGCACGAGTTCCAGGTTGTGGCAGATGACATAGATCTTTAACATGGATGAAAAGTTTGATCGAGATTTATTGATTGACTCTCTATTTTTAAGCCGTTCGTGAATTTTTTTTTTTTTTTTTTTTTTTTTTTTTTTTTTTTTTTTTTTTTTATGTCTCAAATATAGTTTTATCATATGAGTATGCAAAATATTTTTTTTCTTTTCCTTTTTTGAAATTTTTCTGCAGATATATTTTGCTTAGATATTTTTTTTAACGGAGGCACCGCTCATTATTTCTGATTGAGGAGTTTATTTTCTTTTTTAGACTTACTTTATCAAAGTAGATTATGGGTGAACAATTAAGGTTGCCACATTTATTTTATCATGAAGAGAATTTCTGTTCTTGGTGGCCGAGTTGTGCAACATTGCGTTTTGTTCTTTCCTCCTCACTTTCTGCTGTGCAACTTCATCATTCTACGAGAGCAAAATCTTAAAAATAATTTTTGTCTTAGCTCAGGCATCACTATAGAGAAGGAATTCTTGGTTTTAGGGGAGCCTAAGACTTTAGTCTCGAGAAGGATTTCTCCATCTTAGAGGGACCTAAGATCCATCAGTGAGGGAAGTTACTTCACTCAGTTGCAACACTACAAGAAATTTTGGTTTTCCGACGAAATTCTTCTCGACACAAAAAAATTCGTCGGGAAAAAATAGCTACGTCGACCATTTTTCTTTATTTTGTCGCGAAAACTATGCCTATCCGGACGAACTTTAGTGAGCGTTGGGAGAGATTAGTTCTCCCGACGCATAGAGCCATCGTCGGGAGAAAAGAGAGCTCTCTCGACGGTGAGAAAACCAATTTTGCCTAACGATATTATAATACCGTCGGGAGATAAGAAAGTAAGGAAATGATTTCAAGAAACGGGTATTCCTGACGCTAATAAGAAACCGTTGGGAAAGGTCACAACATTTCCCGACGGTTATAAAAACCGTCTGGGAAAGTCACATTTTGCGCAATAATAAAAAATCGTCGGGAAAAGTGTTTAAAAACCCTCAACCCTGATTTTCTCCCTCATTTTCTCCTCCACTTCTTCTCTTTCACCCTAGCTAGCCACCGCACAGACAGACGCCACATTCTATCGTCGCACACCGGACGCCACCGCTGTACGCCTGACGCCTGACGCTTGACGCTCGACGCTGCACGCCTGACGCCCAACGCCGCACAGTCGACGCCCGACACTACAAGCCCAACGCCTGAAGCTTGACGCCGCATGCCGCACACGCCTTTCCGAACCTGCCAAATGGTATGCTCCTTTTGCTTTTTCTTCCATTTTTAATTTGTTTCTCTCTTTCTGAGGTTGGATTGGTAAATTTGTGTTGACTGTACTGCAATATCTTGTGTTCTAAGGCCTTTCCATCTGCCCTTTCTAGGGATTTGTCTGAAGTGGAGGCTGAGCAAAAGATGCTTCAAGAGGTATGATTTGCCCTCATGACACGGTGATAAATATTCTTGTTTATTTTATTTATTTACTTATTATTTTGTTTATTTGCATATTGAATAAAACTATGAAAGGTATTTCGCGTTTGTTCATGTTTTTGCGTCAATTGTTTTCTATTTGGGGAAGTCGTTTTTCAACATTACCTACACCTAGCGTTGTTTTTCTGGGTTGATGCGAGGTCTCAAAAAAAGAGAAGAGGACTTCTGAAGGAAAATCCTCAAGTTTCTTTCTGTTCCAAAGGATCCATGGAATGACTTTAATAACATTTCTCCATAAAACTCTAGTCTTCTCCTTCAAAGGCCAACCCATGAGAGCTTAATCCATCAACAATCGCATAGAGCCCAATAGGCACCCAAAGACCAAAAATCATCCTAAAGCAACTCCAGACTTGAGCAGTGTATTCAGAATGTAGGAGCAAATGGTTGGGAATCCTAAAGCAACCCAAATCTGTAAGCAAAGGTCTTCATTAACCATTCTTATTTTATGAAGAACAACTTCCATGCAAGAAAAACTTGGACAATTTGTGAGAACTAATGTCTGGACTCTTGTTCCACGTCTAGAGTCTATAAATGTAATCGACACTAAATGGATATTCAAGAACAAATCCGATGAAAATGGTAATATTACCATAAATAGAGCACGTTGGTGGCTCAAGGGTACACCCAAGTGGAAGGTATATATTTTGATTAAATCTTTGCTCCAGTGGCTAGACTTAAGGCACTCAAACTTCTCCTTGGAATATCTTGTCTTCTAAAGTTTAAATTGTTTCAGATAGATGTTAAGAGTGCTTTTCTAAATGGATATGTAAACGAGAAAGTATACATTAAACATCCCAAAGGATTTGTTGATCCCATTCATCCTACTATGTGTATAAACTTAATGAAGTGTTATATGGGCTCAAGCAGGCTCTCAGAGCCTAGTATGAACTATTGGGGTTGATGCCCTAAATCTCGAGGCCTTGTAGTTTGTAAGTTTTATTTGTATAAACAAATTATTTATTTAATAAAATAAATGTTATTTTATTCGACATTTAATTACATTAACCCAAGACCAATAAACTAAGATCCAAGGTTATTACCTGTAACTTAAATATGTATATGAAGATATACAGGTGGATCATGTTTAAGTAATAATCTAAATGGTCAGTAGTAGATGGATAAGCGTGGGTACCTTATCCTGGTAACACTACAAATACGACTCACTTTGAAGTTGTTACAAGTGTTGGAAAGTTCTACAAATGATCTAATCCTGATCATTCATGTTGAGACATGTGAGCGAAGGTATTCTATACAAAGAGTTTGTATAAAACCGGACCACGAAATGTTAACTCTCTCTTTATAACACCGTTACTAGAAGAGACTTACATTTCATCAAGATGACTATAGGTGACTTGACCTGAATCCTGAGTGAGTTGTGTATGAGGGCGATCCTTTGATTTGCATGGGTGAGAGTAGTTAGTTCGTCGACTCAATATGCCACCATTTTGGGGATTCGTCCGATTAGGGAGCTGGGAACGCAGCTACACAAGAAGGAACTCACTCCTTTCCTACTATTAGGGAAAGTAAAGAAATTTCTCCCTTAAGGGTTGATTTCAGGGCTTGAACAATGTGGTGCCACACCCTCTCCTGGCCTGAGAGGAGTTCGGTTATAGTTAGACTATAACTAATTGTTTATTAGAGGAATCAATGGTACTTAAGGAGTTAGATGTAACTACATAAAACGATATTTTGACCCAGCTGTGCTTACGAGCAATTTGTGAAGTGTCAACGCATTGTTGATTGGTTATATCCAATGGACACAGAAATACATCTATAGTGTGAAGAGTGCAACTGTCGATCTTTAATGGAGTGATCGATAGTTAATGAATGGAGATTAATTTAATTAAAGAGTTTAATTAATTAATCTTGTATCATTGAAGCTTCAATCTATAGGTCCATAAGGTCTCATCGTTAGCTCAATAAGGAATAATGAGAATGAAATTAAATTTGGATTAATTTGAATTGTTCAAATTAATTAAAGTGGATTTAATTGTATTAGATACAATTAATATAATGTATGTGATACATTATAATATAAAAAAAATTTTAGAGAAATAAATATTTGATGTCATTCAAATATTAGTTATATGAATGTAATTCGTATATTAACTATAGGTTATATATTATATGGGATATAATACATGATTTGAATTTAATTATATTAATTAATATAATGAAATTCAAATTTAGAAATAACTCCCTGGAAGTTATTTCACTTGATGTAGTGGGGAGTTATTTGATAACTCCCACATATACATCTCTCCCTATATATGATTCACAACAAGGAAGACAAAGGAGGTGAAAAAGAAGTTAATCTCTACAAATTCTCTTATTTTTCTTTTTTGGCAATTCTCTTTAAAAAAAAAAATTATCTTCTCCCTTTCCCAAATTTTATCCAAGCGAGCCCACACAATTTCGCTATGATTCTCACCTTGAGAATATCAAAGAAGATCTCGTGGTGGTGATCAGAGTTGTGGTGTTCATGATCATTTGCTGTGGAGAAACACTGAAGAGTTGGAGAAGATTGAAGAACTTTCAAATGTATTTTTTTCTTCATTGTAAAACATGCTTAACTAAAATATGTTTAAATTTCTCTATATTTTCTGTAAATTCAAAATGTAAATTAAAAGTACACGCATTCATGCACTTCTGTACGGAATTTGATTCTGACTTACCAAGTTTCTTGAAAATAATGGGTACAATCGAGGCGGAGTTGACAGAACTCCATTTGTAAAAAATTCAAAAGATTCGTGATTGTGCAGATTTATGTTAATGATATTGTCTTTGGAGGGATGTCACAAGAGATGGTGGAACTCTTTTGAAACAAATGCAGAAAGAATTCGAGATAAGCATGGCAGGAGAACTGTCCTATTTTCTGGGGTTTCAAATCAAACAACTGGATGAAATAGTCTTCATTTCTCAGTCTAAATACGCCAAGAACATTGTCAAGAAAGTTTGGTCTTGAAAAGGCTAGTATTAAACAAACCTTTGCTCCCACTCATGCAAAACTCTTTAGAAGCAATTAGAGATACTCCAGTTGATGAGAGTTTATACAGAAGCTTAGAAGTCTGTTGTATCTAACAACCAATACACTTGGTATTGCCTTCGTTGTTGGTGTTTGTGTAAGATGTCAGTCTAGCCACAATACCATTGACTATGAGTTATTATACACATTTGACACAAGTATAATCAAATACATTAATGACACAAGTGATTATGGGTTATTATACACATTTGACACAAGTAGCTATCTGGTTGGTTATTGTAATGCTGATTGGGCTGAAAGCTCAAATGATTGGAGAAGTACTTTTGGAGGTTGCTTCTTTCTAGGCAACAACTTGATTTCGTGGTTCAGCAAGAAACAGAACTATGTTTCTTTTTCAACAGTAGAAGCTGAATATATTGCTACAAGAAGTAGCTATACTCAGTTGATATGGATGAAGCAGATGTTATAAGAGTATGATGTCTCGCAAGATGTCATGACTCTCTACTATGACAACATGAGTGCCATCAATATTTCTAAAAATCCAATTTAACATAGTCGTACGAAACATATTGACCTACAATTGCACTCTTCGCACTATAGATATATTTCTATGTCCACAGAAGTAACTAATCAACAGTAAATCAACCCTTCACAAATTACTCATAACTACACCGGAGTCAAATTACCGTTTTACCCTTGTAGTTACATTTAACTCCTTAAGTACCACTGATCACTCTAATGAATAAACTATTTATAGTGCAACTATAAATCAACCCCTCTCGGGCTAATGAGAGGGTAAGGCCTCATTGTTCAAGATCTAGAATCAGCCCTCAAGGGAGTAATTTATCTACTTACTCTAAACATGAGAATGAGTGAATTCCATCTTATGAAGATATGTTCCCAGCTCCCTATTCAAACAAATCTCCAAAATGGTAGGCATATTGAGTCGACGATCTGGCCACTCTCACCCATACAGATCAAAGGATTGCTCTCACAGATAAAAGTTCATAACTCACTTATGATTAAGGTCAAGTCATCTAGTGTCATCCTATGAAATGTTAACTTCTTCAATTAACTGCATTACAGAGAAAAATTAAACATTTTGCGATCCAGTTTTATACAAACTCTTTGCATATAGGATACCCCCACTCACATGTCTCTACATGAACAATTAGTATCAAATCGTTTGTAGCAATTACAAAGTAACAATTACAAAGTGGGTCGTATCTGTAGTGTTACCAAAATAATGTACCCAACTTTATTCCTATACTACAAACCTTTTGGTTATTACTTAAACATGATCCAACCTTGTATGTCAATCACATACATGTTTAAGTTTACATAAAATAACCATGGATCTGTTAATTGGATTGAGTTAGTGCAAAAGATAGATAAAATAACTTCATATTTTTATTGAATAAATAAAATGTATTTACAATTTACAAGACTACGAGACCCCAAGAGATTTAGGACACCAATCCCAACACATGGCGCTCAAGATGACGATGATGCTCATTAGAGTTCTGATGAAGATGGTGACAATGATTCTCCCCAGACTAATCTGCAGTCAAAGAAAAATGAAGATGTCAATGATGATGCCGATGCTTCTCGTATAACATCGGATCATGAATCTGAAAAATCTAAAAAATCTCCCTCTGAAGATGCATTTGACTGGGGTTTTTCAGACCAAATTTGAATTGAAGGAAATCATGGACCGTCCACGATTTCTCACCTATTTTTTTACATTTGTTTTTATTATCACATTATTTTTAGAAAAAGTTTCGACATGACCTTATTTTTTTCATTTTTTAAAAACTTCATACTATTTTTGGAATCAAACAATTTGATCAACAATGTCATCTCTAACTCGAATTATTTGTCGTGAATGATGTCAAGTCAAATCCAACTTAATTATATATTTATGTAGATGTTATGGTTATAAAACTAAATGAATGTCTTAATCAGCAAAATTTATATATTGTAAAATTCTACTCGATTTCAGACATACTAAAAATATTAGAATTAAAATAATATATAAACACGCATATTGCAAAATTTAATACTCAAAAGTTAAAACATATATAAGAAATTAATATACATATTGAAAATTAAAATAATATATAAATATAAATATTTGAGAATTTTAAAATTCAAAATTAAAATAAAATATAAATATAGCATAATTGTTTTTGTAAATAGTAAATTAATAAATAAAATATAAAAGATAAAAAAATATATAAAAAAAAAAAAAAGAAAAGTGCACATTTTGAGAGTTAAAATTTGAAATATAAAAAAATTAATATCCATATTGAAAATTTAAATAATATATAAATTTTAAAATAAAATATAAATATGTGAGAATTATTTTTGTAAATAACATAATTAATAAATAAAAAATAAATAAATGTAATGAAAAAACATATTCTTCAAAAGATAAAAATAAAAAATTGCTTCAATTGGGGTTCAAACTCATGAGACAAGTTACCATGAGTACTAGATACCAATGCACAAAAAGTTAACAATGATTATTTGTGAGAATGGTAAAATATAAATAGAAACAAGAATAGGAGAAACTAATTTTTGTTATTTCTCAATTTTGGCCCATTTTCTAAAAATGTTTCTCAAGATTTGGAAACAAAAAATGAGAATAATTATTAAACAAGTTTGTTTATTAAAAATGAGAAACAGAAACAAAAAACAGAAAACAAGAATGTTGTGAAATAGGCCCAAAATAGTTGCAAAACATATTCTCTTGTTTCTAGTTCTTAAATAATAAGAAACAGAAAATGGAGGACGTGAGCATTAACAAACGGACCCTAAGTGATTCATTCTAAGCGATTCATTCTAAGCGTTATCATATAGTTCAATAAACAAATCTGAAGCCAACAAAAACTAATATAATAATTATTTATCTGCAATTCATCAAAGTTATAAAAAATCTTTTTTAAAAAATACTGCAATTTCAGAGCTTAAAACGACGGTTTATAATGAATATGTAACTAAAAACAATATTTGCAAAAGAAAGATAGTTAGAAACTATATATTTGAAGTTCATATAGGTTAAATTCTTAACTTAACAGTTGCTTTGAATTTTTTAAAAATTCAAATTAGCAATTTCTTTTACACCATTTACAAGAAAATTCAATCTAGGACAATAACATTATCACTCTTTAAACATCTTTCAAGAAATCCAATTTATAAAGATGAAACTGAAATTATTAAATTAGAAGAAAAGTAGTTTTTGTTGAAAACAAAATAATTGTTTTTTACAAACCAAACAAAAGCTTTTAAAGAAGAAAATGGTTTAAGGACCCACTCTGTCCTACACTGTGGTCTTGTAAATGAGTGGTTGCATGGACTTCAACGACCCTCGTCTTCAATCTAAACTTTATGTATGTATTTCAGGGGTAGTGAAAGCCATATTTGGATTGAATTTTTAGCGTTTAAAAATACATTTTCTAGCACTTAAAAATAAGTCCATCCGGATAACCCTCGAAAGTTTCTGAATGTGATAGTGAGGGGCTTTAGATAGGATGAACAAAAAGGAACAAATATAACCTCTTACTATTCATCTCGAAGTTAGATGTTCCATTCTCCTACCCTACAATTGTGGAGTTCGGACTTCTCCCAATTTATGTTGAAACTTACTCATCTATAATCAGTGATCTAATGAAGTTGAAAATACATGTATACAATTAGTTACATCCCATAATAGAAGACATTAAATGGACATAGCAACGAAGGCGAACTACTCATATTTCGTTAGAATGTTTACAAAAGAAAAAGTTGCATGAGTACTATGATTCTCTTATGAAGCAACAAGACACTTTGAACTTGAAATATGTTTTAAGATTGCTATAACGGAACTATAGAGTAGTGTTGCGATGTTGTGGGTGGCACCAAAGCGCCCAAGTTTAGCCTAGAGCCATCGTCTTTTCGATCAATTGGTTTTATCTTTTTCTACAACTTATTTTTTGTTCCCTCTCTATATTTTTTTCAATTTGGGTTCAAAAATAGCCCTTCAAGAGTCTTCTTTGATGATTTGGTCCCACAAAACCCCCAACATATCTAGTAAAAAAATTGTATAAAGGTTGATACCTTCCATAACCACAACACTACGTTGTGGTATGATATATGATTTGATGTTCTACTATTCTAAGATATATGATTTGATTTTCTACTATTCTGAGGTTTTGCCTAACATCTTGGGACATGTTTAGTCCTAAGACTAAGAGTTGGGAGAAGTCCTATTAAGTACTCTATTTCTTGTTTGGTCTAACGAGTTTGTTGACTCAACAACTAAAAAATATTAATTTCATGACATACTCCTCACATCGAGAGCGCTATGACTAAACAACTTTTTAGATTTAACAACTTCACTCCTTGCCCCAAACGCTCCTTTAATGTTTCACTTAACATCAGTGGGACGCTACATCTTCTAATATCTTCTGCTACTCTCCTTACCTTTGGACTTACAATAGCATATCAAATTTATTAATTAATTAACAATTATCACGATAATATTTGTAATGAGTCACTTACCTCGTTATAACTTATATTTAGGAATATTTGAGATTTTATTTGGTTCAACAATAACTAGTTGAGAGATCTAACTATCGATTGAAATGGTAACAAATATCTTATATATGTGCTGAATTATCGACTTAACTAGCATTTTTAATAATTAGAATTTAGAAATGTTACATCTAACCCTCTCCCCTTAAAAGATCATAAATGAAAGTTTCATTTTATCCAACTTTAATCAAATAAAAGTTCAAACTCTCCCTAGCTACTCTAGCCAACTTACAAACACTTCGACTAATAAGTTGTTTGAACCTTATCATTGAACACCCTCTCTAAATTCTTTACTAAACCCATGTCCAAAATTTGTGAAGTACTAATTATCCTGCTAGCTTATTAATTTTGAATTGATTTGACAATTCATTTATTGTTTTTGAATCAATGGCCTTTATCTTCTGGAGAAGCGTATATATATTTCCTCATCACTTTTATAATTAATATCCAGTAACATATATACAATATCTTTGTATTCTCTCACTTCGGATTTTCTTGTATGTCCAAAATCACCTCTCCATGATCATCTATCTCAGATCGTTGCCTATTTAATCCCTGAAGTGTAATAAAATTTCACGACGTTCATGAACAAGTCTCTACTATTAACATCATTTAACTAAGTAATGGCTTGGCATGCCAACGTTAGACAAACATTAGTTGATTTGGCACGACATAACATATTAGATAACAGGGAAGAAAAAGGCGAATAACCAGACAAAATAAAAGGGTACAATCTATTAAAGAAATTTTAATAGTTTGCTTGAAAAATAGGATATATTACACACCATTTTATTCTCGAGAGCATCAACCGAAACAAAGGAAGATTAAATAATAATTGAATGAGCTGATATTGACATGTAAGAATGTAAATAGTTCCTGTTTATGCAGGTGTATTTTGAGTACCTCATATCACAGATTTTTCTCCTATAACGCTTCAAAATTTCCAACAGAATGGTATGGACACTGAAAAAAGGAGCAAATTTATCCTCACAAGATAAGAACTCAACTGAAGGAAAAGTAACAGGGCAAGAACCTTGCTTTGTTCTATTTGTGGGGGTTGAGATGCGGGTAAAGTCCCAGAACATGCTCCGGCATGAAGTCGTGCCGGGTAAGAATTCCAGCAATAGGAGGCCTCTGCAAAATATTCATCAATGTTAAATCATTACTAGATTCAGAAAAATAATTTGAATTGATAGTTCTGCAAATGTCGATCCAAAAATTTAGTTTTAATATCTCTTTATCAATAAAAACTTCTGTTATTACTAAACATCGACAATGTAAACTATAACTTTCGAGTATTCTGTTCTGGTGTCGAAACCTTTTATCAATAAAAACTTCTTTTATTACTTATGGTTGCTCATTCATCGTTTAAATCCATTCAGAAACACAAAATTCAACTCGCAATACGTTGCATCAAAGTCAAAATACACCAGGAAAATGTAGAAAAAAAATTTTAAAAAAAATTAAAGTATCAAGGTTAGGTTAGTGTTAAATAATATAGTAAAGTAGTAATAGAAAAGACAGAAAATAGTACAAGAGAAAAGTTTAAAAGGCCATTACAACTACAAAGTTCTAAGAATTATAAGAAAGTGTGTCTTACCCCAGGTGTCTTCGGAACCACCAACAAGTGCCTCAAGCCAAGTGCATGAAAGAGAATTGCCGCTTTAGCTAGAGACATTGATTCTACCACTGTGTAGGGCGACGTGTTCGTAATGGGATGAAGATCAACAAACATTTCCATCTCCTCCTCGTTGAAGTCCAAATCTTCCAGTTTCACCCCTTTACCAGAACCTGCTTTTGCAAAATCATGTGCTTTGAATCCCCTCCAGATTTCTGATCTAAGTGACACCTTTTGCTTAGTAAATTTTTTTTCTTTAAGCAAAACAAGCAGATGAGACCTCAGAACAAGCCCACAAAGCTCTGAACTATCTGAGAAAGGTGGTTCATCAATTACAGGAAACCCATTGTGGTTTGTCATTTTCAAAGCGTGGACAATGTTATCAACCTTTTCGATCCCAGAAAAGGTAATTAAGGGACCAGAAGCCACACCACCAGCGACCAATTGCCTCATAAATGGTTCTGCGTGGGCTTCCATAAAAGGCAGTCCTTTCATCTTCACAATCTGATCATAGACACCTTTATTAAAAATATCTGCCACTGACTTTGAAATTAGAAGAACCAACATCAGTAATGGGAGCATCAAAAGGTTATTAGTAAGTTCAAGGAGTATGACACATAGAGAAACAGTCATTCTCATAGTTCCACCAAGGAAGGATGCAGCTCCGAGAAGGGCATAGAGACTGACATCAAGAGTAGCAACTGAACCAAATAATCTTCCTACAATGCGACCGTAAGAGGCCCCTGCCAGAATTACAGGAATGAAGAGCCCAGAAGGCACAGCAATGCCATAAGTAATAATGCCAAGACAATAGATAGAAACAAAGAAGACAAAAAGTGAGGAGAGCTGAAAATGCTTGTCAGTAGCAGATGTGAACAGGTTTCGGATGGCATCATCATTGGTATTGAAAAATAAGGAAGCAAGATCATTATAGTGGCCAGGTGGGCATTGGAAGTTCTTGTAGTTTCCTGAGCGACCAACGGTTGGGCATTGATCCTCCAAGTCAGTTGGGCACGGTAAACATTGCGAGAACCAAGGAAGACCAAATGAGACACAGGTTGTCAATATGGAAACACCAACAACAAGGATAAGTTTCGTGCCGGGACCTCTCCTGCAATTCAATATTAACTGTCAGTGATAGTGAATCTGTACAATAACAGAATTGTATATGGTGTAAAAGAAGGGGGGAGGTTAACTTTTATTTCTAGAATCATAATAAAGAGACACTCTGGAGCATACTCATTTATGATGCTGTAGGTTCGGAGAACCTTATCCACGAGGTAGTTGTAAAGGCTTCCAAGTACACCGCCAAAAACTCCTAGTAAAACAATTGCAATAAGATCTGGGGTCCCATAAGTGGAGTTTTCTGTATTGATGTTGAACATGATGAGACCTCCTTCACCAAATAACCCACATTCTCCCCCTCGGCAAAATTCAATGAAACTCCTTAAGACAACGGCTACTACAGCAGTCGTGAAAAAGGTCCTCCAGAGAAGAGCGCTCCTCCACCTAACAATCTCGACAACATGGATTACTATCAATGATGATGGAGAAAAAGCTGTTCCTGGTAAATATGATACAGAATGATCTTGGACCTTTAAACGTTCTAAATGCACCTCATTGCTTATATAATTAAAAGGAAGTGCATTCGTGTGGACGTGAAAGCAGTTCCACACATTCAGTAAAATCAAGATACCAAAGAAAGCCAACAAGACAAAACCTAGCTTAACATGTCCACAATCATAACTTCCCGCACCTTATCTCAATCAAATTAAGTTGTCATTTCTTATCCATGTAAGCTAAGCTTTGTAAATTTTGACTCTCAATTTTCTTTTTAGATTAAGTTTCTCTCACGTTCCCTAAAAGTTGACTAAAAACTGAGCAGCCAAAATGAACATTTTGGTGCTGTGGAGAGAGAGAGAGAGAGAGAGACCATGAAGCTGCTTCTTCAAGTGCAAAGAGAACGCCACCAACTGGAGCCCGAAAGGCAGCTGCAACACCAGCAGCTGCACCACAAGTTATCAAATCCCGCCTGTCCCTATCATTTTTAAAGTATCTGAGCCACTTCCAAGTCAAGCGGTATTTGCGAGAGCCTCCTTGTCCCAGTAACGAGGCAATGCATGCACCAGTATGAACCATGGGTCCTTCCTTACCCACAACAAATCCACCGGCAACAGCAAATATTGAACCAAAAATCTGCCAAGTTAATCCACATGGTTATTGGAAGATTTTAAAATCCATCATCATAATCGTTAGCAGCTGCTGATTTAAGATGATCTCACATTCCAGAGGACCATAAACACAAAAGAGGTTTTTACACTGTTTTACCTATAATTCATGTTCCTATTATTATCGTTGTCCACTTAGATTGTAATTTACTAAAGAAAACACCCTTTTGGGGTCATACAGACTGATTTAGCAGAACAGGGAGTGAGACAACAAATTCTGATAACATTCTAATCACAAGGGTACTGACAATAGGACTTCTTCTTAAGCCTGAATAATACGTTTCTTGCATATGCAAGGAGAAGCTACAAGAGAATTCAGTGGATACAGTTTTTTTTTCTTTTTTTTAAGGAAACTATTTCAAATACAATGAACAAAGTTAATCATTGAAAATTTTAATTATTTAGAATTATTTTATGAGAAACAGACAATTGATCAAATAAACGCATAAGAAACAAGGAGAATAAATTGGACACGTCCTCCATTAACAATCAACTGAAGTAATATAGCCTAGCATCTAAGAGACTAAGACCCCCAGAATTAACAAAGAATTTTCTCCACCAATATCAAGATATTCAAAGGTCTAGTCAAAATAGACTGTTATCCCTGTTCACTGAAGATACCAACACACAACCCACTAAGAACTAAAAACCGAGGACCAACAAAAAACTAAAACTTACTAACCCACAAAACTACATGACAAAGGATTGACAACCACCTAAAACTAATTAACAAATTAAAACTAAGAATTGAAATTATTACAACGTTATACACTTTAACCATTTTAATCCACTACATCAAATATATATATATATATAAACCACGGATAAAGAAGTTCTTATCAATTCCATTAATTTTTTAAAATTATAATAATAATATTCCTTTGGGTGTGGAGAATCTCCAACTGACAATATTCCTTTGATAGGATCCAAAGCAAGAAATTTTTTGGATAGCAAGAAATCAAAATAGATTCATGATCTCTTATGGTTATACATAGCAAGAAATGACATCGTCCTTGTTATTTTCCTTCCTACCCTTGTCGTTGATCACCAGACTTTGGAGTACAACTGTGCTTGCACATCTTTCCATCCAGGATGGGGTCAAATCAGGTGGGACTACGCACTAAGTTTAAGCATATCTTTCTAGGATGGAGTAATTTTTTGACCATTTTTAGAGTACATACATTCTTTTCAATAAAATAATTATCTTTTTTTAGAGAAAAGTAAATATTAAATTTTAATTGTTTATCTGCTTAAAACATGTGTGCATTTCGATATATTATGTACAAGGATTCCTTATTTAACAAAAAAAAGTAATACACATTTCAACTCACAATTCAATGGCCTTGCTTTGTCTTTTGTTTCCATTGACTGAAAACAATTGGGCAAATAGGATACCATATCATTCAAAATGCTTATTACATATATGATGGTGAGTTTCACTATGGTGGCCGAGACCATAAGCAACTACTTACGTGTAATTTGTAAATGGTTAAAGAAAGAGAAAACAGAATGTTGCTACAATGAGGCTTACCTTCACAAATAAGGTACTCGGAGCCAATATAGAATAAGCATCTATACCGTTGAGGTATGCTTTCACCTCAGGTATGCCAGAACCTGCAGCAGCAGGGGCAATATAGGCACAGAGGATTGCAGCAGCAGCAGCTAAAGCACTATTGGAAGCAACGTATACTGCAAATGCCTGAAAGTACCTGCAAAGAAGCTAATGTTCATGTCACAGTTGGTGTTATATAATATGTGTATGAATGACACATAAATTTTGGATGGGTAGACAGAAAAAGAAACACAGCAAGGAAAATCATAGAAGCTATATGAACAATTTTGCAGTGAGGTAAGATTTTGTGATTATCCAGAGCAACTACAGAACAAGAATAATACAACACAGACTACACAGTATGGTGGATAAAGATTGATAGAGAAAGTGCCTGAATCCTCAAACTTCATGACACGAAAAGCGGACGAAAAGCTCAATTACCTGGTCTTAGAAAGTATAAACTAATCAGGATTAATTTATATTTACTTTCAACACCCCTCACACGCAAACTTAGAGCAAGACATGATTAACAAGACATAACATGCAGACTATTAATTTGAAAGGAAAGGGCACAATGGTCCAGAACTCAAACTTAAAGTTTTTTGTATTAGTACTATATTAATTCTAATACAACATTCTATATCAAAATTAATTTTCTCACTTATATCCTTCTTAACATTTTATAAAAGAATTATACTTAACATTATTAATTCTAATACTATATTCTTGACATTATTCTATTTCATGACTCGAACGTAGCCTTATAAAGTTCTTTCATGCTAATGTGAATTGAATACTTCTTAAACTGCCAGTCACTCAAAGCTTACTTTTCCTTGAGCATGAGATTATTTGTCAGGAGAAGTTTGTGACCGGCAATATTCTCAACAGCTATGTTGTTGAAGAAGCCAACAAGCCCTGTAATTAAACCGATGAAAAGGCACAATGTCCATTTGAGGATGATATACTGAAATATCTCGAGCTTTTTTCTGGACCTCCAATCCTGCTTGAAAAGTTCATTCTCGATAATCCTGTTACAATTTACAAGAATGTGAGGATCACGTGCAGAATCAATCAAGCGGCCTGTTTAAATCAATAACTGCATTCCTAAAAGAACAGTAAAAAAACACAAACACCATAGAAACTTTTAGGTTGAGAGAATCTAGTATTCCAAAAGAAAATTACAGATAGGTAGTTTTTGCATAGTTATTATATATTTTTATATGGTAATTGCACATAATTTTCTATGATCGTGGGATCTTCTAATCATCTCAAGTGAAAATAGCTTATAATATTTTGAGTTGATTTTTGGTATTCACGATTTCATAGGCCAGTCATCAGTTCTCAAGTGAAAATAGTTTATAATATGCTCTTAGAGATTTCAAGTTGAGCATGGCTCAACGACATAGCGTTTTACTATCAACCTCGAAGTCAAAGGTTCGATTCTTCCCATATTAATTAAAATATCAAACTATTAACACATATAGAAAAATTTCACTGTCTGTAGCTCAAACGGTAGAAGTCTATCGCGGTCTATCGCTGATAGACAATGAAAATTTTCTATTTGTAAATAGTTTGGTTCATTTTGCTATATTTGAAAACAACCTTTTTTTTTCAAATTTAAATAAAAAATATGCAGTCAATAACATGTTTTTTAGAACATCATGCATCTTGTATCAACGTTTGTTTCTTGGTTCAGTAATCCTACTCTACTAAGGATGCTTAATATTACTACAAATATCCACATGAAATAGGAGTCTCCTATCTTAGAATACAAATGAAACGAGCAAAAGGGAAATATATCTAAGAGTTACAAAAGTACAGTAATTAAAACTTTATTGAAAAATCATGCATACATACTCGAAACAAATTATCAAATAACAGACTTTCTTTCTACATATTTTCACAGAAGAAATGTTAAATAACAGAAGAACTAAGTCAATCATCCTCATGGGACAGCTTAATAGGTCACCAGACAAGCATACATCCAGAGGTAGTTATAAAAGAAATGGCCAAGACATCCAACAATGGCAAATCTAAATCCGAAAGAAAAGAATTTCTGTTGATTACTGAAAATCCCAATCAAGATGTCCTGCTTTTGCGCAGGCCAGAATAGTCAATTGAATTATAGTTAATAAGTTAGATAGTCGCAAGATAGCTTCCATTCACAATGTGCTGTTACAAGTACTAATAGCAACGCCTGACCAACCAATTAACTACAAGTAACCGCCTGATACCCGAGAAGCAAGACGAGTTAAATGAAAATTTATCATATCTTACAACATCCCACACAAGATCATCTGAATAATTGAACATACAAGATAAAACAGAACCAAACCATATAGATAAGAAGCTCTTTTTCCGCATTCCCTTATCGGGAACAAAACAAAGAGAAGTTGAATTATGCTCAATACAATGCAAGTAATAATAATTATTAAAAAAAAAAAATATATGGTTATATCATCGATCGCATGATCCCAAACACAAAGAAAACAATTGTTGGATTAAAAAAGTAAGGAATCTAGATATACATACTCGTAGTCGAGGCTCTCAATAGGACAGATATTAGAACCAACAATGGCGAGCTGGGAGGTGGTACTGACCCTGGCGACACTGGTACGCAAGAGGGGCTCGCCTAGGGTGAGGGAAACAGAATCTCTATCCTCAGTAAATGGCGATCCGACGAGCCTCTCAGAGGCTTCAATTTCGCGGTCGTTGTCGTGATTCTCATCGATTGGGTCAAAGGTATGGGCAAGAAGCTTTGTTGTGGACATTGGAAAAGGAGTTGAGAGAGGGGAATGGAAGGAAATTAGGTGGAATGGGAGAACATGGAAATGGGTGAAGAAGGTTTTGCAGAGAGAGAGAGAGAGAAATGGAGAAAGAAAGAGAAAAAGAGAAAAAGAGAAAAAGAGAAAGAAAGGAAGAAGGAAGTTGTTTGTGGCGTGGGGATTAGTGCATACAAAGTTTGACACAAGATCCCCCTGACGTCGCAAAAGCCAGCTCAACCATCAATCAATGAAATCTCTACAGCTATAATTATTTTAACATTTGGATAGAGAAGAACCAAAAACATTTTCTTTTTCTTTTTCTTTTTCTTTTTCTTTTTCTTCCTTCCACTGTGGATAATCTCAATCATGCCATTTTTAGGGTTAATATTCAATTCTATATCTCCACCATTCTAATACGTTTTATTAGACTTTTATCAACGACAGATTTCAAAAATTTAATCTAAATTTTGTTATATCTACACAAGAATCAAGAACTATATGTAAATTTTGTTATATTTATAAATTCTTTTATACTAATACTCTATTTTCAAATATAATAAAATGAGTTAAACTATTTATAAATATAGAAAATTTTCATTATCTATCGTGATCTATCACTATACATCATGAACTATGCTCATTTAGATAATTTAGACTTAGTTTTGGGAGAAAATAAGATAGTATTTGATTAATTTTAATTTTAAGATTTGAAAGAAAAAAAAGACTAGTTAGGTTGTATTAGTTAATTAATAATAAATTGATGTAATTTACTTTATCAACAACTTATTACTATAATTATTTTTGTATTGATATACAACCAAAAGTAGACTTATTACTATAATTATTTTTGTATTATATGATTTGAATTGCAATTAAACCTAAATTATTTAATAAATGTTAAAGAAAAATAATTGTTATAAGGCTTGAATCAATTAAATTTTGAAAATAAATGTGACAAAGCATATTAAGATGGAATGATAAATTTGAGATTAGTGAATGGTTAGTGAAGGTAGAAGATTTATAGGAAAAATTAATCTAAAAGCCTATTGACTTTTGCAAATTATAATAAATTAAAATGTGATTTGGAGTAAATTAATAAATAAGTTGTTTTACCAAACTACGTAGGTGATTAAGATTTTTTCATAATCACTTTTAAGGGACCTTTGGTCTTCATTATTTTAATAGTGACAATTTAATCTTTAAACTTTACCATTTAGTTCATGTATTACTTTAAAATTTATAACAATTTAGTTATTGTCTTAATCACTTAATCACTACCTTAAAGAATCTCATCAAAATTATATGTCAATTTTTATTATTTATGTATCTAAACTTTGTATATTATAAACAATATTGGGTCCTTTAATTTGTTGATCTATAGATTTATGTAAGGAATTTCATTAACTCTTAATAATAATTTTCACGATAAGGATTAAAACATTTCAAATTTAAGGTAAATAGATTTAATTGTAGCATACTAAAGTTCATAAACTAAATCGTTATAAAATTGATAATACAAGGACTAAATCGTTATGAATAAAAATTCACGGACTACATAGTTACTTCCATAAAGGTTTAGGGACTAAAATTGATTTTTGAATCTACCTTTTTCAATTTCGTATTTAATAAACCTTTAATGGTTAAAAATTATTCTGTCTCTAGACTTTTATAAAGTAACATTTTAGTTCCTACACTTTGGTTTGTAACAATTTAATTTTTTTACATTTGAATTTATAACAGGTTAGTCCATATACTTTAAAATTTGTAATAATGCAATCTTTACTATTCAAAATCTTATCAAACTAAGTGTTAATTTTGTTGTGTAACAATTTAAATTTTGTAATTCATAAACACATTTGATCCCTAAACAGTTTTATTGATCTAAATATGTTAGCATATATATATATATATCATTAAGGCCACGTTTACCAAACCGTAATGAAATTTCATTGACGGATGAATCGCAATAGGTCTGAATCGCAAACATAATTTAATTTTTTTTTTATTGCGCTTACCTAGAATTATGGATGTGTCAGATTTTACTATTAACGGTAACAGCAAAGGTAAAGATAAACCACAAACGTAGCAGATTCATAATTTTCATCATGT
Source organism: Citrullus mucosospermus (assembly GCA_030954485.1). Taxonomy (NCBI): domain Eukaryota; kingdom Viridiplantae; phylum Streptophyta; class Magnoliopsida; order Cucurbitales; family Cucurbitaceae; genus Citrullus; species Citrullus mucosospermus. The sequence continues at coordinate 9,916,501 of CM062064.1, read as the reverse complement.
TTCAATAACAATATCTGTAATTGTGATTTCCAACTACAATCATATTGAGCACCATTTATTTCTCAATTAGATTGCAGGATTTGATTACAAATTTTAAGGTGAAACCACAACTCATTATGATTACGGAAAACAGTTAAACAACAATGAAAGTGATCAACTGGAGTCCATTTTTTACATTATTATTAATAAATTATCTTTTACCTAGGGTAAACCTGAAAATTAAAAAAAGTAATTGGTGAGTGGTTTGTACATTTTGCTATCTAAAGGTTTAAAGTTGTGATAGCAATAATAAGACGTCAATTTTGACTAAAAATCGATGTCAATAGTTGTAATGTTCATTAAATGGAAAACGACAGTTTAATTAAGTATTTGCCGCCGACTGATTGACGTCCGGCGGGTTATTTTAGACGGGTTTTCATTACTTTTATTATTATTAATTTTTTTTTAATTTGTGAATTTAAGATTAATTGCAAAGTTACTATTGTTAAATTGTAAATACTAATTAAAAAAAAATCAATAAAGGGAAGTTTGAAGGAAAAGAAACGAGACATAGGGCTAAAGCTGAAGAAAGGAGAATACGAAAACACATGGTTGCTTAAAAAACGTGGTTTTGAATGAATCTTTATAGTTCAAGTGAGGGACCACCCATTTATGATTCATGAGTGGTTTGTAGTTTTTGTTATCTTTAATCTTGAAATTTGGAAAGATTGATGTATCGAATTGAAAATTTGAAAGCATGATAGCAACAATAAAATTATATATTGATGGGTCTCTAGTTTTCATTAAATGAAAAACAAAAAATCTTTAACAAGTGTCCACTACAGACCTAGACCGATCTATTGGTCGTTTAGGTCCACTATTTTGATCGATTTACTTTTTCTTTTTTACTTTTGAATTCATGAATGATTACAAAGTTGTCCTTTTTTAAAAAGGTAAATATTGAAAAAATAACTCAATATTGAATCAAAGAGAAGTCTAAAGGAGATGAAATGAGACTTAAAGGCTATTGATGCCAAAATTGGAACATGGTAAACACACATGACTTTCATGTAACACCTGTAATGAATTTGCTTTAAGGAAAGAAGAATTTGGTCAGCAAAAAAATCAGAGTGGTGCTTGCCACGCAAACTCTGATGCCTTGTTATTTTCCTTGTTGCTTGTCTTCTTATTTTATGTCAATCATATTCTTTCCATCTAAAATCACAACTCTTCTCAAATATCTTCTCAAATATAGTAAAAGAAACTAAAACATTTACAAATATAACAAAATTTTACTACATCTGTGATAAACTGCGATCGACTATTATCTGTGTCATAATAGACATAAATAGTAGTTTATCGTGATAGATTATTATTTCTGTCACTATAGATATAGATAGTAATCTATCGCAGATAAACGATGTATTTTACTATTAGTTGTAAATATCTTCAATAGTTTTGCTATTTAAGATCATTTCTAATCTTATTATTCTATAATTAATTTAATTTGCTCTTTCAACCTTTCGACATCTGTAGTGGTGGACCGAGGTAATAAATTGTGAGGCCCAACAAATATAATTAAAAAATATCTAGTGATTTTCAGTTATTGACATATTTAAAATAGGGATAAATGACCAAAGTATAATACGCATTTCAGAAAGGGAAAAAAAAATGGCAAAAGATCTTTTCCATTGTATTAGTTAGAACTAGAAGACACGTGGCCATGTGGCTTAAAATGTTAATGGGAATATTTATGATAAAATTTAGTATTTGCTAGCAAATGAAGCAACTAAGAAAAAAATTGTGTTTAAGACTTGTATTTCTTGTTTTAAGTTAATTTATAACGAAGGTGGAATGTATTAGATGTGATAGAAAAACTTTGAGATATAATTTTAAATGGAGATTTTTTTAAAAAAAATGAATATATTTGTAATTGAGTTTAAATGTTAAATATTTATACCACCATAACCGCTTTTAACGTTTGATACAAATTTATTTCACCAAAATTTAAATTTGAAAAAAAAAAATAAAAATCTAACATGAAATCTTTCACTTTCTCTCCTTGATTTACGGGTTTTTCACAAAGGTCTAAATTGAAAAAAATAAATAAATAAAACCATAAGGTACTAATTGTAAATTTGTTTTAAATTATAAGCGAGTGTTGTGTTTGTACTTATTTATTTTTTTTTCCTTAAAACTTCTTCAAATTGAGTATCTAAATGTTTAATTTAAATTAAAATATGGTCACGATTAGTGTTATTATGATTTTCATTCATCTAAATAGTTTTATTCGTTTAATTCTTCACATTTTTACTAATCTGTTCTAGTTTCAAATGGTCTTTTACCCATGAAAATTCTTAATATTTATATAAATTTGTTTCACTAAAATTTAAATTTGAGAAGAAATAGATAAAAACAAAAAATTCTAATAGAGAGTCACTCATTTTCTTTCCCAAGCACTTTAAAACTCTTTCAAATCTTTAATGTTTGTGGATAGTTATGGTTAGTTGAGGTAGGTATTTGTTTATTATTGTTTCAAAGATTTTGTTAGTTTTGTGTGTTAAAATTATCCCAAATGTTGTTTTTTTAAAAAAGATAAAAAAGGAAAAAAAATCTTATAATTATTATATTTTTTTAAACCAATGGTTTATTATTGTATTATGTTTAAAATGATAAAATGGACACTTATTTTTTAAATAAAAACTGAAAAAAAAATTGTATCACAAATCTCTAATCTTCCCCTCCACACTAATTAAAGGTGTGAAGATATTTTGTTGAAAAGATGCCATTTACTCAAAATTTCTGATATGTGGATTTAAATAGATTTATTAATGGTACAAACTTATTAATTTCTAAAATTTTAATTTTATGTCTAACAACTCTAATTTTTTAATAAAAAAATTAATATAAAAAATATAAATTTAAATTCTATATTTAACAAAGTTAGGAAGTTTCAATTTTGGTCTAATAAATCTATTTAATTTTTAAAAAATTAAATATTGAAGTAGATTTTCAATTTCATAAATGGAGAGATTTAAAGCTTTGTTTTGGGATTGCAATAATTTTTAAAAGAATTATTGACAATCGTGTTTATTTTTTTCTTTTTAAAAAATTAGAAGTAATATGAAACATATAGGTGGTTGGTAAATTCCAATTTTATAATTGAACAAGGTTGGTTACATATGTTTGCTAAATAAATATTAAATTATAATATTTTAGATATTAAATAATTGACCTAATATTATTGTTTTCATATAATTAATAATTATTAAATAATAGTTTAAACAGATATATAAAATAAATCTTAATTTTAAAAAATATAGTTTCACATTAAAATTTTATTTAAAATTGCATTTGACATGTGATTTAGAAGTTATTTTAGTGGATCTAATTATAATTTTTTTTACCAAACACAAAAAAAAAATGGTTAAATATTTTTATAATCACTTTTAAATACATGCTAAATAGAAACAGAATAAATTTGTAATTTAACTTAATAATAATAATAATTAATTAATTAGTAATAAGCTGGAACCGAACCGCCAGCTATGGTTAGAAGACTTTGCCGACCCGATAGAAACCGCCCCATGTACTTCGTTTATTTAAATTTATTATTGAATAAGATGAAAGAAAAAAACAAACTTGGATTTCTCTTTAAAAAAAAAGAAAAAAGAAACACAAATAAACAAGTCAATTATGCCAAAAGGCTTGGGGCTACGTGCCAGCTGCCACGTGAACAAACAGTAATAAACAATAATTAATTAAAATCTTGAAGAATTTGTCAGTTTCTTGGTCATAAATCACGAGTAGATTAGGATAAATTACACTTGTTTAGGATTACATTGGCAAGCCTTTAAATGTATTATTTTATTACTTTGATCTTATTCTAATATATATCGACTTTGTTTTAAAAACGTCTCTTTTGTTTCTTTTACCTTTTTTTTTTATGAAAAAAAAAATAAATCAGTCTAGTTTCCATACTATTCATATATGCTTTTGTGGACAAATTGAATGGATGATATGACTCACATGTTGATTTTAATTTAGAATGATTGCCAAATAAAGAGTTAATCTAGTTCAATGGAATCTAGTTTGGGTCTTAAATTATTCAATCTAGAGTTAGTTGAAATAATCTTCATTTTATTTACTTCACTTGAATATTTTACTAATATTTTAGAGAGGAACATTTATTCTAAATGAGAAAAAAACACTTTTTATATGATACAAGCTTAACATAATTAGAGATGTTGGCCCAAAGACCTGCCCTAAACGAGACAACAAATTCCCAATTGGGCAAGGAGTGAAAAAAGGAGTAGGGGAGAATTTTCTCCCCATTGGGTAAACGATCACCTCGATTCTCTATCCAGCCCCACCCTAATGAATGTAATATATATATGCATACATGCATATATTCATACGTACGTACATATGTACGAGCGTATGTACATATTAATTTAATTATATAATACTTTACAAAAAAAATCATATGAGATGAACTAAGATGTTCTCGTGTTACCTCCAAAACCAACCACACGGAAAAAAAAAAAAAAAAAAAAAAAGCTACAGTTAGTGTTGAAGTCTCACATACAAATAAAGATGGACTTAATTGAGGGGATTCAACCAATAACAACATAAGCTCTTTATAATTGGTTGTTGGGATATATGCCCTAAAGCCTCGTAGCTAATAAGTTATTAGAAATAATGGTTGATTATTGTATATTTGCAATTATCCATTAAAGAAAGATCCAAGGTTATTTTATATATGTAGCTTAAACATGTATGTGATTAACATACAAGTGGATCATGTTTAAGTAATAACCTAAATGATCTGTATGTTGTGAAAAACCTCCCACTTCAATCATAGGATTAAGCAGAAAAATTACATAGAAATTAAAAGAAAACAATAAAACTAGAAACACAAGAATTTACGTGGAAAACTCCAAACTTGGAGAAAAACCATGACCCACCAAAAAGAAATCCACTATGTGAAAAATTGTTACAAGCACACAAAATAATTCTCTCTCCCGATCCCAATTACAACAACACTCTCTAAAAAATTTTAACTACTCACACCTTTTTCCCACACTCAAATTAGAGAATATAAAAGGAATTTAATTAGAGTTAGCATACTAAGCTTAAAGTGTTTATAACTGGGACAACTTGAAACCAAATGCATAGACTCCTTTTATACTGCTTAGAGCCCGAGACTTTTGTAAACCTTTTCAATGTAGGACAAGCCCATGACTTTCCTAAACCTTTTAAATGTTGGACAAACTCATGACTTTCCTTATTATTTTTGATGTGGGACAACTGCATTTTTAATATTTTGCCAAAAAAATCAAATATTGTAGTGTAAGGATAAGGTTGGGTGTCTAATCCTAGTGACACTACGGATAGGACCCATGTTGTAATTGTTACAAAAACTGTAAAGTGTTACAAACGATTTGATCCTAATCGTTCATGTAGAGACATGCGACTGGGGGTATTCTATACAAAGAGTTGTATAAGACTTGACTGCAAAATGATTAATCTCTCTTTATAACACCATTGACTAAAGAGATTAACATTTCATAGGATGACCATAGGGTGACTTGACCTTAATCCTGAGTGAGTTATGAACTCCTGTTTATGAGGACAGTCCTTTAATCTGTATGGGTTGGGTGAGAGTGGCCAGATTTGCTAACCCAATATGCTTACCACTTTGGGGATTTGTCCAAATAGAGAGCTAGCAACATAGCTACACAAGATGAAATTTACTATTTCTCGTCTTTAAAGTAAGTAGATGAATTGTTCCCTTAAGTGTTGACTCCGGGTCTTGAACAACCCTCCTTCTCATTGGCCCGAGAGGGTTTTGTTAATGGAAGGACATAAACAAGTTGTTCATTAGAGGATAAGTGGGACTTAAGGAGTTAGATGTAATTACAAGGGTAAAACGGTAATTCGACCCACTATAACTACGAGCAACTTGTGAAGAGTCGACACACTATTGTGAGTCTTTTGTGGAGTGACCCACAAAATTAAATATCATATAGTTAACAGTGCAACGAGTACAATCGTGGATCTTTAGTGAAGTGACCCACAGTTAATGAATGTTGATTAATTTAATTAAAGAATTTAATTAATTAATCTTATCATTTGAGCTTCTAATCTGTAGGTCCATTATGTCCCTGCTATCTCACTAAGGGTAAAACACTGAATATTTAATTTTGAAAGAATTTGGATTGTTTAAATTATAAGGGTCTAAGTTAATTGTATATATGATATTGTGTAAAAATATATTATAATATAAAGTTATTTTGAATTAGATTCAAAATTAGACTATATATTATGATAGTATTAATGTTCGAATAAGATTCAAATATTAAATTAATATTAATAAGATTCATATAGTGAGAGAATTATATGTTAATTGTACCGTTGACTAAAGAGATTAATATTTCATAGGATAACCATGTAACTCTATCTCAATCCTGAGTGAGTTATGGACTTCTATCTATGAAGGTTGTGTTGGGATTAGTGCACTAAATCTCGTGGGACTCATAATTTGTAATTTCTGTAAATACAAATTATTTATTTAATAAGATAAGAGGTATTTTATTCGACATTTAGATTGCATTTTATTTAATCCAATAAACTAAGATCTGAGGTTATTTCATGTAGCTTGAATAATATGTGATATACATACAAATGGATTATGTTCAAGTAATAACCTAAAAGATTTGTAGTATATGGATAAGGTTGGATGTCTTATCCTGGCGACACTACAGATATGACCCACTTTGTAATTGTTACAAGAGTTGTTAGTGTTACAAACGATTTGATCCAAATCGTTCATGTGGAGACATGTGAAAGGGGGTATCCTATACAAAAAGTTTGTATGAGACCAGACCATAAAATGATTAATCTCTCTTTATAACTTCGTTGATTGAAGAGATTAACTTTTCAAAGAATGACCATAGGTAACTCGATCTCAATCCTAAGTGATTTATGGATTCCTATCTATGAGGGTATCCTTTGATTTGTATGGGTGAGAGTGATCAATGCCGACAACTCAATAAGTCTATCATTTTGGGGAATTTTCTGAGTAGGGAAATAGGAACATAACTACATAAGATGGAGTTCACTCCTTCTCGACCTAAGGGAAAGTAGATAAATTGCTCTCTTAAGTGCTGACTTCAGGTTTTGAACAAGAGACCCCTCCCTCTCATTGACCAGAGGGGGATTTGTTTATGATAGGACAAAAAACTTGTTCGTTAAAATTTCTATATTCAATTTAATTTGAGTTTCATAGCTTGTTGCACAAAAATAGATATTATAATTTCAGTACAAGGATGCGTCGAGAACTACTCAAGTATGATTATGATTAAGCAAGTTTTCCTATAAATAGCCCAAGTATAAGCTCTTATAGGTTTCCTGGTGAGTCCAGGGTCGAACGCAAGAATTTGTAATAACTAGGCGTTGAGATTAGATGCATGACTATGCGGTGAACTGTACATGTAATATGTGCATGTATTGGTTGTATATGTCTAAAACTATACATAAAGAATGAATAAAATTTCCTACAACTAACAATGAGGTGGACGCGGCGATGGTTAGTCAAATGTCATTTAGTGTCAGATAGCATGCGTTGAGAATGAATGAAACCATGCGATAAAAGTAGAGTTAATGCAGGAGCTAGTTGATTACTTAAGCATATCCAAGTATAATTACATACCTACAAACTTAGTTTGTGAATCCATCTCTCGATGTTTCGACACCACATTAATCTTATCTCTAAGACGCATGGTAAGTTTGTGTTGGCAAAAGATAAACTACATCTTTGCACCTCATCTAGTCTCGATAAATGCTAAAGATTAACCATCCACTCTCTCAAGCTAGACAGTCGTGCTTACTACTTTTGTTTGTCAGACAAAGTTATGTAAGCTAATGATATGCATTAATCAAGATGTAACATACTTAATATTGCTTAAGAAAAACTAACTCTAACATCTAACTCATTTAGCATTCAAACAATCATGGTGTAAGGTATTTAATATGGAAATAGATGGAAGATAATCGTCAATCAAACTTATATTAAGGAAATAAACCATTCTCTCGAATGTCATTAACAAAATATAAGTAAGAAGGAGGGAAATGGAGATAAAACGGAAATGGAAGACGTTAAGCCGCCACTGGCAACGTCTTGCTTCATGGAGGCTTGATATGGTTGCTATCTGATACATAAATTTCATAGGGTGAAAGTTCTCACTCACTGGGAGACGACTCTGAAAGTTCTCAGAATTCTTCTCTCAGAAGAGCTCGAAATGGAGGCTGGTTATGGTGAGGAAGAAATTGTGTAGAGCTTTCGCCTTTTGAACTTGTTTTTCTCCTCCTTTGAATGGAGAAGCTTTGAGCTATTTATAGGCGTCGAAAAGTTGAAACTCATGATGACCTGACACCTTTACATTAAATTCCATGCCCTGCTGCGCAGACTTTTCACATCCTCGGCCCATTTGTTCTACCATATTCTGATAGCGTGTTATACTTTTGCATATTGACATGACAGCTTTTGCCCAGGCGTCTGTATCTACTTTTCTCGACGCATGGTCTCAACGCATAGTCTCGAGCATGGGTTTCCACTTGTTCTCGCAGCAGCTTCGTCTCTAGTATTTGGGTTATTTGTGCTTCTTTTCTTCTTAATCCTGCGTTAAGAACAGAAAAGCTCATAATTTTTCAGGAATTTTATTTTGTAAATAGTGCCAACGCATGGTAATACATTTTACATAATTCAACTACCAAAATCATGTGTTTAGCTCTAAAGTTACTCTAATTAATTCAAATAGTGACTATAATAACTTGTATTCTACAAGTTATCAGACATAAATAGGTTGTTTATTAGAGGATCAATGGAACTTAAGGAGGAAAAAAAAATAATTATAGTGGTAAAATGGTAATTTGACCCAACTGTAATTATGAGTAATTTGTGAATGGTCTACTTATTGATGACTGGTTATATCTATGGACATAGAAATATGTTTACAGTTTGAAGAGTGTAGTTGTGGGTTTTTAGTGGAGTGACCCACAACTAATAAACGTTGATTAAATTAATAAAAGAGTTTAATTAATTTAATCTCGAATCATTAAAACTTCTAATCTGTAGGTTCATTAGATCCCCCTGCTAGCTCACAATGGGTAAACAAAGACCAAGAGTTTTGAAAGAATTTGAATTGTTCAAATTAAATAAGGGAATAATGTTTTGTATATAGATATATTATAATATAAAGTTAATTTTGAATGAGATTCAAAATTAAATTACTTTAGAATAAAAGGAGATTTATTATTTGAATATGATTCAAATAATTAATATGAATATAATCCATATTAAAACTATAGGTTAATACATATGAATGAAATTCACATTAAAATCATAGATTATAAGAGAGACAATGTGCATTTGAATATGATTTAAATGTACATTTAATTTAATACGATATATTTAATTTAAAATTAATTAATTAATTAATTTAATTAAATGAATTTCATTTCATTTTAATTAAATAAATGTGAGGTGGGTGGTTTTTTATTTGAAAAATGAGTCCCACTTCTTTGCGTGAAGTTTTTCTCAAAGTCATTAGTGATGGTAGAGAAAAACTTCTTCCTCTTCTTCCATTAATCTCTCTCTCAAGTATTAAAGAGAAAAAGGTTTCTTTAAAATAAAAAAAATTCTCTTCCACTCCAAAAATTCAATTCCCTTAACTCTTTTTCAAAAGTCGGTTTCCACAAATCGGTCCTTGCCAAGAGAGTAGTAGGGAAAACCCTATGGAGGTGTCGACATTCATGTTCGAGAGGAGATCTATTGCTATTCGTAGAGGAAGAGGGAATTGTTATGGATTTTCATGAAGAAAGGTTCTTCAAAGGTTATGTTTCTTCTTCCCTGTAATTTCATGCTTAACCTAGTATATATTGATGTATGGTTCTTCTTTTTCATGTTGTAATTTCAAAACAAAATTGAAAACAAAGCAATGACTCACTTCGCACGGGATTTGATCCGTTCACCATATACACAACATTTTTATCCCACAATGAGAGCAAATCATACGCTAATTGTTGTCCTTCCGATTACGACCAACATTTGAAGAATTTTATCACTTAAAAGCATCATAAGCAAGAAGTGCAATTTGTTCAATTAAGGAAGATGAAGAAATGTTTTCAATGTTGAGTTTTTGGCAAAATATTAGAAGTACAGTTGTCCCATGTTAAAAAATTCAAGAAAATGATAGGCTCCAAGCACTATATAAAAAGCATACGCCTTTAGTTCCAAATTATCCTAGTTAGAAACACTTTAAGCTTAGTTTAGAAACACTTTAAGCTTAGGTGTGCAAACTCTAATTTAATTCTTGTTAGTGTTCTCTATTTTGAGAATAGGACTAAATAGTATAAGTAATATAAAAGCATTGAGAGAGTGCTTTTATATAATTGGTTTGTGAGAGAGAATCAGAGAATTATTTTGTATGATTGTAATAATTTTTCATATAGTGAGATTTTTCTAGTCCATGGTTTTTTCTCCAGTTTGGAGTTTTTCCACTTTACTTATTATGTTTCCAGTTTTATTGATTTCTTTTAATTTTTCTATCATTTTTCTGCTTATTCTTACGTAGTAGTGGGCTGGGAGAGGTTTTTCCCCAACATCCAGCACTCAATTTACGTTCTTCTTGAATACGAAAAGAAAATACATTTGCAACAAATGGAATTGAGGCCACGTTTATGTTAGGTGAATGGGTATCAATCAATAGCTATTTTGGTTAGTGGGCCCATTTAATTGCTTTTGATGTTGTTTACACGTTCATCTATAATCGTAATTAGATGTGGGGTCCACCATACCATCTGTAATCAAATCTTGTAAACTGATTGAGCTTTGCAAGGTGCTCAATCTGATTGAGTTTGAACGTGCAATGGGACTCACTTATTTTATTAAAATATTTTATGCCGAATTTCCATCTTTTACCCCCAAATGTCATAACATACAGCTTTACAGATGCACTAATCAATAAATATTTAAAAACACATTCGCTCGTATGCCTATCGATGTACCGATTCCGATTATAGAGTCAATAATGGTTAACCGATACGTTGATTGGTAGATGTTTGTCGTGTGGATCAGACACAAGTCCATCTCAACATACAAGGAATGACTTTTTTATTTACTTTGAACAGGTAATTGAAGACAACAACAATATAAAACAAAGAAAAAACACGTTTAATGGCAGAAAATGTTCAACTTACAAATGGGCGACGGAACAAACTACTCCAAGGAACCCTAAAAAATGGAAGTATAGAGTTGAGGCTCGACGAAGCAAAGAGGAATAGTCTCAAACACTCGACCAATTGTTTGAAACGATCGTCAATAGGCTTGTTGTCGATCGAAAAACATTTGATGAGGGTAGTTTAGTCTTTTGATTTTGCGTTTCAATTAATGATGTGAAATAAAGCACCTCAATGACAGTGACATCTTTTGAAAAAAACTGATGAGTAGACACCAACAAACACAATAAAATCATTTTACCTTTAAGACCCATTCCAATTGATGGTCTAATTAAAATCAACCCAGATTACATTCTTTTTCATTCACCTAATGTAAACGTGGCCTAAATCCAATCCATAAGTAGGATCATCAGCATTGGAACATTAGCATATTGAATCATTGAAGCCCATAAAAAAGATCGTGACATATTCAAAATTTAAATGCTCCAAGAATGGCTTTAGGCCTCCATAACAATACTCATTATTTGTAGTTTAAAATCACACAAATGATCTTGCTAGATAATCTTGATTTCAGGGGGTAATTTGAAGAGTAATGCATTTTTAAAAAATAATGACAAAAATAGGTAGTTTAGAAACTAATGTGAAAAATAGGATGGTTTGGAAACTTATTTGAAAAATGGGGTAGTGAAATCGTGTACCCGGTACACGATATTCCTTCTGATTGGTTAACCGGCCACTCACACGCTGACAGGGCAAGTTTGGGGCTGACGGGGACCAAACTCGTGGACCCCGTGCACGAGTCCGGTCCAAACTCGTGGACTGGGACCACGAGTCCGGTCGAGTTCGTTTTTTTAATTATTTTTTTAAATAAATAAAATACCTAATTAATTACCCACTTAATGAAAATTTGTTTCTTACTTGTGTTCTTATTTAATTATTGTATTAGTTTTATTGATTCTTAATTTTTGAAAATGTAATGGAAAATCATTAATTCATTTAGTTAAAGATAAAAGTTAATACAAATTAGAAAATTTAAAATACAAGTTAGGTGCCACATGATGGTCTTCTTCATGCACGTTGTCCACGACGAGGCACATACACTTCAGAATGTTGCTGATTGTGAATTACATTGTCAATATCTTGTTGGGTGACAATAGATGGAAATTCATAATACTCCTGTTGATGACCAAGACTGGATGCAATGTCTGCATCTACTCCCATTGACCGTCTAGGAGAAGGTGGAACTGGATTATGTAATATGGGAGGTTCGTGGTCATTGTGTTGGTCTGGAACAACTTCATCATGTTGTCTCTGTCGTCTACGACGAATACGTCTTCGATCAGTGTCAACAACATTGAATCTCCTAGTATGTTGAATGATATCTTCAACATTTACCATGTTTTGCTCACACATTGAACTCAACTCTCGTAAATTGTGTTGTAAAGAGTAATTGTGCATATATAAAGTATAAAAGAATATTCTTATCATGTAATTGAAAAACACTACATAATAAGATGCTTACTATGCAGTAATAGTAAGTACCGTCAGGTGTGACAAATCTTCTTGTAATGGAGTCGTACCAGGAAAAGTAATCATTAGACACATCCGACTAATTTATTATTTCTCCTTGTGCACAACGGTCATGACGTGCACGCCAAAATGATATATACTCTGCATAAATTTGACGCTAGTTTTGGTCGTGTTTACCTCTTAAATCGATTTGGTGTAGTTGAGGGAGTGTATTACACAATGTCGGTATCGTTTGCAGCAGACCGAATTGTCTCAACACTCGATCTGGTTGATGCCACCCTACGATATGAAAGTATATAAGTGAGCTAACCATCAACCAAATGTCTTGTCCCTCATGACAATAATCAGACAACAACGATATAATATATGGTGTATATGGCGTCCAATTGATTTGAAACCATGTACAAGAATAATTAGCACCCAAAAATATATGTAATATTTGTCTATATGCAACATATATATTATTACCTGATTCTGCATCAAACGGTCAAATATTGAACGCTATACCAGCAACATGTTTGCTGATTGTTCAGATGTAATTAAGACACCGCTCCATCTATCACATGGATATAAAACAATTAAAATACTTTACTACCTATATTGACAAAATGTATATATATATATATATATATATATATATATATATATACACAAAAAATAATACCTGGCATTGAGTGGACGTTCCATAAAATGTTCTGGAGGTTGTAATTGGACTTGTGGTGCAACAATGTTAAATCGATCGTAGCCCCATACTTGAAGTAGGATCAGGGGGCCTACTATATCCAACGCTTGTGCATGACTAGCTCGACACAATTCTCTGTACAGCCATTCAAGACAAGCACCACCCCACGAATAACTACCAGCTTACTCAAAACTAACCAGCAGCGGGAGGAACATTAAATGTATCAGGGTGTTTGACTTGTCAGCGAACAGAAAGCCTCTGATAAGTTGCATGATATATGCTCGTGCATATCTTTGTATACTGACGTCATTGGCATCAGGAGACAATTCTGTAAACTGATAGGCTAACCATGGGAGACTCAACCTTAAGCCTTTCAGGTCAAGTGTCGAACGCCTAAATAATCTTCACAAACCTGTTTCCAATCATATTACAACGATCCAGTAACAGGTTCTCCGTCTATTGGTAGTCCAAATTGGACTGCAAAGTCCAGCAGCGTAATGGTGCATTCCCCACCATGCATATGAAATGTGTGGGTTTCCGGTCTCCAACGCTATACTAAAGCAGTAATGAGATGCCAGTCTAACTATATGAATCCAATTTGTGCAACCCTAATAAAACCGGCCTATTGTAGATAAGGCACTATACGTTGATCAAACGGTATAGTATGCTGAGAAATAGTCTCTCTTCTACGACAACATAGCACCATGGTGGATGCATTATCCCATACCGTTTGTGATCAGTGAGTATTTTGAAGATATAGCTTAACAGGGTTAGATGGACCAAGATTCATAATCAACACTGTTATAATAAGCCAAAATCAATAACAAGGTTAGAGACACAACAACAAACTATCAGATTACAATTAAATAAAAAAAGGTAATTGAAAGGAATTTTAATACATTATAAAAACCAAATACATTACAGTGTTACATTACAAAAACCATTTACATTACAGTGTTACATTATCCCCACAATTTTCAGCTTCAATAATAACTAAATCTTCTGGACGAAACGACATATTTAAATTCGTTTACAACTGTAAATGTTAAAAAGAAAAATTAGTCCAAATCTATCCAAAATTATAAAACTCGTGGACCCGGTCCACGAGTTTATTACCCACATAACTAATTTCCTACCACATTCGTTGCGAATAATAAGTATGAGACATGAGATAAAAAAATGTCAAGACAAACAAAAGGTAGAAACTAATGTGAAAAATGGGGTGGTTTGGAAACTTATTTGAAAAATGGGGTAGTGAAATCGTGTACCCGGTACACGCCCTATTTTTGGTATTTCTTTCTCACTGACCCTATTTTTGGGATTATTTATTAAAAAATTTAAATTTATTCATGCATGCAAAACAAAACTTAAAATCTATGCATATTTATCATATAATATGTATATGATAATTAGAAAGAAAAATGTATATACATACCTATATGGCGGCGGCGGGCAGCATGTGGCTGAACGGATATAATATATTAGATTGAACAAAGAAAGAGTGATGAGATGGTCGAAAAATCGATGTCTATATACATACCTATATGACAGCAACAATGTCGACAAACGATGGAAAATGAACAACAAAAAGCATGCAAGATGATTAGAGAATGAAGAAACGGAGAGATTTCCGGCAGAGAGAGAGAAAATGGGCGAGAGATGAAGAGAGAAATCGTGGGAGAGAGAGAATAGCGATGGGGGAGGAAAGGGTGGCGGCCGTGAAATAGGGGGGAGACTCGTGGACCCCGGCCACGATTTAGGAAATCGTGGACCCGATCCACAAGTCCGGTCAAACCTGCATGCCATGCAGGCGTCAGACGGGCAATGTGGCAGGGGCATGCAGACGCGGCAGGGAAATCGTGGTCCCGGTCCACGATTTCAATGGCAATCATGGACCGGGTCCACGATTTAACAACCCTATTTTTGGTATTTCTTTCCCATCCTATTTTTAGATTATTTATTAAAAAAATATTATTTAAAAAAAAAATTCTGATTTCAGTATATTTTAGTACAACTTCTTTGGATACTAAATCAAAAATCCATGAGCAGTAATATAATTATTGCATTCGCAAATTGTTCACATACTTCCTTTTATGTTTCAAGTGTCTTGATTGAGACGAGAGATATGCAATAAGTAAAATTATAGCTTATGATACCATAACACACGATTTTAGAGAGGAAGAATAATTTATTTTATATTCCAAACGAGGAAAACCTCTCTTTACATAATACAAGTCTAGCAAAATATACCACTAAAATAAATGGTCGAAACTTAAATTATTGGGTAATTGAGTTGAGTAGCATTTTTATTAATAATAATTAAGTGTATAACAACATTTAAAAAAAAAATACAAATATAGCAATATCTATCAATGATATGGTCTATTATTGATATACCCTTACTATTGATATAGTCTATCATCAAAAACAGAATCTAAATTTTGTTATATCTACAAATTCTATTGCACTGTGCCATATATGCAAATATTTTTGACTTGATTGCTATATTTACAACTATCTCTAAACTATTTAACCATTGTAACAAATTCTAAGATTAATAACATTTATTATCAGATTATATTTGTGGTATGGTCCTCTTAATTAAGAGTTTTTAATTTATTTAAAATACCTAAGCATAATAGGCCTTAATAAATAATTTTGTAGCAACAGTAAACCAAGTCAAAGTTATTTTAATGTCACATCAACATATTTAAAATGGAAAATACTTGTGTATTTCTCGAGTATGTTTATGTAGTTCATCAACGCGTCCAAACACAAATTGGTTTGTGGCAAAAAAAGAATTTTAAAAGAAATTTTTTTTTTAATATTTTTTCTCTTTTTAAATGCTGAGTGCAATTCAGGCTGCAACAAGTATTACTCATTTAAAAAGACAATGACAAGCTACACCTATATCATGCAACCCTCTTTTATAACATTGTACAAATATATATATATAAAATCAATGTTAATTGAATAATTAAGTGGACACCACAAAGTATATATCATAGTACAATCATTTTAGTTTTACAAAAATAGCAAAAAACAAGCCTAGCCCACATTTCACCTTTATACTACTGATTTACCATTGATACACTTGATATACCTTATATACACTTGATATCCTTGATACATTTGATACACTATTGATATATACTTGATAATCTTAATACACTATTGATAAACACCTAATATACTGATAATAGACACATGATAAACTAAACTTGAATTTTGGTAGGTGTTTTGGTTGGATGAATATTTGCAAAATATCAAAGGTAGAAGACATAGTTGCAAAACAGTTGCCACCTATTGCAATTTTCTAATTTTAGATAGTAAAATGGATAAAAAAAAGTTGCCACATATGGTATTTACATGGCAACATTTTCACCAATTATCCATTTATTAGAACATATTTGATAGGTAATGGCCAAATAAAATCAGTAACTATTGCACCAAGATTTTCTTTTATTGATGTTGATAAGACACATCAAGGTCAGGTACACATCAATGGCAACTGTTTTGGACTTTATAAAGGAAAAAGTTCATGGAGATGAAAAGTTGGCATGCATAAAAGTTCTAATTTAAGATTCAAGTGATGCAATCTACACTCTCAATTGTTTTAAATTCTCTTACATGTTGTCAGTTATCAGTAGCTCAAATCAAATGGTTGCAAATTAGGTCAGCTGGCAAAAATTGACTACCAAAGAACAGAGGTAGATTTAATTCACCAAAGTGATCATAAACCCGTGGTGATTTATATGTCTAGTCTCTTCATGTTGGAGGTCTAAATCTCCATATCTCACTTATTGTACTTAGGCTACGTTTACCAGTCTGTAATGATATTTGGTATAATTGTAATGGAATTCCATTGATAGATCAATTGTAATGGGTCACAATCACAAACATAATTGGATGCTTTTGATCACGTTTATTTAGAATTATGAATTTGTCACATTTACTGTTATCTTACCGTTATTATTTAAGGTCAAACGATAATGGTAATAGTAAATGTGACGGATCCATAATTTTCATGTTGTAATTGTAACAATAACGGTAACTATATCGATATCAACGTAATTTTCAAACGCAATTGGATGGAGCACACTACGCTCGTGAATTAGTTTGCATTTTTTTTTTATTATAGATTTGGAAATAGACCTCAAATGTAAGTACAAGTATGTAACACAAATAAACAAACACTAAACGTAATCAAATGGACTCAATTTTATTACGTTTCCGGATAAACATAGGCTTAAAGTGAAAGGAAAAAAAAAAAAACAAAAAAAAGACAAAAAAAAAGAAAAAAAAAAACTCATTTCAAAGTTTTTCATGAGAGTCCATAATTGAGTTGGGCCAAAACTGGCCCATGGCCCAACAGGAAAGTCCACGACCCGATGCTTGATCACTGGTCCAAACTTTTCAGATTTCGTTTTTCAATGATTCTATTGTATTATTAGGGTTTTGAGAAAAAAGCAAAAAATATAAATTTTATTCTTTTATTTTTGGAAAAAAAAATTAATTTTGCCCCTAGATTTTCGAATTAGTTTCTTCTAAAACTAATTTTGGTTTAGTTTGAATTTGATCAAAGGTTACACTACAAGTTTTGAATTTTGTTTTAATTAATTAGTCCCTAAATTTAAAATTTATATTTTTAATCTTGATTTTTTACTAAATGTTCACTTTTATTTTTGATGTTAATGTGTATTAATTAATTTAAATAACTATGAAGTAAAATATTAACATTAATTTTAATTTAATGATGAAAAAATAGTAAAATTTAATTAATTATAAAAAAATTACCTTTCTAGTCATAAAGTTTCGAAGAATGTGTTGATCCTGACTTTTAAAAAGCTTTTTGAAATATTTCTTAAAAATTTTTAAATTAGAAAAAATAATTTAGAGAGAAGGGATAATTATAAAAATTATACTTCTAATTAAAAATGTCATATAATTGTTTTAAATAATAATAGACAATTATTTGAGGGACTTTTTAAACTTATTTTTAAAAGCTCAATAACTAAAAAATGTACGTTTTAAAAACGTACATGTTCTTACACACATAGGGATTAAAAATATAATTTTTCCTTAATTATAATTCTTTTAATTATTTTGAATGATTGAAAGATATTAACATTAAAGATTAAATGTGTATATTCAGTGAAAAATCGAAGTTACAAGTGTAAATCTTGAAATCCAGGGAATAAATAGAAACAAAATTCAAATGTCCATTATAAGTGATATTTTGGAACCTAGGGACTAAATCAAAATGAAACTCAAAATTTCATGACTGAAAATGTAATATTTTAAAATTTAAAATTCCACATAAATTAAATCCAAATTTAAGGACAAAAAAGTGTATCATTTTTCTCTTTTATTTTTATACCAACATTCGAGTTTTGGATGCTCCACTGCAAAAACCCATGTTGTTGACCCCAAAATATACATCAAAATTCATGAAAATAAATTATTAAATCACCGTGTTCAATTTATTATCAAAATTCGAGGTAAATTTGGTTCTTTTTAAATTGAATTACTAGGTTTTTTTTTTTTAAATACTATGATATTGGAGAATTCAAATTACAAACATCTTAGCAGTAACATAAATTATATGTTCACCATGACACATAATTGCTTAATTTTCATTTAAAATATGTCTAAAGTCATAAAATATTAAATATATATGTTTTTTAAATGGACAATTATACCGAATTTTATAATGCATTTAAGTGCAAAAACTAATAAAGAATCAAATCAAACAAAACAAAGTTAAATTTAATCTATGTATGTGTGTGTATATATATACACACATACATATATATTTCAAATTCAAAATCTAAACAAAACTTTTTAGATTTTTTAATGGTTTATATCATTTTCAAATTTTCCAACGGGTATATGCATGTATTAATAATATTGAATACATCGTACACACATCCTATAGCCAAATGCATCTGGATACATATATAGGTGATTTATGTACATTAGTTTGTACATATTTATATTTATTCCAATGATCGTGTATTGCCCATATATGTGGCTATATTTCGTTGTGCAACTACACTACTTGTCTCTTCTAAGTTTATATGCATGTATGAATAACATTGAATACATCCTAAAACATCCATTTATTATATGTGAATAATTATATACCCGGAAAAGAGAAGGAGGAACAACAACCTTATGTACCTTATGTAGGCGGGGACGGTGGTGGGGATTTCCTGTCGGGGAAACGGGTCCCTGCAGGTTTTTTCCCAACCCTATAAGTCCGACCCTATTCTCCTCTTTTCAAATCTCTCCATCAACGTCGTGTCAAATCTATGAAGAATGAAGGGGCAAGATGTGAGAAAATTTTATAAAATAACAAAAAAAAAATAAATAAATAAAAACATTTCTATGGATAATCTCTTTCTAAAAATTTTATCATTTGTGACCTTTTTATCATGTGAAATATCAAATTTATCCTCAAATTTTAAACAGCTCTGCGTGCATCCTTCTTCTCCTATTACAAGTAAACGATCTTTCACACTCTACTCCCAAGCAAATCTTTCACATTCTCTCAATTTTCTCTCAACTTTCGTCGTCGTTTCTCTCATTTTTGCCATTTTTCGTGTTTCAACATCATTCCCATCGTCATTTAATTCTGAAAGATATGCCAATTCTTTTCGTCGCTTTTGATACATGGGTTAAGGTTTGTTTAGTACATGGATTTAGATCATTCATTATCTAGTGAACAATCACATAGCTTGTAATACTAGATCACATAACATTATATACTTGATCGCCTAGCTATTTTATACTTGATCACCTAATTGTTTTATACTCGTCACTGCCTAGCTTTTTTTATACTCGTGCCTAGTTATTCTGAATACTTATTTCTTTAATGTATCTATTTGGTAGATTTGAGATGACATACTCACAATCCCCGTTGAGAAGTATTTCCCTGCTAATGTAGGGCAAGACGAACACATTGATCAAGAAGAAGTTGACTGAAGTATAGTTGGGGCTTTGGTCCACTGCTAGACGTTGATCTTATATTCAATGGCCAGCACTTTTTCATCATTTTCTTTTAAGGGAGGTAATTGATGAGAATCTAGATTTCGTAAGCTTCGGCATCATGGGGAAGAAGGTAACATTCACACAGGACAATTTTAAGTTGAATACTGGGTTGTGGTTGACAGAAGAAAGATTAGAAATGGATACGAGTAGTGAGAGGCTAAGAGATCTTATCCTCAGAACGAATGTAGGTAGTAAACTAATTCTCTGCAAGGATGTTGAGACCGTATTTGAAAATAAAAGATTTGTGAACCACGAAAATGCCGTGAAGGTTGCATTGGTGTTATACATAGAAATGGTGATGATGGGCAAAGACAAAAAAACCCAATTCGATTTGAAGACACTTGGGATAGTTGATGACATAAAAATCTTCATATGCTATGACTAGTCATTGATCATATATAAACAAACATTGAAAAGTTCGAAGAACATTTTGGGCAGGAAAAAGGACATATCACATATTATTGCATGAAGGGATTTGCACATGCATTTTAGGCACGTAATTTTTCACTTATTTAAATATGAATTGATTTGTGATGTATTTAAATATGAATTGATTTGTGATGTTATATGTTTGACAACGTTTATTTATTTAATATAGGTATGTGATTACTTGTAGAAATACAAGTCATTATAGTCTTGTATTTAATGTATTATGCGGTGACTTAGATTCATTGATAAAAATCTTCTTTGCGTTTGGCTGAATAAACTATGTGATCGCATAGCTTAAAATGGGCAATCACATAACTTATACTGAGTGATCATATAGTTTAAACTGTGCGATCGCATAGCATAAACTAGGTGATTGTATAGGTTTCACTAGGCGATCGCATAATTTTGGAATGCAGTGTTAACTTTTTGTATATCTAATCTGTTGTCTAACTTTTTGTATATAGACTATTATTATGTCGAGACTTGCATCGACAGAAGAGGAGATCAAATATAAAGAGGATCGACTAGCAGAGATTGATCTGATCCAAATGCACGAACAAAGAAAAGTGACTGATGAGGATGGATGAATTTGATCATCATGAGATGGATGGGGCACATGATGATCAGCTCGAGCACAAGCACGAACCCCCCGAATCTGCTTGCGGTGACACAGCCAACATACTTCCAAAAGGTACGAGTAAGAGGCAACTCGAACATATCGATAAGCACACAAAATCCTCATGAAGACACAAGAAAAGCAAGTCTTAAAGAGTTATACGTGAGGAACTATTAGATGTTCGCAAGGATTTGGCGAACCTAATGAGCATGGTTTGTCATATGGTGAGGCCTTCAATCAGCAGCATGAACTCTTGAGCCAACAATGGAATAAAGTAAAGCTCTATCTTCAGCGTTTATGCAAGGTAACAAATTTAATTTACTACGTAGTTGCTTATATAAATATCTAAAACGATCGTAGATTTTTTAAAAAATAATCTAATCTTAACGTGATTATTAAATATTTTAATATTCACTAAATCTTATTATAAATTGGTAGATTTTTTTTTTTAAAAAAAATCTAATCTTAATGTGATTATTAAATATTTTAAGACGATTATTTCATTTGAATGTATCATGGATTCACTTTTTTTTTAAGAAGATAGTTTCAATTTTTTTTTAAAATTTTTTTTTAAAATCAATTAAAATCTTCTCTATAAATTCACTCAATTACATTCCAAGTTTTCATTGATTATCTCTCTCTTTATTTTATTTCTACTTCTATTTCGTTAAGAACTTATTGTTTTCTTTACTTTTTTTTTTCTTTTCTATTTAGCTAATAACTTTTTGTTTACTTTTTTTCTTTTTTTTAATGTGCTATGCGGAGATTTTAACTCAAATTATTCTTTCATAATTGGTAAGGTGCTTTCTTTTTATTTTTTCTTTTCCTTTTGTTTTGGTGAGGTAATTCCCTTTCTTTGTCTTTCCTTTTCTCTTTCTTTTTTAACATTTGGTTGTATTTTTTTCTTTTTGCAATTATGCATTTTTTTCTCCAGTTTTGTTTTGTTTGATATCTTATTAGTCTCCTATGTTTCTTTGTTTTTCTTAAATTTACAAATCTATCAACATTAAAGAGGTGGAGGAGAAGATCATTACTTACCATTACTCTAGAGGTTTAAGAAATTTCTCAAGAGTAGCATGTAATTTTTCTTCACTTTTCAATTTTGTAAACATATATATAGTAATTTATTGTACTTTATTATTTTTTAATATGCTTTTGTAGTTTTTTTTTCTTTCCAATTTTTAACTTTGTAAAACCACAAGACTTTAAGGGTTTATAATAATTTATTTTTTTTAAAAATGTTTTTGTACTTTTTTTTTCTCTTTTCACAATAAATACTACAAACCAACTCATTAAATTTAATTAAAAAAATTATAGGATTTTAGAGTCTCTATCTTCATAAGATGGATTTTAAGGTTTGCCTACAAAGTAAAATAATATTTGGTATAGATTAAAATTTAAAAATATTTTAAATTGAAGAGATAATCAAATCATCCTAATAAAATTAAAATACAAAAGAAAAAAAAATCTATATCTTACGAAAATCTTAATCAAATATCCAAATCAAAAGAATTGTATTTCATACCTACAAATTAAATAATTTAAAATCTTTTGGTCTACCGAATCTTGAAAGTTAAGATTTTCGTAATCATAATAAAAAATTATTATTATTTTAGAAAATTTTAAAGATATTTTGATTTACAAAGTTTAAAATATATTAGGTTGGTTTAAATTGAAATTGTAACAAATCAAATGATATAAAATGAAATAAAATTTTAAAATAAATAGATAATCAAAATAAAAATTAATAATGTGAAGATTTAGGTTTGTCATTTCGAGACTTTTCTAATATAGCAAAAGGAATCAAAATATTTACAAATATAGCAAAATTTCATTATCTATCTGCGATAGACTACTATCTGTGTTAATAGATAGACTACAGACACAGATAGTAGTCGGTATATTGTAGATGGACTGTGTATTCTGGTATTGGTATATTGTAGATGGACTGTGTATTCTGGTATTAATAGACACAGATAGTAGTTGGTATATTGTAGATGGACTGTGTATTCTGGTATTAATAGACACAGTAGTCGGTATATTGTAGATGGACTGTGTATTTTGGTATTAATAGACACAGATAGTAGTCGGTATATTGTAGATGGACAGTGTATTTTGGTATTAATTGTAAATATTTTCAGCAGTTTTGCTTATGATAATTTCTCTGGTCATTTTAGCAATGTTTTATTTATATTATTTTAATAATATAATATATTTTAGTTATTAATGGTTTATTTAAATGATAATTAATTAATTACATATCAACTAAAATTTAATTTAAATTATTCTCTTCGATTAGTTTAATTTAAACTCTTAAATAAATGGTACTTTTAAACTTTATATAACATGTGCAATGCATGTAGTTACAAACTAGTTGAACCAAAAGATGTCTAATCATACTTATTAAGCATACAGTTAAATTTAATGTCTAACATAACATTTCGTTTTGAAAATTATTACTAATAAATATCTATTTCACTTTGACTAGGCCGTAAGAATTTAAGCCCAAACTCCTACGGGAGGCAGCAGTGGGGAATTTTCCTAAAAATATGTGTAATAAATTTATAAACTTGAATTTTATATCTAATAGATCTTAGAAATATTAAAAATATTTAAAATTAATTGTTTTATAAGATAAAAAATTATTTTGTGTTTAATTGAATCTTAAGTTTTAATTTTTGTAGTTAATAGATAAATTAATTTTAAAAAGATGTCTCTAATCATACTTATTAAGCAAAAATTTAATTTAATTTCTAATAAATTTATTAAAGTATGTAATAGACCTATTTAATGCATAATTGATATTTTATGAATCTATTAAATACAAAAATTGAGAATTCATGGATCTATTAAACATTTTCCAAAGTTTAGGAACTTATTATAAACACAAATTTAAAAGTTTATGGACAAAACTTGTAACTTTATATACATTTGTGCTCCCAACATGAAGTTATAAATCCATCACTTAAAATCAAGAACCTAATGTCCAAGACTCAACAAACTAGACAAAGAAGCAACAAAACAAGATATCTAGAATAAAAAATTTAAGACTCAAGGTTCAAAGGGATATTTTATTTTAATATTGTTGTTTGAAAAAATAGGTTATCAAATCATTAATAATGATAAGAAAGGGTGAGACTTCAACTCGCGACCTCACTTTTATTATTAAAATTATTTATAAAAATATAGTCATTCCCAAACTTAATATAAAAATACAGTTCTTTTGCTGATCCTCTTTTCTTTTAGGAAAGCAATAATATATTTTTGGCGCAAATACTCATCCTTAAAATTTTTAAAAAAAGTTTGTTTCCTTCTAAAAGAAAAAATCTTATCCTTTCTCATCAAGTTTGTTTGTCGAATAAATGCTAAAAAAAATCTTAACATTCTCCATCTTTTACAAATCTTAGGGAAGAGTTGTGATTTTAATTTAAAAAATATTAATATAAAAAAATCATTTTTTATTGCCCTCTATTTTTTTTTTCTAAATTCATTTTTTTAATTGATCATCTAATCTCCTACTTGTTTTCTTGAAAAAAAAAAGTGCTTTCATTTTTTTTTCTAACCATTAAATTATTGTTATGCTTAAATTTAAATATTATCGAACATTATTTTACAACTTTGTCTCAACAAATTTTATAACTATTAATAGTTTTTCAATTATTTTTATGATTAAATTTATATACCCATTAAATGTTATTTATTTTGAGTGATACAATTTTGTCTCAACAATTCAAGAAGGACCCAATAAAAGAAAGTAATGAAATTAGAAAAAAAATAGAAAATGATTAAAAATAAATTTTTTTATTAATATTGTTTAAATTTAAATCACAACTAAAAGATGGAGAAGATTAAAATTTTTTTTTTAGCATTTAATCTACAAACAAACACATTTTTTAAAAAATTTTTAATACCCGGTCTTTTCAAAAGACAAGGATTTGCACCAAAAATAATGTTGATCAGCGAAACAACATTGTTATAATAAGTTTTGGAAAGTACTATATTTTTATAAATAGTTTTAATAATAACAATATTAATAAAAATTAGCATGAAAGTTTTTTAAAAAATTAAAAAATGATTAAAAAAACAATAATAAAGATTTTAAAATTAAAGATAAATTAAAAATGGTTACAAATGATTTAATTTTTATGATGAAAATAAAATTACTCCATCTATCTATATATCCATAAAATTATTTTTTTTCTATTTTTATATAGAAAATTTCTTCTTTGAAAAAAAAATTTTCAATTGTGCTCTTAATTTCAATTTTTTTTCAAGTTTTAGTTTAAACCAAAATATAAACCAAAATATATTTTTTTTTTATGTAGACATAAACTCAAATTTATTCACTTTTGTAGTGATTTTAAGCTTTAATTTAAAATTATAAAGAGAGATAAATGACCCAATTGAGAACTCATGTTAAACAAAAAAAAAAAAAAAAAAAATCAACGTGATATCTCCTCTCCTCCTATAGCTACAAACAAAATTTCTACAAAAATAAACATTACAAATCTTTATTATGTGAAAAAATGTTGCTATTAATTAAATTAAAAAAAAATACCATAATACTACAAAAAAAAAAAAAAAAAATTCAACACAAAAATAATAAAGAAATAAATTGGAGAGAGGGAAAAAAAAATGGAAGAAGAAATGAACTAGAAAGGAGTTACCTGATTGAGAATGAGAGGTTTAATTTAGCTATAGAAAATTTTGATAACAAAACTATAGCTTTTTTATTTAAAAATAATCCTTTTAGATTTAGTTAGTATATAATTTTTTTTTTTTTTTTTCGTTTTTCATTTCAATGTGAGGTAGAGTTTGTTTTTTAATTTAATTTTAATTTGATGGAGTAGAGAGTTTGAGATGATTTAGAGTTTTTTTTTACAAGTTTTTTTTTTCCTAATTTTGAAACCAATAAAATCTATTTGAATGATAAATCTTTTTTTGTTCCACGTAAAATTTTATTTTTTAATGATAAATTTTGAATCTTAAATCAAATATTAGAATCAACCAAATTAAACCAACGTGAATTATAAACTATTTAATATGGATTTTTTTAAATGAATGAAATGTAAAATTACATTTTACAACCCTATAACCAATCGCTAAAAGGGGCAAAAGGAAAAATTAAATGTTTCTCTCCTATACCCCTCTTAGATAATATAGATTAATATAGATTTATTGCACACTGGTTTGGATTCTTTTTTTTTTTTTTTTTTTGGCAAAAACATTGGTTTGGTTTAATTTTTTGTTGGCCCCAAAACCAATAAAATTGAACCAACTATCACCAAATCCTATTATTAATAAATTACATATTTTTTATTAAAAAAGATTTTTTTTTTTAAAAAATAAAATTCATCGAGTGTTCAACATCCGACCAAAGTAAACACCTCTCTAGATAAATAATTAAATAAATAACAGTTCTCTAAATAATTAATTAATTAAATAATCAAACCCAATTAAAAATATTGACAAATAATAGCAAAATATCATACTCTATCTTCAATAGATTACTATTTGTGTGGTCTATTATGACATAGATAGACACAGATAGTAGTCTATCGTAGTCTATCATAGATATCATGAATAGAAACTAAAATTTTGCTATATTTGTAGATATTTTTGTTTATTTTCTTATATTTGAAAATAAACCCTAAATAAATAATCTTTCAATTAAATAAATAATTTTCCTTCCATCACATCTCTAAAACTACCATATTTTACTAAATACTTCCAAAACTACACTATTTCTAAAATATTTTCTAAATCTACCATTTATCTCCCATTTTTCAGATTCAAAGACACATATGAGACGAACAAAGAAATGACAAACAACTAGACAATACCAATAATAAAAGGAAGCAAAGAATTATAAATAAGAATATAAACACTAATTTTACCAAACCTCCAATTTGAAATGATTAATCTTTCTTATGAAAAGAAATATTAAAAAAAACTTCTTTCGATTTCTAGGTTTTTTTTTTTTTTTTTTTCCTCTCTCTTTTCAATCGATTCTTCAGCAGTCACTAGCGATATATATATATATATTATTATTTTTTTTCTTTTTATCCAAAGTTGATAAAATCGATGAAGAAAAACCTCACAGAACACAAGAACCCTAACAGAAAATCCTAATTTGACAAGATCATTGAAAGAAGGAGAGTATGCAGTTGATTCTCCATATCATTAATTACTGAAGAATCATAAGACTAATATCCCAACATTACTCATGCACAGACCAACTTCCATCATGACAGACGTAACCAGCATGTCACCCACATGTCCTACGAAACCCTCCCCCTTCCAAGACCATTTTGATAGGTTCATCATCGTATTTGGCCCAATTAATATAGATCTACGGTCCCCTCAAGTGATAATCCCATCGTGGTGGCCTAAATCCCCTTATCAAAATTCACATTATCATATTACAACACTTAAATGTTGGTGTTGGGATTTATGCCAAAAACTCTCGTAGTTAATTAGTTATTTGACATAATACTTGATCATTTTAAATATGCAATAATGAGTTATCCACTACGGGAAAAGTCTAAGGTTATTTCATCCATTACGGGAAAAGTCCAAGGTTATTTCATTAGACTTGAATACTATGTAGTTGACATACATGTGGATAATGTTCAAGTAATAACCTAAAAGGTCTATAGAATATGAATTAAGGTTCGATGTCTTATCCTGGTAACACTATGAATACAACCCAATTTGGGAGTTTTACGAATGTTGTAAGTGTTTGATTCAAATCGTTGGTGTGGGGATATGAGAGTATTAGTATCCTATACAATGAATTTGTATAAGATCAGACTGTAAAATACTTAATCTCCCTTTGTAATGCCATTAACTGAAGAGATTAATATTTCAAGGATAGCCCATATGTAACTTGATCCCAATCCTAAGTGAGTTATGGACTTGACCTGCCTATGAAGACTTGTTACTTGATTTGTATGGGTGAGAGTGGCTCGAGTCATTGATTCAATAAGCCTACCATTTTGAGGACAAGACCAAGTGGGAAGCTGGGAACGTAACTACACAAGATAGAATTCACTCATTCCCGCCTTTAGTGTAAATGTAGATGAGCAGTTCTCTTAAGTGTTAATTCTGGGTCTTGAACAAAAGATACCTGCCTTCTCACTTGCTTGAGAGGAATTTGGTTCATGGTGGACCGTGAACAGATTGTTCATTAGAGGAATGGGTGGTACTTAAGTAATTAAGTAATTACAGAGGTCAAACGGTAATTTGACCTAGCTGTAATTACAAACAACTCGTAAATCCATAGACGCAACATGTTCTACAGTGCAAAGAGTGAAGCTATAGGTCTTTAGTGGAGTGACTCATTGTTAATTTAATTAAAGAGTTTAATTAATTAACATCGAAACATTGGAGCTTCTAATCTGTAGGTCTATTAGGTCCGTTGTTAGAGGTAAATAAGGACTATTAGTTTTGAAAGAATTTGAATTGTTCAAATTATTCAATTCAAATTCTTTAAAGGAATAACCTTATTTGTTTGTGATACAATTAATATAATGCATTTAGGTACATTATAATATAAAGTTAATTTTGTACAAGATTAAAAATTAAACTATATAATAAAAGGAGATTCAACATATTTGAATATGATTCTAGTATTAAATTAGTATGAATTTAATATGAATAAGATTCATATTAAAAGTATAGGTTATTAAAATAATTTGAATTAGATTTATATTAAAACTATAAGTTAAAATTAATAGGAATGAAATTCAAATATTTAATTAATTGATTATTAGATAATTAAGTACTTAAATTAATTAAGTAATTTAATTAATTTAAATTATTTATTAATTGTTAATAAATAAATTGAATAAAGGATGTGGGTGGTTATTTTAATTAATACCCACCTCATGTTATTAAGATTTAAAAAAAAAAAAAAAAAGAAAAGAGAGTGAAGTTGAGAGGATAAATGTGAAGGGATTTGAATCTTGGTAGAAGCGTGTGATCGATTTCTTTGATTTCTTGAAAAAATTAAAAACACAAAACAACAAAAAAATGTTATGAACCATATCGTTGCCAATACGTGACCACAACAAAATCTCCTCTTGAAACTGATTTTCTTCTTCTTGAATTCTTTTAACTCTACGAGATCTTTCTTGCTATGATTATGGCAGGGATCTAGCTTGTGGAAACAAGAACTTTTCTTAAGAAAATTGGAAAAATTTATAGAGGGAGAGTTTTAGAGTAATCACTGACATTATTTTTGTAGAGAATGTGTTTTATGAGGGCTCCCAAGAGCCCTATTTATAGAACTCTACAAGTTACTCCGGATATTATTTGGGATAACTACAGAGATTTTTTAAATTAAATATTTAATAATATCTAATATTAATAAATATTTACTCAAATAATATCTCATATTAAATGGTTGAAAATATTTAAATTGTATTTAAATATTTAGGGATGTTTTCAAAAATAGAAAAACCATTAAAAATAATTACAAATATAACAAAATTTTAATTTCTATCTGTTATAGACTACGATAGACTCAAATAAGCATCTATCACTTTACCAGATAGACTCGGATAGATGTCTATTTGGGTCTATCGCGGTCTATCACAGATACAAAGTAAACTTTTTATATATTTGTAAATAGTTTGATATTTTTTCTATTTATAATAATTTTCCAAATATTTATCTGCTACGCAATCTTTAATTTGAATCTCATCAAAATTAAATAATCAATTATTTGAATCTCATCCAAATTAAATAATTAATTATTTGAATCCAATTCAAATGAATTAATTAATTCTCTCTCCAATTATTTAATTCAAATCTTACTTAAATTAATAACTTAATTATATGAATCTCATCCAAATAATTAATTATTTGAATCGTATTCAAATAAATTCTCCATATAGTATACTTTTTATTTGAATCTCATTCAAATAAACTTTATAATAAATCATATATTAATTGGATCTAATACAATTAATATTTTCCTTAAACAATTTGAACATTTCAAATTTCCTTTCAATCATAATTGATCCTTGTTGGTCCGTGGTGAGCTAGCAAGAAGACCTTATAGACCTATAGATTATAAGCTCTAATGATTCAAGACGAATTAATGAAACTCTTTAATTAAATTAATCTTCATTCATTAACTATAGGAAAAACCACTATAAACTCATAGTTGAACTCTTATGAACTGTAGGACAAGTTGTGTCTACATGGATATCATCAGTATAATCAAGTTGATCATTCACGAGTTGTTCATAATTACAGCTAAGTCAAAATGTCCGTTTTACCCTTATAATTATATCTTTTCCTTAAGTCCCATTGATTACTCTAATGAACAATTTGTTTATGGTCCAACCATAAACTAAGTCCCTATGGGCCCCGTGCGAGGGCGAGATTCCTTTGTTCAAGACCCGAAATCAGCATTTATGGGAACTACTCGTCTACTTAACTTATACGAGAAGGGGTGCGAATTCCATCTTGTGAATTTATGTTCCCAACTCGTCAAGTCCCCAAGATGGTAGGCTTATTGAGTCTGCATTTCAAGCCACTCTCACCCATGCAAATCAAGGACTGCCCTTTCGGACATGAGTTCATAAATCATTCAGGATTAAGATCGAGTCACAAATCTCATCAATTAACAAATTTACAAAAAGAGATTAAATATTTCGCGGTCCGGTCTTATACAAACTCTTTGTATAGGATACCCCACTCACATATTTCCATATGAACGGTCTGAATCAACCCATTTGTAACTATTACAAAGTGGGTTGTATCAATAATATCACCAAGATATAAGGCACTCAACCTTATCCATATACTATAGACCTTTAGGTTATTTCTTGAACATGATCCACTTGTATGACAACTACATACATATTCAAGACTTCATACAATAACCTTAGATTTTCTTGTTTATTGGATTATGTGATGCAAAACAAGTAATTAACACAAAATAAAATAACAACTTATTTTATTAATTGATAAGTAGTTTATTTACAAAAACTACGAGCTTTAGGGCATAAACCCCAACAGAATGTTGGTTATTGCAAAGAAGTTTAGAACTTCTACTCTCTCTTCCCTATCTTAGATCTCTCTTAAGATCTGCACATAGTAAGAGTTCTTTGTGAAAAAATTTCTCCAAAAGAACCAAAATTCTCCTCTTATTTCAAAAGTCGGTTCCCACAAACCGGTCCTTGCCAAGAAAATAGCAAAAAAGATCAAATGGGGGTTGTTCGACGAGATTTTCGGAGAAATTTAATTCGTGGAATTTGAATTTCGTATTTGTATTGCTTTCAGTATTTGTGAGTACAATCTCTAGTATTTGATCTCTTGATTTTTCCTTTAAAAAAAAGAAAAAATACAAGCAACTTGAATCTTCGAAAACTTCTTTGAGCCTTCACTTTCAAAGTCTTCAACTCCAGAGTCTTCAGTCCTCAGGTCTTTAAAACTTCGGTGCTTCAGAACCTCGATCTTTAGTTCTTTGGAATTTCAAGGCTTTAATCTTCAAAACTTGTAAGCTTGGGAGCTTTGGTCTTTAGATCTTGAGAGCTTCAGTCTCCAATTCTACAGAACTTAGGTTTTTAGAGCTTCAGCACTTTGTTCCTCAATTTTCTAACCTCCCCAAATGAAGAAGGAGACCTTCAATTTATAGGAGATTTTCATGGACTTGTGCTCATTCGCTTCTGGGCCATTGGGCTTGGGCCTAACTAATTTTTTTCTTTGGTTTGGGCTTAGTATTTTCTTTAACCCAAAATTTTCACTACGGGCTCCAAATGGGTCAGATTTTGGACCGAGTAAATTTAATTACCTAACCCAATTCAATTTGTGATTTAACGCTCAAACCCAAACTTGGCCAATTTTATCAACTGCAGCCCAGGTTTAATCACCGTTGAAGTTGACAAGTCTGCTATTGTGATCTGATGGCCGGATTGAAGACACGTGACATTTTTTAATTGGTTAAAATTTATTCTCCAACAAATGCCCCCTTTTCGAAATTTATGCACATTCACGTATGGATGGATTTCGAAAACATTGAAGTTGAAATCAAAATGCAAGTCATATGTTCTTGATTTAGATCTTGTTTGATGTGCCGATTTAATCAAACTATGAATTTGGTACATAAGTTTGATTTGGATTTCACACATACACACACACACACAGTTATTTATGACAACTTATTGAAACATGAACTTGGGGTCAAAATTTTGACTCTCTCTCGGCATAAACTTCAATTCTTGGTACAATTTATGCTCCACCTAATTCAAAGAATCACAATAGAACTTGGAGTGGAGTTGAATTTTTACCCAAAATACTTTATTTGAGCTTGGTATATGGCCAAATTTTAACTTGAGTTACACTTGAAGTCTTATCCATAATACAACTTGGCTCAAGGATAAGAATCCATACCTGCATAACTTGAATTTCGAGAAAAATTTAGGAACATACCCAAATTTTATAAATGGAAGTAAATCTTGGAACATGGCTAAACTTTAATTTAAGCTGAATTTGA
This sequence comes from Citrullus mucosospermus, assembly GCA_030954485.1. Lineage (NCBI taxonomy): Eukaryota > Viridiplantae > Streptophyta > Magnoliopsida > Cucurbitales > Cucurbitaceae > Citrullus > Citrullus mucosospermus. Next base: position 9,883,462 of record CM062064.1, on the reverse strand, counting down.
GGTTTAACCCATCAATCAATTTGATTAGAGGGATAGAAACCTAAATTTATAATTTTGCATTTGAAAAATTTGGAATATGTCCAAATTTAAATTTAGGATGAATTTTGACATTGGCTAACTTTTATGATTTGTATAGAAATTGAAATCCAAATTTTGGTTTGGATGCGATTTCAATCTAAGATTTGGAACTTGAAGTTTTGATAATTTGGATTTTGCTCGAAATTTGGATTTGAGATTTGGGTTTTATTCCGACCCCCTTTTTCTTAGAAAGTTGGATACGGTAAAAAAAAAAAAAAGTTTTGAAGCATGAGGATTCCTAAATCAGTTTAGATAACACTCAGATTTTATGAAATTCTCTCAGATTGTGCGAGAGAATCCCGTCAGAACTTGGCTATATATACTAGAAGGCGTAAGGTGCAGAATATTCAATCATCCTGAAGTTGTGCCATCATCAGTGATTCTTTCTCCCCACGCCACTTGCTTGATACACACTGTAGATCGGCGTTAGGTTGTTGTCGGAGACGATCGCCTGTGCAAGTGGAACCTTCACTGCCACTTTACTCGTGGATTGTTCGTTGCTAGTCTATGTTATTCTGCCTTCACTACCCACTACTGCTATCAAAAGCCATGGAACATCGTCAGAGGATCGTGCCGAAGTTAGTGATGCGCACTTTTAGTGTTAACCGCAAGTGTACGGGTCAAGTTATAATATAAGATGGTAAAGTTCGAATATCGTTCCATTGGAGGTCCAATTGTGAAGGTTTAAGTTACTTAGCTATTCTAGAGTTGAATCAATTTTATTTGAGGATTGGAATTGAAGTTGTGATTTATGGAAAATATAAACCAAATAAGGAAAGTATTAAAGTGAGAAACACAAGAGTCAAAGAGAGTTCTAGGGTAATGAATCCTTGTTTATTTCATCATGCAATATTATAGATTTCATGGATTTTATTGCCATTCATATGCCTAAGTCTAGAAACTTAATTCCAAATTATTTTCTCTAAAAAACAACCCTTTCTCATGCAACTCGATTGATTACTAATCTCTTGAAATGACATTAAGAATAGTTTTTAGCAACTTTTATTGTCAACCTAACTACTCTCGTGATAGATTAACAACAATTCATTGTTATAGATCAAGTTAAACATACAATCTCTCAATCATACATCTAACCTAACATGTGAGGATGGCCAATCCACAAGAATTAAACACAATAACAATGAAAAGCATAATCATTCCAACAAAACCATGAAAATCTACAAGATCAACATGAATTCACAAACAATTCATCAAAACCCTAAAACTAAAGAGTATAGCCACTCATAACTTGAAGCAACATGTTTAAGCAAAATAAACAAAGAAAGAGTGTAAAGAAAGGGAAACTCTACTGAAAAGAGGCTCTTGATTGAGGTAGCACCGTCACGATCTCCTTGGCTCTCATGTCGAAATTCGAATGACACCACGACTATCTCGAACTCTTTTACTCTTCCTTGCAACTAAATCACTCTTTGAACTCTTTTATAAACTCTCACTCAATTCTCTCCTTTTTGTGCCTCTTTAGGTCTGTAAATTGATGGTTGATTTTCTTTTGTCATTAGGGCTGCTGAAAACCCCCAAATTTATAGAGTTGGTCGCGCACAAATTTACCAAAAATAACAAATTTTCATTTAAGAGAAATTGGCGCCACGGCGCAAGGGTTGTGTCCAAAATTGTTGCTCTCAGGTTTTAGCGCCGTCCAAGTGCCCCGACGCTGTGATGTGTTCAGAATGTTGCGCTCGGGTTTTAGTGCCGCGGCAGTGCCATCTCGGCGCCGCAATGCTATGATGCATCCAGAACGTTGCGTTCGGGTTTTAGCGCCGCAGCAGCGCTGTCTAGGCGTCGCGACGCTATCCCAAATTTTTGCCCTTTTGAGTTTTTCAGCTCTTTTTCGCCATATTCTTGCTCGGTTTTGATCTTTTAGTCTTTTCTTCTAATTTTCCTCATTTTAACCTGAAAATCACTAGCAAACAAGTGAGATCTAATATAAACTCCCTTAATTTGAGAGGATAGAAAGCACTTTTCAAGTGATTATCAACACCCCAAACTTAGAGATTTGCTAGTCCCGAGCAAAGAGTAAAATCAAATAATAGAAAGTTTAGATGAAGAGGTGTGCAATTGACTCATGTCTCAGAGAATAGCATTTAGAGCTTAAGTAGAAACATGCAAGCATATCTATATTGTTATAATCATTCAAGGCCAAATCTTGCTATCTCCCATGTGTGTGTACAAGCCTCCTTCAATTTAAAATGCTAGAACTCAAATTAGGACTTAAGAGAGTTTCTTTAGTTTTCCCCTTACTCTAGCTCATGCACCAATCTTCAAGCTTTCATACATTTCAAGTGAGTAATATGTCCACTAAGGTGCCTTTCAATCATATATATTTTCATGGGCCCTAAACTTGCATTCTTTTACCTAGAGGCACTAGCTTTCACACATCCACTGTAGGGACTCGTACCTAGTTAATTCCCAGGCGTCCTTACTGATCATAGCAAGTGTAACAGCCCTAATTTCCGGTAAAAAAAAAAAAAGGGTCATCGTCAAAAATAGCTTTTCGGCGGGCGAAGCGTGAAAGGAGTTGAGAGTCAGCAGAGGCTGTGCCGTTTTCGTTGGGGGAGAGATCCCCGGTTGAATTTTGAACGTAGGGGGGGCGTTTTAGAAGAGGGGAAGGAAGGGGAGGCCGAGGAAAAGGGAGGCAGTCTAGTTTTCTCTGGAAACACCATTCGCCAGCCAAATTCTCACGTCTCTCCGTCTCTCTGTCGCAGCGTCCTAGCCCTCACGGTGTGACCCTAGTCGCAGTTCTCAGCGTTGGGGCATCGGCATAGTTTGTCGCGCCGCAGTGTCTTAGTTGTCGCGCCGCAGTGTCTTAGTCGTCGCGCCGCAGCATTCCGGTCGTCGTCTCGTCGCCTTGCCTCAGGCGCTTGCCGACGCATCAGTCACCTTCGACGCATCATCAACCCTCGACGCATAGTTAGCCGCGACGCATCATCAGTCCGCGTCGCCGCGTCGCCTGCCCTTTCCGCGACGCATCGCAGCCTTCCTAGCACGTTGCCGCATCGTAAGAAAGTCGCTGCCTCGCGGACACACTCAGTATCGCTAGTAACGCTCAGTGTCGCTTCTGTTTCACTCCTGCAGGTAAGGGATTTACTACCGGGTTCTAGTAATGTATACTGCCTAATGGTGTGGTTGGTTATGGAAATGTCATATTGAACCTATGTTTTGAATGTTGTTGCTATAATTGCCCATGCATGCTAAGTAGTTGTATTGTAAGTTAGCTCTTATGCTTATGTGTTGTGACTCAGGAATCTCAGCAATAGATTGACTATGCCATGATACGTCATAGGTTGCCTCATTGTCGTGTCCCGTACCCTCATTGTATTAATCTACGAAGGGTGTCCCTCGGGATCACCACCTATGCTCATGTTACGATTAAAGTTAATGCGTACCCTCGGGGCGCTTCCTATGCTTATGCTTACGCTTATGCTTATGCCGGGTACGCGAGTGCGCACTACAATGAAGGGGTAACAGCTAACCTGTAGTGGGTCTCTTACTGAGTATATCTTACTCACCTTTTTTTTTTTTTGATGTTTTTCTTTCCAGGTAAGGAGTATGGAGGCCCGACGCATGGCCGAGGAAATTCGTGATCATGCCATGGGACCGTTACATTGCTTCCGCACTTGAGTCTAGGGTAGTTGCACTTGCACGCATGAACCTTTTGTTTAACTATGTTGGTTATATCGTTTTGTTCTGAAATTTTGCCTAATGTTGTAAGGGGTACCCCGCCAAAGGATTTTTCTCTTTTTCATGTTGGTTAAATAAACTTTGGTCAGTTTGGCCATTTTATAAGCAAAGTTGCATTTGTTTAAATTCGGATGATGTCATGTTTCCTTTTTCACCATATTTATGTAAATGTTCATGCATCGTTGAGCGACGAGTTAGGTATTAAGGAGTAAGGTTGTTACAGCAAAGGCATCTCTTTTTACCCCTATATATGCATACTCATTACAAGTTTAACATTTAAAAAGATAGAAAAATAAAGCTCATACATTTTGTGTACACTTTTTCTTTTCTCAAAGCATGTATACTCTTTTCTTTTTCCTTAATCTAAGATTACAAGCTATCATGCATTTCTACTCTCTAACCGGTGGGGCCTTCCGGAGTGACGACCAGATACACCCAACTTAATCCTTTTTTCAGTTAAAGATTCTAAATTAAAGTGGCTACGTGCTCAAGAATATGAGAGATTTTAAGAGGGACTTAAATTAATTTAACTCAAGATAGTGCTATTCTATTTCCACAATAAGTCATCTATCATGTAAATTCGAATCTCATCATGGGCAATCAACATCAAGGCACACAACCATAAACAACATTCCCATTAACTTTAAAAGCTCCAAAATTTTCAAAATTTTTCAAAATTTGACATGCATATGATCATTAAAACTTTCACAAACATGCATAACAGGATAAAAAAAAACACACACACACACAAAAGTACGAGAGACACCTCCCACCCCAAACTTAGAATCATGCATTGTCCCCAATACATAAGAGCATCTAACAAAGAAGGAACAAGCCTGTGAGCAAGCGGGAAGCCACCAAACAGGCTTGGTGTAAGAAGTACTTTGTGGGATAAACCAAGTTCCTAAGAGATAAAGCATATGAGTGACTCCAAGATTTATTGAAAATAAAATAAAAAGAAAAGTAAAGAAACCAATAAAATTGGGTTGCCTCCCAATAAGCGCTTGGTTTAACATCTTGTAGCTAGGCAGAACTAATGGATCATGCAATGAAAGCCAAGTTCTCAAATCGGCGTTCTTCATCACCGATGTAGTGCTTCAATCGTTGACCATTCACTTTGAAGGTTGTTCCATCGTTGCTTTGCAATTCCACGGCTCCGTGTGGGGATACCTTGACAATGATAAAGGGTCCCGACCATCGTGTCCTAAGCTTTCCTAGAAACAAGCGTAAACGTGAGTTGAAAAGTAATACTCTTTGTCCAGGAAGGAAGGTCCGTGGGGTGATCTTCTTGTCATGCCATCTCGGGTGCGCTCTTTGTAGAGTTTGGCATTCTCATAAGCTTGAGCACGGAACTCATCCATCTCATTGAGTTCTAAGAAGCGTTTCTCACCGGTCTTCTCAAAATCCATGTTCAGCTTCTTGATGGCCCAATAAGCTCTATGCTCGAGCTCTACGGGTAAGTGACAAGCCTTTCTAAGCACCAACCTGTACGGTGAAGTACCAATTGGAGTTTTGAAAGCTGTGCGGTAGGCCCACAGTGCATCATCGAGCTTAAGGGCCCAATCCTTCCTATTGGTCTTAACTGTCTTTTCCAAAACCTGCTTGATTTCCCTATTAGATAACTCAGCAAGGCCATTAGTTTGAGGATGATAAGCTGTAGCAATTTTATGATTAACATTATATTTTTGCATCATGGATTCAAACAATTTATTGCAAAAGTGAGAACCCTCATCACTAATAATAGCTTTAGGTGTACCAAAACGTGTGAATATGATTTTATGCAAGAATTTTAAAACAGTGCAAGCATCATTGGTCCTAGTGGCTATGGCTTCTACCCACTTAGATACATAATCTATTGCAACTAGAATATATAGGTAGCCATCAGAAGAAATAGGAAAAGGCCCCATAAAGTCAATACCCCAAACGTCAAAGAGCTCCACTTCCAAGATAGGTTTCATTGGAAGCTCATGTTGTCTAGAAATATTGCCAGTACGTTGGCACCTATCACATGATTTAACAAAGGTATAACAGTCTTTGAAAAGGGATGGCCAATAAAATCCTGACTAAAGTACCTTGGCTGCAGTTCTAGTGGGTCCAAAATGACCTCCATAGGGGGAGACATGACATGAATTTAGAATACTTACCACTTCTTCTTGAGGCACACACTTCCTTATCATATTGTCAGCACAAACCTTGTAGAGAAGTGAGTCCTCCCAATGGTAAGACTTAACATTGTGCAGGAATCTCTTCTTTTGTTGAGAGTTTGTGTCAGGTGGCAAATGTCCTCCTACAAGATAGTTAACTATGTCAGCAAACCAAGGCAGACTATCTTTTACCTGATACAGTTGTTCATCAGGGAACATCTCAACAATTGGGGGCCATGATTTAGCATCCTTATTCTCAATTCTAGACAAGTGGTCTGCAACCACATTTTCACATCCTTTCCTGTCTTTGATTTCTAAGTCAAATTCCTGTAATAATAATATCCACCTCATTAGCCTAGGTTTGGAATCTTCTTAACAAACAAATACTTTAAAGCAACATGGTCAGTATGCACCACTATTTTAGAGCCAAGCAAATATGATCTAAATTTATCAAGGGCAAACACTACAGCTAGTAGTTCTTTTTCAGTAGTAGTGTATTTCTATTGAGTATTATCAAGAGTCCTACTAGCATAGTAAATTGCCCTAAACATGTTATCTCTACGTTGGCCTAAAACAGCTCCTAAAGCATAGTTACTAGCATCACACATGATCTCGAAAGATTGACTCCATTCTGGTACAACAATAATATGTGTAGAAATTAGTCTTTCTTTCAAAGTATTAAAAGCTAGTAGACATGCATCATCAAAGATAAACTTAGCTTCCTTTTCAAGCAAATTACTTAAGGGTTTAGCAATTTTAGGAAAATCTTTAATAAATCTCCTGTAAGACCCTGCATGCCCTAGGAAGCTTCTGACTCCTTTTTAATTGTTGGGGGGTAGCAGTTGTTCAATGGCGGCTATTTTAGCCCTATCCACCTCCAATCCCTTTTGAGAGATTTTGTGCCCCAGGACGATGCCTTCCTTCACCATGAAGTGACACTTCTCCCAGTTTAGAACAAGGTTAGCATCTTGACACCTCTGCAAAACACGAGTTAGATTAACAAGACAAGAATCGAATGAAGACCCAAATACAGAAAATCATCCATAAAAACCTCCATTATATCTTCAATGAGCCCCTGAAAAATAGACATCATACAACGTTGGAAAGTGGCAGGGGCATTACATAAACCAAATGGCATTCTCTTAAAGGCAAATGTCCCATAAGGATATGTAAATGTTGTCTTTTCTTGATCCTCATGAGCAATGACAATTTGATTATAACCTGAATATCCATCTAGGAAGCAATAATGAGAATAACCTGCAAGTCTATCAAGCATTTGATCTACAAAAGGAAGGGGAAAATGATCTTTCCTAGTAGCCTTATTTAACTTCCTATAATCAATGCATACACGCCATCCTGTCACAGTTCTAGTAGCTATCATTTCATCTTTTTCATTCATAACCACAGTCATACCACCTTTCTTGGGTACCACTTGAACAGGACTTACCCATGAACTGTCAGATATGGCATATATGATTCCTGCATTCAAAAGCTTGAGCATTTCTTTCTTAACTACCTCCTTCATGGTGGGATTAAGTTTCCTTTGGTGCTCTATCGATGGTTTAAAGGTATATTCCATCAAGATTCTGTGCATACAGACCGATGGACTAATACCTTTAAGGTTCTCAATGGACCAACCAATGGCAAACTTATGATCCCTTAATACTTTCAACAATTTTTCTTCTTCAACAGAATTAAGATCAGAAGATATTATAACAGGTAAAGAAGATAAATCATCTAAGAATGCATATTTTAAGTGAGGAGGTAACACCTTTAATTCAAGCTTAGGTTTCTCAATATCATTCACAACATGCAAGGGAGCCAAATGTACAGGTCTATCCATTTTAGAACATATTGGCAAACTATCTAACCACCTAGCATAAAAGGCTATTTCATCAAAAATTGTATCTTCATTCTCAACATCCATTATGCTTTGTTCTAGATGATCATTAGCCAACATAACCTCTACATGCTTAAAAATAGTATGATCAATTATGTCTATAGCATGGCAAGGACTACTCTCATCATGATGACTCAAGGACTTGTAAATATCAAATACAACATTCTCATCATTTACCCTTAGAGTCAACTTCCCTTGTTGGACATCTATGATAGCCTTTCCAGTTGCTAGGAATGGCCTCCCAAGTATGATAGGAATCTCAAAGTCTTCCTCCATGTCCAGTACTACAAAATATGCAGGGAAGATAAATTTGTCAACTTTAACTAATACATCTTCAACAATACCTTTAGGATAGGCTAACGATCTGTCAGCAAGTTGCAAAGTGATGGTGGTAGGTTGCACCTCTCCAATGTTAAGCTTCCTATAGACAAATAAAGGCATCAAATTAATAGAAGCACCAAGATCACAAAGAGCTCTAGTAACATTTAAAGAACCAATAGTGCAAGGTATAGTAAAACTCCCTGGATCTTTCAACTTTTGTGGTAGCTTCTTTTGCAGCACAGCATTGCATTCCTCAGTCATGCTAACCATCTCATATTGCCCAAACTTTTTTCCTTTTAGACAAGACATCTTTCATGAATTTAGCATAGTTGGGCATTTGCTTTAAAGCCTCAGCAAATGGGATGTTAATGTGAAGCTTTTTGAATAACTCAAGAAATTTAACAAATTGGGAGTCTATTTCTTTCTTTTTAAAACGTTTAGGATATGGCATAGTATTAGGTAAAAAAGGTAAAGGGTTAGATGACTTACTTGAAGATGTTGACTATTTTACCTTTACCTCATTTTCTAAGATTTTTTATTCATCTTCTAAAATTGGCTCTTGGATAGTGTCATCTACCTCTTGCTCATCATCCTCATCAATGATCAAGGGAGTGGATAGTTTTTTCCCACTCCTCAAAGTCATAGCCTTGCACTCCTCTTTTGGATTTATCTCGGGACAACTAGGAAATTTGCCATTTTGCATTGTTTGGAGTGAAGTGGCAATTTGGCTTATTTGTACCTCGATGTTGTGAATGGCCTTACCATGACTTTGTACGGTGCTTTCCAATGCGGTTGTCCTTCCTCTTGATTCTTTTATGAACTCTATCATCAAGTCTTCTAAGTTGGACTTCTTTTCGGTGTGTGATGGACCTACATTGGATAAACCGAGAGGACCTTGCAAAACATTCCTCTTGTTAGCATAAGAAAAGTTTTCATGGTTCCTCAAGTTAGGATGGTAGTGAGTTGGAAGTTGTTGGTGTTGGTGACCTCTATAATGTCCTCTATCAACATAGTTGGTCGTCTCATTATCTCCTTGTTCAAACTCCTTTTGTGGCCATCTCCGATGCCAAAGCGGCAAGAGAGGCTATAGATGGTGGATTTGTTTGAGCTTCGCCTCCTACAATTAATTTAGAAAGAGCATTAGTAAGGGAAGCCATTTGAGCTTTGAGAGAGTTTACCTCATCCACCTCATACAATTCGGCGGCTTTTGGGATGATTGGAGAAGCCCGTTCACATGGCCAATTGTAAGATGTAGTTGCCAAGTCTTCTAGTATGGTGTAGGCTTATTGAGCATTCTTGGAGAAGATTGATCCTCCGACGGTTGTATCTAAGATGGATTTGGTTGAGCGTGACAATCCATTGTAGAAGAGTTGAATTTGCAACTAATCCGGGTAACCATGTTGAGGGCATCTTCTCAAGAGATCCTTATACCTCTCCCAAGCCTCATATAATTGTTCATCCTCAAGTTGGCGGAATGTTCCAATCTCCGTCCTTAGTCTTTGGGATTTGGCCGGTGGAAAATATTTATTCAAGAAAGCTTGAGCTAAGATCTCCATGTTGTAATGCTATTCGGAGGGATGGTTTCCAACCAATCCTTTGCACAGTTCTGTAAATAGAAAGGAAAAAGTCTTAGTTTAATAGCATCATCAGAAACGCCATTCATCTTTACCGTTCCGCATATCTCCAAGAAGGATCGCAAGTGCTTGTGAGGATCTTCATTGGTTCTTCCTCTAAAGGCTAGCTCTCTAGCCATTTGGATCAATCCCGGTTTCAACTCAAAATTGTTGACATTGATGGGCACATTCATTATTCTGGGTTGACTTGCCGGTAGCATGGGTTGGAAGTAGTCCGGAATTGCCTTAGGTATCTCCTCCGCCATCTCCTCAGTTTGATTGAGTAGAGCCCTTAGATTCCGTCTATAAGTCCTATCAATCTCGGGATCAAGAGGGAGGAGGTTAGTATTATCTCGAGGCATAAACCGACAAAATAATAAAAAAAATATATAAAAATAAAATAAAATAAAATAAAAAAGGAAAAAATATAAAATACAATAAAATAAAATAAAAATAAATAAATAAATAAACAACCAAATAATATACACCTCAAATTAAGATCTATCAATTCTAATGAATATTAAATAACAAAAACTGTTCTTTGGATCCCCGGCAACGGCGCCAAAAACTTGATGCGCACATTTAATGTTAACTGCAAGTGTACGGGTCAAGTTATAATATAAGACGGTTAAGTCCGAATATCGTTCCACTGGAGATCCAATTGTGAATGTTTAAGTTACTTAGCTATTCTAGAGTTGAATCAATTTTATTTGAGGATTGGAATTGAAGTTGTGATTTATGGAAAATATAAACCAAATAAGGAAAGTATTAAAGTGAGAAACACAAGAGTCAAAGAGAGTTCTAGGGTAATGAATCTTTGTTTATTTCATCATGTAATATTATAGATTTCATGGATTTTATTTTCATTCATATGCCTAAGTTTAGAAACTTAATTCCAAATTATTTTCTCTAAAAAACAACCCCTTCTCATGCAACTCGATTGATTACTAATCTCTTGAAACCAATACAAAATTACATGGCATTAAGAATAGTCTTTAGCAACTTTTATTGTCAACCTAACTACTCTCGTGATAGATTAACAACAATTCATTGTTATAGATCAAGTTAAACATACAATCTCTCAATCATACATCTAACCTAACATGTGAGGATGGCTAATCCACAAGAATTAAACACAATAACAATGAAAAGCATAATCATTCCAACAAAACCATGGAAGTCTACAAGATCAACATGAATTCATAAACAATTCATCAAAACCCTAAAACTAAAGAGTTTAGCCACTCATAGCTTGAAGCAACATGTTTAAGCAAAATAAACAAAGAAAGAGTGTAAAGAAAAGGGAAACTCTACTGAAAAGAGGCTTTTTGATTGAGGTAACACCGTCACGATCTCCTTGGCTCTCACGTCGAAATTCGAATGGCACCACGACTATCTCGAACTCTTTTACTCTTCCTTGCAACTAAATCACTCTTTCAACTCTTTTATGAACTCTCACTCAATTCTCTCCTTCTTGTGCCTCTTTAGGTCTGTAAATTGATGGTTGATTTTCTTTTGTCATTAGGGCTGCTGAAAACCCCCAAATTTATAGAGTTAGCCGCGCAAAAATTTACCAAAATAACAAACTTTTATTTAAGGCAAACTGGCGCCGCGGCGCTAGGGTTGTGTCCAAAATTGTTGTGATGTGTTCAGAATGTTGCGCTCGGATTTTAGCGCCGCGGTAGCGCCATTTCGACGCCACAATGCTATGATGCGTCCAAAACGTTGCGTTCGGGTTTTAGTGCCGCGGCGCTATCCCAAATTTTTGCCCTTTTGAGTTTTTTAGCTCCTTTTCGCCGTATTCTTGCTCGATTTTGATCTTTTAGTCTTTTCTTCTAATTTTCCTCATTTTAACCTGAAAATCACTAGCAAAAAAGTGAGATCTAATATAAACTCCCTTAATTTGAGAGGATAGAAAGCACTTGCTCGATTTTGATCTTTTAGTCTTTTCTTCTAATTTTCCTCATTTTAACCTGAAAATCACTAGCAAAAAAGTGAGATCTAATATAAACTCCCTTAATTATAGAGGATAGAAAGCACTTTTCAAGTGCTTATCAGTTAGACACCGTTCGATTGTTGTCCTGCTACTAGAGACGGTCGCCTATGCAAGTGGAGCCTTCACTGCCACTTTACTCGTGGATTGTTTGATACTAGTCTCTGTTATTCTTCCTTCACCACCCATTGCTACTATCGGAAGTTGCAGAACGTCGTTAGAGGATCGTGCCGAAGTTAGAAACCGTCCAGTTGCTGTCTTGCTGTTAGAGACGGTCGCCTGTGCAAGTGGAGCCTTCACTGCCACTTTACTCATGGATTGTTTGCTGCTAGTCTCTGTTATTTTGCCTTCATCGTCCACTATTGCTATCGGAAGCCACGGAACATCGTTAGAGGATTGTGCCGAAGTTAGACACCATCTGGTTGCTATCCTGCTGTCGGGTAATTGATTATGCCGACGCTTCGTCGATCAATGTCTACTTGGGTTGTCGGTGAGAAGGACACAAACGATATTTGAGAGAGTGAAAGAGAAAAGAAAAAAAGTTGAGATGAAGAGCGCGGGATAGCGTGAGAGGGAGAGTTGCGATGGAGAGAGTGAGAGAGTGTGAGAGCGAGAATTGAGATGGAGAGAGTGAGAGAGCGTGAGAGCAAGAGTTGAGATGAAGAGGGGGTGAGAAAGCGTGAGAGTGAAGTGAGAGTTGAGATGAAGGGGGCGAGATAGCGTGAGAGCGAGAGTTGAGATGGAGTAAGAGAGCGTGAGAGCGAGAGTAGCGAGAGCACGGGAGCAAAGTTGAGATGAAGGGGAAGCAGTGGTTGTGAGAGGAAACACCCTAGTTTTTTTTTAATTATATTTTTTTAAACTCGTTTTTTATTACTTTTGTATTATTATTATCATTATTTTACTCTAATCGCCTACCCTTGTTGTTTGCAGGTTATCTTGTATCCTAGTTGGAGCTTTTTTCGGCTTACAAACTTTCATATTGTTTTGCCCAAAGGTTGATTTAATGCCTCCACTGTGGACTTGGTGCGTGAAGATTAAATTATTGATTCATCGCCACTCTGTTGCCTTGAAGATTTGAATTATTGATTCACTGTCTCCCTACATGTAGGGATGACCACAGAGCTCTGAACTATTGAGTTAAGGATGAGCCCAGGAAGATCTTAGCGATTGTGGCTCGCCATCACCCTATAGGTAGGAATGACTCTCAGACTTTGAACTATTGAATTAGGGATGACCCCGGGAAGATCTTAGCGATTGTGGATCTTGGCGACTGTGGCTTGCCGTCTCCCTACAGGTAGGGATGACCTTGGGATCTTAACTATTGAGTTAGGGATGACCCCGAGAAGATCTTAACAACTGTGGATCTTAGCGACTGTGGCTCACCGTTTCCCTACAGGTAGGGATAACCTTGGAGATCTGAACTATTGAGTTAGCAATGACCCCAAGAAAATCTTAGCAATTGTGGATCTTGGCAACTGTGGCTCGTCGTCTCCCTACAAGTAGGGATGACTCCACGAAGATCTTAGCGACTGTGGCTTGCCGTCTCCCTACAGGTAGGGATGACCTTGGGAATCTGAACTATTGAGTTAGGGATGACATTGGGAAGATCTTAGCGATTGTGGCTCGCCGTCTCCCTACAAGTAAGGATAACCCTGAGGATCCAAACGACCCTAGTGTTGGCCTTAGGGTTGGGCAGCCGCCTAAGGGTGGTGGTGTCATAATGTCAACACCCATTGAGGACAAATGTTTCCTTTATTGTTCTTCACTTGCTTGCTTAGAATATGTTCAAGCCTTTTGAAGTTCACCATTTTTTTAAAGATCTTTCATGTCCCCATTTCTTTTAGATTAAGCAATCAAAACTTATCTCTTTATGGTGACATTTTCTTGCAGGATAATGGTTTACTTTATGGAGCATGTCTCGTTTAGAAAAACGCAACTTGTGAGCCTTGTGGAGAGGCATTAACCTATAAAGAATGGACTTAGCTTTCTTGTAGAGGTGTTGCTAACTAGTCTTTTTGTAGATGTTTGGCAAGACTTAGATGACGATATGACCTTTCCTGAACTATCCATTGAGGTACCCTTTCATCAAGGGGAAAAGGTGTGGATATTACAATCTTCGATTCATAACAAAGCCACTACTCCAGATCGGTTGTTAACTCTCGAACGACGTATGCTCGAAGGTGAGACCCATTGGAATGCCATCGTGAAAGTCCCTGGTGAATTCACTTTTACCGACTGCTATTGGGAATGGCCAGAGTTTGTAGTTAGTTGAAATGAACAGTTTCTTCACAACGTCCGTTTATTTAACACGTGATGGCTTCTTCATATACATACGACCGTAATAGTGATGTGGTTCGAGCATTTTGTGAAGCTTGGTGTCTGCCCAATAACACTCTCCATATTATGGCGGGCGAAATATCTATTTCTTTTATGGGACCTATGGTCACTTGGGGGTCTTTCGATCAGGGGGAGTTTGTATGAGGAGGTCATTCCTTGCTATAAAGAATTAACCAGTTCGCGAGACAAGAGAAAATATCTCCCGGAGACTTGTGAACATCTTTTTTCAGCATATCATTCGATAGTTTGCTCCTAGAAGAAAGATCGTGCGTCGTCCTCTAAAAGTGACTCCCAAGTAAACTATTAGCTCTTGGATAAACCCCCTACATGAAAACAAAATAAATCTTCCCACTCTCGGTCTACTCATAACCCAGATGGTGTAAAAATCAAGTATCGAGCATGGTTGAGTAGAGAAAATATGCGTTTCAAGAAACTTGGGATAAAAGACACTTTGAAGGACAAGACATATTTGACTGCTTTTTTGTCTTGTTGGTTGTGTCTTTTCGTGTTCCCCCAAAAGGGAGCTTACCTTCGTCCCGGAAGTTTCAAGGTTGCTCGAATGATAACTGATGGGAAGTCCTACAGCCTTGCCATTCCAGTCCTAGCCAATATATATCATGGTCTAGGGCTGATTACCGAAGCTTCCAAACTAATTGGTCGCATGGACTTTCACTTTCCTATGCATCATGTCCATGGTTGGCTGGCCCATTGCTTTAACACACATTATCCCATTCTTGTGGATGTTCGGGGTCCAAAGATGGCCGATTTTTCTGGCGAAGGTGGCTCGATTTATTTCGAGGAATACAAAGCACGGGAGTTGATCCATGGAGGTGCAAATATTCAATGGCATGTAAATATTCAAAACCAAAATAGGCCTAAACGGCTGATTGATGACAACGACCTAACATTTCAACAGTCTTGCCAATTTTCCAGCATGCGATCCGGTTATATATCGTCCTGGTGTGGAGATGCCTTGATACTGGAATCATAGTCCTTATCGGTTTGGGCGGCAGTTTGGATTTTATCCAGACACCCCTCATGATATAGGGGGGATGCCCCCTGTCGTTACTCTCAATAATATATTATATTACTTTAGGGTCTACACCAGATGTAACACATCATCTCAAGTGTTCTTGCCAGCTCGTACGTTGGAGCCACGCAACCATGTTACATCGCAGTACAGAAACTGGTGGTTGTCAAAACATGGGAGTTATTTTGAGGATAACATACATCGCTTAGTAAGTAACGCTATTCCTCCCCCATCGCAAACTCAGCTACCCAAGAACAAAGGGGCTAACCAAGGTGGCAAAAAACTTTGTCTTATTGAAGAAGTGACTCGTACCCCTCAGGACGATGATGCAACTCATGAGGAAGGGAGTTAGAGTAGCACCAGTGAACATCATTGGAATAGACCCACAAAGAAGGTGAAAGCGTCTTGTGATAATTTTTTTAAAGGGGTTCAAACTGCTTTAGGACTCCCTAGTGCTACTATACCGTTGGTATGTATGCTCTCTCCTCAAGTTTCTTTGTTCCTTTCTTTACCAGATAATTTATGTTTTCCTTTTTTTTTTTTTTTTTTTTTTGGCAGTCTCCATTAAGCTTTCACCTTCATGAGCTTGTAGGGCAAAATAGTGAAGAATCTTTAATGGGACCTTATAATTTGGATTCATCTATGGAGAAGGTCGGTACTTTTAAAATGCCTCTAGCTGAAACAATTAGACAACCCCCACGGCCTCGTGTTATTTTTTAAGACATTCGACGTGGCAAGGAGAAAGTAGGTATCGAGAGCATTGAAGTTTTAACCCCTCTGCCTGAAGAAGTCGGCTGTTCTAAAACCCCTTTTATAGAGAAAACCATGCCCCCTTCTGGTTCGCTCAAGATTTCGAAACCGACTCAACGCATCTGCAAAGAACCGAATGTTGGGAACCCTGAGGCTTCTTTATATTGTGGCGATGTGGTGGTTTCGAATTTCTATTGACAGGCAGCGCTATCCATGTGAGAAAGTATTCAGGATAAGATTGTACGTATTTTCGATGATAAGGTCCCATTCCTCAAATCGGAAATAACGAAATTATTCTCTGGTATTTCAAAGATTCACGTAAAGAATTTGGCTCAACTTCATGAGTTTGTGAGTAATTATCTTAAGACGGTGGAAAATTTCAATGTGATACAGTCCTCATACTCCGCGCAACTATCTTCAAGCAACAAAGACCATCAATTGGGAGAGAAAACATCTCGCATGTAAGAAGCCCTAACTTTGATCAGCCAACTACGAGAAGAAGATAAAGCCATTCAAGAGCGAGCTACGCAATTATCCTTGGAAAAGAAAAAATTAGAAGCCAAACTTCAGACTGTCAACGCTGAATCTGAGAGACTTTTGAGTTTATCTGGCGAGAAAGAGGAGGCCATAGATGGAAAGGAACTTGAAGTTGCCAGGATGCAAGAAGAGATCAATACTCTTGAGACCACCCCTACTATAACTAACGAAGGTGTTGAAGCTTTTGCTACAGTTCAGGAGAACACGGAGACTGCCGGGAAGAGCTAAAAAACTTCAAGTGGAGGCTTTGACTCTACCAAATACTTTTTTTTTTTTTTTTTTTAGTTCATTATTGTTATTCTTCATATGTAACCACAAAGATTCTAATTCAATGAATTTTTTTTTTCTTTTTTTGATGTGACTGCACTTAAATTTTATTTTTTAAGCTGCCTACGTACCCTTTTATGATAAGGGGATCAAGTTATAACGTAGTTCTATACAAATATGCATTTATTTTTATATGTGGTCATTCACCTTTTAAGCTCATGCAAGCTAGAAGCAACATGCATTTTATACTCAACATGCATTTTTTTCTCTACATATGACTTTAAGCATGAAATCTTTTAAGGAATTTTCCATTGATTGGGCCAATTTTTAATCCATCTTGATCGATGATCTCGTACGCTCTATTTGTGTAGACTTCTTTAACAACGTAAGGTTCATCCCATTTGGGTGTGAACTTATTCCTTGTATGTCTCGTTGTGATGATAGGTCTTCTTACAACAAGTACTAGGTCACCAACCTGAAATGATCGAGGTTTCACATGCTTGTCAAAAGCTTTAGACATTCGTGCTTGATAACACTTCAATGCCTGTTGAGCCTCCAGTCTCTTTTCATCAAGTGCTTCTAACACTTGGAGACGTAATTTGGCATTATCTTCAATAGTCAGCCCTTTTTGAATTGGCATCCTTAACGATGAGATTTTCCTCTCCAATGGAAGAACAACTTCTACTCTATAAACCAGAGAATATGGTGTAACTCCCGTGGGAGTGCAATGAGTAGTTTGGTAAGCCCATAGGATCTCCCCGATCTTTTCTTGCCAATCTCTTTTCGTCTTAGAGACCACCTTCTTTAGCAGATTACATAAAGTTTTGTTGAATGCTTCTGCCAGTCCGTTTGCTGTAGCATTGTACATAGAAGACTTGTACTATTTAAAATTAAACTTTTCGCACAACTTGTCCATCAGACTGTTGGTAAACTGTCTTCCATTATATGTCACAATACGGTGAGGAATCCCGTATTGATAAATGATATGCGTGCGGATGAAACTTACAATGTTCTATTTTTTGGCTTCTCTCAAAGGTACAGCTTCAGCCTATCTTGAAAAGTAATTCTTTCCTGCGAGAATATAAGAGTGTCCTCCCGACGACTTAGGTGTTATAGGTTCGACCAGATTGAGTCCCCAAGCCTTCAAACGACCATGAAGCCACTATCGGATGAAGAGACTTTGGTGGTTGATGTATAAAATTTGCATGAAACTGACAAGCTTTACATCGCTTTGCGTACTACATGGTCATGAACCATTGTGGCCAGTAAGAACCCATTCTTTTTAATTGATGTTGGAGCTTTAGCTCAGACTAATGAGCACCATAGACCCCTGAATGTGCTTCTTCTAAGGCTCTTGCGAATTCTTCTTTTCCTAAGCATCGAAGGAAAAGACTTTCATATGAACGTCGATAAAGTGTATCATTGTAGTAGATAAATCGAGTAGCTCTTCTTCATATCTCAACTCTATGTCGAAGGTCTGTGGGAAGCTTTCCGTGTTACAGATAATTTATAATGCATTGTTGCCAGTCTTCCTCTTTAATTGCATAAACGGATATGGTATCAGTTTCTTCATATTGCTCTTCAATTGGCGAAATGATCCAATTTTGACAAAAAGATGTTTATAGGTATGTCATTTGAAATTGTTAGGGCAATAGCAAGATTTGCAAGTGCTTCTACTTTCTTATTCTCTGATCTCAGTATATGTTCAAGTATTATGCCCTCAAACTTATCCATCAGCTTTTTAGCAAAAATGAAGTAAAGCTTTAAATCCTCATGTTTCACATCATACTAACGTGAGAGCTGATTTATAATTAGCTTTGAGTCACTATATACTTCCATGTATATTATCCCGATCTCCAGAGCCATTTGTAGGCCAATGATAAGTGCTTGGTACTTAGCAACGTTATTTGAACATAACTCACTGAGTGTGAAGCTATACTGTAATATGTGCCTTTCTGGAGATATGAAGACAATGTCGACACTTGCTCCACTTCTTCGTGTTGCTTATCAAAGTACATGGTTCAAGGCTCCATGCTTTCAACGTAAAATACTTCTTCATCGGGCAAGTCTTCACATAGTTTTTAGTCTGACAGGATCAGATGATTAGCCAAGAAATCTGCTAATGCTTGACCCTTCACTGCCTTTTGAGGTATATACACAATATCATATTGCTAAAGTATAATCGCTCACTTAGCAAGGCGTCCTGAGATGACTGGCCTAGATAGGATATACTTAATTGGGTCAGCTTCCGCTACTAAGTGTACAGTGAAGGCTTTCATGTAGTGTCTCAACTTGTCTATCGCGAAGAACAAAGCAAGACACATTTTCTCAATTGGAGAATAATTTAGTTCGGCTCCAGTCAAAGTTCTACTTAGATAGTAGAGCGCACATTCCTTACCCCTCTCCTTTTCTTGTGCAAGTAGTGATCTTTCTTGTGCAGCTATGTATAATATCAATGGTTTTTCAAAGGTCGGTGCGCTCAAAACCTACTTCTTTATGCTGTCAAATGCATTTTGGCATGTTTGGTCCCATTCAAAGATTGTATCTTTTCTCATCAATCTTTGAAAGGGTTAACATCGACCTGCAAGATTAGATATAAACCTTCTGATGTAGGCCAAGTGACCCTAAAGACTTCTTAACTTATGCAAATTTTTGGGACTTGGCATTTTCTAGATCGCATCGATTTTAGATTGATCAATTTCTATCCCGTAGTGTCTCACAACAAACCCAAGAAACTTTCCTGAAGTCACACCGAATGCGCATTTAAGAGGGTTCATCCTTAATTGATACTTCCTAAGTCGATCAAAGACAAGTTTCAAATCTTTTAAATGACCATGTCGTTTTCTGGACTTCACCACAAGATCGTCGACATAATATTCGATATGTTTATGTATCATATCATCGAAGATCCTTTGCATAGCCCGCTGATATGTAGCACTTGCATTCTTTAATCTGAAAGGCATCACCTTGTAACAATATATACCTTTTGAAGTTTGAAATGTTATTTTCTCCTCATCCTCTAAATCTATTCGAATTTGATTGTACCCTGATGATCCGTCCATGAATGATAAGGCGTCATGCCTCATAGTGGCATCCACCATGATTTCTGTGATGGGTAAGGGAAAGTCATCTTTTGGCAGACACTATTCAGGTCACGAAAATCAACACAAACACGTAGCTGACTATTCTTTTTCCTTACAAGGACAATGTTGGCTATCCATGTTGGATATTTGACTTCACGAATAAACCCAGCCTCAATTAGTTTGTTAACTTCTTCCTCAATTTGAGGAATGAGTTTTGGCCGAAAGTGTCATTGAGTTTGCTTGATTGGTCCATATCCTGGTTTAATTGCTAGGCGATGGACAACCACTTTTGGATCAAGCTCGGGCATTTCTCTATATGACCAAGCAAAGACATCTTTATATTCCATGAGTAAGTTCACATATTCCCTTTCTTCGTCATCAACAAGTTGTGCACTTATGAAGGTTGGACGAGGCTCCTCTATTGTGCCAAGGTTGACTTCTTTTAGCTCATCAACCGTTGAGACCACCATCTTCAAGTGATGATAAAGCTTCTTCCGCATCCTCTTCTAGCACCTTAAGCTCCAATGCTTCTTCTATTCTAACATGGCAACAACTTGCCGCCTCTTCTTCATCGTCTAGGTCATTCTCTTTAGGTCAAGTGTCACACCCCCTCCCGGATTACCTACCTATCCTGAAAGGGAATGTGAAGACAATAAACATCACCCTTCTTGTGACGCATATTGTCTCATCTTACATAACTTTCTGTGCACACATTTTATACATATACATTCATAGAACTCAGTCATACTACACATGATCATAGTACAACAATCCTTCCTGTACAGAGTACACTTTTATCACATAACATAATTAAATTTCCATAGATCCACCATACATTTGTAAAAAACCACATTACGATCCCCACTCTTTACACAGCTAGATCTACATGCCACCTACATAAGGTTATATACAACGTACAACTCTCAGACGTGACTGAATTTCGAGAACTCGAGACTTAGGCAGGGTGAGTTGAAGTAGGCTAAGCACCGGGAACATCCTTGCTATCTGGGGGGGGGGGGAAAGAAAACATTGAAAACATAAGCTAACAGCCCAGTGAGTGACTGATCTTTGTAAAAAGAACATTTATGGAAAACAGGCATGTTACATATAAACAGATAAACAAGAATTTAACATTTTATTAAGCTAAAGCATACTTTCCACAAATCTATCAATCTCATAAATCCAATTTCAAATCATATATACAAAAGTAGTGAAACAGTATACAGTTTGGTTTTTCAAACTTTTCCCTTAGTTGAGGCGGAGCAATGTTTAACACTCTCAACGTCGAAAACAACCTTAGTTGGGGGTGGAGCAAGGCTCAACACACCCAACGTCGAAAATCATCCCTGGCTCAATGCGGAGCAAACTCGATGCACCAGCCAAATCAACCTCTATGTGCACATAGGAATATGACGGGTTGCCCAAGTATCTTCTCCATGTCCTTCAGTACTGGGTCCCGAGGAAACTCACGTGCCTTCTCGTGTCCTTGAGCACTGAGCCTCCTCTAAAACATTTTAGCAATCCGTTCACATAAAAATTCATATGAAAACTCTTTCATAGAAAATTATATAGATCTTTATTCAATAACATTTCATAAAAGAAAATGCTTTCTATCAACTATAGAAAACATACAACATGCTTTGTGACTAATACAATCAAACACTATGCATTTTAAACAGTTCATCGAAAAACCATATTTAATAAAAACATTTTTAATAAAAATGGAATTGAGGAATAAATGAATCACTCACAACTCTTCCTAGGCCTTGCGTGGGTTATACGCCTTCCCTATCTCTTCCTGGCTTGAAATAGACATTTTACCTTGCGTTACATTGTCTTTCACTTGATCATTAAATATGCATAAATTCTAATTGCTACTTATCATTAAATCTCCCCCTTTTTCCGAAACAAACATCATAAGCGATATTCCTAGCAATATTACCCAACAGAACCTGTTACTAGCGATGCTAGGTTGAGCGACACCAGCGTTACCTTACCTTAGTAGCGACACCCAACGATATCTAGCGAGTTTTATGAGACGGAAGACTCCTTTGCGTCTCAGCGATACTCGTCTCGCTATCAGTACTTAAACAGCGCAATGATACTTGGTTCTTAGCGACACCCTGCAACTGTGGTTTCTTCCTTTCCTCTTGTTCTTATTTCTATCTGTTAAAAGTCATAAGTTCAGACGGATTTAGAACTTCTTCCCTTCTACAAACTTATAGAGAATTGAGTTTCACAGCTTACCTCAAAATTTCAAATCTTAACTCTTCTTCGTTCTCTAGTTATTCCAAAATCACTTCATGCTGCTCCAGATTGCTTAATAATCCCGTAAGCGCTGCTTTTACCTAAAGATTCACATGATTAACTTCAATTTCAGCTTTACCATCCTTCATAAGACTTGTTAGGAATTATGTTAACTTACTGACCTCCAAATTTCAGCTCTAAACTCGGCTTCCTCTATTCGTTCTACTCCAAATATCAACCAGTGTTCAGTCTGTGCGACTAAAATCAATCTTCTGTTCCAGCTCTGTTTTCAACACCAAAACGAGTAGGATTTCGCCCAAAATCTACAAGAACACCTTCCTCTACCTTCTCTTGTTGTTTGTCTAAAAAATAGAACCGACTTAAGCTCTCGAAAATGTCTTAAAATGATTAAACATTTAATTAATTCAACTATATATACTACCGACTTAACCTTCACAAACACCAAGATTTATGTTACCGACTTACCCCTCACCCGCAGGCTGGCGCGGGATTCTCACTTCGACGCGAGGCGCTCATGTTAAAATTCTCCTCCAACGCCTTCAGCAACTAATCACGCCTAACGTATGGCGTCGTCCTCAACACCTCCTACTTTTGACGCATACAACTCAGTCATACACCACTATCTTCGTCGCGTCAAGACCGCTCTGTCTTCGATGCGGAGCAACTTCAGCGCATGTCTGACTTCAACGCAGCGACTTCAGCGCATGGCTGTCCTCAACGCAGAGTGACTTCAACGCATAGCTATCCTCAACGCAGAGTGACTTCAGCGCATGGTTCAAACACATTTCTTCCCCCGCCAATGATCACTTATCCTTCGACGCGGGCAGCTACTTCAGCTCACAACCCTTCGTGAGTCAATCAACAACGCATGGTCTTGGCCAACACTTAGCCAAAATTTTACTTTCCAAAAATTTTGCTCTCATTCTCGGCTACTTTTCCTCTTGCAACGCATAGTCACAATCTCATTGCCTCTCCCCAACACTTGGTATCACAAGTCAGTGCTTACATCGAGTGATGGTGACGTCGTGTCGCTTTACTTTTAATGAACCCTCTGTATTTACCAAAACAAGAATTTTTTTTTCATTCTTGATGGAACAACACTGCGAATTTTTTCCTCATTTTCACCTCGCATGCTTTTGATAAGCACTTGAAAAGTGCTTATTATTCTCTCAACACTTGTTTGCTAGTGATTTTCAGGTTAAAATGAGGAAAATTAGAAGAAACGACTAAAAGATCAAAACCGAGCAAGAATATGGTGAAAAAGAGCTGAAAAACGCATCCTTGTTGAAACGCATGATGCGCCGCGGCGCTAAGGCAGCACTGCCGCGGCGCTGAAGCAGAAACGCATCAGCATGGACGCAGAGTAGCGACGCGGCGCTGGGAAGGCGCTACCTCGACGCATCGTTGATGAACGCAAGACAGCGTCGCGGCGCTAAAACCCGAGAGCAACTTATTTTTGGCCGCAACCCTAGCGCCGCGGCGCCAGCGTTAATTAAAACGAAAAGTTTGTATTTTAGGTCAAATTTTGGGCGGCCAAACTCTATAAATTTAGGGGTTTTCAGCAGCCAAAAGGAGGAGGAGATATATCAAGAAGATCAAGAAAGTTGCAGAACAAAAGAAAGATCCAAAAAGGTGAGAATTAAGCTAGAGTTCCAAGAGTGAGTTAGCTGCAAGGAAGAGGAAAAGAGTTCGAGATAGTTTTGGTGCCCTTCGAAGTCCGACGCGAGAGCCAAGGAGTTCGTGACGGTGCTGCCTCAATCAAGAACCTCTTTTCAGTAGAGTTTCCCTATTCTTTACACTCTTTCTTTGATTAGTTTTGCTCAATATGTTACTTCACGCTTTGAGTTGCTAAACTCTTTAGTTTTAGGGTTTTTGATGAATTGTTTGTGAATTCATGATAACTTTGTAGACTCATGGTTTTGTTCAAATAAATATGTTTTTCATTGTTATTGTGTTTAATTCTTGAAGATTGGCCACCTTCACATGTTAGGTTAGATGTATGATCGAGAGATTATATGTTTAATTTGATCTATAACAATGAATCGTTGTTAATCTATCACGAGAGTAGTTAGGTTGACAATGAAAGTTGCTAAAGACTAGTTTTAATGCCATGTAATTTTGTATTGGTTTTAAGAGATTAACTATCAATCAAGTTGCATGAGAAAGAGTTGTCTTTGAGAGAAGATAACTTGGAATTAAGTTTCTAGACTTAGGCATAAGAATTAAATCCATGAAATCTATAATATTTTGCATGATGAAACAAACAAGGATTCGAAACCCTAGAACTCTCTTTGACTCTTGCAATTCTCCCTTTGATACTTTCTTGGCTTGATTTTTCTTGTTCCCCAAAATTGAAATATTGAATTTCAATCCTCAAATAAAATTGATTCAACTATAGAATAGCTAAATAACTTAAACCTTCCCAATTGGATCTCTAGTGGAAACGATACTCGGACTTAACCGTTTTATATTATAACTTGACCCGTACACTTGCGGTTAACACACAAAAGTGGCACATCAGCTTTGCCTGAGACCAATGTGGGAGATCACTTTTGATTTCTTGTTGTGGTCACGCTTAATCTCTCGAAAGCAGATGCTCCTGTGGTAGTAATTGGACACAAATTATTTATCTTCTTTGAGGTTATACTTAGCCTCTGAAACGCTGAAAGTCGAGTATAGCCAGAAGTTGAAGGTTGATTCTTATCTTCACCCTCAAGCATACTTAGCCTTTGAAAAATTGATGGACGTGCCATTGAAGAAGTAATGTGACTGAAGGCAAACGTTCTCTGACCTTGTTGTTGGATTTCTATTTTCAATTTAAATTGAGTTTCATAGCTTGTTGCATAAAAATAGATATTATAATTTTTGTACAAAGATGCGTCGAGAATCACTCAAGTATGATCATGATTAAGCAAGTTTTCCTATAAAAGCCTAAGTATAAGCTCTAATAGGTTTCTTGGTGAGTCTAGGGTCGAACACAGGGATTTGTAATAACTAGGCGTTAAGAATAGATGCATGACTATGCGGTGAACTATACATGTAATATGTGCATGAGTTGTATGTATCTAAAACTATACATAAAGAATGAATAAAATTTCCTACAACTAACAATGAGGTGGACGCGGCGATGGTTAGTCAAATGTTATTTAGTGTCAGATAGCATGCGTTGAGAATGAATGGAACCATGCGATAAAAGTAGAGTTAACGCAGGAGCTAGTTGTTACTTAAGCATATCTAAGTATATTTACATACCTACAAACTGAGTTTGTGAATCCATCTCTCGATGTTTCGACGCCACATTAATCTTATCTCTAAGACGCATGGTAAGTTTGCGTTAGCAAAAGATGAACTACATCTCTGAACCTCATTTAGTCTTGATAAATGCTAAAGATTAACCATCCACTCTCTCAAGCTAGATAGTCGTGCTTACTACATTTTTTTGTCAGACAAAGCAATGTAAGCTAATGGTATGCATTAATCAAGATGTAACATACTTAATATTGCTTAAGAAAAACTAACTCTAACATCTAACTCATTTAGCATTCAAACAACATGGTGTAAGGTATTTAATATGGAAATAGATGGAAGGTAATCGTCAATCAAACTCATATTAAGAAAATAAACCATTCTCTCGAATGTCATTAACGAAACATAAGTAAGAAAGAGGGAAATTGAGATAAAACAGAAATGGAAGACATCAAGCTGCCACTGGCAACGTCTTGCTTCATGGAGGCTTGAGATGGTTGCTATCTGATACATAAATTTCATAGGGTGAAGGTTTTCACTCACTGGGAGACGACTCTGAAAATTCTCAGAATCTTTCTCTCTAAAGAGCTCGAAATGGAGGCTGGTTATGGTGAGGGAGAATTTGTGCAGAGCTTTCACCTCTTGAACTCATTTCTCTCCTCCCTTTGAATGGAGAAGCTTTGAGCTATTTATAGGCGTCGAAAAGTTGAAACTCATGATGACCTGACACCTTTACATTAAATTCATTGCCCTGCTGCGCAGACTTTTCACATCGTCAGCCCATTTGTTCTACCATGATCTGATAACGTGTTATCCTTTTGCATAGTGTGACATGACAACTTTTGCCCAGGCGTCTGTATCTACTTTTTCTCAACGCATAGTCTCGACGCATGGGTTTCCACTTGTTCTCGCAGTAGTTTCGTCTCTAGTACTTGTGCTTCTTTTCTTCTTAATCCTGCGTTAAGAATAGAAAAGCTCATAATATTTCAGGTATTTTCTTTTGTAAATAATGCCAACTCATGGTAATACGTTTTACATAATTCAACTACCAAAATCATGCATTTAGCTCTAAAGTTACTCTAATTAATTCAAATAGTGACTATAATGACTTGTATTTCTACAAGTTATCAGACCTTCACTTCTCTTGTCTTCTTTAGAATCATTGCTCTTTTCCACGGTAATGTGACATGTATTTGCAACTTTTGTTTTCCCTTTCTTAGTTATACGAATCGACTTAGAGGGCTTATATCCGAGTCCGGCCCTTGAATAGGGGATAGTATATCCTTCTTTCTGAAGCTTCCTTTGAGTAGGAGAAAGTTCAGGCCTTTCATCAAATATCTTTATGCTTTTAAACTCAGTATGAGTTGCGAAGTCATAACCTGCCTTTTCCAGTAGCTTATATGCCTTTGGATCGAAACCGTCTTTTGTTCATTTTTCTAGAAGCGTCGTTTTCACCTCCTCTTTCTAGTCTTTTTAACTTCACGCTTGTCCATCTTTGTAAGCGGTGTGGTGAAACTTTCTTTCAGAACTTCAATGTCTTCAATCATTAGATTTTTGGAGCATTCTGCAAATGGTGATTCTCCTTTCTTGCATCGAGAAACAGGGACATAGCGTAAGCGTAAGACAGGAGATTTTGAGTCTTTTTCTTGTGTGCTTACCATATTTTCGTTCTTTGACATCTCAAGCTTGATTTGGGTGATTGATTCATCGTTTCCCCGACTGTTGAAAGCATCCACTTTACTCAACTTCTTCGTAGTAATCATTTATCGCTTGGGCTTATAGGATCCTTTGGCCATTGGAAGCTTGATATTATCATTTTTCATGTAAAACTTTGCATCAGCAAAATGAGATTCAGCCTCTAAGAATGGCTTAGTGTTGGCGTCAACTTTCCTGATGCCCTACTGATAGAACTTAAAACGTCGGTGGAGCGTGGACGTTACTACTCCGTTTTCATGAATCTAGGGACGTCCTAACAATAGTCTGTAAGTGGTTCTTGAATCGATCACATGAAATAGGGTGTTGCTTTCAAATCCCCTATGATGAGCTCCAGGCGAATCATGCCTATCGCTCATTGTCCTCTTTGATTAAAGCCTTGAATTACCAGCTTACTAGTTCATAATTCATCCATCGAAATGTCTAGCTAGTTCATAGTCGACTTTGGCATTACGTGGACAGCTAAACCATCATCAATGAGTATCCGGCTAAGTTTTTGCTCTCAAACATATCCAGACACAAATAAGGGTTTATTGTGAAATTCTGATCAAAGTAACAAATCTTCATCAGTGAATGATATCGCTATACAACATGAAGCACATGTGCTTGCTTGATAAGCAGAGCAGTTGGACGACTATCATCTTTTCATATTTCGACCAGTGCATCCTTGGTCTCCTATGGGAGTGACAACAAATCATTTATGCTGAATAAAGATAGTTCTTCCAGTCCGGTCGTTGCTATTACCGAATTCGAAGAAGTGTCATCTTCTTCTGTCGTATTAACGATGTGACACTTAACAGTTTCAATTGAAAAACTCTTTAGAAAGAAGTTCTTCAAAGTTATTGGTTGTCGAGGTCGAGGAAGCTCCTTGATTTCTTCGATGATTGGTTGAAGTCTTCTCATACTCGTTCTTATTTTTCTTCTTTGGGTCTTATTTTTTCTTTTATAGTTTCGGTATGAACGTGATTCTTTCTGAATAAAATTTTGTTTACGCCACTTCAAATGAGTTACCAATGTCCATCCTCCATCTACATCTTCCACTTGTTCTTCTTTTTCTTGGGAGTTAACTTTCTGGAGATTGGTCTTCCCTGAGTCTTTGGTGAAGAATTTATAATGATAGGCTCAAGAGATCCAAACTGGATTAAATTCCTGTTGTAGACAGAAGGATGTTAGGATGAATCATTACTGCGGCATGATTTGTCTGCACCACATCATCGAGGTCCAACTCAATATTTCTTTCTTGAGCCAACTTCAAAATTAACTCCTTCAATACAAAGCATTTTTCTACTAGATGGCTAACAAATCGATGATACTTGCAGTAATTTGGATCATTTACTCTCCCAATTTATGCAGGTCGTTTACATTCGGGAAGTGAGTTGTTTCTCCAGCAACTGCTCCAACATATGTGGAAGATTGGAGTCTGGAAAAAGGGTAAACTTTTTCTTGTCTTTCTTTCAACGTTGGTCGTTTTTTCTCGCCCTCATCTTGGCGTTTCTCGATCTTTTTCTCTTTGGAGATAAACTGTAAAGGGGTCGTATTCACGACCATAGCGTTTTTAGTTGCATACCTTCTAGGTGCTCTTCACTTCTTTCCTTTCTTTCTTTACTTTTGGGACTAGTAAATAGTTGTTTCCCTTATTAGCAATGCTCAACTCCATTTCTTGATTGCACATTTTGACAGAAGTCCCCAGTGCATTTCTTGATTGCACATTTTGACAAAAGTCCCCAGTGCAT
Organism: Citrullus mucosospermus; assembly: GCA_030954485.1. Lineage (NCBI taxonomy): Eukaryota > Viridiplantae > Streptophyta > Magnoliopsida > Cucurbitales > Cucurbitaceae > Citrullus > Citrullus mucosospermus. The sequence goes on along the minus strand of CM062064.1, from coordinate 9,854,750 downwards.
TTCTTGATTGCACATTTTGACGGCTGATAGTTCTATTAATCTATCCTTGCAATCAAGGCTTAATGCTCTTCAGTGATTGATGTAGTCAATGACTGGCTCGCCTTTTCTTTGCTTGGTGGCTGTGAGCTCTATCATACTGACGATACACCTAGTACTATAGAAACAATTGAGGAATTCGTTTTCAAGCTGCTCCCAACTATCAATGGTTTCAGGTTCTAGGTTGGTGTACCAGTCAAAAGCATTTCCCTTCAAAGTTCGAACGAACTGTTTGACTAGCATGTCTCCTCTAGTTCCTGCATTTTCACATTTTTCAATGAAGTGAGCAACATGTTGCTTTGGGTTGCTCTTTCCATCAAATTGTTGGAACTTGGGTGGCTGGTACCCATTTGACATCCTTAGATTGTCAATCTTCTTTGTATACGGTTTAGAATACAAGAGGAAAGTCTGACTAGGTCCACCATATTAAGCCTTGATGGAGTTTGCAATCATCTCCTGCAATTGCTGAACAGACAATGAAGCAATTGAAATTGAATCTTGGGGTTGACTGTCTGGCAAAACATTCTTCTCTTTGTCATTGTTCTTGACCACGTGTGTATAACTTGATTCAGTTGCATCACGACTCTCAATATGATTCTTGAGAGATGCAATCTCATAATACCTTTCTTCAACTGCCTTCAATAACATGCTAACTTTCTTTTCGAGCTCAGCCATTTTCTCCTCATTTGTTTCCACGTTGGCCATCATGACTAACATTACATTTGGGTGGAATGCCTCCTGACTTGATTGTTCAGAAGGTGAGGTGTGCTTGTCAAGTGTAGGATTTTCTTTGATGACGACACCAGTTTTTAGGTCCCTCAAGATCCGCTCACATATATTCCTCATGATCTCAAAGGTTGGTTGCTTGTCCAATTGTTGTATTTCCTTGGAACAACTACGAGTAATCGGTCTTCTGAAAGCGTCACTTAAAGCTTTGGAAGCATTGTCTTTAGATGCGATGACTTCTGAGATATATCTTGCGTGAGAGAAAGAGATGAAAGGGGGCGTGCCAATCTGTTTAACAAGATTTCTGGAGAAATTTAATTCGTGGAATTTGAACTTCATATTTGTATTGCTTTCAGTATTTGTGAGTACAATCTCGAGTATTTGATCCTTTGATTCTTCCTTTAAAAAAAAAAAAAAATACAAGCAACTTGAATCTTCAAAATCTTCTTTGAGCCTTCACTTTCAAAGTCTTCAACTCCAAAGTCTTCAGTCCTCAAGTCTTTAGAACTTGAGTGCTTCAGAACCTCGATCTTTAGTTCTTTGGAATTTCAAGGCTTCAATCGTCAGAACTTGTGAGCTTGGGAGCTTCGATCTTCAGATCTTAAAAGCTTCAGTCTCCAATTCTTCAGAACTTAGGTTTCTAGAGCTTCAACACTTTGTTTCTCAATTTTCCAACCTTTTTAAATGAAGAAGGAGACCTTCAATTTATAGGGGATTTTCGTGGACTTGGGCCCATTTGCTTATGGGCCATTGGGCTTGGGCCCAACTAATTTTTTTTTCTTTAGTTTGGGCTAAAGTTGGATTTGGGCCCAATATTTTCTTGGGCCCAAAATTTTCACCGCGGGCTCTAAATGGGTCGGATTTTGGACTCGAGTAAATTTAATTTACCAACCCAATCCAATTTGTAATTTAACACTCAAACCCAAACTTGGCCAATTTTATCAACTACAGACCAGGTTTAATCACCGTTGAAGCTGACAAGTTTGCTATTGTGATCCGATGGTCGGATTGAAGACACGTGGCATTTTTTAATTGGTCAAAATTTCTTTTTCCAATAAGAGTGTCACGGGTAAGGTTTTAGAGGAAATCTTGATGCTGTTAATGGAGATTAGTTCGTTAAGGAAGGACTATTGGATTCTTGAAGAGTGTCTTCAAAGGTAATGTTTTCTTCTTCCCTATGTAATTTAAAATATGCTAAGCCTATTAATTCTGTACATTATGAATGTTGTATTTTCTGTTTTGTGTTGTGATTTTCAAACAAAAATCAAAAGAAAAGCGATCATTTGCTTCCGCGGTGGAATTCAATCACTACATAAAGAGGGTGAATCAAGTTGCTTAAAAAATTGAAACTTTTTGAAGAATATTAAAACCAAATTGAAGTAATTAATACTAATGAAATAATTAGTGACAAAAGTAAATAAATAGCAAAAAGTGGTCAGTTCAACTTAACAAGATACCAATAAACTCAACAAAGAAAATGGAAAGGTCAAAGCAACATGATGTCTTAGCATAAACTCAAGCCATAAGGTCTTAAGGTATCCATATGACCGAATCCCTTAAAAATTTAGTCCATAGCTAGAAATGAATGAATGAACTTCATTAATTCAAAACCATGAGTTACAATGTCAACTTTCAAAGAATAGAAAATAAAGAAATGAAAAATAGCAAAGCAAGAACTAAACAAATGCTAGAAAATAACAGCAACAAGATTCATTGAGGCAAAATTCCATTAGGTCAACTTCAACTTCTTTCAATGGTGAATCCTTTCTCTACACATGCTTCACAGGTCCATTGGCTCTGTCATGACTTTGTCGAATCAATCGTCCACTTGCATTTTGACACGATAGTCACCATCCATGCGTTCGTCGATTCTTTTTCTTCTTGATTTGTGATAACACTAAAAATGTGCTATTTAGTTCTACTTAATTCGAGGTTGCCCCTAGAATTTTACATGTTTATTTGGTTATTTTATAGGTTTCGAGCACCCAATGAATAGAACCAGGTGCTAGCAATGAATTGGAGCTAAAACGGATCAAAATGAAGTTCGATTGCATCAACCAAGAAAGAGAAGGCCAAAATGACCAAATTGCCGCTGAAGCCACAACATAGTGATGCCGCCACAACGCTTTTTTCCTATAAGAGGTTTTGGCAAAATGCAGCAAGCGTCAGGATGCTCTGAAGAGACAACATCGTGGCGCTCCAACCAATGTATAAATAGATTTTTTGTGATTTTTAGGTCATTATGCAGCTACCAGCCGACTCCTTCATCATTTTCTGCCTATTTTCTTCTTTTCTTTGATAAACTCTTGTATCAAAACTAGACTTTGATGCTCATTATGACGATTATGGCCTAAAGGTATGGTTTCTAGCTTAGGCTTTTAGAGTGTTTTCCCAATTTTGTGCACTTGTGAGGGTAAATCATTTGCTATTAAATTCTTGTGTTGTATCTTGATTCTTTTCAAATTATAATGAACTTTGATTATATTTCTGCATATAAATTGTAATCAATTGCCATGGTCTAACTTGCTAAGCATGACATCAACTTGCATGATAATCCAATGTGCCAATAAGTTAAATCAGCTTGTGAGTTGTTAAATTACATCAACGAATAGTGTCCAATTGATCTAGGGGAGAATCATATTGAAGGGCTAATTAGGTGTTTCCTTTTAGTAATTGATCTTAGTGGATTCCTTAATTTTAATGCAGTTGACCAACTAGTTAGGATGCATGTCATCTAATTTAATTGGTCAACTCGAAAATTGGGACTCTTATCTAGCTTTCTAGGTTCGTTGGCTAAGATCAGATAACATAAGAATCAATTGATGAACCTATGATCAAGTCGCAAAATTGAGAACCAGCTCGAGTGCCTAAGCTAGGTCTTTAATTTATCTTAATTTAATTTCAATTTAATTCTCCGAAATTAAATTATTACATTCTATAAAATTCTTCAAAACCCCCATTCAGCTAATTTCGAACTGTTAATTGTTTAATTGGAAAATTTTAGTGCTCCCTATGTTCGACCCGACCTTGCCACTACTGCTGCTAGTTTTGGTAGGTACGGTAAAATTATTTGAAGCGGGATTGGGCGACGAATCTGCGCCTTCCAATTCATCTCAACATCGAGTTCTTCGACGCGGGAATCAACTGTTGGCTTGATCAAACTTTTTATGGCAACATCTTTGATTGTCCTTAGTTGTTTTTTGGCTTCTTCTTATTGAAATCCTATGTCTAAAAGATATAAAAACCATAATTTCTAGGATAAAGGATTTTGTAAACAGCTTGAGCGCAGAGTAGATCGTTTATGCTATTTCATTGTCAAGTTAATGTGTTTTCTTCTAAATTACTCTAATTATTCAAAATAAAGACTATAATAACTTGTATTTATACAGGTTATCACTCACTTTGTAATAATTACAAATGGTTTAATCCAAATCATTCACGTAGAGACATGTGAGTGAGGATATCCTATAAAAATAGTTTGTATAAGACCGAACCACGAAATAATTAATCTCTCTTTGTAAATGTGTTAATTGATGAGATTAATATTTCACAGGATGATTGTGTGTGACTTGATCTTAATCATGAGTAAGTCATGAACTCCTATTTGTGAGGGTTCATCCTTTGATTTGCATGGGTGAAAGTGGCTCCAGTCGCCAACTTTATATGCCTACCATTTTGGAGACTTGGCCAAATAAGGAGCTGGAAACATAACTTTACAGGATGGAATTCACCTCTTCCTCCATAGGATAATTTGATGAGTAGTTCCCTTAAGTACTAACTCTAAGACTTGAGTCTCCCCTTTCACTGGTCCGAGAAGGACTTAGTTTATGGTTGGACCATAAACAAATTGTGAAGGGAATTGAATCCCAGCGGAAGCATGTGACGTTCTTTGATTTTTTGAAAGAATTAAAAATACAAATAATTAAGAAAAAGTTAAGCAACATACCTTTGTTGATGCAAAATCTTCCCTCGAACTGATAGTCTTTTTTTTCCAAGAGATCTTCATTCTTATGACTCTGGCAAGGATCCGGTTTGTGGGAACCGCTTCTTGAAATAATAGAGGGAACGTGAAAAAGAATTTTCTTAGAACTTTTCTAAGAAAATTAGGAGAATTTCTAGAGAGAGAGTTTTAGAGTAATCGTAGAAATTATTCTTGTAGAGAGTGTGTATCCTATGAGAGCTCCCAAGGGCCCTATTTATAAAACTCTATGGGTTACTCCTAATCTTATTAGGATAACCTCTCTACAGAGATTTTAAATTAAATATTTAATAATATATAATATTAATAAATATCTTTCCAAATAATATCTCATATTAAATGGTTTAAAATATTTAAATCTCATTCAAATATTTATTTTATGTAGAATCTTTAATTTGGATCCCATCCAAATTAAATAATTAATTATTTGAATCCAATTCAAATTAATTAACTAATTCTCCATCTATTTATTTATATGGATTTCATCCAAATAAATAATTCATTATTTGAATCATATTCAAATAAATTAATTCTCCATATTATAAAGTTATAATTTAAATCTTATTCAAATAAACTTTATAATAAATTATGTAATTAATTGTATTCAATACAATAATATTTTCCCTCATAAATTTTAACATTTCAAATTTTTCTTTTAACATAGTTGATCCTTGTTAATTGATTCAACTCCAATGATCCAAATTAATTAATTAAACTCTTTAATTACATTAATCTTCATTCATTAACTACAGCGCAAAAAATTATAGACCCATAGTTGAACTCTTATGCACTGTAGGACAAGTTGTGTCCATGGATATAATCAATATAAGCAAATCAATCATTCACAAGTTGTTCATAATTACAACTAGGTCAAATGTCCGTTCTACCCCTGTAATTACCTCTTATTCTCAAATACCACTGATTTCTCTAATGAAAAATTTGTTTATGGTCCAACCATAAACTAAGTCCCTCTCGGGCCAGTGAGACGGTGAGGCCCATTGTTCAAGACCCGAAATCAACATTTAAGGGAACTACTCATCTACTTACCCTATCTAAGAAGGAGTGACTTCCATCTTGTGAAGTTATGTTCCTAGCTCCCCATTTAGTCAAATCCCCAAAATGGTAGGCTTATTGAGTCGGCAACTCGGGCTACTCTTACCCATGCAAATCAAAGGATAGACCTCACAGACAGGAGTTCATAAGTCACTCAGGATTAAGATTGAGTCGTACATGATCATCCTATGAAATATTAATCTCATCAATTAACAGATTTACAAAGAGAAATTAAATATTTCGCGGTTCGGTCTTATACAAACTCTTTATATAGGATACCCCCACTCACATGTCTCTACATGAACGGTTTGGATCAAACCATTTGTAACTATTACAAAGTGGGTCTATCCATAGTGTCACAAGGATAAGGCCCTCAACTTTATCCATATACTATAGACGTTTAGGTTATTTCTTGAGTATGATCCACCTGTATGTCAACTATATACATGTTTAAGACTTCATGCAATAACCTTGGATTTTTTCGTTAATGGATAAATTACTATTTCTTAATTAATAATCAATAATTAAATTAATTAACTAATCAATTATGAGGATTTAGGGCACAAATCTCAACAAATTGTTCATTAGAGGATCATTAGTACTTAAGGAAAAGAGGTAATTACAAGGGTAAGACAGACTTTTGACTCGGCTACATTTACAAACAACTTGTGAAGGATTGACTTGCAATGATTATATCCATGGACATAACTTATCCTACATTGCATAAGAGTGAAACTAAAGGTCTATAGTGGTATGCTATATAGTCAATGAATCATTAATTAAAGAGCTCAGTTAATTAATTTTGGATCATTTGAGTTTATTATCTGTAGATCTATAAGGTCCCCTTGCTAGCTCATCACAAAACAACAAGGATCATATATATTGAAAGAAAATTTGTGATGTTTAAATTTATGAGAAAAAATATTAATTGCATTGGTTAATTATAATTATAATTTTAATATGAGATATTAAAATGTGATAATTATAATTAAATAGGTTATCCTAATAGGATTAGGATTAACCTAGTAGATTCATCTATAAAGAGCCCTAGGGAGCCCTCATAGGGGACGCACCTACAACAACACAATCTCTAAAACCATTATGGAGAGATTGTCCCTTGAAAAACTTCTCCCAATTTTAGAGAAGGTTCTCTAAAATTCTCCTTCCCTATTCCCCTTACATCTTTGAAGAGAGATTTCCACAAATCGAGTCCTTGCCAGAGTCATAACAAAGAAAATCTCGTGGAAAAAGAAAACTTCGAGGAAGAGTTTACTGGGGACCGGGAATGTTTCCCATCCCCACTCTATTAGCCTCTTTTTTATTTATTATAATAGTTTATGTTATGTTATTATTATTATTACTACATAAATATTATTATTTAAATTTCAAATTTTATTGTTTAATGGTCAAGATAATGAATATGTTTGAATTGAACATTTAAATATAAACTATATATACAAATAATTTGATTAGTAATTACTTTTGTCTACTAGAAAATTAGAATAATTGCTCTCTAAAGTCAAATTAACCATGTAAAATTAATCATATAAAAAGATTTTATGAGGAATTAAACTATTTAATTAAAACTTATCATAGTAGTAAATTAAGTAAAAAAAAAAACAAAAACAAAAAATTAAATAGGAAAAAACTCCACATGGTGAATCGATCCCTACGAATGCCCGGGGAGATAGAAAATGATATAGGGAGCGAGGATGGGACAAAAAAGCGATCTCCACCCTATCCCGTGGACATCTCTATACCGAAGCCACGAGCTATAGTAGTGGTTCTTCATTCTTATGATCTGCCTTATAAAATATATGTAAATGTATTAGGGATATTAAATGAGACACATGGTTGAACTTAAATGGCAATTAGAAAATGGTATTATATTATTCGCTGTTGCATTCTTATATGGAAAGAGGAGCCGTCGGATTCGGCTCTACCCGGCGATAAGAGCGGTCTCGTTTCGCACATCACAATCTTTTCCTTCCAAAATCATTAAAATAATAATAATAATAATAATTGTACATGAAATTCCACTAGGAAAAAGAAGAAAAGAAAATCATAGAATTCGTCTTTGAGAGACCAAAATCTCACTTTCCATTGCTTATTTTCAATATTTTGCATTTGGCTTCTTCTTCTTCGCCCAATCACAGTGCGCCCACCAACCCCACCCATTCTTTTTCACTCTCTGTTTCGATAGCGATGCGAATTTGAGTTCCCCATCTCTTTAGTTTCAAATGCGATTCCAACTTCTTCATATTCCTTCTCTTCCCCTTTTTCGCTTCTGTTTTCCGTTTTCAGATCGATCCTTTGTTGGGGATTCAAACCCATTCTTCTTCAGGTTTTTCGATTCCATTCTTTCCTTTTTCTTTGCCCATTTTGAGAAGATCACGTCCTAATGTTTCTTATTTTTGGAGGCATTGCCAAAACCATCTTCTAGTTCTTCTCTGATCACAACGCGATTACACATTACGATTCTTCCATTGTTTCTTCAACTTGGGTTTCCCTTGAATGCCTGAGTCCATCACTCTTCCTGTGATCAATCTAAGAAACTGGGTATTGGGTGCTGGTTTTATGAGTATTTAACTTATGCCCTTTATGTGTTTGTTGTGTAGTTGAATAGGATTTGGGAGGATCAAAACTGGGAAACTGAAGAATCTGTTTGTGCTTTCCTTTTTTCTCTTGTTTTGGGAGCCTCAATAGCAATGCCTCGGGCTAGGATGGAGAAGGAGGAAGGAGAAAAACATCTTGGTTTGCTCAAACTGATGCAGATTTTGTCATTTTTGGTTGTTTTTGTGGCTGGAGTTGTTATTGGATTAGCAACAACTTCTCACATTAGCAGATACTTCACCTCACAGACTGAGCTTTACTCTCTTATCAATCATTTTTCGGTTCCCACTACTCGGGTGGAAGACAACTGTACTGGTTCAGACATATGTGAGAGAAGGGATTGTTCTAGCTTTCAAATGTTTATCCATCCAGACAATCTGACTCATGCCATGTCTGATGATGAGCTTTTTTGGAGAGCTTCAATGGTGTCAAAGAAAGAGAATTATTATCCCTTCAAAAGGGTGCCAAAAGTGGCCTTCATGTTCTTGACTAGAGGCCCTCTGCCCATGCTACCATTATGGGAGAGGTTCTTTTCTGGCCATGACAAGCTGTTTTCTATTTATGTGCACGCCCTTCCAGGCTATGAGCTTAATGTGTCCAGTAGCTCTGTTTTCTACAGACGCCAAATCCCCAGTCAGGTATTTCTTTTTCTTTCTTCAATCTGTTTGGTATTGATGTTGTACCATTCTACTTTCTTGCTGCCATGTGCTAGTAATCAATGTCTGCAAAATGTGCCATAGGATTAGATTTTTGATAGAAACAACTTCTTTCATTGAGACAAAAAATGAAAGAATATAAGTGCATACAAAAAAACCCCTAGAGAAAGGGTTTCCAACTATTAGATATCTCCTGAAATTTTAGGGACCACCCATCTGTGTTCAGTATAAAGGCCTAAACTCAAGTTTATCAATTTGACACCATGGTTATTAAATCTTACCAAGTTTTGCAACATTAAACGTTGTAGGATCGAAAGATATATCCTCCATGATATCCAGAAGAAAGAATAAGTGCATGAGTAAATTTGAGACTGATGGATTTTGATGCGAATATGTGTAAAAAGATGGGTGATGATTCTTTTGCCTGCCTTGTCAAACTACTATAGGAAAGGAAAATCCCTTCTAAGTGATTGTATTGAAGTAAATCTGTAGTTTGTGGCTGTGCTATCCTTTAACTGAGGCAGGAAATTTCATCCTAGCTTTACTTGTTAAGTAATTTAAAGATAGCAACTAGGCAATGATTGTTTGAAAATGGCATCTAAACAAGTTGCTTATGTTGTTTCTCTACCCTTCTCATCTTTGTGATGCCTTTCCTGCTTAATTTGTAAGTCCTGTTCATTTCTTTTGAAAGATAAATTAGAAATAAATACTGGATACTATTTAATGGAAAAATTTTGATCATATGGAATACGAACCTCTAAAATAATGTGTGTTCCCTTGCAAGTGTTGTAAGCCATGCGTGCAAAAGTATCGAAGCTTTTAAAGTAATGGCTCAAGGATCGCATGTTTAGAACACTGGTTCTTTGAAAATGTTGAAAATTGAACTGAGATAATATCCTAAACATTGTCTTTTTTATGCCATATAGTCGGTAGCAATCCTGGATTTTATTTGATTCTGCTAAGTTCTATATTTCATTTTCTTTGCAGCGTGTTTCTTGGGGTACGGTATCGCTCGCTGATGCTGAGAGGCGGCTTCTAGCAAATGCCTTGCTTGACTTCTCAAATGAGCGTTTTGTCCTGCTTTCTGAGAGTTGTATCCCAGTGTACAACTTTCAAACTGTCTACAAATATCTGACAAATTCTGCCCACAGTTTTGTAGAATCATATGATGAACCGACCCGATACGGGCGTGGTCGTTACAGTCGCAAAATGCTTCCAGATATAAAGCTCCAGCATTGGCGGAAAGGGTCGCAGTGGTTTGAGCTCAGCCGTGCTCTTGCTGTTTATATTGTTGCAGACACCAAATACTACACTCTGTTTAAGAAGTTCTGTAAGCCAGCTTGCTACCCAGATGAACACTATATCCCAACATACTTGAACATGTTTCATGGTTCTCTGAATTCGAATCGCACGGTAACCTGGGTCGATTGGTCGATGGGAGGTCCACATCCTGCAATGTATGGACCAACTAACATTACTGAAAGTTTTATACAGTCTATAAGAAATAATGGTACACAGTGCCTATATAATTCAGAGATCACTTCTGTTTGTTACCTCTTTGCTCGGAAGTTCGCTCCATCTACACTGGAGCCCTTGCTTAACCTCACCTCATCAGTTATGAAATTTTAAACATTCTAGTTAAAATCTTACACATCTGTTCTTTTCGTTTCTTCTCTTTTTTTAGGGTGGGAGGATGGATTAATTAAGTTCCTAGGCTTCGGTGGCACGTTTTGTTATAGTTGCCCAACTAAATTGGTGGAAGAATGATTCAGTTTTGGTTCAATTGTATAGATTTTTGTTCAGAGATTTGAGTTCCCCTTTTGAGAGGAACACTCGCAACAATTGAATCCTTCAAAGAAGGAAAGAATCAAGTATAGCAATATTCTTCTATTCATTGCCCATTTTGCTCCATTTAAATTTCTTATTTATTGTTTAGGATTTGTATTGATAGGAGAATTGGCAGTTGAGCTAAATTGACTGATACAATGGAGGACTTGATATCCACTCGGTTTAATTCCTTTTATGAAAAAAAGTATAACTATTTTCCATGATTGTCCCCATATACAAGTTAAAGCAAAGTTCTCCTTTTTACTGAACGGCATAGAAACCAACTCGGATGTATCTTAAGTAGGAGAAAAATGACAAATTTGCTAATGCAATTTGAAGCAGAAACAACAGATGTATAATGTGTCTCCCAATATAATAAGTAGGATGTAAGTAGAAATTATGCCCCTGCATTCATATTATATTCCATTCTTACATGTGTAATGATATTTCAAATTATTGTGGATCAAAATATTATTGATAAATTTGTGAGTTTAAATAGTGTAACAAGGGAAACCAGCTTGATATATCAAGTAAATAAATAATATCTAAGACAGACACCATGTATATAACCAAATCCTTGTACTAACAAAAAAAAAAAAGGTTGAATGGAAGAAAGTTGAGGTGAACTGACAGAAGGAACACGTTGCAAAGGGGCGGTACGTAATTGATCACATATTGCCTGTCCACTCGGTCAAAAAGTTGACAATAGCATACTCTAATAACTTAGAAATCTAAGAATTAAGCTACTCCCTGGCCAGCCATTTGAGGAGGTTGTTGTGAGTGATGCTGTTCTTCCATTGGGGATGGATCGGATGAAGGCTGTTGCGGTCTTGTCATCTGAGCCGATCCTGATTGAAAATAATTAGGACCTGTCATTTGAGCCGATCCTGATTGAAAATAACTAGGACCCGACATCTGAGGTGATGAAGGGGCATAACTTCCTCTGGCTTGAGGGTTTATGGAAGGCCGCCAATTTGGTTCTGCCATTTTAGGGGGTCCTTGAGCTGGTTCCATTTGAGGTGGTACCTGCGAATGTGAAATTCTTGAGGGTCCGGAGGGGGGGCGATACGAAACATGTCCCCATCTATTCATATTTAGCAGTCTTTCAATCTCTTCATGCCGACCAGCCTTTACAAATGCCTCTTTAACAAATTCCTGAAGTGTGGGAGTGAGGCCAATACCGTACCTCATTATCTGGTCAAGCAACTCCCGACTAGCATCCAGCGCACCTTCATTACATAGCCCTCTAATCACAACGTCATAGCATGTGGGATCTGGTTTAGGATCCCGCTCTCCCATTTTTGTTAAAATCTGAGCACAGTCAATTGCCTTGCCATTCTTAATCAATTCACCAAATACCGTATTTCCAAAGCTAGCAACAACTCTCAAACCAACATCGACCATTCTGTTAAAAACTCTCAATACATCATCAATCTGCCCAATCTTTAAATAAGATTCTATCAGTGTTCTATGAGTTGGGACATCAGGGGACAAAGACTTAGAGCAAAGTTCAGCAAAGAAAGTCTCTGCATCTGTCATCATTCCCTGCTCACAAAACCTTGCAATGATATTATTATACCCTGCAACGTCCATAGCAAAAGGCCTTGACTTTGGTTGAGTTCCCACCTTCCGGAAAGTCTCTACCGCCTCTGAGAACTTGCCGAGCTTAAAGCACTCATTAACCATTATGTTGAACGTATCTGAATTGACTGCTTGGAAATTCGGTGGAGTGTGGTTATCCAACATCTGATCGAATAAGGTCCAAGCCTCCGTTTTCTTCCCATGCCTAAGCAATACCTCCAACAGCACATTGCAAGTCGCTGGAATCATTTTGAATTGCCTATCAAGCAATGACTTGTACGATTCCATGGCCTCCTTTTCTTTCCCTCTATTAAAAAACCAATCCATGAACGTAGCATTCACAACTCCATCATACACCAAACACCTCTCCTTCAACTCATCAAACAGTTCATTCGCCTTCTCCAAATTCTCCAAATTTAGAAAACCGGAAATCAAATTATTAAAAACCAACGAATCAGCCCCGTGCCCTTTATTCAACATTTCACGCAGAAGATCCACAGCCTCCCCAATCCTCCCAGAATCAATCAATCCCTTAGTCAAATGCCGATAAGTCACTGCCGAAGGACTAAACGGAGCGTTCGCAATAATATGACGATAAATCTCAAGACCCACATCAACACGGCCCTCATCGCAATGAGCATTAATCAAATTATTATACGATACAACATTGGGAACTATATTCGACTGGTTAAAGAAGAACTGAAACAGTGCAATCGCATCACTATACCTTTTAGCTCGATACATAGCAGCAATAATAGCGTTACAAGTGAAAACCGTCGGCCGCGTGTTCGAGAACACAGAGTGGCGAGCGACCGCAGAAGCCGCATCAAGATCACCAGCACGAATCAGGGATTGAACACGATTGTGAAGGTTAAGACGCGGCCCCACAAGAGCGGATGTGGAATCAGGAAGACGAGGAGCATTGGGATCACGCTGTGGGGGTGGGTAGTTGTCGCGACGAAGTGCATGGAGAGGTGGTTCAATACGAAGACGGCGCTTTCTACGGCGTCTTTCGGCAGCAGCTTCTTCGGCAGAGGAAAAGGAAAATGAGCGGGCATGGAGGAGCGAGATGGGAGAAGAACTTTGAGAGGAAGGTGAAATCGGCTCCTGAAAATGGTGGTTCAGAGGACCAACGGTAAGAGCTCGGGAGTGTGACGGAGAGGTTGAAGAACGGCGGAGAGAGCGGAGGAGGAAGCGGTAAAGTGACATGATTTTACGGCGGAGAGAGAGCGGAAGGCGTCGGAACAAGGCGGAGGGAAGGTGAAGAAGAACAGGTTAAACCCTAGAAAAGAGAATCAGGGGTTTGGGACATTTCTGTACATAGTGAAGAAGATAGCTGGCGTTTTATATTGGTTTATTATGCAAACTTTTTTTTTTTTTAATTTAATTTTATTTTATTTATATTTATTTATTTATTTAATTTAGGAAATTATAATAAATAAATAAAATATCAAACTATTTAGGAATATAACAAAATTTGATAGACTATCTGAAATAAGATATCTATTCAGGTGTCCAATGTGGTCTAAGTACAATTTTGCTACATTTATAATTATTTTTTAACAATTTTTCTATTTTTGAAAACATTCCATAAATTTATTCAAATAAAGTTAGAATTTAGTATCAATAGTTTATAATTATAATCTAGTCTCTATAATTTAACAAAATCTTAATAAATAGTGGATCCATTTAGATTAACTTAAAAAAATAAATGTTAGTTCATTTTTATTTAACACTTATTTTAAAAATAAGGACACTAATAGGCTTTCAAAATCTATTTTGATCGGTTGTCAAACACTTATTTTTTAAATTAAACACTTGAAAAGTTATTCCAAACATACCCGTGGCAGCTATTTGAGGATTTTATTAAACTATAGAGACTATTTATGAAGTTTTATCAAATTATAGGGACTAAATTCTAACTTTTGAAACTATAGAAATTAAACTCTAACTTTTTTCAAACTATAGGGACCAAATTTATAATTTAACATTCTTTTTACAAAATAAATGCTATGCAATTAAAAATAAAGTTAAAATATCATGTTAATTCCTTATACTTTGAAGTTTATTTAACTTTAGTTTTTATACTTTTTTGTAGTCCTTGTATCTTCAATAAATCTTAAATCTAATACTTAAAGTTAATTTTATAACAATTAATTAAATAACTATTATTATTGCATGCGAGTAAATACAATATGTAAATATATTTTTAAAATTTATAATAAGTTGTTGATAAATAATCGAAAGTTTTTTTTAAAAAGACAACAATAAACTAGTAATTGAGACTAACATTCTAAGATTTATTTTAAAATTTTGTATTCTTACTAGTAACAATTTATGTTATGGGTCATTTTAGAACAAAGGGATAAATCCAAACATGATAGATTAGGAACACTAGGCCGAGAGAGGAAGAGAATTGGCCCTTCGGCCTCGAGTCTTTGCCCATCGACCTCTATGCAGGTTAAGATTGAGAAGCTAAATTTGTCTTATGGGACATGTCACACGCCCTTGATCCAAAAGGTTTGTGAGTTTGCCTTACTTGTTCACCTAATCCATGAAAGAAAAAGAAGAGTCGTAAGTCAATTCAACTATATAGTATTATAACTCTCAAAGAAGTAACTTAAATCTCACTCTCAAACTCTAGGTTCCAACCACTTTCACTCTTTTACTTTAACCACACTAGGCTAGTGTGCAAGTTTTTTCTTTTGCAAACCACATTCTTTTTCATTCCATACAAATTCACTGTTGGTATCATGTGAAGGTAAAGTGTGTTTTCTCTTGTCCAGATTATGTTAGCAATTTCTATTCAACAATAGGTACAATTTATTATTCTCTCTCTTTTTTCTTTTTGAAAAGCACAATCTATTATTCTCTGGTAACATATATATATCTCTAATTTTTTTCGCATCTCCAAATTTTTTTATTTAAAAAAGTTTGTCCTTGAAAATATTCTTCTTTATTACTTTTATGGTTAAATTACAAGTCTAGTTACTCAACTTTCAAGTTTGTGTCTATTTCATCTCTAGAATATATTTAATAAGTCTTTGAACTTTTAATTTAGTGTCTAACTGTTTCTAAACTTTAAAAAATTGTATAATACATTTTTTTACATTGGAAAATTGCACAAACTAACCCAAAAACTTTTATGTAATTGCCTTATTTTTAAAACATTCTATTTACCTTTTGAGGATGTGAAATACCCACTTTGCCCTTAGTTTTAAATAAACCACTTCTAGTTCTCCTTCAGTTTTTGGGTTTCTCCCATCTGTGTTTCTTCTTATACTACCAAAACTTTAGAACAAAAAAATGATATGAGTTTAAACTTTGTGAAGCCATTTAAAAGTAAAGATTTTCTTACATTTTGCTCAATTTATAAGCATAGATGGAAATAACACAAATATATATATATATATATATATATATATATATAAACGAGCGATCGTTTAGCTAAAACGAAGTTGTATCCATAAAGATATGACCAAAACAAAATTGCAAAGCGAGGACTTAGCAATTGCGCACCTGAGGTCAGCGATCGCACACCTTTTATTGCACAAACATTAATTTTGTTTGCATCTTTTCTAAGTAAACATTTACTTAAGATCTGCGATCATAAGTTTAAACTTAGATCATTTTTCCAATGTGAGGTTTTGGTAATATAAGGAGAAACATAGTTAGGAGAAACCCAAAATATGAGAGTGAAGTGAGAATGATTTATTTAAAACTAAGGGCAAAGTGGGTATTTCACATCTTCAAAAAGTAAAAAAAAAACCATGTTTTCAAAAAAGAGGTTAATTACATAAAAGTTTTAGGTTATGGGTTGATTCCTTAAATTTTCAATTTTATCTCCAACAAATCATTAAAATTTCAACTTTGAATCTAGAAGGTCACTAACCTAATTTTAAATCTAATAGATTAGTTCATTTTTAAAAATTTTAAATCTATCAAGGATCTATTTAGACACAAAATTAAAAGGGAATTATTACACTTTTTTTTTTTTAAAATTCAAATACTTGTTAGATAAATTATCATAAATGGAAAAAATATCAAACTATTTACAAATATAGAAACATTTCACTGTCTATCAATGATAGATTACGATCCTACTTATTATGCAAAATTGAAAGTTTAAAGACCAATTTGACATTTTCTTATCCAAATTTGAAAGTCAACGTCTAAATTTTTAATTTAACCTACTTTTATTAGATTTTTGGTTTTACTTAAACTTAAAAATATTACTTTTATTTATAATTTTTTTTTATTATTCACTCTCTATTGTTATTTTCAAAAACCAAACAAAAAAATTGAAAATTATGATCTTATTTTTATAACAATTGGGCTTTTGGTTTTTGGTTTTTGGAATACTGTGTTTCTTTTCTCCCAATTTTCTTTATCATAGTTTTCATCTTTTCTAAGTAAACATTTAATTTCTTAGCCAAATTTCAAAACAGAAACAATTTTATTTTAACTACTTGTTTAGCTTTTAAGATTTTGTTTGGATTTTGAAAAACACCCTTAACAAGTAGACATTAAAAAAAACCAATAAGGGGAAAGTAACATTTTTCATGTTTAATTTTCAAAAATCAAATACTTATCTAGTTTTAATTTTTAATAGATTATTAATAAATTTAAAATTTTTAAAAATTAATTTATATACTATATATAAATTGAGTTGTCTTCAAATATAGGAAAATGAACCAAAATATTTATAAATATAACTGTTGAATGAGAAATTTCGGCCAACCAAATTTCGCCACGTCATCATAACAAAGTCCAAATGCATTGCGGAATTTATAAATCAGATTGGGTTGAGTAATTAAAGTCGCTCGGGTCAAAAGCTCAACCCAATTCAAGTCCATTGTGAATTTTTTTGGGCCAAATAAGATATTCAATCCCAATTTTTGGGCCCAAAAGCAATTGGGACCAAGCCCATGAAGTCCCCATAGAAACTCTATAAATAGAGGCTTTATCTCTTCATTTGAAAGAGGAGGAAGCATTGACAATGGAGAGCTAATGAAGGACGGAATCCTGAAGATTCCAAGACCTTGAAGTTCTAATCAAATTCTGAAGACTAAAGCTAAAAGATTCGAAGCTCTAAATATCTGAAGAATACAACCAAAAACTCCAAAGGTCGATCAACAAGCCTAAAGCCGATCATCCAAGAAGATCAATCAGCCGATCAATCAGCCTCCAAGAACACCAAAGAAGAAGATCAATAAGCCTAAAGGCCGATAAGGCCGATCAATAAGCCTTTTAGGCCGATCAATAAGCCTAAAGGCCGATCACCAAAGAAGAAGATCAGGCCGATCACTAAAGAAGATCACCACCTAAAGGCCGATCACTAAAGAAGATCAATAAGCCTAAAGGCCGATCACCAAAGAAGATCAAGGCCGATCACCAAAGAAAATCAATAAGCCTAAAGGCCGATCACCAAAGAAGATCAAGGCCGATCACCAAAGAAGATCAAGGCCGATCACCAAAGAAAATCAATAAGCCTAAAGGCCGATCACCAAAGAAGATCACCAAGCCTAAATGCCAATCACCAAATCACCAAGCCCAAATGCCAATCACCAAAAAGATCAATAAGATCAATAAGCCTAAGCCCAAATGCCAATCACCAAAAAGATCAATAAGATCAATAAGCCTAAAGATCAATAAGCCTAAAGGCCAAAGAAGATCAAGAAGATCAATCATCCAAGATAAGAAGATCAAGCCAAGAAAAATCACCAAGATCACCAAGCCCAAAAGCCAATCACCCAAGAAATCAACAAGCCTACCCAAGAAGATCAAGCCATGAAGATCAACAAGCCTACCCAAGAAAATCCTACCCAAGAAGATCAAGCCATGAAGATCAACAAGCCTACCCAAGAAGATCAAAGGATTAAAGTTTATTTTGTCAATCAACCCAAGAAAAGCCTACCCAAGAAGATCAAGCCATGAAGATCAACAAGCCTACCCAAGAAGATCAAAGGATTAAAGTTTATTTTGTCAATCAAAGGATCAAATATTAGAGATTGTACTCACAACGCTGAAATTAATACAAATACGAAGTTCAAGTTCCACGAATTAAATTTCTTCGAAAATCTCATCGAACAATAACAAAATTTCATAGTCTATCACAAAGAATAAAATTTGTGTGTATCTATGACAGTCTACTAAAGATAGACTGTGATATTTTGCTATTATTTGTAAATATTTAAATATTTTAAGCAGTTTTGTTATTTAAAATAATTTTCCTAAATTTTTAAGTTTTTAATTTGGTGTTTAGTAGATCATTAAATTTGAAGAAGTTAAAAAATTCAAAAACTAAATTTGTAATTTTGAAAGTTTAAAAATCAACTAGGGTAAATTATACAAAATGTCCTTGAACTTTACATTTTGTATGAAAATTTTCATTTGAACTTTCAAAAGTTTCAAACCTTTTCAAGGGTATTTTTGAAACAAAACACTAACGGTTTCCATTTAAAACTAACGACAAAGGTATTTTTGAACTATTTTTTAAAATTTAAGACTATTTTTAAAACTTTTGAAAGTTTAAAAATAATTTTGACTAAATTTAGTGGTATTTTGTATAATTTAGCCAATCAAACAGACACAAACATCAAAACATACTAAATCGATAATTTTACCATTTTCTAAAAAAAAAAAAAAAAAAAAAGAAAAATTACGTTTTAATCTATATATATTTAAACATAGCAGTTAGAATATCTTTCTTTCTGGATTTGAATCAAGATTAAATAAGCTTACAGCTAGAAGACCACGCGGTGGCTCAAGTTATTTATTTGCCCTTACTGGTTTGATTTCTTGATTTGAATCTCTATTTGTTTATCAATTTAATTCATATACGTTTTTGTAGTTCTTTCGGTTAAAATCGCACTGATTCTTCGAATTTGGATACGAAAACCCTACATTCTGATTGAAATAGTGTAACCTTCTAATGGGTTGGCCAATATATTAGTTTGAATCGGAACCTTAAACATCCGCATCCATTCTCTTCTCTCTGACACGAAATCGATGCAATGGTTGTGGTTTCTGAAGTTGATTTTGGGTTTTCTGTGAACTATTCTTGATTCAGGTTGCTGGGGATTTCATAACTGAATATGCATCCTCCTCTAACTTTGCATAAGCACCCGATGTGTGCTGAAGTGAGTTCGAATCTATACCTTCCTAATGTGTATAATTGAATTCCTGTAGATGATTGACTTGATCTTCATTTCATTTTTGAACCTTTCGTTTATGAATCAATTCGGTTGTTGTCTTGCAAGAAAGTGGGGAAAAAATGGTGTAAATACTACTTTGTTCCATATACTGACTTTGGTTCATTTTGGTTTTTTACTTTCAAAATGTTAACTTTCAATTTTAGTTCATTTTAGTCCCTATGCTTACAAAAGGTATACTTTTTACTTTTGACTCAATTTGGTCCTTATACTTTAAAAAGGTGACTATTTTGGTCCTTTTATTTTAATTTTTATTTATTTTTAAGTGATTAGAATAACCACTTTTTGAAAGTTCAAAGATCAAAATGAACAAAAGTTGAAATATAGGGACAATTAAACCAAATCAACTAAATCAAAAGTACAGGGACCAAAGTGTATTTAGACAAAAAAAAAATCATATGGTGAAGCCTAGATTACCTCTTTTAACGTCATATTCAAGTAAACTCTATTCAATCAAGCTCAGAATTATTGACATTTAATTCAGGTTTATACTGATGAAAATCATATGATGAGTCATGGAGGTATAATTAATGCATACTTGGGAGTGATCAATTTAGTGTTTAATTTTACACTTTTAAGTGCAATTTTTATATATCAAAATTGATTTTGAATTGTTAAAAACATATTTTGGTGTGATTTTGAAAATGGCGAAGGTGATTTTAACAATTTTATAATCACTCCCAAACATGTCTTTAGTTGAACCGTGATTCATAGGTGGAACAGTGTAGTGAACAACTGCTATGAAATTGCTGTAGGAGCTCAATTTTATCTACTAACTAGCAAGTAAGAAGCATATTGCTTCCTTTCCACTCAAAGTGAAGAGAATGTCTACAGATTTCCTTGGTGTTCACCATTTGAGTTTGAGTTTCTTAACAACGAAATGTCGTAGAGTTAGGTTGTAAGCTAGCCTAAATACTTGCATATTAGGGAAAGAAAAGGTAAGAGAATCTTTTCGTAGTTTACTAAAGCCCAAACTTCCCCATTATTATGCAGTTTTGTCAATGGAAACTTTTTTCTAAAAACTATTATTTTCCTTCATCTTCTCTTCCATCACTTACAGATTATCGAGGAGTTTCAGAAGTGTCATATAGACCATCCTGTTGCAAAATTTTTCGGTGAATGCACAGATCTCAAAATCAAGCTCGATCGATGTTTCAGGCAGGAGGTGAGTTCTGTGCTTCCACATTCGTGTTTTCCTTGCTTTGTCTTCAACTTCCCCTGCTCCTTTTTTGTCATCTCAAATGGCACTTTCTATTCTTTGTTTACAGAAAGCTTTGAAACGAAAGGCAAACTTTGAACAGAGTAAAAAAATGAAGGAAAGGCTAGACGCTTTAAGAAAGGAAAACGCTTTACGAAGTAGCTAGTGTATGTGCTTTCATGGAAAATGTTTCAAGAGGAAGCATTTAACTAATCAAACAACCAAGATTGGGAAGACATGTAAATTCATTACCAGCTATCAAGAAATTTGTTGCCAGTTTCAATGGTTGGAGGACTTGAATGACTACGGACTGTGGAAGAGATAGAAATTGTAGTGTGAACACCAAACTTGTAGATTGCGAAGATGATGATGTTGAGCAGTACTGCAGTTTGGGTTTGGATATTCGATATTTACGACGCTGTTTAGATGTCTATGCTTTGGATGCTTGAAAACTGGTCATAGACTCATAATATTAGTCATGTTTAGTTGACATAATTGATGATTTACAGCAATAATTGTGATGAGCCAAGGAGAAAGGTTTTACCCCCTTTTCACGTACTCTTTCTCCGGTACCTTTGCGAAACGCAATGTCGTTTCTTTCTGGGAGTGTTACAATTGCTTATGACCATTCAGTTCTAGAGCTATATGCGAGTCTATTTTAAGAGCTATATAACAATAAAGTGTATGCAGATGATATGCCTTTTTATTGTTTTTATTTTTAGACAAGATGATATGCTTTGAATATTAGGAGTTTTGGGTTGTTAAATTGAGTTACGAAGTATGGAGTTAATATGTTGGAATTACTAAGTTTGTATTTGGAGTGTTGAGTTGATTTAGTTTCTTGGAGGAAGATGAAATTCTTTGATAAATATGTAAAAGAGAGAGAGCGGAAGATGAAATTCTTCAATAAATATGAAAGCTTCAATGGTATAAAGGAGATGAAATATTTTGATAAATGTGTAAATTTCAATAGTAAAAACTTTATTGAAATTGGTAGAGTTGAATTATTAACACTAAGTGTGTCAAACCCTTAATTGTAAGGATTGGAGCTAAGTTTTCATTAGGATTTTATATGAATGGCTTTGGGTTGTGTATTATCAAGCAAGTTAATTTAGTAAAAAGAAGAAAATTTAAGTAGTAACTACAAGGCTAGCCTTTTTATAGTGTATTTGGAATAACTTGCCCAAAAAAAAATCCTCTTTTAAACAAAATCAGTTTTTGTACAAGTACCTATGTAAAAATCAATAATTAAAATGTAACTAGCATAGCCAAGTAAGTGTCATGTAAAATAAATAAATAATACTTTCAAAACTGATATTAATACTTCAATGTCCAGATAATCCAGAGAAGTTAATTAAACTCTTTGAAGTATCAAAATTTTATTAGTCTCTAAATAGTTTGGTTAAATCTTCTAAAGACTTATTTATTTATTTATTTTTTACTTTTTGCTAAGCCTTAAAAGGTCTTCTCTATCTTCTCTATTTCAACTGGACAAGACATATTTCAACCTAGTTGAGATGGTCGGTGTTCTTACTAATTCCTAGTTCTAGTTTTTGTTATTTTCTATTTCTTTGTAATTGGAGCATGAGTCTCTTTTCATTTCAATAAAAAGTGTTCTTTTTGTTTTCTTTAAAAAAAACATAATTCAAAGAAATTATTTCTTTTGGAAAAATGAAACTAACATGCTTAAACGGCAGTGTGTAAACACATTTTCATCACCTTCCATTCAACCTGTCTGGAAGTCTGGAAAACCTTTGGCTATGGTTGATAAATACCAATTCTCATTTTCAAATCTCACACAAACTGATTTGTTCTTGTCAAAAAAGAGCTTCCATTGAAAGCACTAAGCACTAAGCAGCAACAGTTTCTTTTCTTCGCTACCATATACAATTCTAACTGCATTAGTTTTGCATCATATAGACATTGAGTTGATGCAAAAATATATTACCAGTCCACAATCTATTCAGGGAAAAGCAGCCGAATGGCATCGGTTAAAAGGATTGCATCTTCTGAGCTTTGATCACTCTTCCAAACCTTACATTTCAACTCAAATGTGCTGCTGTCCCTCCATTGCTTCAACAATGACATCGGCAATGGTCCCCTCGTCTCACCTTGAGGGCTTGCACAATACCACATGGAGAAATTCGGATTCTCTAAATTCTGCCTTTTTCCTTCAACCCTCAAGTCCTCGTCCTCGTCATCGCTTAGTTCAATCAACTGAACTTCAGAAGCATTTTTGTTTTTCAACTTTGATTCTATCAGCTGAACTTCAGAAGCATTTTTGTTTTTCAACTTTGATTCTTGAATATTGATAGACTCACTTTGAATATTGTTGCTGGAAGGCAATGTTTTGGAACATACATGCTCCTTTGGCAGAATGGATTGATGCTGCTCTTCATGAGTTTGGAACTCCAGAGCTGAAATGCAAGATTTTTTAGCAAAATCTTTACAAGTAGATACTTCAAAGTCTTGCTGCGTCTCTGAGATCTTCGGTACGCCAGTCAGACATTCTTCTACCTCAGCAGCTGAGGGATAAAGCAAGAAAATAAAACATAGTTTGTTAAATTTACCACTGCAAAAAAGTTGAGCTAAAATGTTGATGTTTGATGCTAATTAGAACAAGAAGCATTTGAAGTCGAAGGAAATCTAGTCTTGCTCTCAATCGAAGACTTGCACACATACAGTATCTATTCAAATCCTTCTTTAAAGCAATTTTGCACGTAGGGTTAATCTAAGAAATTATTAGAACATGATCCAAATCCAAGTGATAGTTCGGTTGCATTTGAGGTCTGCCTTCTGTTATAGTTATTCATCGACCATCATTTAACATGGCCTACCCTTGGAGATGTGTATTTGTGAGACCCTTGATTATCATTATTATTATTATTTATCATATACATATTGCACAATGAAAATAATGAATTAAAAGTATTTCTAAATGCACTGAAGCTCTTGTCTCGAACTAATTACTAAACAATGAAATATTTATTAAAGAATTACGTAAATAGGAGTCAGCAAATTTGTAGTTTATTTTGGCTCGTAACATGAAGAATATTGTACCAGTTTTAGCTTGTTTGTGCTGAAATGGTGCTAACAGAAGAATATTCAGAACAGTTGTTGCAACTGTTGACAGGACATCCCTTTGACTTTTGATAGCCTCTGGTTTGAGAGGAAATAATAGGCTCTTTGTATTAAGGAGTACCTACTGGGCCCCATATTAATGATTTGGATTTCATGCAAGCTTTAGATGGAGCTGCTTGCCTAAAAGTTGAGTAATCACTATCCTTTTCATTAATGCCAGTCCATTTGAGAGCTTCTTTATGCCTCTTCTGGCTATGTTGGGAGGATAGATCACATAATCATCGAAACCAATTTCTCATTCACTGAAACTAAACAGTAGAAGACAGATGTGAGAGCCTCCTTCCTTCCTAGATTGGAGATTCTTATTTTCTCAACTAATGTACTTCTCGCTCCTCGCTCTTCCCTCTTCCACCATTACACATTCCACTGCCCACTACAGAGCTAACTGCCCCCTAAATAGTACAAGTTTGAGGGTTTATCAATACTCCACCCCTGAAAAACCCACCTTGTCTCAAAGTAGAAATGAAAACTAAGTTGCAATGTCGCCAGCTTTCTTCTTTAGACATTCATGTCCACAAAATTAATACCTCAAGATCGTTTTTCTTAGAAGGGCTGGTTCAGACACCTAGAATGCAGCTCGACTCTGTGTCCATTTCAATTGTAGATGTTAAAGAGCTTGCTAAAGTTAGGTGTTGCAGCTCTCCCCTCTCTGCCTTGGGCAACTGTGAAATAGGAGCAACTGATGGATCTTAGGAGCGGCGGCAGGTTTATTATTATTATTATTTAATTTATTTGAAAAAACGTGCTTCCATTGAAAGAAATGAAAGAATCTTAAACATATAAGGGTATACAAAAATAAGCCCCAACAAAAGGAGTCCCACCTTACGACAAAAATGAACTCCAAGCCAAAAGAACAAGATCAAGCTCACAGTAACAAAAATATCAAGTGACCGACGTCCACAAGGAGGCATTAAACTTAACCACCTCCCAAACATCTTCCCTTATCTCTCAGCCTTTCTAATAATTCTATTATTCCTCTCCAAATACCCAGAAAAATTGCAACTAGCAGCCTTCCCCTACCCAAAGAAATGTCTTAGTACACCCCTTAGGCCAGTTAGTTGCCTGACTCCATCCATTGGTTTGAGGAGGATTATTTTTAGGTAAGTTCCTTGAAGCTGAAGAGTTCAGCCTAGAAAAGGCTCATAAAAGAGCTACCCCCTCAGGACACAATTCTCCTCGGAACTCATGGTGGTAGATCACCTCTTTAAAGAATACCATTGTAACTCCCATGGTCATAATTGCGGCCATATCTCTTGTGTTTGTTATTAGACAGATAGGACGTAGGAGGTTTTCGTTTTCCTTCTGTACTGACAATATCTCAGTGCTTCAGGTAGAATATATTCTTATCATATTATTCAATTGAATGAAAATGTTTCCCTATCCCTGGTGGCTCACACGAGATCAGAGTCAACCAACTCTTGATTGGCAAACCAAAACCACCAGCAGCTACAACCTTTAACAGCAACCCAACCAGCTCTAATACCCATCCAAGATCCAGCTGCTGCAGATTCAGGGAGCAAACAAAGACTTGAGCCCCGATCAACACTAAAAGAAAGCCCTGATGGCTCCTTATGTTCTACCAGTCAGTGTTATGAGTTAAGTGAAGGAGAAACTAGAAAAATGTCTCAGTTCCAAGAAAAATCAATAGCCTATCAAGAGAACTTAATCTCCAAATTACGACCCACAAATTCAAAGGATTGAACTAACTACAAAGGAAAAAATAAACGAATATGTTCACTAAGAGAATAGGGATGTATGGTTCTATAAACAGTACAATCTACATAGGCAGCACTGAGGATAGAAAGGCACATCCTGATCCAACTTGAGAGGCAGAAAACAGAATGCCATGGCCTGACTCATAATACAAACTAAACTCAACGGATTAGTGGCTCTTAAATTCAATGCAGCAACTAGGATAGAAGAGACATCCAAAAGTGAAAAGTTTTCCAAAGGCAAAGGTGAGTATCTGAACATCCAGTATTAAAAAAAAATTATAAGACGAGAAAGCTTGACCAGAAAAGGAAAAACCTTAAAAAGACCACTTAACTATGACAAAGATCACTAACCAGTGGGAACATTTATGTCATCTCTTCTATCAACGAGCACATGATTTACTTCTTCATCCTTCTCTAGCAAATCCTCAAATGTGGGTTCGGGAATATCTGCTATTACTTTTGGAAGCTCATGTATCAACCGTGCTTGTTCTGACGACTTTTCAAGTAGAATTCTTTTTTCCATGTACTCGAACAATGTTTATACAAAGCAAAGGTTAAGGCAGCTTCCTTTTATCCTTATAAGTTTTGGAAAAAAAAAAAAAAAATTCCGGCTTGGTTCAATCCACATGAAAATTTCCCGACAGCATAAAATGGATCCAAACAGAAAAATGAAGTAGAAGGTTAGGCAAAACCATGTCTGTATGTTTTCATATTACAGTTTTAGTATTATCAGTGCTCATCTTTTTAACAAAATGAATAACAACAAAGCACAACATTATAGCCAAAATAATATATATAAGAACGATTTGAACTGTAGACATAAGGTATACTCAATAGACAAGGACATTATTGTTAGTATCCAACATCCTAGGAGATACCAACTCATGGATGCACAATGTTAGATATTTCCTTGTTCTGTCCTGTCTAGAGGTTGTGACGATCATCTCTCAACCCAATTGTATGCCATCTTGCTTTCTTTTCTGCCTTTCTTTACGTTTTTACATATTAAATGACACTATGCATACAATGAGTGCTCAAGTCCAACGAGGAAAGGATAAACTGAAGTATCGTGATTGTAACCCCTATTGTAAAGGACCATATTAAATTAAAATGGCACCAATTAGAAAGTCTACTTAAATTTTATTTTTTTATTTTTTTATTTTTAGAAAAGGATACGGAAAGTCTACTTAAATTTTAAATTCCTTCCAAAATAAGTCATTGTCTTAATTTTATTTTATGCAATCCAAAATGACATCATATAAAGTGAATCCAGAAAGGATATTCTCTTCTCCATCCCTTCTCATTTGCATGATCAATACACGTTTGCAATCTAGCCAGCTCCTTTGTAATCCACTGTCAGTGAAAGAAATCCAAACCAGTTGAATGTACTTATAGTTGAAAATACTTATTTGCTTTAATTTAATAACAGATTACCCTACATGTTTTGTGATATCCTCATGCAGACTTTTTGCCTTCTCGTAAAGCTCAACCTGAGGGGAAAAAAAGAATATATATTTAAGGTTACAAGTAAAAAATGTGCATTTTGAATACCCCTCTGACTGTAGCAAGAAAAGAAGTTCTTCAAGAAAGATGTGGGCTTAAAAGTACAGGAAACTAAATTATAAGATATGTATGAAATCGAGAGTATGCACATTCAAATAAAACACGCTACTTACAAGCTTTGACCATTATACCATTATGATGCTCAACATTGTAAAAGACCAAACAAGTAAAATTAGGTAATAACTAAGCCCAGACATTTCTAGATCAATTTGTTGCATACATTTACAGAAAATTGATGTACTGGAAAATAATGTACTTTATGAGGTAACAAACAAGATATCAATATAGAAAGGGTGCAGGAACTTCTCAAGTTCGTCTCATTGTTAAATTTGCAAAATGCACCAGTATAATATTCTTGAAAGATAATGATGTTTGGTAAAAAGACATTTAGAACAAGGAAATTAGACATAGATCATGAAGATTTAGGAGGACATAAAGGATATTCCAGTTTCCTTTCAATAGTGATTCAGCACATATTTACTGTTGAATGAGATTTTGAAGCTTTTAGAATTCACATTTTAAATCCAGAGCATTAATTGTAGGGATTCTCAAAATACTTGGCTGTTGGATCTTTGTTTATTATTTAAATAATTTTGTTAAAATAGTGAGAAATGAAAATTATTTGGCATACAGATGGATGTCCTGGTCAGAATATGCTCCCATAAATCTGAGGAAAAATTTAGGGTACAATAAGTCATTGTGATGATTGCTATTGGTATTTGGTCATTCACAAAAATAGTTTCTCACCATCAGCCACATGGCAAGAACCTTCATGAAGCTATTATTATAATGTCCATGAAAAACAGTGATTGTTCAACCGAGAATTTACTCTCATGAACAGAAAGCCACCGCAAAAAAATTCCAGTTAAATAATTCTCTACTAGTTCAAGCATATGCTTCAAAACTTCTACAGCCTTACCACCGTGGGCTTTCTGAGCAGGCCATTTCTCACTCTTTGGCGCAAATCCTCGCATTCTTCCTGCAATAATAGACACCTGGTCAAAATTTCCCCAAATTGTCTTATATTTCAATATGAGCAATACGCTTCTTTTGCAACCAGAACATTAAAAAGGAAGAAGTTTCTCCCTGCAGAGAAATCCTTCCAATGCAACTTCACTAGAACTGTTTGATTCTGTGATGCCACCCAGTTTCCGGATCACAACTATACCTAGGCATGGTGATTAGCATTCTATAAATGGTTTGAGATTCTGATTTATTGATTTATAAGAACAAAGTGGCCATAATTAATTGTCAGCTTTGGCACAAATTAGAGGGAACTAGTTATTTTATCTCTAGAAACTCCATTGTAAACACAACTTCAATAGATCCCTTCCCTGTCCCAGAAGAAGATACTAGAGCCATTGTTAAAGTTTCAAATTTCAGGTCACATCTTTTTTTTTTTTTTTTGGTAAGAAACATTTCATTGCTCCTGAGTCATCATGTACCTCCCTTAAGAAGAAACGAACACTTGACCCAGTAAGGAGATCTAAGATTTGTTTCACCATCCATTTCATAAGTGATTCCAATAAATAAATTGTTTTTCGAACTTCCAAGTCTTCTATTATGAATTTACCATTTTCAAACCAAGTGCAGAAGTAAGAATTGATGATCTTGCAGCTGACTACTTCCATGTTCAAAGCATGAAAGAGGAATGAAAGGGAAATGATAGTATCGTGGAGAGATGGGTTTGGCGGGGGTAGAGACTGCCGAAGAAGAAGAAAAAGTCGACGGAGGGAGGATGGGGGCGGGAGGAAAGAGGAGAGAGGAGAGAGCACTTAACTTACCTGTGTCATCCCTGATCAGAAACCCACTTAATTCCCTCTCACGGGCCTTTCAAGTTCTCAGATTGAAACTTCCATATCTCCTATATGACTACGACTGTCTTGATTTATGCCAAATTCAAGTACTTATATAAGCTCCATAGGTTTCTGGGGTTCTGGGTGCTTTTCTGTGATTTTCATATACACAATTAGTTTCCATCTTTAGAAAAAACTCCCTTCCGATCGTTTGTGCTGAGGGTCCTTCAAGACTTTATATTAGAAAAAAGGAAGGTACCAGATTTAATCCCATTAACTCGTCCTCGAGTTTTAAAAAGAAAAATGAAATAATCAAAGAATAAAATAAACTCGTTCAACGGAGTATGACCAAACCAACTTCCTACATCTTGAACAAAAATATTATGATCAAAAGAGGTAAATCCAAGACAAAAAATCCAATATTGCCTCCAAAAGATGAAATTTTCCATTGACCATAAACCCAAAAAAGAAGTTTCCATCAAGCTCATTCAAAACCGTAATCATAGGACCAATCACAAAAGAATTAGCTTCCAAAGAGAACCATCACATCTTATTCACCATTTGCTTCAAGTTCTTTGACGTTGTGGTAATTGATTTCCAATGCAATCAGTGTGTCATTCTTGCTTGATTTTTTATTTCCGCCTTGACGTTTAGCGTTTCGATGTTTGCTACCTCTTTTCCATCTTCTTCTTTGGATTTTTCTTCTTCATTCGAGACTACTTCCAAATCAATATCTTCAAATTCTTCTAGGTTCCATGTTCCTTTTGAGTTTTCTGTCTTGTGTGTTGCTTGCTCAATTTTACAATCGTGGTTGAGTTCTTGATTTTCTTGAGCAACTATTTATAGTTCTGGAAGGTTTCTTGAAAAATCTTGAAGATTATGATTTTGCTTTCTTGAATTTTCCCCAAAAGAAACAAAGTTTCATCCATTCCCTTTCGAAAGCTCTTTTGATAGATGTTTTTATTTAAGTATTTCTATTTTCTTGAAAATGTTTCGAACTCCAAATTGGTGGTGTGATGATTTGTGGGTGTTCTTTCATCATAATATCTTCTTCTTCGAACCATATTCAAGTCTTCATGATGCTCTACAAAGCCTTCATCTAAATATTCTAAATCTTCCATCACATATTCCGGTAATTGACCTCCAATATCTCTCCCCAAGTGTTGGGTTTCATTAAGCCTAATGGGATGATTAAAATGTTGGTAATTTTATGGAGGATCTTGAATTCTTTGAGGTTCTTGAAATCTTGCCGGTTGCTTTCTTCTGCCTTAGAACTGTCTTCAAAGTCACTAGAATAACTAGAATCAAATTTCCAATGTGGATAATGATAGGTTATTTGAGAAAATCGGACATGCACAAAATTAGCATGTTGGAATTTTTCTTCTGAATCACTTGAGACAAAATTTCAACATTGTTTTTGGAAGTAAAATTGATTTTCTTGCCCATACCAACTGCTGGTTTCTTTCTTGAACATCTTTTTGATCGGTAATAGTTCATTCTTGAAAAATCTTGATAATATCTTCTTTCTTTCTTGGAATTTCAAGGGTTCCCCCTAATTAGATGTGTGTTCGGCAACAAGCACAACTCACGAAGCTCCCTCTTGTGATCAACGTCCACAAGAGTTTCCCAGTTTTCCATTGGCGGCGGTCAAGTTGGCCCAGGCGATCGCTCTGATACCAAATTGATGTAGCCTAAGTAGCCTCAAGGAGTAATTCTCCAAGAACCAAGCTTGTGAATCTTTTATTAAGACCATAATGTGGCTAATACAAGAGGGGAAGACTCCTATTTATAGAGTTTATTATAATGGGGTAAAAAGGGAATTAACCTAGAATATTATCCAATTAACCTCATTCTTCCTACATCAATTAGGTAAGCTCTCATGGCTCTTATTGCCCTTTTGCAATTTCATACCGTGAATGAAATTTGATTAACATTTCTCATAAAAAATAAATAAATAAAAACTTGTAATTAAAGAGAAAAAGTCTCTCTCCTTTCCTTTCACCCAACCCCACCCTCTCGGCACCCATTTTTCTTTCTCTTCCTCTTCTTTCTTCTCTTCCTTCAACCTCATTCTTCTTCCATTAATCTTGAAGATGAAGGTGGGTTGTTGCCTAAGAAGTTGACGGTGAGCTAGTGATCTCTGATGACTACGAAAATGCGAGCACATCATGGAAGAAAGCTGGAAGATGAAGATAGATGGTGGGGAAATCGAGGAATGGAATGATTTGTTTGTGGTTAGGGATGTAGAATGAGGATGAAGGAAGAGGAGGTGAACGAGGATGGAAGCGGAGGAAGAAGAGGAAGAGGAAGAGAAAAGAAAGGGGTGCCGATGGAGGTGGGGGCTGGGTAAGGTAAAGGAAAGAGAAAAAGTTTTAATTACTTGTTTAATTATTGGTATTGGTATTGTTATTTAATTATTAGTGAAAAGCGGGTCCTTTTAAACCTATTCTTCAAAAGTGAGAACTAAAATAACCAAATTAAAACTATAGGGACCAAGGACACCTATTCCTAAAAACGTGGGACTGAAAAGGCACTTTTCCAATGAAACATCATGGGAACTGAAATTACTCTCAACAGTGGGATACGAATTTTCTCAAAAGACGAAACAAATTAAGCAACGGTGTATTTCTTACCTCAAAAAAGTCATCATCTGATAAATTGTAGATTGATATATAGTCTAGTCTATTAGCAACTTGCAGGACAATTTCCTGTTTCCCAGTGTTGCTCGAATATATCTTTATGCCTGTGATGGCGCAGAAAAAGGTTTAGAGCAAAGCACAGTAATTTTTTAAATCACCAGCGGCACTTTAATATGCAATACCATAGATCAATCAGTTCCAGCAACAGAAAGGTACGACAGAATACAGTTCCATAGGTATATAAGGTGCATGGAAATGGAAATAATTTTGAAAAGATGATTTTGTTATTCTTGACAAAAGTACGGCATACATTCTTCCAGTAAGGAAAAGAAAAGAACATTTTAAATGAAGGTTCATCGCACTACGAGCTGGACCTTCACCTTAAAATGCTTCACTTAGTGTCTTCAAACTGAAAATAAATAAATATCTGACGCCACAACTTGATTTATCAAATTTTGTTTACCAGGAGTAGTCATTGTCGGCAAAAATTCAATGATAAGTTTCATGATGGGCCAATAACGTATGCATGAGCATGAAGAATAACTAATGCATGAAAGGACAATATATTTGTTATTTAACCAAATTAATTTCACTACAGAAGAAATTAGATAAAATGAAAAAAAATAATTTCAAACAATAAACTAACTACTAACGTCTCCAACTGCTGGCTAGCTTCTGATTGTAGCCATTTACTCAACCTCTCTATCCATCAGTTCTCCCTCCACGCACCCTCCCTTACGCCTCTCTCTCTACCTCTCTTTTCATAATATTCTCTCTCCATCTCTTTCGTTGTCTGTGTCTCCATCTCACTCCCCCTTACACTTCTCTCTACCTCTCTTTCGATCATATTCTCTCCATGTCTCGTTGTCAGTCTCTCCATCTCACTCACTCCCCATCTATCATAGATAACCAACCTCACGCAGTCACACAAAGGACAAGGAGAATCAAAACAAATGACTCAGGAGAGGAGGACCAAGGCAAAATCATGCAGCCAAGCAATGGCCAGCATGCCTCAGCACATAGTGCCACCCAGCAGTATGCATGCCTGTGCAGAACCTCACAACATGCAGCCCCTGCACATGCCAACCTCCCAATAACCTCACAAAGATATCACTCATGCACGGGCAGCCTTGCCCACAAACCTCCCAACACATCAGATTCACATGCCCCTCAATGTGCACACGTCCACCTGGCACTACATCACCAGCAGCACTTGCATAGGGTTCTTGCACAATGTGCTTAGATGCTGCCCAATGCCCAGAGTGCATCACCAACACTCAGCCTGCCCCAGCACACCCTGTCCCTATATTCAGCCCTAGCTGCCCACCCTACTTCCCTTATTTGTTTTCCTTTTTAATCTGGGTTGTAATTTTGGTCTTTAGGATTCTCTCACAGCATTTTTGGACCAAATATTTTAAGATATTTTAATTAGTCTTATTTTCCATGATTGGCTAAATATATTTACTCCCTAGATGTTCTGGGATTTTATTTAATTTTGTTCTAGGTTAAATGCCTTGAAGATTGAGCTTACATATATTTTAATCACTAATCTAAGCAACAGAAGTACCTGTAACTTGTAGCAACTGGTGAGAATTTTTCTGTGAATAGTCATTGGGATCGGATTTAGCTCGTATAAAGCTTCCCATCATTTTTCCTTCAAAACACTCTTTATCTTCCACAAGCCTCTCTACTAGACTTCTTTTCAGATAGACTAGTTTGATGTTTGCTGCAATAATAGCAGCAGAACAATTATGTGACATATCTGATGGGTTCTGTTCAGCAGGTTTTCTGTTTGAGCCCAACTTCCTTTGCCTTTCACAAGCCATTATAGAATTATCATCCTTTTCCATACTACTTGTGCTCTCATCCTCTGATGATTCCTCCATGTTTTCAGCAAAATGAGCAGTCAGGTGCTTGTTTACACTATTTACATTCATTATTTTCCTTCCAAAAACAGATTGTAGTTTGGCATCACAGAGAATCCTCTTCTTCTTTTGAGGATGGAAAAGCTTGTTTTCTTTACAATAGGCTGTAATAATAGAAGCCACATCATGCTGTGTTAACTTTTTGCTCGTATCTTTTCCAATTTTCGAAAGAAAGTCTATCACTGGTTTTGACCCCCATCCAATGAACTCTTTGTTACTTGATTTCATCTTTTTTCTCGTTGAGCCTAGCTTCTCCTTTCTTCTTTTGCATTTTCTTACCAGCGCGTGCCCTTCTTCTGTATACACCAACTCTTCATAGTCTGATGATATTTCATCTTCACCAATGTCTTCTTCTGATTCCTCAATTTCATTTGAATTGAAGTCAGACCTGTAATTCCTTCCCTTCTTCAATAAGTTACTCGCTTTATGGACATGTTCTGCTGTCAAACCCTCTTTTTTCTTCATTAGTTCCCAGTATTCCTTGAATAGAAATTCATAAGTATCACGATCGTTAAAGTCAACCTTTGTCTGCAAATCAGCAAGCATAGAGGTAAGTCACAAGAAAATCAAAAGGAAGCAAAAATGTTGGATTGACCAAACCAGAGACATAACTGCCTTGCACATCCATGAAAGTCTTCAGGGAATCAGGACAAAAAAGGGATTTTGGAAATGTAAAATATTCAAGGTTTGATTGGAAACTAGTTGATGCAATTTTAGGTAAATGGCAAGATGAACAACATTAATCTCTCTCTCCTTTTTGTTTGGAGGAGTTTTGTGTCAAAAATCAAGATATTGTGAGGAAAATGGTCTGGGAATTATAAATTTAGAGGGTAAAATTGTTATCCTCGGGCCAAGTGGCATCAAATATTTGCAAGTATGGGATTCACCTTTCCTATAACATGTGAAAGTTGAAGATCCCACATTTCAAGAAAAATATCATATGTTCAATCAAGCTGGAAATTTGCAATTTGTGGCATATTTGATTAGAAGAAATAGAACGATATCACAACTTAGGTTGAGGGAAGAGATGTGAGGTTTAAAACTTTTTAACTGTTAAATTAAAAATGAATCCAAAAACTTAAGCTAATAGGTTACTGAAATTATATCAATTCTTCAGCATTAACATCTCTCTTTGGGTTCATACTCAAATCTCTTATGTAATTACCATTTGCTTTCTATATCACCAGCAGGCACAGTTCTTTCTTTTTCAATTCTGCTTGTCTTTTATGTTCCATTTGTTGGTTACGCACTTGCTTTTTGCTGGTCTCTATTTGTACTTTCACTAATGAAAGTTGGTTTTTGGTTATGAAATTCAAAACTAGATGACACTAGAGCATGTGCTAAACACTGCCTTGGATGAGGGTCTCTTGTGATGCTGTTTGGGCTCACTAAAAGTCTAAGCCTTCAACCTTCCAAGACCAATGAATGAGGCATTGAAGCCCTCTCTCTCCAAATTTGTCCTGGTTGTCCTTGTCTAACTTTCAGTCCATTCATTCATGGATAAACATGACTACCGTTCTCAATGTATTATAGCCACAACAACTGTACATCAATACAAAAAAAGGTGCAATTTTGGCCAAAACATATGAACATCTAGGCATTCGGCGTCTGCTGGTAGGTTATGCAGTCATACAACGATTGGCCCATCCCTTAGACACTCAGGAGATGTTTTAATTATAAATTTTGGAGTTGGAAAGCCTATGTTTCTGTAATCTGTGTTTGGATTACAAAAAGGAATAGAACATAGAAATTTAAAATTAGGTAAACTATGGGATATGTTAAATTCATGGGTTTACGATTTGAAGTTTAGTGTGTACTCTGAAAGGTGCATATCATACGTTTGGGATTACCTAACACAAAATTTTATATAGCCTATTGGAATGATAAACACACAACTTAGGATAAGCAGAGCTAGATACCAAACATAGGCTCAACTTATTATCCTGGGACATAAAAGTCGAACTCATGTGCCAAACATTCCCTCAGGCCTCAAGGAGCTATTTAGAGTCTTAAGTTTAGCTAAATATTAAAGCAAGTTCATGAAGGAATAAAATAAATAGAAATATCACACCATACAGATGATGAATATTGAAATTTTGGAGTAAATCTTGAAGACTGAATGCTTATTCTTGATGCCAAAAACTGAAAGTACAAGCCTTTAAATAGGCTGATTACAACCAGCAACCTGCTGGCTTAAATAATTGAGCAGCTAATTGAATAAAAGACTTGACTAATTAACCCAAACTAACAACTAAAGGGAAAAAATGCAAAAGTCAACTAATAAACAAAACAAATAATGGAATCCCAAGAATACCCCTACATCACATACACCGAGCAATTCAAGAAGGAATAATTCAGGATGAAACTGAAGGCCAACAATCCATCTAGTTAATTGAGTTAATCTCACTCTAACATCTCTAAAAATGATGAGGCTCCAATCCAAAGATCTTAGTTTCAACTAAATAAGAACAAACAGGATCTATCTATAAAATAACTAGACAAATATGACTAAATAAAATAAACACAATCAAGACATACAGGGGGGAAACAGAGAAAGAGAAGAAGAAAAAGGGAGGGAATTTCGAAAACCCATCTATTTCTAACTACCCAAGGGAGTTATAATCACAAAATTGCTTATTGATCTTCCAGTTTCCACAAAAAAATTCCACCCTTCCATATGCTTGAAAGTTTTCCCCAAATATATTTGATTTAATGCCTTCCATTCAAATAAATGACATAACCATAGGTTGAATCAAATATTTTGACAATGTGAAAACATCCATGAATAAGCAAAAGCTTGACAGTATTAGACAAAGTAATTGCTTATGCAAGTCCATAGCATAAAAATCAAGGAAGGAGAGAAAAGATAACATAAAACTCTACGGTTCAAAATATGTGTTCATTTAACAAGAAAACAAGAAAAACAAGAAAAAGAATATCTAGTTAATCATAATTTTTCTTCTCTCTCTTCCCACCACCAAGAAAAAAATAGAAAAAGAAATTTCATCTAAGACGATTAGAATTTTGAAGTACATAATATTCAACCCATTTTCATCCCGAATTTCTTGGGTTGGAAACAGTGCCTCAAGTAAGAAGTCATTTTAAGAATTATTTTCCTTTCTAATCAAAAAACAAAGTAATACTTATAAAACATTTCTTTAGGCATTTGTCTTGCTAGTTGAAATAAATGAAGAAAACAGAAGGATAGAACCAAAAAGGGGAGAGAGAGAGAGGAGTGCAAAGTACTAGGGCTAAAATTCACAAAGAAGACAAGTCAGCATACAGCATACCCCATCAATGTCAGCATCTTTATCATCTTCTATAAGTAATGCGAGCTTCAAACAGTGGTTGCAGAATCCTCTACTGCCTCGAACACATACAAACTCGGCACTAAAAATGCAGCGTCCACATACAGCTTGTGGGCAGCCAACACAACGGAACTTTGAGGTTTTACGGCAGAGGAAGCATGAATGCCAGTCTGATACATAATGTACATCATGATTTGAGAACACTCAAAAATATATAAATGGCACAAGCAGACAAAAAAGACTACTACATATAGTAAAAAAAGAAACAAACAAAAAGTAAGCACACACTTCCTAATTAGTTCTGGAAACTGGTCTTATTCAGACTTTGTGTACGTACTGAAGTGATTCTTGAGCAGAGTTTTATTGATAATATTCTCAGTGATTTACAAGAGCAGGATGAGACTCTTTAATACGCCCAAAAGAAACAACAGCCCAACTAATCATCTAGCAATAAAACTAAATACAGTTCAACACCATAACAATAATACAAAAACAATTCAGCAGAGAATTAATAACTTTAACTAACAATCCTAGCAGCCTGCCTCCAACTGATCGAGGAGTTCAGTTTGGATCTTAGTTACCAAAACCTTGTGTGAGAAAATGGTTTGGTGAAGAAATCGGCAAATCGCCAATTTGATCAACAGTAGATACATAGTTGATCTGGACATCTTTGCAGGTAGCCTTCTCAAAAACAAAATGATAGTCAATCTCTATGTGTTTAGTTCCCCCCATGAAACAATGGACTGTTAGTAAGGGCAATAGCTGAGACATCATCAGTTGTAACATGAAGAGTATGCACTCAAAAAGTCACAAAAACTGTTGAATCCAGCAAAGATTAGCAGTAGGAGAAGCGAGTGATTATTCAGCTTCTGTGGAGGAACGAGTAATGGTAGGTTGCTTCATATCACTCCATGAGATAGGATTTTTGCCCAAAAGATAAACTAGCCTATTGTTGAGAGTTTCAATTGGGTCACCAGCGTAATCACCATCGCAAAAGTCCATTTGATTGAGAGATACAGCCATAGAGGATAGACCAATGTTAGAAGAACACTGTTGATACCAAGGAATGCATTTGACTAGGTAAAATGTCCTTCAGTGGGGGAGTGTATCTTCTGACAAGCTTTGTCAACAGCAAAAGCTATATAAGTCCCTACGTCAATCATTTTTAATTCTTTTCTTGAACCATTAGTTTTTCTTCTTTTTTTTTTTTTCTTTTTCCTTCTTTTTGAACAATAGAAATTTTTCATGGAATAAATGAAAGAGACTAATGGGAAAGATAGAAATTTTACAAGCAATATTATAAGGACAGATTGGAACAAAAAAGAACCAACAAAAAACACAATACAGAAAAGAAAGAACATAATATCCCCTAATTGAACAAAACAAAGAAAACTTAGCAAATAAAGAGCCTTAAAAACCCAAAACACAAGAAAACTACACTTTGGAAACTGCGCCAAAGGTAGCACTGAGAACCAGAGAAACTCTGAAAACAATAGGCCTAAACTAAAAGCAAAGCTGGAAAGAAGTGATGAAGGAAATTGTTGAAAGAAACTCCAACCAGAGAGAAAATCTGTAAGGTATCGACAGATATACTCAAATAATAAGAGCAAATAATCAAGAAAATCAGAGTGATGATCTTCTATTGCAAGTTCAGATCAACTTCCAGATATACAAGAGAAAATAGTAAGAACAATAACAAAGAAAAGCAACAACATAACCCAGTTAATTCAAGAGAACCGGTGCCCTCCTCCAAAAACCTTCTCACAATTCCTGCCTCCCCTCCTTCACATTAACCCCTACATAAACCCATTCATAGTGGTCCCCCCCTCTTCCTCAGGTACAACTTGACTTCCTCCCAAACTAACTATCTTGTGAGAAATCCCCCTTCTACCCCTCCTTACATGTGTGCGAGTGATTAGAGGTCTAACAAAATCCATCAAAGAAGAAAGCAGTGATGAACCCCAAACATCCAAAAGAGAGAACCATTGAATCCAAACCTCCAAGAAGAAAAGAAAAAATAATAATAAATAAAATAAAATGAAATAAAATAAAAAAACAGAAGTACCAATTGAAACTTTCAAAGATCTTGAAGGAGTTAACAAACATGAAAATCAGTTTCGTTGTGAAATCATGTAAG
This sequence comes from Citrullus mucosospermus, assembly GCA_030954485.1. Classification (NCBI taxonomy): domain Eukaryota; kingdom Viridiplantae; phylum Streptophyta; class Magnoliopsida; order Cucurbitales; family Cucurbitaceae; genus Citrullus; species Citrullus mucosospermus. The sequence goes on along the minus strand of CM062064.1, from coordinate 9,815,643 downwards.
CAATTTCATGCATATCAAGGCCACAAGTTTCAATAAGAGAAGAAAATTTTAAATGCACTTATAAAGGAGGAGAAAGAGGAATCACTTTGTCACATTCCTGAAACAATGAAACTAGCTCGTCGTAAAAGAATCTTCAAACCAAAATCATCAATGTTATCTTCCATAGATTGTAAGACATATTCCACACTACTCAAGCTAACTTCAGATGCAGTATTGATTCATCATCCTAACATGACACCGATGAAAGAGAATGATAAGGTGTAGGGTTTTTAGACAAATGACTTATTCCTTTAATGAAGACAAATTCAGGATCTGCTGAAAAGCCTTCTTGTCGGTTGCTTGCTTAACAAAGGGGGACCAAAAGATTTGAAACATTTTCTTCAACACTATCTAGATTCATAGTATTAATCTCGAGAGTTTGAGGAAATGAATAAAAACTTTTTTCAAGTATAGGATTTTGGATAAGCTGCAACAGAAATAAAATAAAATAAAAATAACAGTAAAAATCACCTCTTTAACGCTTAAGGAATCAGAAGACTCAAGAGCCCTAAGAAAATCACCAAAAGGCGTCTCAGTTGCCTTAAAAGGCACCTCTTAGACTATAGTAGAAGCATTAGGATCAATATGAAAGGCGGGCAGTTCACAAGGAGGGTTCCTTTGAGAAGACAACCGAATCCTCAAGACCTTGTTGCAGTAATTGAGGGTGATCATGCAAGCCTTAGTTATTAAACGCATGAACTAATGCCTGGGTTTTCCTTTGGAGCATGCAGAAAATCTGGTGGTTGGACAAATAAATCATCAATAAGCGGTGAACAACTATGCTGAGAAGAATGTTCATCCTCAATGACGGAGTTAATTTGAAAGATGTCCAACAGATCTTAAAAGTCTTTTCGATCTAAATTGTCTTAAAAGACATTGAGACAGAAAAGAAAATTAAATGGAGTGATATCCCTGATAAAAGGAAAGAATTTCTCCTTTTTGGATAAATCATATCAATTGTAGCTGCGATGAAACTATTATAATATACATGTTATCAATGAAATTATAATGAATAAGTTAGGAAGATGACGACACTAGAGGCGACAGCAGACTCACAAAGAAATCCAAAGAAAAAGTCTCACAATAAAAACAACAGAACCAAATATGGATGATGAAAGTCAGTGGACCAAGAGAACGCAGTCAACTGGCAAAGGAAAATGACAAAAGACACGCAGATAGACGGCAGCAACATCTGCAACAGAGGGTCAGATTGTGCATTAGAGTCATTAGAAGCAGCAAAACAATGCCTTTTCTTAGAAACACCAGCCTTAGATCTTGTAGTCATTGGAGGTGTGTTAGTGATTGATAAAGTAAGACACAGGACTTGGACCTCAAGCATAACTATGTAAAAGATTAAAGAGCAAAAAAAAAAAAAAAAAAAAAAAAAAAAAAAAAAAAAAAAAAAAAAAAAAAAAAAAAAAAAAAAAAAGCGAAATAGACAAAGGAAGAGGTAGTTTATGCATTTGTCCTTTGAAGGCAACTATAACAAGTAAATGAATGAATAGGAATATTAGCTTCTGTCAGTATTTTACGTAAAATATTATCAGAAGGGTGACCAAGCCAGCATGCCAAGGTGAAGAAGAAACCTTGGTTGAGACAATGGCAGAAGTTGTAGTCTTGTTGGAGATAGACAAAGGTGCATATGGCAATGCATAAAGACATAGAAGGAACATGGAGACTAGTGTTTGTCCTGTCAATAAATCTGAACAGCTTGTGCCCATGAAGAATTGGAGTAATCTGATGGGGCCAAAGAGGGTTTACACGCATTTGAAAGCAGAAGAATGGGTAACGAAGAGTAGAGAACAAAGGGTCTCTGAAACATGGTAGATGTGGAAAAAGAAGAAGAAGCCATCTCTCGAGAATGTGTGTCAAGAGGGCTCTGAAGATCCTTGAGTAGAGTGTTGTTGATAATATTCTCGGTGATTTACAAGAGCAGAATGAGGCTCTTAAAATAGAAGCCCAACAGAAATAATAGCCTAATTAATATTCTAACAATAAAACTGAATAAAGTTCAGCAACATTACAATAATACAAAAAGAATTCAGCTGAGAATTGTTCACTTTAACTAACAATCCTGACATGTACTATGTAAAAGACATGAGATAGCATTAACAGGCAAGGCAGCAAAAGCAGGTTTAATATGGAGAATAACACATAAACCTTTTCCTTAACAATAAAAACAGCGTAGTACAAGAGTCAGGAGAGATATTCAGTGTAGAAAGCACAATATGACTCATGCTTCACTTCCATCCACATGTTATATATATGTTAGTTTCATAATTTTGAAGTAGCCAATGACAGACCCAATATAAACATGTCCAGAACTATATTATGCCAAGCTCATTCAGAAATTTCTCTAGAAGTTGCGGAACTTCAAATGGGGGAGGCTTGGAACTCAAAAGGCAATAGCGGATTCATGAACTTTCTATTCCCGTGCTTGTAAGAAGATGTAACTTGTATTAAAAAGATATTATTAGATGAGTAGCTAGCAACTGTTTAACTAAAAGAAACTACAATTCACACATGACACATATATCACTCTTAAAACCATAATCGCATTTGCATCTTACCACAGATCCAACGATCTTCAGACTCCACAAAAGATTCTTCCCTTCCAACACACTCAGGGTGATACGCTTTAAGGCAATCTCTGAAATCATTATGTAAGCGATTAAATAATTACAGCCTATCTTGATAATACAGCCTATCTAAAATCATTATCCACTATCGAAGAGATATACATCAGGACGAAAAGAGATATATAGGACTGTCCAAATTCCTTTAAATTATATAATGAAAAACAAAATAAAGAAGAAAATCTACTCCATCACATCTTCAAGCATTCTAGCCAGAATAGAATGGCCTTAAAGTAATTTTAGCTTTTAACAACAGTGTCCCAGGAGACATGTACAGAACACGCACACAAAATCCTAAACAATATGGTAATTAAAAAATGTGTTCACATCCATACATCTTCACTCATGAACATTCATAAACCGACATAATGTGGGTTTTTTTTCTCACGAGAGAACGTGAAAGGGTGCAATAGAGGTGAGAAAATCTCTGAAGAAAATGCGGATTAAGATGGTCGAACTTGGTAAGAATTCTACACATTTTTTACCATCATATACTGAATTAATAATTATGAGCATCAGTTCATCATACTAAAAGCTTCTCTGTGCTTTCCCAATATAATTTCAGGAGACACTTCCGCTGAAGATTACAATGTGGAAGCAAGTAACCAATCATGATTCAATGAAACATAAACCAAACTACTAAGAACCTAATTTAAACAGGATATCACGCGAGGAAAAAGAAGAAACGGAACGAACAAGCAAACAGACCAGCAGATTATTTTTTGTTCATTTCCATTTTTTGTTCATTTTTTGGTATTCGCCCAATATTCCATGCATGAACTTCCTCTCTAAACATCAGCAGCATCTTCATACTTTTTCCTTGCACAATCATTTCTCTTAAGAAAAATCTTGCATGAATAAAAAAGGGAATGGGCATTTTCAACTGTAATGGAACTCACTTGAAGTCGCAGTATCTGAGCAGCCCTCCATCTTTACAAGTGAAGCAAAAATCGTCTCCGATTTCTTCTTTCGTTTTGCATTTCTTTGAATTCTTTCTACCCATTTGCGAAAACTGGAGCTTGAAATCACTAACTGTTCATAGTGAGGACTGATGATCAGAAAGGTCTCTTTATAAAATGCTGATTTGTGTAAGCCATTATTCGAAGCAATGATTAAGTCATTAAAGGTTATACTCCTGTACAAATAAGTGGTGTTTGGCTGGTTTGGATTTGGTTGAAGTATTAAACCCAATTATTCGAGTCTTAAATTTTTTCTATTTAAATAATCTTGATTAGAAAATGAATCCAAAATCAAATATTTGAATTGAGTTGGTTTGAGTTATCTCTGCTATGCGGTTAAAATGTAAATAATTTTTACATTTCTATTTTGCCCCTCATTTTTCTACATATGACAATATAACCTTGAATTTAATGTTTTTTTAGTAAAAATAAATTTAATAGTTAGTTATGAATTAGATTAGCTATTTCATGAATTGTTAGTTAATGATTTAACATTTTTTATATTTAGATTTTTACAAGTGAAACATTTAAATATTAGATTTGTATGGATTTAGATTGTGATTGGAGATTTTTTTAATTAATTATTTTAAATTCCTAACCATTGAAATTAAAATTTTCTTAATCAATTTTTTGTTTAATTTTTTTAGATTTAGAATTATATATATATATATATATATATATATATATATATATATATATATTTGTTAAAATACTATTTTGGTCCCTATAATTTAAAATTTGTTCAATTTTAGTCTTTGTATTTTCAAATGTCCAATATTAGTCCCTATATTTTCAGTAAATCTTAATTTTAGTCCCTCGAAGCTAAGTTTTATCAAAATTGATTAGATAATCATAATAATTTTATGGAAAAAAACAAAATATGTGAATATATTTTCAAAATTTATAGTAAAAATGCTAATGAAAAAATAAAAAGTAATGAAAAAATCCACAATAAATTAGTAGTATGGACTAAATTTAAGATTTATTAAAAATACAAGGATTAATATTGTACATTTGAAACTATAAGAACTAAATTTGAACAAACTCCAAAATATAGGGACCAAAATGATATTTTAACCATTTTTTTAATTAAATTTTTACTTTGTATCAATTTTTAAAATTAAATTTTAAAAATTTCTAGCCATTGAAATTAACTAAGAGGCTGTGTTGTTAATTCTTAAATAGATCTGAGATTCATTTGAAATATTTGTGCATTTTTGTTTAATTTTTTTGACCTTTTGTCATTTTTCATTTTTTTTCCTTTTAATTGTGTCTAAATTAATTTTCATGTTAATAATTCAATCATGTCAAAAGGTAGCCTTGAGAATCCATTACTTCATTTCAAGTAATGTTATTATTTCAACCATAAATTTTTAAGCATTTTTATTTTTCATCCTTGAGAATTCATTAATTTATTTCAAGTAATGTTATTATTTCAATCCTAAATCTTTATGCATTTTTATTTAATTTTTTAGTTTTTTATTGAGCGAAACATTTAAATCTTAGGTTTGCCACGATTTTTTAATTAATTATTTTTAGATTCATAACCATTGAATTTTTTTTTCTAGACCTTAATTAGATGAAGATTCATTTGATTATGAAAAGTAAAAAGGATGTTCCGAGAATCCATATAAAGCAATCTTGAGATTACATCAATGCATTTCTCTTGTGTAGAGGTAATTTCAACTCTCTTTACCCATTTTTGTATACTTTTTTTTTAGATTTAGATTTGGATTTTTTTCTTTACATATTTCTTTTTTATCAATTTTAAAATTAAAATTTTATATTTTAGCCATTGGAATTAAACACGTAAACGAGAGGCTTTAAATAGATGAGATTCATTTGATTAACAAAAAAAAATTATAAAAAAAAAAAAGCAAATATCTTGTGAGTATGAATGCATTAAAATGAAAATTTTAGTATAGGGCTACGAAATAAAACAAACACAAAACGAAATTGAGTATAATATAGTTTCATATTCCGAATTAAGATATTTTTATTAATGTTTATTTTCTTTTTATATTTTTACATATTTAAACTTCTTATAATAGACTTTTTGTTTATTCCTCTAAAAAGGAGGGTGTGTCATTTAAAGAAATAATTTTTAAACTAATATAAGCTAGTGATTATTAGCTAGTTATTATTAATTATTTTTAGAACACATTGCTTTCTTCTTTTTTATATTGGAAGAGGAGTGAAAATATTAGGAATATATTAGGTCAAAATTTATTTAATTTTCTTGATTTTAGTTTCAATGTTTACTATTCATTTTTTTAAAAAAAAATTATTATGTTTTAATGATGGTCTGCGTACGTTCTTTATTTTTTATTTTATAATATAAGTTTTCTTACACATATATTAACGGTTTATTATTATTATTATTATTATTATTTAATCAAATACAATGAAAAAAGACTTTGGCAGAAGGTTTTATAAAAAAAAATAAAAAAAAATAAAAATTAACTAACAAACTTTATTTCCAGAAGAAACAACAAGATTAATTTTTAAAAATATAAAAATTTGGCTTTTGTTTTTATTTTTATACTTTTCCTTCTACCATTGTATTCCAAGAATTACCCCATAAAATAATTAAGATGATACATTATTATGTCAATTTTATTTCATAGAATTTATTCTACTTACACCATATGTATTTTAATTTTATTTAATCATCTATTTTGTATATATATATATATATTACTTCAAAATTTTATGTGAACTGTTTAAATTTTAAATTCAATTATAAGTATATTCATTCAAAAAAAATTTATATCCCTTAGAATTTGTTTAAAAGATTTCCAAATAACATTTAAAATTTCTCATATACATGGTAAATTAACTTAAAATCCAGAAATATATAATTTTAAACACTCTATTTTAATTAATTTATTTCATTTTAAATAGTTATTAATTAAACTCAATGAACATTGAATCAATATTCATGATGAAAAGCAATTAAAGCATAATTTAAAATCTATTATAAAATATTATGTAAAAAAATGTTAAGTGTTCCAATTAGTTTATTTAAATTTTTGTTCTAAAAAAAAGTAAAATGTTAATATATAAAAAAATTATTTAATTATTTAATTATTTTTATATATTGAATTAGAATTAACTCATCAATTTCAATTTATATTATGAAAATTTTCTTTTCTAAATTACAGAAAATTTGTTTGTAGGAGTTGTTAGAGAAAAAAATTATCAAAAAAAAAAAAAGAAATTAAATAAAACTAAAAAAATATATGTATTTATAATTTTACCATAAGTAAAAAAAATATATATATATATATATATATATATATATATATATATATATACATTTAAAATTTTAAAATTAATAATAAGCTCAGGTTGGTTTAGGTTATTTTAGACAAACCTATGAATCAATCCAACCCATAACATTTTCATTTATTTTAACCCAACTCAACCAAATGAGTTTGATATCCCAATCCAAATGGTGATCGATTTTCAGGTGATAGGGTGTTTTAAATACCCCTAATACAAACAAAAAATAATTTTTTTTATCATTTCTTTTAATAAAAATAAAACAAGTATCTTTCCATGAAACATTGGGGTGAAAGACCTTGAGGTTGGTTTTTGTTTTTATTGACTAAAAGGACTTTTTGAACGTGTGAATTCCCTCGCCCTCACAAAAGTAAGTAATTGGTGTAATTGTCAAAATAACACTTAAAGTTTCCACCTATCACAAATAACACTTTTTTGTCAATTGTTTTAATAGCACATTCAAATGCATTTTAATCAACATCACATAAGCTAAAACAAAAATTTTAACTTGTTTTAATGATATAAATCACCAATTTTTGCACTTTCTCGAATCTTGACTAGACTAGAACTGAAATTCAATTAGGTTTTAAATTTTCCCACGACGATTTTGCGGTGAGAAAAGAAGAGATCATGAAACTCCCGAATTTCCAATCATGAAACTCTTGGAAGGCTAAAGAGAGCATAGTATCACGTGTCAAAATCGCCTTCCAAATTTCGCGTTGATGAGGCACAAGTCCCTCTAGCAAAGCCAAGGGGGGACCACAACAATGGCAGTCGCAGCCCACTAAGAGAGTCTGTGCATGTGTCGCGCCCCACTGGCATGCACAGCCTTATGCATTCAATGTGATAGGTTGCGCGTGTGTAGGAGGCATGCGCGCCTATCGGCAAGCAAACGCATCCTCCGCACACTGCAAAGGCGCGCGACCCGGGAATCATCAGCACGCCCAGACATGGGCGTGTCTGTCGAAAGAAGAGAGGCACGCCCCTTCCGCAAATTTAGGAGCATGCCCTGCAGGCAGATGGAATGTGCGGGTGAGTCGATGGATGGCTCTAGAACCTTCGAGAGGACACGCGACACTGCTAGAGGACTCGACGAGCCTCTAGATGCCGTTGAAAGGATAGGCATGTCACTAGGCAAGCCAGCGCCTGGGCCCACATGCCCGACAATCCTGGAAGACCCTAAAAGGCTCTAGACAAGGCCCGATAATTCTGGAAAAGCCTTGAAGGCACGCGATTATGCAGGAAAAGACCCGATGGCCCTAGAAGGCTCTCGACTACTTGGGAAGGGCCGTGACACTACCAGAAGGACCTGAACACTTCTAGAAGATTCCATGACGGTCAGACACACCTGAGGAAGGCCTGGAACAAACCAGATTAGTCTAGAAACATCTAGAATGGCTCTTGTACATATTTTACCCCACAAATAGGCTTGTAACCAACATAGGTCTAGTTGGAATTCTCTAGAGAACTCCATGACCGACATAAGGGCCTCTATAAATAGGTACAGTACCCAGAGGTTGATTTCCTGTCAATCACTGATCCTGCCTAGTCAGAGTCTGTATATGCTTCAATACATCTTCTGTCGGATTTTTTAAACATCAACCATTTTCCTAATGTGCTTTTCAGATATCTCAGAATCCTGTTTACAGCTTCCATGTGTTCTTCATAGGGAGCCTACATAAACTGACTCACAACACTGACAGCATAGGAAATGTCAGGTCTAGTGTGTGCTAGGTAAATAAGTCTCCCAACTAGACGTTGATACCTTTCCTTGTTTACGGGAACTTTGTGAACAGATTCTCCTAATCTAGCATTAGACTCAATAGGAGTGTCAGCAAGTGTACATCCAGTCATACCTATTTCTTTCAATAGACCAATAGTATATTTTCGTTGAGAAATGGAGATTCTTTCTCTTGATCTTGCCACTTCCATACCAAGAAAATACTTTAGATTTCCTAGGTCTTTGATTTCAAATTCGTCTGCCATTTTTTGTTTCAACTTGTTGATTTCAACAGTATCATCTCCAGATAAGACAATGTCATCAACATACACAATCAAAACTGCAACCTTTCCTGAGACAGACCTTTTTGTAAACAAGGTATGGTCAGAGTGTCCCTGAATAAAGCCTTGGGACTTGATGAAGGTGGTAAATCTTTCAAACCACGCTCTTGGTGACTGTTTTAACCCATATAGGGCCTTTCTAAGCTTGCACACATTCTGGTCAAATTGAGCCTCAAAGCCAGGAGGAGGGCTCATATACACCTCTTCTTCTAAATCACCGTTTAAAAAGTCATTTTTTACATCAAGCTGATAAAGGGGCCAATCCTTGTTGACAGCGACCAACAGAAGAACCCTGATTGTATTTAATTTGGCAACAGGGGAGAAAGTTTATGAGTAGCCTACCCCAAAAGTCTGATTGAATCCTTTTGCTACAAGCCTAGAGTTCCATCATACTTGTACTTCATTGTGAACACCCACTAATACCCAACTGGTTTATGCCCTTTTGGAAGAACAACCTGTTCCCATGTATTATTTTTCTCAAGAACTTTCATTTCTTCCATAACAATAGCCTTCCACTCAGGAATTTCCATCGCCACATATATGTTCTTTGGTATAGTTACGGTGTCAAGACTAGTAGTAAATGCTCTGAACTTGGAAGACAGATTGTTATAAGAAAGGAAGCTATACATGGGATACCTGGTGCATGACCTTGTGCCTTTTCTTAGAGCAATTGGCATGTCAAGGGTGGCATCATACTCTCCTGATTCTTTGAGTTATTCTATTGTGGGATTCTGAGGTATGTTCTCTTTTTCATTTTCTGGAACTGTAGTTGACACTACATCACTCTCAGCAACCTTGTTATTTCTTATCATATCATCTCTATGTTCAGCAATATCACTTTCAACACAAACATTGTCAGTACAAACAGTATTATCAGGATCAGTAGTATCTTGAGCCTATATTGGTTTAGAAGATTGGACCGGAGCCAGCATGGCAGTAGGGGCCACTATTTCCTTTCCAAGATTCTTCCTGTAGTACGTTATCTACGGGACCTGTCTAGTGGGTAGGACCGTGTCGTGGGTTGTTAGGATGGGCTCAAGAAGAGGATTAGGGTAGTTAGTCTCTTCGTTATTGCTCTCCCCCTGAAGAGGACTAATGGGAAAGAAAGGTTTATCTTCCAAGAATGTGATATCCATAGAAATGAAGTATTTCCGGGAAGTAGGATGAAAGCATTTATAATCACACTGGTGGAGAGGGTACCCAACAAACACACATTTCTGAGCACGAGAGGTAAACTTGGTCTGGTTGGGACCGAAGTTATGGACAAATGCAGTGCACCCAAATACTCGGAGAGGGACGTCAGGTATAAGGCGAGTGGTAGGATAAGACAGTTTGAGGCAGTCAAGAGGAGTTTGGAAGCTAAGAATGCGGGAAGGCATCCGATTTATGAGATGGGCTGCAGTCAAGACTGCATCCTCCCACAAGTAAGACGGTAGAGAGGTCGACAACATGAAAGATCGAGCAACTTCAAGGAGATGACGATTTTTCCTTTCAGCCACTCCATTTTGTTGGGATGTATAAGCACACGAACTCTGGTGAACAATGCCTTTAGAAGATAAGAACTCATGGAGAGTATTGGTGAGGAATTCACGACCATTGTCACTACGAAGGATGACAATTTTGGTACTAAATTGAGTTTCAATGGTGGTGTAAAATTGTTGGAAGATGGATGAGACTTTAGATTTATCTGTAAGAAGGTAAACCCAAGTAAAGCGAGTGTGGTCATCAATGAAGGTAACGAACCAACGTTTACCTAAAGAAGTGGTAATTCTTGAGGGGCCCCAAACATCACTATGAATAAAAGTAAAAGGATGAGAGGGTTTGTATGGCTGAGATGGAAAAGAAACTCTATGTTATTTTGCTCAAATACACGTATCACAAGATAATGAGGAAATGTCAACTTTATTAAATAAATGAGAAAATAAATATTTTATATATTGGAAATTAGAATGGCCAAGATGAAAATGCCACAACATACAGTCATTTTCAGAAGTTGAAAAGTAGGAAGATAGTAGCCTAGTCCTATAGGAAGAATCATCATTAAGGAAATAGAGTCTCTTATTGTGCTGGGCAGTGTCAATCGTCTTCTCCGAGCTCAAGTCCTGAAAAAGAACATCATCTGGTGAGAAAGCTACACGACAATTTAAATCTCTGGTTATTTTACTCACAGATAGTAGATTATAGGAGATCTTAGAAACATGCAGTACATTTTGTAATATTAAACCATCATAAGGAGAAACATGACCTTTGCCGGCCACTGGGGCAAGTGTCCTGTCAGCAATCCAGATTTTCTTTTTACCTGCACACGGATGATAAGATATGAAGTTTTCAAAAGTTCCAGATAAATGGTCTGTAGCTCCTGAGTCAAGAATCCAGGGTTTCTTACCTAATACCAAGAAGACTCAAAAATTGAGAAGTACCTGATTGTGCAATTACCCCAAGGGAGGAAGTACTGGTATCACTGGGGTGGTTCTTTTGATGTTGAGGCTGACTAGTGGTCTCACTTACCAGAGCCTGGTTGGGCTTGTTATTTAGAGGTCGTCGTTTGCCATTTGGGGGTCGATCGTGTATCTTTCAACACTAATCCTTCGTGTGCCACAACTTTTTACAATGTTCACATACTGGAGGTGGTTTCCCGTTCTGCTTGTCTCCAGTAGTTCCAGATGATTTCGCACTAAAGGCGGTAGAATCAGCTGTGGAGGTGGTAGTAATATTCATGGCGCTCGATCTATCTTCCTCCAGACGAATCTCTGAACATACTTCCATCAGGGTCGGTATTGGTTTTTGTCCCAGTATTTGACTCCGTACAGAATCAAACTTGGAATTGAGACCTGCTAAGAAATCATATACACGGTTAACCTCTTCAAGTTTATATTATTGGACTCCTCCACAAGGACAGTCCCAGATAAGTTCACGACATAAGTCCATCTCCTGCCAGATAAGGGATAGTTTATTAAAGTATAACGTGACATCCATGGATCCCTGTTTACATTCATGGATTTGTTTTCGCAGAGTATAGAGTCGTGATGCATTCTGCCTCTTAGAGTACAGTTTCTGAACCACGTCCCAAATATCTCGAGCAGTAGCTGCATATAACAAATGTTTTCCAATTTGAGGTTCCATGCTATGAATTAACAAAGACGGAAGTAATGAATCTTCTCCCTTTCAAAAGCGCTCCTGAGGATCTCCGGGTCTGGGTTTAGGTATTTCACCAGTCATGTATCCAAACTTGTGGCGCCCTTCAAGCACCATTTTAACTGACTGAGACCAGGAGAAATAGTTCTGGCCATTCAACACCAACAATTAACCATATGAAGTTACCCATTTGTCCAGACATATGAGGTGTAGTTGTTAAGGTAGGATAGATAGTTACCAGATTCTCTGGATACATCGGTAACCCTGATTGAACACCTGAATTTTCTGCACTTTGATCTAGGATGGTTGAAGCACCAAGGGCTGCCCCAAGAGTTGCAATTTGTTGTTGGAAACTTGCTTGAAGGTTAGCAAGGTGCTATTGAACCATAGCCGAGGAAGGAACAACCAATCCGTGTTGCTCATAGTATTTTCCGACCCCTTGGTGAGGAACTCCAGCGGTGGCAGCAGCTGTAGGAGGAAAATACTCCTGGAGAGCCACTATAGGTTGAGCTAAAGTTGGAGCGAGATTCACTCTCACTGGATTTGTAGCGAGACTCAGAGTGAGATTCACTCTCGCTGATTCAGAAGTTCTTCAACTGCAGTTTGAGCAAGAGTTGGAGCGAGAGTTGGAGCGAGATTTACTCTCGCTGGATTTGTAGCGAGACTCGGAGCGAGAATTGCGAGATTAGTAACGAGACTCAGAGCAAGACTGTGATTCGTAGTGACACTCGGACCGAGACTTGGATCGAGATTCATTCTAGCAGAATCGAATCAGGCTTGCTGGTCGATCCAAGTAGCGGCTTCACCATTCCCCGTCGACAACGATCGAATCTGAGAAGAAGCGGCGCTAGGGTTTCGCGAAGGTGGTGACAGACTCCAAAATAGGGCCTCGACAGCTTTTGGGTTGAGCGATCAGAGGTAGTGGTCGATGGCGGCTTGGACGGCTAACTTGGGGGTAGCGGCGGCGGGCTCCGTCAGCGACGGTGGCAGCGGCAGATCTTGCCTAGAGGTATTTTTGTCGACGACAGCTAGGGTTTCTAGGGTTTCCTGCTTTTATACCATATTGAAAAAGAGGAGAGAAAAGAACACAATGATTTACGTGGAAAACCCTAGTTTAGGGAGAAAAAACCACGATACAACTTTTCTCTCTTTTATTAATTTTGATGTGAACAAAAGTGTTACAAAGGGGGGAAATAAGTAGAGAATAAAAAAAATCATACAAGGAAAAAATCATGGGAGATATACAAGGAAAGAATAAAATCACGAAATCTCCCACATAATCTTTTTTATTTTCAACAATATCCCTAAACTTTGAAATATTTAATTTAAAGTTGTCAATGCACAAAGAGTGAATATACAAATTCCAACAACTATTTTTGTCATAACATTTTCTTTGTGCAATGTCTTTCCTTCAAGAACCTATTTTCTAGGGAAATTATTATAAATAGAAAAACTATCAAACTATTTACATATATAGAAAAATTTTACGATCTATCACTAATAAACAGTAAATTTTTTCTATGTTTGTAAATATAGTTTAGCTCATTTTACTATATTTGAATACAACCCTGTTCGATGATATTTTTAGAGAAATTTAATTCATGGAATTTGAACTTTGTATTTATATTAATTTCAGTATTGTGAGTCTAATCTCTAATATTTGATCTCTTGATTCTTTCTCTTGAAAAGTAAACTTTAATCTTTGGGCTTGTTTATCTTCTTGGATTATTGGCCTTAAATTTGAGCTCGATAATCTTCTTAGAGGATCGACCTTTGGGCTTAGAGGATCAACATTTGGACTTCATTAGAGTAGAGCGGCCTCTAGCTTGATGATCTATTTGGATCAGCCTCTAGCTTGTTGATCTGCTTGGATCGACCTTTGGAGTTTTTGATTTCAAGAGTTTTGGAGAGAGACTTCTAATCTTCTGGAACTTCTCTCAGCTTTATTCCATAGATCTTCAAGAGAGTTATACTCTTTAGAGCTTTAGTATTTTGATCTTCAAAACTTCAAGAGATTTGTATTCTTCAAAGTTTCAATCTTTAGAACTTGTGAGTTTGAGAGCTTCGGTCTTCAGACTTTAGAGCTTAGAGGAGTTGTGTTCTTCAGATCTTTGGATCTTCTTAGAGCTTCAATCTTGAGAGCTCTGAAGCTTTAGTTCTTTCAATCTCCATAAGTTCTTCCAACCTCAGGAAGTTGTAAACAATTAATTAAATTAATTTAATATCTTTTATGTACTTTGATAAAGTAAGTCTCAAGATCTACAACAATACAATTGATGTGCCACTTTTGTGTGTTAACCGCAAGTGTACGGGTCAAGTTATAATATAAAACGGTTAAGTCCGAGTATCGTTTCCACTAGAGATCCAATTGGGAAGGTTTAAGTTATTTAGCTATTCTAGAGTTGAATCAATTTTATTTGAGGATTGAAATTCAATATTTCAATTTTGGGGAACAAGAAAAATCAAGCCAAGAAAGTATCAAAGGGAGAATTGCAAGAGTCAAAGAGAGTTCTAGGGTTTCGAATCCTTGTTTGTTTCATCATGCAAAATATTATAGATTTCATGGATTTAATTCTTATGCCTAAGTCTAGAAACTTAATTCCAAGTTATCTTCTCTCAAAGACAACTCTTTCTCATGCAACTTGATTGATAGTTAATCTCTTAAAACCAAAACAAAATTACATGGCATTAAAACTAGTCTTTAGCAACTTTCATTGTCAACCTAACTACTCTCGTGATAGATTAACAACGATTCATTGTTATAGATTAAATTAAACATATAATCTCTCGATCATACATCTAACCTAACATGTGAAGGTGGTCAATCTTCAAGAATTAAACACAATAACAATGAAAAGCATATTTATTTGAACAAAACCATGAGTCTACAAAGTTATCATGAATTCACAAACAATTCATCAAAAACCCTAAAACTAAAGAGTTTAGCCACTCAAAGCGTGAAGTAACATATTGAGCAAAACTAATCAAAGAAAGAGTGTAAAGAATAGGAAAACTCTACTGAAAAGAGGTTCTTGATTGAGGCAGCACCGTCACGAACTCCTTGGCTCTCGCATCGGACTTCGAAGGGCACCAAAACTATCTCGAACTCTTTTCCTCTTCCTTGCAGCTAACTCACTCTTGGAACTCTAGCTTAATTCTCACCTTTTTGGATCTTTCTTTTGTTCTGCAACTTTCTTGATCTTCTTGATAATTCTCCTCCCTTTTGGCTGCTGAAAACCCCCTCAATTTATAGAGTTAGGCCGCCTAAAATTTAACCTAAAATACAAAACTTTTCGTTTAATTAACGCTGGCGCCGCAACGCTGAAGCATACCGCCGCGGCGCTAGGGTTGCAACAAAAAATAAGTTGCTCTTGGGTTTTAGCGCCGCGTAGCGCCGTCCCAGCGTCGCGACGCTGTCTTGCGTTCATCAAAGATGCGTCGAGGCAGCGCCTTCCCAGCGCCGCGTTGCTACTCGGCGTCCATGCTGATGCGTTTTTGCTTCAGCGCCGCGGCAGCGCTGCCTTAGCGCTGCGGCGCATCATGCGTTTCAACAAGGATGCGTTTTTCAGCTATTTTTACCATATTCTTGCTTGGTTTTGATCTTTTAGTCGTTTCTTCTAATTTTCCTCGTTTTAACCTGAAAATCACTAGCAAACAAGTGAAATCTAATATAAAACTCCCTTAATTTGAGAGAATAATAAGCACTTGTCACGTGCTTATCAACAATCTTCTCTAATGAAAGATTGACACACTTGTGGTTCGAGAGAAAATGCACAAGACTACTTCAAAGAATCTTCAAAACGGGCAACCCTAAAATTGAACAAACCACAATAAATAAATAAATAAATAAATATATATATATATATATATATATATATATATATATATATATATATATATAGCTTCAATAAGATCTCCAAGAAAAGAAAAAATCATATCTGTAAGTAAAAAGGCAACATGCCACAAAATCTGCAAATTCCGCAACAGATAAGGAAAAAAAATATTATGCAGATTTTTCTGTCTGTCACGTACAATGTCATAGCATATTGTAATACATGTCATGGAAGGCAGGAAGACACACCAACAAATATGCACCACACATATCAACATATAAGAAACCAATCTCAAAGCAGAATTAGCACAACAAATAACATATTACAAAAACATGTTATTCAAGTTTTGCTGTAATAAAATTAGTCGATCATAATGCAAAAACAAATTCTCTAACATAATGCATAGAGTTTTTTGTACGGATGACCCATTTACAAGAGCGTTTATGATTGATGACCTGCCCTCCATAAATGTATGAAATCTAGCCCTCTGCTTACGTCAGAGCGGACTACTGTATTTTATAACATATTGCATTAGGGATGATCATATCTATTGTATCTATGATGTGATGGTCATCTCTTTCGTGATCTTCATTTTTCTATTGTGTTTTCCTCATTTTTCTCACAGTTTGTCGTGTTTTTGGTTGCGAAAAAATAAGATCACTATAGAAATAGTCATCGCGCTAGGACTACACATGGCCAACCCTAACACGATACGTTATAAAATGTGTAAGTTTGTTATGTTTTCCCCCATTTTTCTCACAATTTGTTGTGCACGACTGAAAAAAAGTAAAGATCCCAATATGGTTAGTGATCACGTTAGGGCTACAATAGAGATAATTATCCTTAACATGGTAAGTTATAAAAAGATGGTAGTATCCTGATTTCATACATTTATGGGGGGGATCACCAATCATAATTGTGCTTGTGAAAGGGTCATCCATACAAAAAGTAATACATAGTAATCAAGTTTTACAAATTTCCAATCAAAATGAGTTTAATAAGATGAACTAAACAATTATAAGTTAATGAAAACGTGTTGGAAAAACATTCCACTTTTATTGCAAGCATAAGCTGAAAAATAACAATGAAATTAAAAGAAAGAAAGAAAATTGGAAACATAAGAACTAAAGTGAAAAAACTCCAAATCGGAGAAAAAACCACAAATACAAAATATTATACTATGTGAAAAATTATTATAATCAAACAAAATAATCCTAATCAACTCTCTTTCCGCTAAGACGGATTGGTTTAATAATAAATATTTGGAGCATGAATTGCAAATAGATTTTTCTTTGGGTAAAATAAATAAATAAATAAATAAAGGGATTTAAAACAAATACTACCATTATCTCAATACATAAATGGATAAAAGCTTTCAAAAACGCAAAATTTGTAATTTGAGTAGGTCATGGTCTTGAGTACGGTTATCCATTTGATTGGATTTAAGTGGTTAGAGTAATATTTGGTGAATTTTGTTGTTTCCTTGTGTTTGGAGTCAAGTCTATTAGTGGATGGGTTTCAATGTTTCTTAGACCTGAATTTGGGCTTTTTTTTTTAAACTGAGTCTCTGTGTACTTTATTGGTTGATCTTTTCAATAGCAATCCGAGATTATTTCTGTTTGTGTTTATGTATCAATGGATTGAAAGGTGAAGAGAAATGACAATGGTCCAAGCTCAACAGTGAAGAACATTCACCATTTTTCTTTTCATAAAACTGCTAGTTTCCCCCATTGGAAAAATTTATTCATGAGGATGTGAACTCATACACGTTCCTATTCTCTAACAAAATGCCAAAACTTTCAAACTTCTGCATTATTCCTTCAAAGAAAATTGTTTTTCTAGAGCCCTCCACCCTATATCCTTCCTGTAGAACCCACCCGGCCAACGAATTTCCTCGACTGCTCGATACGCTCTGTCCCGTGCCTCTTCAATGTTTTTGCCCTTTGCAGCAACCCCGAGAACGCGCCCACCAACAGCAATGAAGTTGCCTTCAGAGTCGAAAGAAGTGCCAGCATGAAAGACCTTAACAGATGGAGCAACAACCTCTGCTTCTTCGACGTTTCGAATCGTAGTTCCCTTCTCGTATGCCCCGGGATACCCCTTGCTCGCCATTACCACCACCATCGAAGACCCTGGGGACCAATCCAGTGAAACCCCACTTAGCTCTCCTCTACATGTTGCAAGAAGAACTTTTGCCAGGTCTGACTCCAACCTAACCATTAGCACCTGTTTTTCATCAAGGCCGGAGGTTTATCATCAGTAACATGTCAAGAAAAAGGGTCACGAAGGAGCCAAAAAACAAGAGAACTCCATCACGGTTAATAAAACCTAGCGAATGATTACAAAAAAGCCTAGAAACAGATAACTTAAGAGAAACAAAGAATCAAATAAGGAACCAAACATCGTGGTAAGAACTCTCTCGCCACAAGTTAGCCCTTTGTTCTAATTTTCCTCAAAATTACATCTTTATCAAAAGAAGCATTTTCTTTGGTACTTTTTGCTACAATGAAAGCACCCTATAGAGTGTCAAATTCAGGTGCATGCATATTGAAGATCGATCACAAAAGTTCAGTCATTTCATAAACTCCAATGCTCCATAAAGTAACGAAGTATCTAATGCATTCTATATTTACAAGTGCACATGGTTAAATTACATGCCAAAAGGTTTTAGGCGAGAAAACTAACCTGACACTCGGGATCCCCAAAGCGAACATTGTATTCAATCAACTTTGGCAAGCCAGATTTCTTCTCTATCATAAGACCAGCAAACAAAACCCCAACAAACCTGCAACCCTCTTCTGCCATTCCTTTTACCGTAGGTAGAATTATAGATTCCATGACTATACTTTGAAGTTCCTTTGTTATGATAGGGGCTGGGGAGTAAGCACCCATACCACCTGTATTAGGTCCCGTGTCACCATCCCCTACTCTTTTATGATCCTGGGCAGATTCTAAGGGTATGGCATTCTCTCCATCTACAAGTGCAAAAAAGGATGCTTCTTCTCCTTCCAGGTATTCTTCAACAATGACACGACCACCAGCGGAACCAAAAGCACCCTTCACAAGCATTGCATCGACAGCTTCATAGGCCTCCTCCAATGTTGTAGCAACAATAACTCCTTTTCCAGCAGCCAATCCATCTGCTTTGATGACTATCGGGGCACCTTGTTCTCGGATATATTGTTTTGCTGCAGAAGGGTCTGTAAATGATTGGTACTGTACCAAGTAATCCAAGTTACAGAGGATAGTCAGATCTAAGCAAAGACATAAGAGAAAGGTACATAAAGAAAAGGTATTCAATTCTCTTTAATATTTCCTGAAGACTTTGAAACTTTAACTCTATGTTGCAAAGCCAAGATAAAAAATTACACAAGTTTTCTTGAGGTGCTTATTTCTTTCCGTAGCAGGGAAGTGTCTAACTCATCCCTTGATCAATCAATCCCCTGAAATTATCTACACCCCAATGCGATCCAGGGAGACATGAAAGAATTTTCAGTTTTACATGACAGTGTTGGTGAGCACTTGTTGCATACTAATGAACACTCATTTTGAAAGTTAAATATTTGAGTACCAAAGTTTGGATGCGTAAACAAAATAGTGAAAAATCTGCAGCATAAACTTGGTTAGGAACTAAGCAAACAAGTTCAAGGTATAAAGCCAAGATCAAAACAAACCTTTGCAGTGGGGATTCCATATTTATCACACAAACTCTTCATGAAATTTTTGGAGCCTTCCAAAGCAGCAGCCTCAGATGAGGGGCCAAAAGTAGCAATCCCAGCCTTCACTAAATCATTTGCAAGCCCTGCAACAAGAGGGGCCTCGGGGCCTATAACAACCAATCTTACATTCCATTTTCGACAGAAGGAAATGACAGCGGCGCTGTCGTTGATATCAAGCTCAGGAATACAAGTGGCGTTGCCTGAGCTCGAAATCCCAGCATTGCCTGGCGCACAAAACACAGCATCACAGGAAGGAGAGCGCTGCAATGCATAGCAAAGCGCATGTTCTCGCCCTCCTCCACCAATTACTAACACAATAACTCGTTCACCTGCAAGTAAGTGAACAGGAAAAGAAGTTCAAATATCGATTTCCATAACAAACTCAAAATCATCCAAACATGACCAACTTTTCCAGGAACCCCAAATTACCATTTTCTTTATTAGACGAGATTGACGCCTCTGAGTTAAAAGTAGAGCAGTTGATGACATGGGAGGAGAAACGTGAAGGATTGTGGAATTGAAAATCCTGAGGTGGAAGAGAATTGAAGCTGAGGGATCCAACAGAGAAAGAAATTGCAGAGTTAGAGACTAAATTGCATCGACCATTTGGCACAAACCCATTAAAGAATCGGAGATGATTCTTTATCTGGCTGCCCTTATTAATGCTACAAAACTTCAGCGATCCTCCTCCAAGGTTAAAAGTGGTGCAAGACATAACTCTCTATAGCTTTCTTCTTTCAAAATCCACCCTAAAAACTGCAGAGATGAAGCAAGAAGTTTAGGAAATGGAGTTAAAATTAAAGCTAAGAATCGTGGGCAAACTTCCCTATCCCTATTTAATTGAAAATTTCAATGACGCTTCAGAGATGCGACACACCAATACGAAAACGACCCCAAAGAAAAGGCACACAAGATAAGAAAGAGAAAGTAATAAAATATACAATATCGTGCTTTGGACCGGGTCGGTCGCCAATGGTAGAAACTCAAACAGAATCGATTTCTTTCACAATCCAGTGGGTTAGTCCACTGGTTTTTAGCTGAAAGTAGAAAAAAACTGTGGATGGCGAAGGGAGCTGTAAAAATTTTCCGTGTTCGCTCATCATAATCATTAGTAAACCGAAAGTTCAAACATAGAAAAGGAGGAAGAACATAACTGACCCTTTTCGTAAAATTCAAGGAAGAAATGGAGAGTGAAGTGTTGAAGAAGAAGAAGAAGAAGAAGACAGTGAGCCACTGCAGGTTCAAAGCTTCTTCAGATTTCTTAGTAAACGAAGGGTTTTTTTCCCCTTCAAAGAGGGGAAAAATTCACTGCGGCCGAATACGGGGTCGGCGTGGCGGCGTGGCGACGGAGTTGCAGCAGAGAGGGAGATAGGGGAGGAAAATATGGGCGGCGGTGGGAACGGCCGGCGGCTGCGACGGAGAGGGAGATTGAATTTAAAAGGGGAAATGGGATTAGAGCAAGAAAAATGGGAAAAAAGGTTTAGACGGAAAGATTGGTCACTGAATTGGCTTCGGCGAGAACGGAAGAGAAAAGAGATGGGGGACGAAAGAAAAGGTTGAGAAAAGGAATATTTTTGTTAAATTAGTCTACTTTTTTAAAAAATTAATTAATTAATTTATTTGTAAAGAACTTTGATTTCCTTATATTTAAAATTTCAAATTCAACTATTTTAACTTGAGGTTTGCTTTTACATTAGCAATTTTTAAAATATTTATTTATTTATTTATTATTTATTTATTATTTATTTTTTGCGTCGCATCCTTTGTTCTCTCTTTTCTCCCTCTTTTTGAGAGAAAGATGACATGACATCTAGTTTTTACTAAAAATTATCTTTCCTAATTCTTTAATTAATAAAATTAGGGTAAAATATATTTTAGGTTAGGCTTCTAGATTTTGATTTTAATCATAATCTTTATTTGGTTTTTAACTTTCATATTCTTACCTATTTAATCTTTAAGTTTTGAATTTTGTTTCAATTTAGTCTTTATACGTTTCAACATTTATACTTTTAACTTCAATTTTTCATCAAATACTATTACGTATCGGTGAAAGTTGTCTTTTAGTGACAAATAAAATGTTACTTGAAAACTCAACTTAACTCGAATTTTAAGTGTTGGGTTGGAGATCTAATTTGGGTTTTTCGATTAGTCAACCATGGTCCAAAAAACCCCTCCAACCACCATTCAAAAAAAACAAAAAAAAAAATCTTCCAACCCAACACATGTATACTCCTAATTTTATTAAATTTATGGTCAATGAAGAATATTAATGTGTGCTCCTCAATTCAAATTTGATGTCAAATAAGTGGAAAACTAAAAAATATCATGTATCTCATTTGTAGCCATTTGATTACAACAATAGGCTTATCAAATTCAATCAATTAATTTGGCTAGTGACCCGATTATGCGTGAAATAATAAATCAAATTGGGCAAAACAATTAAAGTGACTCAAGTCCAACCCAAAATTTAAGCCGATATTGCCCCTTTTTTTTGTTTATAAGAATTTTTGTTGAAACATCGTTCCCTTAAGAGACAATTTGGAATTCTTCAACATTTTTACTACTTTTTGACAATGTTTACTAGCACTAGATTGGAGACTTTTCTTCAAAAAGATTTTCAAGTTAGCAAAAGTGTTTTCAATCGATCAGGGTCTCAACTGTAGTTTTTTAAAGTTCAAGAGGTAACTCACTCTTTCTAATAAATTATTGTCCTACTTTACTATGCATCAATTAAAATTGTCAAGTATTGATGCATAAGTTTGTTCTCCTACCTTTTCTCAAAAATAATTTTAAATTATTATTATTATTATTATTATTATTATTATTTGTTTTCTATACCAAGGCCCATGGCAGAAAAGCATAAGTGGGGAAGGAAGGGTTTTTATTTTGGCCAACATTGGAAGTTTAAGCATTGCCAAGAGGTTATAAATATATGCAAGAGAGCTTTTAAGTTGTAGTTGTGGTGGTAGTAGAATCTTTCCCCATAGGTGAGTGTTGTTGTTGCTATTTGTCTAGGTGGGTTTGGGTAACTATGCTTGTCTTAAAAGAGAACTAATAAGTTTCTTCCTCTTCTTTATTTCATTTTTCCATTTCCATTCGAAATAACGATGACCCTATTTGATAATCATTTGGTTTTGAAAATCAGTTTTTAGTTTTTAAAAAACAAAAACCATACATATTTGGTTATTATTTTTGGTTTTTTGTTTTTTAAAAACAAAAAGTCAAAAATATATTTGGTAATTGTTTTTTTCCTATTTTTTAAACTAAAAATAACATGTTTGATAATTGTGTTTTTGTTTTAAAAAATTGAAATAAGTTTTTGATAACCATTTTAGTTTTATATTATTTTTATAAAAATAAAATCAAGTTATTTTTAAAAAGAATTTTTTATCTAATATACATATTTATAAACTTATACCTTTGTTTTAACTTTTTTTTTTTTAATCCATATTTGATAACTTAGAGACATTTAGAAGTATTTGATGAGAAAAGCATTGTAATCATAAGAGAAATGGGCAAAATTCCTTTTCATGCGTGCGGTGAACTTAAAAGTAGGGCCTGAGTGAAATTTACATCACTAATGAGATAACTGTGCAGGAATATAGATGAAATCAAAAGGAGAAGGAGCCATGCATTGGACTTATCAAGTGACAAAGACCAAGCATGCAAAACAACAACACAAAGTAAGTCATGTAGCATTGCAATGAGCAAGAGAGTCAAATGTATCTAAGGGGACCACCGACGACTGCAATAATGAATGCGAAAAAGTTTTTTGACGCATCTGTTATAATTTTGTGTAGTAGAAGTGGTACCCATGTCCAGTTCTATATACATACCAGCCTTGAAAGAAGAAAAGGGGGGGAGGCAGTGACACAACAAGATAATCATACACTCATATAATCTAGAATTCGAGAGAATTTTTCCAGAAAACATTCCATCTTCATTCTAAGGCAATCTTGCTTGAGAAGAATTTCCACCACCACCACCGAAGAAGAAGAACTCGAGAGAGACTCCTCTCCATCACTCCACGATAGAGCACAACAACGCCTCCATATTAGACTGATGAGAAGCATGAAACGACTGTCAGCAATCATCTTTGTCATTTAATCATCTTTTTCCTTGTTCTTTTTGCTTTTATATTTTAATTCTATTCTTATTTTCTCCATATTGTAACAAACTCTCTCTATTATTTTAATACATAGCATCACTTTCATTATTCCATCTTCTCCTTCTTCCATTTTTACTTATTTCTTCATGAGTAGCTAAATCATTGGTGAGTCGAGATGAGTTAATCTTCATTTCGACGAGCTTAATGATAAGTGAAAGTTTATTTGGTGTAGTGTGTGCTTAAATTCAACTCTTGGTTCCATTTAGCTAATCAAATCAAGTGGTAATAATCAACTACTCTAGAGAGTAAGTGATTGTGGATCTCATTAAACCAAGTAATGGTATAGTTAGAGATAAATACAACCTTACGTTCCAAGTAACCTAAGCATGCATCATAGAACTATGATTAATGTAGCTAACTCACAAAAAGGTGGAGTACTTAAAGGTTATGAACCTGAACACAAACTTATCATTGAGTTCAAGGGTTTGCTGGTTGCTTATCACAACTCCATCTTCTCATCTATCTTCTTCCCAATTCCCTACTATGCGATATGTTCATTGAAGGGAATTGAATCCCGGAGGAAGCGTGTGGTCACGTTCTTAGATTTATTGAAAGAATTAAAAATACAAAAAGTAAAGAAAAGGTTAAGCATCATACCTTTGCCAATCTATAATTCTTGAACAGATAGTCTTCTCTTTGTAGTCTTCCTTTTCCAAGAGATTTTCTCGCTATGACTCTGGCAAGGATCCGGTTTGTGAGAACCACTTTTTTTAAATAATAGGAAGAACTAAGAAAATTGGGAAAATTAGTAGAGTAAGATTTTTAGAGAAATCGTAGAGATTATTCTATTAGAGAGTGTGTTCTATGAAGGTTCCTAAGGGCCATATTTATAGAACTCTATGAGTTACTCCTAATCCTATTAGGATAAACCATCTGCAGATATTTTAAATCAAATATTTAATAATATCCAATATTAATAAATATCTACCCAAATAATATCTCATATTAAATGGTTTAAAATATTTAAATCTTATTTAAATATTTATTTTTGGCAGAATATTTGATTTGGATCTCATCCAAATTAAATAATTAATTATTTGAATCCAATTTAACTTAATTAATTAATTCTCCCCTATTTATTTATATGGATTTTATCCAAATAAATAATTAATTATTTGAATCATATAAATTAATTCTTCATATTATAAAATTATAATTTGAATCACATTTAAATAAAATTTATAATAAATCATACAATTAATTGTATCCAATACAATTAATATTTTCCCTAATAAATTTGAACATTTCAAAATTTTCTTTCAACATAGTTGATCTTTGTTGGTCCGTAATGAGCTAGCAAGAGGACCTTATAGACCTACAGATTAGAAGCTCGAACAATATAAGATTAATCGGCTAAACTCATTAACCACATTAATTAATATTCGTTAACTGTGGGTACACTCCACTAAAGACCCACAATTGCACTATTCTCACTGCAGATATATTTCTGTGTCCATGGTGGATATAGACCAAAAATTAGTTTTTCACAAGTGTTCGTAACACCAACTGGGTCAAATTATCATTTTACCCCTAGGTTACTTCTAAATCCTTAAGTACCAGTGCTCATCTAATGAACAACCTGTTTATGGTCCAACCATTAAACAAAAACCCCTCTCGGGCTAGTGAGAGAGTAGGGCCCTTTATTCAAGTCCCAAGACACCACTTAAGGGAACACTTATCTACATACCCTAAAAATGGGAATGAGTGAATTCCATCTTGTATAATTATGTCCCCAACTCCCCACTCAGTCTTGTCCCCAAGATGGTAGGCATATTGAGTCGACAAACGGCCATTCTCACCCATACAAATCAAAGGACAATCCTTCGTGGACAGAAGTTCATAATATACTCAGGATTATGACTAAGTTGCCTAGGTCATCCTATTGAAATAGAAACATAACTAGTCAACGGAGTTACATCTAGTGATTACTATTTCATAATTCGGTCTTATGCAAATTTATTACATAGGATACCCCCACTCACATGTCACCTACACAAACGCGTTAGATCAAACCTTATCTCTATACTATAGACCTTTTAGACTGTATCTTGAACATTGATCTCCATATGTCCCCACATACAGTTCAAGACTCATAAAATAGCCTAGGATGTTAGTTTATTGAATTTAGGGTTATTAAGACAAAACAAACAAAAACAATCAATAACGCTTATTGAAGTAACACATCAATAACTCTTTATTAATGATTTAATTTCGGTCAAATTATTAGATTTACTATCTATGAATTTTAGGGCATAAAACCCAACAAACTCACACTTGAACTAAAACTCTAGTGGGTTGTACATAAAGAGAAGTGAGAATGGTAAGTATGTAAATACAATAAACTAGGGCATCCATATACCCATTACACATTTCCCACTTGCCCTAGATTACACAACGTATATATCTCGCAGACCTAGACTCTCTAGATGACCCTCGAACACTTTAGCTGAGAAAGCCTTCGTAAATGGATCAGCAATGTTATGCTCCGAAGTGATCTTTGTGACTATCACATCTCCTTGTTACACAATCTCCTGTATCAGTTGATACTTCTTCTCAATATGCTTTCCTTATTTGTGGCTGCGAGGCTCTTTAGAGTTGGTTACTATCCCACTGTTGTCACAGTATAACGTGATAGGCAATTCTATGTTTGGAACGATTTCCAAATCATTTAGGAACTTTCTGAGCCAAACTGCTTCCTTTGCTGCTTCATAAGCAGCTACATACTCAGCCTCCATAGTGGAGTCTGCAATGCATCCTTGCTTGATGCTACGCCATACTACAGCTCCTTCGTTTAAGGTGAACACTAATGCTGACGTGGATTTCCTAGAATCTTTTTCAGTTTGAAAATCAGAGTCGGTGTATCCCGTAAGGATCAAATCCTTAGCTTCATACACCAACTTGTAGTCCCTCGTTCTCCTAAGATACTTGAGGATGTTCTTAACCGTAGTCCAGTGGTCTAACCCTGGATTGGACTGGTACCTACTAACTATTCCCACTGCATAACAAATGTCTGGCCCAGTGTAGAGCATAGCATACATTAAGCTGCCCCCAGCTGAGGCATAGGGAATACTTATCATATTTTCAATTTCTTGAGATGTTTTAGGACACCATTCCTTAGACAAATGAACCCCGTGCCTGCAAGGTAATAAACCCTTCTTAGAGTTCTGCATCGAATATCGAGTCAACATTTTGTCGATATAAGTTGCTTGAGACAGGGCCAACGTTCTGTTCTTACGATCCCTAATGATTTGGATCACAAGTACATACTACGTCTCTCCCAAATCTTTCATTTAGAATTGGGCTGCCAACCAATTTTTAACATTAGTAAGATATTCTACATTATTCCCAATGAGTAGAATGTCGTCCATATAAAGTACTAAGAAGGCTACTTTACTTTTGATGATTTTCTTGTATACATAAGGCTCATCAACATTTTGTTCAAAACCAAAAGATTTGATCGCAGCATCTAACCTAATATTCCAAGATCTGGATGCTTGGTCAATCCATAAATGGATCGATTTAGCTTGCAAACTTTTTGCTTCTGACCTTGGGCTATGAACCCCTCGGGCTGAGACATAATGATACTCTCTTCAAGATTGTCATTCAAAAAAGCAGTCTTGACATTCATTTGCCAAATTTCATAGTCATAATGTGAGGCTATGGATAAGAGAATTCTTATAGATTTAATGTAACATCCAAACCCTAGATAATATACATACTTCTATATCTTTACCTAGGAGTGGGTGTTACCTAATCTGTATGCTATTATATCCCGTTAAACATGCATTTTTACATCATGATTAGCCAGTGAAATACTCAGCCTTACCACAGCTTTACACAAATTTCTTAATAAGATCACATCATAAATAAGATTTGAAAGACTATGTTTAGAGTTTACAAACATATCTAGTAACTCCTACAAGGGATGGGGTTTACAGTTTATCCAATCTACAAAATTCTATTCTGGCACAGACGGTCTTGATGGTAGGCTAGGCACCCCGAACACGCTTGCTACCTGGAGAGAAATCATCAGAAAAACAATAACCTGTGAGCTACAATGCTCAGTGAGTGACTACTAAAAAAAAATAACATCAATAGAATTATAACTACATTCTTGAATACGAATTGCTTAATCATGCCTTATGTTATGTTTCTTTTTAACTTGTAATTCACTGTCATTACATAAACAATAATCTTTTGCTTAGGCCTTTGTTGAGGCGGAGCGAACTCAACGCACCCAACGTCAGTAAACCTTAGCTCCTTCTATTATGCTCATAAATCTAGCTGATCTTGGGCTGCCTGTGTACCTTCTCATGTCCTTCGGTACCAGGGTCCCATGGAATTAATCACTCACCGTCTTTAAATCCTTAGGTGAGAGTTTCACATAAGTTAAGTACTAGGGCTGCCCATATGCCTTCTCATGTCCTTCAGCATTGGGTCCCAGAGAATTACTCACTCACCATCATTAAATCCTTAGGTGAGAGTTTCACATAAGTTACATACTAGTGCTGCCCATATGCCTTCAACTAACCTTCAGCATTAGGTCCCAGAGAATCTTTCTAGAGCACTAGGTTGCACATCACATTCATCATAATATAACAACAAACATGATACCTCAGCATTCATAAATACTAGGGCTACCCATATGCCTTCACCTATCCTTCGGCACTGGGTCCCATTCAAATACTTCCAGTGCATAGACATGCACAATACTTAGGACATTAACTGATACATTGTCAAGCTTATCTCACATATAAGATACGTGCTAGTTTCATACATAGAAGTACACTTCAATTCATGCTTCAAAGATATTATTAAGCATATAGAAATAGTATTCAAGTTAAGCTTATCTCAAACCATAAAGTCACTCACGACTGATTCCGGGCTCCGAGCGGGTTATATGCTTTCCCTAGCTCCTCTTGCCCTGTAAACATACCTTTTTCGTGTTAGACATTTCTAATATTCCTTTTTATATTCTTTACGTTTGCTTAGATATCTTAGACATGGGTTTTCATCACTAATTTTCTTCTCTTATCATCATCAGTATGAGCGAGATTAAGAGGTTAAACTACTCATAACTATGCGGCACCAGCGATACTCAGCTTCGCAGGACTAACGATATTACCTTCAAAGAGCAATACTAAGCGAGAGTTGTGAGACGCAATGGTCTCTGCGTTACCAGCGACACTCGTCTCGCTGATCACTCTCCAGCTCTTAGCGATACTCCTATCTTAGCGACCTCCGACGATTATTGTTCTTCTTCTTCCTTCTCTAATCTGTTCTCAAACTGTTAAACATCAAATCTAGCCAAAATCAGATCCATCCTTCTTCTACAAACTTGTAAAGGAGTGAACTTTCTGACTTACCTCAAGGTCTCAAACCCCAACTCTTCTTCATTTGAGAACTATTCTCAAATAACTCCGGATTGCTACAAACGTTTTGCAGCTCAACTCCGATCACTTCTACCTTAGATTCAGCTCCCACAGCTCGTTTTTCTTCAAACTCTGATCAGCACGAGGTCTAAGTAGCATTAGTCGAACTCTCCGTTCCAACTCAAGCTTCCTCCACGAAAATGATGAGGGTTCTACTCTGAACCAGCATAAACACTTCTCTCTACCTCCCTTTCTTTGGTTAGCTTAGGATAAGATCACCTCGAGTTCTAGAATGTGCTTTTTAAAATGTTTAAATACTCAGTCCCCTTATATATATATCACCGACTTAAACTTTATTTCTTCTCTCTGTACTTAGTTATTCAATGAATACCTTCGGCGCAGGGCTTAGCAACGCATAGTCTCGACTGGGTGTGTTACAAATGCCCAACGCCCCATCGACGGATAGCCGACTAACGCATGGCTCTCTCGGTCACTCTTCTAATATACCAACGCATACCCATCATCAACGCATAGCAGCCTTTACGAACGCATAGGACACCTTCAAGGCATGATAACTCAACGCCTCGTGGCGTCCAACATATTCTCAACGCGTAGCCATACTAACGCATGGTTAACTCTTAGCCACTTTTGCTCCGACACTACTCAGCCAACTTTTCTAACCACTGCCCATTCATAATTTCTCCTTAACTTGCCAACTCACCAAATGTCAGGTAGGGGCTTACAACATTTCTCTACCTCATTCCACCCGACATTAAAGTCTCAAATGCATACTTCTATGCGTTTGTTTGTTACCGCATCATACCATGCGTCTACCTTAGTTACGTACCATCATGCGGTTTACCTGTATCAAGCGTTTCCTTCGTCTCTACCTTGCGTCCAACATGATTTTTCACTAACTATGCGTCCAACTTCATTTGATGAGGTTTCCTTTCTTTCCATAAGTCTTACTTCTTTCCTTTTTAGGCTCTTCCACGAAATGGTCTTAGAAAGAGGGTGTGACATTTAAGCATCGGGAAAAAGTTTCCTCATAGTCAACCCCTTCTCTTTGGGTGTAACCCTTTGCTACAAGTTTAGCTTTGAAGGTCTGTACTTTTCCAACTACATCTCTCTTTCATTTACACCCTATGGGTTTAACCCCTTCAAGTGGATCTACAAGTTCCCATACTGAATTGAAGTACATAGACTCCATCATGGCTTTGATCCATTGGTCCTTGTTTATATCATTTATTGCCTATTTATAAGACAATGGATCCTCAATACTATCGTTTGGCACGACGACCTGAGTTTCAATTAAACCCAAGTAACGGTTAGGTTGTGATACAACCCTCCCCCTGCGTCGAGGCATTCCCAATAATTGAGAAGGACGAGATTGACGAGAAGTACTGATTCCTTCATTAACTCTGGATGAAGGACTAGTCTCATCAACAACTCTTGTTGACTCTTCAGTAGCTTCATTTAATACCATTTTGCTTCATGGTTTATGATCTCTCATGTGGTCTTCTTCCAAGAATGTAGCATTTGTCGATACAAACACTTTGTTCTCTTGTGCGTCGAAGAAGAAACCACCTCTCGTTTCCTTAGGGTAACCAACAAATTGGTATAATCTTGAACGAGGTTCCAATTTCTTAGGATTTGTCACTAGCACATGTGCAAGACAACTCCAGATTTTGGAGTAGTAGAAACTAGGCTTACGTCCCCTCCATAACTCGAAAGGCGTTTCAAAAACACTCTTTTGAGGGAACATTGTTCAAGATATGAACTTAGTCTCTACTGCATACCCCCAAAACGAGCTAGGCAATTGAGCATAGCTCATCATAGAATGAACCATGTCTAACAAGGTTCTATTTTTCCTTTCTGATACACCGTTCTATTGAGGTGTACCAGGTGCTAAGAGTTGGGATTGAATTCCATGTTCTATCAAATATTCATGGAATCTTAAATCCATGTACTCTCCACCTCGACCAGATCGAAGTGTTTTAATTGTTTTATCTAATAGGTTTTCAACTTCTGCCTTATACTCCTTGAACTTTTCAAGTGCTTCAGACTTATGTTCCATTAGGTATAAGTAACCATACCTCGAATAATCATATCTATAAAAGAGATGAAGTATTTGTACCCTCCTCGAGTTTTTACATTCATTGGACCACAAAGATCCGAATGTATGAGTTCTAAAAGTTCTTTGGCTTTATAACCTTTTCCACTAAAAGGTCTTTTAGTCATTTTACCTTCAAGACAAGATTCACATGGAGGTAATAAATTATCTTCTAACTCATTTAGAAGTTCATTCTTTACCAATCTCCCGATCCTATCGAGATTTATGTGACCTAATCTCAAATGCCAAAGATAAGTACTATTGTTACTAGGAGAAATTCTTTGCCTTTTAGTTTGAGTATTAGCAGTTTTAAACATCTCATGATTTAAATGTGTTTTTGCTTCAGTTGGTCTTAACACATATAAGTTGTTTTCTAATTTAGCAAAACAAATACATACACCATTTTTCAAAATGAACGCTTCATTAATAGAAAAAATAACTGAGTACAATTGTTCAATTAAATAGGAAATAGATACTAAGTTTCTTTTTATTTCAGGAACTATATATAGATTTTCTAAAAATAAAAATCTATTTCCAAAAAACAACTTCGCAGCTCCTACTGCACGAGCTGAAATGGCGTCTCCCGTTCCAACCTTGAGCGTCATTCCACTCTCCTCGAGCTGCTGAAAGGAACTAATTCCCTGTAAAGAAGAGCAAACGGGATTAGTGGCACCCCAATCAAGTATCCAGACATTATAGTCATTTTCCACTAAACAAGTTTCTAAAACAAGTAAATCATATTTACTTGTTTTTTTCTTCTTCTTCTCAGCAAAGTACTTAGGGCAATTGCGTTTCGAATGACCATTCACATTGCGGTGGAAGCACTTGCCCTTGTCAGCCACCTTCCCAGCAGCGGGAGCCTTCCCCTTTCCTTCTTTCTTTTTCTGGATTTTCTTAGAATCAAAAGATGAGGGAACGAACTTAGTTCTAGAGGATGAACCCTTGTGGAACTTCTTGAAATGGGCAACATTTGCCTCTCCATCGATCGGTCCCTTATTTTTCATAAGAGACTGATAAGTTTGTAACTCATTCAGGAAGGTTGTCTTGGTGTACACAACAAGATGACCATAGGTGACTTGACCTGAATTTTGAGTGAGTTGTGAACTCTTGCCTATGAGGTCGGTCCTTTGATTTGCATAGGTGAGTGTGGCTAGTTCGCCGACTCAATATGCCTACCATTTTGGGGAGCTGGAAATGCAACTACACAAGAAGAAATTCACTCCTTATTGTTAGGGAAAGTAGAGAAATTGCTCCCTTAAGAGTTGATTATGAGGCTTAAGCAATGTGGTGCCACACCCTCTCCTGGCCTGAGAGGGGTTCAGTTATAATTGGACTATGACTAATTGTTCTTTAGAGAAATCAGTGGTACTTAAGGAGTTAGATGTAACTACAGGGGTAAAACGGTAATTGTGATTCAACTGTACTTACAAGCAATTTGTGAAGGGTCAACGCCCTGTTGATTGGTTGTATCCAATGGACACAGAAATACATCTATAGTACGAAAAGTGCGGTTGTCGGTCTTTAGTGGAGTGACTGGCAGTTAATGAATGGAAATTAATTTAATTAAAAAGTTTAATTAATTAATCTCGTATCGTTGGAGCTTCAATCTATAGTGCCATAAGGTCCCCTCGTTCGCTCAATAAGGAATAATGAGAATTAAATTAATTTTGGATTAATTTGAATTGTTCAAATTAATTAAAGAGATTTAATTGTATTAGATACAATTAATATAATGTATGTGATACATTATAATATAAAGTTTATTTGAGAGAAATAAATATTTGAATGTGATTCAAATATTAATTATATGAAAGTGATTCATATGAATTGAGCCAAACGATGGAGATTCATATTAATTAGAAATTAGAAAGCAGAAAAGGGTAAAAGCAGAAAATACCCTAGAAGCCTGAGCAAGCTCCATCCAATTCAGCCAAACGATGAAGATCTTAAAGGTCCTTTATCTTGGGGCTTATGTAGTCCAAAACCTCTCAACTTCTTCAAAGTGGTCTTCATTTTGGTACTTCGTTTCTGGTATGACCCTTCAGAAAATCGGAGAAGGGAAAGAAATCAAAGCAATCGTGAAGTAAAAAAGGGGGAAAAAAATAAAAAGATGAAGTCTTCACTGTCATTCAAAACTCATTAGTGCGTCGTTTGGTACAAGCTATGGGTGTTAAAATCTGTGTCCTTCCATTGCGGTTAGTTAGAGGAGTCTTGCCAACACTATTCCTAAACTAGACAACGACAATGACAAGATCATTTGTGGGTTGTATACCTATTTGTAAGAGGTGTTTGGGTGTCGTGAGAATGGATGAGATAAAGGTATATGGTGAATCTGAAATTTTGAAGACATCCTCAGCGACGATAGAGAAAATGAGAGGAGAAGAAAGGGGGAAAGGGGCTACGGAGTGAGCCCTAATTTTCAAATTTTTCGAGAAGAAGAAGAGAGGGGAAAGAATTGGCTATCATCGAAATTGAGAGGAGAAGAAACGGGGAAAAAACTAAAGTTTGATCGCCTAATTTTCATCTTTTCACAATTTGAGCGCCTAATTTTCATTTTTAACATCTCCGCCTGTTTTTCTTCTTTTCTTTCATAGCAATATTTAAAAAAGCTCTAACAAAAAGCTATAAAAGAGCATATTTTTTGTAGTGCATATATAAACTATAGGTTAAAATTAATATGAATATGATTCGTATTAATACTATAAGTTATATGAGAGAATTTAAACTATAGGTTATAATATATGATTTGAATTTAATTATATTAATTAATATAATGAAATTCAAGTTTTGAAATAACTCCCTTGGGAGTTATTTCACTTGATGTAGTGGGGAGTTATTTGATAACTTCCACACATACATCTCTCTTTTAGATGATTCATAACAAGGAAGAGAGGAGGAAGTGAGAAGAAAAATTCACAATTTCTCTTCTTCTTCCTTTTTGGCAATTTTCTCTAAAAAAAAAAAAATTTGTCTTCTCCCTTTCTTAAAATTAATCCAAGCAGCCCACACAACTCTGCTATGATTGTCACCTTGAGAATATCGGGGAAGATCTTGTGGTGGTGACTAGAGTTGTGGTGTTCATGATCATTTACTGTGGATAAATTACGAGAAGGATAGTTCTTCAAGGGTAAGTTATTTCTTCTCCCTTTTTATCTCCACAATTTTATGTTAGAAATCATGCTTAGTAGAGTTTTGTTTATCCTAGTTTCTGTCTCTTTGTCTATTAAATGTTCTGTAAAACGAAAAACGGTTCACAACGCATTCAATTGCTTCTGTTTTGGGGAATTCAAATCCCTTCAATGCTATCTTCCTAATTAATTCTCAGTGTCGACATAGATTACTTCATCTTCGCATGCCTCGGTAGTGTCATGGGATGCGAACAACACAATTCATGTCCTCTCTCAACTGATTTAGCAAATTGATCGACTAGCTCTCTTAAGGTCTATAGGTCAGTTCTAGCCTCCGTCTGGGAATGAAACCTCACTTGTTGGAGGCGGTGAATCTCCTGCTAAAAAATAAGATCGTTATCAGCAATTTGTCTTATCACATCCTCTACTAACATACCTGAGTCAACGGTTTGAGCTTGCATCGACATGTTGGATATGACAGGGTGTGAATCGTAGTGGTGGTGGTCCTATCCTTGGTTTCCATAGCCAAAATATTCCTCCCATCGAGGTCGATGGAAATCGTAATCCAAATGACTAGGAAACACTCCCATGGAATAGTCTCATAGCATCGTGCTCCACTGCAACCTTGGGCATTCTTGCTCAGGAGAGCCAACAAATGATCAAATCCTACATGCTTGCACTTGCTACGATCTCCCTGCAACTGTTTGACTAACCAAAGAAGTTACTAGCTAACCTTTAAGGTCACCAACCTTGTTACCGAGGTGTTCCATTAGATTGTCCCTATCCTTGTTAATGGTATCTCGCCATACTTAGAACACTAACACAAGAAAAAAAAAAAAAAAAAACGAAGTTATAACTAGAAACTTAACTAAACAAAACAAAATGACTTCCCCGAAAATGGCACCATTTTGATAGAGCTCCCTTAGGGTGTTGTTTAATTCCCAAAGGAAACCAATAAAAAACAATTTATAATACAAAATCCTACTTCTATTATTATGATGGCTAAGCAATAGTGGCAAGTTCGAGTTAATTTGTAGGGAAGCACGAAATATGTTTCAAAAAGTTAATTTCCTAGTCATAGTGCAATATGGGGGGGTCTATGTGACATAGAATTAAAGTGTGTGAAAATAAAAGACAAAATAATAATAATAATAATAATAATAAATAAATAAATAAATAAAAGCAATAGGTAAATGTTGTAGGGTTGAAATCCCCACACAACGAAAGATTTTTATAGAACCAAACACTGTATGTTAATTTAGATAAAAAACCAGTACATTTGACAAATAATAATAATAATGTTACAGAGACATTCTACTACAAACATAGGCTAAGCGTGATGTGAAAAATTAAAGATTCTAAATCTATAATAAAATTACAGAGAAGAAAGGGTCATACCTTCGTTGTGACTCAGTGGATTTTCACCAACTCCTTTGGCAAAATATTTCTTCTTTGCATGATCTCTGCAAATTACGCAATTACACCACCACTTGGATTCACTAGTAATCTCCTTTGGGAAAGATGAGGTAGGATAGTGGGATCCTAATTTGTTTTTGGAAAACTCTACGGAGAATGATTGGGAGAGATGAGAGAACCTCTCTTTGAAACCTATTTCCTTTGTACCACGCAAAAGGGAGGAGAAAACCAAAATGGACCTTACTCCCTTTCGTTAGGCGTGGAATATATATAGAAAAAACCATCATGGACTCATACCACATATAATAATTGAAGGATCAGTTTTTATTATTTAATCAATCAAATTCAATTTAATTGATTAATTTATTTAAATCATATTTAAATGAATATTCCTCACATAATCTATAGTTTTAATTCAATCAAATTTAATAAAATAAAATAAAATAATTAATTAATTCACCAATTAATTAATCATTAAATTAAACATCATATATTTAATTTTAACCCTATAGTTGAATCATATTCAATTATATTTCTCTCAAATAACCTATAGTTGTAATGTGCATCTAATGCACATTATTTTTAACCTATACTTTTAATATGAATTCAATTCATATTAAATTTAATATTTGAAATCTTTCAAATACTTAATTCTCCCATAAATTAAATTTTGAATCAAATTCAAAATAAATTTATATTATAAAATTAATAAACTTTATATGATAATGTATCTCCATACATTATATTGTTTCCCTCAGTAAATTTGAACATTTTAAATTACTATAATTACCTCAATACCCTTTATGAGCTACTAGTGTGACCTAATGGACCTACAGATTAGAAGCTCTAACGATATGAGATTAATTGGCTAAACTCATTAACCAAGGTAATCAATATTCGTTAACTGTGGGTACACTCCACTATAGACCCCCAGTTGCACTCTTCTCACTGCAGATATATTTGTGTCCACGTACATAGACCAACAACAGCAAGTTAGTCCTTCATAAGTGTTTGTAACAACAGTTGGGTCAAAATTACCATTTTACCCCTAGGTTACCTCTATATCCTTAAGTACCAGTGCTCCTCTAATGAACAGTCTGTTTATGGTCCAACCACTAAACAGAAACCCCTCTCGTGCCATAGAGAGGGTAGGGCTTTTGTTCAAGACCCGGAAACACCACTTAAGGGAACACTCATCTGCTTCCCTAAAGCCAGGAAGGACTGAATTCCATCTTGTGTGATTATGTTGCCAACTCCCCACTCGATCTTGTCCTCAAAATGGTAGGCTTATTGAGTCGGCGAACCGACCACTCTCACCCATACAAATCAAAGGACAATCCCTCGTGAATAGAAGTCCATAACCCACTCAGGATTGAGACTAAGTTGCCTAGGTAATCCTAGTGAAATAGAAACCTAACTAGTCAATAGTGTTACAGCTAGCGGTTACTATTTTGCGGTCCGACCTTATACAAACTCATTACATAGGATACTCCCACTCGCATGTCCCCTACATGAACACATTGGATCATTGCGTTTGTATCAAATACAAAGTGGGTTGTATCCATAGTGTCATTAGGATAAGGTACTCAACCTTATCCCTATACTATAGACCCTTTAGGTTGTATTTTGAACACTAATCCCTATATGTCTCCACATACTGTTCAAGACTCATTCAATGGCCTAGGATGTAAGTTTATTGGATGATTATTTAGGCAAGATAAACATAATATAAACAATAACACTTTATTGAAAAAAAAACATAAATAACATTTTATTAATAAAAAAAAAACTACTTACGAGTTTTAGGGCATAAAACCCAACAAATGTAACCTTGGATAGGAAATTCTAGTTTCGAGAGCAAGAGGGGCTCCTATGCAATTTCGATCATCGATTCTTGTTGATTAAATATACATTCGATTTATGTATGCACGATTTACTCAGCTTAACCAAATTCATCGACGCTACAGGCAGTCGAATCGTCGAGTTTAACCAAGCAAGCACCCTAATTATTAATTAAAGCCTAAGTCCTAATTAAACTAAATGCTTTAATTCTATTGGGTTCAAAAGTGCGTCCATATAGAATTAAAAACATTTGCATTAGATTCTAGGGTTCTATTGTGTGATTAATTAATTAGGTAGCCCAACTAAGTAACCAATTTATCTATGAATCTTGGTTTAGCATGCATTTAAGATTTATAGTTAAACCACTACCCTAGTATATATGATTAAATCACTGCCACTTATGATTTTAGCTAGACGAACAAATAAATAACGTGCAAGCCACAAATCTTAGCTAAGACATACATTCAAGGGGATGAGGGTCAATCCATTCAAGAACATACATCTAAAATTAATCAAGATTCAAAGAAGAAAATAAATCAAATACATTCGGTCATTCAACAAGAATCTCAAGAAATTTATATTGGTTCTTACTCCCAAAAACTAGAAATCTACCTACCTCTACAATCCATAGACTACATGTAGAGAGAGACCTCAAATCCTTAATTACAACCCAAAAGAATTGAAATCCTAAGCTAAGAATGCTAGAAATTAAAAATAGAGGAAGGAGTTTTTAAGGTCTCCTCGGCCTCCATCAAAATCAACATGAAAAAGCCTTGAAAAAAAAGAAGAGATTATATAAATACATCGCGGGAGCGCCTAGGTGTTGTGTGTTCTAATAGGAGCGCGACCCTTAGTGCTAGGGTGGCGCTTGGGCGCTCCAAGCGCACATGCGTTTTGCGTCAATATCCGAAGTGCCTAGGTGCTACCCTATTTGTTCCTCTCGGGTGTTAAGCGCCTGAATGAGCACTAGCTAGTGCTTGGCCACTCTTCTGGGGACATTTTTCGTCATTTTTCACCCTTTGAAGCCTTGGGCCTCAGTATGACTCCTAATAGCTCCAAGTCAATCCCGAACGACACGTAACACTCCAGAATGCATGTTTCGCTCAAGAATCTACAATTTCAATTATTTAAACACATTAAACACAACAAGCATGGTAGATTAGAGACATAAAAATAGATCTTTTTGTGAGCTATCATACTTTATAAGCATTTATTAATTTAAAATATGTACAACTACAAGTACAAGGTAAAAACAATGAGAATTAAATGATTTATGCAACTTCAAGTGCATTAAATCAAAATTAGTTTTATTAAAAGTAATTAGCTATTATACATAACTTTCATAAACTTTACTATGAGAGAATTTAATCAAATATATACAACCACTATAATTTCAAAATTTCACAAATTTATCCATATGAGAATAGTTTAAATATTCAACAATCAAATACATTTTAATAGTAGCATGGGAAACAAAGATTTGACTAGTTCAACTCTCAAGTTAGTTCCTAGATAGAAAGCATTCCCTTACGATCAGCTTAAATAACTTAGCCTAGCCAAATTCTTAGATAAATTTCCTTTATAGTTAATTTTTTTTTTCTAATTCATTAATCTTTTAGTTACTAGTTAATTAATAAATTAATGACCAAGTGAATTATTAAGCTTTATTTTTAATATTACTAAAAACTAATTCACTTATGAAATAATCTTTAATATTTAAAATCTTAAACCTTTCAAAATAAAATTAAAGATAATGTGAATAATTATTCTCATATTTGAAAAGATAAAAGATAATATTATTAAAA
The DNA here is from genome assembly GCA_030954485.1 of Citrullus mucosospermus. Taxonomy (NCBI): domain Eukaryota; kingdom Viridiplantae; phylum Streptophyta; class Magnoliopsida; order Cucurbitales; family Cucurbitaceae; genus Citrullus; species Citrullus mucosospermus. Next base: position 9,776,132 of record CM062064.1, on the reverse strand, counting down.
GATAATCTTAACAAATAAAATATAAATTAATAGGAGAGAATCTTATCTTTATTTAAAAGGAACTCAATTTTTTTTTTTTTTTTTTTTTTTATATCCGTGAGTGTCCAAGTCAGCTTACGCGCACCTTGACTAATCTCACAAAACCATCTGCTTGACCCGAAAACATTTAGGTGTCAAGGAAACTCGTAAGATATTAAACCATTGAACCCATGACCCCTTGGCCATTTTGAAGGAGTTAACAATATAATAGCAGAAGGAATTAGGATGTAAAGCACTCTAATTACATTAATTTTGAAGATTAAACATGCTTGTTCTAGAAAACAAAAAACAGGGGAAGAACACTTACTTATTGTAGCTCAAAATTGAATCAAATTCCTTTGAGTTTCTAATCACGAACACTTCGTGGACTACCACAAGAATTTTCCTTGTTATCTCAAGACTTAGAACGGATTGTGGGATCCAAATCGAGTTCAATTAGGAGTAGAGAGATGAAGAACTCACTGGTTTTTTCAGTTTTGAGTTGGAGAGAATTTCAGCACTAACTAGCAAAAATGCTTAACACATTTCCTTAATTCTTTTCTTCTATTTAAAGAAGAAAGCATGCAAATTACATTAATATGCACAATGCCAACAAATTGGCTGATTAAGGTGCTTAAGGAGCAAGGAGAAGATGAGATTGAAGAAGATGTTTACACCTCCTTCAACATTCATAAGTGAGATTTTCGAACAAATTCAATTTCTTAATTGAATTTTGAAAATCAATTTCATAAATTGATTTTTAATTCAAAATTAATTTCCAAAATTGATTTTAAATGATATAATTAATTTAAATAATAATTAATTAATTATATTAAAGTAATTATTTTTTCCACTTTTTTCCGTAAATTTCCAATCTGATGAATCTCTATTCATCCTAAAAATATTTAAATCACATTTAAATATTTCTAACTCTCCAATTTCGTCTAATTCATAATTAAACAAACAAACCATAAATTTTGCTCCTCAACTGAATTCGAATATTTCAAATTCACTCAATATACTATTCTAAAGTTTAGTCCATGAGCTAACAAGGAGACCTAATGAACCTACAGATCATGAGCTCCAACGATCTGAAATTAACCGGTCAAACTCTCTAACCTAGTTAATTAATATTCGTTAACTACCGAGACACTTCACTAAAGCCCAGTAGTTGTACTCTCCTCACTGTAGATATATTTTTGTTCACTTGATATAACCATAATAAGTAAGTCGATCCTTCACAAGTTGTTCGTAATTACATCTCATTCCTTAAGTCCCATTAAGCCTCTAATGTACAATTGATTTGTGGTCCAACCACCAAACCTAGTCCCTCTCGGGCTAATGAGAGGGTGGGACCCCTTGTTCAAGATCTGAAGTCAACAATTAAGGGAACAACTTCTATACTATCCTTAAATAAGGTAGAAATGAATTTCATCTTGTAGGACTATGTCCCCAACTATTTGCATGATCTTATCCCTAAAATGGGAGGCTTATTGAGTCGGCAAAGCTGGCCACTCTCACCCATGCAGATTAAAGGATAATCTCAAACAAACAGTTCATAGTTAGCTCAGGATTAAGATTGAGTTACCTAGGTCATTAGGTTGAAATAATCAGTTTCAACAGTAAACGGTGTTATAAAGTAAAAGTGATTATTTCACGGTCCGGTCTTATGCAAACTCATTCCATAGGACACCCCACTCACATGTCTCCACATGAACGATTTAGGATCACATCGTTTGTATCAAATACAAAGTGGACCGCATCCATAGTGTCCCTAGGATAAGGTACCAAGCATTTATCCATTCACTACAAGAAATTTTCCCTTTCCCGACAAAACTTTTTTCGATGCCTAAAAAATAATCGAAAAAAGTTACTCTTTTCAGGTTTATGAAGGGTCGGAAAAAGTAGCTATGTCGACCCTTTTTTTTTTTCGTCGAGAAAACTATGCCTATCTCAACGAAATTTAGTTAGTGTCGGGAGAGATCTAATCTCTCTCGACGCTAAGGGCCACCGTTGGGATGTAAAAAAGAAGAGAAAATCTTTTTCGAAGTTATCTCCCGACGGTATTTTAATTACCGTCGGGAGAGATGAGTTTTTCCGACGGTAATAAAAATACCGTCAGGAAAAGTAGCTTCTCTCAACAATATTTTTATTCCTGTTGGGAAAACTCATTTCTCCCGATGGTAATTAAGCCACCGTTGGGATGTAAAAAAGTAGGAATTTTTTTTTCAAAGTTATCTCCCGACGGTACTTTTATTACTGTCGGGAGAAGTTGGTTTTCCCAACGGTTCAAGGGTTTTTAAAACCCTCCAAAAGCAGCTTCTCCCGATGGTGTTTTTATTAGCGTCGGGAGAATGTAGTTTGCTCGACGATAATAAAAATACCATCGAGAGAAGTTGCTTGTCTTGATAGTATTTTCATTACCATTGGGCAAACTACTTTTCCTGACGGTGGTTTTTAAAACTCCTCATTCTTCTCCATGCCCGATTCTTCCCCATTTTCTTCCTCTCTTTCACCCTAGCCAGCGCCCACCACCAACCCAACCACTGTCGCGAAGCTGCATATCTGCCATGCGCAGTTGGATCTCCTCCAACCACAGTTATGCCGCCCAGCCGGCCGGTCTATCGTCAGATCTACTCCCAGCCTGGTAATTTGAGATTTATTTACTCCCACACATGTTCATGATGATTTTTCATCATCACCATCCATCATCCTTATTGTATATTTTTCAAATTTATTTATTTATTCTTATTTTCTGCCGAATATTCAAAAGGTTTCTTCGTAATCATCAACCGAATTATTAGTTTTTTTGTTTTGGATTTTAAAAATTTGTGCTTGTTTTCTCACAATTTCTTCACAACAAGCTTCTATTTTCTTGAAAGTAACATTTTAATTCTTTAGTCAAAATGTATAAATGAATTTATAGAAGTAATGTTTAAAAACCATATGATTGTGAAAGTATAAGTATTATTAGAAATTAAGTGGGTTTGTTGATTATCATTGCCTTTGTTGACAAGCTAAGTTTTTCTTTGGCTATTAGTATTTTAATAATGAATTACTCTAGTTAAACATAGGAGTTTGTTTTATAATTGATTGTGTTGTTAGTTTTAGAGATTTGAAGTGATTTATATTAATAGACTATTTTAAACTTTAAACTTCGAACTTCTTTTCCTTTTCTAAGCATTGTTTAGCTAATGTAACCAAATAAACTAAGTTATACCTTATGGTTAGCTTACTTTATTGGTTGTATGGTGACAATACTTGAAATGAACAAAATTCTTTGTTCATAAAAAAGTTGATAAAAACAATACTCACTATTAGGGATTGAAACAGTAAGTTTTAACATAACTTATTATTTAAATCATACAGACTTTAACGTATCATATATCACTTTCTTTTAGGTCAAAAAGCATATTTTTAAGAATGGATAAAGAGTGGACTAAATTAGAGACAACTTATCGACCGAGTATGTAGAAGGAGTATCCCGATTACTTGAAAGGGCAAAACTTCATGTTAATGACTCGAGTAAAATATGTCCATGCAAAAAATGTATGAAAGCAATGTGGGAGCTAATAGATGGAATTGAACAACATTTATTCATCAATGAAATATCTCCATCGTATCATCAATGGGTATATCATGGAGACCCAATTGACTTATCTAGGGGATATGGGAGTCGAACATCTCAATCTACACATAATGATGGTAACAAGACGATAGAGTTTAATGTTTTGGACGAAAAAAATGAATTATTGAATATTATAAATGATCTACAACGTCTAATTGCCGATATGAATGAAGAAGATAATGAGAATGAGATGCCTATTAATGCCCAAGGAATAGAAAACAACCCAAGTTTATTTGAAAACTTAATAAATGAATCACGTAATCATTTGTACCCTGGTTGTACAAAATTCTTTTCATTGATGTTTTTTTGTGAAATTGATGCATATTAAGGTTCTTAATGGTTGGACTAACAAGTCATTTGATCTGTTTCTTGAATTGCTAAAGTAAGCATTTCCTGTCGAAACATCTATACCTAGTTCATTCTATGAAACTAAAAGAAAATTGCGTGACTTGGGACTAGGTTTTGAGTCTATTCATGCTTGCAAATACGATTGCATCCTATATTTGAAAGAATTTGTCGATTGGCAACGATTCCCTGTATGTGGTGAGTCTCGATACAAAGTTGATGATGGAAAAGGTAAAAAGATCCCACATAAAATTTTACGACATTTTCCTTTAATACCGAGATTAAAGCAGTTTTTTGCATCAAAACAATTGCTTCTTAAAAATGAGGTGGCATAAAGATAAACGTGTTGAAACAAGTGGAGTGTTACGACATCCAGCTGATGCTGCAGGGTGGAAGCATTTTGATCGTGACTTTCCACAATTTGCTTTAGACCCACAAAAAGTTCGTTTAGGACTAGCTTCGGATGGATTTAATCCATTCAGAAATATGAGTACTTTATATTGTTTGTGGCCTGTAGTACTTATACCTTACAATTTGCCTCCTTGGAAATGCATGAAAAAGACAAATTTCTTTGTCTCTCTACTTATACCTGGGCTGAAATCTCCTGGAAAAGAAATTGATATTTAGTCACAGCCATTGATTGAAGAGTTAAAAGAGTTATGGAATGATGGTGTGGGCACTTATGATTGTATTAGTGTCAAATACTTTCAACTACACTCATGCTTGTTGTGAACTATTAATGACTTTCCTGCGTACAGTGATCTACTTGGATGGAGTACCAAGGGTTACCATGAAAGGGTTGAAATCCTTAACATAGCGAAAGCAGTATAGAACCAAATTCGAAATAAATTAGGATTTTGAAATACTATACATTGGAAAAAAAATTACATAAAACCTACCGTATTAATTCTAGGCTAAGCATGGATTAAAGATAAAATCTTACTTTCATTGTCGACTCTGAACACGATCACCATGAATGTCTCCTATTGTCTGAGGGATGAGGTAAGGATTGTGGATCCTTTATCTTGATCTTTTGGGAAAAAGAAAGAGCACCAGAGAGAAAAATTTTATTGATTGAGAGAATAACCTTCTTTTCTTCTATTTCTTTTGCAGGCCTATTTAAGGGGAGAGAGCAGAAGACATGGGAAAACCACGTAAATCGTAACTCCCATGTATTAGAGTTACCTTTTTAATTAATTAATTAATTAATTTATTAAATTATTTAGTTTAACAAACAAATAAATAATAATTAATAATTAATTAAATCTAATTTAATTAATTATATCATTTAAATCATATTTTAATGAACATCTCCTATATAACATAAAGTTTTAATTCATTTAATTTAATTAAATAAAATTTCATTAAAATAAATTAAGAAAATTAATTCTTTAATTAATTAATTTCGAATTAAATATTTAATATTGAATTTAACCTACATTTGGATCATATTCAATTTTTTTTCTTTCATAATTTATAGTTTTAATGTGCATCTAATACACATTAATTTTAACCTATAGTTTTAATATGAATCTAATTCATATTCTTATTTGAACTCATTCAAATATTTAATTCTCTTAAAAATTAATTTTATATCATATCCAAAATTAAATTTATATTATAAAGTTCAAATTAAACTTTATATTATAATGTATCATCATACATTATATTATTTCCCTAAGTAAATTTGAACATTTTAAATTTCATTCAAGACATAAATACCTCATCACTCTTTACGAGCTAGGAAGGAGATGTAATGGACTTGCAGATCAGAAGCTCCAACGATATGAGATTAATCGGCTAAACTCATTAACCATATTAATCAATATTCGTTAACTGTGGGTACACTCCACTAAAGACCCACAACTGCACTCTTCTCATTGCAGATATATTTCTGTGTCCATGGATATAGACCAATAACAGTAAATTAGTCCTTCATAAGTGTTCGTAACACTAGTGGGTCAAATTACCGTTTTACCCCTGGGTTACTTCTAAATCCTTAAATACTAGTGCTCCTCTAATGAACAACCTGTTTATGGTCCAACCATTAAACAGAAACCTCTCTCGGGCTAGTGAGAGGGTAGGGTTCTTTGTTCAAGTCTTGGAGACACCACTTAAGGGAACACTTATCTACTTACCCTAAATATGGGAGTGGGTGAATTCCATGTTGTATAATTATGCCCTCAGCTCTCCACTTGGTCTTATCCCTAAGATGGTAAACATATTGAGTCGGAAAACAACCACTCTCACCCATACATATCAAAGGACAATCCTTCGTGGATAGGAGTTCATAATATACTCAAGATTAATATTAAGTTGTCTAGGTCATCCTATTGAAATAGAAACCTAACTAGTCAACGGAGTTACATCTAGTGATTGCTATTTTGTGATCCGGTCTTATGCAAACTCATTGCATAAGATGCCCCCACTCACATGTCACCTACATGAACATGTTAGATCATTGTGTTTGTACCAAATACAAAGTGGGTCGTATCCGTAGTGTCGCAAGGATAAGGTACCTAGTGTTATCCCTATATTATAGACCCTTTAGTTTATATCTTGAACATTGATCTCCGTATGTCCCCACATACAGTTCAAGACTTATAAAACAACCTAGGATGTTAGTTTATTGAATTTAGGATTATTAAGACAAAACAAACAAAAACAGTTAATAACTCTTATTGAAGTAACACTTCAACAACTCTTTATTAATGATTTAATGACGGTCAAATAATTACATTTACAATCTACGAGTTTTAGGGCATAAAACCCAACATACCAAGCATGCCCTATTTTTAAGAAAGATACATCGTCAATAGGGTTACGAGGAAAAATATGTTTTATGGGGCATCGATGTTATCTTCTAAAGAATCACAATTGGTGTAGGAGCAAACAATATGATGGAAAAGTGGAACGTAGACCTCCTCCAGTTTTCATGGATGGAGAAGAGATCTTACGACAGGTGAACTTGTTAAACTTTTCCGTAACTAGCAAACATCCAAACAAGTGTGATAAGAAACGGAAATGAAGTTTAAATTGGAATAAAAAAAGTATATTTTTCCAACTTCCGTATTGGTCGAAACTTTTGTTGAGACATAAATTGGATGTGATGCATATTGAAAAGATAATTTGTGATGATTTAGTTGGCACATTGTTAAATATTGAGGGAAAGAATAAGGATACGACAAATGCACAGTTGGATTTAGAAGATCTAAATATACGAAAAGAACTACACTTGTAAAAGATGGGGGATAGAGTTGTAAAGCCACATGACTTCATAAATGGCAAGGAAGAGGATGTACACTTATCTTCTGATAGGAGCTTGAGTCTCGATGAACATCCCGATAGTGAATAATTATGTAAATACATATTTTATTTTTCATTTCATAACTTATGTATTATTGTATAGTACTTTTGTGTTTGTACAGGAAAAATAAGAGGCATCAATGGAATATTTAGAGCCTGAAGCAGTGGTCACATCATCTTCCGTGGGAGAAAATTCAGGTTATTATGGACACATTTTTTTATGTTTATATCAGATAATTATATAAACTAATGTATAGTTTCCTCAGAGGCTACTTCTACGACTAGTGGGAATATACGTGGGTATTCTCAAAATATTGAGTTGGATAAACATGTCCAACTCTATGGGAGAATTTCTATTGGGATCAATCCTAATTGGAACAAACCAGTCTGTCATAATGCAACGAGGTTTAGTAATGCAATTGATACCAACGTTCAAGATCTTTTTCTATTTGTTGGTGAACATGGAAAGAGGTAATAAAAGAATGTAAAGAGCTTATTAAAAGTCGATTAATGGTAAGATGCTCATTTGATATTTTACAATTTAGATATATGTGTGTGTATTATAATCAATTTTCTTTTTTTAGAACCAGTTCGAGTTTGACTTGTCCAATCTACTTGTCAACAATTTCATTGATGGACAAATGCAAACGTCCTTCAAAGAGTATATGTTGGAACTCCACAAACATTATAAAAAATATGCAAGTCCTGAAGAGGCACGAGTACACTCACTCGATTGACTTTAAAATGCCTTTGAGGATTGACACTTTTATGCACTAAGTTTAAATCCACTGAATGGAAAGTGTTTTTCTTTCTTACATTTGTATTACTACTTCGACATTAATTTTTCGTTTTATTAGAGAGTGGCGGAGACTAATCAAAAGAATCGATCAGCTTTGAAGTTCATTCATACAACTAGGTCCAAGACCTTCTTACACATATGAGAAACCACGGTAGAAATAACATTTTTTATTTATTTGATTTGTAAGAAAGTAATATAAATATCTTTTATGTGATTTATTTTATAGAAAGGAGATGATGGTCAAATAATCGACCCAGTGGAGTTGTTTAGCATACACACTCTAAGAGTGATGCCTCATTATTAATCAAGGTGCTGATGATGCATACGCAAGTTTTTATTCCTTCAATTTAATTTTTCATCTATATAAAGTTGCCATACAAATATTTGTTCAAATTATTGTTGTAAAGTCAAATCGTTGAGCTGAGAGAGACCTCCACCCAGGAAGGGTCTCAACCAATATTAGGAGAAGAGATATGCGAGCAGGTGTTGGGCATATGATCCCATTGGGGGCCAAAGCTTAAAAAATCAAGAAAAGAGAACTCATTATCAATTGCATCCTCCTCAAAAATTATAGAGGAGCAACAAAGTGAGATACAATCCTTGAAGGCTAGAATGGATGAATTAGAGAAAAAAAGACAAACTAAAATACATGAATTGAAAGCCATGGTCTTACAACTCATGAAACCACAAGGAGATAAATCATAATAGATATGAACTTTTCAACTTTTGTGGTAAACTAGTTACAAAAGTGTATATGTTGTTATCTTGCAATTATGGTTGTTGGGTTTATGCCCTAAAACTCGTAGATTGTAAATGTAATTATTTGACCGTCATTAAATCATTAATAAAGAGTTATTGATGTGTTACTTCAATAAGTGTTATTGATTGTTTTTGTTTGTTTTGTCTTAATAACCCTAAATCCAATACACTAAAATCCTAGTTGTTTTATGAGTCTTGAACTGTATGTAGGGACATATGGACATCAATGTTCAAGATACAATCTAAAGGGTCTATAGTATAGGGATAAGGTTGGGTATCTTATCCTAGTGACACTATGGATACGACCCACTTCATATTTGATACAAATGCAATGATCTAATACGTTCTGTAGGTGACCTGCGAGTCGGGGTATCCTACGCAATGAATTTGCATAAGACTGGACCATGAAATAGTGTTCACTAAATGTAACTCAATTGACTAGTTAGGTTTCTATCTCAATAGGATGACCTAGACAATTTAGTCTTAATCTTGAGTATATTATGAACTCCTGTCCATGAGGGATTGTCCTTTGATTTATATGGGTGAGAGTGGTCGTTTGCCTACTTAATATGCTACCATCTTGGGGACAAGACCGAGTGGGGAGCTGAAGACATAATTATACAAGATGGAATTCACTCATTCCCATATTTAGGGTAAGTAGATAAGTGTTCCCTTAAGTGGTGTCTTTAGGACTTGAACAAAGGCCCTACCCTCTCACTAGTCCGAAGAGGTTTCTGTTTAATAGTTGGACCATAAACAAGTTGTTCATTAGAGGAGCATTAGTACTTAGGGATTTAAAAGTAACCCAGGGGTAAAACGGTAATTTGACCCAACAGGTGTTACAAACACTAGTGAAGGACTAATTTGCTGTTATTGGTTTATATCTATAGACACAAAAATATATATGCAGTGAGAAGAGTGTAGCTGTGGGTCTTTAGTGAAGTGTCTCCATAGTTAGCGATTATTGATTAATGTGGTTAATGAGTTCAGTCGATTAATCTAATATCGTTGGAGCTTCTGATCTGTAGGTCCATTAGGTCCCCTTCTTAGCTCGTAAAGAGTGTTGAGGTATTTATGACTTAAATGAAATTTGAAATGTTCAAATTTACTTAGGGAAATAATATAATGTATGATGATATATTAATATATAAAGTTTATTTTGATCTTTATAATATAAATTTAGTTTTTGATATGATACAAAATTAATTTTTGAGAGAATTAAATATTTGAATGAGTTCAAATATTAATATGAATTAGATTCATATTAAAACTATAGGTTAAAATTAATGTGTATTAGATGCACATTAAAACTATAAGTTATGAGAGAATAACAATTGAATATGATTCAAATGTAGGTTAAATTAAATATTAGATATTTAATTTGAAAATTAATTAATTAAAGAATTAATTTTCTTAGTTTATTTTAATTAAATTTTATTTAATTAAATTAAATGAATTAAAACTATAGGTTATACGGGAGATGTTCATTTAAATATGATTTAAATGAAATAATTAATTAAATTAGATTTAATTAATTATTAATTATTAATTATTTAATTAATTGTTAAATAAATTAATTAATTAAAAAGGTAACTCCCATACGTGGAAGTTACGCTTTACGTTGTTTAATCCCATGTCTCCTGATCTATCTCCATATAGGTTTGCAAAAGAAACAGAGAGATGGAAGTTTTTCTCTCGATAAAAAATTCTCTCTAGTGCTCTCTCTAGTTTTTTCCCACAGATCAAGAAAAGGATCCATAATCTTTCATCTCATCATTTAGAAAATATAACAAGTTCATGGTGGTGGTGTTCAGAGTCGACAACGAATGTAAGGCTTCTAACTCTTAAAGCATGTTTAACCTTAGAATTAATACAGTAGGTTTTCTGTATTTTTTTTCAATGTATTAGTATTTTAAAATCCCAATTTATTTCGAATTTGGTTCTTTACTGCTTTCGCTGTGTTAGGAATTTCGACCCTTTTAAAGGTAACAACATAAATGTATAATTATGTGCATGTGTGTGTTAGGGGGAGGGGGAGGGGGAGTATATGGATAAATACATTAAGTTTGAGATTATATTTTATATTGAGTTTGAGTTGAAATTAAGTTTTATATTGAGTTTGAGATTGGTATATAGATTTATATATTAAGTTTGAGATTATGTTTTATATTGAGTTTGAGTTGAACTTAAGTCTTATATTGAGTTTGAGATTAGTATATATATTTATACATTGAGTTTGGAATTTTTTTTTAAATAATATTTTTTTAATAAATAATGAGAAAAATAGGGTCGGGGGGAAAGGAATCCCAAAAATAGGGTTGTGAAATCGTGGACCCAGTCCATGATTTCCTTGCCACGTAGACTGGCACGCTGACCGCACTAGTGCATGGCTTTTGACCGGACTCGTGGACCGGGTCCACGAGTTCCCTCCCTATTTTTGCCGGCAGCCTTCCTCTCTTCAAGCCATTCTCTCGCCGGTTTTCTCTCCCTCCTCCGGAAATCTCTCTATCTCTTTATTCTCTGATCATCTTGCACTCTGTTCGCTATCCGTCTTCCGTCGTTTGTCAACATTGCCGCTGTCATATAGGTATGTATATAGACATATTATTTTCCTATCATCTCATTTCTCTTTCTTTATTCAAGCTAAAATTTTATCTCCATCCAGCCGTCGTTGCCTGCCGCTCGCTGTTGCCGCTGATTGTTGACTTTCTCCGTCCAACCGCCAAATAGGTATGTATATACATTTTTCTTTCTAATTATCTTATAAATATGCACTAATTATATGATAAATATACATAGATTTTAAGTTTTGTTTTGTATGCATGCATTGTATATGTAGACTTTGTTTTTACCAAATAATTTATTTTGTTTATAACTTGAAAATTTTAGCTTGACAACTATTAGTTTTGATTGTTATTTGGCGTTTATTGTTGTAGGAATAATTATTGGCAAAGAATATGGTGGGAAATTAGTAATAATGTTAGGTAGCGGTCCATGAGTTTTATAATTTTGGGTAGATTTGGACTAATTTTTCTTTTTAACCTTTATAGTTGTAAACGAATTTAAATATGTTGTTTCGTCCAGAAAATTTAGTTATTCTTGAAGTTAGAAATTGTGAGGATAGTGATATTGATGTAGAAATTGATGAATTGTTTGAAGAATAAGGAAATATAGAAAATGAAAATGAGTTGGTTTCGTCAGAGATATTTACACAGATAGAATGGGAGATTACTGATTCAATTTGTGAACAAGGATCAACCTTGGAGGAAAGGGAAAAATGTATAGATAACTCTAGTATAATACAAAAAGGAATGTTATTTGATACGAAAGAAGACATACAAATGACAGTAAAAAAATATTGTGTGACTTTACACTACCAAATTTATGTGGTAGAATCGAACCAAAATATTTGGTATGTGCGATGCAAACAATGAGATGAAGGTTGTAGGTGGAGGTTGCGTGCTTGTCGTCGCAAAACTCATGGAATGTTTGAAATTACTAAACTTGGAGAGAATCATTCTTGTTTAAACACAGAATTGACACAAGATCATTCACAACTTGATTCTAATTTCATGAGCATTGAAATTCAAATTTTGGTTAGATCTAATCCTAGTGTGGCTGTGGTGGTACTACAAGAAGCACTTAAAAAACAGTACGAATATAACGTCAAATATAGACGTGTGTGGGAAGCAAAAAAAAAAAAAAAAAAAAAAGAGCTTTGGTTGCAGTCTTCAACGATTGGGAGAAATCATATTTAAAACTTGCGTATTGGTTGAGTGCTGCTGTGCACTACAATCCTGGTACACAAGTGGATTGGCATTTTCTCCCGTTTGATGTGCTTGGTAAGACTATCTTTGGTCGATTCTTTTGGGCATTCGGTCCTGCAATTGAAGGGTTCAAGTACTGTAGGCCATTAATTCAGATAAATGGAACCCATCTTTACAGCAAGTATAGAGGGAAATTACTCACTGCTTTGTCTATTGACTCAAACGAGCATATATTTCCTCTTGCCTTTGCTATTGTTGAAGGGGAAAATATATCTAGTTGGTCATGGTTTTTGTGGGCACTGTGCGAGTATGTTACTAACTGAGAAGAGATTTGTTTAATTTCGGATAGACACAGAGGAATCGTTGCATCAATTAACAATGAGGAAATTGGTTGGGTTAAACCTAAAGCATATCATCGTTATTGTCTACGTTATATTGCAAGTAATTTTAATTCCAAATACAAATCAAAGCAACTGAAAGATTTGGTGTTTAAGGTTGAAAATCAACACCAAAGACGTAAGTTCATTCGAAACATGAAAGAGTTAAAGAAATTGAACCCTGAATGTCTTGAATATTTTTTTGATATCGATTTGAATAAATGGACACAATCACACGATAATGAGTATCGCTTTGGGTGGATGACAACCAATGCAGCCAAATGTATGAATGAGGTATTCAAAAGAACTAGAATGTTACCATTCACATCGATTGTTAAGCTGACATTCTACCGTACAATCTTATACTTTGAATGCCGTAGACAAGAAATAAGTGAAACACTCGATCGTGGGGACATCTACACAGAATATGCCTTGAGAAAGCTTAAGAGGTGGGAGAAACGAGCATCTGTACATACAGTGACGTCAGTTGACAAGGAAACACAAAATTTTGAAGTTCGAACTGGCATCAATATGGTCTCTCCCTATAAAGACCAAAACATACAAGTAGTGTGCTTGCAAAAGGGGATTTGTTCTTGCAACAAGTGGCAGTCGTTCAAGATTTCATGCTCTCATGTAATTGCAATTTGTAATTACATATGTTTGTCATAAGTGCATCTGATTGATGAATACTACAAATTGTCTCATTTAAAGTTATGTTATGAAGGTCACTTCCATCCAATTCAGCACCCTGACTATTGGCCAGAGTTATCATTTACGGAAGTGCATCATAACGCAAACTTATTAAGAGAGCATGGTAGACCCAAAACTTCGCAAATTCATAATGAGATAGATTGGCGAGAGGTAGGCACACAAGTTCGATGTGGGATATACAAGGGAGCATGACATAACAAGCGTACTTGTCCACTACGTAATTTAGGTGCTTCATCGTCATGTCATTCATAGTTTAGCAAAATACTTAATTTTGTGTAATGTAATGGTTCTTGTAATGTAACACTATAATGTATTTGGTTCTTGTAATGTAACATTGTAATGTATTTGGTTTCTGTAATGTATTAAAATTGTTTTCCATTACTTTTTTTTTTTTAATTGTAATATGATATAGTTTGTTGTTGTGTCTCTGGCCTTATTATTAATTTGGTTTATTTTAATAGTGTTGATTATGGATACTGGTCCATCTAACCCTGTTCAACTATATCTTCAAAATACTCACCGATCACAAACGGTATGGGATAATGCATCTACCATGGTGCTATGTTGCCGGAAAAGAGAAGAGATTTCTCAGCATACTATATCGTTTGATCAACGTATAGTGCCTAATCTACAACATGCTAGTTTTATTAGGGTTGCACAAATTGGATTCATATAGTTAGATTGACACTTCATTACTGCTTTAGTAGAGCGCTGGAGACTGGAGACTCACACATTTCATATGCCTGGTGGGGAATGCACAATTACGTTGCAGGACATTGCAGTTCAATTTGGACTACCAGTGGACGGAGAACCTATGACTTGATCGTTGCAACATGATTGGAAATAGGTTTATGAAGATTATTTAGGTGTTCGACCACTTAACCTGAAAGGCTGAAGGTTGAGTCTCCCGTGGTTAGCCTCTTAGTTTACAGAATTGTCTCCTGATGCCGATGATGTCAGTATACAGAGATATGCAAGAGCATATATCATACAGCTTATTGGAGGCTTTCTGTTTGTTAACAAGTCCAACACGCTGGTGCACTTAATGTTCCTCCCACTACTGGCCAGTTTTGAGCGAGCTGGTAATTACTCGTGGGGTGGTGCTTGTCTTGCATGGCTGTACAGAGAATTGTGTCGAGCTAGTCATGCACAAACTTTGGATATAGCAGACTCACTGATATTACTTCAAGTATGGCCCAATGATAGATTTAACATTGTTACACCACAAGTCCAATTACAACCTCTAGATCATTTAATAGTACGTCCACTCATGCCAAGTATTATTTTCTGTATATATTTATTTTTTTTTTTGTCAATGTAAATAGTAACATATTTTAATTGTTTTATATCCATGTGATAGATGGATCAATGTCTTAGCTGCATCTGAACAATTAGCAAACATGTTGCTGGTATAATGCTTAATATTTGACCGTTTGATGTAGAATCATGTAATAACATATGTGTTGCATATACAACTGAATATTACATATATTTTTGGGTTCTAATTATTCTTGTACATGGTTTCAGATCAATTGGATGCCATATACACCAGATATTATGTTGTTGTTGCCTGATTATTGTCATGATGGACAAGACATTTGGTTGACGGTTAGCCCACCTATATGCTTTCATATCGTAGAGTGGCATCAACCAGATCGAGTGTTGAGATAATTCGGTCTGCGGCAAACAGTACCGACGTTGTGTAAGACACTTCCTCAACTACACCAAATCGATTTAAGAGGTAAACACGACCAAAACTGACGTCAAATTCATGCAAAATATATATCCTTTTGGCGTGCACGTCATGACCGCTGTGCATAAGGAGTAATAATACATGAGTCAGATGTGTCAAATGATTACTTGTCTTGGTACGACTCCATAACAAGAAGATTTATCACACCTGACGGTGTTTACTATTACTGCATGGTAAGCATCTTATTATGTAGTGTTTTTCAATTATATGCTAAGAATATTCTTTTATACTTTTATATATATTTTTTTATCATATAGAATAATTTTGTCAACGATGTGCACAATTACTCGTTACAACACGATTTACCAAAGTTGAGTTCAATGTGTGAGCAAAACATGATAAATGTTGAAAATATCATTCAACATACACGGAGACTTAATGTTGCTGACACTAATTGAAGATGTATTCATTGTAGATGACAAAGACAACATGACGAAGTTGTTCTAGAGCAACTCGATGACTAGAAACCTCACATATTACATACTCCAGTTCCGCCTTCTCCTGGACAGTCATTGGGAGTACATGTAGACATTGCATCTAGTTCTAGTCATCAACAGGAGTATTATGCACACGATGAATTTCCATATGTCGTCACCCAACAGGATATTAACGATGTAATTCACCATCAGCAACATTTTGAAGTGTCCGTGCCTCGTCGTGGATAACGTACACGAAGAAGACCACCATGTGGCACTTGACTTGTATTTTAAATTTTCTGATTTGTATTAACTTTTATCTTTAATTAAATGAATTAATGATTTTCCATTACATTTTCAGAAATTAAGAATCAATGAAACTAATACAATAATTGAATAAGAACACAAGTAAGAAACAAATTTTCATTTAAGTGGGTAATTAATTAGTTAGTTTATTAAAAAAAAAAAAAAACGAACGCGTGGACTGGGTCTACAAGTTTGGATCGAACTCATGGACTGGGACCACGACTCACCACCCCGTCAGCTGCCCAGTCAGCAAGTGATTGGTTGTTTGACCAATCCAAAGGGAAATTGTGGGGTATACGATTTCACTGGGATTTTCCAAATATGTTTCCAAGCCACCCTATTTTTCACATTACTTTCTAAACCACCCTATTTTTGTCATTATTTTTTAAAATTGCATTATTCTTCAAATTACCCCTTGAGTTTGATATTATGTTTTAGCAATTTATATGTTATAATGATTTTGAGATTAAAGTGTGTGAATATGTGTTTGTGTGGGGTGGGGGGTGGTGGGGAGATTGTCTAAAGTGCATTTGAATTTTCTTAGGTTAAACATCTAGTTTTAAAGTTTGTATAAGAGTAAGTGCATAGTTATATTTAAGTTTGAGTTAAATTTTATTGAGTTTGAGATTAGGTTGGAGATTGGTATATGTTATAATGTTACTAAATTTAAGTTTAAGTTTTATATTGAATTTGAGATTAGTATGTGAATAAATGCATAATTATGTTTAAGTTTTATATCATTGTTGATATTACTGTATGGGTAAATGTATAATGTTTAAGTTTGTATTTTGTAGGTAGCTCAAAGGACTAGCTTCAAGATGGATCTCTCAGAAAAGTAAAGTTTATGTTGTAGACATGTAATTTGTAGATTTTTAATGTTATTTTGGTTTTAATGTTTTATACGTAACATTTAAGATAAAAATAATATGTACTGTTGAAGATAATTTTAAATAACATTTTGGTGTTTATGTTTTAATTATGTAATTTTTAAAATACTATGTATTGTTATTTCAGTATTAATGTTATGGAAGAATATTAATTAGATGTTGAATTTAAACAGGTTTGATATTTAATAATTTTTAAACAGGTTTGATATTTAATAAATTATAAAAATTTAACATAAAAATACCTCTCCCGACGCCAAATTTAAAGGCGGTGTTGGGAAAAATAACATTCATAACATTTGGTAGTACTTTTCCTGACGCCACGTTTAAATTTCGTTAGGAAAGATAACCTTTCCCGATACTCAAACACATTTTAGCGTCGGGGAAGTGATTTCTTTTGACTCCAACTTATAAGCGTCAAGAGAAATGCTTTCTTTTGATGCTAAATGGGTTGGATTGCGTCGGGAAAAAGCATTTCTTCCGACGTCTGATACAATGGCGTTGGGAGAAATGCTTTCTCCCGACGCTAAAAGTTGGTTGGCTTAACATTTATTTCTCTCGACGCTCATAAGGTGACATCGGGAGAAGCAATTTTTTCCGACGCCATAAAGCAATCTTTTGGCGTCGGGAGAAGTCACTTCTTCAGCGCTAACTTATGAGCGTTGGTAGAAAATCGCTCGGGGTTTTTTGTAGGAAAATCATTGATTCCCGATGATGATCTCGACGGTATAAAAACCGTCGGGAAAGGCTTTTCTCCCGACGCCATTGTATCACCACATAAAGTATAATTATCTATACTTGATCCACTTTTATGTCACCACATAAAGTATGAGTATTCACTATATAACTAGAGGTGCTTAGTTGATTGGATTTAATAAATGAAATTCATATATCCAATAACAATTTTACTGAATAAATCTCAATAACAAGTTTATTGAGAATAAGTTCCAAAAAATTACAAACTACGAGTTTTAGGACATGAGACCCAACACCTTTTACTTTTTTTTATGTTATCACCTCCATTAGGCCAACCCATAATGGTTAATTAACTCAAATATATTAATTAAGGAAACAATTATTCTAATTTAATTTTTCATATATAACAATTATATTAAAAAATACAAAAAATATACTAATTAGGAAAATATCTCAATCAAATCTTTCAAATATATAAGAATTATACTTAAAATAAGATGAATGATTTCAAATCTATAATAAATTTTAATCTAAATGACATATTTTATGCAACAATTTTAAACATACATCACATGCATAATTGGTAGTATTAAGAGATTGAAGACAATTTAAATTATCATAAATAAAGTTGTAAACATTCAAATATTTACCATTGGATCATTTAAATTTAGGCTTTTCTCAACTTATAATAAACCATAATTGGCTTACAACTTTAGGTTACTAGCTAACTAAACTTTAAACCCACAAAATTTTTATCAAATAATCTAATCAAATAAAAACTTAATGCCAAATATGCATAAACAACCAATATCGTAAACCTACGAAAAAATTTAAAAGTATCCACCATCTTTGAACTTTAAATTCTAAATACCTCCAAAAATTATGGAGAAAATCTTGGAGGGTCTTTAGCATTCTTTATTCTAATGAATCAAACTCTATAAAATCGTTCAAAGTGGTAGAAATGCGCGATGATAATATATTATAAAACGAAATAAGAACAAAGTAGAGAGGAGGGAGAGTAGAGAATGAATATATTATTTATTCAATTGTATTTTGTCAATGATTTCAATGACCACTATTCATAGAGTTTACAAGTTAAATACGGAAAAAATAATAAAAAATAATGGTTGGAATATATATTTTATAACAATAGTCACATTTTTGCCATATACGCTTGCGTTAAGATCCACACAATTAGAGCGCGTAATAAAAGCAAAGTTAAGGGGTATTTTGGTAAGAATTTATTCACTATCTATATAAACCCTCCTCCCACTATCTTCTCCGTTCATCGCTTCATTTTCAAATCCATAAGAATTTTAAAGAACACCGAATTTTGTTGGAACCAATGGCTGAAGAAGTGCAAATGATTGAGATTCGTAACCCTGAGGAATTGGATGCGCAAGTCAAGCATGGAGACGATGCCCTTAAACTGGTATGATTTTTGCATTTTACTACTCTCAATCCATTTCTACTTTCCAATTCATTCATTTTCACATGTGATTTCGATGGAATTTCGGATTTTCTGTGTGGTTATATCGGAGAATTTTTCAGCTCTTAGTGATTGTTGTATTATTATTGTTAAGATTTTTCTATTACATGATTCTCAATTCGTTAGGGTTTCTGATATTTACATATGATTGTCATGGTTTGGAGCGTTGGCCACTTATAACATGTATTAGTGTAGTTTATGGTTTATTACTAATTTGTAGTTTCCGTATTTTCAATTTAAGTTAATTATTTAATAATATATACAAAGAACTGCATGAGCGATTACTATGTACTCCAACGAACTGAAAATGGGAACAAGTAAGAAATGATGAAGAAAAGAAAGAAAAAGGGAGAAGAGAGTAGAAAACAAGTAGGAATGAAGAACAGAGTATGGGAATGGGAGGAGGAAGAAGGACTAATGATTAGGTGTAGTTGTCACGAACAATGATTAGACGCACATTAAAAATTAAAAATGTTCCTCTTTTTAAAAAAAAGAATATATTAAAAAATAGAGAAAAAACTACCACATGTTTGTGTTATATTTGACAGCGCAGCATCTATAGATTCTTCATTTCACACATGATAAAAAAAAAAAAAAAAAAAAAAAAAATATATATATATATATTCTTAAAAGAAATTGTCACATCCAACTACAAATGGATAGGTGCAAACGAATAAGGGAAAGATGAAGGGCTGTGTGTGTGATGGGGAAGTAGACACTAGGGAGGGAATGGAAAAGATAAGTAAGAGAGAGAATGAAAAATATTGTTATTTTACTATTTTAAAATGTCATGTCAAAATTTTAATTTAAAATTTTAAATAATCTCTGATATAACATATTTAAATATTTACTTTTTTTTTTTTTTTTAACTACAATATAATGACATAAAAAAAAAACCAAAACAAAAATGAATGTATAAATAATTTAATTTATGCATAACTATCACTATAAGCATCTTAAATTTCAAAGGTGGAATATAAAAAAGATTTGATATTATAGGACAAATAGAATAGACATAAAAATTATTTAATTTTTTCTCTTCCACCAAATTTAGTCTTCTTTAATTATTTTTATTTGCCCTCTTTCCCTCCCTCAAATTTTCTCTTCCAAATTTTTGTCATTTTTCTGCGTCTGAAAATTTTAATAACTTTTATCTCTGAAATATTTACTTTTTTTGGTGTTTGCTACCCATTATTAATAATTGTATCTATTAGATTCAATAAGCACGTACATTTGAACAATCATACCCATTTTAAAGAGTTACATCTCTTAGTCATCAATTGACATTTATTAGGGGTTGAATTAACCATCAAGAGTAGATGATTAAAGTAGTTGCTTTTTTTTTTTTTTTTTCAATTATCTTATGGATGATTTTTTTAAATTATGCAAAATTTTAATTTTTTTGAAAAGAATTACACGGATCTATTTTCGTTAAAAGTTATAATATAACTGAAAATGTTAAAGTAGATATTTCATATATATTTTTTAATAGAAAAACTAAAAAAATTTAATTTTGTTATCTTTATAGATTTTGAAATCTTAAATTAAAAATTTATGATAATGATAATTTTTACATAATGTCTATGTACATGTGAAAGATTTTAAGGTGGCCGACAGGACAGGACCCCTGACGGGCATCTTATCTTTTGAGAATCTTGTTTTTTGAAAATTTAAAAGTAAAAGATTGTGATAAGATTTTGTCGATGGGACAGACCCCCACTCGACCTATCTTTAATCATGAATATCAATTATTCGAAAGAAACAAAATACACTAAATTACAAAAGCAAATAAAAATAGATGGGATATGTCTGTATCGTCTTCGAGCTCTTCTCAATCTTTTCCCTTTATGATAAGGGATGTCGTCACTCAGCTTCTTTTGAATGGCATGGCTTGGAAAATTGTACACATATAAACCATACCAACCTTTTCTTTTGATATTGGGAAATTTGACAGCCACTATACTACAAATTAAAAAAGAATCCAAAGTCATAGACAGACGAGCATACTCAAGTGGTCCAATCAATCAAAACTTTAGCGAAAGACATCCCATGCTTATCGCTAGTGGATGAAAAAGTTGAACTTATCGTCGAAATCGATGCATCAAATCTAAGTTACGACGACATTCTGAAACAAAAGATTAACGACAAAGAAACAATAGTCTATTATCATCAAGAGTTTGGAATAGTGCTCAGAAAAATTATTCCACCTTAAAAAAAGACGTACTTGCTATACTACTCTATGTCTAGAAGTCTAAGGAGATCTTATCAACAAGGATTTCCTTATCCAAACAGACTCAAAAGCAAGCAAATACATCTTTGAAAAGGATGTAAAGAATCTTGTGTCAAAATGGATCTTTGCAAGATGGAAAGTAATCCTATCTTGTTTTGATTTCAAATAGAGCCTATAAAAAGCATGGAGAATTGCCTTGCAAATTACCTTTCCAGAGAACATCTTCTCTTGAAAAGAAAAACTTATAATCTGTCTCTTAAATCTCTTCCCCAAAAAGTTGATGGAACCTCATCCAGGCCGTCAGCAGCCAACTCGACGGCCTTCGCTATTAGAAAGCAATCGGCCTAGTTCATAAAAAACTAGTGCCTCAAAAGGCAAAAAACCCATTACTCAAAGTTCTGCGCCAATCCCAATGAGCATAGATAACTACACTATGGATACTGACTTTGAAGTGGTATCTAGAAGGAGTCAAGGCTCGGCCCAACGAGTGCTTTCAATACAGTCATGTTCATCCAACCTGCCTCCTTAACCCTCGATAACACTGTTGCGACCTTCAGGTGTAAATAGCTTAAATAAAGGGCCCACTAGGCCATCTCCAAGCCTGGTTCCAAAGAACCCATCTATGTATTCTCAATTGGTTAGGCCTAGGGTTTTCTAACCCAAAGCTTCAATTTTAGGACACTTTACAAAGACAACTATGGTTGACATAACGATAGAACCAGAATTTGACGGACTTAATATTCCAGAAGTCTATTCTCAAATATTTCCTCATGGATTTAATTTTCTTCTTGAGGATATCTAAAAAATTCGAACTTTTTATGAGTTTATTTTGGTAGACACAAAGTCTGTCGAAATTACTCACATCCCGGATCAATTCGATTCATCAAAAATCGTTTACTCAAAGTTGAGAATTTTCAAAGTTTTAACACCATTCTATTGGAATCGAGGGATGTTTATCACAAAGAAATTATCAAAACCTTTCGAACCCTAGACATATACAAATCGTGGTTACATGAAATCATGATATAATATTTTCTAGTTTCAAGCACATAACCATTCATGGTCTGTGACATTTTGTAAGCAAGTTTACAAAATGCACTTCCCAAATTGGTTTCAAATTGGTGGAACTATTTTTGACTTTCTAAAGAAATCTTTCTTGTAGAAGTTGAAAGATCATACCGCCTTTGTCAAAACAACATCTATGTGTCCCCTTTCTAAGATGTATAGACTTGCTCTCTATTTTCAAATTATGTGGATCTTTTGCTGGAACTTCCAACTAGGATCATATGGAAACTTAAACGCGTTGAGGACTGGTTGAAAGTCAATGTCCATCTCCAAGATCTAACTAGTTAAGAAGATGGACAATTAACCTTGGTGAAAAATTCAATTATTAGCTCTTTGGCAGGAGCAAGATCACTAGCTGATTTTGCTTCACTTCTCAATACAGTCTTGCAAAAAAATTCAGATCACGACGAACGGATCTAACAAGAGGATGTAAACTCTTCATCTTCTGTGAACAATGAAGTCGAAGACGACAAAGACGATTATGAACTTTACGCCGACGACGATATCAATAATCCTTTCTTAGATTTACAACCAAGTTAATCTATGAGAAAAAGATAAAAAAGAAAAAAAAGTATTTTCATATGTTTTTATGTTTCTATCTTTTACTTATTTTATGTAAATAATTGTAAATTAAGTGTGCAATAAGCCTATTCATGTCATCACCAAACTTCCACAACAATTGATCCTTAGCATTATTACTTGAAATTAGTCTGTCCATTGAAGGTAGAGAGACATGCTACTTATAGAATAAAGATAATAATTGCACTACAATAACAATTGTTACTTTTCTTGCTAAGATCTTTGCACGAATCTCCATAATAATTGAGTACATAGAGGAAGATTTCAAAGGTGGCCGACAAGACAAGACCCTTGACTGGCCTCTTATCCTTTGGAAATCTTTCTTTTGAAAAAGTAAAGATTGTGATAAGATTTTGTCGGTGAGACAGGACCCCCACTTGAACTTATCTTTTATCATGAATCTCAATTATGCAAAATGGCAAAATTTCAAAAGTAAGTAAATAAAGATCAAGCTTTCTCGATCTTATCTTTTCATGATAAGGGACAACGTCACCCAGCTTCTCCTGAATGGCATGGATTGGAATGTTGTACCTAAATCGGCCACCTACCTTAACAAGCTACCTAACACATTTCCTTTTATTAGCAGATTTAGTTGGTGGGATATCTCAGCTTTATCTATAACCAAGACTACCAATCTCTAGCTAACCTCTTGGCCCGTGGTTGGTTAATCCACATTAGAAGCTTGCTATCTACTTCATACTCTTATTCATTATTGATCTTCCAAATTGACAATGACATGTACAGACTGGATACATACTTAATTTACAAATAATTACAGAAGCTATATTACAAAAGCTAAATAAAATATGAAACTAAAACATAAAATACTTTTTTCTATTAATTTTTTTAATTTTCCTTTACTTAGATCATTGTGGTTGTGAGTCTAAGAAAGGGTTGTTGATATCAAAGTCGGCGTATGGGTCATATTCTTCGTCATCGTCGACTTCTTTGTTCACTGAGGTGAATGAACTAATATCTTCCCGATTATTTTGATCTTCATTATCTCTAGATAGTTGTTGGACAGCTGTATTGATGACAAAGGCGAAGTCTGCCTGGGAACTTGCTCCTACAAGGGAGCTAATAATTGAGTTCTTCGTTAGTAAGAACTGTTGTCTTTCTGGCGAGTGAGATTTCTAAGTGAGAGTAGTCAAACTTCTCACACAATTGGCTTTGAACCAATCCTTCATCTTTGAAATTTCTAAGTGAGAGTAGTCAAACTTCTCACACCATTTAATCCTTAGTGCCTTGCTCAAGGCTTTGAAGTTTCCTTGTGGTCCTAGCTGGAAATTCCAGAAAAAGATCCAAGGTATTTGGAAGTATAAAGCAAACCTATACGTCTTTGAAAGGGGAGACGGATAGATGCTATTTTGAAATAGGTGGTAAGATCTTTGGACTTCCACCAAAAATATTTCCTCATAACTACCAAAGTAATTTCACCAATTTTGAAACCAATTTGGAAAATGAATTTTGTAAGCTCGCTTACAAAACGTAATAAACCAATAATGTTTATAGGCTTGAAATCATAAAATGTTATACCATGCCCGCATATAATCACGGTAGGTATAAGTTTTAGGCTTGAAGTTCTTTGGAACGAACATCCCTTGATTCCAACAGGATGGTGTTAGTACCTTAAAAATTCTCAACTTTGAAGTTGTATTTAGAAGACATCCAGGTGTACCTCAACGCACTCTTACAATCGAGACAATTCATCCAATCTGCCCCCTCAACCATCAACAATCTTGTTGCACCCCTCGGGTGCACAAAGTTCAAAAAAGAGACCTATAGTGTCGTCATCAACATTGGTTCCAAAAAACCCATCATCATACTCCTAGGTCGTCAGGCTGAGAGTATTCCAACCAAGGCCTCCGATTACAGGTTATTTCACAAATACAACTCTTATTGATCTCATTCTTGAGCCAGAGTTCGACAAACCTAGCATTCCAAAGGTTTGTTCTCAAATTTTTCCTCATGGATTCAACTTCCTTCATGAGGATATATAAAAAACAAGAACTTTCTATGAGTTTATTTTGGTAGACACCAAGTCTGTCGAAATAACTCATGTCCCGGATCGTTCGGATGCATAAAAATTATCTACTAAAAATTGAGAATCTTCAAGGTACCAACGCCATCTTATTAGAATCAAGGGGTGTTCGTTCCAAAACAAATTCTCAATAAAATTCAAACCTCAAAATTATACCTACTGTTACTATATTCGCATGGGTATAAAATTTTTTGGTTTCAAGCTTACAACCATTCTTGGTTTATTACATTTTGTAAGAAATGCATTTTCCAAAATGGTTTCAAAATTGGTGGAATTACTTTGGTATTTCTAAGGAAATATTTTTGGTAGAAGTCCAAAGATCTTACCACATATTTCAAAATAGCATCTATTCGTCTCCCCTTTCAAAGATGTATAGGTTTGCTTTATATTTTCAAATACCTTGGATCTTTTATTGGAATTTCCAACTAGGACCACAAGGAAACTTCAAAGCCTTGAGCAAGGCACTAAGGATCAAATGGTGGGAGAAATTTGACTATTCTCACTTAAAAATTTCAAAAATGAAAGAATGGTTCAAAGTCAATGTCCATCTATAAGATCTCATTCGCCAAGAAGACGAACAATTCTTACTGCCGAAGAACTCAATTCTTAGCTCCCTTGCAGGAGCAAGTTCCCAAGGTTGTCCAACAATTATCCGGAGACGATTAAGATCAAGATAATCGAGAAGATGTTAGCTTATCTACCTCGGTGAACAAAGAAGTTGACGACGACGAAGAATATGACCTGTTTGCCGACTTTGATATCACCGACCCTTTCTTAGACTCACAACCACAATGATCTAAGAAAAGGAAAAATTAAAAAAAAAAAGTATTTATGTTTTAGTTTCGTGTAGCTTTTATAGCATCTGTAATTATTTGTAAATTAAGTGTGCATCCAGTTTGTACATGTCATTGCCAATCAAGAAGATCTACGATTGAATAAGATATGAAGTAGATAGCAAGCTTTTGAAGTGGATTAACCAACCACATGCCAGGCAGTTAGCTAAGAGATTAGAATTCTTGGTTAGAGATAAAACTGAGATATCCCACCAACTAAATCTACTGGTAAAAGAAAATGTGTTGGGCAGCTTGTTAAGGTGAGTAGCTGATTTTCATAAGTCCCTGGATCGTATTTCTCAAAATAAAAAAGAGGTAGTTGGTATGGTCGATATAGGTACATTATTCCAATCCAAGCCATTTAGGAGAAGCTGGGTGATGTCATCCCTTATCATGACGAGATAAGATCAAGAAAGCTTGAAGACAGTGCAGACATATCTCATCTATCTTTATTTGCTTACTTTTGAAATTGTCATTTTGCATTTTGTTTCTTTAGAATAATTGAGATTCGTGTTAAAAGATAAGGTCAAGTGGGGGTTCTGTTCCACTGACAAAATCTTATCACAATCTTTACTTTTTTAAAAGAAAGATTCCCAAAGGATAAGATGTTAGTCAGGGGTCTTTTCCTGATGGCCACCTCTGAAATCTTCCTCTATGTACTCAATTGTTGTGGAGATTCATGCAAAGATCTTAGCAAGAAAAGTAATAATTACTACTGTAATGCAATTATTACATTTCTTCTATAAGTAGCACGCCTCTCTACCTTCAATGGTATCATAGCCTTCCTTTCTATAAACTTCTCTCACTTCTTTCTCATGGAGTAAAAATCCTCTTACAGCCTGGGGATGGAAGGGTATCAGATCTTTAAGATTTTCTTTTAAAGTTATGACATATTTATGAATCTCAATGATCCTTTCTTAGATTCACAACCAAGTTAATCTATGAGAAAGAGAAAAAAAAAAGTATTTTCATATGTTTTTA
Source organism: Citrullus mucosospermus (assembly GCA_030954485.1). Lineage (NCBI taxonomy): Eukaryota > Viridiplantae > Streptophyta > Magnoliopsida > Cucurbitales > Cucurbitaceae > Citrullus > Citrullus mucosospermus. The sequence goes on along the minus strand of CM062064.1, from coordinate 9,749,149 downwards.
TATTTTTATCTTTTACTTAGTTTTCTGTAAAAAAAAAATATTGTAAATTAAGTGTATAATCAGTCTGTCCATGTCATCGCTGATCTAGAAGATCTATAATTGAAGGGCATGAAGTAGATAGCAAGTTTATGAATTGGATTAACCAACCACAGGTCAGGCGGTTAAGTAGAGATTAGAAGTCTCGGGAAGAGAAGAATTGAGATATCCCACCAACTTAATTGACTGATGAAAATAAATACGTTCAATTGTTGGTAAGGCGGGGTACCCGATTTTTGTAAGTCCATGGATCGTATTTCCCAATATCAAGAGAAGAGGTTGGTATTGTTGATATGTGTACAGTTTTCCAATCCAGGTCATTCAGGAGAAGGTGGGTGACGACATCCCTTATCATGAAGAGATAAGATCGAGAAAAGCTTGAAGACGGTGCAGACATATCCCATCTATCTTTATTTGCTTTTGTAATTTAGTGTATTTTGTTTCTTTTGAATAATTGAGATTCGTGATTAAAGATAAGGTCAAGTAGGGGTCCTGTCCCACCGACAAAATTTTATCACAATCTTTTACTTTTAAATTTTCAAAAAGAAAGATTCCCAAAGGATAAGATGCCAGTCAGGGGTCCTGTCCTATTGGCCACCTTTGAAATATTTCACATGTACTCAATTATTATGGAGGCACGTGCAAGGATCTTTAGAGAAAAGTACTAATTGCTATTGAAATGCAATTATTACCTTTCCTCAATAAGTAGCACGCATCTCTACCCTTAATGGTATCAGAGCCATTAGAGCCTTATCTCTAAAAAAACTACAAATATAGCAAAATTTTACTTATCTACTATCTATGTCTATCATGACACTGATAGTAGTATGTCGCGGTCTATTGTAGATAGATTGTGATATTTTGCTATTACTTGTAAGTATTTTCAATAGTTTTGTCATTTAAAATTATTTCCTTTATTTTTTCTGAGATAGTTTCAGGATTTTCTGTTTAAAATTTAGTAAAATTGAATTTTCTTTTTTCTTTTTTTTTTTTTTTTTAAAATAATGATGTTACATATAAATTTTTTAAGGGCGGTTTTCAAATATAGGAAAATGAACCAAAATATTTACAAATATATCAAAATTTTATTGTCTCTTAGTGTCATGGTAGACACAAATAATAGTCATAGTCTATCTCAATCTATCGCAGATAAATTGTGATATTTTTCTATTATTTGTAAACAGTTTCAATAGTTTTGTCATTTAAAATAATTCCATTTTTTTTAAAGAATATAATCTAATTTTAGTTAATTCCTTTTTCTAAATACTTTTAAGAATTTATGTTTTAAATTACATTTTTATTTTTTTGAAAAAATATTATTACACAGAAAACCATCACGTAATCACCAAAGCAAAATTTCCCACCATTTACATTTGTAGGATATGATGCTTGCTCCTTCCAAATTTTCTAGTAATTCGAACTGAAATAAACGGAAAAAAAAATTGCAATTATTGTTTTGGAATTCAACCTTTCCTTAAATCAGTAACAATTGAACTTATAGTCATCAACATAGATATTTGCAAAACTATTTCCTTTTTGTGTTACAATGAATAACAACAAATCCTCACCCTTAAAATTAAAAAAACACCTAAATATTAATCTTAACAAATTAATAGATATCTTGTTGTCATAATGTCTTGGGAATGTCAGAAAATTCTATAAAACTGTATCAATTTTTTGTCTTTCTACATAGAATTTGTAATCAAATGAAAATTGTTCAACTAAAAACACAACAATAAAACAAACAAAACAACAATAGTGCAATTATTGCTTTTCTTCTGTAGTAGCACACCTCACTAACTTCAATGGTATAATAGCCTTTTCTTTCAACAATCTTCTCTCTTTTCTCTCATGGAGTACTCTTCTTAGAGCCCGGGGATGGAAGGGTATCAAATTGCTAAGATTTTCCTTTCAGGTATGACATATTTATGAATATCAAACTAATTTCTTTATAAATTATAATCTGGTTTCTCTCTTTGTCCTAACTAATTAATGAAGTTATTCACATCTTTTAATAAATTGTATTATAAGGACGTGAGCAAGGTAGGGTTAACCTTCATGTCTGAATAAAAGATATTATGAGACAAGTTAACTTCATTAATTATTTGTGACTAAAGATTGATTGAATAAGGGTTATAATTTATCAAGAAATTAATTTGAATTCATTGTTTGTCAAAATCTTCAAAAGAAATTCTTAAAGAAACAATTCCCCAAATCCTCAGGTTTGATTCTTTCCTCCCTTATGATTTCTAGGCTCCTTTCTAAGCATGCTCCTCACCCCCTATTTATTATCGACAACATAACCTCCCCTTCTTCCTTTTTTTTCTTCTCTCTCCAAAGAAGATGATTTCTCGAAAATCATATCAAAACAAAACTCAGCAAAGGTACAAATTGCTAAGGTTGAAGAGCAACTAAAAAATCAGTCTATCCCAGAACTAGATCTACGTCAAATTTACAAAGTAAGCAACTTCAATTTTCTCAGACTGATGTCATAGTAATCACTAAGAAAGATGTTGCAATGAAGGATGAATTCACAGAAATCAACCTTCTATCAAGAGAATTAATTGCTCAAGTGAGCACAAATTCAAATACCTCCATATTGGATGTGTTCAAGTTACTATTAAGCCACTCTTTAGAGAAGGATTAGACGTTCTAGTCTACCTTGCGCTCAGAGACAAAAGACATCTGAGATTGTTGCAATCTCTTTTAGGTATTGTTCAATCAAATTTAGAAAATGGTCCAGTCTTTTTCTCTTACAGACCTGACATCACCATTTCCTTAAAAGATGCAAACATCTTGGACACTTTAAGGCTCGATGTTCATTCTCAAGGACTCGAATTAAATGATGGATAGCTTCCTTTTGTGGTTCTTTATCGAGTCTATTACAAATTGATGAATACAAATCTCTCTCCAAAAGCCCTTAGGATCTCTCCTAAAGGTTATACTATGCTCATGGAAGTCAATCTTGAGAAGTCCTCTATAACTGTTCCCCGAATTTGCGGTGGGATGAACTCACTCAAAATCCTGTATGGAGTATGGAAAAAACAACAACTCCGGTTAGACGACAAAGTACCGCAACTACGGTTACCGAACATCCTGATGGAAAAGTTGAAGTTCAATTTCATTTTGAGCCAAGATATCCCAAGATTCAAGAGATTATGAGCCGTCGTCCTAGTACCTCATCAGACACTAGGACTACTACTCCTATCATCAGATCTGCAAATCTATGAGGACGTTGGTGGATTTTGACCAAACTATCCCTGATATTCATTATGAAAGAGCTGAGGGATCAATATCTCCAACTCAGTCTGATATGGAAAGGAGATAGGTCCTATCTACAATCAAAACAATGTCTTTACTTCCGAAACAGATAAGCAAACGTACGAACAGGAGTATAGCCAATACATAGACTTATATATTGCCCAACCAAAAGAAGAAAGGGGCATATTCATTTTCAAAAAGGACATCAAAGCTTTGCAAGAGAGGGAAGCAGCCCGAAAAAACAAAATCGCAATGCTTCAAGAACCTCTTGTTTGGACAACAAATAGCAGAAAAGAAATAATTTCTGATTGTCTGCGTGAAAAGGAATCTTATTTTCCTCATCCAATTGTTCCAGCCATCAAAATGGTATCTTCTCCTTTCAAAGCAATAGATGAGGAGAAAGTTCAGCAGGTTGGAGTTCGAGAAATGAAGAATATCCAATAGGAATTGAGTTGTTCAAATAAAGTCCTTACAACTCTCTCTAAATCAGTTGAAAGGATGGATAAGCAAAATACTGTTCTCAAAACAGACTATCTAGGTCTACCAAAGATTGATCCCTACAAGTCGATCATCCAACCAAATACTCTTCCCATTGGAGTAATCAAGAATGATCCAGAAGACTTATTGAAGGAGATCAATAAGAAGCTCACTACCTTCAAATTTGATAAACCAAAAGCTGAAGCCTCTAAGAACATAGAAGCTTCTAGGAATATTAATATGATAAGAAAAGTCGAGGAATCTTTTTTAAAAATTCTTCCTATCAGAACCTACAACACTGATATGAAGAATTATTACCCAAGGCCATCTCCTCCAGACCTTGGATGGGATGGTTTGAAGCCAAACCAACATACTTTTGATGGAACTTCTGTCATTAGCTAGCATATAGATGGATGTTTAGATAAGCTAATGATGAATATATTCCATGAGATGATGCTAGCTGCCTCAGCCTACAACACCAAAAAGACTGTGCTAGCAACAACTTATATTCTAATTTTCGGATTCACTAGAAATTCACGAAGCTGGTGGCATAATCAATTAACGAATCAAGATAGAAGTGCTATTCTGACAGCAACAAAGGCAATTGTTAAACAAGAAGGCAACCCACAAGCAGGGACAGGTTGTCCCTATGGAAGTTGCTACTGAGGAACTTGATATGGTAAATTAGTTGATCTATATGTGTACTAAACACGTCATAGGCCAAACTGTTGTTTACAGCAATCAGGCAACTGAAGCACTCTTGGGAATGAGGTGCCGAAAAATGAGCGACTTCAAATCGTATAAAGACACCTTTTTGGCATGTCTTTATAATCTCACTTCCTGTGAAGATGAAATCTGGAAGCGAAAATTCGTGGAAGGATTGCCTCAATATATTGCCGAGAAATTCTATCAGAAAATGTCTGAGCATTTCGAAGGTAATACTATCAACTGGTCCACTTTAACCTACGGCGACATTACCAGTTCAATCCAAGCAATATGCTTAAGTCTTTGCAGAGATACTAAGCATAATTGAAAGGAACTTAGGACTTCAAAGACAATATGGGTTGGATAATATGCCTCCTTCATAAAAAAAAAAAAACATAAAAGAAGAAGAGTTCTTTGAAGAAGCTAAATCGCAAAGACAAGCGAAGGCTTCAAAATGAAGAAAACTCTCGAAAGAGAAGATACTAAAAAAGGAACAAGAATAGACGATATTTAAAAAGAGATAACGTTTGCTTCAAATGCAATAAGATGGGTCATTATGCGAACAAATGCCTGTTGAAGCAACAAATCAACAGTCTCGAAATAGACAAAGACGTCAAGCAATCTCTTCTCTACGTAACAAGGTCGGATGACGACATGTCAATCTCAGAGGAATCCTCTTTTAATGACATGATCAACGATATCAGAGAAGAATAAACTGAAGATAAATCTTCAAGTTCTTGTAGCGACTGTGAAGAGGATGATGCAATCCCTTGCACATGATGTATCAAAGTTCTCATAAGAGATCAAGAGTACCTACTTGATCTGATTGAAGAAATTCTAGAAGCACAGTCGAAAAAAACAATTCTTACAAAGTTAAAAGATACTTTCCAAGGAAAACCTTCAAGACGAGAAGAATCATTATCGATTCATTATTCCTTCCAAGAAATATTGAATCGAGTAAATCATGAATCTCAACAAGAATCCATTAAGATCGGAAATCTTCAAACATAAGTAAAAATGCTCAAAAGAGAAGTCGCCATAAATAAGCAACGACTCTCTAATCTAGAAACTGCATTCAACGATTTCCAAAGCAAATCAACACAATTGATTCTCCCCATTGATCTTACTGAAGGAGAATCATCACATTCAGGGGTTGATGTAGAAAAAATCAATTACATCAGGAAAGTCTACAATCAAAAGTGGTTATCTAGAATCACCATCAAAGTTCAAGATTTTAAATTAGAGGCAATCGCCTTAATTGATTCTGGAGCATATCAAAATGTTATCCAGGAAGGTTTAATACCTTCCAGATATTTTGGAAAAACAAAAGAAGTGCTAAGAGGGGCTAATAATCAGCAACTTCTAATCAATTACAAATTGCCAAAGGTGCATGTCTGCAACAAAGATGTGTGTTTTGTAAACACATTTCTTTTGGTTAAAGACCTCAATGAGGAGATCATTTTGTGTACTCCTTTTCTTACTCAATTATACCCATTTACAGTTTGAGAGAACATACTATCATCTCTGAAATTTGGTAAGAAAATAACTTTCGAGTTTTTCTATCCGATAACTTTCTAAGTATATTTCAACCATTAAAGACAAAATCTAGAAGTATATCAACAGGACTTCGAAGAAAGAAAAACATATAAAATTTCTTCAAGACGATATTCAATTCAAGAAGGTAGAACAAATTATTTCAAGACCTTCCATTTAGAAAAGAATTCAACAACTATTAAAGAAAATGGAAGCTGAGATTTACTCAAATCTACCAAATGACTTTTGGGCTAGGAAAAGGCACATAGTGGACCTTCCTTATGTGGACAACTTCGACGAAGCCCAATTTCCAACTAAGGCCAGGTCCATTAAAATGAGCAAATATCTTCTTAAAATTTGCACAATAGAAATTGAAGATCTACTCAACAAGGGATTGATAAGCCCATAAAAAAGCTCATGGTCTTGTGTTGCTTTTTATGTCAATAATCAAGTAGAAAGGAACGAGTCGTTCCTCGCCTAGTTATCAATTACAAGCCCTTAAATAAGGTACTCAAATGGATTAGGTATCCAATTCCTAATTGCCATAATCTGCTAAAAAGAATTACTATAGCAAAGATTTTCTCAAAGTTCGATATGAAATATGGATTCTGGCAAATTTAGATAACCGAGAAGGATAGGTATAAAATTGCATTCAATGTTCCATTTGGACAATATAAGTGGAACGTAATGCCATTAAGATTGAAGAATGCCCCATCTGAATTCCAAAAGATTATGAATGATATCTTCAACAAATATCAAGATTTTACGATTGTTTACATAGATGACATGTTGGTATTCTAAAAAACGGTTGAACAACCTTTTAAGCATTTGAACATGTTCTTCCACATCGTAAAGACAAATGGACTTGTGATTTCGTTACCCAAGATCAAATTGTTTCAAACAAAAATCAGATTCCTTGGATATGATATCGATTAGGGAATAATCAAGCCAATTCAACGGTCACTAGACTTCGTGGATAAATTTCCAGATACTATTCAAGATAAAATCCAGCTACAGAGATTTTTGGGTTGTGTCAATTATATCGGAGATTTTATCAAAGATATTCATATAATTTATCTACCACTATACGATAGACTAAAAAAGAACCCAAAGCCATGGACAGACGAGCATATTTAAGCAATCCAATCAATCAACGCTTTAGCAAAAGGCATCCCGTGCTTATTGCTGATAAATGAAAAGGTTGAACTTATCGTCAAAATTGATGCTTCAAACTTGGGTTATGATAGTATACTCAAACAAAAGATTAACAGCAAAAAAATAGTTGTCCGTTATCATTCGGAGTCTGGAATAGTGCCCAGAAGAACTAATCCACTGGAAAAAAAGAAGTATTTGCTATAGTACTTTGTGTTCAGAAGTTCTAAGGAGATCTTATCAGCAAGGATTTTCTTATCCGAACAGATTCAAAAGCAAGCAAACACATCTTTGAAAAAGATTTAAAGAATCTTGTGTCAAAACAGATCTTTGCAAGATGTCAAGCAATCTTATCTTGCTTTGATTTCGAAATTAAACCTATAAAAGGAATAGAGAACTACCTTGCAGATTACCTCTCAAGAGAGCATCTTTCCTCCAAAAGAAAACCTCAACTCTGCATTATAAGTCCCTAATCTCTAAGTGTCATGAAGCCTCCCGCTAGCCGTCTTTGGCCACCATGACGGCCTTCGCTGTAAAAAACAAATCATCCTAGTTCTTCAAAGACTAGTGCCTCAAAGAGCAAGAAGCTTGTTACTCAATGCTCTAACCATCTCCTATGAGTGCAGAAAATTACGCCATGGACACTGACTTCGAGGTAATATCCAGATGGCGACAAGGTGTTGCTCAATTCACACTCTCAATTCAATCAGGCGCTTCAAGCCTGCCACCTTAACCTTCAAAAACCTTGTTGCGACCTTCAGGTGCACAAAGCTCAAATAAGAGACCAACAGTATCATCTTCAAGCTTGGTTTTAAAGAACTCATCTTCATATTCCCAGGTCTTCAGGCCAAGGGTCTTCCAACCAAAACCTCTAATCATGGGATATTTTACAAAAACAACTCTGACGTATCTCATATTAGAACTAGAGTTTGATGGACCCACCATTCCAGAGGTCTATTCTCAAATATTCCCTCATGGATTCAAGTTCCTTCCTAAGGTTATATAAAAAACCAGAACGTTCTACGAGTTTATTTTGGTAGACACTAAGTCTGTCGAAATTACTCATGTTCCTGATCGTTCTAATCCTTCAAAAATTTTTTAGTCAAAGTTTAGAATTTTTAAGGTTCTAACGTCACCTTATTGGAATCAAGAGATGTTTATTCCAAAGAAATTCTCAAAAAATTTCAAACTTCAAAATTATACCTATCGTGACTATATGCGCGCATCGTATAACATTTTCTGGTTTCGAGCTTATAACCATCCCTGGTTTGTTACATTTTGTAAGCATTTTCCAAATTGGTTTCAAAATTGGTGGAATTACTTTGGCATTTCTAAGGAAATCTTTCCAGTGGAAGTCCAAAGATCTTACCACCTATTTCAAAATAGCATCTATGTGTCTCCTCTTTCGAAGACGTATAAGTTTGCTTTATATTTCTAAATACCTTGGATCTTTAGCTGGAATTTCTAGTTAGAACCACAAAAGAATTTCAAAGCTTTAAGCAAGGCACTGAGAATCAAATGGTGGAAAAAATTTGACTACTCTCACTTAGAAATTTCAAAGATGAAGGATTAGTTTAAAGCCAATGTCCTTCTGCAAGATCTCAGTCACCAAGAAGACGAACAGTTCTTACTAGCGAAGAACTCAATCCTTAGCTCTCTTGCCGGAGCAAGTTCTCAAGCAGACTTTGCCTCTATCATCAACATCGTCGTACAGCAATTATCAGGAAACGACAAACAAAGACGAGTGGATGTAAATTCTTCCTCTTCGGTGAACAACGAAGTCAACGACGACGTCGATTACGATCCATATGCCGATTTCAAAATCAATGACCCTTTCTTAGATTCATAGCCAAGTTGATCTCAGAGAAAGGATTTTTTTTCAAAAAAAAAAAAAAAAAAAAAACTATATGATCTCAACTTTTGTAATTTGTAAATTAAGTTTGTATCTACATGTCATTGCCAATCGTGAAGATCTACGATGAAGAAGGGTATGAAGTAGATAGCAAGCTTCTAAAGTGGATTAATCAACCACGAGCTAGGCAGTTAGCTAGAGATTGGAAGTCTCAACTAGAGATAAAAGCTCAGATATCCCACCAACTAAATTTGATAGTAAAATGACATGCGTAGGGTAGCTTGTTAAGGCAGTTAGCCGATTTCGAAGTCTCTAGATCCTATTTCCCTATATCAAAAGAGGCAGTTGGTATAGTTGATATATGTACACTATTCCAATCAAAGTCATTCAGGAGAAGCTGGGTGATGTCATCCCTCATCATGAAGAGATAAGATCAAGAAAAGCGTGGAGACAATGCAGACATATCCTATCTATCCTTACTTATTTTTGGAATTTTGACGTTTTGCATTTTGTTGCTTTTGAATAATTGAGATTCGTGATAAAAGACAAGGTCAAGTGGGTGTCCTATCCCACCAACAAAAACTTATTACAATCTTTACTTTTTCGAAAGAAAGATTTCCAAAGGATAAGATGTCAGTCAGGGGTTCTGTCCTTACCATCTTGGAAATCTTTGCCTATATACTCAATTATTGTGGAAGATTCTTCCAAAGATCATAGCAAGAAAAGCAATAATTGCTACAGTAGTGCAATTATTACCTTTCTTCTATAAGTAACACGCCTCACCACCTATAATGGTATTAGAGTCTTCTCTTTCTATAAACTTCTCTCTCGTTTCTCTCATGGAGTAGACTCCTCTTAGAGCCCGAGGATGGAAGGATATCAGATTGCTAAGATTTTTCTTTAAGGTATGACATATTTATGAATCTCAAACTAATTTCGTTATAAATTATAATCTGGTTTCCCCTTTTTCCTTAACTAATTAATGAAGTTATTTACATCTTTTAATAAATTGTATTCTAAGGACATAAGCAAAGTGTGGTTAACCTTCATATCTGAATATAAGATATTATGAGACAATTTAACTTCATTAATTATTTATAACTAAAGATTGATTGAATAAGGGTTATAATTTGTTAAGAAATTAATTTGAATTCATTTTCTGTCAAAATCTTCAAAAGAAATTCTTAAAGAAACTATTCTCAAGTTCGATTTTTTCCTCCCTTATGATTTCTAAGCTCCTTTCAAAGCTCTTTCCTCAACCCCCAGTTATTATCGACAACATAGCCTCCCCTTCTTCTTCTCTCTGAAAAGCAGATGATTTCTTGAAAATCATATCAAAACACAACTAAGCTAAGGTACAAATTGTTAAGGTTGAAGAGCAACTCAAAAACTGGTCTATCCCAAAATTGGACCCACGTCAAATTTACAAAGTAAGCAACTTCAATTTTTCTCAGACATGTCATAGGAATCAGTAAGAAAGATGTTGCAATGAAGGATGAATTCACAGAAATCAACCTTCTATCAAAAAAATCAATTGCTCAAGTTAGCACCAAATTCAAATACCTCCATATTGGATGTGTTCAAATTGCTCTTAAGCCACTTTTTATAGAAGGATTAGACGATCCAGTCTACTTACTCTCAAAGACAAAAGGAGTCTACTCCTTGAGAGAAAAGAGAGAAGTTTTTAGGAAGAGAAGGCTTTGATACCATTGAAAGGTAGAAATGCGTGCTATTTATTAATGAAAGGCAGTAATTGCACTACAATAGCAATTATTAATTTTCTTCTAAGATCTTTGCACATGTCTCCATAATAATTGAATACATATGAAAGGGTTCAAAGGTGGTCGACAGGACAAGACCTTTGACTGGCATCTTATCCTTTGGAATCTTTCTTTTGAAAAAGTAGAAGATTTTGATAAGATTTTGTCGGTGGGACATGACCCCCACTTGACCTTATCTTTTATCACGAATCTCAATTATTCGAAAGAAACAAAATGCAGAGAAACAAAATATACTAAATTACAAAAGCAAAGATAAATGAGATATTTCTGCAATGTCTTCAAGCTTTTCTTGATCTAATCTCTTCATGATAAGGGATGTTGTTACCCAACTTCTCCTGAATGGCCTAGATTGGAAAAGTGTACAATCCAGGGACTTACAAAAATAGGCTACCTACCTTAACGAAAATTGGCTATCAACCATACCAACTTCTTCTCATGATATTGGGAAATACGATCTAGGGACTTACGAAAATCAGCTACCTACCTTAACAACTGCCTAACGTATTTCTCTTTATCAGCTGATTAAGTTGGTGGAATATCAAAGTTCTTCTCTATCTGAGACTTCCAATCTCTAGCTAATCATCTAGCTCATGGTTGGTTAATCCACTTCAAAAGTTTGCTATCTACTTCATGCCCTTTTTCAATCGTAGATCTTCACAATTGGCGATGACATTTATGGACTGTTTGCACACTTATCAGAAATTTAATTAAAACTAATAAATATAAAACATAGAAACATAGAAGACTAAGACATAAAATACTTTTATTATTATTTTTTTTCCTTAGATTAGCTTGGTTGTGAATCTAAGAAAAGTTAATTGATGTTGAAATCGACATACAATTCGTAATCGGCGGCATCATCGGCTTTGTTGTTCACCGAACAGGAAGAATTTACATACTCCCGTTGTGTTTGTTAGTCGTCTCCTGATAGTTGTTGTACGACGATGTTGATGACAGAGGCAAAGTCTGCCTGAGAACTTGCTCCGGCGAGAAAGCTAAGGATTGAGTTCTTCGCTAGTAAAAACTGTTCATTTTTTTGGCAACTGAGATCTTGCAGATGGACATTGGCTTTAAACTAGTCCTTCATCTTTGAAATTTCTAGGTGAGTGTAGTCAAATTTTTCCCACCATTTGATTCTCACTGCCTTGCTTAAAGCTTTGAAATACCCTTGTGGTCCTAGCTAGAAATTCCAGCAAAAGATCCAAGGTATTTGGAAATATAAAGCAAACCTATACATCTTCAAAAGAGAAGATGGATAGATACTATTTTGAAATAGATGGTAAGATCTATGGACTTCCACTGAAAATATTTCCTCAGAAATGCCAAAGTAATTCCACCAATTTGAAACCAATTTTGTAACAAACCAAGGATGGTTATAAGCTTGAAACCAAAAAATGTTATATGACACGCGCATATAGTCACGGTAGGTATAATTTTGAGGTTTGAAATTTTTTGAGAGTTTCTTTGGAACGAACATCCCATGATTCCAATAGGATGGTGCTAGAACCTTAAAAATTCTCAATTTTGACTAAACAATTATTTGAAGGATTAGAACGATTTAGAACATGAGTAATTTCGACAGACTTAGTGTCTACCAAAATAAACTCGTAGAACGTTCTGGTTTTTTATGTATCCTCAGGAAGGAAATTGAATTCATGAGCAAATATTTGAGAATAGACCTCTGGAGTGCTAGGTCTGTCGAACTCTGGTTCTAATATGAGATCCGTCAGAGTTGTTTTTGTAAAATATCCCGTGATTGGAGATCTTAGTTGGAAGATCCTTGGCCTGACAACCTGGGAATATGAAGATGTGTTCTTTGGAACCAAGCTTGAAGATGATACTGTAGGTCTCTTATTTGAGCTTTGTGCACCTGAAGAGTCCAACAAGGTTGTTGAAGGTTGAGGAGACAGGTTTGAAGCGCCTGATTGAATTGAGAGTGCCATTTGGATACTACCTCGAAGTTAGTGTCCATGGCGTAATTTTCTACACTCATAGGAGATGGTGCAGAGGATTGAGTGACAGCTTTTTGCCTTTTAAGGCACTAGTCTTTGAAAAACTAAGATGATTTTTTTTTTTAAAGCAAAGGTCGTTGTGGTGGCCGAGGATGGCTGGAGGGAGGCTCCATGGCGCTTAGAGATTATAGACTTAGAATTCAAATTTAGAGGTTTTCTTTCCGAGGAAAGATGCTCTCTTGAGAGGTAATGTGCAAGGCAGATCTCTGTCCCTTTTATAGGTTCAATTTTGAAATCAAAGCAACATAAGATTGTTTGCCATCTTGCAAAGATCTGTTTTGACACAAGATTCTCACTACAAAAAATTTTGCTTTTCCCAACAAAACTTTTCCCAACGCCTAAAAAACTGTTATAAAAAGTTTCTTTTCCTGACGATTTATGAAGCGTCGAGAAAAAGTAGCTATGCCAAACACCCTTTTTTTTTTATCCGAAAAAGTATTCTTTTCCCAACGAAGTTTAGTTAGCGTCGGGAGAGAGTAGTTCTCCAGACGCTGAGCGCTACCATCGGAATGTAAAGAAGAAAAGAAACTTTTTTCAAAGTTATCTCCCGATGATATTTTAAAGCCGTCAGGAGAATAGGGTTTTCCCAATAGTAATTTTAATTATCGTCGGGATAGGGGGCTTCGGGTGTGGGGTTTTAAAAAGATCCTCTCAATACTGTTGGAAAAAGGAGCTTCACCTAACGGTATTTTAATTACCGTGGGGGAAGGTTTTCTAAAACCCCTCATTTCTCCCCATATGCTCAAGCCCCTTTCTTCTTCTACATTTGCCCTAACCATTGCATTCTCTTTCTCTTCGCCGTATACCACCAACCTCACTCTCACCAGCCAGATCTGCAGCCATTTACACTGACGCTGATGGACGGACAGACGGACGACAACATCACTTGTAGCACTGCAGACGGACAAACGATGCCACCTGCAGCACACATAAACAGCCAGATTAACGCTAATAAACAGACGAACGAACGACGATACCATCTGCAGTACTGCAGACAGACGGAGGACACCACCTGCAGCACAACCATGCCCGCCGGACCACCCTCCTCAGCTGCTGGTAGACACTTTCTCTTTCCTATTTCATATTGCTTCAAAGAGTAATGTAATTTAAAAAAATAAAATAAAATAAAATAATGATGCAGATCTACCTTGAAATTTTGTTTTACTATTGAGTTTAAAGTTGGTGTACGAGTCAATGCATAGTTATATTTAAGGCTGAGTTGAAGTTAAGTTTTATATTGAGTTTGAGATTGGTATATATATTCATACATTGAGTTTGTGATTATGTTTGAGCAATTTATATGTTATAGTGATTTTAGGATTAAAGTTTGTGCATGTGTGTGTGCGTCTAAAGTGCATTTGAATTTTCTTAGATTGAGAATCTAGCTTTAAAGTTTGTATAAGAGTACATAGTTATATTTAGGGCAAAATGCACATTTAGACCCCCAAGTTTGGAGTTGATGTCTATTTGGTCTTATACTGCCACCCATTACATAGATTTCCTCAACATTATTTTTTACGTGTAAATTACTTCGACGGACCGACTCCGATGAGCGAGTGAGAGAGAGAGAGAGCAAGAAAGATAAGAGTGATTGTGAGTGAGAGAAGGAAGGAAGCGAAAGCGAGAGCGAGAGCGAGAGTGAGAGAGGGAGTGATAAGAGTGAAACTTCGATGTGACCAACTCTCTCGCTCTCACTCTCGTTCCCACTCTCTCGCTCTCGCTCTCTGTCTCTCTCGCTCTCACTTTAAGTTACTAAATTTAAGTTTAAGTTTTATATTGAATTTGAGATTAGTACGTTAATAAATGCATAGTTTTGTTTAAGTTTTATATCATTGTTGATATTAGTGTATGGGTAAATGTATAATGTTTAAGTTTGTATTTTGTAAGATGGATCTCTCGGAAAAGCAAAGTTTAGGTTGTAAATTTGTATTTTGTAGATCTGTAATGTTATTTTGGTGTTAATGTTTTATAGATACTATGTAATTTTTATGATAAAGATAATATGTAATGTTGAAGATAATCTTAAATGTCTTTTTGGAGATTATGTTTTAATTATGTACTTTTTAAGATACTATGTATTGTAATTTCAGTGTTAATGTTATGGAATAAAATTAATTAGATGTTGAATTTAAATAGGTTTTATATTTAATAAATTATAAAAATTTAAAATAAAAAAATACCTCTCTCAACGCCAAATTTAAAGGCGGCGTTAGGAAAAATAACACTCATAACATTTGGTAGTACTTTTCCCGACACCATGCTCAAATTTCGTCCGAAAAGATAACCTCTCCCGACGCCCAAACACATTTTAGCGTCGAGAGAAGTCATTTCTCCTAATGCCAACTTATGAGCATCGAGAGAAATAACTTCTCCCAACACTAAATGTGTTGGTTTGCGTCAAGAGAAAGCATTTCTCCTGACGTCCAATACAATGGCGTTGGGAGAAATGCTTTCTCTCGACGCTAAAATGTGTTTGGCTTGCATCTAGACATTTATTTCTCCCAATGCCTGGGCATTGGGAGAAGCCATTTTTTCCGACACCATAAATCAATCTTTTGGCGTCAGGAGAAGTCACTTCTCCCAACGCTATCTTACGGGCGTCAGAAGAAAACTACTTGAAGTTTTTTGCGAAAAATCATTTAATCTCGACAGAATGACTTTTTTGCATCGGGAAAAGGCTTTCCTGACGACGATCCTAACAGTAAAAAACTGTCGGCAAAGGCTTTCCCGACGATTTTTGGCTTTTCCCGGCAATTTTGGTCGTCGGAAAATGGCAAATTTCTTGTAGTGTCTTTACATCTTTTTCAAAAATGTATTTACTTGCTTTTAAATCTATTCGGATAAGAAAACCCTTGTTGCTAAGATCTCCTTGGAACTTTTAAACACAAAGTACTATAGCAAGTACTTTTTTTTTACAGTGGAATAGTTCTTGGGCACTATTTCAGACTCTCGAATAATAATGGACAATTGTTTATTTGTCGTTAATCTTTTGTTTGAGTATAACGCCATAACTCAAGTCTGAAGCATTAGTTTCAACGATAAGTTGAGCTTGTTCATCTATCAGCGATAAGCATAGGATGCCTTTTCCTAAAACTTTGATTCATTGGACTACTTGAGTATGCTCGTCTGTCAATGGCTTGGGTTCTTTTTTAGTTTGTCATATAGTGGAATGGAGGAATTCAAGATTGAATGCAACCATGGATTGAATTCAATCTTGTATACATGTTTAAGTTTACATAAAATAACCATGGATCTTGGTTTATTATATTGAGTTAATGCAAAAGATAAAATAAAATAATTGCTTATTTTATTGAATAAATAAAATGTATTTATAACTTTACAAAACTACAAGACCCTAAGAAATTTAGGACATTAGTCCCAACAGTATCGATTTTAGGTTTGCCTTTGCACACTTCTAAACTATGTCTAGTGTTCAGTTTAATTTCATCAATTATGGCTAGTTATATATTGATTGGAGTATTGAGATTCCTTATAGTACGACTTAACTATAATTTTATTTATTTTTTTCATGCTCTTCACATTTTCTTCGTTTTGTGTCTTTTTAGAACAAGTCTTTGAACTTGATGATATCATAAGCAGTACTTCGCATATATATATTAATTGTACGATAGATATTTATAGAAAGTGATATTCGTAAAATTTTATATTTATACCTATGTAACAATATTTAAATTCCAAATATTTAATATTCATACCATGAAAATGGTCCCCTAGTGATATTTGTAAAATTTTGTTTGGTAGATTGTGTCGAATTTTACTGCTTCCTAGTGTCCGCCATGCCGTTTCATTGCTCCAGTTTTCATACAATTGGGTAAGAAGTCCCCTAATATCATTTTCCTTGAAGTGGACGTCTATGAAATGAAAGTAAAGAAATTTAAGCCATTTTCTACTCTTCACAGAATTAGTTCCTAAAAGTTTCATCTCTTACAATTAGCAATTTTTTGGAAAAATAAAATCGTTGAGTTAGTTTTTTAAATAAAAATAAATAACATTTCCATCCTATCAAATGTTTTAGGCTTTTTCGATAAAATCTCGAGCACGATTAACACTAAGATTGTATCTATTTAGGCTTTCTCGGTAAAATCTTGCACAAGATTAACCGAGATTTTATATATTTTCAAAATTTTACTCTTTTTTCTTTTTCTTAGAATCAAAGTGTTAAGATGAAAATTATTTGGATAATTGGTAAATTTGGAAATTCAAATAATTGTGGAAATAGAAATTGGATTAAATATTTGAAAAATTACGTAAATTTGATCACGAGAAATTTTGAAAATATTTAATATTGATACCAGATTTAGGTCAAGTGAATTGAACTGACCTCAAGATGGTGCCAACAGTGAATTTGTATTATGGATGAAGCCCCCACCTACAAATCAAAGCAAAGACTACACACCAGTGCGATGTAGGCCACACACTCTGATGCCTAAGTCAGAAAAGAGATTAAATGCTTACAGAGTCTTTACTAGAAGTTCACTTACCTCATTCGTCTGTTTTCCACCTATTTGTAGGTCGTGGACCATTTCCTTTTCCTTCTATGACTTCCTCTAAGTCTCCTTAATCTCCTCTCATTTTAGGGTTTCAACCTTTGCCACGAATTCAACATTGAGGGTCAACCTTGGAGCCAAGGCCAAGGCCTAGTGTGACCATTTGTCTTTGGGCTTTTCTAATCTTCTCCCAAAAGCCACCTCAGCCTTAGTGTCGTGAATCCGCTTCGACCTACTCCTTTGCTTGTCCTTAGTTGTTCCGCTACTCCTTCTTTCCCGTTATGTCGCTTTTGTCCTTGATCCAAAATTACCCATAACATCAGCCCCCACTCCCAAGTTAGGGCTCATGGTTTAAGTCATGTCTTATGGGTTTTAAATCTAAGAGACTAACTTGAGAGTACAATCTCCCCTTCTATCGCCATGCTGCCCCATTGTAAGATGTATCTTGGACTTTGAGGGTGTTGAGCTTATCGAGTCGGACCCTTTTGAGATTAGACTAAATTTCCAACATGCTTCTCCACGTCATGGCACAGTTATGTGCCAAATTGTGTCAGGCCCACCCCAAGATAGGTCCGACAACTGGTCATTACTCTCCTGACCCAAGGTGGGCTCCAAGTCATGAGCGAACCTGAAATATTATTTGACCAAGCCTTATAGCTCAACCAACTTATTGGTATCTTTCCCACCCTGAGAGCGGAGTTATGGTTACTTCACCCATCATTTCCCTAGATGGGTCATTGCTTTTCATACTCGTTTTCCACTGTGACATCCCAAATTTTAGGTAATTTTTGTAATCTAAATTACCCTAAATTATTTGGGTGTTATTTCAAATTTTGGGGCTAAAATTAAATTACTAGGATTAAGATAATTCAATTTAAATTAAGTGATAAATATTTTTAAATTTTGGATTTAATTCGATTGGTAGAAATTTTTTGAAATGGGAGGAGATTTGGAAATTTGGTCTAATTTAAGCTAAGTTGGATTTTATTTGTAAGGGATTTAAATTTAGGAGGAAAAAGGAAGAGGAGTAAATATACACTTATATACGTTAAATGGATTAGGGTTTTAACAAGAAAATGAAATAAATTTATATATATATAAATAAAGGTCTTGTTATGCATGTAAGTTCAAAAAAAAAAAAAGAAGAAGAAAAAGAAGAAAATAATTTCTTTTTCTCTTCATCTCCTTCACGCGTGAACAGCCCAGCTAAGACTCTCCCTCCCTTTGCAATCCTGGTCCAACTGCCGTCGTCGAGCATCGGTCGCCCATCGTCGCTCGCTCTCTGTCAGTCGCCTAAAGTGAAGTCAGTCGTCGACTCAGGCGTCCAACCATCAACTGCTGCCCAACTTCGTCTGAAGATTGCGCCGCTGCCACTTGGCATCCATCACCAGTTGTCGCACACCACTGCAATCAACGCACAGCCCTCTGTCGTCGTCGTCCCTTTGGGTTGTTGCCAGAATCTTGTTTTTGGATAAGTTTGGTGGAATTTCTTGAAGGTTTTTGAAACCCATTAAATTTTGGCTCCAATTTACTGATACCCGTTATGTTTTGAAGGTTGTTTTGAAGTTTCGGGGTGTGTGAAACTACCGTCTAGCAGTGTTAGCGATCGATTGTAGTGGTTTTGGTAAATATTTGAGATTATATGAGTTTTTTAGGATCTTTGGGTTGGTTTTTATGATTGTTAATTGAGGTTCTTACTCCTAATTTTTTTCTTGTATTTTTTTTTATTTTTATTTTGGGTGTTCAATCTGTGTTGATTTTGAAGGTTGAAAGTGATTTCAAACCAAGATACCGGTAAGTCATTTGGAACTTTTGTGATGAATTTTGTGAGTGGCGATAGGCCTTAAAGATGGACTTTAATTTTGTTCATGATTTAGGATTGATTCAAGAACCCACTAAACTAGGAGAGAGATAAATTTGCTAGATATTTGGGCTTGCAATTCAAGGTAAGTGGTTATGATAAGATGAATGTATACCTTGTAAGCATGCCATTGATTGATTGAATTATCATGATAAGCTTCATGAACTTTTGGACGGTTATGGATGTGATGGTTGCGGATGGACTTTCTTTGAGCATAAACATGACTTAAGGCTTTACGGAAGGGTTTTGTATGCTTTCTATGTTGGTCATGATGATATGATTATGATATGAAGCTTTTAGTTATACGGATGCATGTTAGATTAAAGGTGTTTGTTATTTTTCCTATAAGGCCATGTACACCTATGTCTGTGAATCTTCGAGTTCACTTCTTATGCCTATGAGTGTGTGATCCTTTGGATCATTACTTATGCTTATGACTTTGACCCTTCGGGTTCACCACCTATGATTGCCTGCCTTTAGGTTCACTACTTATGCTTATGCCTATGCTTATGTACACCTGTGTCAATGATAGGGAGAAAGCAGATTCACCTAGTGGGCCCGATAATGGGTCATTTACTGAGTATTGTTATACTCACTCTTTCTTATGTTACATTCTTCAAGTAAAGGCAGTGACAGGCGAATGACAAAAAGTATCTGTGATCATGCCCTGGGACCAGTTGTTGCTTCCACATATGTTTTCTCTTGTTTTTTTTCCATGTTTTAGGCTCTAGTTGTCAAAAGTTTGAAAGCCTAAATTATAATGTTTTATTTAAATTTTGAACTTATATTTTGAGGTGGGCCCCGTGAAAATTATTTTATGTTCCTTGTTTCAATCAATTGATTCAGTTTATTCATTTAAATAAAATATGTTCTCTTTTCTTCTATTCGAAAGTCGTGTTCCAAGATTATGCCTGCATAGAGTAATGTCCTATTAGTTAGAGAAGTTGGGTCATTACATCCACGTAGCTTACTTTCTCTAATGTCGCTTTCTCAACCAACTGCTACCTCGTAGCTTTGCCCTTTTTTCGATGAACTATCCTTCTCTACTCTTGTTTGTCAGTAGAATTCCCACCAAATTATTGCACCTTAGATAGGGTGAGCTTCTCATTTCATCTACCAATTTGGAAAATGAAACTCCATTGTTAGCCCTGACCTCGATTCCAAGGCGGAGCTATGTCTAGTCCATTTCCTGTCGCATTCTTTCACCCAACCTCTTTTGCTACCTGGCTCAATTCTTTTTGGTATTAGAACCTTTACTATCCATTTAGGCCTTGGTCTTCGGGCCATGTCATGCCAAAATTTTGTTCAACTTGGGAGATTCCCTTAGATCCCATCAATTTCGTCTTTCCATTATCTAATTTGTCCACTTAGTGACCTATCAAGCATGGCTACTCACCGAGGGCCTCGGCCCGAGACCGCAGTTAAGCAGTATGTGATCCCTATCTGAAGGAGTTGGCAATAGGACAACACAAGCAATTTAGATTTAAAGCTCTGTAATTTCATTAATTTTGAGGATTAAACATGCATGTTCTAAGAACCGAAAAACAGGGGATAGAACATTACTTGTTGTAGCTCAAAATTGAAGCAATCTTCTCCAAATCTTTGATCTCAAACGCTTCGTAAACTACCAAAAGAGTCTTCATTGTTATTCTCTAGCCGTAGAATGGATTATGGGATCCAAATCTTGATGAACTTGGAGCAAATTTAAGAGAAAATACAGTTTTTGAGAGTTTTGGGTGTTCTTGAATTTTTAGCAAAATTCAACCCAAAAAGCTATCTCAATCCCAACAATTCTTCTTCTATTGCAAGAAGAAGTTTTTGCTAAACTTCTTAGTTAAGGATTTGAGTCTTAACTTAGTGATTAAGGGATTAAAGAAAGAGGTGGAAGATGGAGGTGAGGTTAGCTTCAAAAGCTCCACCTCCAACTTCCATGCAAAATTGAAAATTTTATTTTCAATTTCCTATTTTAATTAATTTCAAAAATTAATTAAATAATATTAATTTAGTATTAAATATATAATTAGTTTAAATAATAATTAATTAAAATTTTTAATTAATTATATTAAATTAATATTAAATATTAAAATATTAAATTAAAATTTCCAGATGTCCATACAATTTTCGACCCGATGAATCTCTATTCATCTAATTGATATTTAAATCATATTTAAATATCTTCAACTCTCCAATTTCATCTAATTGAGAATTAAACAAATTAACTGTAATAATTTGTTGCCTTAACCGAATTTGAACATCTTCAAATTCTTTCATCATATTGTTCTAAGGAATAGTCCATGAGCTAACAAGGGGACCTAATAGACCAATAGATCACCTCCAACGATTCAAAATTAACCAGCTAAACTCTTTAACCAAGTTAATTAACATTCATTAACTATCTCGTCCCATTCCTTTAATGAGTCGTCGTCTTTCTCCCTGACTCCTCAGTAAAACCATCCCCTCCCAAGATGAAACATCCACGGTAAACACTATGTTTCATTTTCCTTTTGGGTACTCCGGAATGAGAAGTGAGGTTGAGTTTCTTGCCCAAAGCCTCACTCTTTGGTAAAGGGTTCGCTCGAGGCGCTCTTCTTTTCCAACCGGATATAACGATCCTGATACCGCTACCACCAGAACGTTGAATGATTTTCGCCACGCATGCTTGCCACAAGTATTTCCTTTACCCTTTACTTTTTGGTACGTCGGCCTTGGCTCCCATGTGGGCAAGGTCGGCCTGTAAAAATTCTATATCACCTCAATAACTTTCTACTTCTTTGTTTTGTCCCAGCCCTTCTCCTAAATTGTTATGTCAACAATGAGTATGACTAACCGTATCAATTATCTGATGGACTCCCACGTCCCATGCAAAAAGTTAACTCAAGTCCAGGCCAATACTGTTCGTCTCAAGCTAAACTTGAGTCATCACGAGCCAACACCTCAATCCTTCGAACCAAACTGGACAAGGCCGAGGCTCTCCTCTCTAACACCGAATACCTGGAGTTAAGGTTCATAGAAACCAGGGGCTATACCAGAATGCGAAATTCTGTGATGGAGGATTGTATTGAGTTTAGCAAAGAGAGAGGCAAGTTCTTCCACCCTAAGATGAACTTTGACTGTCGGACTCAATATTTTGAAACTTTGTGCCAAAATCCTTATGCTTTCCAACCTGTTGATGACTAAGTTGAAACTGACCATGATGTTGCCAACCAAGACAACTGAAAATCTCTCTCAATATTCTCTTACTTCCCTTCTTATGTTGTTATCTTTCCCATGCCTTACCTATGTAGTCGTTCTGTGCATCCTTTACATTTAATGAAATTTTCTTGGTCTTTTTCTTCTACTTGACTGTGTTAACCTCGACCTCCCTTTTGCTATGGTCAGGCTCAGCCTCCCTCTTGCCAAGGTCGCTTCAAAAATTCGCTCAGGAAACTATTGTGAATTAGGGTTTCTATTTTGTCTTTTAATTGAACACAATCTTTGCTCACATGTCCATGATTTTGTCAAAAGGAGATATCGTTGCTTATCTCTACGGTCTTCACATGAAGTCATTATGAAATATTTATAAAGAAAGTCCGACCTAAGGTGCTCTCTAGGATTTTCGAGTTGCTTTAGGGTTAGTAGATAACCTTCCGAGCCAAGAGGCGTATCCGATGTCGTGTTTGGCTAAGGTTGGCCTCGGTCTCAAGTCGAGGTCGAGTGTCTCCATTAGGTCATATCTTGGGCCTAAAATGTTGCTTTGGGCCAGGACATGCATAAATCATGCCTCATTAGGTATTTGGCAAGGATCAACCTAGACCTCGGGCTCAAACCGAGCATCTTTTTTAGACCATATTTCGGGCCTAAAGGTTTTCTTGGGTCAGGGCATGCATATGCATGTCCCATTAGACACTTTCCAAAACTTGACCTCCGTGAGCACTCTAGCTTAGGCCATTGTTGAACCGCTATGGATCTTGTTCTTCCATCCTTCGCCTTTTTACCTCGTGTTGTGTTCACTCGATTGGCCTTTTACTCTATTTTCGAATTGCTTAATCTTTTCTCAATCCAACTGTGCAGGTCTATTGCCAACAAGCTTCTGCTCGTCATCATCTTCCTGTTGGAGGCTCGACCCTAGCCTCAGCCTTGGACTCTACTATGTGGAACACAAATTTCAGCCCCCAATCCTTGCTTGTGGTCCTACTTTCCTTCTTTCTCTCCCTGTCCTGGTCCCTTTATTCTTGGTTTTGGGGATTAATCTCTCCCTCCATCTGTTGTTTAGCCCTTGCTCCTTGCATTTTAGTTGTTTCAGGTGGTGAGGATATGACTCTCCTACACTTTCTTCCACAGGCGCTTTTCCCTTGGTCGGGTCACAAACGAGCTCACCTTCAACCTCTTCGTTTTTATGATTCTGCTGACCCATGACTTTTAATAATTGAGCTACATCCTACCTAATTTCGTTCGCTCTTTAGCATGGTATTCTGCTGTTACCGCTCTCTATCTAGAGATTCTAGGAAAATCCCTATGTCACGCCCTTCTTTGCTCGACGATCCATCAGATAGGATCCACTAAAAATCTAAGTTTTCTGAATGTAATGATAATACTTCCATCCCAACTTTCCTTTGGTCAGCCTTAGATCTAGCCAAGCTTAGCTCAACATTCTTCTTGAGAAACTTGATTAGACTCTATATTTGCTTTGCTCTCATCTTTATTCCGATGTTTACTCTTTTATCTTCCAAGGTGAATGTGACTAATTCCAATTCTTCTGTCGGTTGGCTTTCTTGAGTGGCCTTGGCCTCTTCCCTTTTACTGAGGGAGCATTCGTTCCACCCATCACCTAAAGCATCGTGAATTCTTTTCAATTCAGGTTTCCCTTTCTTTAAAACCCATGGGTCGGCCTCGTCCTCAGCCTTAGCCTTGGTTCCAGCATCTTTCTCTTTGCCCATTGCTTTGGCTTGCTCAATTCTTTTGGTTTTAGGTTGCGATGATCTAACTCCCTCACTCCTGTCTTTAGGGCTTTAATTATCTCTCTTGGTCGGTCCTTACGTTGTTGCCTCCTGGCCCCAACCTCAACCCTGCTCCCTACACCTTCTTCTCTATCCATTGCTTTGATTTGAAGCTTCAATACTTCCGATTCTTCTGGTTTGGGGTCGCTGGGATCTGATTTGCTCACTTCCTTTTCCAAGGCTCTAATTATCTCTTTGGGTTGGTCCTTACGTGGTTGCCTTTCGACCCCAACCTCAACTTTAGCCTCGGCCCCGACCTTAGTCTTTTGGATATGTCTATGGTAGTAGCCTTGTTTTGAATCATCTTCTTTTAGGTTCATGCATTTAAACCTCTAATTTATTTTTGCAAGTTTTGTGGGTTTCCCTTTAACTTGCAGGTAAATACTCTTTACCTTAGACGACGCCAACTATTGATACCAGATTTGGGTCAAGTGAATTGAATTGGCCACAAGATGGTGCTAATGGTAAATTTGTATTATGAATGAAGCGCCTGCTGCAAATAAAAAAAAAAAAAAAAAAAAAAAAAAAAAAAAAAAGAACTACACACCAGTGCGGTGTAGGCCACACACACTTCGATGTCTAAGCCAGAGAAGGGAGGTTCAATGCTTATAGAGTCTTTATTGGAAGTTCACCCCATTCGTCTGTTTTCCTCCCTATTTGTAGGTCGTGGACCCTTCTTTTTCCTTTCAATACTTACTCTAAGTCGTCTCAGTCTCCTCTCTTTTTAGGGTTTCAGCATTTGCCACATATTCACCATTGAGGGTCAACCTCGGAGCCGAGGCCAAGGCCTAGTGTGATTATTTGGCTTTGGGTTTTTCTGATCTTCTCCCAAAAGCCCACATATGTCCTGGTTAAGCCCGTACATCCAAACGGATAGGCTCAGCCTTGGCCTTGGTGCCGAGGCTGACTAGGCTGACCAGCCCAATTCTGCTTTGGCCCACTCCTTTGCTTGTCCTTAGTTACTTTCGGAGCTTCTTCTTTCCCATTATGTCGCTTTTGTCATTGAACCAAAATTACCCATAACATATAAGATTTGGAAAGATTATATAATATTTGAAAAAATTAGT
Source organism: Citrullus mucosospermus (assembly GCA_030954485.1). Classification (NCBI taxonomy): domain Eukaryota; kingdom Viridiplantae; phylum Streptophyta; class Magnoliopsida; order Cucurbitales; family Cucurbitaceae; genus Citrullus; species Citrullus mucosospermus. The sequence goes on along the minus strand of CM062064.1, from coordinate 9,723,928 downwards.
AGAATCCCGAAAAAATTCGTTGAAATAAATTTTCTTAAATGGTGTTTAATTCTAAAAGATAAAAACATTTGAGGGTTATTTCTGACTATTTTCTATAAGGGGTATTATGTGCCCTCGTTGTTATTGGGAAAATTGTAGATACAGTAGAATATGTTGAGAAAAAATATTATAGCAAATTATACACAAATACTAAAATCAAACCCTAAAATAGGGTTTGAGAAAACCTGTAATTTTAGGTCGAGGCGTGCTGTAAAACGATAGAGAAAACACGCACTAAGCACTCCACTCCAAATGCACAACTTCTACCAGAAAGCTTGATGTGCAACTAAGCAATTTCTGTCGACTTGTATGCTCATAGAAGCCCCTTCAGAAGTTTTGGAACTATTTGGTTTATTGATGCTCATGTTTTTCTTTTTCTTTTAACACTTTAGGCAATCGCTGAGAGGTTGAATGTTACTGCAATGCCGACCTTTTTTTTCCTGAAAGGAGGGGTGGAAGTTCATAGGATTGTGGGTGCTGGCAAAGTGGCATAAATATATGGTCAGCTAATTCAAAGATCGTTCTCCCTTTTATTATTGGTGGTGTATTGATGATTCTGGTTTTGAGTTTGTTCTACTTGTGAATTTTCATCACATTGTGTTTTAGTTGTTTACTTGTTTGATGAATGTATGTAGAACAATCAATGTATAATAAGATTTAACATATATGATAAATTAGTTGCTTAAGCTTTTGAATTCTAATCTTTGGCTCATTTAGGCTAAATGATAAAAAATGCCAATTACTTTATACTTTGTATAAAAAATAACTCGAATTTTCAAATGTTTCAAAACTAAAGTTCAAAAATACTCTTTCTGTTAGTTATATTCAAAAATAGCATCTTATGAGGGAAAAAAATTTATTTAGTTAATATGCATGCAAAACTGCTCTTATACCACTTGTTGGAAAATTAATAGAACTCAATTCATGATTCTTCTAAAATAATTATACATAATAATCAATATTATTTAGAATCTAAACATGAATGAAAAACCAAAATTAAGGCATTAAAATTACATGGAACTTATATCAAAAGAGATATGGTTGTGGTCTTCCTCAACTATGCAACTCAAACCGAAATGGTAGACCCTCACTATCAAATGGGGAATAGGAGGCTAAAGAGGCATAGTATTTTGCATACCATAACCTTATGATTAATATCACTACAACAAAATTGGGCTATAATGTCAGTCGAAAATCGATATTAATATTAATTTTAATATTCTTGTTTGTTTCACAAGATTTTACTTTTAAAAACTCAGGATATTAATATCTAGCCAACACTAAAACTCATCTAACATGGATTTTTCAATACCCTCCATATTTGTGGAATTTTTATAGCTGGGAGATAAATAAAGTCTGAGTAATTAATAAATCAATATCAATTAATCATAACAATTAATTTTAATTAGTTATTGAATATAAATATATTATTTAGACTTAATATATTTCAACTATTTAATATAAAATTTTATTATTAATTATTAATATTCTAATTAATTTATATTTATTTAATTATTTTTATTAATTAGATAAAATAATTTAAATAATATTTAAGTAAAAAAATATTCATTTATTGATATTTTGAGTGATCAATTAAGTAATCAATATAACAATGTATGATGATGTTTCTCTTTTTGTTTTGTGCAAAGAGAGTGGAATTCATCAACGCATGCTTTGGCTCGAAGGGGCTTTTCCGATTTTCATTTCTCATGGCCGTCTGAGTTTCCGGATTGGTTATCGATTTGTTGTAAATGTGATGTTTTATTTTTTCTCCCTTAGCCGAGATGTGGCTTTTGTTTCAAATATATATATATATATAACAATGTATTAAATAATTAAATTTAACTATCACTATATTACTTGTTCTCCTACATTTGATTAAATAATTATTTAGTTTTAGTTTTTATATACAAAATTGGTAAATCAAACACATTTATTTAACTTCCAAACATTAATTATCCAACAAATTCAAACACAGATATTAATTATCCCAAACATTTAATATGCAAACCCATGAAACAATATATGCAATTCAAACAGCCTCTAACAAAAGACCCAAAAGGCATGATATCTTGAAGTTCTTGTAATCAACTTCAACTTTCTTTACACGATGAATGTATATTAACCAAAAAAAGACAAAGTAACAATAAAAGGTTCGAATAATCATGCCTAATATATTTATAAGTTGACGCTAGGGTTTCCATAATTCCCTAGAACTAACAAATTGATTTCTAGTCAGCAGGTCACACTTCTATGTAAAAAGTTATAGCCCCATAATTAAGACCACACAATATGCTCATTAAATAGCGCAAATATAATTGCTATTTAATTTGTTACCCATAAATGAATTCCTTATTCCTAACACTTTGTTATTTTCCCTTTTTGTTAAATCGTTCATATGGTTGTTTTGTTTCCATTGTGCTAAACTATTGTATCATGAGTAGCTAGACTATTTTTCTAGGGTGTTAATGGGATTATGGATTAAATTGTAAATTCATTTGTTGACGTTTATGGATTATCTATGAATTGTTGCATTTTGATTAATCTGTTATAATTAGCCAATGATCGATTGTGCATGGACTACTCAATGTTGGAGGGGAATTGATTGGACATGGTAGATCATATCCAATTATGCATGCAAATGATAAGAAGATAACTAGGGTTGTTATTGAAAAGTCGTCGCACTACTTTGATAATTACCAAGAGATTTGAATTAGAATTAATGCTAGGGTTAGAAAAGATTGAGCTCAAACGAGAAAATCTCAAATTTAGGCTTCTAAATCCATGCCATAGTTAATAGTTTTTCCATTTGTTGATGGATTAATTAGTCAATATGTGATTGACTCGACATCCTGGAACTTGAATCCCATTTAATTTCTTGTTTAATTGCTTTTGCTTACTAACGATACTTAAGCGGTTTACCAAGCTTTGAGGACGATACTCGGCTTGGTTGTGACATTTATTATCGTGCACGTGCACTTGCACTTGTCAACCCTCTCGTTTGATAACAATTTAGTTTTTTTTTTCATTTAAAAAAAAAAAACCAAAAACATATTTGGTAATTATTTTTTTCTATTTTAAAAGAGTAAAAAGAAAAAACATGTTTTATAATTGTGTTTGTGTTGTTGTTGCTAAAAAATCAAAAATAAGTTCTGATGATTTATTAGTTCATTTTTTTTATAAAAATAAAACCAATGGTTTTTTCAAATATAGCAAAGTGAGCCAAATTATTTACAAATATAAAAAAAAAATGTCACTGTTAATCAGCAATAGACCACGATAGACTTCTATTGATGAGTGGTAGACTTTTATCGCCCAAACGATAGAAGTCTATCGCGGTCTATCAGTGAAAGATAGTGGAATTTTTCTATATTTGTAAATAGTTTGATTTTTTTTCAATTTATAATAATTTTCCTAAAATAAAACTATTTATTTATAACAATTTTCCATATACTATACATAATTATAAAATTATATCTTTATTTTTGTTTGGCTAGATTATATAAAATACCCTAAACTTTTTGTATTGTGTCAAAATACCCTTAAACTTTCAAAACTTTCAAAACTTTCAAAAAAAAAAAAAAAAAAAAAAAAAACTTCAAAATCACCCTTATGGTTAAGTATATAAACACAAATCTTTAATACTTGTTTCAAAAATGTCCTTGAACTTTCAAAGTTGCATTAATACTCTTATAAAAATAAATAAATAAATAAATAATTCTCCTACCATTAGTATAGTGATCAATTTGTTTGAAGTTTTCTTAAGTTAAAAAAGAATCAACTTTAAAACAAATTATATAGATATCCTCTTTTTTTCATATAGATACTCTCACTTTTCTCTCATTCATAAACCAAAACTTCAAATTAAAGCATAAATCCAAAATCTCACAAAACTCTAAAATCAAAGTGTACCTTTAAAACCTACCAAAACGATAAATAGCTAAATATAAAAAATGATGTATTTGGCTACTAACATACACTCAACTACTAATGTACAACCTTGTTAAAACATATAAGTTCTAAGAATCCATGGGTGTTCCCATTATTCTCTTTCTTTTTGTTATAATCTACATACCTAAACTGAAGGGTCAATTTTTAAATTTTTTTATAAGATAAAAGAAGGTGAAATAGTTAACAACAAGAGAGTAAGAGAGAAGATAAAAGTAGGAAAATAGAGAAGTGTTAGGCCATAAGTTGAAGTAGGAGAAAGACATGAAATGGAATAAGGAGGTAAAAGCGTTTTTAACTTCTTCTTTTTTTTTTAAGGTAGGGTTATTAATGCAACTTTTGAAAATGTAAAGATATTGTTGCAACAACGTATTAACAATTTTTGTTCATATACTAACAATAAGGATATTTGTTAACTTTTCTTCAAGTGTAAAGGTATTTTTGAAATTTTTGAAAGTTCAGTTAGGACATGTGTCCTAAAACCTCATAGTTAATTAGTTATTTAAATATATACTATTTTATTATTTTATTACATATGTAATAATAAATTATCTATGACAGTAAAATTCCAAGGTTGTTATATGTAATCTTGAACAGTATCTAGTTGAGTGTCTTATACAACGAGTTTGTATAAGACTGGTGTAATTTTTTAAAGTTCACTATATGCATGCATATATTTAAGATGACTCATTTTCATAATTTTACAAAAAAAAAATCAAAATAACTTTTTAATTAAAATAAATATCTTTTGCAAAATTCAAATAACTAAAAATCTTTTATCGGGGTACAATTTTAATAAAATAGGAAACTCACATAAATCATATGACCGTGAGAATTTTAAAAGAAAAAAAGTTATGAATCCAAATGAAATAACCAAAATTCTTAAAGATGAAAACATGAAATCCTTGTGCGAAAGCATCTGACTAGTCCCAATGGCAAGATCAAGGTTTTCTTTCATCATTCACCGAGGTGTCCTTTCCTTTACCTGAAAAACATAACATGAAAAGAATGAGTACAAAATACTCAGTAAGTGACCCACTACTGGGCCTACTAGGTGAGGTTGTTATCCTTTTATCATGTGCACCCGTGTACCCAACATAAGCATAGGCATAGGCATAAGTAGTGAACCTGAAGGCACGTAGAGATCCCGAAAGTCACAGTCATAAACATAAACATAGGTGGTGATCCCGAGGGACACCTGTCGTAATCATAATCATAATCATAATCAGTGTACCCAAAGGTTCGCGTCAATAGGGTACAGGGCATGATAAATAGGATAACAATCACCGTGACATAGCAGTCATCACAAACATAATCAACCATCACTATCATAATCAACCAGAGTTTCCAGTCCATAGTAATAAGTTTAACCTATCATACCAGTGAACACAATAATCATAACCAACCAATGCAATAATCCAGTCCATACAATAACCATAATTCAGTGAATAAGTAACCATGAGCATCAGCATAGACTTAGTAGTAAGTCCCTTACCTGAGGATACGCCTAAAATGACCAAAGCCAAAGTGTTGTTGGATTTCTATTCGATTTAAATTGAGTTTCTTAGCTTGTTGCACAAAAATAGATCATATTTCCGTACAAAGATGCGTCGAGAATTACTCAAATGTGATCATGATTAAGCAAGTTTTCCTATAAAAAGCGCAAGTATAAGCTCTTATAGGTTTCCTGGTGAGTCCAGGGTCGAACGCAGGGATTTGTAATAACTATGCGTTGAGAATAGATGCATGACAATGTGGTGAACTATACATGTAATATGTGCATGTGTTAGTTGTATGTGTCTAAAACTATACATAACGAATGAATAAAATTTCCTACAACTAACAATGAGGTGGACGCGGCGATGGTTAGTCAAATGTTATTTAGTGTCAGATAGCATGCGTTGAGAATGAATGGGACCATGCGACAAAAGTAGAGTAAACATAGGGGTTAGTTGTTACTTAAACATATCCAAGTATAATTACATACCTACAAACTGCGTTTGTGAATCCATCTCTCGATGTTTCGATGCCACATTAATCTTATCTCTAAGATGCATGGTAAGTTTGCGTTGGCAAAAGATGAACTACATCTCTGCACCTCATCTAGTCTCGATAAATGCTAAAGATTAACCGTCTATTCTCTCAAGCTAGACAGTCGTGCTTGCTACTTTTGTTTGTCAGACAAAGTTATGCAAGCTAATGATATGCATTAATCAAGATGTAACATGCTTAAGTTTGCTTAAGAAAAACTAACTTCTAACATCTAACTCATTTAGCATTCAAACAACATGGTGTAAGGTATTTAATATGGAAATAGATGGAAGATAATCGTCAATCAAACTCATATTAAGAAAATAAACTATTCTCTGGAATGTCATTAACAAAACATAAGTAAGAAGGAGGGAAATGGAGATAAAACAGAAATGGAAGGCGTCAAGCCGCCACTGGCAACGTCTTGCTTCATGGAGGCTTGAAATGGCTGCTATCTGATACATAAATTTCATATGGTGAAGGTTCTCACTCACTGGGAGACGACTCTGAAAGTTCTCATAATCCTTCTCTCAGAGGAGCTCGAAATGGAGGCTGGATATGGTGAGGGAGAAGTTGTGCAGAGCTTTCGCCTCTTGAACTCGTTTCTCTCTTCCGTTCTCCCCTTTTGAATGGAGATGCTTTGGGCTATTTATAGGCGTTGAAAAGTTGATACTCATGATGACCTGACACCTTTACATTAAATTCCCTGCCCTGCTGCGTAGACTTTTTACATTGTCGGCCCATTGATTCTGCCATGATCTGATAACTTGTTGTCCTTTTTCATAATGACATGACAGCTTTTTGCCTATGCGTCTGTATCTACTTTTTCTCAATGCATGATCTCAACGCATAGTCTCAACGCATGGGTTTCCACTTGTTCTCGCAGCAGCTTCGTCTCTTAGTACTTGGGTTATTTGTGCTTCTTTTCTTCTTAACCCTGCGTTAAAAACAGAAAAGCTCATATTTTCTTTTGTAAATAGTGTCAACGCATGGTGATACATTTTACATAATTCAACTACCAAAATTATGCGTTTAGCTCTAAAGTTACTCTAATTAAATCAAATAGTGACCATAATAACTTGTATTTCTACGAATTATCACAAAGCCAACCAAAACACCCAATTCCAGATTCCCAACCACTAGCTCCTCTAATCTCGACCTTCTCCAAAGCTCTTTTGAAAAAGGATCTAAGAACCAACACAAGGGTATCACAGACTACACCAACAAAATAGGTACACAAGAGAAATCAACAAGTGGACCAAATCTCTTACCCAAAGTGCAACGATCGCAGTTATCTTCCATACTTCAAACAATGGGTCCAACCAACAATGGACCTTTTAACCTGCTTGGACAGCTTGCTTCCGATTTCAAAATCCTTCTAAGCTTCAATCTAAAACCCAAACCCAATGGGTAATAATAATTAAAACAAACACTAATGGGTATTCACGAAAGTACAAGAAAATCAACGATACTTACCAAAACCGTCATGGTCTAACCAAATCTTGAAATCCCATACCCCACGAAAAGGGATGATGCCGACGAAGCTGAACGGAGAGAGCAGTTGGGCGGTGGCTTGCAGATCAAAACCCAATAGAATCCAAGATTGGCTTAAATATATATATATATATACTTCCTTAAATTCTCTTTCCTTTTCCTTTGCCAAAACCCTAAATATATATATATATTTAAATTTTTCTTTTCCTTTCCCTTTCCTTTTTCCTTTTCCTTTTCCCAAAACATATGCAACTTATTTAATATTATATTCCCCAACTCATCAAATCAAATCGTTTCCAATCACCACTTAATAATTTATTTAACCAAAATATCTCCTAACAAATCAATTCCCAACTTAAATTCAATTCCAACTTATCCTCATATTTCTTAAATTAACCAAGTTCTTAAATCTCACCCCATTCTAAATCTGCAGGTTAAATCCAACTTTTAAATCTCCCTAAATAAATTCAATTTTCCACTAATTGAATTAAATCCAAATCTTTTATCACGATTACTTTAAATTGAATTATTTTCTCAGCATAATCCAATTAAACTTCAAAATTCAAACAACTAACCAAATAATTCAAGATAATTAAAAAAAAAAATTAATTTTTACTTGGCTATGAGTGCTCATCTTTTAATTTTTACGGGTGAGCTAGAGTGGCCTGAGCCACCAACTCAATAAGTCTAGCTACCATTTGGGGACTTGATCGAATATGGAGCTGGGAACGTAATTTCACAAGATGGGATTCACTCATTACCGTATAGGGTAAGTAGATGAGTAGTTTCCTTAAGTGCTGACTTCGGGACTTGAACAATGGGGCCCCACCCTCTCATTGGCTCAAAAGGGACTTAGTTTATGGTTGGACCATAAATAAATTGTTCATTAGAGAATTAATAGTACTTAAGAACACAGAGGTTATAGGGATAAAACATATATTTGACCCAACTGTAATTATAAACAACTCGTGAATGATCGACTTACGTGTGTAATGATTATATCCATGGATGCAACATGTCCTACAGTGCATAAGAGTGCACTATGGGTTTATAGTGGTTTACCTCATAGCTTATGAATGGAGGTTAATTAATTAAATAATTTAATTAACTAATCTCAAATCATTAGAGCTTATAATCCGTAGTTATATAAGGTTCCCTTAGTAGCTCACAAGGGAAAAACAAAGACTAGGGTATTGAAAGAATAATTTAAAATGTTAAAATTAATTTAGGAAAAAATATATTTATTATATCAAATACAGTTAATATAAAATGTAATTTATGTGGATACATTATTATATAGTTAAATAACAAAAATGTTTCAAATTTAAACTATATAGTATGGAACAATAAATGCATTTGAATATGATTTAAATAATAAATTAATGTGAATAAGATTCATATTAAAACTATAGATTAAATGTTAACGTAAATGAGATTCTTATTAACTATATGTTAAGAAAGAAATGTGCATTTGAACTTGATTCAAATATTTATTTAATTAAATATGAGATATTTAATTAAAATTATAAATAAATTAATTAATCAATATAACTCTAAGAGAAGTGTGTCCAAAGTTTTACGTTAAAAAAAAAAAAAAAAAAAAAAATACTCTTCTCCTTCTCTTTTTTTGGTTACACACAGACTAAAAATAAAAAAGAAAAAATAAAACTGAGAGAAAGAGTTGTCTTGATCATTCCTCATTCTTCATCTCAATTTCTCTTCCCTTTCAAGGAGAACTTCCCACGAGTCGGTTTCTTGCCAAGAGTCGTAGTAAAGAGTGCTTATCGGAGTTGATCCACCCTTAGAGAAAGTGATTTTCTGAAAAATCAGTTTTTACAAAGGTATGGTTTTTTTTTTTTTTTTTCCCTCCTTTAAGATGCTTAACCTTCAAAATTCCAGCATGTTTATATTTATGTAGTTATGTTTTATTTTTCTAATTTTATCTTTCTAATCATAAATCAAAACTAGACAATCACATGCTTCCACTCAAATTTGATTCCTTTAAATTCAAAGATACGTTTGAAACAAAATACTTATAATTTTCATAGAAAACTAACAATAAGAGTATTTTTTAACTCTCCTTGAAAGTTTGACGGTACTTTTGAAACTTTTGAATATTGGTGGGTATTTTTAACACAAAGTGCAATGTCCAATGACATTATTTATAATTTAGCCTTTTATTTATTTATTATTATTATTATTATTAATAACTCATATTGATAAAGCAACAATATCAATATTTTAATTGCACTAATTAATTGCAAATCAAATGAAGAAAAATAATTAAAAAGAAAATAAACATATCGACAAAATATAATAGTTTTATTTTGGTAAGAGCAAATTTTAGAAGAATAAGGGAAAAAAATTAAAATAATGAATTTGAACCTAATGAATCATATTCTTTCCTCGAGACATTTTTCTTTTCTTTATAGAGCTCAAAATGTCACGAACAAGAAAAGACAGATTAGTATAAATAGTCACCTTTTTTTTTATAAAGAGACATAATTTCATTAAGATGGTCTCATTTATCGGAAAACACACCCTCTAATGGAGAGTTTTGATTTTACTATCTTTTGTAATTAATTTTATTTATACTTTCCAACAATTTTAACTTTAAATTTTGAAATTGAATTTAAAAAATTAGCATTCTTCTTAAAATGAAAAATGATTGGAACTTAAGTGTAGAAGAAAAAAAAAACATTTTTGACATGATACCGAAAAATATTTGGGGGTATTTGGCATGTAAAGTTGAGTTGAATTAAGTTGGTAATTATTGTCTGGGGAGCTAAAGTATCTCTGGAGTTAAATTGTTTGTGTTTAAGGTGCAAAGTTGAGTTACATCGAGTTGGAATGTATGTATTTCTACTATTGAGTTGAGTCAAAAAGTCTATATTTGGTATGCAGAGTTGAGTTGGGATATCTGGTATAGTTTTTTTAAATGAAATTGATTCTGTCTGGAATTTTTGTCTTGCTTTTTTTAATTTCTAACTATACACATATTTTTCTAAAATTTTTAACACTTAAATATGTAACAAATTCCTACAAAATATTCATATACTAAATACAAAATTTTGAATTCAATTTTTGAACACTCAATTACATAACATATGACAAATTGATTCAAAAGTTTTAGGCTTAAATCATATGACTAATTCAATTGATTCATAGTGAAATAAAAATATATATATATATATATATATGACATAAGACAAATTATATTCATTATCAGAATATTGTTTTTTTTTTTTTCAAAACCTAACTAAAACACTTAAAATGTTGATTTCAAATCCTAAATTCTATTTGAATATCAAACACCAAAAATAATAATAATAATAATAATAATGTGAAATTGGAGTTTAAGAATGATGAGGATGCAGTGAAGGTGTCTCTTGTATATTATGTTGAGATCGCAATGGTGGAGAAGAATTGAGTGAACACGAAGTTGGATGTATCTTTATTTACGACGGTCGAAGATCCAATGTTTTCAATAAAATGAATTGGAGAAGCCTCTTATTCAACTAAACTTCGAAGAGTTTGCAGAATGTATTAGGGGATAAGACTTAATATTATAAGAAGATGTCTGCCACAAACAAGAGTTGCAAGGTCAAATACAGTCTCACCAATTTTCCACCTGCTTTCTTGGTACGCCCCTTACATGTATTGTCTAGCTATCTTCGTTACTCGATAAGTTTAATGCATAATTGGTTAAGTTCTTATGTAGGTGTAGTTGTACAAGACAATCCCAATGCTAGCAGGATGGCCTGCTAGGAGGTTGAGCTCTGATGTGGTACCTCGAATGCTTAGGTGGACATCAACACAATCCGTCCCAGTGAGGAAATTGATTAAAGAGGTTTTTGAGTCACCTCATGCAAGCTTCATAATTGTGGATACTATACTTACATTGTGATAATGTTGAGTGCTTTTCGAGCTGGATCATGCATCAGGTTAAGGCTAAGCCACCGTCGGGTTGGAATGATCATTGTTGACGCAATCAGACTTAAAAATATTTCGAAACTCTTTTAAAATATTCATTGCGCTTTTGATTTAAAATCAGGTTAGGACTTTGACAAATTTATCGTCGCAACTCTACCGCGATCCAATTTTGGATGAAACACTAAGTCTAAATATTCATTACGATTTGAAATCGGGTTTGGGCATTGGCAAAGTAATCAGGCTAGGCTTGACAGCCCTACTGCCATCCAATTTTGAATGGCACCAAAAGTGAAAATATGCACCGAGCCTTAATCTATAAATCGGGTTATGACTTAATAGAGTTGGGCCTTTCATCCCTGTCCCAATATCAATGGGAAAGTGCCCTCACCAAAAGTTGCAAATTAAAAGTATATAGGGGGCAGTTCACAAAACATAAAGGTGCTCAAGGATAAAGTCATTCGTAGAAAAATATTTTATTACAAGGTTTTATGATCAAACTCAAGCCTAGAGAGAATGACTGGTATGCTGACCCACGGACTAAAGATAAATTACATTATCTTTAACCATCTTTGTGTTTAAAATACATGAGTGTTTTAGAAAACATTTTTTTCCAATTACAAAATTCCATAACAATCTTAAAAACGCTTAAAAAGGAAAAAAAAAAAAAAATCATAAAGTTACAGTGTGACAAAATAGACATCAACTAAAAATATATTTTGCACAAACATATACAACAAATGTCCCAAAAAAAATGAAAAAATTACGAAATCTGAAAATCTAAAAGTCGAGATTTGAATGGACTCGAGAGCTAAACTGCAAAGATAAAACACAACTTTCGAAGGGCATTCTTAACCCCATTTTTCTACCTTCTTCTTCTAATTTTTTTTTTTTTTTTTTATATTTTAGGAGTTATCACAAAAGGAAAATTTGTTTGAGAAGAATGAAGAGTTATATAGATCCCACAAAGCGAATTCATCATATCTAGAATTTAAAAAAGATAAAAGAAACACAAGCCAAAAATTAAAAATCCTTATTGAAGAAGCTAAACCCTTTTGTTTCCTTTTTACAATCAGTGTTTTTTTCTTCATTGCAAAATTGACAAATACTCAGTTTCTCTTCACAAGCTTTCCACCACCCCAACCGCAGCCATAAGGTGCATTCTCAAGCAGAGCGCATGGGCCAACCAAGCAACGGAGGTGATCCCGGCGGGGATGCCTCTCGGCTGGGAGAAAAAAGGCTGAGCTCCACAAAAGTTGCTGTCCCCATTCCAGCAGAAGCTCCATCTTTTTGAAATGTTCTAAAAGAGATCGAACCCCTCTTGGTTGAGGAGGCATTGGAGTTTCGGGCCGGGCTCATTTGTGGGGAGCTGCTATCATCAAGCTGAGGTTGGTTGGCAATGAGAGAGATAGTGTCATTGTGATCATCGCTCGACCTTCTCCTCGCCTCCAAATCCTGTAAATTGCCCAAAGCCAAAGAATCCGCCACTGGAAGGTACACAAGCATGCATATACACAGCCCAGCACAACACAAAAGTACAAGAAAAGCTGAGAAAGTGAGAGCTTCGAATAAAAACTGCTCTGGTTTCCGCGAAACAGAAAAACCGAGTAATATAACCCTTAATGGGAGAAATCCTGAAACTGAGAATATCAATGTGTATACTCTCCTCTGCAAGTTCTTATTGATCACCAGTTTCAAAATCTGCCTCCCAAGCCAAAACAAGTAGATGGTTAGGATGGTGGCAAAAAAGCCGAGGAGTATAGTACTCAGTAAAGGGTAAGTACAGAGAGCAATGTCCGGAGCACCTTTCGAACTAGATGCAGTAACAATGGTGGCTGCACTAGTAAAATATTTCGGCAGTTTTTGACCGTATCTGTTATCGTTGTTTAGCCGGGGTCCAATAAGTATAACAACTATCTGAAGAACAAACACTGGGAAGCAGTAGAGAAAAATATATCCTGCTGTTTTCCTGTTCCATTTCCGGCTGAGAATTCCTGACTCCATATTCTGAAGGGGCCCTCGAAGAAGAAACAAGAGCGTGAGGAATAGGCAAGGTTCTGCAAAACCAAGGTTTGAAACAATGTAACATTTGCATACAGTTTCCTGCCATTTCAAGTCATGCAACAATCCTCCCTCCCCTCGCAAGAAACTTAGCCGACTAATTTCACCAACACCCCACCAGATCACAAACAATATGAATGTAATTCGAATTATCCAAGGACCACTGAAGTAACTGAGCTGAATGCAACCTTCACTATGAATGCGAGACCGGAAGTAGCACGAGTAAATGATGCAGAATAAACCAAGAAGAATCAATAGGGCCACTAAACAAATCGTCACCACACCGAATGCATCGGCAGCAAATCTCGTCAGGGGCATTACTCGATGCACAGATTCCAAGCATACTCTCTGCCAGCATGGATACTAAGGACCTCTAATCGTTTATTAGCCTTCTTCCCACTTCTAATGAGAACAAAAGCAGAGGAACCCAGGCTGGAAGAGTTTCATAAAACTCAAATTAACCACAAATTTCTGTAGAAGATGATAGGCAGCAACATTTGAAGTAGCAGTCATGAAGAACAATGCCCATCTTCACAGCCGCCTTTGTATTCAAGCTGCTCTAGGCATAACAATCCATCTTGATCGTCTGCAGCAAAGTGGAAGAAAATAAGAACTGAGAAGCGACTGCATATAGAGTTGGAACAAAAATAAATAAATAATTAAATAGAGAACAGACGGACTGCAATTTCAAAAAAGAAAACTACTGAAAGTGCTGATGTCATAATGAAGAGGTAACCATAATTTTCATTTTCAATAAGTCTTAGGAGAAACTATAGCCTCAAGGCACTTTAATCGTTCCAAGAAAATATATATTGTCAACTTTAAGAATACTTGAGAAGGAGAAATAGTTGGTGCAGAAAAAACGTTAAGCAATAGAGGATTTAAGCATATCATTCGTTAATGTATAAGCCAAAAGGAAAGGACGGATAACATAGAGTCCAGAGGATAAATGGAAGCAAAGGCAAAGAATATATGTGACGGATATAATGAAGTTAAACAAATTTCCTAAAGCATTCAACCAAATTTAGCATGCATTTTAGTTCAGTTTCTCTTTGAGTTCATGAGAGGGAAAAAGCATGGCCGGCTTCCTAAATGAACATCCGATACAAATGGCAAAGGAACTAAAATATTTAGATACGAATCAATGAAAAATAAACCAAATTACAAGCACAAATATTCAATGTTCTGATGGAAGAAAACTCCTTACATCAAAAAGAGTTTTAATCATGAGTTCTTGACACGTCAAAATGACTTCCATAATGACATTAAGCTACAAATTGGGCTACACAAACTAATAAAACTTCAGCCGCCATGTTCAGTGCACGCAATTACACAAGTATCTCTGAATCAAACATTCTATTAAACTTTTAGCTTTCAATTTTTCCTAAAACAGTATACGCATAACTCAAGTTAAGGGTGAATTTACAAACTACAATGTAAAGTTTGTAAAACCAATCAATTTCATCTTCAAGAACCGAACAAGCATTAGCATAAATAATCCTATAAAAGTGAAGGAGATAAACAATTACACATCCAAACTAAAGTAAATAATCGCAACTTATGAAAATCCAGAAATGAATTTGCATCCTAAGCAAAACACCCTTAATATATTAACTGGCATTGTCGGTTATGGCAGTAATATCAATCTCAATCAATGAAACCTCGTGGTCTCAAGACTTAAACACGATACAAAAGCAGGGTTTAACACAACATGGAAAACAAAATCCTTCCAAAAGCAAAAATGTTAACGAAACATTAAGAAATCTGATAAACTCTTAATTATCCAGAATAGAAAATGCAGTCATTAAAAAACCCTGGCCAACAAGAAACATCCAACAAATGTAAATGAACAGAGAAAGAACCGCAAAGCAGATACAAACCAAACAAAATCATTTTACACCTAAAAAGAAGAAATAAATAAACAAATAACCAAATCAAAATTGATAGTTGACAACTCGACCATGCATGTTACAAAAGAAATATATTAAAAACAGCAGAAATTAAAACAAAAGTAATAGAAAGAGAGGTAGACAAACAAAAATGGGCGGAAAAACGCGAACGGAAAGGAATGCGAATGAAATCAAAGGAAAAGGAGATCAATCGGAAGCTTACAGAGAGGGAAATCTTGATCTAGCATGCAGAAATGGAGGTTTGAAAGAATCAGAGAAGGAAACAAAGAACCCTAATCCTCAGAGGGAGAGAGAAAGAAGACGATGGCCAGACAGAGAGATAGAGAGAGAAAGAGGAGAGAGAGAGAGAAAGGAGAGCGGGACAGAGAGAACGTAGTTAGGGGAATAGGTGAGTGGGACTTTGTTGGTGACAGGCTGTCTCCAGCTGCGCGTCAAAGCCTGCAGCTTCGGGGGAGAATTTTGGTTCGGTTGTTTCCGAGCCTACGTGGATGCCGTCGTGGCGGCGTTTGCGGCGAGTGGTCGTTTGTTTGGATATAGGTTTAACGTACTCCTGACCTGGATTCAGAAAAAACATCGCATTCTCTCTTTGGCTTCCATCTACGTTGGATTCCAAATATACCCATTGCGATTAATTATTTCCCTTTAGCACATGCTCCACCTTTCTATTTAATTAATCACCCTTCTACCTTACAATATTATTGCAATTAAACCCTCAATTGTAGGAAAATACAAAAATAAAAAAATAAAAATAATTAATTAATTAATTTAATTAAATTATGAGACTCGAGACCATTTATTCTTTTATTATCTTTTTAGTTGAGTTATTTACGAGATGTACTCTTGTGGAGACGATATTTCTATAAGATTAGGCATAAAGTTTAATTGGATTTATCAGAGTGCAAGCAATAGATGTTGGCGTAAGTTTTGGAGAATAGTTTGGTGTGTTGTTATCTATCATATTTAGAGAAAGCGTCCTTACGTCCTACTCAAGTGGTTAGTCAGATTATGCAGTCTGATGTTTCTTTCTACTGTTCTTAATAGTCTCAAGAGATTCATGTTGGCTCTTCCCTTTGGGACATGTTTGCTTGACTTGTGTGAACTTTTCTTTGTGGTGGTTGTTTTCGTTTTCTTTCTCATTGTTTTTTCTTCTCTTTTGAGTGTGTTTTGTTTATTTCTTAACCTCAAGCTATGAGGTTCCTTGTATGTATTGCAATTCAATATCTTTGAAAAAAATTGTAAAATGATAGTTTTAATTGAGGTTTAAAATGTTAATGTTGCCAACATGAGTATAGCTTAACTGGTATAAAGTTTAACTTTGAAAAAATGGCATAAATTTTGTATTTCCAACCTCGAGGTCAAAGATTTGATTCGTACATCCCCACATATTATCAAAAAAAAAAATTAATGGTAGCTTTTTTTTTCAAAAGGTATATAATGGTAAAGATTTGATTACAAAAGCTTCATTAGTGGGACGATAACACTTCTTATTTTGTCGTTATTTGTAATTATTGTCTCTTTACTTTGCTAGGATAATAAAGAGTAGAGAATTCGAACCTTAGATCTTTTAATTGCTAACACATATTGCAGAGTCAAATGAGTTGTCTAGTTAGATTCTATGTAAGTTAAGTAACGTTCATTTTAATTTAATTTTTTTTTCTAGTTTTAAGTGCTTAATTTACTTATTTTATGTTATTTTATTTGGCGATTGTAATAATAAAGTTATGCTTTATTTGCTTTACGTGAAAAGTTACAATTTAGTAGTTTTCTTTCTTTTTTCTTTTCTTTTTTTTTTTTCTGGTCTAATAATTACGCCAGCACTTCTGCATAGCCCTTAAATAATACACTTGTTCTCCCTCAAAAATAATAATAATAATAATAATACACTTGTCATAAAGGTACTAAGCCGACATGAATTAGCTATAGAAGTATATTATATACCAATAATAAAAAATTCGTAGACTTTAAAAAAAAACTTTATAAACTATAATCCATTGAAAATGTTCAAATGAAAGTTGAATGATCAAACTAGCCTATTGTTAATTAAACGTGACTTTTTTTCTTTGTTAATTTTTTTTTTTTTTACTACTATTTAGATAAAAACATTTGAACCACAAACCTTGTGCCTACTAATAAATTTGTAGGCTAATTGAGCTATGTTCGATTTATTTTCTTTTTTAATCTCAAATGGGTAATATAAAAAATGTCAACCGAATTGACACCCACTAATATAAAGTTTGTATTATTGATTTTAATGTTAGAGATTCGATTTTTTTAGTCTACATATTGTAGAAAAAAAACATGATTCAATTGGTTTAGGTAAGCTGCAAAGTAAACTATTTATTTTCATTTCTTTTGTTGATTGATTTATTCTTGGTTTTAAGATTTAATTGAAAATTTTATTATATCTCTGATGTCAAAATCAATTATATAAATTTTATGGTAGTTGGGCTATGCTAATTTTAATAGTAAATCTAGTATTCTCATCTACATTTGTATTTTAAAATAAAAGTTAACCATTGTTGAAAATGAACATTTAAATCTAAGTACTTGTTTATTAAAATGCTAGTTTTAATTTTGAAATGAGACTTTTATATATTTATTATACAACAATAATTATTAACCCATCATTGATATGTAATTTTGGGAGCTTTTAAAACAATGGTTGGTTACAGTGCTTTCAAAAAAAATTCATATTATCTAAAAACCTCTTTAAATAAAAATCTCATTTTATCCCATTATATTCACATTAAATGCATATTAAATTCAAAAATAATTCTTTGGTTTTAGGTTTTTTCTTTTTTTTCGAGATGAAATCGAGATTTAAGACAAATTGAACTAAAATTTGAATCAAAATTTCTTTTATAAATGGACTAAATTACACCCCCAATTTTTTGGGCAACTCTCTTTCTTTCGTTTTTTTCTCTTTCTTATTTTCTATTTTGTATCGATTTTTTTCTTTCTCCATCTATGTATTTTCTCTAATTTTTCCTTTATTTTATATATTTACATCAGTCTCGTATGTTTCTTTGTTTTTCTTAAATTTACAAATCTATGGGTAAAAGTTTCTTTTTGGTGTCGTTCCCAAAAAACCTAATAAAAAATATTGAACTATACAACTAATATTACAAGGGTGTAGCAATAGTGGCAAGTCTAGGTCGATCCGTAGGGAAGCGCAAAAATATGTTTCATTAAACTACTTTTCTAGTTATAGCGTTAAAACCGGGGGGGGGGGGGGGGGGGGGGGGGGGGGGGGTTGTGATAGAGAGGTGCATGAAATTAAAAACAAGTAAAAGCAATGGGTAAATATAACCTAAGATTGGAAAATCTAGTTCCGTGAGCGAGAGAAGTTCTTATGCAATTTGAATCATCGATTTCTCTTGATTAAACAAGCATTTGATTCATGAGTGCACAACATACTTAGCCTAACAAAACTCATTAACCCTACAGGCAACCAAACCGTTTGATTAAACATAAGCCTAAGCCCTAATTAAACTACATATTTCAATCCTATTGGGTTCAAAAGCATCCATCTAAGACTAAGTACGTGTGCATTAAGATTAAGGGTCCCATTGTGTCGTTAATTAATTAGGTAGCTTAATAATCTAACCAATTTATCTTTGAACCTAATTGAAGCATGCATTCTAGGTTTATGGATAAGCTATATTCCTAGCATACAAGATTCAACTATTTGCTTCTAAGGTGATTTTAAGCTATAAGTGAAAGAACTAAATCTCGCAGCAGAAGTGAGTGATCGCTTTGCTTTCGTTTTTGTTTGAAATTTACAACACATAACAGAGATATACAATACACGACATTCATAATGCAATAGGCTGAACATGAAAAATTAAATACAGAGAGAAGAAACAACCTACCTTTGAAGACACTCTTCAAGAATTCCAACAATTTTTCTTCTTCTTCAATGCACAACATCAAGATCTCCTCTAGAACGTGAATGTGATGCCACCATCAGATCTTCCTTACTATTCTTTGGCAAGAAACTGGTTGGTGGGAACCTCCTTTTGAAAGAGAAAATGGAATTTATGCCTAGAGAAAATTCACAAAGAACTTTTCTCTTTGAACCAACATTCATTAACTATGGGTCACTCCACTAAAAGACACATAGTTGCACTCATTGCAATATAGAACATGTTGCGTCCATGGATTTAACCATTACACGTAAGTCGATCATTCACAAGTTGTTCGTAATTACAGTTGGGTCAAATTACTATTTTACCCCTGTAATTACCTCACTCCTTAACTACCATTGATCTCTTTAAAGAACAATCTGTTTATACCATAAACCAAATCCTTCTTGCCCCAATGAGAAGGTGGGTACCTTTGTTCAAGACCCGAAAATAGCACATAAGGAAACTACTCATTTATTTATCCTAAAGGCAAGAAGGAGGGAATTCCATCTTGTGTAGTTATTGTTGGGTTTTATGCCCTAAAACTCATAGATAGTAAATGTAACATTTGATGAATATTAATAAATGTTATTGATATTTTTTTTCCAATAAAGTGTTATTTTTTATATTATGTTTATCTTGCCTAAATAACCCTAATCCAATAAACTAATATCCTAGGCCGTCAAATGAGTCTTGAACAATATGTGGAAATATACGGGGATTAGTGTTCAAGATACAACCTAAAGGGTCTATAGTATAGGGATAAGGTTGGGTACCTTATCCTAGTGACAGTATGGATACAACCCACATTATATTTGATACAAACGCAATGATCCAACGCGTTTGTGTAGGGGACATACGAGTGGGGGTATCCTATACAATGAGTTTGCATAAGGTCGAACCGCGAAATAGTACCCACTAGCTGTAACACCATTGACTAGTTAGGTTTCTATTTCACTAGGATGACCTAGGCAACTTAATCTCCATCTTGAGTGGGTTATGTACTCTTATTCACAAGGGATTGTCCTTTGATTTGTACAGGTGAGAGTGCCTAATTCACCAACTCGATAAGTCTACCATTTTAGGGACAAGACCGAGTGGGGAGTTAGGAACATAATCACACAAGATGGAATTCACTCCTTTCCTGCTTTAGGGAGTAGACGAGTGTTCTCTTAAGTGGTGTCTCCGGATCTTGAACGAAGGGTCCTACCCTCTCAATGGCACGAGAGGGGTTTCTGTTTAGTGGTTAATCCATAAACATGTTGTTCATTAGAGGAACACTAGTACTTAAGGATGTAAAGGTAACCCATGGGTAAAATGGTAACTTTGACCCAGCTATTGTTACGAACACTCGTGAAGGACTAACTTGTTGTTGTTGGTCTATGTTCGTGAACACAAAAATATATCTACAGTGAGAAGAGTGTCGCTGTGGGACTATAGTGGAGTGTACCCATAGTTAACGAATATTGATTACCTTGGTTAATGAGTTTAGCCAATTAATCTCATATCATTGAGCTTCTGATCTATAGGTCCATTAGGTCCCACTGGTAGCTCGTAAAGGATATTAAGGTAATTATAGTAATATGAAATGTCCAAATTTACTCGGGGAAACAATATAATGTATGAGACACATTATAATATAAAGTTTATTAACTTTATTATAAATTTGATTCAAATTTTAATTTATGGGAGAATTAAATATTTGAAAGAGTTCAAATATTAAATTTAATATGAATTGAATTCATATCAAAACTATAGGTTAAAACTAATGTGCATTAGATGCACATTAAAACTATAGGTTATTTGAGAGAAATATAATTAAATGTGATTCAATTATAGGATTAAAATTAAATATATGATGTTTAATTTCATGATTAATTAATTGAAGAATTAATTAATTATTTTATTTTATTTGATTAAATTTGATTTAATTAAATTGATTGAATTAAAATAGATTATGTGAGGGATATTTATTTAAATATAATTTAACTTAATTAATTATTAAATTGGATTTGATTGGTTAAATAATAATAACTGATACTTCAGTTATTATTACGTGGCATGAGTCTATGATAGTTTTTCTATATATATTCCACACCTAACAAAAGGGAAATAGGTTAATTTTGGTTTTCTCCTCCCTTTTGCGTGATACAGAGGAAATAGGTTTCTAAGAGAGGTTCTCTCATCTCTCCCAATCACTCTATGTAGAATTTCCTGAAAACAAATTAGGATCCCACCATCCTACCTCATCTTTTTCAAAGGAGATTACTAGTGAATCCAAGTGGTGGTGTTCCTACACAATTTGCAAAAATCGTGCAGAGAAGAAATATTTTCCCAAAGGAGTTGGTGAAAATCCACCTAAGTCACAACGAAGGTATGGTTTTTCATTTAGAATCTTTAATAGCATGCTTAGCCTATGTTTGCAGTAGAATGTCCTTATAACTTTATTATTATTTGCCAAATGTACTGGTTTTTTTTTTTTTAATCTAAATTAAAATACAGTGTTTGGTTCTCTGAAAATCTTACATTGCGTGGGGATTTCAACCCTACAACTGGTATCAAAACCAACCAGTCCCTTTTAATTTAGATTGGAATTTCCATTTGGTTCATAGGTGAAATTAATTGCATTTTGAATGTATGGTTTGCATGGACTACTTAGGTTAATTGGCTATTGATTTACAATTTTTTTATGTGATTTGATCATGTAAAGGCCTTGTGTTTTGGGCAATTAATTGTAAATTGAGTATGTAAATTTGGGTCTAGAATTAGATTAAAGATCAATGAAGATCGGGATCAATTTTGGCCAAAAAGGGCAAAAAAGAAAGACTAGAACGGCAGACCAAAGGATGAGAGTCGAAAAAAACGTGGCGCTGACAATAGTAGCACTCGAGGGTGATGTCAGCATGACATTAGTCCTAACGTGTGGTTCGCACGGTTCAGGTGGTCCGGTCTGAGGGGAGGCGTGGTTCGTGTTGTTTCTTGGCTTAGTTCGAGCGGTTTTGGCATGGTTCAAGCATTTTTTGGCTGGTTTAAGCTTTTCTGGTCCAGTTCTGGAGTGGCTAGAGTCATTTTAGGATAAAATTTGTAAAATTAATGTAATTTTATGCTTTAATTTTATCCTAGGGGCCAATTAAGCGGTTCATTTGCTATTTAAATGCTTTATGGATGTCATTTAGATATAATTGCACCTTAGGTTAAGCATGTTCATGCATAATTTATATTATAAGAGTTATAATGTATGGTTTTATGCATAATGATTTAGTTTCATGTTTTATTTAATATAAGTGTTATATTAAATTGATGAAATTAATGATGCATAAAGCATGTCATTACATAGATAAAATATGAATAGTAATATTTAATGCAATATGGTGAGCATGCTCGATTGATTTTCATGATTGGTTTTAATGTAATAGTTATTTAAATAAATATGAAAATCAAAGGAGCATAGAGCATGATGTTGGGTTTTATGTCCTAAAATTCGTTGTTTGTAATTTGTGGTTTTTATTCTCAATAAAGTTGTTATCGAGGTTTATTCAATAAAGTCGTTATTGAATATGTGAATTGCATTTAAATCCAATAAACCAAGAACCCATGACTATATGGTGAATACTTAGACTTTATATGATAAAAGTGGATCAAGTTTAAGTAATAGCCAAAATGGTCTATAGTATATGGATAAATGTTGGGTACTTTATCCTGGAAACACTATGGATACGACTCACTTAGTATTTGATACAAACGATGTGATCCTAAATTGTTCGTGTAGAGACATGTGAGTGGAGGTATCCTATGTAATGAGTTTGCATAAGACTGGACTAAGAAATAATCATGTTTACTTTATAACATCGTTTACTGTTAAAACTAATTATTTCAACTTGATGATCTAAGTAACTCAATCTTAATCCTGAGCTAACTATGAACTCCTGTTTGTTTGAGATTATCCTTTAATTTGTATGGGTGAGAGTGGCTAGTTTGCCGACTCAATATGCCTCCCATTTTAGGGATAAGATCAGGTAGATAGCTGGGGACATAACCCTACAAAATGAAATTCGCTCCTACCTTATTAAAGGATAGTAGATAAGTTGTTCTCTTAAGTACTGAATCTAGGTCTTGAACAAGGGGCCCCACCCTCTCTTTGGCCCAAGAGGGACTCGATTTGTTGATTAGACCATAAACCAATTATTCATTAGAGGATCAGTGGGACTTAAGAAACAAGAAGTAATTATAGAGGTAAAACGGTATTTTGACTCAGCTGTAATTATGAACAACTTGTGAAGAATTGACTTACTAATTATGGTTATATCAAATGGACAGAAATATATCTACAGTGAGGAGAGTGCAGCTACTAGACTTTAGTGAAATGACCTGGTAGTTAACGAATGTTAATTAACTAGGTTAAAGAGTTTAAACCGGTTAATTTTGGATCGTTGGAGCTCATGATCTGTAGGTCATTAGGTCCCCTTATTAGCTCATGGACTAAACCTTAGAACAATATATTGAGACAATTTGAAGAGTTCAAATTTAGAAAATGGAGCATTTTATGGTTTATTCGTTTAATTATGAATTAGACAAAATTGAAGTGTCTGAGATATTTAAATTATGATTTAAATATCGATCGGATGAATAGAGATTCACTAGATCGAAAATTGACGGGGCAAGTAGAAAATTAATTTAATATAATTAATTATATATATTAAATTAATATTTAATTAATTTTTGAAATTAATTAAAATAAGAAAATTGGAACTTCCAATTTTGAAGAAAAAGGATGAGGTGTTTCATTCTACTTCTTCTTCCTCCACCTCTTCCTTCTTCTTTGTCTTAATGACTAAGATTTATGAGTCAATTTCTTAGCTAATAAGTTTACCCGCTTTCTTAGCAAGAAGTTTACCTAAGCATCTTCCATAAATAGAAAAAGAATTGATTGAGAAAAGGGGAGAAAAAAAAAAGGAGAGGAAGGTTTTGTTTCAATTTTGTGAAAATTGAAGAAAACCCACAACTCTCAAAACTGTGTTTTTTCTCTCAAATTTGCTCCAAAATTCATCAAAATTCGGATCCTACCATCCGTTCTAAGGCTCGATAATAACGAGAAAACTCTAGTGATGGTCCGTGAATAGTCCGTGATCAGTTTTTGGAGGTTCTCGGGGACAATTTTGAGCTACAACAAGTAAGTGTTACTTCATTTGTATTTCAATTCTTCCAAGCATGTTTTTCCTTTGAATTGATGTAATTAGAGTGCTTTGCATCCGTTTTTCTTCCGCTGCATGTTTTCTAACTCCATCACATGAAACATCCATAGGTTTAATATAGATGTTACATTATATTCGTACAATGTATATTGTATGGTTTGTTAATTAATTAGAACATGATTGTTAAATGATTGAAACCATAAAACAGCATGATTATAGGGCTAATTATTAAAATTTGAAAATATTTTTAACATTAATGATTAGAAATCGTCAGTCTATAATAAAAAATTGGATGCAAACATAGAATCAAAGGGTTAATCAATTAATTTTAAAAATGTTTAAAATTAAACCTAAGATCATTTTCTAATAGTATTAGAATAATTTCGACACTTAGTATTAAAATTGTTTTAATGAACTAAGTAGGAAAAACATTACTATGATTATAAGGGAACTCTACAGGTAAAGTTCTGTCTAAGGTTAGGGTATTTAAGTTGAGGATTAACAGAACACCTCTTACTTGGGAGCTGACCCGAAACCTGAGTTGAATTAGTCATAGTTTAATGTTAGCATGCATTGTCACTAGGTTAATTGAATTGTTTAATTCAACTAATTTTAAGACTTTTATAAGAGTTATGATAGGCATGGACTTAGATAGATTCATTAGCTGGAATTTAACTAAGTATAACAAAACCCTAAAACGTTAGGATACTTTAGTGGGAGGAAAATTACAAAACGAGATATTTAAATCAAGTTTTGCTCCTATGTCTCTATATTCACAACGTGAGATCCATGCTTGGCTTCGTGTCGCCTTGAGCACGACCACCCTTTAGAAAGTGTTTGCATGGGTCAATAATAAGGTGAATGGGGAAAGTGTCTATAGTAAGTGGGAGCAGACATGTGTCAATGTATCCCACGGTCTCCACCCCTAGGTCACACCATGAGAGTCCTATGATTCACCTGCGTATTGTCCTGGAGCAACCATCCCTTCGGAGGGCCTGATCATAGGATTTGGAACACTGTGAACTCCTGAAAAGGATAGGATCTCCTAGGTTAATTACCAACAGTTGTCTTTCCCAATGGTAGCCTGTTGGTGCGTACCTCTAGGATCTGAAAGTGGGAGGGTTACACTTATGGGGATGAGTTAAATGTGTTAACAAATCCTTGACCGAACAACGGTAGCTAATGTCTATACGATATGAGTTATTCTGGAATTAGAATTAGCTGAGAATTGTCTCATTTTAAAGGAGGAGTAGTTGATCACCCTTCGATGATTGTTCCTCTAAACCTCTGAAGCATCGTTGCAAAACTAAATTAAAAGTTTTTTAGGGTTCTTTGATTGTTTGTTTTGCTAAATTTGATTGGATTTTATGCAATTGTTTGCTTGTGTGACGGGTTAAGGCAAAGATAACTAATATGGTCATTGTTTGTTTAAATATTTCAGTAATGTCTTCCTCTATAATCGCACTACTAAAGAACGAAAAATTAACCAGAGAGAACTATTCTACTGGAAGTCCAACTTGAATACAATTCTTGTTGTGGACGATTTGTGGTTCGTCTTATCGGAGGAATGTCCTCCGACCCCTGCTCGTAATGCATCCCAAGCGATAAAGACTGCTTATGATCGCTGAACAAAGGCCAATGAGAAGGCCCATGTCTATATGTTAGCTAACTTATCTGATGTTTTGGCTAAGAAACATGAGGCCTTGATCACGACGAGAGAGATTATGGAATCTCTCTAGGAGATATTTGGACAACCGTCCTACCAACTCCACCTTGATGCTCTCAAGCACATTTACAATTGCCACATGAAAGAGGGCATGTCTGTTCGAGAACATGTCCTGGACATGATGGTTCAATCTAACATAGTAGAGAAAAATGGGGCAATCATAGACGAGTGCAACCAGGTTGCGTTCATCATGGAATGTCTTTTGAAAAGATTCCTTCAATTTCGTAGCAATGCGATGATGAACAAAATTCAATACAACCTGACTAGTCTCCTAAATGAGCTACACATTTACCAGTTTCTTACGAAAAGTAAGGGACCAGCAGAAGGAGAGGCAAATGTTGCCTATTCCAAGAGAAAGTTCCAGAAGGGTTTGTCCTTTGAGCGAATTTTGTACCTCAATCTTCTGCTTCTAGGAAGATTCAGAAGAAGAAGGGAGACAAGGGGAAGGCTCTCGTTGCTACTGACAAATGCAAGGGAAAGGCTAGGGCAAGTGTTTCCACTGCAATGTGGATGGTCACTGGAAGAGGAACTGCCCTAAGTACCTCGCTGAGAAGAAGAAGAAAAATGAAGGTATATTCAAGTTACTTATTTTAGAAACAAGCCTTGTTGAGCTTGATGAGTTTGCCTGGATACTTGATTCGGGAGCAACTAATCATGTTTGCTCTTCTTTACAGGGAAATAATTCCTTTTAGTAGTTGAAAGTTGGTTAAATGACGCTCAGGATCGGAATGGGAGACGTCATTTCAACTAGTGCAGTGGGAGCTACAAAGTTATTTTTTGGAAATATATTTTTACATTTAGAAAGTTTGTACATTGTTCCTAAAATTAAAAGGAACTTAATATCTATTTCATGTTTAATTGAACAGTTGTGTTTCTTTTGATTTAAATGAAGAGTTCATTTATAAAAATGATGTACTTATTTGTTCAGCCAAATTAGAAAATAACTTGTATGTCTTAAGACCAACCGAATCCAAAGCACTTTTAAATCACGAATTATTTAAAACGGTTGAAACTTAGAATAAAAGGCAATGCATTTCTCCTAAGAGTAACAATATATATCTTTGGCACTTAAGACTTAGTCACATAAACGTCGATAGGATTGGTCGTTTGGTAAAGAATGGACTTATAAGTGAGTTAGAAGATGTTTCATTGCCTCCTTGTGAATCATGTCTTGAGAGGAAAATGACCAAAAGACCTTTTAGTGGAAGAAGTTATAGGGCTAAAAGACCCTTAAAGTTAATACATTCGAATCTCTGTGGTCCAATGAATGTAAAAGCTCGAGGAGGGTACAAATACTTCATCTCTTTTATAGATGATTATTCGATATATGGTTACTTATACTCCATGGGGCATAAGTCTAAAGCCCTTGAAAAGTTCAAGGAGTATTAGGTTAAAGTTGAGAACCAATTAGGTAAAACTATTAGAATATTTCGATTTGATCGAGGTGGAGAGTACATGAATCATAGATTCCAAGACTATATGATAGAACATGGAATCCAATCCCAACTCTCAGCTCTTGGTTCACTTCAGCAAAACGGTGTATCAGAAAGGAGAAATAGAACCTTGTTATACCTGATTTGCTCAATGATGAGCTATGCTTAGTTTCCTAGCTTGTTTTGGGGGCATGTTTCACATCCTAAACAATGTTCCCTCGAAGAGTGTTTCTGAAACACCTTTCGAGTTATGGAGGGGGCATAAACCTAGTTTGCATTACTTTCGTATCTGGGGTTGTCCAGCTTATGTGCTAGTGACAAATTTACTTTCATTCAAATTTACTCAGGGAAACAATATAATGTATAGAGACACATTATTAGGGGTGTACACAAGTTGGGTTGGGTTGGGTTAGGGGTATTTTTTGGACTAACTCGAAAATTCAGGTTGGTCAGGTTGGCTACCCGAATAACCCAAATAGGGTACCCAACCCAACCCAACCCTTAAAATTCGGGTTGGCTTGTCCGGTTGTGTGTGTATGTTTTTTTTCCTTTTCTTTTTCCCCTATTTTTTGGTAAAACACATTGACATATCCATAAAACACTAATTAACATATCCATTGATCCAAGATAAAGTATAAAATACATTGATTCAAGAAACAAGTATAAAATAGTTCTTAACATTAACTTGAACTATATATATATTTTTTAATATTAATATTAGAAATTCGGGTTGGGTTGGGTCAACCCGAATTTTTCAAAATTACAACCCGAGACCCAATCCAACCCGAAAAAAACAAAAAAAATTAACCCAACCCAACCAAAATTTTAAACTAACTCAACCCAACCCTTATTATTCGGGTTGGGTAGTCTGGGTTGTTCGGGTTGTTAGGTCATTTGAACACACCTACACATTATAATATAAAGTTCATTAACTTTATAATATAAATTTATTTTGAATTTTATTCAAAATTTAATTTATGGGAGAATTAAATATTTGAAAAGTTCAAATATTAAATTTAATATGAATTGAATTCATATTAAAACTATAGGTTAAAACAAATGTCCATTAAATGCACATTAAAACTATAGGTTATTTGAGAGAAATATAATTGAATGTGATTAATTAAATTGATTGAATTAAAACTATAGTTTATGTGAGGGATATTTATTTAAATATGATTTAAATAAATTAATGAATTAAATTGAATTTGATTGATCAAATAATAATAACTAATACTTCAGTTATTATATGTGGCATGAGTCCACGATGGTTTTTCTATATATATTCCACACCTAACGAAAGGGAAGTAGGTTAATTTTGGGTTTCTCCTCCCTTTTGCGTGATACAGAAGAAATAGGTTTCCACGAGAGGTTCTCTCATCTCTCCCAATCACTCTCTGTAGAATTTCCCAAAAACAAATTAGGATCCCACAATTCTGCCTCATCTTTTCCAAAGGAGATTACTAGTAAATCTAAGTGGTGGTGTTCCTGCGCAAATTGCATAGATTGTGTTGAGAAGAGATATGTTTCCAAAGGAGTTGGTGAAAATCCACTTGAGTCACAACGAAGGTATGGTATTTTCTTCTTTATAATTTTATTATAGATTCAAAATCTTTAGTTTTTCGTAGCATGCTTAGCCTATGTTTGCAGTAGAGGAGTTGTTCCCTTAAGTGCTAATTTCAGGTCTTGAACAATGGGACCCCTTTTCTCTCATTAGCCCGAGAAGGAATTTACTCATTCCCATCCTTTGATTTATGGTAGGACCATAAAAAGGTTATTCATTAGAGGATCAATGGGACTTAAGGAATTGAAGATTAATTACATGGAAAAAAAATGGTAATTTGACCCAGTTGTAATTATGAACGACTCGTGAAGGATTGACTTATAGGTAACGGTTGTATCCATATCTACAGTGCGAAGAGTGCAGTTATGGGTCTTAAATGAAGTGACTCGCAGTTAATGAATGTTAATTAATTTAGTTAAAGAGTTTAATTAATTAATCTCGTATGATTGGAGTTTCTAATTTGTAGGTCCATTAGGTCACACCGGTAGCTCACTAACGGTAAAAATAGAATTGTTAAGGTTTTGGATGAATTTGAATTGTTCAAATCATTTGAGAAATATAATTGTATATGATACAATTAATATAATGTATATGGATACATTATATTATAAAGTTAATTTTAAATTAGATTCAAAGTTAAACTTTATTATCTGAGAAAAATAAAATATTTGAATAATATTCAACATTTCATAGGATGACTATAGGTGACTCGACCTTAACCCTGAATGGGTTATAAACTCCTGTCTATGAGGACAATCCTTGATCTATATGGGTGAGAGTAGCCAGATCGCCAACTCAATATGCCTATCATTTTGGGGATTTGTCTGTTAAGGAGTTGGAAACATATCTTCACAAGATAGAATTAACTTCTTCCCATCTTTAGGGTAAGTAGATAAATTGCTCCTTTAAGGGCTAATTCCATGTCTTAAACAAAGAG
Organism: Citrullus mucosospermus; assembly: GCA_030954485.1. Lineage (NCBI taxonomy): Eukaryota > Viridiplantae > Streptophyta > Magnoliopsida > Cucurbitales > Cucurbitaceae > Citrullus > Citrullus mucosospermus. Next base: position 9,693,758 of record CM062064.1, on the reverse strand, counting down.
GCCTCACCCTCTCACTGGCTCGAGAGAGGTTAGCTTATAGTTGGACTATAAACTGTTTGTTCATTAGAGGGATCAGTGGTACTCAAGGTGTTAAATGTAACTACAGGAGTAAAACGGTAATTTGACCCAATTGTAGTTACGAGTAATTTGTGAAGGGTCGACTTACTGTTGATTGGCTATTTCCTTGGACACAGAAATATATCTATAGTGCGAAGAGTGCAGCTGCAAATCTTTAGTGGAGTGACCTACAGTTAATGAATATTGATTAATCTAATTAAAGAGTTTAATTAATTAATCTCATATCATTAATCTACAGGTCCATAAAGTCATTTTGCTAGCTCATTAAGACTTTGAATCAGGATCAGATATTTTAAATTAATTTGAATCAAATTAATAAGGGAGTTAATTGTATATGATACAATTAGTATAATGTGTATAGATACATTATAATATAAAGTAATTTTTAATGGGATTCAAATTTTATATTTCATGTTAGGAGAGAGATAAATATTTAAATAAGATAAATATTAATTATATGAATAGATTCATATAACAACTATATGCTAAAATTAATATGATGAGATTCATATTAAAACTATAGGTTATGTGTGAGAAGGTTATTTAAATATGATTCAAATTAAATTAAATCTGTTATATTTAATTTATTAATTGATTATTTGTTAATTGATTAATTTTATTTAATTATATATATTAGATATGATTTAATATATTATAATTAAATTAATAGTAATGTAATATTATTAAATTAGATTTAATTTTATTAGATTAATTAAATAAACTCTCATTACACGTAGTGGGAAGTTATTTTCTTCTCCTTTGTTACTTATGTAAAAGGGAGAGAGGGTTTGGGTGTTGAATGAAAAAAAAAATTACATAAGTTTTTCTCTGTGTAAAAATCCTCTCGAGCAATCTCTTTTCTCTCAATCTTTTCTTCCCTCACCAAAATCAAGAGAGCCAACAAATCCTCTTGATTTTTCCTGAGAATCGTATTGCTTGGTGGTATCCCAAGAAGTTCTCTGCATATTTTGTTGAAGGAATAATTTGTTGTTCATGATTTCCTGACAAGAAGGAAAAGCCTATCCTGAAAACGGTCTTCAAAGGTAAAGTACTTTAATACCTAATTCCTTCTTAATTCATGCTAATTTCATTTGCTTATCCAAGTTTCCCTTCTCTGTACTTTCAAGTTTTCAAAAGGAAAATTATTGGCGTATGGCGATCACTCGCTTCTGCTGAAAATTCAATTCCTTCATGAAACTCATTTCATCTTGGTTGGGAGCTTAGTTTTTGAATTTTGTGACGTATGTTTGTTGACTTCTCTATTTTTTAATGATATTTAAATTTCTATGCATTGAATTTATGAGTTTTTGGCCAACTCTCATTTATTCTTTGATTGTTAGAGATTTAGAATGCTATAATGTGCTTTTAATCTCAAGGGGCAAGCGCTAAAGCATGTTTGGGTGTGAATTAGGTTATCTAGAATAGTATTTTCACAAACATTGCATGATTAACTAATTTCAAGAACGAATCGACTAGTAACTTGGGCTATCCGAGTTATGAAATTGACTTAGCTAGATTGCCTTTCTTAATGTGGGTGCCTAATTCATAGGACACTAATGAACCCAATTAGTGGAGCATCTAAGTTGATTAAGAAATTAATCATTGCATTTGGGCATATAACTTTAGTCTTCTAGGGTGCATGAGCTAAGATTAAAACAAGCAAGCATTGCAAAAATTAGAAGTTCTATGATCAACCAAGTGAATGAGTGAATTATGAATCCCTAGGCTAGGCTCTTTAAATCAAATTTAATTTCAATTTCAATTACGCTTTTACATTCAAGCTTTTACATTCAATTGTGAACAAAACAACCAATAAACCCCCTTGTTACCATTCGTGTCACACCCCCTCCCAGATTACCCTTACTACTTTAGGAGTGAGTGCGAACCAACACACACCTGTTTTCTAATGTAACTATCTAACAATCAACTACTGATCATTCAATCTTATCTATATGCCATATGATCTCATAGAATAATATAACTCAATCAAGATAAGTGTTCTCTATATACATTTCAAAAACAAATTCCACTACATCCCAAGGAACATGTATGATAAAATAAAACATGTACATATACTGTGTATTTACAACTATCCTAAAGGACTGGTCCAAAATAAACCCAGACGAGGATCTCCTGTAGGCTAGGCGTCCCGGACACGCTCGTTACCTGAAACACTCAAACACACAAAAGAAACGCGTGAGCCTAATGCTCAGTGAGTGATGGAATTTCTTCAACTATTATTACATTACTTGAATTGGCATGAAACATTAAAACCACTACATATCTATATAACCAGAAATTTCAAAGTTAATTCATGCTATAGAACACTAATAGTACGATAATCCCTTCCCAGTTGTGGCGGAGCGAAGCTCAACGCACTCAACCTCGTGTACCAATTCTCATCACATCCATATTCGAATACTTCCACACTTCGTCCCTCGGTATTATAATCCCTCAAGTGCCTTCACGTATTATCCCTCAGCACTGAGTTTTACCATAACGGAGTTCCCATGTGCCTTCACACTTGATCCCTCAGCACTGGGTTCCCTACCAATCCACTACTCAAGTGCCTTCACCTGTGATCCCTCAGCACTGAGCTATCACATATATTGGATTTCCGCATGCCTTCACACAAGGTCCTTGAGCATTGGAATCCATATCAACCAACTACTCAAGTGCCTTCACACATGGTCCCTCAGCACTGAATATCATATACATTCTTTAATCCTTACAGCACAACACAATCATTCCATAACTACACCATATGACAGATTTCTCTCACCCATTACTATTAAAACATGCTAAGTGAATTCGTTATATTAAACAAGAAATCACTCACTACTTGTCTTGGCTCTGAGCGGATTATACGCCTTCCGGAGCTCTTCTTGGCTTGTAAATACACATTTCTCATGTTAAGTTCTCCTTGAACTTCCTTTCCATGATCATTAAGTATGCATAATCAGACTCTATTCTTGCTTCATTAACAAGACTCTTTTTTTCCCAAAATTTCATAATTAGCGTTACTCTATGTCCCTAGCGAGATTACCAGCGAAAAACAACCAACAAGACACTACACTAGCGATACCGGAATGAACGAGACTAACGAGATTACCTGAGGAGCAACACCCAGCGAGACTCAGCGAGATCTGTGAGATGCAAAACCCGTTGTGTTACCAGCAACACTCGCTTCGCTACTCAGTCTTCAACTCTTTCAGCGATACCACTGTCTAAGCGACACCTAACGGCCACTATTTTCTTCTTTCCCTTCTAACTCTTTCTTTAACCTGCTAAACATCACATTCCAGCCAAAATTAGAACTTCCTTTCCTCTTCAAACTTGTAAAGAAGTAAGTCTTTTATCTTACCTTAAAGTCTCATAATGAAAGTCCTTTTCGTTTGAGAGATATTCTCAAATAACCCCGAATTGCTCTAATCGTCTTGCAATTCAGTTTCGATCACTTCTACCTGAAGTTTATCATACATTTACTCAAATTCGGCTTAAGTATTCTTCATAAAAATTGCTAGAAATCAAGTTAACTTACCAACCTTAAAATTTCGACCCTAGCCCCAGCTTCCACAGTTCGTTCTTCTTTAAACTCTGAACAACACTCAGATTAAGTAACATCAGCCGAACTCTCCGTTCCAGCTTAAGTTTCCTCCACGAAAACGATGAGAATTCCACTCTAAACCAGCATAAACACCTTCTTCTTCTTTGTTTAGCTTCAAGATGGGATCAACTCGAGCTCTGAAATGTGATTAAAATATTTGAATACTCAGTCCACTTATATATATATACCACCGACTTAATCTTCACTTCATCTCTATGTACTTAACTAGTCGACGTATACCTTCGGTGCACGGCTTCAGCAACACATAGCCTAAACTTTGTGTGTTGCAATTGCTCAGCGCCCCATTGCCGGATAGCCGACGAACGCATAGTCCTCTCGGCCATTCTTCTATGCACCAACGCATACCCACCTTCAACGCATAGCCCTTCTTGGCCACTCTTCTATGCATTAACGCATACCAACCTTCAACGCATGGTAGTGTTTAACGCATAGGGGCTTTCGACGCCTCGTGGCCTTCAACGCCTAATGGCCATCAACGCCTAGTGGCCTTCCTTCACATCTGCGTCCACGCCGAACTACCTTCGTCAACGCATAGCCCCACCAACGCATGGCCAACACTTGGCCATTTTTGCTCCCACACAACTCGGCCAACTTTTCCTACTTAATGCCCATCTCTTAGTCTCTTTTTAACTTGCCTTCTCACAATGTCAATTATGGGGCTTACAATTCGAATACAAGTCAAGGCTAAGATTGTCCTTAGTTCCCCTGTGGAGATGACTTGTTCCCTAACTACAAGCCTTTGAGAGCGGTTTATAAATATTATTTATAAGTTGAAGTTTTAAATAATTTCGGATGCTGAGATAATTGGTTTGTTTTGGGATGTTGAGTTAATTGGATTGTTTTGTAGTAATTTGTGGTTGAATATTGTTGTTAGATAATTTAGGATTAATTTATGGTTGAATTATATGTATATTTGGAATTGTTGAATAATAAATCCACTTCCTTTTGCCCCAATACATTAAAAAAATATTTTCTCTTTCAAACCATTTCAAGTAAGAGAAGACTTTATAAAATTAGTCATAATTAAAAATAGTTAAATCAAGTAATTGTTTCTAATTTTTAGGTAACTCTCAAAGATGTTTTCATATAATGCTCTCCTCATAAAAGAGTTGTACAGAAGAATGACTCTTCTAACAAAGAATGGATGAAACTAAGTGAATTGATCAAACTATAAGTTTTAATTGCTTATTTACCTCAACTGCCCAATCTTGTTCATAAAGAAAAAAAAACTCTTCTAACAAAATTTTAATTATTAGGAATTGAAACTATAAGCTCTAATATAACTTATTGTCTAAATCATACTAGTTTTAACCTATCACATATTACATTTGTGTTGGGTCAAAAGATATATTATTAAGAATGGATAGAGAGTGGATTAAGCTTAAGGACAAGTTATCGACCGAGTATGCAGAAGGAGTAGTCTGATTCCTTGAAGTGGCAAGACTTCATGTTAATAACTCGGAAAAAACAAGGTGCCTAAGCAAAAAATGTATGAATGCAATATGAGAGCTAATAGATAGAGTTGAACAACATTTATTCATTAATAGAATATCTTCATCGTATCATCAATGGGTATATCATGAGAACTTAATCAACTTATCTAGGGGATACAAAAGTCACACATCTCAATTGACACATGATTATGGATTAAGTACGATAGAGATTAATGTTTTGGATGAAGAAAATGAAATGTTAAATATTATATATGATCTACAGTGTCTACTTGCCGATATAAATGAAGGAGATAACAAGAATGAGATGCATGCCAATGCCCAAGAAAGAGAATACAATTCAATCTTATTTGAGGACTTAATAAATGAAACATGTAACTAGTTGTACCCTGGTTGTACAAAATTCTCTTCATTGATATTTTTGTTGAAGTTGATGCATATTAAGGTTTTTAATAGTTGGACTAACAAGTTGTTTGATTTGTTGCTCAAATTATTAAAAGAAGCATTTCTCATCGAAGCATCAATACCTAGTTCATTTTATGAAACTAAAAGAAAATTATGTGACTTAGGACTAGGTTATGAGTCAATTCATGCTTTCAAATGATTGCATTTTATATTGGAGAGAATTTTTCGATTGCCAACAATGCCTAGTATGTTGTGAGACTCGATACAAAGTTGACGATGGCAAAGGTAAACAGATTCCACATAAAATTTTACAACATGCATTTTCCTTTAATACCAAGATTAAAGTGGTTCTTTGAATCAAAACATATTTCTTTTGAAATGAGGTGGCATAAAAATAAACGTGTTCAAACGAATGGAGTGTTGCGACATCCAACTGATACTAAAGGGTGAAAGCATTTTGATTATAAGCTTCCTTAGTTTGCTTTAGACCCATAGAACTTTCATTTAAACTTCAAATTATAACTATAGATTAACAATTTAATATGATCAAATTTATATTAAAACTATAGGTTAATAAATTAATATGAATTAGATTCATATTAAAACTATAGGTTAAAATTTAATATGAATATGATTCATATTAAAACTATCGGTTATGAGAGATATATATTTGAATAAAATTCAACTATAATTAATTAATTAATTAATAAGTAAGTTATTAATTTTTTAAGAATTAATTTAATTGAATTAAAATTGTTTAATTTAATTAATGTGTTAGTGGGTAGTTGAGAGACTACCACCACTTCACATTGGTTTAAGAAAGACAGAAGTTTTTCTTCTCTGGTGTGGGCTGCTATAGAATGGTGCTGCATAAACATTTTTCTCCTTACCCTCTTGCAACTCAAGGAATTTTTCTCAGAGAAAAAGGTTTCTCTGTGAAATTTTCTCATCTCCACATCAAGTCCCTTATGTTTTAAAAGTTGGTTCTCACAAACTAGTCCTTGCCAAGAGAATAACGAGAAAGACTTTTTGATGGCGTCTTCATGCTGTTTGTGGGAGATCGATTGTTGAAGACTTGGAGAAGATTTGGACAACTGTTCTTCAAAGGTAATGTATTCTTCTTCCCTATTTAATTTAATGCATGCCTAGCATGTTAATTTATGCATTGTGAATGCTATATTATTTTTTGTTCTGTTTTGTTAATTTCATCTTTCCAAAATCAAAACAAAAGCACTCATACGCTTTTGCTGTGGAATCCAATCTCGTCAACATCATCATTAAGGTTAAGAGGAGAATAATGTTTTAATGGACATCGACGTTATCATCCAAAGAATCAGACTTGTCGTAGGAGCAAACAATATGATGGACAAATTGAATGTAGACTTTCTCTAGTTTTCATGGATGAAGAAATATCTTATGAGAGATGAACTTGTTAAACTTTTCGTGCTTACCAAACATACAGAGAAACGTGATAAGAAACGAAAACGAATTTTAAATTAGAATAAAAAAAAGTATATTTTTTCAACTTCCGTATTGGTTGAAACTTTTGTTAAGTCGTAAATTGGCTGTAATGCATATTGAAAAGAGTACTTGAGATAATTTAGTTGTCACGTTGTTAAATATTGAGTGAAAGAATAAAGATACAACAAATACTTGTTTGGATTTAGAAGATCTAAATATATGAAAAGAACCATACTTGCAAAAGGTAGGGGACAAAGTTGTAAAGTCACACACTGCATACATATTGACTACTCATCACAAGGTTGCATTCTATAAGTTTTTGAAATCAATCAAATTTACTTACTAGGTTTGTGTCGAATATATCAAGATGTGTGAGTGAGAAAGATGAAAAACTATGGAGGTTGAAAACTCACTAACTCTCATGTTCTACTTCAGAGGCTTCTTCCAATTGGTGTTCAAGCTACTTAAAAAAATGTGTCCACTACGATTGTTGAGTTATGCAAATTCATATGTGATCTATGTGTGAAAACTATATCCATAGGTGATCTGGATTGCTTACAAAGAGACATTATGGTCATACTTTGTTAGTTAGAAAAGATATTTTCACCAGTGTTTTTTAATGTAATAGTGCACCTAGCAGACCATTTGCCCTACCAAAAGTTGTGAGTCCAATTAGTTATAGTTGGATGTAAACCTATCGAAAGAAGTTTGTGGACATTGAAACAATGCATAAGAAAGAAAGTACGTCTTGAGGGTTCTATAGCAGAAGTGTATATAATGAATGAATCTTTAGTATTTTATTCTTTATACATAATTAGAATTAAGACGAGATTCAATAGAGATGAAAGAAATGATGATAGAATTCCATAGAATGAGATATATGGTGAATTACCAATGTTTAGAAGAAAAAATGCCGTCATTTAACTTTCGTCTCAACCTTTGAGATCCATAAATATTATCTTTGAATAAATTAGACGACCTAATACATAATCCTGCAAAGACCGAACTTGCTAGAATATAAGCATTTAACTCCTTGTGTTGTGATATTTGTGACATTATTTAATAATATTTTGTGTGCTCTTTCACACTTTCGGAACATTAGGGGACGGAATTCGTCGCCCAATTCCGTGCCAAATGATTATCCATACTCACCAAAACCTAAGCAGTGGTAAGACCAGGTCAAACACAGGGAACCGAAGGATTTTCTCTAATGAATTGAAAACAGTTCTAGGTAATCGAAGGGGATTTAAGATTGTTTTGTTGCAAATAAAATTAAATTGCATAAAATTAAAGAGAGTAGTTGCAATAACAATGAGAAAAATACCTAGCTTAGGTTATTACAAAATTTTCCTTATTCAATATACACATTTTCGATACTATCAATCATGCATGCCAAAAGGCCCTTAAGGAATATAATAAACAATTGGGTAAATTAAGAACCAACAACTTTGTTCATGAAGTCCATAACTATGTTAGACCATGAACCAAATTAACGGGGAAATTACGACTCGTGGCCCTCGAATCGAGTGTTAGCATAATTACTTTAAATCTATATTGAATAGATTCATCCTAGGATCATTCATGCCAAAATTATCAAGAATAAATAACATACCGGACTCCATTGAGAAATTGATGATAGCTTCAAGATGACTATTGTCTTCCTCAGCCAAAAACTCCGAATGCCTTATTGGGATCTCTCTCTAGATGGGATTCGAGAAAGACTGAGTGCTAGTTTTGGTATATCGGAAACCATAGCCTAAGGTCTCTTTATATACTAGTTTAATTAGGGTTCCCATTAAACCCTAATCAATCTAGGACTAGGTTTCTACCCATTAAGTCCATACTCAATTGGGAATATAGGGCCCTTAATTAAATAGATCACATAATAGAGCCCAATCAAATAAAATAACTCAATGTGATAAAATAATAATCCACATACATAGCCCATATGATAATTTAAAATATGTCTAACAATCTCCCACTTGGGCTATGTTTGCGTACTTGATGTAATTAAATCACATGAACCTTAAGCGCATATAAACAAGTTATTTCAATAATAGAATTCCCCTTTAGTTCAATCTGGTAGATCTCCTGTATCAACACGGAATCAAAGCAGCTTTTGTTACTACCCTCGTAACTAAACCTTCCTTGATCACCAGGTTCAATATATTCAATGACATAGATCAAGTATGGATGGATAGCATGGAAACTACATGCAAAGTGATCTAGATCATGCCTGTTTCCAACTGGTCCAAATTCCTTAGTGAGATCATGCCAAAAAAAAAAAAAAAAAAACTTTACGCTTAACCACATGCATGATAAACAAGTTTGGATAAAAAAACATAAACCATCTACTTTATTCTATATCGAAAATAAACAAATTAAGGTCAAAGAACATCTGTAATAACATATTCCCACTAAACTATGGGATCAGAAAAGTGACTGACACCCATGTGAGCAATGTGCTCATGAAAAACTTTAGGTGGTAAACCTTTAGTCAATGGATCTGCCACCATAGAGTTTATTTCTATGTGTTCTATCGAAATTTGACCATTCTGAACTCTTTCTTTCACAACTAGAAACTTTATGTCTATATGTTTTGACTTCCTATTGCTTCTGTTGTTGTTGGAATACATCACTGCCGACTTATTGTCACAAAATAATTTTAGTAGTCTTTCTATGCTTACCATCCGCAGCCCAGTGACAAAATTTCGCAGCCATATTCTATGATTGGATGCCTCATAACATGTTATAAACTCTGCAACCATGGTAGAAGAAGCCATAAGTGTTTGTTTAACACTTTTCCAAGATACAGCTCATCCAGCCAACATGAAGATATAGCCTGAAGTAGATCGCAAAGTGCCTTGACATCCAGCATAATCGGAATCAGAATACCCAATGATCTCTAAAAGATCTGATCTCCGATAAGTGAGCATATAATCTTTTATTCTCTGCAAATACCCCATAACCCGTTTGGTTGCTTTCCAATGATCCATTCCCAGGTTGCTCAAATATTTGCATAGCACTCCAACTATGAATACAATATCTGGTAGCGTACATACTTGAGCGTACATTAGACTTCCAACAGGCAATGCATAAGGAACCTTCTACATCTTTTTACTCTCGAGTATGGTTTTGGGGCATTGACCTAAATGAAATTTATCACCTTTAGCAATAGGGGTATCTCTTGGTGCACAATCTTTCATGCCAAATCTACTCAAAATTTTTTCAATGTAGTTCTTTTGTGACAATCTCAAAATACCTTGAGAACGATCTCGCTGTATTTCAATTCCTAATACAAAAGAAGCATTATCGAGATCTTTCATCTCAAAATTTCTTTTGAGAAACTTCTTAGTGTCATGCAATAAACCTACATCATTACTTGTTATGTGTATGTCATCAACATATAACACTAGAAATATAGATTTACTCCTACTGAACTTGTGATATACACAATCTTCCACTACGTTCACCTAAAACCCAAATGAGATAATTACTTCATGGAATTTGTGATACCATTGACGAGAGGCTTGCTTGAGACCATAAATGGATTTCTTCAATTTGCACACCATAGACTTTGAATTGCCAAACACAAAGTTTTCTGGTTGCACCATATAAATTGTCTTATCAATGTTTCCATTGAGAAACATAGTTTTTACATCCATTTGATGTAGCTCTAAATCAAAGTGAGCTACAAGTGCCATGATTACCCTAAAAGAGTCTTTCGATAAAACTGGAGAGAAAGTTTCTTTGTAATCAATGTCTTCCTTTTGAGTAAAACCCTTTGCAACAAGACGAGCCTTATATCTTTCGATTTTGCCTTAGGAATCCCTTTTCATTTTAAATATTCATTTACAACCTATAGGTTTCACTCCTGATGGGAATTCGACAAGCTCCCAAACGTCATTGTCTTTCATGGATTTTATTTCCTCTTCCATAGCATTTATCCACTTATGAGAATTAGAACTTTGTAGTGCTTGTTGGAAGTTGATTGGATCATCTTCCATTACACCTATATGATCCTGATGTTCTTGAAGAAACACAATATAATCGTCTAGTATTGCACTTCTTCTCTCTCTAGTAGATCTCCTTAGTGGCAGTTCTTGAGGTTGTTGAGTTTGAACTTCAGGTTCAACAACGGGGACTACAGTGTTGTCTTGTTCAATAATTGGTTCAATAGTGAAGTCGGGAATAGGAGCCTGAGCACCATCTATAACCATACTAGGAAAAGGAACTACTTTCTCTTCAAAGACAACTTTCCTTATGTTATCTTCCCCCGCAAACTCAACATCCTCAAGGAATCTGGCATTTCCTGTCTCAAACAATGATGTAGAAGTAGGATCATAAAACTTAAAATCTCGAGAGCGCTCGAAATACCCAACAAAATAGCAGCTAATAGTTCTTGAGTCCAATTTTCTTTCGTTAGGCTTGTATAGTCTAGCCTCAGCTAGACAACCACAGATGTGAAGATGCATAATACTAGGCTTCTTTGTCCACAACTCATAAGGGGTTTTAGCTACCGCTTTACTAGGTACCCTATTGAGGATATATGCTGCAGTCTTTAATGCCTCACCCCAGAGAGATTCTGGTAAAGAATAATGACTAATCATACTTCTTACCATATCCTTAATATTTTGTTTCGCCTTTTCGCCACACCATTCATGCTAGGTTTCTCAGGCATAGTGTATTATGGGACGATTCCACATTTCTCTAGGTATTTGGCAAAGGGCCCTAAACGTTGTTCACCTGATCCATCATATCTACCATAGTATTCACCACCACGATCAGACTTGACAGCCTTTATTTTCTTTCCAAGTTGAAGTTCAACTTCAGCTTTGAAAGATTTGTAAACGTCCAAAGATTGAGACTTCTCATGAATTAAATATAGGTACCCATATCTTGAATATTCGTCTATGAATGTAATAAAATATTGTTGTCCATTCCAAGAAGCCGTAGGCAATGGACCACAAATGTCTGTATGTATTAGTTCTAAGACGTTTGAGCATCTGTTGGCACCTGATTTTCTTATGTTTATCTATTTTCCCTTAATACATTCCACACAAACTTCAAAGTTATTTAAATCAAGGGAAATCAAGAATTCCATCTGACACAAGTCTCTAAATTCTCTGTTTAGAGATGTGACCTAAAGGCTTGTGCCATAAGGTAGCAAAATTCTCATTTAATTTATGCTTTGTACCACATGAATCAGATAACAGGATTTTGTTAAACGAAGTAAAGGAATCAAGTATATATAGATTATCAATTAAAGAACCGGTACCAATAAACTTAGAATTTTGAAAAATACTAACTTTATTATTTCAAAAGAGCAAGAAATATCAAACTTGTCCAAACTGGAAATAGAAACTAAATTCTATATAAATGACGGTACAACAAAAGTCTCATTCAAATCCAAATAACATCCAGTTTTTAAAAGCAATCTAAAATTCGCAATAACTTCAACTTGAACTGCTTTGCCATTGCCCACATAGATGAATCTTTCATCATCACTTGGCGGCCGGCTCCACAAGCAATCCTGCATAGATATACTTACGTGAGTAATAGCACCATTGTCTACCCACCAAGTATCTGTAGGTACATAAGCTAAATTAACTTCAGAACAAACTAAAGTAAGAAGTTTACCCTTCTTTATACGCCACTTGGTGTATTTGGGACAATCTTTCTTGAAATGACCTTCCTTTTTGCAGAAAAAACAAGGATGTTCAATAGTCTGCTTCTTGTTTTTATTTTGTTGAGATGTCCCTTCTGTAGCACCTGATTTCCTTTTCTTCTTATCACGAGAGTTAGTTGCCAAGTGAGCATTTTCTGTCCTTTCTCTCTTAATCCTATCTTCTTCTTGCACACATTGTGAGATAAGCTCATTAATACTCCACTTATCCTTCTGAATATTATAGCTTATTTCAAACTGAGTGAATTGTGCAGGAAGAGAGATAAGTTCAAATGTACGAGTAAATTTTCTTTTATTTCGACATTTAGTGCCTTTAATTTACTGGCGAGAATGGACATTTCCATAATATACTCCCTTATGTTACCATTGCCCTTGTACCTCATGGAAGTTAAAGAAGCCAAAAGACTATTTGCTTCCCCTTTTTCATTTTTAGCAAAATATTTCTCAATTTGAGCAAGGAACTGTTTGGCATTTTCACTCTCCGCGATAGAACCCCGAAATGACTTTGGAATGGAGTGCCTAATGATCATCAGACATATGCGATTTGACTGATTCCACTTCTCAATATTAGCCGTATTCGGCTGTTCCTTAGTAGAAGTAGGTTTATCGGTCCTTAATGCAAGGTCCAAATCCATACACCCAAGAAGTATCTCCAAACTTTATTTCCAAATTTTGAAGTTCGATCCATTCAACTTAGGGATTGAACTCAGATTTCCAGATATTTGAGTAAGACCAATTGAAGCACGGAACATGTAAATAAAACATATACTCACAGTTAATTCCATATGTCATAAATTAAATATGACAAAAAGAAATTTACATATATGGTGGGCCCATTTAACAAGATACCTAGCACAACATTGATGTCTAGCCTTTGGGCAAAAAGGTCAACTGTAAATGGTACTCTCAATGTAGTAATCAAAGTATTGATCATAAACTCGGTCAAAAAATAACCTTTCTTTGGACCGACTATTTTTCACATGAGCAATCCTTAAAATTGTCACATACTCATTACCACATGCATACCCACAATTTGGCCAAATAAATATTCGCATAAATCTATGAATATGCACATCTTTTATTTTAGAATTAAACCAATCTAGATAACAATGGTTACTTTGGTAACATACTATTTTGATCAATTCAATCCAAAATATATGACACAATGATATAATAATATCATTGTACACAATGGGAGAAGATCACCAAAATTTATCGATATGATTTAATTCTAAATCTCCAAATTATCGATAAAATTTAAAATTTAAATCACCAAATTATCAATAGGATTTAAATTTAAATCACCAAAATTAACAATTAAATTCAAATTCATGTCCACAAAATAATCAATCAAATTCTAACTAAAATCCACAACTTGATGGATCAAACTTGAATCTAGAACATGATTAATCAAAATTTAAACTTAAATCCACAAATGATTAATCAAATTTAAAACCACAACGTGATTGATCAAATTTAAATCCACAAAAAACTATTAATTAAAAACTAGGTTTTTAACCTATTCCTAATTAAATGGCAATTATCAACATAATTGATTAATTCAAATGGATGAATTCTTAATAAATACAAGTTTTTTTTTTTAATTAAATAATCTTTATGGAACCAAATTGAACCACAATACCAATAGAAAACAAAATATAATCCAACAATCCAACATGAAATTAAGTCTCTGATACCACTTGTTAGCATAATTATTTTAAATCTATATTGAATAGATTAATCCTAGGATCATTCATGCCAAATTGTCAAGAATAAATAACATACCGGACTCCATTGAGAAATTGATGATAGCTTCAAGATGACTATTATCTTCCTCAACCAAAAACTCTGAATGCCTTATTGGGATCTCTCTCTAGATGGGATTTGAGAAAGATTGAGTGCTTATTGCTTTGGTATATCGGGAACCACAGCCTAAGGTCTCTTTATATACTAGTTTAATTAGGGTTCCCATTAAACTCTAATCAATCTAGGAATAGGCTTCTACCCATTAAATCCATATTCAATTGGGAATCTAGGGCCTTTAATTAAATAGATCACATAATAGAGCCCAATCTAATAAAATAACCCAATGTGATAAAATACTAATCCATATACATAGCCCATAATTTTAAGCCCATATGATAATTTAAAATATGTCTAACATCAAGTCCTAAACCAATATTAAACTTATATACACACACATAATGAGTTTGACTGTAGCTCATGATTCTTCTTAGTTGGAAGTTATTTTTCTTTTTGAATATCTTGGGCTTTAGCCCAAATTTTAGGCCCAAAAGAATGAGAAATCTGTGGAGAAAAAGCTTCCACGATCAGCCCTCAAAAGCCACACACGCGTCTGAGAAGAAAAGTGTCAAAAAACCCTTATGTTCAACAACAACCTTTCATTCATGCAATTGCCGAAAAATCTGAAGCTGAGTTCTTCTCTTCCACAACTTCTTTCTGTGAATTCCTCTCTCGATTTCGATCTACAGTGGCTGGGATGAAATCCCTTTATTTCTCTTTCAGGTAACCGGTGACGCACACACAGATTAAAGATGGAAGAAGATGATAAAGAGAAGAAGAAGAAGAGAAGAAGAGACACAAGAAATTATAGTGGTTTGGCTTTGCCTACATCCACAATGCAAAAGGGGGGAGGTATTTTTATTTCAAAGTTCTTTTGATTACAAATCACTCAAAATCTCTCTCTCTTTTTTTAACACTAACTAATTTCTTTTTATAGGTAGATAAATGAAGAAATTAGTTACAAGAACAATTTGTTACAAAAGTTTGTTGGTTACAATCATAAAATAGAAGGTATATTTTCTTACTGTTTTATAATCTCCACCTTTGTAAACAACAAACCAAACCCCTTTTGCTAACCTCTTTAATCTATCCATTTTCAGGTAGTTGAAACCCAATTTCATCAAGGCAACAAAAAAATTTTTGTTAAGTAACCGGTTTGGTCAGCATGTCTGAGGCATTGTCAGAGGTATGTATTTTGACAACTTCTATTTCACCTTTTTCAATCTCTTTTCTAATGAAGTGGTATTTACTATCTATGTGCTTTGTTCTGTTGTGAAATTGTTGATTTTTGGATAGATAATTTGTGCTTTGATTGCCACAATATATTTTGATTTTTGCTTGACTGATCCCAAAATCACTGAGTAGACCTTTTAGCCATAACCCTTCTTTCACTACCTCTGCTAAGGCAACAAATTCAATTTCAGTTATTGATAATGCTACAACTAGTTGTAGATTAGCTTTCTAGCTTAGTAAATTGTTACCCAATAGGAACACATAGCCTGATAGAGACCTCCTTTTTATCTAGATCTCCTGCAAAATCAGCATCTACATACCCATACAGTTCATCATTAGAAGGATCATTTCTTTTATAAATTAATCTTGAATTCTTTGAGTACTTTAGGTATCTTAGAATCCACTTGCTTGCTTCCCAATGTTGCTTGCTTGGATTAGCCATATACGACTAACTAGGCTTATTAAGTAGGATAGATCAGGTCTAATTGACACCATTAGATGCATTAGACTTCCTACTAGTTGAGAGTATGGAATTTTGGACATGTAGTCTTGATGTTCCTTGTCTCCTTCCTTTGGACTATTCTCAGCTGATAGTTTGAAGTGATTAGCAATAGGAGTCTTCACTGGTTTAACATTCTCCATCTTAAACTTCTGAAGAATCTTCTTGCAGTAGTCTTATTGACTTATATAAAGAAAAGAATTTTCCTTGTCTCTGCTTATTTCCACTCCTAGGATCCTCCTTAATTCCTCCAAGTCTTTCATATCAAACTCTTTATTTAGAAGAGCTTTAATATGTTCAAGATTCTTCTTAGAATTCCTTGCCAATAACATGTCATCTACATAAAGAAGTAGATACACAACATTCTCAACACTTATTGTGTTAGTGTTAACACACCAATCATAGGAGCTTCTCTTGAACCCAATCTTAGATACCACCTCATCAAATTTGTCATACCAACATCTGGGTGATTGTTTGAGACCATAGATTGACTTATTCAATATGCATACTAGGTCTTCTTCTCCTTTCTTCACATAATCTTGTGGTTGCTCCATGTATATGGTTTCATTCAAGTAACCAAGTAAGAAGGTTGTTTTAACATCCAATTGGTCCAACTCCAAATCCTTTTGAACAACTAAGGAAAGGAGTAATCTAATTGATGTTTTCTTTACAACTGGAGAGAATATTTCATTATAGTCTATGCCTTCCTTTTGTGTGAAGCCTTTAGCTACAAGTCTTGCCTTGAATCTAGACTTTTAGACCCCTGGAATGTCTTCTTTAAACTTGTAGATCCACTTACATGATATAGGTTTGTACCATTTAGGTAAGGGTACAAGTTTCCAAGTGTCATTTAGATTGACGGATTTCATCTCTTTATTCATGGCCTCAATCCGTTGTCTAGCATCAAGACTGTTAGTAGCTTCTTCAAAACTTGTAGGTTCATTATTGCTCAAGGAAATGGCAGAATTTAAGGCAGCGCTAGCAAAATCTGTTTCAAGATATCTAGCAAGGGGCACAATTGTTCTTCTTTTCCCATCCCTTGCTAAGGAATTGTTCTGTAGGTCTTCTTGCTCATTAGTTTCTTCTTCTTCTTCAACTTCAGCCAGTTCAACCTCTTCAAATTCTGAATGTAGTTGAGAGGAAGAAGTTCCAGGGTCATTTAAGGGCTCCACCTCAATTCTTGTGTTACTGTTTTGAGGCATAGTTGTTAGTTGCTTTTCTGTCATCATAAACATCTCATTTTCTCGAAATATGACATCCTTATTGTTAATACACTTCTTCTCAATAGGATGCCACATTCCAAATCCCTTAACCCCAGGCGTGAAGCCCAAAAACATGCATTTAACAGCTATTGGTTTCAACTTCCCTTAGCTTTGATGTACATACCCTACACTCCTAAATATCTTCAAGTGATCTAATTTTGGAGGGGGACCTGTCCACCTTTCTTCTGGTGTTTTCGATTCAATAGAATGGTGAGGTCATCTATTTAGGGTATAGATAGTATAGGAGACAACTTCTGCCCAATACTTTTTTGGTAGGAGAGCATTAGAAAGTTGACATTAACCCTTTCAAGCATTGTTCTGTTAAGTCTTTCAGCCACCCCATTATGTTAAGGTGTATATCTCATTGTTTTGTGCCTCACAATTCCATTTTCCTTGCAAAGTTTATTGAATTCGTCTCCACAAAACTCTAAACCATTGTTAGTTCTTAAACATTTAACATGTTTAGAAGTTTGTTTTTCAATCATAGCCTTCCATTCTCTAAATTTATCAAGAGCTTGATCTTTTGATTTCAAAAAATAAATCCAACTCTTCCTAAAGTAGTCATCAATAAGAGAAAGAAAGTACCTTGCACCACTTAGGGAAGGAGAGTGAGCTGGTCCCCAAAGGTCAACCCATGCACATACTCCAGTATCTCCTTTGTTGTATATTGTCCCTTTTGAAAACTTTGTCTAGTTGCCTTTTAAAGTATGCAATGTTCACAAAATTGCAAGCTATCTTCAATTCCACTTGGTAGTATCCCTTGTCTTGCCAAAGTTTGCAACCCTTTGACACTTATGTGGGATAGTGTCTTGTGCCATAGTTCATCTTCAGTAGGATTTCCATATGAAGTAATCAATGTTGTTTGTGTCATCTGCACATCCTTGATAACATACAACCCATTGATTTTAGTAGCCACAAGAACCACTTTTGAGTCTTTTATAATCTCAAAAGTTCCTCCAACTCCCCTGTAATCACATCTTGTGGAGTTAAACATCTCCAATGATAGGAGATTCCTCTTCAAGATAGGAACATGCCTCACATTCCTAATGATTTTTACTAAACCATCTTTCATATTTAAGGAAACAGTGCCAATTCCAACTTCCTTACATGTGTTATTATTTCCCATGTAAATCAGTCCTCCATCCCACTTCTTGTAGGTACAAAACCACCCTTTAGATGGTGTCATGTGGAATGAACACCCGGAGTTTATAACCCAATCTTGGGTCTCGATAGAGTCTTGACTTGCACACTCTGTAGTGGCTGCCAAAGCATCTGAATAAATGAAGGAATTTTCCCCCACTGCTGCCTCTGTTTGTTTTCCTCCTTTATTTTTCTGATTCAACTTTCTCTTCAAAGAATAACAATCCTTCTTCATGTGTCCCATTTTATGACAAAAATGACATTTAATCTTGGATTTATCTTCAACATTCTGCTTTCCTTTTCCAGGATTCTTTGTTTTTCCCTTTGAAAACAACTCCTCTGCTACTTGTTAATCTTTCTGTAATTCAAGTTCTCTGGCCCTTGTTGTAGAAATTATTGCTTCTGTAGTATTTTTCTCTCTTCCATATTTCATGGCTACCTTTACATCTTTAAATGATTCTAGCAGTGAGTTTAGAAGAATAAAAGCTTAATTGTTTAGAAGAATAAAAACTTCATTCTTTTCACCTATATTATCTCCTATTGATTTAAATTCAGAGGAAAGTCTCTTAAAATCATTTACATTATCTGTTAAAGACTTTGAAGCATCCATCTGGTTGGTGAAGAGTCTTTCCCTTAGGAAAGCCTTATTTGGAAGACTTGTATGGAGATAAATCTCATTAAGCTTGTTCCAAAGTGCATAGGTTGTTTTTTGATCAACAATTTGCCTCAATACATTGTCAGTCACATTTAAAACTATGGTTCCATAAGCATTTACCTCCATAGTTTCTTTTTCTTCAAGGTGGTTGGCAGCTTCGTAGGGTCTGTAATAGCCAAAAGAGTCTTCTATTGCCGAAGAACAACTTTAATCTTTGCTTTCCACAACTCAAAATCACTTTTCCCATCAAATTTTTCTATTTCAAATCTAGTTGCAACCATTCTTGAAAATGAAGAACACAAATTTTGAAATCTTGATCTTTAGAAACCTAAATTTTTGCTTGATGATGGCTTTGATACCACTTCTTGGGCTTTAGCCCAAATTTCAGGTCCAAAAGAATGAGAAATCTATGGAGAAAAAGCTTCCACAATCAGCCCTCAAAAGCCACACACGCGTTTGAGAAGAAAAGTGTCAAAAAACCCTTCTGTTCAGCAGCAACCTTTCATTGATGCAAATGTCGAAAAATCTGAAGTTGAGTTCTTCTCTTCCACGGCTTCTTTCTGCGAATTCCTCTCTCGATTTCAATCTACAATGGCTAGGATTTAATCCCTTTACTTCCCTTTCAGGTAACCGACAATGCATACACAAATTAGAGATGGAAGAAGATGATAAAGAGAAGAAGAAGAGACATAAGAAATTATAGTGGTTCTGCTTTGCCTACATCCACTGTGCAAAAGGGTAGAGGTATTTCTATTTCAAAGTTATTTTGGTTACAAATCATTCAAAATCTCTCTCTCTCTCTCTCTCTTTTCTAACACTAATTAATTTCTTTTTATATGTAGGTAAATGAAGAAATTAGTTACAAGAACAATTTGTTACAAAAGTTTATTGGTTACAATCATAAAATAGAAGGTATATTTTCTTACTGGTTTACAGAATAGTTGAAACTTGATGATAGAGTTTAGCTCAAAGGTACATTTTTTATGTAGTAGAAGAATCTCACTCTTTAATTTCTTCTTTGTCGAGAATTCTTCTTGATCAAAATGTAAGTTAAAGCCTGGAAGAAGTTTTTATCTTCTTCTATTATAGAGAGACTCTTCCAACCATAAATTTTATTATCTACTTTCTATTCATATTTTTCAAAAACCATGTTAAGTTTTGAGAAATAAAAAATGTAGGCATCATTTTATAACAATTTTGTTTTTTGTTTTTGAAGTTTATGCTGGTTTAATTTCCTCTCAATTTCTCTATTACGATTTTCACTTATCTTTAAAAAAAAAAAAAAAAAAAAAAAAAAAAAAAAAAAAAAAAAAAAAAACTTAATTCCTAGTCAAATTTAACAACAAAACAAAATTTTGACAACAATATATATTATATATAAAGCATGAGTAGAAATTATATAATAAAACAGGCCTATTTGGATTAACTTAAAAAATAAATGTTTTTTCACAAATTCATTTTCATTTAAACACTTTTGATAAGAAGTTTTTAAAATAAAGATACTAATAACTTTTAAAATTCACTTAAAGTGGTTGTCAAACACTTGTATTTCTTTTAAAATGACTTATTTTTTAAATTAAACACTTGAAAAGGTATTCCAAACACAGCTAACATACAAATTTGAGGGTGGAAGTAGGTACTTTTTTTCTTTTCTTTTCTTTTCTTTTCTTTTCTTTTTTTTTTTTTTTTTTTTTTTTTGTTTAAATATTGAAAGTTTGAAAATTTTTGTAAAAGTATACAAGTTTTCAAACTTAATGGAAGAGTATTGTAGTTTTGAGAAGATTGCATGTTGAAGATGTGACTTTCTTTATAAAAACCGCTCCCGAGGCCAAAAAAAAAAAAAGCTAGCATTTGTTGAAATCAAAAAAAAAAAAAAAAAAAAAAAAAAAAAAAAAGCCAAAAGGTCGCATGTTGAAAATATGATCCACTTAATTTTTTTTTTCAAATATGGGTTTAGGATTGAGTAGATCGCATTTTCGATTGAGATTTGTGCCTTAAACCCTCATATTTAATTAATTATTTAATATAGTATTTAATTTAATTATTAAATATGCAATAATGAATTATCTTTTTATAGTAAAAATTCTTGGTTATTACATGAAACTTGAACAATATGCAGTTGACATACAAGTGGATCATATTCAAGTTATAACCGAAATAGTCTATGGAATATAGATAAGGTTGAGTGTCTTATTTTGGTGACACTATGGATATGACCCACTTTGTAAGTGTTACAAACGATGTGATCCAAATCATTCATGTGGAGACATGTGAATGAAGGTATCCTATACAAAAAGTTTGTATAAGACTGGACCGAGAAATACTTAATCTCTCTTTGTAACTTTGTTAATTGAAGAGATTAATATTTCATAAGATGATCAGATGTAACTCGATCTCTATCATGAGTGAGTTATGAACTCTTGCTTGTGACTCTTGCCTGTGAGAGCTCGTCCATTGGTTTGTATGGGTGAGATTGGCCCAAATTGTTGACTCAATAAGCTTACCATTTTGGAGACTTGACCGAATAGGGAGTTGGGAACATAACTACACAAGGTGAAATTCACTCCTTCCTGCCTGAGGGTAAGTAGATGTGTAGTCCCCTTAAGTATTGACTTCGAGACTTGAACAATGGGGCCCCACCCTCTCACTAGTCAAAGAAGGACTTAGTTTATGGTTGAACCATAAACAAATTGTTCATTAGAGGATCAGTGATACTTAAGAATATAGAGATAATTACAAGGGTAAAATAGACATTTGACCTAATTGTAATTACGAACAACTCGTGAAGGATTGACTTACTTGTAATGGTTATATCCATGGACGTAATCTATTCTACAGTGCATAAGAGTGTAGCTATAGATCTATAGTGGGTTACCCCATAGTTAATGAACGTTGATTTATTTAATTAAAAAATTATTAATTAAATCTCGATTATTGGAGCTTATAATCTGTAGGTTCATTAGGTTTTCCTACTAGCTCATAATGGGTAAACACAAGGATCAAGAGTTTTGAAATTTTTGAACTGTCCAAATTGTCTAAAGGGAATTTAGGTTAATTGTACATGATATAATTAATGTAATGTATATATACACATTATAATGTAAAGTTTATTTTGAATGAGATTCAAAATTAAACTATATTATGAGAGTATGAATGTATTTAGATGAGATTCAAACAATAATTAATGTATTCTTTAAAAAATAATTAATATGAATTGGATTCACATTGAAACTATACGTTAAAATTTAATGTGAATGAGATTCATATAAAAACTATAAGTTATAAGAGAGAATTGTATTTAAATATGATTCAAATATGTATTTAATTAAGTATGAGATATTAAAATTAATTAATTAATTAATATTATTATTAATTTAATTGTAATTAGTTAAAAATAACTCCTGCTGCATTACACAGGAGTTGGGTAGGAAAAAAGAAAAAGACAAAATCTTCATTCTCCCAAACTTTCTCGACACAAAGAAAATCCTTTGCTCAAAATTCCCTCTTTATCTTTCTACAAAAGTTTTCACTCATGGATCCTTACCCGAGAATAGTAGGAAAGATCTTTTAGAGGTGTCCCCGTTTGTGAGATTGTTCGTTGGGAAAGAAGAATAAATCGTTGAGGAAAGAAGAAAAGTCTTCAAAGGTATTTTCTTATTCCCTCTTATTTTATGCTTAATTTACTGTATTTTGATGTATGTTTATTTTCCTGTAAATGTGAATTAAAATCAAAGTAAAAGCGATGTCTCGCTTTTGCCGCAGAATTCAATTCCTTTCAATTAGTATGAGAGCCAAAACCGTTGTTTTGTTTTGAATTTAATGGAGGGAAGAAGAGAAAGAGAAAGAGAAAGAGAAAACTTTAATTAATAATTTAGTTCTCTTTTTAGAAGAAAAAAAATAATAATCAAAATTAAAAAATAAAATCATCAAACGGGTCTCTTACTTCACTCCCACTTTCTCTCCTTCGCTTTCGGTCCGAAGACTCCGTGAGAAAACCAAAGGACACAGATTTTCCCATTTTCGATTCAAGCCATGAGCAACGAATAGTATGTTATACTTGAAATTCAGTTCTTCATTTTTCAGTTTCTGAATTTTCCTTCCTCAATCGAACTCCTCAGATATCTTGTTACTTCTTTATGCTTTTTTCCCTTTCCCAGTGATTATTTGTTCAAGCTCTTGCTAATCGGCGACTCTTCCGTTGGAAAATCATGCCTTCTTCTCAGATTTGCGGTTAGTTCATTGTAGAACTTTTGATATCTGCTGTCTTTTTTTTTTTTTTTTCTCTTTTTCGTTAATTTCATCAGTTTATGTATTGGATTGTGGAAATGGGTGATGATTTAGGGCTTTATCTCGGGTTTTTTTTAGGGGCTATCTTCATCAGTACAGCAAAAAGCTAATTGCTTTGTTTTTATTTTCCCTGTTTTTTCAGGATGATTCCTATGTGGATAGCTATATAAGTACAATTGGAGTTGATTTTGTGAGTCTCGAAACCGTTGCCATTCTTTTCTTTTTTAAAAAAATTGCAAATAGAGCTGTTATGGGCCATTGCCTGTGTATTTTACTCCTTATGGCTAATCTTCTGTGATTTGTTTTCAGAAAATCAGAACGGTGGAACTGGATGGGAAGACCATTAAGCTCCAGATTGTGAGTGGGCTTGCACAGTTTCTTGTTTTTATAAATTTTCTTTCTTATTCATAGTGGGTATTTATCTTGCGTGATTAAACATTTAATGGCCTTAGTGACTTGTGAGAGCTTATACATCTGGGAAATAAACTTTTTTTTTTGTCCTGGTTTTAGATACTGACTGAAGCTTAGCTTTTCATCTATTCAATTCAGTTGCATGTTCCTATATATATTTATGTATGTATGTATATATGATCTTGTAACCTGCTGTTACTTTCTAGTGCTCTGGCTAAAAGTAAGCCTTTTTGTGATGAAAGGTTAAAACAATTTTCTTTTTTTCAGTTTCTCTATTAATATGAAACTTAAATTTCAGACAACATCCATCATCTTGGTACAAGTCAGATGCTTTACTTCGAAATAGGTCGTGGTGTTGCTATTTTATCCATTTCAGTCATATTTTACATGCCAGATTCCATCTTCTATGCAAGTCTATCTGACATAAAAGCTGTTGTAATTATTAATAGACGAACAGGAAATGCTGGATAATGTTGCTATGCAAACATTGGGGATATGAAAGTGAATGTGCAGTTACCTTTACAATTATTGTTGACTGTCTGTCTTCCCTTTTTTTATGAAAGCTGTTTTCCTCATCATTTCAAGGACTGTTGAAACCTAATTTGATATGCAGAAGACTGGACTGATTCTATTGTTTTATTCTTTTTAGTGGGACACTGCTGGTCAGGAGAGATTCAGGACTATAACGAGCAGCTATTACAGAGGTGCACATGGAATAATTGTAAGAATCTTCCCTGTTAAGTTCAGGGATCAAACTTTAGTATGGTGAATTTATGAGATCTCTCTCATATTTATTCTTAGCATGTAGCTTAGATTAGAACTGTAGTTTCATGGCTCTTGATTGGAAGATTTTGTTCGAATGTCATATTGTTATTAGCACTATCAGCCCTTAAGCTAATATCAGCTTGTATTCGTTGTGCTGTGGAAAAAACCCTTGAGCCAATATCTAGTTAACTCGGGAGGATGCATTCTGATTTCTTAAAACAGCTCGCCTAGAAAGTGAATTGGGGATTGTTTTTTGTTTGTTTCTTTTTTGGGTCAGGTTCATTAGTTGACTTTTACGTCAAAGCATTGCATCGTTATTACTATATTTTGTTTGAATTGCAACAGATTGTTTATGATGTCACTGAGATGGAGAGCTTTAACAACGTCAAGCAATGGTTGAATGAGATTGATAGATATGCTAATGATACTGTATGCAAGCTTTTAGTAGGAAATAAGTGCGATTTAGTTGAGAACAAGGTTGTCGACACACAGACAGCAAAGGTATAATTTTTATTTTAGCTGTGCCATAATTCTTAAACTTCAACTTTTCTTTTCGTTTGCTTCCACTTTAAGTTTTTCGGCAGGACCAGCCTATTAATATTTCAGTGTTTTGGCACCACAATTTTCTTGTTCCGTGTATACTCAACGAGTGATTTAAAAGGAATACAAATTTTTAGCCAGTTCATTTAGCCACATTTGATCAAATGTTCCCATTATTTTCAATGACCTTCAATGTAAATCGAGTGTACTTTTGTTTCTTCACTTCAAGTTCTAATATCATTCTGTCAAGTATCATTAGTTTTAGGTCTTGTCCCTGTCTCGCTCATGACCTTGCCTCTTCCACCTGCTTACTTCTCCTTGGCCTGCCCTCGAGAATATAGAAGATAAGTTAACTTAATACTTGATTTATTGTATTTTCCTCTTCATGGATGGATTGCAGGCATTTGCAGATGAGCTCGGAATCCCTTTTCTAGAGACGAGTGCCAAAGACTCTATCAACGTTGAACAAGCTTTCTTAACTATGGCTGCTGAAATAAAGAAAAAGTAATGACCATTCTTCCCGTTACTTTTCCCCCTGGCCCTTTTATAATTTTAATATTGTGGCATGATGTTTTTATTCCCCATTTTTTTTCTTGGCTTTTGCTCATTCAAATCGTTGAAAAATTCAATAGTATAGTTCTATCAAGCTGCTTATCTGGAAAGTGGACTTCTTCCATTATTGGCTTAATGTTGAATCTCTCTCTCATAATGCTTCGTTTCTGACCTTTGAAAATGTATTTTAGGATGGGGAGCCAGCCAACTTCGTCCAAGTCGTCAGGAAATGTGCAAATGAAGGGACAGCCAATTGAGCAAAAGAGCAGCTGTTGCAGTTGAGCACTTTCTCACGCCTAATGGTAAAATCTAAGTTAACAAGTTTCTTAAGATGATGAAATTGTCTTTACTTTGTTGTTGGGTCAAGGATCTCTATGTAATTGTGAATTATTCCCTGTTTGAATCCTTCTGTGTATAAATGCTTTATGACAGTCACCTTTGGATACTCTCTCCCTCTCCCAATCATTTCTAAGTACTAAAGTCTAAAGAGAATTATGTCAGTGTAGTTTGGAGTAAAGAAAATCATTCTGACATTCAACGACCATAGTTGTTTCGTCATGTCATGTCTGAGCCACATCACTGTTTCTTGGATTAGGCATGCCTTTCCTTAGTTCATGAATCATGTCTAAGTCGAGGATTGTCGAGCTCAGACGTTATTGACTTGTGATATGGCTGCCCATTTTCTCTAACATGATTGACGATTTGATTTTAATGTATAGACCCGTCATCTCAAGTCTTTATAACTATTTTAATCGGAGGTAAGAGTACGTATATAATATTGAAAGCCTTCATTGGATCTTAGTTGAATTTTATAAGTGGGCAGTTTGTCATATACCACCTTTAGATATTTTGGAGTTAATTTAGACTAAGCCATTGGTTGCCGTTACCAAATTTAGTGGTTAAGACATTTATATCCTTTCTAAAGATTTTGGACTCAGAATCTTCTATGCACGATAGGGTTTTTGTTTTAGTACAATAGAGGTAGAGGATTCAAATCTCTTGGTCGCTCGTTAACACGTGTTTTATGTAGTTGAGCTGTGGTTGCACGATAGGGTTCTTTTTGCTTCTCTTGCTCTATAAAGTTAATCTACACACATTTTCTCTTGCCATTTTGACTTAACATTGAATCAGTTCAATTTGAAATTGTATTTCCATACATTTCTTCTTCTTCTTATTATTATTATTTTTCTTTTTGTCGATCATATCTTTACACGTTAAATTTACAGGAAAAATATAAAGTTTCTAATGATTAACAATGATTGGTATAAAGAAAGTTAGGGACCTTCTCAATAATTAACATGTCAACTCATTAAACTACTTAGTCAATTTTGTCATTAAAATAATAGAGCTCGGATAGAATAAGTTCAATTATGCTATCTATTCACTTTAGATTTAATATCCTATCTATTTCTTTGGCAACTAACCCAAGTACTATGAGAATGGTTAAGGTGTGTGCGGTACTCATATATGAAAATTATGTAAAATCAAGGCAAAATCATTGAGAATCTTACCTTCTACTAACCTCTTTTTTCATCTATTCCCGCCTATAAGTAAGATGACATTACTTGAGGATTTTAATGCATGCTTGGAATTGATTTTGAAATTGTTAAAATTACTTTGAAACATGTCTTCAACCATTTAATATTAATTTTACACTTTTAAATGCAATTTTAATATCATTAAAATTGGTTTTGAATGTGGTAGAATCACTTGGAAAGATAGGAATGTGATTTCATTTTCATTACTTGTCTTAACCAAAGCAACAGGGTTGCCCCCAGCTTTCTTTAATTTGGTTAAACTCTATTCAATAAAAGGTAGCATAACGGATAATCTCATTTTGAGCTTTATACATAAAAGTTCAAATAAAAATAACACAAAAAATCCTTCCAATAAAAAAATTTTATGTTAATTTAAACATAGTTCAATTAGTCGATGCATATTGTTATGGGTCATTTTAGATCGAAAGGTATAATTGACATAAAATAAGGATAGAAATAACAAGGTCAATAAAATAACAAGATTTGGGCCAAAAATAGCAATTTAGACCCATTTAGAGCTAGGGGAAAGGGTTAGTTCATGTCGAATCCCAAATTAATGTGCTTGTCAAGGTTGAACCAAGCAAAATAGTCGATGACGAATGTCTAACATGCGCTAGCCCAAAGCATCATTCTAGACTAAAATAGACCAAAGAGAAGATATTTGACCTCGATCAAGGTCGAGGCCAACACTAGCCAAACGCAAAACCAATTTACTTCTGGTGTGTGTGGCAGGCATCACATCAATGTGCAGGTTTTCTCTTTTACAGGTCACGTTTAGAGATGCGCACTTTTCTCACGGGGATATGGCCCCGGGAGGACCCTCCCTGAACGAGGTGAGGATTTCGTGTTTAGGCGGGGAATGGGAGAAGAAACTCTCTGAAAGCTAAATGGGGACGTGGACGGGGAATGCATTCCTCATCCACATTCACGTCCGCGCCTCGTTATATTTTTTCTTATATTTATTATAATAATTTAATGTATGCTATTTATTTTTATTATTTAAATATTATATTTAATTTTCAAGATTTATTGTTTTGTGGTCAAAATAATGAATATGTTTGAATTAGTGTAAAAAAAGGATATGATTAAATTCTAATAAATTTAGATTATACATATGAATAATTTGATAGATAATGATTTCCATCGACTTAAAAATTTTGAGTAATTTCTCTTTAAATTCTAATTTTTTATGTGAAACTAATCATAGAAAAGTTAACTATTTAATTAAAACTTTTTTATAGTATTGATTTATGTTAATTGATTTTTTTTTTAAAAAAAAATAAACAGGAAAAAATTCTCTGCAGGTAACCCGATCCCAGTGAATTCCTCAAAGGGAATCTACGCCATGATCCTCGCAAGAAATTTGGCGGGGACAATAAATAAAATGAGGATTGGGGACGGCGAGCGGGGAAGCCATCCCCGGCCTCACCCGACCCCATGGACATCTCTTAGCTTCTTCTCTCCTTTAAACAAATTCACTAGTGTCATGTGAAAGTAGGGTATATTTTCTTTGACTGAATTTTGGCATATTTTCATTTTATTTTTTAGTACAAAAGTGTAGGGGGAGGATTCAGAATTCTTACCCATGGGAAGAAATGTGTGTATTTTATTATTTAATTGTGCTTATGATGGACTACTATTCCCACTTGATAGCCATGGAAAATAGTTCATATCTTATTATATTGTTTTAAAAATACATTAGTAGATGTACCTTTTAGCTTCAGTTAATGGGTTGAGTTGGGTTGGGTGGATTAAGATATTTTTTAATCTACTCAATTATAGTAAATTTCTTTTTAATCCAACAAACTCTTATTAGGTAATGAATTCAACAAAACCCAACTGTGGAACATTTAGGTTGAGTTAGTTCAAATTGTTTAGGTTATTTATTGAGTTTTTATCTTGAAAAAAAGAGAAATTACAACATATAAATCCTCTAATCTTTTTATTTTCAAACATATGTATTAATGATTAGTAAATCAATTTCAATTGATTGTATGAAACTTGTAGGTAAAAGAAATACTTTTAAACTTAATAATATGTTATGGTTGGTTCAGTTAAACCCAAAATAATTTTAGACGAATCCAATGAACTAATCAAATCAAGTTTTTCATTTATTTGAATGCAATTCAATCTAAATCAAGTTTCTAACACAACTCAAATCATACAAGTTTAATTAGGTAGTTTAAGCTTTTCAAATCATTGGAGTTTCTAAAAATATTTTATTGAGAAGTGAGCATAACTTAGTTGATTAAGATATTATATCATATACAAGAATTGATTCGAATTTCACTTTCACAATAATAGTAATAATAATGATGATAATAATATATATTTCCGAAAATACATTTCAATAAAGAAGAAAAATGCAATTAGTAGAATGTTTTGAATATGGCCTAAATTATTGTTCCCAAAATGTTTTGGCGTAATATATTAAAATATTTAATTATTTACTGATATTTTACATGTTAGATACATTATTACTTTTTCTTTCTCAAAAAAGAAATATTATTACTTTTTTTATTGTTTTGTAATTTTGAGACTCAAAATGTTGTTCATATCAATTTATTTGTCTGTAATTTTTTCTTTTATAAAAACCTCCGTTATTCATAATGAAATCATTTGATTTAAACTTATATGTGTGTTTCGAATCTTAGAAAATCTTATTTTGGGTGTTGAATTGAGTTTATATATCTTTAGGAGTTATTTGGTGCGTTGAATTGAGTTCATATATCTGAAGTTTATATGTCTGTGGAGTTCATATGTCTGTATTTTGGGTGTTGAATTACCAAGGATATTTGGTGCAGTTTTTTTTTCCTACATAAATAATCTCTTTTTATGATGAATAACGACTATAAAATACTATGAACTAATAAAAAATCGGGAATTCAACGTTTTGATAAAACTTACGTACTTTCGTGTAAATAAAAGTGTCTATTGACAATTTTGTGCGTCAACTTAAATGTAAACATTTATTGATGTTTATATATTTTTTTAAATTAATAGTTATTTTTAAGCTTTAAATTTTGGTTTTATTAATAGTTTTATGTCACGAGCGTCAACAAAACAAAAAAACTCGAGTGTCAATAGAGCCCAAATTTGTAGTAGTCATAATTTAAAATAATAGTCGTCAGAGTCGATGAAGTAACGTCGTCGGAGGTCACCGGAGTTAGCCATCAACAATGGTGGTTGGATGTTACTGGAGTTGGTTGCAAGCGGTGGTTGCTGGAGTTGGTTGTCGGAGTTGGACGTCGAAGGTGGTCGTCGGAGTTGGTCACAAACGGTGGTCAGTGGAGTTGAACATCGAAGGTGGTCGTCAAAGTTGATAGTTGGAGGTGGTCGGTTGAGTTGAGCAATGAGGCATCAGTGGTAATGAGAGTCGAGTGCACTGTAGGTGGACATGGTATAAAATGTAGATGACATATGAAGTTGGCCTCTCAAAAAATGAGTTGAGTTCATATCTCAACTCATCTCATCTTATCTTCTCACCCCACTAAGTGCATTAAATTTTTTTTCATTTTTGTCCAAATTTGTTAAAAAGTTTCAATTAATCCATTATATTTCTAACAAATTTTCATTTTAACTTTTATTATTAACAATGGGAGGTTCAATTTCTCGTCCACATACTATCTAAAACAAAAAAAATCATTTTGTTCGTTGCTATTGGTAAATATTTGAAATGATTGATAATAAACCTACATTACATAATATCTAGGGCCTGTTTGTTTCATAGGTTTTTCCATGGATTTCAGATAGATATTTAATATCCTTGTCTGTTTCACAGAATTTTAGTTTTTAAAACCCAGTATATTATTATCCAAGGGAACTTCAAAATTCATATGATATGAGTTTTTAATACCCTACAAATGTGTGAGATTTTTATGTCTGGAAGATCTACCAGTAAAATATATCTTAATTAATTAATAAATTAATATCAACTACTCATTATTATTAATTTTATTTAATAATTAAATATAATTATATTAATTAGACCTAATAAATTTCAACTAATATTTCTATGATTAATATTTCACGCAAATCTTAACTATTTAATATAAATTATTATTATTATTTGTAAGCCCTAACTCTTATTTTCCTTTGTTTAAGTTCAAGTCAAAAAACAAATGGTCAAATGTTGGCTTGACTTGGCTTAAATGAACCTAAATTTAAATGGAATTCCAGTGATTTTTTAAGTAAGCATAATTTTCATTTAGTCTTTTAATAAAGGGGAAATGAATGTAGCCACTAGTGTGTGTTCAAAAGGAAAAGTGGCTTAGAGTTAGAAAATTTTATAAGGGGGATGTTTGTCACACAGGGTTGAATTGAGTTGAGTTGGTAATAATTATATGAGGAGTTAGATTGTCTAAAGGAGTTAGATTGCTTGTGTTTGGGGTGCAGAGTTGGGTTGAGTTGAGTTGGAATGTTTGTGTTTGTTGTGGTGAGTTGAGTTAAAAAGTTTGTGTTTGGGGTGCTGAGTTGAGTTGAGTTGAATTTAGGTACATGGTGCAGTTTTTTTAAACAAATGTATTATATATATAATTTCTGCATTTTTTTTAGTTTCTTTTTTATTTTTGCTATTTTTTCTGTTCGGTTAGTTTTTTTTTTTGCTAGTTTTTCTTTTTTATTTTTTGCTATTTTTTTGTATTTTTATTTGTTTGCTTTTTATTTTTTTCTTTTTACTATTTTTTTTTCTGTTTGCTCATTTTTTTCCTTGTTTTTTTTTTTTTTGTATTTTTATTTGTTTGCTTTTTATTTATTTATTTATTTCCTTTTTGCTATTTTTTTCTATCTCTTTGTTTTTTTGTTTTTTTTTCTTTTTTTCCATTTCCTATTTTTTTCCTTTCACTCTATCTCGCTATCTCTCTCTCTATCTCGTTCTCTCATTCTCCCTCTAGCTCTTGTTCTCTCTCGCTCGCTCCATCTCTCTTGCTCTCGCTCTCTGGAAAAAGAGAACATAAATTTGAAAAAAACAACAATCGAAAAAGAAATCGAAGAAATTGAAAAAAAAAATAGCAATCCAAAAAAAAAATCAAATAAATAAATTAAAAAAATCAGCAATCCCCAAAAAAAAAAAAAAAGAAATTGAAAAAGAAATAAAAAAAACAACAATATGAAAAAAAAACATAGAAATCAAAAAAGAAATCGAAGAAATTGAAAAAAAACAGCAATCTGAAAAAAACAGAAATCGAAAAAGATATCAAAAAAATCGAAAGAGAGATGGCGAAATAAGAGGGAAGATGGGAGAAGAAACCAAACAGCGGAAGATTGTAGAAAATGAAGGAAGAAACTGAGCGTCGGAAGTAGAGAGAAAGAAACATGATGAAAGAAGAGAGAACAGGGGAGAATCCATATAGTGGAAAATGAGGGAAGAGAGAAGAGGGGAGAATCAAACGGTCAAAAATAAAACTCAACCTGGCTATTAGGGTGAGTTTTGAGGAGGTAATTTTCTTTATGGGCTTAACAAACATGGGTAATAAATACTCACTCAACCCAACCCATACTCATTTATCAAACACCCCTTAAGTGTTTGAGAATTTTCCTAAAGTCCAAGTAGGTCAATTAAATAAGGATAATTAAATAAATGAATAAATAAATAAAATTAATCATATTAAAGTTACAAGAGTTAGTTTTTATTAGGGTGATGAGGATGAGGAGAAAAGAGGAAGTGCCACGTTGAAAATAAGCAAGTAGCTAGATGGCCAAATTTGATTGGAGCGAAAAAGCAGCAGCTTCAGCTAGAAGCAAGGAACTAAAAGAAAGGTCTGGTTCTCCTGATTTTCTTGTGCCATTTTTGCCATTTTTGCACCAAATGAAAGCTAATTGAGTCAGAAATCTATGTTAGGGTTGTTGGAGTGAATTTGAGTTGGGAAGCTTGAGAAAAGTTGAAGAAAGTGGAGGTTGTCGCTGAAATTGAGTAAACCAGAGCACTTGAGTTTGAGGAGTTTTTCAAGGGTGTTCAGGGAGGTTTTAAGTGCCCAAATTTCTTGGGGATTGTTGGCCAAAGGTTGAAGATAGCAGTCTAGGTTGCCGCTCACCCTCTGCACATTAGCTGCACGCCTATGCGAGAGACGCCACCCATGCCAATGCCAACCCTATCGCCCACACCCATCAGTTGCTGCCCACGCCTCTAATGCCTAGCCACGTACGCACCATGCCCCCTGCCCCCTGCCGCCCACCCATCTGCTGCCTATGTTGCATGCCCATTTCCAATTTGGTTGTTGGTCAAATTGAGGTTGGAGAAGCTTATAACCCTAAAGGATCATACCCAAGCTTTAGCGAAAGAGTTCCTAGAGCTTAGCCTACTCAAGTCTCATCTTGCGCAAAATTAAGGATCTCAGCAAACACTGTTCTTTCCAGTTTTTGTATATGTAAATGGTCTAAAGTTAATGTGGCATGTAAACATAACTATTTGAGTTCAGTGTTGGGGTGTGAGAATGTACATTATGTATGTATTCTAAGTCTTGTATCATATGGTTATAAAAGTCCAACTGGTTTAAACGTTTAATCTTCATGATCTTGTATTTATTTTGAATGTTGGTCTTGTATGTTATATGCTTTGAGGAAAGGATATCGTGGGTGGTTATGTTTGATGATGTTTCCAATAGATTAATCAAGTACAGGTGGACAGTGAACCTCACAAAAGGAGTGATGTTTACTGTCTTCACACATTTTTCTAGGTTAAGAGGATAATTTGGGAGGGGGTGTGACATTATAAAGAATGAATTAACATATCCTTCCATACAAAATGGATGAAATATTATAAAGAAAAAACAAGAAAGTAACATAACATGAAATGTAATCGTATAACAAGTATTTTAACTTATTTAAAAAGTATAGATTATTTTTATTTATAAATATCTATATTTTAAATTTTTTATTTTTAAAATTAATTTTTTTATAAACCACAATAATTTTTTTTTGAATATTTTATTGATAAATTTGAGACATATTAAAACTTTTAAAAATATTACATTGCAAATATAACAATAAGACCCAAAATATTAATAAATATACCACAATGTAAAAAAAATTTGCAAATGTAACAAATTTTAGATTCAATTCTAAGAGTTGACAAACTTTATCTGTCAGAGATTTTAATATATTTACAATTCCTTATAAATGTTGTTATATACCTAATTACTAGCCTTAAAATGAGATATTTTTAAATATAATAAAATGAGCCAAATTATTTATAGATATAGCAAAATGTCACTGATAGACTACTATAATTTATGACGTTCTAGAATATTATCCGTGTCTACTAATAGACAATGACATCATGTTATATTTGTAAGTAACCGTTTTGCAATTTAAAACAATTATTTTCGAGGAATGCCATTATTGCAACTCCTCTGGAAAGAAAGCAATGACAAATGTTAAAATTTGGGTCAAATGTCGGGCTTATGGAGCCCAAAACGAATATGCGACCCGATCCATAAGCATCTTTCGCCGTTTACAAAACCCTAATTCCTTCACTTGTTATAGTCTCTCTTCGTATCAAATCTCCCGCAGGCTTCACTCTTTGCTCTCGGAAGAACGCTCGCCCTCTCACAGGTTTCTCTCCTTCTCCTTTTCTCTCATTTCCATCCCTTGATTCTGTTTTTAATCCCGTTTGTTTCATCATAAACCAATCTTGACGTTCAGTCTCTTCCATATGATGTTGAATTCTCTGTTTTTTATTATTCTAGTGACTAACTGTTGGTTTTGCTTTGCTATTTGTTCAGATCTGATTTTTGAGCGAAACGTTTTTTCCGCGAAGCGATGGCTCTGGTGAGCATCTCTCATTACTTTTGCTTTCATTCCTTTTAATCAAAATGGATTTTTTATCTTCTGGTTATTCTGGATCTGACGTTTT
Organism: Citrullus mucosospermus; assembly: GCA_030954485.1. Lineage (NCBI taxonomy): Eukaryota > Viridiplantae > Streptophyta > Magnoliopsida > Cucurbitales > Cucurbitaceae > Citrullus > Citrullus mucosospermus. Next base: position 9,658,512 of record CM062064.1, on the reverse strand, counting down.
AACATCTCTTTTCTAGTGTGTTTCAAAGTGTGTTTGAGTATTTTTCGAGCAATTTTGAGAATCAATCTCTGATAGTAATACTCTTTTGTGTCCGCTGAACTTCCTTTGTTCTGTGTATTTTTGAAATTGGAAAGTGTTCGATGTTGATATATGATATTACATAAGAGGATTGAAGAAATAGTTGCTTTATTTTATATTATTGATGATTGATGATGGAGAATATTTAATTTATGTTGAACTTAATTATCCATCCCATTAATTGCTTCTTGCATGCCAGAGCCTAACAATTTTATTTTCTGATTGCACATTACTGAAATTTAATGTCTAATTACTCGTTAGTTAAGTTGTTTATGAAGTGGGTTTTTGGATCTGATCAATTTTTTTTTTATGATAATAGCTTGTTTTGTTCTTGATGTGTTTGTGTATTGATTTTGCAGGTGCTGCATTCTTGGAAGACTAACAAAAATGCTTACAAGGCTTTCATAGCTGCAGAATACAATGGTGTCAAACTTGACCTTTCCCCAGATTTTACAATGGGTGTAACCAATAAGAGTCCTGAATATCTCAAAATGAATCCTATTGGGAAGGTAAACAAATATTCTGGCGATGCTTGGCAAACTGACTGTATGAGAGATAGTGGATGCAACTGATATGCGCTTGAATATTCTAAAATAATGTTTGATATTTTAGGTTCCTGTTCTGGAAACACCCGATGGTGCTATCTTTGAGAGCAATGCGATAGCTCGCTATGGTAATTACTACTCTGTGTTTTGGTTATTGTATTTTTGAGTATTAGTCCCCTCTCATCTTATCAATGAAAGGTTATGTTTCCTTTTCAAACTTACTATTCTGTGTTTCTCCTTCTTCTTGGGAGAGGCTTTTTAAATGGGGAGGTGAGTTAAAATGGAAATATTCCTCTTGTTTTATTTTATGCTAATGTATCTTTCTCTAATTGCTGCAGTTGCTCGTTTGAAGGACAGCGGTTTATTTGGCTCTTCTTCGATCGATTATGTAAGATCCTTTTGTTTTCTTCAATTGGTTTTGATTATTCTTCTTCCTTTGCTTTTGTTAATCATAACTTTCATTCTATTGTTTTCAGGGACATGTTGAACAATGGATTGATTTCTCCACATTGGAAATTGATGCTCATATTTCAACTATTGTGAGGCCTAGATTTGGATATGGTGTTTACCATCCTGAGGTAAGTTAGAGAATTCATTTTTATTTCTATGTTTTGAGTCATTTTTTTCTTACAAGGTGGTTGAATGATTTTGTTTCATTATTTCTCTGGCATGTGCCTAATGTTATGTTTTATTTTCTTCATGAAGGTAGAAGAAGCTGCAAATGCTGCCCTAAAACGAGCTTTGAGTGCTTTGAACTCCTACCTTGCTTCAAACACATTCCTTGTTGGACACGCTGTGACACTGGCTGATATCATTTTGACATGCAATCTCTATTTGGGATTCACTTATGTGTTGACTAAAAGCTTTACTTCCGAGTTCCCTCATGTTGAGAGGTACTTCTGGACGTTGGTCAATCAACCAAATTTCCAAAAGATAATTGGTGAGGTAAAGCAGACAGACGCCATTCCACCAGTGAAAACACCTGAAGCGGCTGCAGCAGCTGCCAAACCAAAACCTGAGCCCAAGAAACAAGAAGAGAAGCCCAAAGCAGCACCTGCTGAGGAAGCGGAGGCACCGAAGCCCAAGGCCAAAAATCCTCTTGACCTGCTTCCTCCTAGTACGATGATTTTGGATGAGTGGAAACGTCTCTACTCCAACACTAAAACGAACTTCCGTGAGGTTGCAATCAAAGGTATGACCATTCGTCAGCCCTATTGGTTCCGTTGATGTTTCTTACGAAGAACTCGAGAAACAATAGTTGTTTGTTTTACCCCTTGAGTAGTATAATTGAAGTACTCTGCACGTTTGTTTACACAATGCAGGATTCTGGGACATGTATGACCCTGAAGGGTACTCCCTGTGGTTCTGTGATTACAAGTACAACGACGAGAATACTGTCTCATTTGTGACTTTGAACAAAGTTGGTGGATTTCTCCAGAGAATGGATCTTGCTCGCAAGTATGCCTTTGGAAAGATGCTCGTGATCGGATCGGAGGCACCATACAAGGTGAAAGGACTATGGCTTTTCCGTGGAAAAGAAATCCCACAATTTGTGCTTGACGAGTGCTATGATATGGAGCTGTACGAGTGGAAGAAGGTCGATATCTCGGATGAAGCCCAGAAGGAGAGGGTGAACCAAATGATTGAAGACCAGGAACCATTTGAGGGTGAAGCACTTTTGGATGCCAAATGCTTCAAGTGAGAAATAGAGAGAACTTTCATTTGTTGTTGGGGCCTTTAGAGGACTGACTTTCTTGGGAGGAAGGTTTCTGTGGACTTTTTTTTGGGTCGATTTTGTTTTTCTGTCGTCTTTTTAAGTAGATTTTGTCTTTTTATTTATTTTCTGAGGCAAACTGAAACATACCTTTTCTTTTGCTTTCTATTTAAATTTCAAGCGGTTTAGCTTATTGAGTGATGTTATGATTTATAGTGTGCCATTTTTCTTGTTTCCATTTAGTTTTTCATGGAGTATGATTTTTAGGCTTCATGGAATGAATTTGCTCAAGTTATATAAAAGCCGTCTTCATGAATCATGACATGAATATATTAAGGACAATTTCCTGAATGACCGTCGAAAGTGACAAATATTATGTTCATTTTAAGCTTGTTTTTGGAGGTGACTTTTTTGGAATTTCAGATGTTTGTTTTTGTCAGTTTGTGAAGTGGAGGTGATTTTAAGTGAGGTAAGCTTTGCCAAAAGCAGTTAACTAGCTTGTTAAATACAATTGTCTAAATTTTAGGGGTTGGATGTGCATACAATTTCTGAAGAAACTGAGAGGGATCCAGAATCTGAGGAAGTCTATGGATTTTCCTTTTTTGTTGCATTTTGTGAGAAAATCACCCGTTTGAGTCTAATTCCTGCTGCCTCCTTGATAGAGAGATGTCTATGAAGTTTTTGTAGATGTGTTTCTGGGTATTCCTTCGTCATTTCGTCCAAAGAAAGAGTTCCTCTAATTCTATATATATATATTTATCTCTCTATAAAAAATGGATTTGGAAAAATATTTGGAAAAGCAAAGTCTTTGACTCCAAAATACCAAAAGCAAATGAAAGTGGATTGATTTTTTTCATTTCTGGGGAAGTGTATATTTTACTTGAATCTGTTGGCTTTTTGGCCCTTAATCTTAATTTTAAGGGATCAATTAATTAGTGTTTTGATGATAACAAACTTGATTTTATTTCTTAACCATTTGAGTATTTTGAAGTGTCTATTGTGTGGAGCTTGGAACAACGGTTCCAATGCAATTTGAACAAAGTGGATAAATTGAGAGGTGTCACTTGAAGCAATGGAGAAGTGACAATTGGTGGGTTTTTTATTTTTGGATTGATGTTAAAAAGAAAATGATTTTAAAAAGAAAATGAATTTAAAAAGAAGATAAATTTAATATTATTATATATGTTTGTGTCTAACCGCTAGTTGCTTTTTAAAAAGATTAATTTATTATTATATGTTTGTGTCTAATGGTTAGTCGAATTTAAATTTCCACCATTCAATTTTCTTTTATAAATATCTAATGGTCCAAATTAATTTGGTTTTCATCCACTTTCATTTCTTTTTAAACACTTCATCTTCTCCAAAATTCCACAACAACTCTTATTATTTTCAGTCCTCCATAATTCACCAAGCCACCATTGTTGCTCTCTCTCCAAGCTTTAGTTTTCTTCTTTTCATCTTATTCTTGAGAGAGATATATTGTACTGTGAGGATTTATTTGTGAAGTGCTTAAACTTGTAAATCTACTCTATTTAGAGAGTTTGTCAAATGTGCTCTTTGTTTTTCCAAATTTTTATATGGGTTGGCTCTTGATCCCGAGAAAAAGAGTTGTTGTAACGGTTTGATCCTTAACCATGGAAAGGATCGGGTTTGTTCTTGCACCCGAAAAAAGAACGTTGTAGCGGTTCGACTCTAAGCCGTGGAAAGAGTCAAAGACTTCTAGTGAAGTACCAAAGAGGAGCTTGGGAAGTGGACGTAGGCCGGTTTTGCCGAACCACTATAAAATTCACGGTGTCATTTTCTCTATCCTTCTCCTAATTTATTTTTGCAATTAATTTTTGTTACTATATTTTATTGCATGAAATTAATTGCAATTTTTATTCTTGAAATTAATTGCTCATATTGGTTGTTCTTAAATTTCTATATTTATTACCAATCTTTTTATTAGAATTAAACATGGTGAGTTTGATTGTTAATTTCTTATTTAATTTAAAGTGAATTTGATTGCATAAAAAATATTGTTTAAACTACTTATTTGCAAAGAGTTTATTAATTCGCTTAATTTGGCCCACATTAGTAAAATGTTTAAATTAATTTTAATAAACCCTATTCACCACCCTCTAGGGTTTTACCGAGTTTACAAGGTAAAGGGCGCAATGAACTGTAATTGTGAAAAGGTTGGAAAATTTGGCCAAAGAAAGTGATAGCAGAGTTTTGATGTGGTCGAATCGAAATTTGGCATTGCTGAAATATTTAGACTAAATCCTGAAAGTAAGAACTAAGAAGTTCCTACTAGGAAGATGATGGGATTGCAGAGATTCAATCAAAAATGTTTCCATTGTACTGGAAAATTTTTATGATCTTACAAAATCTTTTTCCATAATAGTACAGAACAATAGTATCATTGGAGTAGCTACACGACTAACTTTAATTGAGAGTCTAAATTAATTTGTTTAAAAAATTTTAGAAGGTTCAATTGATAAAATTATAAATCTCATGCTTTATTTAAATTAACATAATAAATAGTGTGAATTAATATGAAAGTTCGTAGTTTGAATTAATAAATTTATTAGTTCAAGATTACATTATGAATTTGATACTTTTCTAAAATAAAATTAGTGAGATATGTTAAAGAAAAAATATTAGTTAAATTTCATAAAAGTAATCTTAGAGAAAAATAAAGAAAAGTTGATGGAGATAACTTTACTATTTGTCCCACTTTTTAACGGAAGTTTTTTTTGGCTTTTGCTTGCATCATCATCAACAGAAATAACCAAACGAATTTATTATGCATGTGCGATTGACTTTTAACTTTAGATTCTCTAGTTTTTGTTTCTTGCTACTCTCGTTATTTGCTTTCTTTTAATACAAAAAGTGAATCAAAGTAGAGAGCAAACACAAGAGTGATAAATGTAATATTTTGCATACTTTTTTACTTTTAAAATATGGCTAATTCATGTGGATATTGAATATAAAGTGACATTAAAGCCTCCGAAAGTTATAAGTTAGTCAAAGCAAGTTATTACATGTGAGGATGTCTTGAAGTCAGTAGCTATTTTGAGATGATTTAGACATTGCGTTGATTTTGCAAGAAAATCCAGAAAAGTGCCCAGATATAGCTACATCGCAATTGCCTTGTGCGCTATATCCACTTAAACGAAAATTTTCCATTAGTTTGCCTATCGTTGTTTTTGCGAGTTTAAGTCGTTCTTTGATCATGAATTTGACTAGGGTTTCATGGAGGATGAATTTCGACCATCACCCTAAAGGGACTGAATGATTCGATCCTACAACTAAAGTGATGGAATTGGATGCACTTTGGTTCTCAATAGAATTAAAAACATCAATTAAAACAAAAAGGGTTAAGTAAATCCACAATTTTACTTTTGTAGAATTAATGGCAGCGAAATTCTCCTTGAATTGACAAGTCTCCTCCATGAGGTTCTTCCCCACTATATTTTAAGCAAAGATCTGGCTTATGGGAGCCTTCTTGAAAGAATTTATGGATTTTGGAGAAGCAAAAAACTGAGAGAACACTTCTTTGTATTTTTTGAGAGCGAGGTAGAACTGAAGGAATCAAATTCCTAGCGGAAGCGAATGATTGGCTTGTGCCATTAAACTTGTTTTGAGAAAACAAAATACAGAGAAAAAAAGGATAAACAACAAAATCATTAGCATGCCTTTTAGAAGTATTAAGGGATGATAAGTTTTTCCTACCTTTGAAGACGTTCTTCGATGTGGAAAACACTTCTCCAAATCACAAACTTGTGAGTCTTCAAAGAAAAACACAACAAAACTTTTCTCCTTTGGATCACAACTACAATGGAAACCTTGTTATTCTCTAGGTAGAATCAAAGAGGAGTCGTGTAGCCCCTTAGATTTTTGACAAGGGAATTCTTTGTGAGGATGAGAGAATTTGAGAGGGAAGAAGAACTTTTTACACAAAACACTTCTGCAAAAAACTCACGTTTGTCATTTCTCTCTTTCCCTCTTTGTTTTTACATAAACTATTTTTGTGATAGAGAGAATAACTCCCCTTAAACGTGGGGAGTTATTAATTTAACTAAAATTAATATAATAATATTAATTTAAATAAATATATATTAAATCATATTCAATATATATAATTAAATAAAATTAATTAATTAACAATTAATTAATACATAAATTAAATATCACATATTTAATATAATTTGAATCATATTCAAACAACCATCTCTCACATAACCTATAGTTTCAATATGAATCTAGTTCATATTAATTTTAACCTATAGTTTTAATATGAATCTCATTCATATAATTAAAGTATAAATTTTGAATCTCATTCAAAATAAACTTTATATTATAATAATATCCATTATGCTAATTGTATCACATACAATTAATTTCCTTATTAATTTGAACATTTCAAATTAAACCAAAATGTTAGATTCTAATACTAATCCTTTATGAGCTAGCAAGGGGACCTTATGGACGTATAGTTAGAAGCTCCAATGATATGAGATTAATCAATTGAACTCTTTAATTAGATTAATCAATATTCATTAACTGTAGGTCACTCCACTAAAGACTTATAGTTGCACTCTTCGCATTATAGATATATTTCTGTGTCCACGAAATTTACTAATCAACAGTAAGTCAACCCTTCACAAATTACTCATAACTAGAGTTGGGTCAAATTATCGTTTTACCATTGTAGTTATATCTAACTCCTTAAGTACCACTGATCCCTCTAATGAACAAATTGTTTATAGTCCAACTATAAATTAACCCCTCTCAGGCCAATGAGAGGGTGAGGCCTCATTGTTCAAAGCCTAGAATTAGCCCTTAAGGGAGTAATTTATCTACTTACCCTAAGCATGGGAAGGAGTAGATTCCATATTGTGAAGATATGTTTCCAACTCTCTAATCAGACAAATCCTCGAAATGGTAGACTTATTGAGTCGGCGATTTGGCCACTCTCATGGATATAGATCAAATGATTGCCCTCGTAGACAGGAGTTCATAACTCACTCAGAATTCAGGTCATGTTACCTATAGTCATCTTATGAAATATTAATTTCTACAATTAACGGCGTTACAAAGAGAAATTAACATTTCGCGGTCCGGTCCTATACAAACCCTTTGCATAGGATACCTCCACTCACATGTCTCCACATAAACGATTAAAATCAAATCGTTTGTAACACTTTACAACTTCTTGTAACAATTACAAAGTAGGTCGTATCCGTACTATTACCAGAATAAGGCACCTAATCTTATTCTTATACTACAGACCTTTTGGTTATTACTTAAACATGATTCAACCTTATATGTTAACCACATACATGTTTAAGTTTACATAAAGTAACAATTGAATCTTAGTTTATTGGATTGAGTTTAATGCATAAGATAGATAAAATAACCTCTTATTTTATTCAATAAATACAATGTATTTACAATCTACAAAACTACAAGACCCAAGAGATTTAGGACACACCAGTCCCAACATTTTCATCATGACTGTTGTATTGAATAAAAATAATTCGGTCCAATTTGGTGTTAATATTTGGGCTAAAATCTAACTGAAGCAAAAAATAGGGTTAATTTGGCCCAAATGCTAAATAAGGCCCAAATCCAATTAGTTGGCCTAAGGGTCAGGTCTATAGATCAGTTGAGCCCAAGCCCATAAACCTCACATGAGAACTCTATAAATATATAGAGTTCTATTTCATTTGAGGGGTTCAGAAATTCTACAATCTAGAGAGCTTAGAGAGAATTATTTCTACAATCAGAAGACTCTTAACTTTTGAAGCTGAACCATACTTGAAGATTGAAGTTCTAGGGAACACATACATTCTTCCAAGACTCCAACTTCAACAACATCCTCATGTTCTGTTTCCATACATCAAGCGTACGCATTCAATTGAGAGAGAATAAGAGGATCAAGTACTAGAGATCGAATCATGTTCACATCAAATCTACATGAACTTAAGTTCAACTCCACGAAACACATTTGTCTGGAAACCTCGTGCGAACAGTGGCACTAATAAGTTTTGTTATATATTATTGATAAGAGTATTTTTGAACATTTTTTTAGAGGTTAAATGTATTATTGAAACCTTTGAAAGTTCAAGAATATTTTTTAAACAACATACTAATGGTTTCTAGGGTGTCGTGGGTTGGGATGAAACACTTTTTAGACCTAACCTATTTGTTTGAGTTGTAAGTTTCTTTTGCTAGATTAATTTAAATTTAATATTATCATTAATGTGACCCACGTGCATTATTTACTATTTTATCTTTTAGACCTATTATTTTATTAAGCAAATTAAGTAAAGATAAGTCCTAAATTAAATAAAAGGTAATTCCCTAATTAAACTTCCTAATGAGAGGTGTCTATATAAAGATAAAACTCTAGGGATTCGTCTTCATTCTTTGCCTCATTAAGTAGTTTTTTTCTTCTCATCAAGAAAGCTAATTAAGTTCTAAAGGAAGGTCATGAGAGAGAAACTCAATCCCTTACTAGATCATTATCATGGATTAAAATATATTATTTTAACTTATGTTATTGGAAAAATCATCTAATTCAAAGATATTAACATTTATTATTTTATATAATACTAAGGTTTTATTATATAATGATGAAGTTAAAAATTACCTATGACATCAAAGCCTTATTTGAGAATTTTTGATTTTCCACTAATGAATTATTTTATGTTTTAATGTTTTCGCTGCAAATAACTTTATTTTTATGAATTAACATGCTAAATTTTCTATTGATAATGTTTTCATATTGTGTGATATAAATTACTTGTGATTTACCATTCATATTATTATTTATTATGATATCTATATTATGAATAATTTTTTAATCACTAAAGTGGCCAAAAGTGTTATAGATATCAAATTAAAGTTTATCCATTTACTCATGTTTATGTGTGATGCTAATAAATGAGGTGATATTATGAAACATTAAAGATTTTATCATGAGTAGATTGATGTTCATTATTATAAAACATTTGAATCGCCCAAAGGTTGAAAAGTAATTTTATAATTTGAACCTTATTGTGGTTAAATGAGGAACTTGGTTCGATATTTTTTAGTATATTCAAAGATAACTAATGTATTTAATTTGAGCATTTTAATTACCAATTATGTAAAATCAAATTTAGCATCAATTATGTATAAATGTTATATATTGTTGTATCTTCCAAAAAAGAACCTCAATATATGCCTAATTATTATTTAGTGTTACTTGAATCTACATTATATATTTAATTCTATTTCTCAAAGCAATAATGTATAAGTATATTTATTATTTATTTGCAGTATTTGCTTTCATTTCTCTTCATTTGCAAGCTACGTCTATAATCAAGTTCGATAGACACAATTTCTTTGATTGGTGCGAACAAATCCAATTCCATTTAGCACTCTTATGTAAGAAACCTGCTACACTCACTAATGCTAATAGTGTTGGGGACAAATCTTTCTATAAAGCTTGGGAAAGATCAAATAGATTGAGTCTAATGTTTATGCGAATGACTAAAGAAAATAATATAAAATCCACAATTGCAAAAACTAAAAAGCTAAGGAATTTATGAAATTTGGGGAGAATTGTTCTCAGTTTGAGTCGGTTGATAAGTCACTTTTTGGAACACTAATGAGTACTTTAACCACCATTAAGTTTGATGGTTCTCGTACTATGCATAAGCATATCCTTGAAATGATGAACTTAGTAGCAAGGCTAAAGACCATGAGAATGGAAGATAATGAGAATTTTCTAGTAACGTTTACCCTTAATTCCTTTGCTTCAGAGTACGATCCATTCCATATGAACTATAATACTCTGAAAGATAAATGAGATGTGCATGAATTACAAAGTATGCTCATTCAAGAGGAAACAAGACTTAAGAAACCAATAATTCACTCTGCCAATCTCCTGAGTCTTAAAGGAGTTAGAAAGAAACTAGGAAAGAAGAATGGAAAGGGAAATCAAGAATAACTAAAGATAAATCAGTCATTTGCCCCCATCCATAAGAAGGAACAAATTAAGGATCAAATGTCATTTCTGCAACAAGCTAGGTGTCAGACCCCTAAAACTCAAAATGAACACCCATGGAGGTTCGAGTGTGACCAGGGGTATCACAAGGGGTAGGCTGACCAAGGATTGTGGAAAGATCACGCGGACCAAGTCAACGACCTAACAAGGTGTGACACGGCTCACCTGAGCACAGACAAGTAGAGAGTCAGGGGGGCCCAGGCCTCAGCCGAGAGGAACGACCAGACAGGTAAAGGGCATGCTTATGAAGATGTCGTGGGCCGCGGGGGCATCTAGCAGCACCAAAGGTCCCATGTGCCCCCTAGATTCACAGCTACACAGGCATCAGATAATGACGGGGACACGAGAGCTGGACACGCGCGGGCCATGGGGGCATTGCACATGAGCGCATGCATAGGTGGCACGTGAGGGAAGCATGCACACGCTTGGCTACACACATGCGTGTGTGATGGCATGTGTCTAGAGCAACCCCAGCAGCATCGAGGCCTACTCAGACATGGCAATCCGGGCGACTCTAGGCCTAATGTTCACCAAGGAAGCTTGGAGGTTCACGAGGGACATGTGGCATCAATCCTACAAGGCAAGTGAACGACATTAGAGTTAACATGACAAAGGGAGTGGGGAGATTCTTTAGAAGGTCATTGCCATAATTATGCTGAAGGATCGAATTTCTCAGTGGAAGCACATGAACATGTGTGCCTTTGAAATTATGTTTTGAATTTATAGAACATATACAAAAATTTAAACATATTTTAATTAAGCATGCTTTACTAAGAAGAACTTCAAGGAGAAAGAAAATACCTTTGAAGACAACTCTTCAATCTTCTCCATTTCTTCATTGCATCCACGAACTCTTCAACCACAAATAGGACACCACCACCAAGATCTTCTCCACTATTCTCCAGCAAGGCTAGGTTTGTGGGAACCTCTTTTTGGAAGACAAGGGAAGAGTTTTTCAACTTTTTACAGAGAAATTCTTTCTTTGCAATTTGAGAGAGGGATGAGAGATTGAGAGAGCATTGAAAGGGAAGTTGAGAGAAATGTTCATTACAGTATTCATATCTATTCATGAGATGGAAGAAGGAAGTTAATTACAACTTTCCTTAACTCACCTTTAACTCCCCTTAACCATGGGGAGTTAAAATTCAACTAAGGTTAAATTAAATCATATTTAATTTAATTTAATTGAATAAACAAATATTAGTTAATCTAATCAATTAATATATATTAATTAAATATCATATATTTAATTAATATATATTAATTAAATGTATTTCCCTCTCATAATCTATAGTTTAAATATGAATCTAATTCATATTATATTTAAGCTATAGTTTTAATATGAATCTCATTCATATTATTTAATTTTCGAATCTTACTCAAATATATTATTCTCTCATATTATATAGTTTAATTTTGAATCTAATTCAAAATTAACTTTATAATATAATGTATCTATATACATTATATTAATTGTATCATATACAATCAAAATATATAATTCTCTCATTATATGAATCTTATTCATATTAATTTAATATTTAAATCTTATCCAAACATTAATACTTTCATAATATATAGTTTAATTTTGAATCTAATTAAAAAATAACTCTATATTATAATATATCTCTATACATTATATTAACTGTATCATATACAACCCTTATAATTTGAACAATTCAAATTCTTTCAAAAGTAAATATTCCTTGTTTTACCCTTAGTGAGCTAGCAAGGGGACTTAATGGATCTACAAATTAGAGACTCCAATGATAAGAGATTAATTAATTAAACTTTTTAGTTAAATTAATCAACATTCATTAATTGTGGGTCACTCCACTAAAGACCCGTAGTTGCACTCTTTACATTATAGATATATTTCTGTGTTCATGGTTACAACCAATCAACAATGAGTTAACCCTTCACGAATTGCTCGTAATTACAGCTGGATCAAATTATCGTTTTACCCCTGCAATTACATCTAACTTCTTAAGTTCCACTTGTCCTCTAATGAACAACCTATTTATGGTCCAACCATAAAAAAACCCTCTCGGGCCAGTGAGAGGGAGGGGCCCCATTGTTCAAGACCTGAAGTTAGCATTTAAGGAAGCAATTCATCTATTACCTTAAAGACGGGAAGGAGTAAATTCCATCTTGTGTAGCTATGTTCCTAGCTTTCTACTTAGATAAATCCCCAAAATGGTAGGCATATTGAGTCAACGAATCTGGTCACTCTCACCTATACAAATCAAAGGACCGCCCTCATAGACAAAAGTTTATAATTCACTCAGGATTGAGGTCGAGTTACCTATGGTCATCCTATGAAATGTTAATCTCTTCAGTCAATAGTGTTATAAAGAAAGATTAATCATTTAGCGGTTCATTCTTATATGAACTCTTTGCATAGGATACCCCCACTCGCATCTCTCTATATGAATGGTTAGGATCAAATCGTTTGTAACACTTTACAATTTTTATAACAATTACAAAGTGGGTTGTATTCATAGTGTCACAAGGATAAGACACCCAACCTTATCTTTATACTATAGATCATTTAGGTTATTACTTAAACATGATCCACCTGTATGCTAACCATATACATGTTTAAATTACATAGAATAACATTGAATCTTTCTTTAATGAGTGATTGCATATATAAAATAATCAATCATTATTTCAAATTACTTATTAACTACGAGGTTTTAGGGCATACATCCCAACATATGAAACTTCTTTAAATATAGGGTGGTTGCCTATTCATGGGGGGAAGTGGCCGATTCTTGGGCTTAGTGGGTGGTTCTCCTCCATGAAGGCCACTCCCCCACGAATATAGCCTATTCTTCCTCCTTCCCTCCCTATAAAAGGTGGAGTTTGGGGATTGTCCAAACACACCTTCACACAAGTGAAAAATCTCTCCTTTATGCTTTATGCTCTCTAGAGTTCAGAGTGGTCTTATAAGACCTTTGCTCAAAAGTCTTGTAAATTCTGTTTTGCAGTAGTTCTCATCAGTAAAGTTTTATATTTCCACAATCATTGTGTGTTCTCTCTTCTCCCTCTCAAGTGTTGAGTTTGGCCAATGTCTATATTGGGTTTGTGAGCTTTTGATTCGGGGAAAACTTGGGTCCAAATCTTCAAGCTAACTAAGGAACCTCCTTACGCCACATGGGAAACTTGCAAAAAATTCTATACCGTGCTTCCACCCTGTAACACCAGAACACTATCAAAAAGATTGCTGGACACGTAAGGCATGGTTCTAAAATAAAGGTAAACATAATGCTTTAGTATGTTTTGAATCAAATTTAACTGAAGTTCCTTATAATACATGGTGGATTGATTCTTTTTGTACCATTCATGTTTCAAATATAATGCAGGGATTCCTAATGATCCAAACCACAAACCCAAATGAGAAATTCATCTTTATGGGAAACCGAATCAACATTCCAGTTGAAGCTGTGTGGGAACTTATCGTTTAACTTTAGACACTAGACATCATTAGACCTTTTAATATCTACTCGTTGCATGAAAAATCTCAAGTGATAGATGCCTTAAAGGTGTTTATCAATAAAGTTAAAAGATTATTAGATAGAAAGGTGAAAATTCTAAGGTCTGATAGAGGTGGTGAATATATCGAAAAATATGATGAGAATGGACAGTGTCCTGATCCATTTGCTAAATTCCTAGAAAGTCATGACATATGTGCTTAATACACAATGCTAGAAACACCACAACAAAATGGTGTTGCAGAAAGGCGTAATTGTACATTAATGAACATGGTTAGGAGTATGTAAATTAATTCATTTTTACCCATATCATTGTGGATATATGCTTTAAGAAACGCTCAATACATATTAAACAAGATTCTTAGTAAGTCAGTTCCAAATGCACCTTTTGAACTGTGGATAGGGAGGAAACCAAGTTTAAGGCACTTGGATGTTTGGGGTTGCCAAGTAGAAGTAAGAATTTATAATTCACACTAAAAGAAATTGGATTCAAGAATAACCAGTGGTTTTTTTTTTTTTTTTTTATTGGTTATCCTGAAAAATCAAAAGGGTATAGATATTATTGTCCTAGTCTTAGTACGAAAATAGTTGAAACTGAAAATGCAAGGCTTATTGAAGATGACAAAATTAGTCAGAGTTTGGAGCCACGTTAGTGGAAATTCAAGAAGTTACGGGCAAATTCCTTCATCTATATCTTTTTCTTAAGTTGTTGTTCTTGAATTTGTTAACTCTGTTAACAATCCATAAGAACAAATTAATGACCAAACAACACATAATGATATTATAAAGAATGAACCAATGATTGAGGAACCACAAGAAATAGAATTAAGAAGATCTGTAAGATAAAGAAGATCAACAGTTTCTAATGATTATATGGTTGACTTGCACAAGTTAGGATTTGACTTGGGTATTGATGATGATCCAGGTTCGTTTTCATAAGCCATTAAAAGTAATAATTCTGTCAAACGGTCAAATGTCATGAAAGAAAAGTTAAAATCAATGGATTACAATGAGGTTTGAGACCTTGTAGAATTGGGTGTAAATGGGTCTTTAAGACCAAATGTGTCTCAAATGGCAATATCGAACGACATAAGGCTAGACCTGTTGCCAAAGGTTATACTTAGAAAGATGGTATTGACTGTAAAGAGACTTTTTCTCCTGTCTCTAAAAAAGATTCATTGAGAATTATTATGACTTTAGTTGGTCTTTATGACTTAAAGTTTTATTAAATGGATGTAAAAACTGCTTTTCTAAATTGGAATTTAGATGAAGAAGTGTTCATGGATCAACCAGAAGGTTTTATGGTTGAAGGAAAGGAACATACGGTGTGTAAGCTAAGGAGGTCAATATACGGATTTAAATAAGCTTGCCGACAATGGTATCTTAAGTTTAATGATACCATCACATCTTTTGGATTAAAAGAAAACGTCATTGATCGATGTATATATCTCAAGATCAATAAGAGTGAGGTTATAATTCTTGTTTTGTATGTTGATGATATCTTGCTAGCTACTAATGACTTTGGTTTATTATGTCAAACCAAAGAATTTCTCTTTACAAACTTTGAAATGAAAGATATGGGAGAAACATCCTATGTGACTGGAATTGAAATATTCAGTGATCGAGCACATGGGTTGTTAGGGTTGTCTCAAAAAACATATATTAATAAAGATTTAGAGAGATTTAAGATGGATAAATGCTCTTGAAATCATAGTTCCAATTCAGAAGGGAGATAAGTTTAGTCTCATGCAATGTCTAAAGAATAAATTGGAACAAAATCAAATGGAAACTATTTCATAAACATCTGTTAATGGAAGCTTAATGTATGCACATACTTGTACCAGACTAGACATGTAAGCCCCGCATCTATTTTGTGAGAACGCAAGGTAAGAAGGGCCGAGAGATGGGTGAATGTGTAAAAGTACTTGGCTGGCTTGCGTTTGGAGTGGGAAAACGGCTAAGTGTAAGCTATGCGTTGATGGCAACCTGTTGTGGAGGAAAACAATTTTGGTGTAAACGCAAAGGTGAGGGAAGCTTATCATGTGCTGAAGTCGTGATGCGTTGAGGACATAAGGCGTGGAGGATCATTTGGTACCGAGGATCATTATGCGTCAAACGCATTGAAGGCAGTGTGCTGCTGGAAGTAAAGGTCATGAGGAGTTTGAGAGCGGATCTGCGGTGAGGCCATTATGCGGTGAACGCTACCATGCGTCGAAGGCGGGTATGCGTTGGATTAGAAGTGTTGGCTGAGAGAAGGTAATGCATATGTTAACTATTTGGCAGGAGAGTTTGAAATGAAATATCATCAGAGGCCGTGTGCGTTGCTGAAGCTGAGCATAGGAGGTATGCATTGAACGGATTATAATATAGAGCTGGCATGGAGAACAAGTCGGTGATATATATATAAGTGGATTGAGAATTCAATTGTTCTGCTTGCATTTTAGAGCTCGAGTTGGGTCCATATTAAGGCGAAACATCGGAGGGAGGTAGAAGAAGATGTTCATACTGATCTGAAGCAGAAATCTCATTGAATTCGTGGGAGAAACTTGAGTTTGACAGAGGTTTCGACTGCTGTGGTCTCTTCAGAGTGATGCTCGGTTTTGGAGGAAGAACAAATTAAAGAGACGAAGGTTAGGGCTGAAACTTTGAGGTTAGTAAGTTAACTCGATTTCTAGCAGGTTTCATGAAGGATGCTTGAGCTGAAATTGTTTAATTGTGTGTCAAACTTAGGAAGAAGAGACGGGAGTTGAACTGTTGAATGATTAGAGGTAACTCGGAGTTGTCGGAGGATATGTCCTAAACGGGGAAGATGTTCTTCATGAAATTTTGAGGTAAGATGAAGAACCTGTATTCTAACAAGTTTGTAGAAGGAAGAAAGTACTGAAATTGATTGAAACGAAATGTTTAGCAGGTTGAAGAAGGAAGAAGAAAGGAAGAAGGAAACGGTTCTGTCACAGTGAAAGTATCGCTGAGTGAGCGAGAGACTGAGCAGTAGAGAAAGTAACGCTGCAACGCAAAGATAGGCTTTGCGTCTCACAATTTTCGCTAGGGTATCGCTGGGTATCGCTCCTCAAGGTAGACTCGCTGGTTTTAATCAACGCAGTGTCGCTAGTACAGTTTAAGTAGTTTTTGAGTAACGCTGGTAACTTACCATTTTCTATAGAATAATGATGCTATTGTATGCTAAAGGAAAAGGGAGATTATGGAAACTAAACTTGAGGATTATGTATTTTCAGGCCAAGAAGAGCTCGGGGAGGCTTATAACCCACTTAGAGCCGGGACCGATTGTGAGTGACTGTTTGTTATACCTTGTGTTAAACTTAGTACGCATATTGATGAGGAAACGTGATTCATGGTAGTATGCCTTATGTATGTGATGTGTTAGTGATTTAAGAGAATATTATTACAAATGTCTAAGCACATAAGTGGCTGAGGGACCTTATGGTGAAAGCTACATGTGAGTAAGCGTGAAATTAAGTGCTGAGGGATTTGAGAAGGCACTTGAATAACAGTAAAGAATGGACTACAATGCTCAGGGACTTTAAGTGAAGGCATGTAGTAACCCATCACCACTAGCTCGTGCCGAGGGATCATGTGTGAAGGCACTTGAGCATAGATAGAGTTTGTTACCTGTGCCGAGGGATTTCAAGTGAAGACACATGGTACTGTAATTATAAATGAGTAAGTGCTGAGGGACGGAAAGTGAAAGCACTAAATAGATGAAAACTTGTGAAACATGAGAATTGATAGTTATACATGCATAGTGGAAAGCGAATCTTGATAATTCATTGAGATGTGTTACGCGATGGTTACTATCTTACAAACTGGATTTAAGTTATCATGATTAGTTTTAGTAGATTTAGTCACTCACTGAGCCTTTTGCTCATCCAGTTTGTTGTTGTTTGTTGTTTCAGGTAGCGAGCGTGTCCGGGACGCCTAGCCTACTGAAGAATCTCGTCTGGGCCTATCTGGAAGCGAACCTCTGGGATAGTTGTAAATATTTAGATTGTTCCTATGTCATGTACTAAACATCTTTCATGAGGGTGTAGTGAAAAGGGGGACCTGTTGTACTTATTATGTGTATATACAGACATGTTGGTTAAAAGTTTACACGTTCTTCTGATTAGATAATGGGTTTGTTGTTTGTTTTGCTATTCTTTTATGGTGTGTATCTTATAGAGTCTTATGTTGGGAAATAGGATCATGCTCCTTCCTAGGCATAGAGTAAATCTGGGTTGGGGTGTGACAAGACATCAATTTTGTTGTCAGTATGCTGGGCGTGTGAAATTCGAAATCTTGACCTAGTAACTTATATGCAATAGAGAGAAGGAACTAAGGTAGTATAAGGAAAAAGTTGAGCACAAGCCTGTGGAGTTAGAAAATTTTTAAGGCAGTAAATCTGGGCTTGTGGAGTTAGCCAAATTTTGACTATAATGGGGAAGCCATGCGTTGAAGTCAAAGTAGGTGGGAAATTGTTTGTGTAAACTTGAGTTTTGAGATGAGAATAAGTCATAGAAGAGTTTGGGAGAAAACCACGGTAGGTTAATTTTTCAAGTGTTGGATGACAAAGAGGCAAGTAGCTTGTGAAATTTTCTAAATATCACAAATATGCTTGGAAAGCATAATATGGACACATGATGGCTTGAAGGAAAGGAGAATTTTCCTAAGTGTTGAAGAAGGATGAGTTGGTAGCATAGTTGGGAGTTAGTTTCAAGCTTGAACACAAGTCTTGGGAGAAAATGAGTCAAGGTTTGGACGCATAGAAGGCATGCTCAATGCATAGAGGAGTGTGTTGAAGAAAATTAACTAAGTGTTGGAGTGCTCATGAGTGTTGGAAGGAGTACCTAGATCCTAAAGAAGGTGTTGGACGCATAGTTCACATTTGGGAGGGTAAAATTTCACTAAGTACAAAAGATGGACACATAGTTCATGCTTGGAAGGATTCCTAGCTAAGTGTTGAAGGAGTTTTGGGAGTTGAAGGACAAAACTTAGGGCAAAGGTAAGGGTAAATGCATAGGATGAGAAGAACTTGAGATTTTGGTTAAGTGTAGGGAGCCTTTACTAGGTTAAGTAGGAAAACAAGTTAAGCCAAGCCAAGAGGGGATGCATGGAACACAGGAACCATGGAGCTAGGTTGGTCACATATTCCATAAAGGGAAGGAGTTTTGGCTAAGTATAAGGCTTTTGGGAGCATGTTGGATGCATGGTGTTGGAGAAAGAAAATCGACTAAGTGTTAAATAGTTGGATGAGGTAAAAAGGAGAAAGAGAGGACCAACCCTAGAAACTATATGTTGGACGCATAGATGGGAGGAAGTTGGACACCTCGGGCAAGAGTTGGACACATGACAAGGAAGAAAAGAGGTGCTAAGTGGCATGCTATGAGACAAACACATCATAAGTAGGAGGTGTCGTGATGTATGGCTAGGGCAACATGCAAGAGGACTTGTTAGGGGTGAATGTGTCTTGATGCATGGTGGAAACTACATGCAAGAAGCCGAGGAATTGGTTAAGTGTCCTTCAAATGAGCAAAGTTGGATGACAAGACTTGTCATCCAACTCCTATAAATAGACTTGGGAAGTCACTTCTTTACTCACTAAAAAATCATTCCAAATGCTCATTTAAGAGTAGAAAAGAAAGAGTGTCGGAGAGTAGAAGGGTTACCTTGTGTCCAAGAGTCTAGACTTGCGTCCAAGAAGCTGTTTTTCTTATGACAAGGTGCTGCTCTGCGTCTAACCAGCCAATCTTGCGTCCAACAGTGGAAAAGTGGTAATTTGAGGTGTTGTCTGTGTCCAAAGGTGAGTAGTCTTGCGTCAAGAGGTGAACCCTGCGTCCAGAAGGTTATTTTTTAGGCATTTTAAAAAGCTTTCCAAGGCTCCAAAGGGCTTTCGGTTGTTATTTTCTTAGTTCCAGAAGCTTGGTAAATAGTCAAAAAGTTAGACCATGCCAACTGGAGTTTAGAGTAGGGGAAAAGGGCTTTAAAGAATTGAGAACTCCACTATTTGTGAGTGGTTATTAATTGGTTCCTTATGTAGTATGATGTTTTGTTGAGTTACGATTAATATCGCTGTGCTTAGAGTTTATGAATATACACGAGTTGTGAATGTGATATAAGGATATCATAGACTGCACGAGATGGCTAGAAGATCGAAAGCTCTAGTTTTAAGCTTGTGTCGGGGATTGAAACCTCATGGGATAGTCAGGGGGTACCAAAAACCTAGCTCCTGATCTTGTGGGAAGTATCTCTTGTGGAATGGTCAAAGGACTAATGAGTCTAGTTTATGATCCCTTAGAGGTAAGACTATGTGCACATAGGGGACAAAATCAGTTGCTACGCTAGAGCAAGCCAGCAGAGTGGTACGGTACCAGGTTGAGCTAGAAATTGGAGGTTTGAGTACATAAACCTCAATTATATTTGCATATTTTTTCATGCTTTCTATTATGTTATAATATATTTGAAAATGGGTAGGGTGCACCCTAGTTATATGTTGACCACTCACTGGGCTTCGTGAACTTCATCCTTTTCTTTCATGTTCTTTTTTTTTTTCAAGTAGCAGCCGAGTTTCGTTGCTGTGCAAAGTCGAGGTCTGCCAGGGCGTAGTATAATTGTAACATTACTAAATTAAGGTTTAGTACAAGTTGTGAGCATGTTTTTATGTAGATAAACCCTAAATCTTGTAAATCTAAGATTAATTAAATTATGCATATTTGATTCAGGATCATGGTAAGAATCGACTATAGATATTGTAAAAGGATCAATGTCTGTTGTTCTCACATCTTAACCTAGGTTAAGTAGGTAACTTGGGTTGTGGTGTGACAGGACGGGTATCAAAGTAATCTAAGAATGGATCATTGGAAAGTTGCAAAGAAAGTTTTAAGGTATTTGTAAGGAACGAAGGATTATATGCTTACTTATAGCAAATCTGATCATCTTGAGGTGAATGGATATTCAGATTCGGATTTCGCCGGGTGTACAGTGGATACACAAAAATTATATTTGGCTATTTGTTCCTATTAGCTGGAGAGCAATTTTATGAAAGAATGCAAAGCAGTCTATCATCGTTGTGTCCATTATGGAAGCGAAATTTGTAACATGCTTTAAGGCTACAGTATTGCCAAGCCGTTGAAAATTTATTACAATAATTCTACAACAGTCTTCTTCTAAAAAAATGACAAGTATTCAAAATGTGCTAAACATGTGGAATTAAATTATTTTGTCATTAAAGAAGAAGTTTAGAAACAAAGGGTGTCAATCAAACACACATTAGCACTAACCTTATGATTGAGGATTGCCACCAAAGACATTTAATGAACATGTTGAATGTATGAGTATTAATGAATACCATTATTGATATTATGATTATGTTATTTGACACTCTGAGCTCATTTAATTTATTATTTATGATTTTATCTTGTAGTCCTATTTCTTATATTTGGAACATAAATAAATGAATTACACAAATCAAATAGGAATTGTCTTTGATAAAGACACTTATTGTTAGACCATTATTATTATTTTTATTATAGATCATGTTAGATGGAGAACTGTTTATGTGACACATGGAAGAGAGTATGTTAATGTAATTATGTACAGCTATCAAGATCCTTAGTAGTTTGTTTGACTTGATATTAATATCATGATATGAAGATAAAATTTTTATCTTCTTTATGTCTTATGTTCATGAATGTATATGGTAAATAATATCAAATGAGCCAAGTGGGAGAATGTTAGATTTAATTTAAATTTAATATTATCATTAATGTGACGCATGTGCATTATCTACTATTTTATCTTTTAGGCCTATTATTTTATTAGGCCAATTAAGTAAAGATAATTTCTTGATTAAACACCTTGATGGAAGGTATATATATAAAGATAAAACTATAGGGATTGGTCCTCATTATCTATCTCATTAAGTAGTTCTTTTCTTCTCATCAAGAAACCTAATTAAGTTCTAAAGGAAGGCTAAAAGAGAGAAACTCAATCTCTTACTAGATCATTATCATGGATTAAGGTATGTTATTTTAACTTATGTTATTGTGAAAATCCTCTTGTTCAAAAATTTTGACATTTATTATTTTATACAATATTAATATTTTATTATATAATCATGATGTTAAAACTTACATGTGATACCAAAGCATTGCTTTGAGGATTTGTGATTTTCCATTGATGATTTACGGTATGTTTTAATGTTTTGGCTGCAAATAATGTATGTTTTAATGTTCTCAATTTCTGCGAGTTCCTGTGGCCGACGATTGAAAAGAAAATTTGGGAAGATGAATTTGGTTTAATATATAATAAAATTTTATGATTTCAATCTAAATGTTCCGAATTCTGTCGCGGCTTGTTCTTGAATAACATTTTCTGATTGAGTTATATATATACATATTCATGGCTATTTTCAAATATAAAAAAATAAACTAAAATATTTACAAATATAACAACATTTTACTATTTATCTTTTTTATGATAAACACATATAGTAGTCTATCGTGACTTATTGCGGTCTGTCACAATTAGGCTATTATATTGTGCTATTATTGATAAATAATTTTGGTAGTTTTATCCTTTAAAATAATTTTCCAATATTCATTCTTGATTTGGCATTAATGAAATGGTGTTTCAATATGTATGGAAAAAATTCAACCTGGCCAAATTAATAAAGTGATATTTGAATGTTAAATAAATTAATGTATTTATTTTTATGTTATATATATAATGAGAATTGTTTAAAGTATGTTTATTTTTGTAATTTCAATTTATATAGAATGTCATCTTTTGATTTTGATTTTTACCTATTCTAGTTGATGGGTTATAAGGATAACTTAGATAATTTCACATTTAAATTATTAAATAAAATTTCTTCCTATATTTCGGCATTCACACATTAAAAGAAGAAAAACACATTTATCTCTATCTATTAATCATGTTAAAAAAAAAAAAAGAAAAATCTCATATTATCTAAAACCAAATTCACATTAAATAATAGTTGACTTAAACAAAGTCACATTTTATCTCTATTTATAAATCCCGTTAAAACAAAAATGGTAATAAAAAAATGAAAATGTTGGATTAACTTTTGCAAGAAAAAAAAATACAATTTCTGTTTTGCTTTAAAATAAATTACTAGCTATACATACAAAATTCAATTACACCAATATCATTTGAATATGAAATAGGATTAAAGTTTTTTTTTTTTTTTTTTTTTAAAAAAAATAAAACAAATTAATGTATTTATTTCAATATGAAATAGTTTTTTTTAATAAATTGTAATAATTTTTTAAGGGAAATTATTTTAAATGACAAAACTGTTAAAAATATTTAATAGCAAATATCACAGTCTATCTATGATACACTGCAAAGATTACGATAGACTATTATTTGTGTCTATCACGACACATTAGTAGTTTATCCTGGTATATCAATGATAGATAGTAACATTTTGCTATATTTCTAAAAGTTTTGGTTCATTTTTCTATTTTTGCAAATAGCAATTTTTTTAAAAGGAAAAATAAACTAATAAAATAAGCAAATAAACAAAGAATGTAAAAAAGGAAAAAAAGAAACAATTAATTAAAATAAATTTAGAAAAAAAAGAGGAGAGAGCGCCAAGATGTCAATGTTTTGCTTTTCTAACAATTTCATTGATGAATGAAATATCCAAAATGATGTAAGGAAATTTAGGCAAAAGAAACACAATAGTAAACATGAAACAACACATTTCTTTTGCACCAAACTTGATATTTTTGGGTTGGTAGAAGTGATGCACACTTTTAGTGTTAACCGCAAGTGTACGGGTCAAGTTATAATATAAAACGGTTAAGTCCGAATATCGTTCCACTGGAGATCCAATTGGGAAGGTTTAAGTTACTTAGCTATTCTAGAATTGAATCAATTTTATTTGAGGATTGAAATTGAATATTATAAGTTATGGAAAAAATACAAATCAAATAAGGAAAGTATCAAAGGGAGAAACACAAGAGTCAAAGAGAGTTCTAGGGTAATGAATCCTTGTTTATTTCATCATGCAATAATATAGATTTCATGGATTTTATTGCAATTCATATGCTTAAGTCTAGAAACTTAATTCCAAGTTATTTTCTCTCAAAAACAACCTTTTCTCATGCAACTCGATTGATTATTAATCTCTTAAAACCAACACAAAATTACATGGCATTAAAAATAGTCTTTAGCAACTTTTATTATCAACCTAACTACTCTCGTGATAGATTAACAACAATTCATTGTTATAGATCAAGTTAAACATACAATCTCTCAATCATACATCTAACCTAACATGTGAAGATGGCCAATCCACAAGAATTAAACACAATAACAATGAAAAACATAATCATTCCAACAAAATCATGAGTCTGCAAAATTAACATGAATTCATAAACAATTCATCAAAACCCTAAAACTAAAGAGTTTAGCCACTCATAGCTTGAAGCAACATGTTTAAGCAAAATAAACAAAGAAAGAGTGTAAAGAAAGGGAAACTCTACTGAAAAGAGGCTCTTGATTGAGGTAGCCCCGTTACGATCTCCTTGGCTCTCACGTCGGACTTCGAAGGGCACCAAGACTATCTCGAACTCTTTTCCTCTTCCTTGCAACTAACTCACTCTTTGAACTCTCACTTAATTCTCTCCTTTTTGTATCTCTTTAGGTCTGCAACTTCCTTGCTTTGCCTTGATTTTTCTTGATAATTTGAGCTGCTAGAAACCCCCAAATTTATAGAGGTTGGCCGCCCAAAAATTTTCCAAAAATACAAAATTTTCATTTAAGAAAAGCTGGCGCCACGGCGCTAAGGCTGCATCCGAAAAAGTTTGCTCTCGAGTTTTAGCGCCGCGGCAGCGCCGTCCAAGCGCCGCGACGCTGTCATGCGTTAAACAAGGATGCGTCGAGGCAGCGCCGCGATGCTACTCTGCGTCCAGAACTATGCGATGATGTTTCAGCGCCGCGGTAGCGCTGTCTCGGCGCCGCGACGCTATCCCTAAAATTCGCCCTTTTTGGTTTTTCAACTCTTTTTCGCCGTATTCTTGTTCGGTTTTGATCTTTTAGTCGTTTCTTCTAATTTTCCTCGTTTTAACCTGAAAATCACTAGTAAACAAGTGAAATCTAATATAAACTCCCTTAATTTGAGAGAATAGAAAGCACTTTTCAAGTGCTTATCAAGAAGAACTTCAGACCAGAATGGGTACATTCTATTTTTTTGTCCTGGCTAGGTTGGGAACATGCCAACAATAAAATACATTGATCATACTACAAATTTGTAACTTGTTCGAATTACGATTTTTTTCTATAAAACCAATTTGAGAATTCATGGTAGGTCGTTACAATCTTTGTAATGAGCAAACATTATAGTTGATTTATTCTTACATTATTTTTTAAAATCACAATTGCAACCGAGCCTAAAAAAACTGTGTGAGACTACAAATCCAACAACAAAAGTAGAAATAAAATAATGAAATAATGAAATAAATTAAAAAATATATAAAAAGAAAAACAATAATAATAACTTTTATTTTCAAGTTTTAATTACTTAGGCAATATAGTTTTTTTAATAACAAAAATTGTACTAAGACTAAGACATGATAGAGATAGACAGTAGCAGTAGAACAATAAAGTAATATAATCTAATGGCACCACAACAATACATATATTATTATTATTTTTATTTTGAGGAAACACATACATTATTATTCTATTATAGTAAAATGGAATAATTAATTTAAAAAATTATTATAAATGAAAAAATTATCAAACTACTGCACTTGTTGTAATTAAATGCCAACATGCTCTTCTTCTCAAGCAAAATTGAATAATCAACAACTAAAATGTAAAAAACCCAAGGCAAGACAAAATATATGCTCAATTGCAATATCAAAATTCAAACCTGCCCACTTACTATCAAAATATGCTCAGTGGTTCTGTTTATCATTTCAAAGAATTTTATGTCATCACTCATTTAAAAAAAAAAAAAATGAAATATTCACATCGTTAAGAAAAATCAAAGGCCAAGTAACCATAATAGATGGAAAAAGATGAAGACTTACATGTTGAAGCAACCTTGGCATTTCACGTCCTCCAATCAGAATTCATAAAACAAGTCAACTCAATCACCATTATCGTAGAAAAGATTAAATCAAATAAAGGCAAAGGATTAACATGAATTGATACACCATGAAGAATGAGTTGGTCGACTGTACGAGATGCTTGAACTTGTGCTTTCTCATCTCAAGCTCAGCCGGAGGATTGAGCTAATCGATGTCATTTTGAAGAATCTCTCAATAGCACAAAAGAAAGTGAAATTTGTTGGATTAGATTATCAAAATAGAGCATGGAAAATTTGGAGTTTACCATGATCAGGAAGAAAATGTCTGGATTGCGAACCCTAAAATCCTAACGACAGTTTGTGAGAGAAACATGGTGATTCAATGAATTGGATGACAGAGGTCAAAGAAATAAAAGGACCTGGTGCTGTCATCATTTAAGAAATTGTCAACCCGTGACTGCCGTATATGAGGACTGGTGTCCTAAATCTCTTGGATTTTGTAAATTGTAAATACATTTTATTTATTCAATAAAATAAGAAGTTATTTTATTTATCTTTTGCATTAATTCAATCCAATAAACCAAGATTCCACGGTTATTTTACGTAAACTTAAACATGTATGTGGTTGACATACAAGGATGGATCATGTTTAGGTAATAACCAAAAGGTCTGTAGTATTGGAATAACGTTGGGTGTCTTATTCTGGTAACACTATGATACGACCCACTTCATGTGGAGACATATGAGTGGGGTTATCCTACGCAAAGAGTTTGTATAAGATTGGAGCACGAAATGTTTAATTTCTCTTTATAACGCTGTTAATTGAAGAAGATGACTATAGGTGACTCAAACTTAATCTGAGTGAGTTATGAACTCCTGTCTATGAGGACAATTCTTTAGCACAAGTTAAAGATCGTGGTTTAAGGTTGGCTAGGGTTGACTTGAATGAGTAGGAATGTATGTGGAATTCTAGAGCACTTTTAAGTAATTGTGATTTCTATTTTTCTTTTTACATTTACTTTTATTAAGGAATAAAAGGGATGGAGTTAATGGTGTTGTAGAACAAGAGGTGGGGTTGGACTTAGGAAAATTTTTGCTAAGTGTGAAGAAAATCTCAAGTCAAAGGTCAAAAGTTGGAATTAATTTTGGGGAAAATGTAAAATTAAGAAGTAAATACTAAATTAAATTAAAATTATTATTTAAGGGTAAATAATATTTAATTTGGATGGCTAGGATGAGATAAAAAGAGAAGAAGCCACGTTGAAGCAAGGAGGTATATGGCCAAAGCTAATTGGCTGGACTGGGCAGCAGCTCGGACTCTGAGCAAGCAGCTCAATTACAACGTTGGTTCTCCCAATTCACTTATGCCATTTTCTCCATTTTTGAACCAGAGAGAGCTCTGTGAGTTAGGAATCCAACCTAGGACTGCCGGAGTAATTTGAGATCGGGAAGCTTCAGAAAACTTGAAAATATCGAAGGTTGTTGTAGAAATCGAGCAAACCAGACAAGTTAACTTTAAGAAATTTTTCAAGGACGCTCGGGAAGGTTTTTGAAGCTCAGTTTTTTGGTAAGTCAGTTAAGAAGTTACCCTTAAGCCCCATAATTTTTATTTGAATTTTATTTGAATGAAAAAGGTATTTTGGAGCTATGAAAAATCGGGTTGAAAATAGGAGACTGCTAGCCGAAGTCAGCTAGAGCCTGCCCACGCTTGTCGCCACGCCCCCCCCCACCCCCCCACCTGCACACCCTGTGCGGTACATGCCAGCGCCACGCCTTGCCCAACGCCCCACCTGCCAGCGCCCCAGTGCCCCATGCTAGTGCCCTACACGCCTAGCACCCCACACCCCTGCCCGCACCCCTTCGCCCACCTACTGCCCACCAAGGGTGCCCACAGTCATCTTGTGTAATTTTTGACATTTTTGGACTCTAATTGATATTTTTTTGAATAATTGGTCTTAAAATGGGTAAATATGAATTTTAAGTTGATTTTTGGATATTTTAGGAAATTTTGAGAATTTTGCAAAATGGTCTCTAAAGTGGTGGAAATGATAAAAAAAAAGGTGGAAAATAAGCTTGAAATGGACAATGTGGATGTAATTTAGTTAAATAATGTTTGTGAGGACTTCAAGGAGATGATCTAATGGCTCGTAAATGATATTTCAGGTCTTGTTGAGGTTGGGAAAGCCTATAAACCCCGAGAAACAGGCCCGGATTATGAGTGACACTCATTTTTCTTTAAAAAGGATTTTATTTATAATGTTTAGCCATGATTTCTTATAAAATGTGATTTGATGATGATTTGCTAAATGGTAAGTATGTTTACTGAATTATTTGGTTTATTGGCATGAAAAGCATGATTTATCTATTTTTCACAAGTTTTTAGAAAACATGTTTAAATGATGCTATTCATTGAGGAATGATCTAATTTTCCATGAAATGTTTTATGATGAACTTTTTGTGCAAAGTATACTTGTTTTCTAAAATATTTTCTAAGGAACCCAATGCTGAAAGACGTTGAGAAGGCATATGGGCAACCTTATGACATGAGGGAACTAAATGTTGAAGGACGTTGAGAAGGCATTTGAGTATCTTAGGGTCCTAGTAGTGAAGGACATGGAGAAGGTACTTGGGCATCCGAAATAGTTCCTATGTGCATATAGTGAGCATTGACACTGTTATGTTGAGATTACTCCACATCAGCTAAGATTTTCGACGTTGGTTGTGTCGAGATTACTTCCCCCAACTAAGGGTTGTTTTCGACGTTGGGTGCGTTGAGCTTGCTTCGCCTCAACTAAAGGTATTTCTGAATGCAAATGAATATTTGATGAGTTTCAAAGTATTATTTAATCAAATGGCATGGCTTATGTTTTCTTCATTGCCTAAGCATGACTTTTACGCTATAAATTATGTTCTTTTAATATTAAGCATGTCTCAACCCTAAAGTTATGTATTTATTATTATGTCACTCACTGGGCTTCCAGCTCACATTTTTCCTTTTTTTCTATTCCTTCCAGGTAGCGAAAGAAAGAGTTCCCGGTGCTTAGCCTACTCAAGCCTTATCTTACTTAAATTTCAAATTATCAAAGAAAACTTTCCATCACTGTTGTAGTACGTGTAAATAACTATGTATATGTGGCATGTAAACATAGCTCGTTAATTGTTAGGAAGTGAGAGTAGACACTGTGTATATGGTCGAAGTTTGTTTGTAATCGTGCTAAAGTTTCTGTTGGAGTAAATATGTAACTTTATGTTGCTATTATTATTAGTCTGGTGGTTTTAGATGTTTTGTGATTTAGGGTTTTACACTGTGGGCGGTTATGTTAAATCATGTTTTTAGCAGGTTAGTCAGGTACAGGTGGGCGGTGAGCTTCATAAGAGTGGTGAAGTTTACTATCCTCACATCTTCTTCCAGGTTAAGAGGATAATCTAGGAGAGGGTGTAACAATTTTTCTGAATAGGGAGTTGGGAACATATATTTACAAGATAAAATTCACTCATAAATTACCCCTTTAAAGTCTGATTCTGGGTCTTGAACAATGGGACCTTACCCTCTCACTGGCCTGAGAGAGGTTTATTTATAGTTGGACTATAAACAGTTTGTTCATTAGAGGGATCAATGTTACTTAAGGAGTTAAATGTAATTATAGGGGTACAATAGTAATTTGACCCAACTGTAGTTATGAGTTATTTGTGAAGGGTCGACTTACTGTTGATTAGTTAATTCTGTAGACACATAAATATATCTATGTTCAAATTAATAAGGGAGTTAATTGTAGGAAAATTATCTTAAATTGCAAAATTGCTGAAATTATTTACAACTAATAGCAAAATACATAGTCTATCTGCAATAGATTGTGATTTATCGGGATAGAGGTTGAAATTTTGCTATATTTGTAAATATTTTGGTTCCTTTTGATATATTTGAAAAGAGTCCTTAATTGTACATGATACAATTAGTATAATGCATATAGATACATTATAATATAAAGTTTATTTTAAATGAGATTCAAAATTTTTACCTAATGTTATAAAAGAGATGAATATTTAAATAAGATTTAAATATTAATTATATGAATGAGATTCATATTAAAACTATAGTTATGTGAGAGAAGTTTATTTGAATATGATTCAAATTTAAATATAATATGAGATATTTAATTAATTAATTGTTAATTAATTAATTGTATTTAATTATATATATTAAATATAATTTAATATATATTATAATTAAATTTATTTTAATTTAATATTATATTAAAATAACTTTCTCTCACATCCGTACTTTTCACGTAAAAGAAAAGGAGAGGGCAAGAGACAAGGGTTATAACATTATAGAAGGAGCTTTGTAAAAATCTCTCTCTTCCCTCTCAAAGTTCTCCCTTCTTCTCAAGATCATTTTTCCTTACCAAAATCGATAGAGAGCCTACCACTCATCTTTTGATTCTTCTTGAGAATAGTAAGGAAGATTCTTCAGAGAAATGAAGATAACGCCGACGCCTGCTCCAGTTCTCTGTGCTGCGCCATCAAAGTACATGGTCCAAGGCTCCATGCTTTAGACATAAAATACTTCTTCGTCGGGCAAGTCTTCACATAGTTTCCAATCTGACGAAATCAGATGATTAGCCAAGAAATCTGCTAGTGCTTGACCCTTCACCGCCTTTTAAGGTACATACACGATATCATATTGCTGAAGTATAACTGCCCATTTAGCGAGGCGTCCCGAGATGACTGGCCTAGACAGGACATACTTGATTGAGTCGGCTTTTGCTACCAAGTGTACAGTGAAGGCTTGCATGTAGTGTCTTAACTTGTCTATCGCAAAGAACAAAGCAAGACACATTTTCTCAATTGAAGAATAATTTAGCTCATTCTCCTACTTAAATAGTAGAGCGCACATTCCTTACCCCTCTCCTGTTCTTGTGCAAGTAACGCTCTGACCGCTTTCTTAAGCCGCTATGTATAATATCAACGGTTTTCCAGCGGTCAGTGCGCTCAAGACTGGTGGGTTAAGCAAATACTTCTTTATATTGTCAAATGCATTTTGGCATGCTTGGTCCCACTCAAAGGCTGTATCTTTTCTCATCAAGCTCTGAAAGGGTTGACATCGACCTACAAGATTAGATATAAACCTTCTGATGTAGGCTAAGCAACCCTGAAGACTTCTTAACTTATGCAAATTTTTTGGACTTAGCATTTTCTGGATGACATCAATTTTAGATTGATCAATTTCTATCCCTCGGTGCCTCACAACAAACTCCATAAACTTTCTGAAAGTCACATCGAAATCACATTTAAGAGGGTTCATCCTCAATTGATACTTCCTAAGCTACTCAAAGACAAGTTTCAAATCTTCTAGATGGTCATGTCGTTTTCGGGATTACCACCAGATCATCCACATAACATTTAACATGCTTATGTAGCATATCATCGAAGATCTTTTGCATAGCCCGCTCATATGTAACACTCGCATTCTTTAATCCGAAAGACATCACCTTGTAACAATATATACCTTTTGGAGTTCCAAACGCTATTTTCTCCTCGTCTTTCAAAGCCATTCGTATTTGATTGTAGCCTGACAACCTGTCCATGAATGATAAGACCTCGTGTCCCATGGTGGCATCCACCATATTTTTGTGATGGGTAAGGGAAAATCATCTTTTGGACATGCACTATTCAAGTCACGAAAATCAACACAAACACGTAGTTGGCCGTTCTTTTTCCTTACGGGGATGATGTTGGCTATCCACGTTGGATATTTGACTTCACGAATAAACCCAGCCTCAATTAGTTTGTTAACTTCCTCCTCAATTTGAGGAATGAATTATGGCCGGAAGCGCCATTGAGCTTGCTTGCTTGATCGATATCCAGGCTTAATTTCTAGGCGATGGACTGCCACTTTTGGATCAAGCCCAGACATTTCTTTATACGACCAAGCAAAGACATCTTTGTATGTCGTGAGTAAGCTCACATACTCCCTTTCTTCCTCATCGGTCAGTTGTGCACTTATGAAAGTTGGACGAGGCTCCTCTATTGTGCCAAGGTTGACTTCCTTTAACTCATTAATTGTTGATTGACCATCGTCCTCAAGTGGTGACGGAGCTTCTTCTGCCTCTTCCTCAAGCACCTCAGACTCTGATGCTTCTTCTACTATGACATGACAACAATTTGTCGCCTTTTCTTCATCTTTTGGGTCGTTCTCTCTAGGTCGAGTGATGATGATTTCGTGTCGCTTTACTTTTAACGAACCCTCTGTATTTACTAAAACAAGCAATTTTCTTTTCATTCTTGATGGAACAACACTGCAGATTTTTTCGTCACTTTTTACCTCGCACGCTTTGCCGGAGATCGGTGTAAGGGATCGTTTTTGACTTCTTGTTGTGGTGACACTTAATCTCTCGAAAGTAGATGCTCGTGGGTTGGTAGTTGGGCACACATTATTTATTTTCTTTGAGGTTACACTTAACCTCTAAAACACTGAAAGTCGAGTATGGCTAGAAGTTGAAGGTCGGTCTTTATCTTCATCTTTAAGCATACTCAGCCTTTGAAAAACCGACGGACGTGCTACGGAAGGAGTAATACGACTGAAGGCAGACATTCTCTGATCTTTACTTCTCTTGTCTTCTTTAAAGTCATTGCTTTCTTCCACAGTAATGTGACATGCATTTGTAATCTTTGCTTTCCCATTTCTGGTTATACGAACCGGCTCTGAGGGATTATATCCAAGTCCGGCCCTTGAATAAGGGATAACATACCCTTCTTTTTGCAGCTTCCTTTAAGTAAAGAAAGTTTGAGTATTTCATCAGATATCTTTAAATTTTTAAACTCAGTATGAGCTATGAAGTCATAACCCGCCTTTGCCAGTAGCTTATATGCCTTTGGATCGAAACCATCCTTTGTTCATTTTTCTGGCAGAGTTACTTTAGCTTCCCCTGTCTCAGTTTTTTTAACGCCACTCTTATCCATCTTGGTAAGTGGTGTAGTGAAACTTTCTTTTAAAATTTCAATATCCTCGATCATTAGATTTTTGGGGGATTCTGCAAATGGTGATTCTCCTTTCTTGCGTCGAGACAGAGGGACATAGCATAAGACGGGAGATTTGGCGTCCTTTTCTTTTGTGTTTATCTTCCCTTGTTCTTTGACATTTCAAGCTTGACTTGGGTGACTGGCTCATCGTTTCTCCGACCGCTGAAAGCATCCACTTTGCTCAACTTCTTTGTCGTAACCATTTGTTGCTCGGGCCTATAGGTGCCTTTGCCACTGAAACTTTGGTCGATATGACTTCGCTAATATCATCACTTTTCATGTAGAACTTTGCGTCAGCGAAATGAGATTCAGCTTCTGA
Organism: Citrullus mucosospermus; assembly: GCA_030954485.1. Lineage (NCBI taxonomy): Eukaryota > Viridiplantae > Streptophyta > Magnoliopsida > Cucurbitales > Cucurbitaceae > Citrullus > Citrullus mucosospermus. Next base: position 9,625,237 of record CM062064.1, on the reverse strand, counting down.
AAACGGTTTGATGTCGGCATCAACTTTCCTAAAACCCTATTGTTAAAACTTAAAACACTAATGGAGCGTGGACGTTACAACTCCGTTTTCATGAATCCAAGGACGTCCTAACAATAGTCTGTATGTAGTTCTTGAATCGATCACATGAAATAAGGTATTTGCTCTTAAATCCCCTATAACGAGCTCAAGGCAAATGATGCCTATCGCCCGCTGTCCTCCTTAATTAAAGCCTTGAATCACTAGCTTGCTGGTGGATAATTCATCCATTGAAATGCCTAGCTGGTTCATAGTCGATTTTAGCATTATGTTGACAGCTAATCTATCATCAATGAGGATCCGACTAAGCTTTTGCTCTCGAATGTATCCAGACACAAATAAAGGTCTATTATGAAGTTTTGAATCCAAGTAACAAATCTTCGTCAGTGAATGATATCGTTATGCAACATGAAGCACATGTGTTTGCTTGAGAAGTAGAAGCAGTTGGACGACTGTCACCTTTTAATATTTCGACCAGTGCATCCTTGGTCTCCTGTGGGAGTGACAACAGATCATTTATGCTGAAAGAGGATAGTTCTTCCGATCGGGTTGTTGCCTCTACTGTATTTGAAGGAGCGCTATTTTCTTCCGTTGTATTAACGACGTGACACGCAAAAGTTTCAATTGAAAAAGTCTTTGGAAAGAATTCTTTCAAGGTTATCGGTTGCCGAGGTCGAGGAAGTTCCTTGCTTTCTTCGATGATTGGTTGAGGTCTTTTCATACTCGACCTTATTTTTCTTTTTTGGGTCTTACTTTTTCTTTTATGGTTTCGGTATCAATGTGATTCTTTCTGAGTAAAATTTTGTTTATGTTTCTTTCGACGGGTTACCAACGTCCATCCTCCATTTATATCTTCCACTTGTGCTTCTTTCTCTTGTAAGTTAATTTTCTGGAAGTCGGTCTTCCCTGTGGCCTTTGATGCCAGATATATAATGACCGGTTCCAAAGATCCAAACTGGATTAAACCCGATTTTTCTTTCTTGAGCCAATTTCAAAATTAACTCTTCCAATACAAAGCATTTTTCCACCGGATGGCTAACAACTCAATGATATTTGCAGTAATTGGGATCATTTACTCTCCCCATTTCCGCCGGTCGCTTACATTTAAGGAGCTCAATTAGTCGTTTTTCCAGCAACTGCTCCAACATGTCGGGAAGATCAGAGTCTGGAAAAGGGTAAACTTTTTCTTGTCTCTCTTTCAACGTTGGTCGTTTCTTCTCGCCCACATCTTGCCGTTTCTCGATTTTCTTCTCTTTAGAAGCAAACTTTAAAGGGGCCCCTTTGATACCTTCTAGGTGCTCTTCACTTCTTTCCTTTCTTTCTTTACCCCCGGGACTAATAAATCGTTACTTCCTCTATTAGCAATGCTCAACTCCATATCATGAGCTTGGGCAGCTAATTCCTCGAAGGTGCGGGGTTTTATCCCTTGTAGGATGTATAGAAGTCCCCAGTGCATTCCTTGAGTGCACATTTTGACAGGTAGGTTGCTCTTCCAATTGTATTTCCTTGGAGCGGCTGCGGGTAATCGGTCTTCTGAAAGTGTCACTTGAAGCGTTAGGAGCATTGTCTTTAGATGCCATGCTGTCTGAGATATGTCTTGTGCGGGAGAAAGAGATGAAAGGTAGAGAGTGTCCCACTGGGCATGCCAATTTGTTCGACAAGATTTCCAAAGAAATTTAATTCGTGGAATTTGAATTTCGTATTTGTATTAACTTCAGCATCTGTGGGTACAGTCTCTAATATTTGATCCCTTGATTCTTCCTCTCAAAGAAAAGTAAACACGTACAACTTGAATTCTTGAGATCTTCTATGAGACTTTGCTCTCAAGGTCTTCAACTCCAGAGTCTTCAAGCTTCAAGTCTCTAGAACTTTAGTGCTTTGGACCCTCGATCTTTAGTTTCCTTGGAATTTCAGGGCTTCAATCTTTAGAGCTTGTGAGCTTGGGATCTTCGGTCTTTAGATCTTGAGCTTCAGTCTTCAATTCTTTAAAATTTGGATTTCTAGAGCTTCAGCACCTTTTCTTCAATCTTCCTCCCCCCTCATGAAGAAGGAGACCCTCAATTTATAGGGGTTTTTTCGTGGGCTTGGGCCAACTTGTGATAATCACTTAAAAAGTGCTTTCTATTATCTCAAATTAAGGGAGTTTATATTAGATTTCACTTGTTTGCTAGTGATTTTCAGGTTAAAACGAGGAAAATTAGAAGAAACGACTAAAAGATCAAAACCGAGCAAGAATACGACGAAAAAGAGCTGAAAAACTCAAAAGGGCGAATTTTGGGATAGCACCGTAGCGCCAAGACGGCGTTGCCGCGACGCTAAAACATAAACGCATTGTTCTAGACGCATAGTAGCACCGCGACGCCGAGATGGCGTTGCGTCAACGCAACCTTGTTGAACGCATGACAGCGTCGCAGCGCTAATGCCCGAGAACAATATTTCTGAAACGCATCACAGCGCCGTTCAAGCGCCGCAACGCTGTGATGCGTTTCAGAAATATTGTTCTCGGGCATTAGCGCCGCGGCAGGGCCGTCCAAGCGCCGCGACGCTATCATGCGTTCAACAAGGTTGCGTTGAGGCAGCGCCATCTCGGCGTCGCGATGCTACTATGCGTCCAGACGATGCGTTCATGTTTTAGCGTCGCGGCAGCGCGGTGCTATCCCAAAATTCGCCCTTTTTAGTTTTTCAACTCTTTTTCGCCGTATTCTTGCTCGGTTTTGATCTTTTAGTCGTTTCTTCTAGTTTTCCTTATTTTAACCTGAAAATCACTAGCAAACAAGTGAAATCTAATATAAACTCCCTTAATTTGAGAGAATAGAAAGCACTTTTCAAGTGCTTATCACTCATCATGCATAGAGTTTTTATTTGAAGAGAAGCGATGTTACCTTTGTGCTTGGCTTATGATGCTCATACCTTTCTACATCCGGATGCTTAAGGGTTTTATAAATGTTGAATGTTACCTCTTCATCGTTAAGGCGGAATGCGAGCTTTCCATCTTGCACATCGATGAGGGTCCTTTCGGTGGCCAAGAATGGTCTCCCAAGGATTATGGGGACTTTGGCATCTTCCTCCATGTCTAATATCACAAAGTCCGCTGGGAAGATAAACTTGTCTACCTTGACCAAGACGTCCTCCACAATGCCATAGGGATGAACAAATGATCAATCGGCCAAAAGCAAAGATATGGTAGTTGGTTCACCTCTCCACGATTGAGCTTCCTAAACATGGATAAAGGCATTAAATTAATAGAAGCTCCAAGATCACAAAGTGATTTAGTAACTTTATTGTTTCCTAAATGACAAGGGATAGAGAAACTCCCTGAATCCTTTAGTTTTGGAGGCAATTTCCTTTGTAGTGCCGCACTACATTTTTCGGTTAGTGCAACCATTTCATAATCTCCATACCTTTTCTTCTTAGACAATACATCCTTCATGAATTTGGCATACTTAGGCATTTGTTCTAATGCCTCTGCAAAAGGAAGATTAATTTCTAACTTTTTGAATATGTCTAAGAATTTTGAAAATTGAGCATCAATCTTTTTCTTTTGAAATCTTTGAGGAAAAGGTAAAGTATTAGGGATAGGAGAAGTAGAGTTAGAAGTACTCCCTATGTTGGACTTTGATTTCTCCTTTTCCTTAGATGCACTCTCTTTTTGTTGAATATCCTCTATGATAGTTTCATCTTCTTCTTGTGGAAGCTCATCATCTTCATCATTGATCAAGGGAGTGGATAGCTTTTTCCCACTCCTCAAAGTCACGACCTTGCACTCCTCCCTTGGGTTTATCTCGGGACAACTAAGGAACTTACCCTTTTGCATTGTTTGGAGGGAAGTTTCACTTTGACTAAGTTGAACCTCCAAGTTTTGAAGTGCCTTACCTTGGCTTTGAACGGTGCTTACAATTGCTTGGACCGAATTCTCCAATGTGGTTGTCCTTGATCTTGACTCTTTGACAAAGTCAAACATTATGTCCTCTAGTGATGATGTCTTTGCATTCCCCGCTCCATTGAATCCTTGAGGTGCTTGCAACACATTCTTGTTGTTAGCATATGGAAAATTCTCATGATTCCTCAAGTTGGGATGATAGTGAGTTGGAAGTTGTTGTTGACCTCGGTATTGTCCTCTATCTACATAATTGGCTACCTCCAACTCACTTGGCTCTTGTTGATTTGCCATGGCCGCAAGGGAAGCTATGGATGATGGACTTGCTTGGACTTGGCTTCCTTGAGAAAATTTAGATAAAGCATTAGTGAGAGAAGCCAGTTGAGCTTTTCGAGAACTTACCTCGTCCATCTCATATCGTCCGGTGGCTTTTGGGATAATTGGAGAAGACCGTTCACATGGCCAATTGTACGATGTAGTGGCCAAGTCTTCTAGTATGGTGTACGCCTCTTGAGCATTCTTTGAAAAAATTGACCCTTCGGCGGTTGCATCTAGTATGGATTTGGCTGAGCTTGACAATCCATTGTAGAAGAGTTGAATTTGCAACCAATCCGGGTAGCCATGTTGAGGGCACCTTCTCAAGAGATCCTTATACCTCTCCCAAGCATCATATAATTGTTCATCCTCAAGTTGGCGGAATGTTCCAATCTCCGTCCTTAGTCTTTGAGATTTAGCTGGTGGAAAATATTTGTTCAAGAAAGCTTGAGCTAAGATCTCCCACGTTATGATGCTATCCGGAGGTATGGTTTCCAACCAATCCTTAGCACGGTCCTGTAAAGAGAAAGGAAAAAGTATTAGTTTAATTGCATCGTTAGAAACACCATTCATCTTTACCGTTCTGCATATTTCTAAGAAAGATCGTAAGTGCTTGTGAGGATCTTCATTGGTTCTTCCTCTAAAGGCTAGCTCTCTAGCCATGTGGATCAACCCCGGTTTCAACTCAAAGTTGTTGACATTGATGGGTACATTCATAATGCCGGGTTGATTTGCCGGTAATGTGGGTTAGAAGTAGTCCCAAATTACCTTTGGTATCTCCTCCGCCATCTCCTCGATATGATTGTGTTGAACCCTTAGGTTTCTTCTACACGTTCTTTCAATCTCGGGATCAAGAGGGAGAATATTAGTATTATCTCGAGGCATAAACCGACAAAATAATCAAAAAAAAAAAAAAAAGATAAAAAATAAAATAAAATAAAAAAAGGAAAAAAATAAATAAAAAATAAATAAAAAAGGAAAAAAATATAAAATAAAATAAAATAAAAATAAAAATAAATAAACGACCAAATAATATACACCTCAAATTAAGATCTATCAATTCTAATGAATATTAAATAACAAAAACCGTCCTTTGGATCCCCGGAAATGGCGCCAAAAACTTGATGCGCACTTTTAGTGTTAACCGCAAGTATACGGGTCAAGTTATAATATAAGATGGTTAAGTCCGAATATCGTTCCACTGGAGATCCAATTGGGAAGGTTTAAGTTACTTAGCTATTCTAGAGTTGAATCAATTTTATTTGAGGATTGAAATTGAATATTATAAGTTATGGAAAATACAAATCAATTAAGGAAAGTATTAAAGTGAGAAACAAAAGAGTCAAAGAGAGTTCTAGGGTAATGAATCCTTGTTTATTTCATCATGCAATATTATAGATTTCATGGATTTTATTGTAATTCATATGCTTAAGTCTAGAAACTTAATTCCAAGTTATTTTCTCTCAAAAACAACCCTTTCTCATGCAACTCGATTGATTATTAATCTCTTAAAACCAATACAAAATTACATGGCATTAAAAATAGTCTTTAGCAACTTTTATTGTCAACCTAACTACTCTCGTGATAGATTAACAACAATTCATTGTTATAGATCAAGTTAAACATACAATCTCTCAATCATACATCTAACCTAACATGTGAGGATGGCCAATCCACAAGAATTAAACACAATAACAATGAAAAGCATAATCATTCCAACAAAACCATGAAAGTCTACAAAATCAACATAAATTCATAAACAAATCATCAAAACCCTAAAACTAAAGAGTTTAGCCACTCATAGCTTGAAGCAACATGTTTAAGCAAAATAAACAAAGAAAGAGTGTAAAGAAAGGGAAACTTTACTGAAAAGAAGCTCTGGATTGAGGTAGCACCGTCACGATCTCCTTGGCTCTCATGTCGAAATTCGAAGGGCACCACGACTATCTCGAACTCTTTTCCTCTTCCTTGCAACTAACTCACTCTTTGAACTCTCACTTAATTCTCTCCTTTTTGTGCTTCTTTAGGTCTGTAACTTCCTTGCTTTGCTTTGATTTTCTTTGATCATTTGGGCTGCTGGAAACCCCCAAATTTATAGAATTTGGCCGCCCAAAAATTTACCAAAAATAACAATTTTTCATTTAAGGAAAGTTGGCGCCGCGGGCTAGGGTTGCATCAAAAATTGTTGCTCTCGGGTTTTAGCGCCGCGGCAGTGCCGTCCAAGCACCGCGACGCTATGATGTGTTTCAGAAATATTGTTCTCGGGCATTAGCGTCGCGGCAGTGCCGTCCAAGCGCCACGACGCTGTCATGCGTTCAATAAGGTTGCGTTGAAGCAGCGCCATCTTGACGCCGCGGTGCTACTATGCGTCTAGAATGATGCGTTTATATTTTAGTGCCGCGATAGCGCCATCTTGGCGCCACGACGCTATCCCAAAATTCGCCCTTTTGATTTTTTCAGCTCTTTTTCGCCGTATTCTTGCTCGGTTTTGATCTTTTAGTCGTTTCTTCTAATTTTCCTCGTTTTAACCTGAAAATCACTAGTAAACAAGTGAAATCTAATATAAACTTCCTTACTTTGAGATAATAGAAAGCACTTTTTAAGTGCTTATCAACTTGCTTTTGGGTCCAATCATACTCCCCCCTCATGAAGAAGGATACCCTTAATTTATAGGGGTTTTTTTCGTGGGCTTGGGCCAACTTGCTTTTGGGCCATTGGGCTTGGGCCCGACTTTCTCTTTAGTTTGGGCTAAAGTTTGATTTGGGCCCAATTCTTTTTTTGGCCCAAAATGTTCAAAATTTCTTCTCCAATAGTGCTATCTACCTTTGCTTAATTTGAGGTTGTTCCTGAATTTTATATGTTTATTTTATGATTTTAAAAATATCAAGCACCTGAGAGATAGAGCCAAACGTTAGTGTTGAAATGGAGCTAAATGGGCCAAAATGGAGTTCAATTGCATCAACGGGGAAAGAGATAATGGAAATTATCATTTTGCCCCTAATCCACGGTGTAAATGCATTACCGAGGCACCAAGCGTGGTGCAATTTCTCGAGAGATGAGTTTTCTTGAGATGCAACTAGTGCCACGGTGTTGCCCTTGGGCATCGCAACGCTCCAAAGAAATCGTGCGCGAAAAGTACACTGGCGCCGTAGCGCCACCTCAATGTTGTGGCACAGCACGATTACCTGAGAGCCCTCTTTCAACCAGCGGCAACGCCTGTGCATTCTCTCTCTCTCTCTCTCTCTCTCTCTCTCTCTCTCTCTCTATCTATCTATCTATCTATCTATCTATCTATCTATCTATCTATCTATCTATCTATATATGTGTGTGTGTGTGTGTGTGTGTGTGTGTGTGTGTGTTTTAGTGGCCTAGGGTTAGAAGAATTTGATCCTAGCTGAACTTCATGGCTTTACTCTCTATTTTCCTTTGTTTTCTTGGTCTTTGATGTGTATCCAATCAATACCTTGATGTCTATGATGAAGATTATGGGCTAAGGAACTTGTTCTAGCTTAGGTCTAGAGTAGTTTTCCCCCATTTTGTAAACTTGTGAGATTTTGGATCAACCTAATTTATTTCTTAATATTGTTCTTGAAATTCCTCTCTATTTTGCATGATTCTTGATTATATTCTCTCTTGATTATTTGACAAACTTGATTGAAATTATGTAATCGGTAGCTAGGGAGAAAATTTCAATACATGACATATAATTGTAACTTAATCTAGAAGTAGTAAAGGGTGAGTTAGACTTGCATATTGTTGTCTATTACAAAGAACATTGCTTTATCAACCTAGGAAGAATTACTTTGAATGTTTAATGATGTTTAATGTAGCATTTTTTTTTATTGAATATTCGACCTAAATCTCAATGCGGTTAGTTAAATTAATTAGGATGTGTTTCGAGGTGAGTTGGCTAAGGTAGACAATATAGAAATTAATCTGATAAATCTATGATCAAGTTACAAGCTGGGAATAACTCGAAAGCTTAGCCTAGATATTTAATTATCGAATTTAATTCTGCAATTTATTTTTCTCGCATTCAAAATCACTTTCAAACCCTCTTGGTTACTTAGAACTGTTGGCATTTTAATTGAGAAACTCATCGGTTCCATGTGGATTTGACCCGTACTACCACTACTACATTAAAGGTAAGAACGAAATGATTTCATTCGAAGTCTGCGACAACTCTGACCGATTTTCATCCCTTGTATGATTTTTGATGAAATGAATAGGAATCATACTCGACCCTTTATTGCGGGCGAGATCGTATCAATTGTGCAGAGTATGACTCCACTCAAAGCTTTTATCCTAAATGGCCTAAATGCAGTTTTCATCAAGAGGTATTGGACGAAATTGGGAGCTAAGACGGTTGATCTATGCCTTAATATACTTAGTGGCGATGGAAGGATTGAGGATATTGACTCCACCTCTATTGTTATGATTCCGAAGAACTTTAAGTTAATGTCAATGGTTGATTTTCAATCAATTAGGCTTTGCAATGTGATCTACAAAATTGTTACCAAAATTCTAGAAATCGATTGAAAGGAGTTTTGAATCCCATCCTTTCTCTTTCTCAAGCTACTTTCACACTAGGATGGTTCATTACTGATAATGTTATCATGGGGTTTGAATGTATCTAATTGCTAATATAATAAGCGAGTTGGTAAGGTTTGGGTGGTTACACTGAAGCTTAATTAAAGTGAGGTGTATGACCAGGTTGAATAGGATTTTCTTCAACGAGTGATGGATAAGATGGGTTTTTTTTATAACCGTTGAATACAATTGATTACAAATTGTGTGGAATTTGTATCCTTTTCGATCTTGTTCAGTGGATGCAGTTAAAGATAGTATAAGCCTTCTACAAAATTGCGTCAAGGAGACCAATTGTCTCCTTATCTCCTCCAAATTTTCCCTAAACGTAATTTTGCCCTAGGAATGTAATGTTGCTTTTACAAGTTTGCGGATCAACCCCTATTGTCCTTCTATTTCTCACGTTTTTTTTCTTGCTGATGAGAACTTACTCTTTTTTGGGCAATAAAATGACTAGAGGGTAACCAAGAGTGTGCTAAGAAATATGAGAAAGTCTTAGATTAAATGATCAATTTCCATAAATCCATGTTCATGGTCAACAAGAATACAAGGCCAAAAGTGATCCAAAGTATGTAAGAAGGTCTTGGGATCCAATACACGACATCACTGGGACAATATTTGGGTCTACCTTCACAGATTTCTAAAAATAAGTAAGGTGTTTGAGATTATTAAAGAGCATATGTAACGACCTGACCTCTTACTACCTAACTCGTCACTACAACATGCATGAACATCTACGTAAATACGATGGAAACAAGTAGACATGACATCATCCAATTTAAACAAATGAAATTTTTATTATAAAATGGCCAAATTATCCAAAGTTTATTTAATCAATGTAGGAAAAGGGAAAAATACTTTAGCGGGGTACCCCTTTTATTATTGGGCAAAATCTCAAGAAAAGAATCGATATAACCAAGACATTTAAACAATAATTTCATGAATGCAAGTACAACTACCCTAGACTAAGGTGCGGAAGCAGTATGACGGTCCCATGGTATGATCATGGATTTCCTCGGCCATGCGCCGGGCCACCATGCTCCTTACCTGGAAGGAAAACATAGAAAAAGGGTGAGTAAAATATACTCAGTAAGAGACCCACTACTGGGCCTAGCTGTTACCCTGTTTGTCGTGTGCGCCCGCGTACCCGACATAAGCATAAGCGTAGGCATAAGCATAGGAAGCGTCCCGAGGGTACGCATTAACTAACATTATAACATGAAAATAGGTGGTGATCCCGAGGGACACCCTTCGTAGCATAGTACAGTGAGGGTACGAGGCACAACAAAAAGGCAACCTATGACGTGTCATGGCATAATTAATCTATAGTTGAGATTTCAGAGTCACAACACATAAGCATGAGAAATAACCTACAATACAACTATTTGACATGCCTGAATAATTATAGCAACAACATTCGAAACATGGGTTCATAGCGACATTCAAAACCAACAACGCCATCAGACAGTATACATCACTAAAAACCCGGTAGTAAGTCCCTTACTTGGGGAAAGCGAAAAGGATCGACACTGAGCAATACTGAGCGATACGAGCGTTACGAGCGATACTGAGCGTTACGAGCGTTACTGAGCGATACTGAGCGTGTCCGCGAGATAGCGACTTCCTTACAATGCGGCAACGCGCTACGTAGGCTGTGACAGTGCGTCGCGGGGAGGACAGGCGACGCGGCGATGCAGGCTGATGATGCGTCGCGAAGAGGACGGGCGACGCGGACTGATGATGCGTCGAGGGCTAATGATGCGGCAACGCGGACTGATGATGCGTCGAGGCTAATGATGCGGTAACGCGGACTGATGATGCGTCGAGGGCTAATGATGCGGCAACGCGGACTGATGATGCGTTGAGGACTAATGATGTGGCAACGCGGACTGATGATGACCAAGATGCTGCGGCGCGGCAACTATGACGATGCCACAATGCTGAGCAATGCGACTAAGGCCACACCGTGAGGGCTGGAGCGCTGCGACTGAGTGACGGGGACAAGCAAGAATATGGCCGACGAAGGGTGACTCTAGAGAGGAAAACTAGACTGCCTCTTTTTCTTGCTGCCTCCCCTTCCTTTTCCTTTTCTAAAACGCCCCCCCACGTTCAAAATTCAACCGGAGATCTCTCCCCCAACCGAAAACGGCCCAGCCTCCTGCTGACTCTCAACTCCCTTCACGCTTCCCCCGCTGTAAAACTATTATTAATGATAATTACTAAATTTTTTTTAAAAAAAAAATTAAAGGGAGGAAATGATTTACCGAAATTAGGGTCGTTACACTCTCTCCTCTTTAGGGGAACTTTCGTCCCCGAAAGTCCTAATCCTGAAAGAGCTTAGGGTACCTTGATCTCATTTCATCCTCCCGCTCCCATGTTGCTTCCTTGAAACCGTGGTTTTGCCACAACACCATCACCAGTGTTATTTCCTTGTTACGCAAGGTTTTCACTTCCTTTGCCAAGATTTCTATGGGTACCTCCTCGTAGCTTAGGTCTTCCCTCAACTGTAATGGTTCATAGTCCACTATGTGAGAAGGGTCGGCGACATACTTCCTTAGCATGGAGACGTGAAACACATTGTGGACTGCGTCGAGAGACGGTGGTAGCGCCAACCGGTATGCCACGGGGCCAATCCGTTCCAAAATCTCGAACGGCCCTATGAAACGGGGACTTAGCTTCCCTTTCCTGCCAAACCTCAAGACGCCTTTCAACGGGGCGTCTTGAGGTTTTAAGAACACGTGATCCCCCACGTCGAACTCCAGGTTCTTGCGTCTAGTGTGGCATAACTCTTTTGCCTGCTCTGCACGGACTGCATGTGCAATCTAATTTTTTGGATAGCCTCGTTTGACACCTGCACTAACTCTGGCCCTAGCAACCTTCGCTCTCCCACTTCGTCCCAGCAAACTGGAGACCTACAAGATTTTCCGTACAATGCTTCGAATGGTGCCATGCCGATGGTTGCCTGATAGCTGTTGTTGTAGGCAAACTTCATGAGGTGCAGGTAGGAGTCCCAACTTCCCGGGAAATCCAAGGCACAAGCACACAGCATGTCCTCTAGTGTTTGGTTCAATCGTTCTGTCTGGCCATCGGTCTGCGGGTGGAAGGCCGTACTGAAATCCAACCTAGTGCCCAAAGTCGCTTGGAGGCTTTTCCAAAATTTAGAAGTGAACTGCGGGTCCCTGTCTGATGCTATTGAGACTGGCACCCCGTGCAACCTTACCACCTCCTTCAGGTAGATCTGTGCCCATTTACCTACCAAAAAGGTGGGCTTCCCTAGGAAGAAGTGTGCGGACTTGGTGAGTCTGTCGACTATAACCAGATCACTGTATGGCCCAACATCGTCCTTGGTAAACCTCCCACGAAATCCATAGATACGTTTTTCCACTTCCACTCTGGGATACTCAGGGGCTGCAATAGCCCTGCTGACTTCTGTCTCAGGGCTTTCACTTGCTGGCACACCAGGCATCTAATGACATACTCTGCCACTTCCTTTTTCATGTTATGCCACCAATAGTAACGTTTCAGGTCCTGATGCATCTTAGTGCTGCCAGGGTGAATCGAGAAGGGAGAGTTGTGAGCTTCTGACAACAGTTCGCTCTTAAGTTCGCCACTTGCCGGCACACACAAACGCCCCTGGAACAGTAGACCATTTTCCGACGATAACGAGAAATCGCTGCTTTGACCTGCCATTAGCTGGTTAACCTTCTCGAAAAGGTAGGGATCACTTTGCTGAGCGTTGATAAGCCTTTGCCTTAGGGTTGACTGGACGGTCAACTGCGACAATTGTGAGGCGACCTCCCCGATAGAGACCGCAATACCTGCCTGCTCAAATTCTTTACACAATGGGGACTACCTAGTGATCAGGGCTGCCGAATGCACCGCTTTCCTACTAAGGGCGTCTGCAACCACATTTGCCTTGCCGGGGTGGTATAGAATTTCCACAGCATAATCCTTTACCATCTCCAACCATCTCCGCTGTCTCATGTTCAACTCTTTCTGAGTGAATACGTACTTTAGGCTCTTGTGGTCCGTGAAGATTTGTATATTTTCACCATACAAATAGTGTCGCCAGATTTTTAAAGCAAAAACCACCGCCGCCAACTCTAAATCTTGAGTGGGGTACTTTTATTCGTGGGTTTTTAGCTGGCGGGAAGCATAGGCCACCACCTTACCGTGTTGCATCAGTACGCAACCCAAACCCTTCTTGGAGGCATCTGTAAACCACAAAACCTCCCAGCCCGTCTGGTACTGTAAGTACTGGTGTAGAGACCTGTTTAAGATTTTGGAAACCTTCCTTGCAGTCTTTACTCCACACGAAAGGAGCACCCTTCCTTGTCAACTAAGTCAGTGGTGCGGTGATGCGTGAAAAGTCCTTGACGAAATGATGGTAATAGCCTGCCAAGCCTAGGAAACTACGCACCTCGGTAACTGTCGTAGGGCGAGGCCAGGTAGTAACCGCCTCGATCTTCGCAGGGTCAACTGAGATTCCGCTTTTTGACACCATGTGTCCCAAAAAGGACACCTGCTTCAGCCAAAATTCACTCTTCGAAAACTTGGCGTACAGCTTGTTGGCTCGCAAGGTTTCCAACACTTGACGCAAATGCACCTCGTGCTCAGCCTCTGTCCGTGAGTACACCAAAATGTCATCGATGAATACAATTACGAAGGTGTCAAGGAAATCCTTGAACACTCGATTCATTAGGTCCATGAATGCTGCCAGGGCATTTTATAAGCCAAACGACATCACAACGAACTCGTAATGTCCATATCTTGAGCGGAAGGCTTTTTTTGGAATATCACTGTCCTTGATCCTTAGTTGGTGATAACCGAACCGAAGGTCAATTTTTGAGAAAACCGTGGATCCTTGCAACTGGTCGAACAAGTCATCAATTCTTGGGAGCGGGTACCTGTTCTTGATAGTGACTTTATTCAATTCCCTGTAGTCGATGCAAAGGCACATTGTCCCATCCTTCTTTTTCACAAACAGAACGGGTGCACCCCATGATGACACGCTGGGTCGAACAAAACCTTTATCCAGCAACTCCTGCAATTGAGTCTTGAGCTCCTTCAATTCTGCTGGAGCCATTCTATAAGGGGCCTTCGAGATAGGTGTCGTACCCGGCTCCAACTCAATCGCGAAGTCTATCTCTCGATGCAGAGGCAAGCCTAGAAGATCTTCTAGAAACACGTCAAGGTAATCCCTCACTACTGGCTCTGAAGTCAAGGAAACCTCCGCCTCTCTGGTATCCACCACACTGGCTAAAATACTCCACGTCCCTTGGTTCAGTAGCTTACTGGTCTTCAGGGCTGAGATTACCTTCGGTAAGACCACGGTCCCTGACCCTTTAAATCTGAAGCTTGTCGTAGAAGAAGGACTAAAAACCACCTCCTTACGGGAACAGTCGATGCTAGCGTGATTAGCAGCCAACCAGTCCATACCCAAAATGACTTCAAAATCTCGCATTTTTAAGACTAGCAGGGTCACCTCAAGAGCACGGTTTGCTATTTCTATCTGGCATGCCTTCACCTTTTCAATTGCTAACATAATCTCCCCGGACGGGGTGGACACAGATAATGCATAATGTAACAGCTCTACCTCTAACATGGCATATTTCACAAATACTGACGATATAAAAGAATGAAAAGAGCCAGAATCAAATAACACCAAGACATGGTGTCCTAAGACGGGGAATGTACCTGTCACCACCGTGCCCGATTTTTCTGCCTCCTGCCGGGTGGTAAAGTAGACCTGGCCCTGATGTTGCTGCCTGTTCGGGCCCCTAGGGTGAGGGTGTGTGGGCTAGCCCTTGCCTTTAGAAGACTGCATTCCTGGGCATTGCTCCGCGATATGGCCCTCTTGCTTGCACCTGAAACAAGCTCCCGTGCCAATCAGACAGCGCCCCCAGTGGCGCTTCCCACAGTTCTTACATACGGGCTGGTCTCTCCAGACTCCTCCTGCCTCCGTGGCCAGTTGCTTATAGTGATTGAAGGGCCTATCTGAGTGCGAACCCGTTTGTGGGGGCTCTGGTGCCTTTTGGTCCGCCTTTCGCTTCTAACCCACCAAGATCCCTGCCATCAACGACCTTCGTACTCCTCACCTTCCCGGGCATTCGCATCGATTCTGACTGCTGCTCGAAGTGCTACGTCATAAGTCTTAGGGTCCTGAGAATAGACCAAACCTCGCAGTCCAACCTTCAAGCCTTGAACAAACTGCTGCACCCTGGTTTTCACTGTGGCTACCATTTTCGGTGCGAAATGGGACAGTTTGTCAATCTCTTCCTCGTACTCTTCCACCGTCATTGCTCCCTGCTTCAGGTTCAGGAACTCTGCCTACTTGTTGAACCGTGTATTCGCAGAAAAATACTTCTCATAAAACCGCTACTTGAACTGGTTCCACGTTGCTAGGCCATCTCGGGTGTCTATCATTCTCTCGGCTGACCACCACCATATCTCAGCATTATCAGTCAACATAAAGACGACACACTGGAGCTTCTATTCCTCTGGGCATCTCATGTAGCGAAAAATTGTTTCGATTGAGGACAACCACATTTCTGCCTTTGTAGGGTCCTTCAGCGAGCCATCGAAAGTACGAGGGTTAAATTTTCGGAAGTCCCTCAGGTGCTTCGCTTCTACGGACCAATCATGAACATTCTGGTTCTGAGGCTGAGGTGGAGGTACTGCTGCTAGTGGGGTCGGCATTTGCTGAGATCGCGCAAACTGAGCAAAACGCTCATCCATCATCTCATTCATTCGATCTAGCACTGCGGTCGTGACTGCTTCTTCAATTGCCGTTGCCAGAGCTGTAAACTCGGAAGGGACGACGGAAGGGTTCGTTCCCGGGTTTGCCTCCGTCATGCTCCCTACTCGACTCCTTAATTGAGTCCTCTGCCACCCTATACCGGAAGGGTCCCCCACCGGAGGGTTTTCGTCTAAGGATACGTCATCTTGGACCTCGAGGCCCTGCTCCTCCAACGGCGCAACGGGGTCCTGCAGTCCACCCTTTTCCTTCCTCTTTCCTTTGTCCTTCGGTGCCATCACCTATCATATACATTGTCAGCCACGTCATGACCCTCTAAGAGACTTGACGTTATTATTAATTGTTTTTAGGGTTTTACCTATACATGCTTCTTTTGTTTTTTTTTTTTGTTTTTTTTTTTATATGGAGAGCATACCTGGCGATGACGAGGAATTCGTTACTACCATGGGACATTTTTTACTTATAAAATAAGTAAGTCTATAGAACCTACAACTGAGGCTTTAATACCAACTGTAACAACCTGACCTCTTACTACTTAACTCGTCACTACAACATGCATGAACATCTACGTAAATACAATGGAAACAAGTAGACATGACATCATCCAATTTAAACAAATGAAAATTTTCTTATAAAATGGCCAAATTATCCAAAGTTTATTTAATCAACGTAGGAAAAGGGAAAAATACTTTAGCGAGGTACCCCTTTTATTATTGGGCAAAATCTCAAGAAAAGAATCAATATAACCAAGACATTTAAACAATAATTTCATGAATGCAAGTACAACTATCCTAGACTAAGATGCAGAAGCAGTATGACGGTCCCATGGTATGATCACGGATTTCCTTGGTCATGCGCCGGGCCACCATGCTCCTTACCTAGAAGGAAAACATAGAAAAAGGGTGAGTAAAATATACTCAGTAAGAGACCCACTACTGGGCCTAGTTGTTACCCTGTTTGTCGTGTGCGCCTGCGTACCCGGCATAAGCATAAGCGTAGGCATAAGCATAGGAAGCGTCCCGAGGATACGCATTAACTAACATTATAACATGAACATAGGTGGTGATCCCGAGGGACACCCTTCGTAGCATAGTACAGTGAGGGTACGGGGCACAACAACAAGGCAACCTATGACATGTCATGGCATAATTAATCTATAGTTGAGATTTCAGAGTCACAACACATAAGCATGAGAAATAACCTACAATACAACTATTTGACATGCTTGAATAATTATAGCAACAACATTCGAAACATGGGTTCATAGCGACATTCAAAACCAACAACGCCATCAGACAGTATACATCACTAAAAACCCGGTAGTAAGTCTCTTACCTGTGAGAGCGAAAAGGATCGACATTGAGCGATACTGAGCGATAGGAGCGTTACGAGCAATACTGAGCGTTACGAGCGATATTGAGCGTTACGAGCGTTACAGAGCGATACTGAGCGTGTCCGCGAGACAGCGACTTCCTTACAATGCGGCAACGCGCTACGTAGGCTGTGACAGTGCGTCGCGGGGAGGACAGGCGACGCGGCGATGCAGGCTGACGATGCGTCGCGGAGAGGACGGGCGACGCGGACTGATGATGTGTCGAGGGCTAATGATGCGACAACGCGGACTGATGATGCGTTGAGGCTAATGATGCGGCAACGCGGACTGATGATGCGTCGAGGGCTAATGATGCGGCAACGGACTGATGATGCATTGAGGGCTAATGATGCGGCAACGCGGACTGATGATGCGTTGAGGGCTAATGATGTGGCAACGCGGACTGATGATGACCAAGATGCTGCGACGCGGCAACTATGACGATGCCACAACGCTGAGCACTGCGACTAAGGCCACACCGTGAGGGCTGGAGCGCTGTGACTGAGTGACGGGGACAAGCGAGAATATGGCCGACGAAGGGTGACTCTAGAGAGGAAAACTAAACTGCCTCTTTTTCTTGCTGCCTCCCCTTCCTTCTCCTCTTCTAAAATGCCCCCCCACGTTCAAAATTCAACCGGGGATCTCTCCCCCAACCAAAAACAGCGCAGCCTCCTGCTGACTCTCAACTCCCTTCACGCTTCCCCCGCTGTAAAACTATTATTAACGATAATTAATAAATTTCTTTTTTTAAAAAAAAAAATTAAAGGGAGAAAATGATTTACCGAAATTAGGGCCGTTACAGCGTATTTGGAAGGTCCTTCAAGACTAGAATGAGAAGTTCTTCTCTGCTGGCAGCAAAGAAGTTTTGATTAAAGCAGTGGCTCAAGTTATCCCGACTTACAATATGAGCTGCTTCTAGCATCCAAAAATCTATGTGATGAGATTTTCCAAACTTTTGCGAGATTTGGGTAGGGGTCAACCGATGATAAAAACAAAATCCATTAGCAAAGTTGGACTTGTATGTGTGCTAGGAAGGCAGATGGTGGTCTCAAATTTCATGACTTGCGAATCTTCAATCAGGTTATGCTAGCTAAGCAGAGTTAGTGGATTATCAAGCGACCCGATAGTTTACTTACTTAGGTACTCTAAGGTAAGTATTTCAAATCTAAAATTTTTTTAAATGCACCTGGAGGTTTATCATGCAGGGAAGATCTTTGTTTGAGAAAGATATTGGTGAAAGGTGGGGAATGAGCAACTCATCCAAATTGATAGTGACCTTTGGCTTTCTAGGGAGGAGGGACAAGATACCTCTAAAGATATCCCAGATGCAAGAAGGTGAAACTTCTTGAAGCAATGGTGATCTACTCTAGGCTTGAAGTTCAATTCATATCTCAAATATCTTGGTTGACTCTGATTGCATGGAGGTAATCAATATGCTAAATGATGTTGTTCATTTTTCTGAAGTCTCCTTCTACATTGAGAAGGCTAAGGAGAGGGCTTGTGAGCTGGGGGTTGAATCCTTCTCCCATGTTTGTCGTAGTCTCAAAATGCTTTAGTACATTGTGTTGCATGTAAAACTTTGGAGGATCAGGAGTCTTCAATTCTTTATGCTATGTGGTTTACACTAATTATGTCTCGTGATGTTGTCTTATAGTTGTTTTGACTTTTGTCATTTCAATTTTTGTACTAAGAAAAATTCATGAAAAAACAACTATGATATACTATTACGTTTTAAAACCACTTTATCATACCAAAACTATATATATAGTGTGTATATATATACACTATAGATATATAAATAGAAAGAAAGATAGAATTTAAACTTTTTTATTTGAATTTTTTACTTTGGGTTTTTGAAAATGAAGTGTATAAACATTGTTTACACTTATTGGTTTATTTATTTTGTTGTATGTATTTTAAAAGTATTTTTAAAATCAAAGCAAAGTTTTGAAAATTAAGACCTAATTGCTAGGCCTCGTTTCATAATGATCTGATTTTGAAAATTAAGCTTCCAAAACTACTTCAATCTATTGATTTCTTTGTTTTGTTAGGTGCATATTATGAACATCAAGCTTTGAAAACTAAAAAAAAAAAGCTTTTTTTTTTTTTTTATAATTTGAATTTGACTAAAAATTCAATTGTTTAGTTAGGAATAATAAAAATCATGATAAAGAATAAGTAAAAAAAACAAACACAAAATTTTATTAACCAAAAACCAAATAGTTATCAAAGGAAAATTATTAGAACTAGCACATTGAAGTTTTCATCTTACAAAATTTGCACCCTTTTTGAAAACTCGTTCAAATAGTTTTTCTCCGTCTATCTCAGGTGAGATCAACCATCATCATTTAGTTAAAAAATTAACTTTTTGTAAACTTATCGATTGTTTTGGGCCTTCTCAGCACATCTCGGGTAAATTACACCTAGATTTTACTAATTTTATTATGTAGTTTACCCAGATGTTATACCAAATCTTAGATATTTTCAAAATTTTTCCAAATACGTTTACATTTTACCAAATATTATATCAAATTCTTACATAATTTTTTAAAACTTTAGACGAATTTTTGTTTCCACAATTATATGAATTTCCAAACTTTCAAATGATTTTACCAATTACTCAATGGATCTTGATTGCATTTTGATTTTTAAATTTTGAGAAAGATTAAAGTTTGCAAAAAAAAGGAGGGGGGGGGGGGGGGGGGGGGGGGGAGGGGCTAAGATATGAAAAATATAAAAAATCTAGGTATTAATCCCGGGCCATTTTTGGGCTCGGTAAATTCTTGGGCAGATTAATTGAGATTCTATATATTTCTCATTTCTTACTTTTTTTTTTCTTTCAAAATTTAATCTTTCTAAAATTTTAAAAATCACAAGTCAATCACTTGAAAACCATTTGGATAATTTGGAAATTCATATAATTGTGTAAATAGAAATTGGGCTAAAGATTTGAAAGTTACATAAATATTTGATATAATATTTGGTGAAGATAAATGATTGTGTAGAAAATTTGAAAATATATAAGATTTGGGAAGATTAGATAATATTTGGATAACAAAACAATCGATAAGTTAGAAAAAGTTAATTTTTTAACTAAATCTCGGTGGTCAATCTTGCTCGAGATGGACTGAAAAAACTGGTTTAACAAGTTTTCAAAAAGCGTGCTACTTTTGAAAAATAAAAATTTAATAGTGTTATTTCTAACAATTTTCCGTTATCAAATGGAACACTACCTATTTTGTTATTTTTTTATTTTTCTTTTCTAAGTTCAACCTTTGCGAGGTGGATAATCAAACTATCACCTTGCATAAGAAAAAAATCAATATTGATCTTGAGATGCTCTTCAAAATATAGGCTAAATTATAAAAAAATGTCTTTGAACTTGTGCACTTTGGATCAAAAAGACCTCTGAACTTTCAAAAGTTTCAAAAATATTGATCTTGAGATGCTCTTCAAAATATAGGCTAAATTATAAAAAAATGTCTTTGAACTTGTGCACTTTGGATCAAAAAGACCTCTGAACTTTCAAAAGTTTCAAAAATAATTTTAAACTTTAAAAACAAAATTAAAAAAAATACTCTTATCATTAGTTTTGGGTGGAAATCATTAGTGTTTTACTTAAAAAATACCACTAAATTTTCAAAAGTATAAAAAATACCCTTAGACTTTAAAAAAGTTAAAAAAAATACCCTTATTGGCATGTAAACAGAAACTCTTAATACATAGTTGCAAAAATAACTCTAGTTTAAAAATGCCCATACTATTAGTGTAGTAATCAATTTGTTTGAAGTTTTCTTGAGTTTGAAAAGAAACAATTTTAAAACAACTTATATACATATCCTCATTATTTATTTATTTATTTTTAGTTAAACAAGTGTCAAACAATAAATAAGAGGGGAGCAAGAGGGTATTGAAGAAGAGAGGGAAAAAAAGAGGGAAAAAAGAGAAGTAAGAGGGTATTAACAATTTATTTCATATACCAAGAGTAAGGATATTTTATCTATTTTTACGTTGAAGAATATTTTGTAAACTTTTGAAAGTTGAGATGTATTTTTGACACAACATTAACGGTTTTCATTCAAAAGTAATAGAAATGATATTTTTGAATTATTTTTGAAAATTTAAGAGTATTTTTAAATCTTTTGAAAGTTCAAAAATATTTTTGATACAAAGTATGAAGTTTAGAGATATTTTGTGGGGAAATTATTTTAAATGAAAAAACTGTTGAAAATATTTACAAATAATAGTAAAATATCACAATTTATCTACGATAGGCCGCGATAGACTACTATTTGTGTTATCATGACAGTAAAAATTTGATAGTAGTTTATCAAGTCTATCATAGATATCCAGTAAAATTGTGCTATATTTATAAATATTTTGGTCCATTTTCTTATATTTGAAAACAAATCTATTTTGTATTATATATGTATATATATATATAATATAAAAAAAGTCACTATATTTTATTTATTTATGTTATTATTATTACTAGTTAGTAAATATGATCGATTTTCAAATATAATAAAATGAGTAAAATTATTACAAATATAAAAAAACTTTATTGTCTAACAATAGACCCAATAGACTTTTATAATAATAATTTTTCTATTTATAATAATTTTCCTAATAAATATTCCCTAACATCAAATCGAAAAAAAGGTTATTGTTTTCTTTTATTGTTTGAGAAAACAATTAAGAAAATCAAATCAATTAAGTTAGAAATATATTGGTAAAACTTGATGGAAGAATAATCATGCGTATTGAATTCTTGAGGCAACTTCCGAAGGGGTAGCGTTAAGCGTTAGCGTGGTTTTGCAACTTTCAGCTTTCCCCTTCAACTTCTTCCCCTTCCATTTTCTCTACTTTCAGCGATCCAGCCCTTGGATTTGTGGCAAACCTTGCCAGAAACGGATAGTCACACCCAGATATGAGCAGAAATTTGAGTTGCAGATCGTCTGATTTCGTGTTGTTTTCGGCTTCGCTTTCCCTACTTTTCGTCTCCGGTATCTCCTTCAGATCTCTCTTTCTTGTCTCTTGCTTTGTTCGATTTTATTCGATTTCTGTGATCCCTCCATTGATTTGATGCAATTTGTTTTTTCTTCTTTGTTTTGCTGATTCTGTTACTGGAAACTCTTGATGTGAATTGAATGACGGGGATGCAATTGGCTATTTTTCATTAATTCTGTGTCGAGATCTTGTTTTTGTTTGGTTTTTAATCTTCTCGCTGTTAATTATTTGAATAAGTCCTTTGGTATCTTTGTTGTTTCTTTATGTTTTCTCAGTTAAAATAGTGTTTTCAGAACTTTATCATTGGTGTTTGAATGATTGTTGGTTGCTGAATTACGATCTCAGGGGATGTGCAATTAGTGAATCTCAATTTCGAAATAGGACAGCGAGCCAAGAAATGCACGAAATACTAGTACTACTTAATCCGTATTTTTTCAAAAAGAAGTTTCCATGTTGACATAAAAAATTAACTTCTTGTACAATTTTTCATTGAAGAAAATGGAGTTAACGTGTGCTAAAGCAGCCATAAACTTTGTTCATTCAATAGCTATGCCCTGTTTTGCTCAATGAAAATGAAATGTGGAGTTTTGGTCCATCTCTGGCTTGGATATTTATTTCCTTCAAACCCGCACTCATTTTTTAAAATTTATTTACTCAAAAAAGGAGATTCAAGGATGCAATAGTCTATTAGTATTTTACCTCTTTAGATTCCAAACCTCACATGGTTACTTTTTCTTTTTGTGCATCTCCCATTATCTTTTATCTCGAAATGAATTTTGTTGTCGAATGATAGATATCCAGTTATCAATTAGTACGTATTGAGTCATTAATACTTACTTTTGCAGCTATCTCTTAACACTTCTTTTGGTTGGCTACTACAGCCCTTTCTGATGATTCCAGTAACAAAGCTAGTATTAAATCTGGGAATCATCCATCCTCCAGCAGCAACACTGGCTCGATGGTTGCCATCATCCTCTTTGGGATTTTGGTAGTTGTGTTATTATCATTTTTCCTTTTCAAGTTATGGCAAAAGAAAAGAAGAGAGGAGCAATATGCCCGACTTCTGAAATTGTTTGAAGAAGACGATGAACTTGAGGTTGAACTTGGTCTTCGGGATTGAAGAATATTTGAAATTCTAGATCACTGAAGTTTGGTATGTCATTAATCTCGTCATCCCTTTATTTCTTACCTGAAAATTGAAATAGCTTACTTCATATTGATATGCTGGAGTGGGTATGTCATGTCTAGTAGATGATATGGTTGCCCATGATGAATACAGTATGAGCAAAATATATCTAGTGGGATATGTATGTTTTTATCGATGGCTGCATGACCCATAGTTCTTTTTCTTTGATTTATCTCATTCATCTCTATGTTGTCATTAAGTTCTTATTTTCCATGGGAGTAGTACGTAAAATGATATTTAAAACAACAAATAGTTTTGATTCGGATAGTTAAATGAGATATTAATTTTCTTTGGAAAAAGAAATGATCATTTTATTGAAAAATGAAATATGTACAAAAGGGTACGGTCCCGAGGCCCAATTATGAAGGGACGTTCCACTTGGCCAAAAGTATCGAGATGCATAGAGACTGAAAGAAAGAGGGCTTGCATTTTATGCACCAATATGGAGCCACAAAAAAAAAAAAAAAAAAAAAAAAAAAAAAAAAAAAAAAACTGATTACAAAATGTTGTCAAAAGGATCATATGTCTTCTATATGTATTGCTGGCATTTCATATGAAAAAGAATTGTTGGCATGTTTTATGCCAAGAGGTATGCATAATGCTTATATGGGCATTTATATAGGAGATTCCTCAGTTTCGCATCTTACATTTCTTCATTCTGGAGCCATTTTTACATCCTAAAAGGCTAAAATTCTTTCTACAGATAGAACAATTCCTACCTTTCCTGTTTTCTCATCGTCTCCCATTTTTTCCTTCTTTGCCGACCTTTCTAATGTAAGTTTGATTCTCTCATCTTGGCGTGAACTTACAACTTACGATTAAAAACTCTTATAGTGGAAGTGGAAAAGTCTGACATAGTGTTTTGAAAAGTAAATAGCTTCCTGAGAGACTAAGCAGAAGGTGCTAGGTGGGGCGAGACTGAGTAAGACGAGACAATATATCTACTTAAGCTTTCAAGTAATATTCATAAAAGAATATCTATTTTGATCGTAGGGATGTTTTTCTATTTAGGAAATATATTATTAATAGGAAAAGTGGATAGATGGAGAGGTGTCATGTTGAGCACCGCCAAGAGATAAGGCGTTCTACCAATTGGTATTCATAAAAATGAATCTAATTACAAAATAACTTGGAGAACTCCATGAAGAACCGTTAAATACTTTCCGTAATTTAGCCATAAGAACATTTTCCCACAAAAGTTTCGCATTTCATTTGAAGAGATATCCAGAAAGAGCTGTTCAATGCAAGAGCATCCCCTGTAAACACCAGAAAATACCAACTTCATTTGGGTATGTTTGGTTCGAGGAGTAGGAGTTGGGGGAGTGGAGTTTGGTCCAAAGAGTAGGAGTTAACTCTACTCCTTTTCTGGCCCAAAGAGTTCTTAAGCTCAATGTGGGCCTAGAACGAAAATAACATCAATTCCACGACTTAGTAACTCCTTACATTGTGGCTCATAACTAAATAACTCTTTAGACTTAACAACTCTCGAGATTAAACATTTACACTTCTTGTCCCAACGCCTTCTAAGAAGCTAATGCCAATAGTTTGTGGCATAAGACCCGAAATAAAATAGTTAACTTTGATTCTCCTAATTCTTACTGCACAATGCCTTTGGACTCTGTCTGTTGTATTAACTCTACCCAAAGCTGGAGTCCGCAGGAAAATATAATTTTCTTAGAGGCCTGTTTCCATGACTTCTCTGAGTATTCAAAGTAAAGGATTCTCCTTTGTTTGGTACTTAGAGAAGGACATTCATCTGTTGCACACATGAAGAAAACAGGTAACACCATAACAGGTGTTAGAACAGTTCAAAAAAAAAAAAAAAAAAATTGTCATTCCCCAGGCACATCTTTGTGGCTGAGTTGAGCTCAAGTGCGCTAAATCTTCCATTTTAAAAATCGGGCATAAGTGTAGGTGATTAATTCAGGTGTACATAGAAGATGATATTGCAACCAAAGTTGGACTATTTACATTTTCAGCGACTTCATGGTTTAATCCTCTAGTTCTCACTGTTGTATTGCTTATTATAGACTCTTTAAGGGGTTGTTTGGCGCTGAGTTGATTTCATATGTTTGTGGAGATCATGTCTTTGTTTTGGTGTTCGGGGTGTTGAGTTCATATGTCAGGCGTATCTGGTGCAGTTTTATATATGTGTATATATATATAATCTGTTTTTATGATGATTATTTTTGTTTGGAAATTTTTTATTTAATAATTTTACATAGATGTTTTTAATAAACTATAGATTGCACTTTACATTATTGTTTTTTAAACACACATATATTGTTAGGAGTTTTGGAAAATGAAGTTTAGGATTTACTTTTGGACCATGCATTTCAAATTTTTTTTTTTTTTTTTAATTTTTTTTATTTAAGCAATCATTTTACTAATTTGTGCATGTGACATTTATAGTTAAGTTATTCTTATGTTAACACTTTTGATAAAAAAATTTTAAAATAAAAACATTTATGTATTTGACAATTTTTCTCGCTAAGTGTTTTTACATACAAGCTTGTTTGATATCTTACATGATTAAAGTGATTTTATTAATGTTAAATTACTATAAAGAACGACTATAAAATGCTATGAACTAATAAAAGAAATCGGAAATTCAACATTTTGACGGAACTTACGTAGTTTTGTGTCAACAAAGATGTTTTTATTGACAATTTTGTGCGTCAAACTTAAATATAAACATTTATTGATGTTTTATACGTATTTTTAAATTAGTAATTATTTTTAAGTTTTAAATTAAGATTTTATTGACGGTTTATGTCACGAGCGTCAACAAAACAAAAAACTCATGTGTCAACATAGCCCAACTTTATAGTAGTCATAATGTAAAATAATGGTTGTCGGAGTTGGTTGAGTGGGCATCGTCGAAGGTTGCTAGAGTTGGCCATCAACCGTGGTGATTGAAGTTGGCTATAGGCGGTGGTTGCCGGAGTTGGCTATCGAAGGTGGTCGTGGGAGTTAGGTGTAGAAGGCGGTCGCCAGAGTGGGCTGTCGGACATGGTATAAAATGTCGGTGACATATGAAGTTGGCCTCCCAAACAATGAGTTGAGTTCATATTTCAACTCAACTCATCTCATCTCATCTCCTCACCCCAAACACCTCCTAAATGGCCTAAATATTTTAGACTTGATATATTAGCTTTTACTTGGTTCTGGCTACTACACTCGATCAATACTGTGAGTTGTTTGTTTTAATTTTCATTTGGATTGTTCTTGCATTGTTATCGATTCTTTTTGGGTCCCACCTAAATTAGGCACCATTGGTTTATTACACCTCAAATGTTCAGCACTTCTCTTATTTTTGTTCCTTTTCTGTACAAAGTTGCATATTAATTTTCAAATGTTTCCTATACTCTGCCTTGTACTTGACAATATATGTTGACATGAAATTCTCTTAATGGACCTGATATTCTGCTGGCTTCTATCACAGGCTCAGAAACCATTATGTTGGAATTATTGCATTACAAATGTCTAAAAGATCGTGAGATGATAAAGTGAGTTTTGTGTAAGGATAGATTTTTCTTTTCCTTTATTTTCTTTTTCTTTTTTAACCAAAAAAGAAAAAATTGGGATGGGGCATAACCTTGTAATTCCCATATTATAATGACTCATTTTGTAAGGAGTGCTTGAAGGATACGGGTTCAGGTTTTGTAAACTTGATGTCATATAGCAAGTTTAATGGTGAAAGGGTTTTGACTATAGCCTCAAATATTATTCTTTTATTTAAAGATGTTTGGAATTTGTAACGCACCTAAACGTTTTTTTGTGTTAAACTAAATGTATTTCCAACCTCAAAATATGTAGTCTGCTCAAACATAACTCAACTGGTTAAAGTATATGTCCTCAGTTGAGAGATAAGAGTAGATACTTTTGATCCTTGAGATTTGGAAAAAGATTTTGAACGGTTCTTAAGTTAAAGTTGATACGATCATTTTTAAACGATATGACTACATTTATTATTATTATTATTTCATTTGATTTGGCCTTATGTGTCCACTTTCTCTCGTCTCATGGTGTTTCTTCTCCTATCCCTCTACTTACTCTACTTTCTCTCTTCTTCCTCCCTATTCTATCTCTGTAGAGCTGCCTTTGCCATTGCCATTGCCATTGCCATTGCCCTTTCTTCTCTTGCTGCCATTCATTTACTTCTTTCCATGGAATAAACAACGTTGATCTGGAGGGACAAACTTCAAATGAATGGTTTGTTCCTTTAGATTTGGAGTGTTGCTCGTTTTTAGACTAAGCATTGTTTCTTGTACCAAATGTAGATGGGGCAGGTATGCAAAGAGACCACAGACGGACGAAAGCATTAGTAAGTAAAGACAATAGGAAAATGGCAACAAGTGGAAGTGATCTGTCGGAGAAGAAGGGATAAAAGAAAAGGGACCAGATATTTTTGAAAGAGAATTGAAATGAAAAATAAAATAAATTAAACCCACGCATGTCCAAATTAATAGAAGTTGATTGTCACCTCAATTATGACATAAGTCAATTTTAATTTAGAAACTATTAACATTGGTATAAACTTTAAATGTCCAGATCAAATAAGGACTTCCTATACTGTACTAACAGCGACATTAACTTTAAATTTTATGGACTAAATGAAACAATTATTTGTTAAACAAATTTGTTTTCTAAATTTATATTTATATGTTTAGTTGATATGGTTTCAACATTTTCATTCTATATTTCATGGATACTTTTACAACATAAAAATATCAACTAGCTATTCTTGAAAGAAAAAACAAACTAAGTAAATGGCTAAATGCTTATAAGTATGTGTAAATGTTTATAGATTCACGGATATTTTAAAATCTCTCCAATAGAGAATTTTTAAATGCTTAAAATATTAATTGAAATTTAATCAAAACATGCTCTTAACCTGTCAATTTTAAAACATGTAATTTCTTTTTAGGCTAAAAATATGTTTCTCCCTAAGTTTGTATTTTCTTTTCAATTTAGTCACCAGAATTTAAAATTTTCAATGTAGTATTTTATATCCACACTATTTCTTTTACGCCTATGTTATTCAATTTAATCCCCACCACCAGTGTACATTGATTGATGATAAGGTTACATAACATAATAATTAGTAAATTGGTAGAAAATTAAAGAAGAAAAAGTCCGTTATTTGAAGAAAACTCTAAACTTCTACCAAATTTTTGAAAATTTTAAAGGAGGACGCAGAAATGGTGTCAAACAAATTCGAAAAAGAGTAGATTATATGACACAATTGGCAATGTGAAGCTGCCATTGCTATGAAAGATAGCGGATATTATCGCTTCAATTAAGGAGACTAATAAGACGTTTCGTATAAAGCATTTGTAGAGGAGATCATTCTCACACTCACAAATTCATCCATGAAAATTGAAAAAGCTATGAGATGTCTCATCACTCAAATATGAATATTAAACAGAAATCATAGATAAGTACTGTAACAACTAATGAAATTGACAGTAAGCAAAAGGTAATAACACACAAGAGTTGGTAACCCAGTTCGATGATGAACCAACTACGTCTGAGGGTAGTGTGCCTGTTGAAGAAGAAATTTTGGACCAATCACAAATTGACATGTCATTTCTCAAATTAATGACAAAATTACAAATAATTGAATTTGGGACCAATTAAAAGTTGACATGTGCCCCAAATTGAAATTGAAATTGAAGACATAAATTGGCAAATCTTGATGACGCCATGCGCTTTCGTCTTGACCGTTGGACTAAATAACATAATTTGGTCCAATTTGGTACTAATACTTGGGCTAAAATCCAACTGAGTCCTAAAACAGGCTTAATTTGGCCCAAGGGCCAAGGAAGGCCTGAAGTCCAATTTGTTGGGTCCAAGGGCCAAGCCCAAGCCCACAAAGCCCACCTAAGAACTCATAAATAGGAGAGTTCTCTTCATTTGTGGGGGTCAGAAAATTCTACACTCCAGAGAATCTAGAGAGAATTCTTCCTACAATCAGAAGACTCTAACTCGAAGACTAAAGCTCTTTGAAGCATAGACATTCTTCTAAGACTCCAACTTCAAGAACATCCACGCGTTCCGCTTCCATACAACAAGCATACACATTCAACTAAGAGAGAATCAGAGGATCAAGTACTAGAGATCGAACCACATTCGCATCAAATCTACATCAACTTAAGTTCAACTCCACTAAACAAGTTTCTTAGGAAACCTCGTACGAACAAATTGGCACGCTTAGTGGGACGTCTCTACTCTCATCTTTCTCTCAACAATCAAATCAAGCAATGACCTCCAAGAAAGCTACGTCCAAAACCCCTGTTGCAAGCGACACCTACACAGGACCCATCACTCGTAGTCTCTCAAAGGGGGTCATGCGAGAGAAGGAACAAGGTTCTGCCATCACGGAGAATATTTGGAGGCGATTGATAGAATCTTCTAAAGGGGGGATCGTCATTAAAGAAAATCCTTTGTTTGACAGCTCCGCTCCTACTCCTGACTGACCCAAGAAGGAATCACACCCTGATGTGATGTCTGTCATGATGGTCGATGTGACGGCAGAGGCAACCATGGAGAGGAAAATAAATCTCCTAATGAAAGCTGTTGAGGAGCGAGATCATGAGATCGCTGCCTTGAAAGATCAGATGCAGGCTCGAGAAACTGCTGAGTGGAGCCAAACTCTCGCCGCCAAGGCAAACGAAAAAGGAAAAACTCAATTACAGGAAACTCTATTGCAACAATCCACCTCTGTCGCCTCTTTGTCAGTCCAACAGCTGCAAGACATGATCACCAATTCAATCAGAGCCCAGTATGGAGGGCCTTCACAAACTAAGAATGTCTGTTGGGTATCAGCCTCCAAAGTTCCAACAGTTCAACGAAAAGAGCAACCCAAAGCAGCATGTTGCCACTTTGTTGAAACATGCGAAAATACGGGAACCAGAGGAGATTTGTTAGTCAAACAGTTTGTTCGAACTCTAAAAGAAAACGCTTTCGACTGGTACACCGATCTAAAGCCAGAAGTGATCAACAACTGGGAGCAGTTAGAAAAAGAATTCTTAAACTGCTTCTACAACACTAGGCGTATTGTGAGCATGATGGAGAGCCAAGCAGCAGAAAGGGGAGCTAATCATTGACTACATCAATCGATGGAGGGCTTTGAGTCTTGACTGCAAAGATCGGCTCACTGAACTGTCTACGGTGGAGATGTGCACCCAAGGCATGCATTGGGTCTTCTTTACATTCTAGAGGGGATAAAGCCTCGCACGTTTGAGGAGTTGGCAACTTGCACCCACGATATGTAGTTGAGCATCGCTAATAGGGGGACAAAAGACTTCCTAGTCCCCGAGGTAAAGAAAGAGAAAAGGGAGGTGAAAGGCACGGAGAAGATCATGAATTGTGCCACAAAGGAATTCATGGTTGTTAACACGACCCCATTAAAATTTTCCTCCAAAGGAAAAGAAGAAAGTGCGGGAAGGAAAGACGATGGAGGCGAAAGGCGTCGCCTAACCTTAAAAGAAAGACAAGAAAAGGTTTACCTATTTTCTGACTCCAATGTTGCAGACATGTTGGAGCAACTATTAGAGAAACAACTCATTCAATTGCCAGAGTGCAAGCGACCTGAACAGTTAGGGAAGGTCAATGATCCCAATTACTGCAAATATCATCGGGTCGTTAGCCATTTGGTTGAGAAATGCTTCGTGTTGAAAGAGCTAATTATGAAGTTGGCTCATGAAAAGAAGATTGAGCTGGATCCGGATGAAGTAGCTTAGACAAATCACGCTGCTGTGACAATGGCTTCAAGTGTTCTGCCATCAACACCCTTTCACGAACAGGAAAGCTTAATCCAGTTCGGGACCTTTGAGCCTATAGTTGTTTGGTTCCAACAAGAAACCGTGAAAACAGACTCCCAAAGAAGGAAGAACATGTAAAAGAAGATGACGAAGGGTGGACTATCATAACCTATAAGAAAAAGAGGCAGTCAAAGTCTGTCCAAAAGGAATTGCGCTTCCGTTGAGACTATAAAAGTGGAAGCAAAACTCAGAAAAAGAAAAGCAAGAAGAAAGCAAGGCGCCCAAGCTTGTCAAGGAAGAGGATGAGGGCTTTCCTCAGCTTCCACAATCAATAACTCTGGCAGAATTCCTCCCACTCATTTCCTTGATAGTCGTCCAGAGGACGTATTAGAAATCGTCGCATGTCATGTTTAACACAACGAAAGGTGAGGGTAGTCCCTCAGGTTTAGTAGGGACCCTAGCCAAATGAGGAGACTTAACATCATTCAGAGTAGATGACCTGCTATCCCTCCCTCAAGCAACTAAGACTACCCTCATTGGCGCATTGTTAGATTCAAGGGCATCGAATCCAAGCGTCCCAACCTCGACAACACACACATGCACCTCTTGCTGCATATGCATAGCCTTTTCAGATGAAGACTTATTGTTGGGATCCAAACCGCATAACAGACCTTTGTTCATCTCGTGGTACATACGAGAACAAGGGGTCGGTGGAATTCTCATTGATGACGGATCCGTGTCAATATAATGCCTAAATCAACCATGAAGCAGCTAGGCATTTAAATGGAGGAACTTTTGAATAGTAAACTGGTGATCCAAGCTTCAACCAAGGCTATCAATGAGCAATCGACATGATACGGTTGGAACTTACTATCGGTGACCTAAACGCCAACACTCTGTTTCATATTATAGACTTAAAGACAACTTATAAGTTGTCGTTGGGGTGTCCTTGGATTCATGGAAATGGAGTGATAACGTCAACATTGCATCAATGTTTCAAGTTTTATCAAGATGGCGCTAAGAAAGTTGAAGCAGACTCTAATCCGTTCTCAAAAGCCAAGTCTCACTTCGCAGACGCAAAGTTTTACCTTAAAATGATAACATCGGTGAGACAATGCCCACAAAGATTTCTTTAAGAAAAAGTGAGGATAAATCTCTGTCGAAGCCACAAAAAGATGCAAGAAAGGAACCAAGTGAAGGGATGGGTGCCTCTAACTCTCAAAAGGGTGAGGCATCCACCAACTCTGCAAAGCCTAAAACCTTGAAAGATGAAAAGGCTACTTATTCTCCAGTCTTGCATTATGTCCCTTTGTCAAGACGTAAGAAGGGAGAGTCTCCATTTGCAGAGTGCTCGAAGGGCTTGAAGGTTGGCGATGTTGAAGTTTTAAAAGAAAGTTTCATTACACCGCTTACTAGCATCACAAAGCAAGAAGTTTAGGAACCGAAAGTGGACCCGACAAAAGTGAATCTGCCCGAGAAACGGACAAAGGATGGCTTCGACCCGAATGCTTATAAACTACTGGCAAAGGCGGGCTACGACTTCACGACCCATACTGAGTTCAAGAGCCTGAAAATTTATGAGCAATCTAAGCTTTCTCCGTCCTAGAAAAAGCTGCTACGGAAGGGTATGCTATACCTCCCTCGAGGAAAGGACTTGGGTATAAGTCTCGCGAGCCAGTTTGCATAACAAGAAAGGGGAAGGCGAAAGTGGTTGACAGCAACTATATAACGATTGAAGAGGTTGACGATTCGAAAGAGAAAGAAAGCAATGGTCAAAGAACCTCAATCCTCGACCGAATTAGACCGCTTGTCACATGTGCTTTGGTCTTTGAAAGGCTAAGTATGATGGCAATGGAAGAAGAAAGCCAGCACCCAACGCCTAGCCTTGATTGGCGTTCATCTTTTCGAAGGTTGACTATGCCCCCTAAAGGAGAAGAGAGCATTCAGTATTCCTCAGTGATAGTCCGACCTTTAGCTTTTGAAAGATTAAGTGTGACCACGAAGAAGAGTGACGGAATACCTCGCAGATCAACCGTTGATCGCCTTAAGCGTGTAAATGTTGAGAAGCACTCTTGCAAAAATGCATCTTGTGACATGAAAGCTGAAAAGCGTAGTGCTACTAGTACAATCATAAAAAGGAAAGGGTCGATATCCCACGAGTCAATTTGGCGCCGCATTAGGCACAAGGATGCCGAAAACCATTCAAAGGAGGAGCTACCTCATGAGACAAAAGGTGAGGGATAAATTCGCAGTGTTATCCCTTTAAGAATGAAAATAAAGATTTTCGTTACCCTCGATTCAAGCAAAGGTTCATTAAAGGTAAAGAGACGTGATGTCATTTTTACTAATCCTAAAGACAAAAGCTCATAACAGGAAGAAGGTGAAACTTCATGTCACCACATCACCATCATCAAAAAATTAGAAAATGAAATGTTCGAAGATGTGGAGGACGCCTTGCTGATGCTTGAGGATGGTGGTCAATCCATAGTGGATGAGCTTAAAGAAGTAAATCTTGGGAGCATAGAAAAGTCGCGCCCAACTTTCATTAGTGCATCTCTCTCAGGGGAGAAGAAGGGCGAATACATGAGCTTACTCACCGAATACAGGGACATCTTTGCTTGGTCATATAGAGAGATGTCAGGCCTTGACCCAAAAGTGGCAATCCATCATCTCGCAATCAAGCAAGGTTATCAACCAATTAAACAGGCTCAACGACGCTTTCGGCCAGAGCTTATCCCTTAGATTGAAGCAGAAGTAAATAAGTTGATCGAGGCGGGATTCATCCGTGAGGTCAAGTACCCAACATGGATAGCAAACATTGTGCCTATTAGAAAGAAGAACGAACAGTTCCGTGTGTGCATAGATTTCCGTGACCTGAATAATGCCTGCCCGAAGGATGATTTTCCTTTACCTATCACAGAAATCATGGTTGATGCAACCACTGGCCAAAAGGCCTTATCTTTTATGGATGGATTGTCCGGATATAATCAAATATGAAAGGCTTTCGCAGACGAGGAAATGACAACTTTTCGGACTCCAAAGGGAATATACTGTTACAAGATAATGTCTTTTGGGTTGAAAAATGCCAGTGCTACTTACCAGTGGGCCATGCGAAAAGTGTTCGATGATATGTTGCATAAACATGTTGAATGCTACGTCGTTGATCTTGTAGTGAAGTTTAGAGAGCATTAAGACCACTTGAGAGATTTATAAGTCGTGTTTGATCGCCTGCGAAAATACCAGTTAAGGATGAACCCCATCAAGTGCGCGTTTGGCATAACCTCTGGAAAGTTTCTTGGTTTCATTGTAAAGCACCGAGGAATTGAAATAGACCAGTCTAAAATCGACGCTATTCGAGAAATGCCAAGGCCAAGAAATTTACATGAGTTGAGAAGTCTCCAAGGTCGTTTGGCTTACATACGAAGATTTATTTCCAACCTAGTCGGTTGATGCCAACCTTTTCAAAAGCTGATGAGGAAAGGAGAAACATTCAAGTGAGATGAGGCTTGTTAGAATGCTTTTGACAGCATAAAGAAATACTTGCTTAACCCTCCTGTCTTAGGGGCTCATTTAGCAAGTAAACCATTGATATTGTACATTGTCGCGCAAGAAGGATCTTTAGGGGCATTGTTGGTGCAGGAAGGGGAGAAAGGGAAGGAACGTGCCCTTTACAATCTAAGCAGGACTATAATCGGAGCTGAGATTAACTAATCCCCTATCGAAAAAATGTGTCTTGCACTTTTCTTTGCAATAGATAAGTTGAGACACTACATGCAAGCCTTCACGGTTCCTTGGTTGCAAAAGCCGACCCCAGAAATTTACGATGATTCGAAGTTGATAATCAGTCAACTCTTGCTCTAGTATGAGGTAAAGCATGAAGATTTAAAGCCTTATTTCACCTTTGCTAGACAGTTGCTGGAAAAGTTCGACAACGTGATGTTGGAGCATATCCCGAGATCGGAAAACAAGAGGGCAGATGCTCTAGCCATCTGGCCACTACCTTAACAATTCTAGATGATGAGCCTCTAAATGTAGCTCTTTGCCAAAGGTGGGTTGCCGCTCGAGGGTGAATGCCAAGAAACGATTGTGATATCAGTTTACTTGATCGATGAAGAAGACTGGCGCCAACCCATTATAGATTATCTTAAGCACGACAAGCTTCCAACAGACCCTCATCATAAAACAAAGGTAAGAAGGAGAGCAACTCACTTCATTTACTATAAAGGAACCTTGTGCATCGCTCCCTTGAAGGGCTCTTTCTTCGATGCCTTGAAAAAGAGGAGTCAATAAAAGTCTTAGAGGAAGCGCACTCAGGTGTCTATGGTGCATATCAATCTGGACCAAAGCTCCAATTTCAACTAAAGAGAATGGGATATTATTGGCTCAATATGATTCAAGATTCGAGGGAATATGCAAAGAAGTGAATACCATGCAAACTTTATTCATCAACCGCCCGAACCTCTACAACCGACGGTGGGTTCGTGGCCTTTTGAAGCTTAGGGACTTGATCTTGTTGGTCCTATCACACCTAAATCATCAACAGGACATTCTTACATCCTTGCTGCAACAGACTACTTTTCAAGGTGGGCTGAGGCTATTGCGCTAAGAGAAGCCAAAAAGGAAAACGTGGTAGACTTCATCCGAACCCATCCTCATCGAATTGTGACAGATAATGGAAGACAATTTTCCAACAGCTTGATGCACAAATTATGTGAGAAATTCAAGTTCAAGCAATACAAGTCATCCATGTACAACGCAACTACAAATGGGTTGGCAAAGGCATTCAACAAAACATTGTGCAACCTGTTGAAGAAAATTGTCTCTAAGTCAAAGAGAGATCGGCAAGAGAACTATAGGCATATTGAACGACTAACCGTACTCCTACAGGAGTTACGCCATACTCCCTTGTTTATGGAGTAGAAGCTGTCCTCCCATTGGAAAAAGAAATTCTGTCATTAAGGATGGCAATCCAAGAGGGTTTAACCACAGAAGACAATGCTAAATTACATCTACAAGAGTTGGAGGCACTTGACGAAAAGCGACTAGAGGCCTAGCAAGCATTGGAATGCTACCAAGCACGGATGTCCAAAGCCTTTGATAAACATGTGAAACCTCGTTCATTTCAGGTTGGTGACCTAGTACTTGCTATGAGAAGACCTATTATCACGACGAGACATATAGGAAATAAGTTCACGGGATGGACCATACATCGTCAAAGAAGTCTACACGAATGGCACATAGAAGATTGTTGATCAAGAAGAATTAAGAGTTGGCCCGATCAACGACAAATTCCTTAAGAAATTTTACGCTTGACGAAAATAAATAAATAAAAAGAAAATTTGAACTATGTTATGACTTGATCCCTGTTCATTATAAATGGTACGTAGGTAGCTTAAAATAAACTTTAAGTTCAATCGCATCATCAAATAAAAAGAAATTCTTTGAACCACATTATAAAGAGAGTTCCTTTCGTTGCAAAATAGTAAAATATATATACATATGCCTTGAAAGAATGAGAAATGGAACAATGATAGATTACGTCTAATTGAAGAAACAAGCAAAAAAAAAAAAAAAAAAAAAAAAAGCAAAAGACATCAAAAGATGAAAGTTTTATTACAAACTTCTTGGTCCCATAGACTGAATGAACAAAAAAAAAAAAAGAAAAAAAAAGGTCTAAAATAAGGAACCCATTTGAGATTCTTCAACTCCTCATGAGTGTTCTCTAAAGATTCGTGAAGGACCAGCAACATTTTGACGTTAGCATCACTAGCAATAGGGGCACATTCGAGTTTGTCAATACCCTCACAAATCTTCGATAGCTCAAGTTGCTTTTGGTGTAGGTCCTCATTGTTTTAGAAACCAGGTTCGAAAGTTTGGTGGTCTCTGCATGCACAACATTTAGTTCAACTTCCAATTCAGCGGCCTTTGCAGACAGTTGTGTGAGTCGACGCCTATAAGTTGTCGTCTCTTCAATTATGTGGTTTTCATCAAGTTGTAATGCCTCCACAAATCTCTTTGCCTCTTCCAATTGAGTATCCTTAGTTGATTGGATTGAAATTGTAGATTGAATTTGGTTGTGGTTCTCAACACTCTCAAAATAACCATCTACATATTCCTTTAAGCCAGGTTGTATGTACCACTTGCTGCAATTGCATCAAGGATTTTCCGCATTTTCAATTCAAGGCTACCCACGTGCTCGATGGGCGTCGAACAATTTTCTGTTGTAAGTTGTCCCACAAAGTTACAGGGGTCTGCCTTCGAAGATGGGAAATCAAATTGTTAGCACAAAATTGAGAGATCTCAAGAGTTGATGTGTCTATTTTCTTTTGAAGGGGCAAAGAACACCCGTTGACAGTCGTTGGGCGTAACTGCATAGCTCACTCCTTCCGGATTGTTGGAGAGTCTTGAGCATGTTTTGCAAGGGGACCAGGAAGGATAAGACCTTTTCTACTGACGATAGTTTGGAGTGGCCAATTATTGGAGGGTCCTATCTTCGACACTTGTGATATTTACCTTCTTGTCGCGCCTAATCTCTTTAGAAATGGTGAAAGGGTGTGAAGTTTCTCTAGTCGACTCCACTAATGCTGCATTGAGAGTACCAACTTTTCAAGTGGCAGAATCAACGACATAAGAATCCGCTAAAGATTCTTCGCTACATTGCCCCGCGAGTTCCTGAAGAGAATGGCTTTGAGGCGACTACGAAAGAAACATAATAAAGTCATGTACTAGAAAAAAAAAGAGGGGGGAGGGGGGCAGGAAGATTATGAGAAGGAAGTATACATACCAGTAAATTCAAAGCATGGGGGATTTTCGAAGTGTCTAGAGCCCCTTCAAAATTATCTTCTGATGTCTTCACCCTTTTCGAGGGCCTTTTCCAATGACGATTACTAGCACTGCTACTACTCTCTCCGCTACAGGCCAAAATGTCGTTTCGAGCATCCATTAAAAATTCCAATGAAAGTTTGTTCACTAGATGTGAAAAAAGATATATTTCGACCTTGAGATAATAATGAAGAAGTTCTTGGTCCTGAAGTACCATATCTTAGTGCAATTGGTGCACTTATGTATCTTGCTAATAATACAAAAACCAGATATTGCATTTTCAGTAAATTTATTAGCTAGATTCAGTTATTCTTCAACAAAAAGACATTGGAATGGAATTAAGCATATACTCCGTTATCTCCGAGGAACAATCGATATGGGTTTGTTTTATTTAAATAAATCAAATTTTAACTTAGTTGGTTATGTAGATTCTGAATATCTATTTGATCCACACAAAGGTAGATCTCAAATAGGTTATCTGTTCACATGTGGAGAAACTGCTATATCCTGGCGATCAGTGAAACGGACCATAACAACAACTTTCTTAAATCATGCTGAAATTCTTGCAATCCATGAAACTAATAGAGAATGTGTATGCCTAAGATTAATGACTCAACACATTCGTGAAACATGTGGCTTGTATTCTAGTAAAATTCCTCCAACAACATTATACGAAGACAACCTAGCATGTATAGCCGAAATCAAAGGAGGATATATTAAAGAAAATAGAACAAAACATATTTCACAAAAACTTTTCTACACTCATGA
Organism: Citrullus mucosospermus; assembly: GCA_030954485.1. Classification (NCBI taxonomy): domain Eukaryota; kingdom Viridiplantae; phylum Streptophyta; class Magnoliopsida; order Cucurbitales; family Cucurbitaceae; genus Citrullus; species Citrullus mucosospermus. The sequence continues at coordinate 9,586,738 of CM062064.1, read as the reverse complement.
TCTTGAAAAAAATGGCGACATTACTGTACAACAAATATGTTCGAAGGATAACCTTACAGACTTATTTACAAAATCATTACTAACCGCAATCTTTGAAAAATTTGTACAGAACATTGAAATGCGACGACTCAGAGATCTCAAATGATCTTCCTATGAGGGGGAGCAAATGTATTGTATTCTTTTAGAACTATTATATTATATGAAATATGTACTCTTTTTCCTTCACTAGGATTTTTTTTCCCCATTGGGTTTTTTCCTAGTAAGGTTTTAACGAGACATATTTTATATATATATATATATATATATATATATATATATATATATATATATATAATGGGTATCTAAGGGGGAGTATTATGAATATTATAACAAATTAGATGTCCATTATAAATTGAGCTTAGTGGCTAAAGGTCATGTGTCCACTAATGACACATCCTTAGTGGCAATGAAATGTCATTACCTACTTGCCAAATTGCCTATAAATAGAGGTTTTTGGTGGATATTGTAACACACACATTAGAGAGAAAAGAATAGAAAAGATCGGTGAAATTTGAGAAATTTCATTTTCTATAAAATCTCATTTTTTTTATTTTAGTTTATTTTAAGTTTACTTTATTTAATTTAATTATTTTAATTGATTTGATATTATTTTATTATTGATTATTTTAATATTAGAATTTCTGGATTTTCATGCTTACTTTTTTCCGTCATTTTGCTCCTCAATTTTACAATAGAAAATATATATTTTTTTTTTGTTAGAAAAGAAAGGAAGAAGAGAGTGTTTACTGCAATGGAAGAAGGGCGAAGATGAGTACTAACAAAAAAAAAAAAAAAAAGTAAAGCTTCTTTAATCTAGATTCTAACAAGAAAATTACATTGGCATGATTAAAATTGAAGAAAGAAATATTGGGCTGCCCAATTTATAGGAAGGATTTAAATCCTAATCGTTTTGGATCTTCAAACCAAATCTTTCCGAATTAATAAATTGAATTCGAATTTGATTAACTCAAAATTGGAAAGTTTTGAGGAGAAGTGGTATGGATTTGTTCAAAATCAAATATTATAGATATCCAAATTTATTTGAACTCCTTTAAAATTGGGACATATTCCAAATTGTATCTCAAATTCTTTCATCTTCAATTCAAAATTAAAGGGAGGATAAGACCCAAATTTCTCTCAAATTAAAATTTGGCGACGTTCCAAATTTTAACCCAAATTCAAATCATAGCCAAATTAAATTGAGGTTGAAGTCTCAAATTTATTCCAAATTAAAATTCAACCATATTCCAATTTTTATACCAAATTTAGGTTTCTTTCCTCACAGCCAAATTAAATTGGGGATAGAGTCTCGAGTTTACAAGTTAAAATTTGGTCATATCCCAAACCTTATCCCAAATTTAGGTTTCTCTCTTCAAAGCCAAATTAAATTGATAGTGAAATCTCAAATTAAAATTTGGCCATATTTCAAAATTTATCTCAAATTTTAATCAAACTTATGTAATAAGTTCATAGCTTAAGGGCATTTAACTTGTATTTTGATTCCAACTTTATCTTTTTCGAGATTCATCCACTCATGCATATGCACAAATCTCGAAAAGGAGGCCTTTGTTGAAGGAGAAATTTTGGACCAATCATAAATTGACATTTCATTTCTCAAATTAATGACAAAATTACAAATAATTGAATTTGGGGCCAATTAAAAGTTGACATGTGCCCTAAATTGAAATTGACAACATAAATTGGCAAATCTCGATGACACCATGTGCTTTCGTCTTGACCATTGGACTAAATAAAATAGTTTGGTCCAATTTGGTACTAGTACTTGGGCTAAAATCCAATTGAGTACTAAAATAGGCTTAATTTGGTCCAAGGAAGGCCCACCCATAGGCCAACCAAGCCCAAGCCCACAAAGTTCACCTAAAAACTCTGTAAATAGGAGAATTCTCCCTACAATCAGAAGACTCCAACTCCTGAAGCTGAACCAGACTTGAAGACTGAAGCTCCTTGGAGCATAGACATTCTTCGAAGACTCCAACTTCAAGAACATCCACGCGTTCCGCTTCCATACAACAAGCATACGCATTCAACTGAGAGAGAATCAGAGGATCAAGTACTAGAGATTGAACCTCATCTGCATCAAATCTACATCAACTTAAGTTCAACTCCATGAAACAAGTTTCTTAGGAAACCTCATACGAACAGTTCCCATGATAGATAATCCACTAATATTCAAGTGTTAAGCGTTTACAAAAAAAAGTACTTATTTGTAAAGTAACAACTTCTACAATGACTTGCAAAGCTTAACGTGTTAATCACTTAGGCTTCCCCTAGATGTGAGCTCCCTCTCAGGTTTCAAAAAACCAAGTCCAAAATTATCATTAGTGACCTTTCCTTTGGACAAAATGTTCTCGAGAGAGTCTGTACCAGTGTTAAGCATTCGAATATTCTTGCACATAGACTCCTTCTCAGCTCTAGACTGAGACAATTCACGTTTCAGTTATGCTATAATGGACATGAGTATGTGGTTGTCAACTAACAACGACTCAATTTTTTCTTTCTGCACATTCAGCACATTTAGATCATCTTGCCATTTGTTGAACAGGACTTGATAGGATAGATCATCAGACACTGATTGAGAAACATTGTCAATATTATGTGTAAACACGTCATATTCTAAGATCTCAGTTGATGAAGTGTTAGAAAAGATGTTACTGACAAGCGCTTTGACGTCTGCCTCAGATTCACTAGTGTCTTCTAACTCATCATGAGACAAAGTTTAAACATAGCTTCTATTCTGCTTCTTCAGAAAATTAGGACATTCTGCTTGGAAACGACCATACCCCTCACACTTTCTACATATTAAAGTCTTTTCCTTTCGAAAGGTGGAACTCACAAATTTTTCACCATCTTTCTTATTGCCTAAAGTTCTAAATTGTTTTGGAGCAAAAGTGCCAACAGCCTTGCTTTTAGATTTCTTTCCAAATCGTTTGAGAACACAGTTGAATTGCTTGGAAAGTTAAGACAATAGATTCAGCTAGAGACTCCTCGGTTTCTTTGTTAGAAACATCAATTTGTTGCTCTACTAGGGATTGCAAGGCAATGCCCTTATTCTTCTTCTCGGGTTTCTTCTAATGACATTTCCAAGGTAAGCAGAGAGTCAACTCATCCACTTTTAAAGACCATATGTCTTGAGCTTCTTCGATTGCAGTAACTTTCATATCGAATTTCTTAGGAAAAGACCTAAGAACCTTAGAAACAAGCCTTTCCTCTGAAATCTTCTCCCTGACTGCAAATGATTCATTAGTGATATCAAGTAGTCGAACATTGAACTCAGGTACGGACTCTTTGTCTTACATTTTTAAGTTCTCAAACTTTGAAGTTAGTAATTGAAGTCTTGACATTTTGACTTTAGAAGTTCCTTCATGTGCAACAGATAAAATATCCCAAGCCTCCTTTGCAGAAACACATATATAGATTAGTCGGAATATGTTGCGATCAACCCCATTAAAGATAGCATTCAATGCTGGAGAATTTCTCAAAGAAGCCTTATCTTCTGCTTTCGTTCCTGAATTTCAGGTTTTAAGAACTCCTTTTCGCTTGCTCCTTTTATAGTAGGATGAATCCATCCAGTCACGACTACCTTCCACGTTTTGTTATCAATGAACTTCAAGAAAGTTTTCATTCTGGCTTTCCAATAAGAGTAATTGCTTCCATCTAGAACTGGAGGACGAGTGGCAGAGCCACCTTCTTTGATCACGTTCCTGATCGACACACCTGAGATGAAGGTGTCCTACTTTGATACCAGTTGACAAAGCTATGAGATGACTCGTCACTCAAATACAAATGTTAAATAGAAAGCATGGACAAACACTATAACAACTAACGAAACTAACAGTAAGCAAAAGGTAATAGAACACAAGAGTTGGTAACCTAGTTCGGTGATGGATCACCTACATCTGAGGGATAGTGTGCCTAAGAAATATAATCCACTAACATTTAAGTGTTAAGCGACAACAAATATTTATCTATAAAGTAACAACTTCTACAGTGACTTTTGTAGAGCTTAACGTGCTAACCACCTAGGCTCCCCCTAGATGTGATACTTCCTCTCAGGTGTACTTAGGCTCCCCATAAGTGTGATCATATTAGTGATGCAGATGCTTCTTCAGAGGGAGATTTTTCAGATTTTTCAAACTCATGATCTGATGTTGCTAGAGAGGAATTGACATCATCATTGACATCTTTATAGTTCTCATCGTCATCATCTGTACCATCAGAACTCAGATGAGCCATTTCATCATATTGAGTAGTGTCAAATGCTCCCTCAAGATTCTTTTGACAAGAAGCATGCTCAAATACATTAGTAACTTCACCTTCCTAAACCTTAACAGTTTCAGTATCCCTCATATTCTCAACAACATTTTCAGGACCTCTTTCTGGATCAACCATTTCAAATGACTTAGGAGGAGGATCAACCTTCTTTTCATCAGATTACAGTGTCTCACATGCAGCAGTGCTCTGAGTATTCTCATCACCAGCGAGTATATCCACATCGCATGACTTAGAAAGATTAAAGATAGAAGAAATGGTTTTAGAAATAACTTGATCAACAAACTCAGTTAACACTTTTTCATCAAACACAACGACATTTCCCTTTTAAGACAATTCAAGCTTAGACAAACTAACATTCTCTTTTTCAACAGGAAAAGATTCAGGCAAAATCGATTCATCATTACCAAAAATAGGAACACTAGATTCATCAATAATTCCACTCTCGGTAACCCTAACTTCCTCAACAACAACATAAGAAAATTCCACATTTTCACAAGGGTTTCTAGCAAGGGGCTATAAAGTCATGCATGTGACTAGATGATTAACTAAAAGTAGATTTATCTTTGCTGGGGTGAATCTCTACTCCTAATCCTACAAAATCAGTCATAGTTATGGTAGAAACACTTATTTATCTTTGCCCTTCTCCTCGATAAAGACACCAGCACCAGAATGCCTTCGTTTGGCAGTCGAGGAAGGAACACTGACTTTAGTACTCGGAATAGGAAGACCTTGAACCCGAACTTCATACTTGTTCGTAGTAGATGGGGGAACTTCTTCTTCGACATACAACTTCCTCTTAGCCTTTTCCTTATATCTTACCATCTTCGTAGTAGAAGTTTGAGTACCTTGTCTTGTACTCACCATCTGTATAGGGACAATATCGAATACTAATAGGAGAGTGAGATGAAGCAGCTGAGAACCCCTACCACCCACAATTCTTCGATGGAACCTATCAGAGGATAACTGCGAACGTTTCAAATTCAAAAATAAATTTGAGATTTGAAAATAATTGAACCTATTTACTCTCTCAAAAAATGCAATTAAGGCGGTTAATGAAGTGTCTTTTCACATGGAATTCGATTGCTTATGGGTCATCTTTATCCTTAACCAGGCCCAATAAATTAATTGCTTTGCTTTCAGGACACACAAGCATAAAGCAACTCTTAGGGCTTCAAAGCGAGTAGTATCTAGAGCCTTTGTAAAAAGGCTAGCCAGTTGATTCTTGGTGTTGATATGTTCCAAAGAGATGTGTTTGCTTTCAACTAGATCACAAATAAAATTGTGTCTAATGTCAATATGTTTCGTTCGACTATGCTGAACTGGATTTTTAGAAATATTGATGGCACCCATGTTGTCACAATAGAGAGTCATGACATCTTGCGAGACATCATACTCTTGTAGCATCTGCTTCATCCATATCAATTGAGTGCAGCTACTCCCTACAACAATATATTCAGCCTTAGCTGTAAACAACGAAACACAGTTTTGTTTCTTACTGAACCACGAAATAAGATTGTTGCTAAGACGAAGAATATTTCCTATCTTCTGAGTTGCGTACCCAATCAGCATCATAATAGCCGACCGAGGGCTACTCGTATCAAAGGTGTATAACAACAATATATTCAGCCTCATTGATGCATTTGATTATTCTCTTTGCACTTAGTAAATGACTATGTCTCGAACTGGACTAATATCTTGCACAAACACCTACAACAAAAGCAATGTCAGGTCTACTAGCTGTTAGATACAACAGACTTCCAATTATACTTTTGTATAAATTCTCATCAATTAGAGTGCCTCTAGTATTTTTGGAGAGTTTTGCATGTGTGGGAGCTGGAGTTCGTTTAATACTTGCTTTTTCAAGTCCAAACTTCTTGACTCTTGGCATATTTAGATTGAGAGATACAGACTCCCACATCTAATTATTTGATCTGAAGCCCTATAAGATATGAAAATTCTCCTACCATGCTCATCTTGAATTCAACTTGCATTTGTTTCACGAAGAGTTCTACCATCTCTTGAGACATCCCTCCAAAGACAATATCATCAACGTAAATTTGTACAATCACGAATTTTTCTTCGAATTTTTTACAAAAAAAGTTATGTCCACTTCGCCTTGACTATATCCATTATTCTCAAGAAATTTGGTCAGACATTCATACCAAGCTCTGGGAGCCTGCTTGAGCTCGTACAACACTTTGTTGAGTCTATACACATAGTCAAGATGCGCAGGATCAACGAATCTTTGGGATGTTCAACGTAAACTTCTTCATTTAAATATCCATTCAGAAAAGCACTCTTTACATCCATCTAATATAGTTTAAACTTCAGGAGACAAAATATACCAAGGAGAAGTCTGATAACCTCAAGTTTGGCCACAGGAGTTAAGGTTTCATCAAATTCCACTCCTTCCACTTGAGTGTATCCTTGTGCCACCAAGCGAGCTTTATTTCCAATGATATTGTCGCTTTCGTTAGACTTGTTCTTAAAGATCCATTTAGTGCCAATCACATTAACAGACTCTAGGCGAGGAACAAGTGTCCATACATTATTTCTCACAAACTATTCAAGCTCTTCTTGCTTTACATTCTTTGGTTTAACCAAGGATGTGAAGCAAATATTGCTAATCATTTCTAGATACTTATTTCATCTGGTTGTCACACCTTCTTTTAAGACTACCTATTGTATTAATGGAAGGATAATTCTTGCAAACCCTGCTGGACAGATGCTTGTGGCTATATTCACGCAGTTCAGCAGCAGACTGATTGATTTCCATCAAAGCTTCAGAAGTCGTCCTTGAAGACATGTTAGAGTGCCAATACACAAATCTTCAACAAAAATCAAGAGAGAAAAGAGAGAGGTTTTGACAAAGGAGAAATGGAAAAGGAGAGAAGAAAAGAAGGTAAAGGAGGGAGATATCAATAGAAAGAATCAAGGTTTAAAATGTCGTATTGATGGAAATATCGAGGGCTTAATTCTATGGAAATTTCATTGGAAATATCGATAAAATATCGATTTCAATGGATATTTTTGAAAAAATTAAAAGAATAAATTTAGATTAGAAAATAAACATACAATGAAAAAATTTTTAAAAAAAACAAAAAATAAAAACCTTTTATTTATATAATGTTTACATTAATTACATTTTGTTGCTTGTTTTTTATATTTCGTGGATTTTTTTATGATACAATAAAAATATTAATTCAACTCTCATGTTGATATCGAATCTATGAAAATATAAAACTATTGACATGTCGATGAAAATTTAATACTATAGATAGAAAGAAAGAAACAAATGTGTAGTTTTCCTTATTTATTTATTATATTATTCTTTCTTTCTTTCTATCTTTTTACCATAAATGGAAGGAGGGTTCTTAACTGACTGGGTTGGCTTTTAATATTAATAAATATAACTGCAGGACATTTATGTAAATAATCATGAAGTTGAACGAATTTTAAAATATGATCTAATATGAAGTCTGTTTACGTATTTTATCTCTTTTAACTAATTAAAAGGCAAACTAAGAAAATAAGTGTATTAAGGAGGTGAGAGGTGAAATTGCCAAAAATAAAATGTAACAAACAATATTAAAACGAATTAAATAGTAGTCTATAACATTAATTTTCTTTTTTTTTAGGAAAACGTTAATTTAAATTGTTTTTCTAGTATCAGCTAAAATGTGCAGAGAAGAGAAGTTTGTAAAATCAATCTTTGAAATAAGTCATTTGAAAATTTCTCATAAAAGCAACCTCACTTTTACTCTCACATAGGTAATATTGATTTCGTATTCTGTCATTAATCCCCTTGTAAAATAAAATATCAATATGACCTTAACATTAACAAACCACTAAATCCTTCTAGTACATATGATACCTTGTATAATGCAATCCATGGTCCAGAGTATACTTCAAGTACTTAAGAATTCTGACTAAAGCATTCTAATGATCATGCCCTGGATTGTTAGTCTATATTGCTAACCTTCTTACTGAATAGGCAATATCAGGTCTTGTACAATTCATTATGTACGTTAAGCTACCAATAACTCTATAATATTCTAGAGAAGACACACATTCATCATTGTTTTTCAACTTAGAATTTGGATCAAATGGAGTGACAGTTGACTTACTCTCAAAATGATCAAATTTTCTCAGTACTTCCTCTATGTAGTAAGATTGAGAAAGCATGTACTTGAATTTCTTGTTATTTGAATTCCAAGTATAACATTAGCAAGACCAAAGTCTTTCATATCAAAATTGGATTTCAACATCCTTTTAGTGGAATTAATGACACTTCTATTTGTTCCCATTGTTAACATATCATCCACATACAAGCAAACAATGACATACTCTTGATCTATAATTTTAACATGGACATATTTATCACACTCATTTATCTTAAATTTTGATAACATAGGAAATTGTTTCAACCCATAAAGAGACTTGACCTAGGTATAGTGTCATATAAGAATACCATAAACCAATTTTACGTTAGTGATAAAACATAGGAGACTAAATTGGAAAGATATTTAAATAGAATGAGAGGTAGAAAAACATATATGCCCTAAATTTTAGTTACATTGTGAACTCAATAATTAAACATATAACATGGTCTACAAATGAGAAGTTAATAGTTGAATAAAATAAAGAGTTAATTTAATTTAACTTATATGTCTAGTCCATGAGCTATAACATAACATGGTCTATAAATGGCAAATTTATAGTTGGATAAAATAAAGAGTTAATTTTATTTAAGTCATTCCCTTAGTATATATTTAATATAAATTTGAAGGTAATGTCTAATGAAACTTTAAACTTTCAATAGATTTGTAAATTTTTAAAGACCTAAAAGCTCAAAAAAAATAAATTTATGATTATGAAAGTTTAAAAACTAAATAAATACAAACATCAAAATCAATATGCATAGTACTAGTAAACTACCTCTATTTATTATTTGCCATATAACTTGAGTGAAGTTCATTGACGTTAGTATAAAGTCCACCAATACTTATGAAACAAATTTCAAGTGGGAACAAAGACGGTATGATACTCCCATCAAAAAAATTTAGCTACACCACATTTAACTAACACTGTTACCATCAGAAACTACACATAGAATCACAATTGGAAGTCTAAAGCTGTAATTGAGAAGATGTAAAAATTTAAGAACTAAATTGGCACAACCATTGAAGTTTATGGGCTGCATTTATAATTTAACCTAAATTAAATAACTACCTTAGAGAAAAAGGGGGAAAAAAATGAAATAATGTTTCAATTGGGGAGGGGGTTCTCCTTCCCTCCCATATTAGGGGAAAAAAGTGGTCAGCCAAATAAGCATAGGCCTATCATATTAGATTTAGCAGATTAAAATCAGCAGAACTCTTGACCATATGGTGAAAAGGCAGCAAAAGCTCTCATGACATTAACTTCCTATTCAATGATGAAAACAGCTACCATGGTTTGAAAAGACAGCGTCCACGCTGCTCGTTGTCCAGAACTCGTCGTCAGTCCTACCTCCCTGTCTTGGCCCGTTTGAGCCCTGTGCTGTTAAACGGCGACATGCTTGGGCTCATACTTGGACTTTCCTCCCTTAGGGTGCCATTTAGTAATGCAAGTTCTCTTAGTTGTTGTTTCTTATATTGATCCAGCAATTCATCCTGGAAAAACAGAAACTCTCATAAGACTTTTAATAGAAAACAATGAGAAGTTTTGTAGATGACTGAGCTGTTTTGTTCATACCACAGGTTTCAAAAGGCTTTCTAAAACTGCCACTGCATGATCCAAGCGTGAGTTTATTGTATCCTCAGGGAATTCTGCCTCAACCAACAGATGCAAGGGCTCATTAAGATGCTCATATCCAGGCTTGTCCTTCAGTTTCTCTTCCTAACGCACAACATCCAGATCCATTGTAAATGATATTGAAGGACTTAAAAAAGAGGAAAAAAGGAACTCTGACTCAAGGCAGTAAAACAAAGTCACAAAAACTATCAACAGTTTTCTTTTTGATGTGAAAGATTATCGAGTTTCCATCTAACCAAAAAGAAGCAGAAATTTGTCAGTCAGAAAGATAAGTAAATCGATCATGAAGCCTAGCGAACTCTCAGGTGTTTAATAAATGAAAGATGGAATGCTCTTACTGGAAAAAAGAAAGGAATGCTAAAGAGGCAAAGGTTACACAAGAAGAAATTTGTTTGCAGCATGGCAATATAACTGATAAAGTACATAGCAGAAGTTGGAATGAAGACAGACTTGGGACATAAAATGCAAAGCTCCCACATCCATATTTCAAAGCATATAAGATGACACACAACTACAAGTTAAAGACATTTTAATGAGAGGCTATCTCCTTGTGGCATCCCTCGAAAATCTGTAATAGAGTGGTTGTGATTATTTCAAATTTGAAAGAAAAGAGAAAGGGAGAAAAGTATGTCTAGCATCAGTTAGAAAAATATTGACCAGAAAATTGCATCATCGATTATGTCTTAAGTGAGGCAATAAGTAATTTGTTTGACCACACCAAGGAAAATTTTCAGTACCTCTAAAGCATCCTTGATAGAGCCCTTGCCTCTTATGTACACCCTACATTCTGTTAAGGCTTCAACTCTTTTCAAGGAGTTTCCACGCGGTCCCAGAAGTCGTCCAACAAAATTATACTGCCGTGATTTGAGCAAGAAACTACTAACATCAGAGAGGCAAAAGGTCAGTACAATCACCACCTAACATAAAAATATTTTGACTTACATTAGGATATTTGTCAACAGGTACGTCAAGTCTAACGACTCTCTTAACTATTGGTGTAGTAGGAATTCCTTGCACCCTCGGCCAACCCATTGAATGAGCTTGAAGGGGACCCATACCATGGACATGTCCACTTCCCTGCAGAAAAAAAATGTAATTAAGAAGCATAAGTATGGATATGGACACGAATATCATGTAATACAGACATAGTAACACATCATTTTTTAAAAGTCAAGGGCACGGTTATTGAAATGCATTTTTTTAAAAAAAAAAATGAAAAACATATCATTTTTGTACAATAAATAAATTTAAATTTGATGTGAATGCATTTATATGCTAGAAAATGAGTTTGATGTATTTCATTCTCAAAATCTATAATTTTTATCCTATTACCATTTGTGTCAATTTCTTATGTTTAAAAGTGTCCTATATGTCCCTAAGAAATGTTTCGTCCTTATTCTATTGTGCTAACAAGTGTGTGATACTAATACATGTCCATAAAGTTTTAGAGTGTCTAGGTGTCGAACATGTCTAACGCAAACACATTAGCCAAGCGGTAAGTGTTTGTGCTTCTTAGTTTATTACTAAACCAAACAAGTAAATCACAAATACAAAGAACAACTTATCATATTTTGAGGTCGTTGAGGTTAGAACCAAGGAGTTCCCCAACAGTAAAGGCTAGGGATGTTTGGAGATACCCTACAAATTTTTGAATTCACGCCCCCAAGACGAAACTTTAACAACTTAAAAGACTCATATCTTGAAGCTAGCTATCGGTCTTTCTGCAGTGTATTCTTTCATTCACTTTAAAGAAGTTAGGTTTCCCATTTTAGAAAAATATCCTAATACAAAGAAATTAGTGATTAAAGAGAAAGACTTCACACTAAGAAACTAGCAACACTAAAAATAAATAGATCAAGGACACTTGAGTACCATCGTCAATGTAAGGCATTTCCAAGGATGTTTTTCATTAATATAAAGAAACTTTTAAATACAGTATCAAATAAATTTTCCAGCTTAGTAGGATACTTATATATTTACCTCCATTTGCATTGGAGGCCAACCTTCCAAGTCCATTGGTCTTCCATTCGATAGCTGACCTAGTGACCTGTAAGGACTACCGTGCTCAAATCTCTCATGATCCACAGAAGTTTGATTAAGGCCTGATAAACGTCTGATCTCTGCAATGAGATGTAATAAATAAGGGGGTGCACATGTTTAAGATGACAACTTTAAATGGCTTGTTATTCATGAAATTACCAGTCGCTGGGAACTTTTCTCAAGATATCGAAAAATTATCATCACATGCCTGTTCATGTGGGGCAGACGAAAAATAATCCAGAAATTTCCAAGGCCATGTCTTAGACATCATCATCACAAGTTAACATCATCTTTTGTAGGCCAAGACGGAAGGGAAAATTGTTCTTGATTTTTTTTTAATTATGACTTGACAAAGTATTGAGTAGGACAGTAGGATACATTTTTGCCTCCGTCTACATAGAGAAAATGACACACTCTTGGACATAACAGGCTTAGCCTAAACTTAGATTGACCTGACCCTAATTATAACTTGGTGATATAGGATAAGGCATGGGTATTTAATAGGCACCAGAAAACAAGGAGATCTCTTAATTGCATGTAATAGGCAGATACTGCAAGATAGGTATAATCTCAAGTTATCAAAGTAGCAAGGATGCTTCATTTTTTAGCAAGCACAAGCCAAAGAACCACCAAGTTTTGTCTCTCCAACCAGCCAGCCCCTATTTACAAATAGTGGTCCCAAAACACAAAGCGACTCCTTTTAAACTACCTTACAAATGGCAAGGCTCTACCCCTTGATACAGGTCCTATCATACTCCACCAAAAATACACCTTGTCCTCAAGGTGTGGATCAAGGAATGGTTCTAGACTGAAATTATCTCCTTCCAAATCCCTGGTAACTAAATTCCACCACGGTTTGTACTCCATCCAAGCACACCTAAACGAGCACTGCCTTCTGTTAATCCACCTCAACACTTCTTTTACATGGCTCAAATATGCAATCTTCCTACACCTACCTTCATTTTTCTCTGTTGCTACCTAACTTACTTCACTGCCCTCGATTTCTCCAACAAGCATCTATCCATCTGCAATCCCACCACAGAAAAGTGTCTTTATTTCATACATATATATGTATGGGAGGAAGATGAAAAAACAAAGTACAAAGGCAGATCTTCCAAATGAAGGATCTGAGAAAGGGGGATAACATTGCTCACAACAATTACAAACTCCCATTGAATTTGAATTAGTATGTTTTCATTTTTGCTAATGTGAGTGAACTCCACATTTACGATGTCACCACCCTGTTTATAAAGATATCACCCACAACCTTGAAATCTCACTCCAGTGGGTTTTCTTTCACAACGAGGGAGTACTGACTTCTCCTCAGACAATGTTCCCCTTGCAATATCTAGCCACACAACATACCAATGTTATTCTTGGCCCCTCCACGAAGGTCCATTTCTGATCCTCTGATCTCATGTATTTTTGTTATATAATTCATGTAATTGTTCATCCTTTGGCAGGAAGCAAATTCTTTTCTAAGAGTTGAGGGAGTAAAAACTTCTATCCCAATTGCTCATTGGTGGTTTGCTTCTCCAATAGCAAGTAACAAATTCTCATTCAACGTTTGTTCCACCTGATTGAGCATGATTTGCATCTTCTTTGCAGTTCTTGAGCTTTTCTTGAGTCAACAAATTTCCATCACCAACTTCTTTCAACATCTTAAATTTTCTTCTCTACCAAACCCACTTGTGCTTCAAGCCTTTCTTCCAATAAATTAATACCTTGAATGATGCTTTGATACCACTTGATACAATTGATAGTTAGTAGCATTTAATACAAAAAACATACCAAGATAGCTACAACTCCAAGCATTATTATTATTATTTTTAAAAAGTTGTATATAAAACTATATTGAAACTTGTATACTTGGACCCTTGGTTGTAATTAAATTTGTTCAATGATTAAGAGAACAGTGCCAACCGATAGTAGACTTCAAAGGATGAAAGACCCTAACTGTAGTTTAAGATGAAAACTATGGTTCCACTAATACCAGCATAAGAAATAATAAGTATCGTAACAACAAAATGCAATAGTAGAGATCTTATAAGCCCACCCTGATTCAGAAGTCTGCTACAATGAGGTAAAACTTGCACAAAGGGACCCAACTTCTGTCTCTCTGAGAGTAATTCAGCTAGATATCTGCCATTGTCACACAACACAAAAATCACCATCACATATAACTCATAAGGTCCAAAAGCTGACTACATGTTCAATAGCACAACCGGATATAAGACCTTCTAGTTAGCATTCGAATGCAATGATAAAGACCATCAAACCAACACAAGAAAATTAAAAAGATGATCAATCAAACAAGGAATCTGAATCAAGAAGTACCAGATAAGAATTAAAAAAAGAAAAGAAAAGCAAATCATGATCAAGAATTCAGAAGAAAGACAAAGAAGAATTACCTCTCCCGATCTAAGGGAATGGAAGGAGTCCTGTGAGGGGATGCATGGGCAGAAGGGGGAGGGTAATGGAAGTAACTCCCAGGTGGGGTTCTCTCCCCCATCACGCATAAACTAGAGAAGAGAAGAAACCCAGAAGTAGAATTGGGTTAATAAGTGAAAAAGAAGAGTGGAAAGAACATATTGAAGGAAAAACAGAGCGACCCAGATGGAGAAAGAGGCGTACCTTTGCAGAAAGAGGGAAGAAGACGATGAATCTGGGGGAAAGAGATAAAGGGTAGTCGATTGAAAGGGGATTGGGAGTATTGGCGGTGGCGGAAAAAGGAAAGCCCTATAGGAAAGAAGAGGAGGAAGATGAAGAAGAAGAAGAAGAAGAAGAAGATCGTGGCGAGGCGAGTGGGTTTTTTCTTGTTTTTGTGAATTTTACTGTGTGATGTTCGTTCTTGGCAATCAATGAGTCAGTGGCAATGAAATGGGAGAAGAGAATGAGATGAGGAATGGGAATGGGAATGGGAATGGGAAAATGGCAATGTGGTGGATGCGGCTTTTTCTACCCAAAGTAAAAACCTTACCTCTCTCTCTCTCCTCTCTCATTTGGTTTTCTCTCTCTATCACTGTATATGTGTTTTACCATTTTACCCCTGACCTCACGTGGGAGTGGAGCCTACTTCTGACCCAATCTGACAATAGCCTTTTTAGTTTTTTTAAAATATTGTTATTGATGTTATTAATGTTATTATAATTAATATATTTAGGTTAAATTAGAATTTTGATTCAGAGAGAAAGTTGCATATAATTTTTACGATTTTTATAATACAACAAGGGTAGTGAGATTTTAATTTTCAAGTTAATGTTGAACGAAGTTACCTAAGTCAGCTTAGTTTAACTGACATAAAGTATGACTTTACAACCAAGATATTTGTAGTTCAAATTCTCTACTCTTAATAACTAAAAAAAAAAAAAAATCAAAGAAAGAAAGAAAGAAAAATGTTGAGTCATGCTAACTTTGACAATCTTTATAGTTTAATAGTTATATTTTTGTGTGTATGGTTGTCAAAGTGTTGTAATTAAATGTATCGTAACCCATTAACTTAAGATTTTTAGTAAATCACTAAGAGAAGTCTTTAATAAATAAAATATGAGATAGAAAACGAGTTGGATATAAAATGGATTCGAGTGGGTCTTAGGTGAATTAGTTTAGATAGTAGTTCGGATGGCTCTTTAATGTTTTGATTGTTCTTCATCTTTATCTTCATTTTGGTCTTTGTCTCTCCATCTTCCATTATATGATGGTATGCTTTCAACCTGTAAATCTCTGTTGTTGTCTATACTCATTAACTCAAAATTCGCTTTTACCCAACCTATTCAACCACATAAGTAAATAAATAGACCATTTCAATTTTACATGGATGGGCAACCATCACGTACTTAAAAAAAAAAAAAAATAGTGATATTTTTTAAAACCATATACTTTCTCCAAACTATAGGACCAAAATGTTAATTCAAACTAGTTTTATTTAAAATATCACACAAATATATAATAAAATGTTGTACTTTTTTTTATTTCTAATGAAATAAATGTATAGAATCTTCCTCTCAACAATGCTTCTTGAGGCCACACTCTTCCCTTAAGGCTCCTGTATTTAATACTAACCTTCCACCAAGTAAGTTTGATCTACGACGACATCATTTCTATGCACTCTACTTTGAAGTGTAAATCAGACAAACTCTTACCCTTAACCAATGTTAAACAAAAATTATTGGTTACTTTCAATTTCAATCTAATCATAATTCTTTCAAGTCCTTAACTTAGTTTACCTACTTAAGACATAAGTAGGTTAAAATTTCAAAATTCTCTAACATATGAATGCTAAGAACATTTAACTACACTGGCAGAACACGTGAAAAAATTTGTTCAAGTTGTAGTGGTCATCAATGACA
Organism: Citrullus mucosospermus; assembly: GCA_030954485.1. Taxonomy (NCBI): domain Eukaryota; kingdom Viridiplantae; phylum Streptophyta; class Magnoliopsida; order Cucurbitales; family Cucurbitaceae; genus Citrullus; species Citrullus mucosospermus. Next base: position 9,570,221 of record CM062064.1, on the reverse strand, counting down.
TGTTTAGAAATAATTTTAAAATATTCAAATAATTTTTGTCACATTCAAAATTACTCCGAAATATAGTTTTTAATAATTCAAACCAATTTTAATTATATGGAAATTGCATTTAAAATTGCAAAATTAAACACTAAACTGATTTTTGATAAAAGTAATTTCAACTATTTCAAAATCATTAAAATCCTTTCAATTTTTCAAAATAATAATAATAATAATAATAATAATAATAATAACTAAAAAAAATAAAAATAAAAAAGTATATAAGTTAAAAGACTTACAAATATCAAAAACGAAAAATAAAAAATAAAAAGTAAAAAATAAGAACTCCACCAGACATTCACATATTTGATTCTCCAACATAGAGATTCCATAGAAACAGACAGCCCCTGAAATGAACCGCTCATTAGTGTCTGACAAGAGATTTCAATGATCCCTTGGCTACATAATGAGGATAAAAATAACAATAATCATAAATCTAAGTAAAATATAAATTATATGTAAATTATACATCAACATAATCCAAGCAAACAAATAACAGAAGATAGTTGGTAAGTAGAAAGAAATGAACAAGCAAATGACAAAGAAGAGAAAGAGAGAGAGAGAGAGAGAGAGAGTTACAAAAATTGTTGAAATATATTTTGTGAACTTAAGAAGAGGAACAACAAGCCTTCTTTGTATTGGCCTCCGATTCACCAACCACAATGGTTTTTCCTTCCTTGATGTTTGCGGCAGCAGGCTCCTCTGAATTGAGGGACTTTTTACTGATGATCCGATATATCTCTGAGAGAATAGTTTGGAAAGCCTTCTCCACATTTGTTGCTTCAAGAGCAGAAGTTTCTATGAAGGATAGTCCTTCTTTCTCGGCATAGCTTTGAGCGTCCTCTGTTGCCACTGCTCGGAGGTGTTTCAGATCAGTCTTGTTACCGATCAACATGATGACTATGTTGGAATCGGCATGGTCCCTAAGTTCCTTCAACCAACGGCTTACGTTATCGAATGTCATTGGTTTCGTTACATCGTACACTAGAAGGGCTCCAAGGGCACCCCTATAGTAAGCACTGGTTATCGCTCTGTAACGCTCTTGACCAGCCGTGTCCCATATCTGAGCTTTAACAGTTCTTCCCTCAACCTAATAAAATATGCAGCATTTCTTTTTCTTGATAACTTTGATAATCAAAGCACAATAAATAATATAGATCCCTTCATCAATGAACCAAGGCTAAAATGTCATATAAACAATAAACAAATGATCAAAAGCCGTTCTGTTTGTATATCCAAAACGTTCTGTTGATTTTATAAAGCAAAGACTAACTTCATAGGCGAGAATCAGAAAACAGAATTGGAAACTATGGATCTGTTACTCCGTGCCGGTAGTTTTAGTCTAAGAGAGGACCAAAAAGAAAAGGTCATAAATCAAATTTCTTAAACCGATCTCTGAGAAACTAAACAGTGTCAGTCATCTAGCAAGGAGTTGCCACCGCTTTCCACATTAACTCAGATTACGAGTCAAACGAAAATGAAAATCGAAATCTCTAGCAGGACAACAACAACATACATCACACAAGTTTCCCTCATTCTGCAGAGATCCAGATTATGGCAAAGTTTAGTTCAACAAATGTGCAACTAATATTACATAGCCGTTTGAAGACATAAGACAATACAAAATTCCAAAATCTATTATCAAAACGTGTATATGTGTGAGAGTATACTAACTAAATAACAATTTCCAGGTATCAACCATAGACCAAGAAACTGAGATTTAAACGGCCACATATTGCAGTGTAAATCAAGGATTGCGGCTAGATTTGTAAATGTTTCTTCATTTTTTCTAACTATTTGTAAAATGCTCGTCCTCTTTAGAATTGCTCTTGAATTGTTTAAAAGTGTAAAATTTGCATAATCAAAATGGAAATGAAGGAATGGAAGAAAGATGGGATACATAATCAAATTCTGAATAAAACTAAGATAATAAATGCATTTCCAGGAAAGGAGTCATTAATTCAGATTCGTATTCTGAGGAGTAAATTAAATGGCATCAAAACAACCAATTATGATCTATAGATATATATCCATTAAAAAGTTAGGATGAAATCTCTTATCCATACCCGGATCAGAATCCGGATAATTTCCATCAAAAGTTATACCTAATCAAATTTACAGGCATTTTTCTCGATTCATCATCCAAATCCAGATCACTAAAGAAACGAATAACTTCTTGCATTCCTCTAAATTAATATGAAAACACAACCAGAACAACCAATTGGGAACACAGATCCGCCAGAGAAGATCCACAAACTCAATTCAGATATTTAAAAAGAAGAAGAAAATCTGTTTTGAACGAAAAGGAAAACAGATCATTCTTGAATTACAACAAATAAATTATGAACTCGAGTTCCAAAATCAATCCAAATGCAGATTTACATACAGATCGAGAATGCACAAGCAGATATAAATACCCAATGACAATGAGAGAGAGAAATGAAGAGAGAGAGAGATACCTGAAGAGTACGAGTGGCGAATTCGACGCCAATGGTGGACTTGGACTCCAAACAAAACTCATTCCGAGTGAATCGGGAAAGGAGGTTGGATTTTCCAACGCCGGAGTCGCCGATTAGCACAACTTTGAAGAGGTAATCATAGTCATCGTCGGGTCTCCGAGCCATATTTCGCGGGTATTTACTCTCACCTTCTCTTGTTCTTCGTTCTTTGTTCTACAGATTTAGGTTTCCCAAATCTGGAAAGCAAAAACTGAAGAACTTGTTTTGTTGTTCGTCACGAATCGGCTGGTCGGCTCCACTTTGAATATGAAGACGAAATGGAGACTCCGCCGACTTCAAATCAAAGGTATGGCCGAAACTGCCCTTGTAGATATGGGCATTTTCGACCAACCGCCAACTCAATCCAACTTAATTTGCCAAAACATCCTCTTATTTTTGTCCTTCAATTTATTTTGGGTTCTTTCTTAAATTCATTCATAATTTCAGATTATGGTGGGTGTGGAGATAAACACACTATGAATAGGGTTTTAGAATTTCTCAATTTTATAATATTTGTGGGTCAAAAAAAAAAAAAAAAAAAAAAACTCGTTACATTGAATTTGTTCTCTTCTCTTCAACCTCTTTATTATACTGATCATGTTTATTAATCCATGATAATTTGTTTTTAGTAAATTTGTAATACATAAAGTTAAAGAATGAAGGGAAAAAAAAAAAAAAAAAAACTTTGGGAAACATGTTCAAGAAACAACCTCAATCAATCAATACAAGATGTAGCACTGTATCTACAAATGTTGTCCAAAATAGTAGTAGCAGCAAAAATGACCTAATTTTCTTTAAGGGTAGGAATTTGAAAAATTGTCCAAAATAACCCTTTGAAGTTTTCACATCTCAAAACTAGCACCCTTTTTTAAAACTCGTTCAATCATTTTTTTCTCGGGCCATCTCGGCCTTTTTTAAAATGATTGTAATATTATCACCTATCAACCATCCATTCAATTGTATTTGATTTTTTCTCATAAACTAAGGGTATGTTTGGAATATATTTTCAAGTGTTTAGTTTAAAACCTAAATCATTTTAACAAAAATACAAATGTTTGTCTTTGTTTTAAATTATTCTTATCGAAAATGTCTCAACGAAAGTGATTTTTTTTAAAATATTTATTTTGTAAGTTAATCAAATAGGGACTTAGTTACGTTGGCTTTTGATAAATAGTACGGGACAATAAAATCTAATTGGTTTCTCCCAAAAGAAAAAATCTAATTGGTGGAGAGTGAAATAAGCAATGAATACCATACCAACTAAGGAGGAATTTCCACAGCAGGACAAACAACCTTCAAGCTTTTGGTGAGCAATGATGAACATTAGGTAAAGTTTCATTATAAATTATAACTTTATTAGAGATAATGTTTAAAGTTTGAGATGAATATTAGGTCAAAAGTTTAATTAGTTCAACTTTAATTTTTCTCCATTATATTTTTAAATTTTGAGTTATATTTAGATTTAGTCACCATCTTCATTAATACCATTTAACTCTCGTTTATATTACTTGGAATATTAAATATACTTTTTTATTTTTTAAAAGTTGATATGAATATTAAATATTTAAGATTTAAATGAATATGCAAGATAATTAACGTTTCAAAAGTTAAGGTCCCGTTTGGTGATCATTTCGTTTTTTGTTTTTGTTTTTGCAAATTAAGCCTATTTTCTCTTCATTTATTTAATTGATTTGCATTTCTTTCAAGTACAATAGTTGAATTATTTGCCAAATTCTAAAAACAAAAGCAAGTTTTTAAAAACTATTTTTTTTTTAGTTTTCAAATTTTGAACCATTAGCAAAATGTAGATAATAAAGAAATAAATTTGGAGACATAAATAGTGATTATAGACTTAATTTTAAAAAAAAATAAAAAATAAAAAATAAAATAGTTACAAAACGGAACCTAAATGTTTATCTTATTTAATATGTAGTTATTTTTCAAGTTAGTTTGTTCTTGAATTTAAATAATATATGCTTAGGGACTAACTAAAACTATATATATATATATATATTTGCGTAGAATTGTTTTCATTATAATTAAATAAAATCAAAACTATACAATTATTATATGCATTATATACCAACAAATTTATTAAAATTCAATCGGCTTTTTTAAGGTTCAACATACTAGGAATTAACTCTTTAAAAAACAAAACATATTAGGAATTAACTACTGGTATATAATACTTTTAATATAATATATTTATCAATTGAATTGATGTTAAAAAAGCATAATAATATTTTAAGTACCTAAGATATTAATATCAGGTAATAACTAATTTAATGAGTGAGAAGAGATAGGAAGATATATTTGATAAGTAGATGAATCAGATAATTTATACAATATATCGTCTTATATACTAAACAAAATATGCAATGTATATTTATATTTATTAATATATTTGTAAATACGCCAAAAAATATACCATGATATTTGCAATCGTATATTTACATTTTTAAGTATATTCAACATATATTTAAGATCTCAATAGAGAGGTGATCAATTTTCAGCTACGAATATAGAAGAAAATAAACAAAATCTCCTAAAAATGAATAAAATATTAATTTAAAATATTATGCATTAAATGGATATCGACCAAAATTAATAAATAATAAAAACAAAGTCAAATTTTGGAAATTATGTTAATATGAAAATAACTAAATGTTTTGAAAATTTGTTGATAAGTGATAATGTAATTAATGATATTTTAAAAAAATAAAATCTTTATATAATTAATAATAAATACATAAATGATATATTTTTATGAAAAATTATTATAAATAGAAAAAATATCAAACTATTTATAAATATAGAAAAATTTTACTATGTATCAACGATAAAATACTATAGATTTTTACTCATCCTTTTTTAGAACATATTATTCCACCATGTTAGAGCATAATCTTCAAATGTAGAAACACTAAGGTCTCGTTTGGTAATCATTTCATTTTTTGTTTTTTTTTTTAAAAATTTAGCCTATTTCTTCGCCCCATTTCTTATATTGATTTGCATATCTCTTGAGTACAATAGTTGCATTCTTTGCCAAATTCCAAAAACAAAATTTAGTTTTTAAAAGCTATTTATTTTTTTAGTTTTCAAATTTTTGCTTGGTTTTTTAAACAATTGGCAAAAAGTAGTGTCTCTTAATTTTTTTTTTTTTTAAAAAGAAAAGAAATAATTACAAAATGGGTCTAAATTTTACCTTTTGTCTTTTTGGTATAGTGGAGGTGATCAAATATGGTATAAGTTTTGTCATCCCAAATAAGATACTCATCCGAACTGAAGTTAATTCCAAAGAAGAAGGGAAGCATGTTTCTATGAACATGGCAACTATTCCTTGACGCTCTTCTTTGTCTATACATCACTTGAGGAATTCAGCTCCTTAATTGACATGTCTGCTTAATGTACTTGCTTTCTGCGATTCTTCCCCATCTCTGATTATGTCTTCAACGACCTATAACTTTTTTTTTTTTTTTTTTTTTTTTTGTGTTTTTTTTCTTAAAGACAAGATCAAAACTCAACATAATTCAATAAAGAAATCAAGAACTAAGTAATTTTTTTTTCCTTTTTCACAATAACAACACAAAGAAAATCTAGGAATTTTCTTGTTAGGAACTGTTTCAACAGAGTAATAAAGAAGCGAAATCTACCCATGTTATTTCTAAACTCAATCAGATAAAGATAATACTCACATGATATATCCGATCTAGAGTGTTTAAGCTCGGTTACCAAATGATATAAAAATTTAAATTGAAATTAGAAACCTTTTTGGTATGAGAGCCCCTAATTCTCTGTCGCTAAAACCCTCAAATTAATTCGATTTCAACTCTAAGGATTGGGTTAGACACGGATTACCTTAAGGTCAAAGCTTTTGAGACAAAAAAACAAGTTTCTTGGCCCAAGATTCAAACACTCCACAAGATAGGATGAACAATCCCACTTAAATGTTCTTGGCATGCAACTCAACACATGAATTATAAAATTCAAGAAGCTCTTCTTGGCTAATCTTGAAAGAAAAATCTCAAAGCTAAAATTCAATTCATCATAAAATTTTACTGATCAAACAACCTAATAGTAAGGCTTTAATTAGTCACCCAATAAAAAAAAAAAAAAACCCTAATTTATCATAGTAGAAGACAAAATTACCCCTACGTAATATGTCTTAGAAATGATAAAATTGAAAAATAATAAAATTACATTAAAATTATCAAATAAACCATATATAATAATTTGATGCCTTGGACGGTTTATATCACAAATGTTGAGATTAGTCGAGGTGCATGTAAGTTGGCTCAGACACTCACAGATATTATTTTTTTTAAAAGAAAAGTATTAGTTTTTGAACAATCAAAACCCATGAAACAAACAAGAGTAAAAATTATCCTTCATAAGACTCTTCTTAAATTTTGTGAAATAAACAAACACAATTATAGTTTTGTATGACTTTATTGATATCTCGAGCAAACCACCTAACACTGAGACTTCATTTCCTAATGTTCAATCTAATATATGAATCCAAGAACAAAACATAAATGTAATTTCTTATAATGACATATTTTTTGTATCACTGAAAGTGCAATTTCTTGTAGGGTTTAATGAAACTTGAATAGTATGTGGTTGACATACAAGTGGATCATGTTCAAGTAATAACCTAAAGAGTTTGTAATAGATGGATAAGATTGAGTGTCTTATCCAGGTAACATTATCAATACAACCCAATTTATAATCATTACAAACGATGTGATCATAATCATTTGTGTGGAGACATGCGAGTGGGGGCATCCTATACAAAGAATTTGTATAAACTGAACCATAAAATTATTTATCTCTCTTTGTAACACTGTTGACTAAAGAGATTAATTATTCACAGGATGACTATATGTAACTCGATTTGAATCCTAAGTGAATTATGAACTCTTACTTATGAGAGTTTGTCTTTTAATTTGTATAGGTGAGAATGACCCCAGTCACCAACTCAAAAAGCCTACCTTTTGGGGACTTGATGGAGTGTGAAGCTGGGAACATAATTACACAAGATGGAATTCACTCATTTTCACCTTAGGGTAAGTAGATGAGTATTTCCCTAAAGTATTGATTCTAAGTCTTGAACAATGGGCCCCCCTCTCATTGGCCCGGTAGAGACTTGGTTTGTGGTTGAACCATAAACAAATTGTTCATTAGAGGATCAGTGGTACTTAAGAACAAAAAAGTACTTACAGGGGTAAAATAGTAACTTGACCCACTAGTAGTTACAAATCAACTTACTTGTAATGGCTATATCCATGGAGGCAACATGTTCTATAGTACATAAGAGTGCAACTATGGGTCTATAATAGTTTGTCCTATAGTTAATGAAAGGTGATTAATTTAATTAAAGAGTTTAATTAATTAATCTCGAATCATTGTAGCTTATAATCTGTAGGTTCATTAGGTCCCCTGTTAGCTCACAACGGATTATCAAGGACCAAAAATTTGAAAGAATTTGGAATATTCAAATTGATTAAGGAATTTATGTTAATTGTATATGATACAATTAATATAATGTATATTGATACATTCTAATATAAAGTTTATTTTGAATAAGACTCAATATTAAACTATATAATATGAGAGTATTAATGTGTTTGAATAAGATTTAAATAATAAATAATATGGATTAGATTCATATTTAAACTATAGATTAATATGAATAAGATTCGTATTAAAACTATAGGTTATGAGAGAGAAGTGTATTTGAATATGATTGAAATAATTAATTAATTAATTAATTAATTAATTAAAATTAAATGAAAAATAACTCCCCTGCATTGCAGGGGAGTGTTAGGATTGTGGAGAGTGGGGAGTTACTCTCCCCCTCTCTCTTTAAATGTAGAATCCCTGCATTTGGCATAGTGTTGCCAAAAAGTTATAAGAATTTATGTGAAATTCTTCTTCCCTCTCTTTCAAGCTCTATCACTCTCTATATCACAAAGAATAATTCTATCTACACAAAATTCCCTTTACTTTCAAAAGGAGGCTCCCATAAGCCAATTCTTGCTAAGAGAATAGTTAGAAAGATCTTTCGAAGTCAGCACTATACGTGAGGAGGAATTGCTACAAGAGTAGACTCATTCGTTGGAAGGAGAAGAATTGAAGAAGAGTCTTCAAAGGTATTTTTCTCTTTCCTATAAACATCATGCTTAACCTGTGAAATCTGTATTTTGAATGTACTTGTTTATCTCTTCTATGCTGTAAAATTCTAAGACTAAATCAAAGCAAAAGTAATCTCTCGCTTCCACTGTGAGATTCAATCCCTTGAGAAACAACTTCTTAAAAAGTGTGAGGCTCACCTTCTAACATATAAGTTATGAAATCAAGTCTTAAAGAAGTAGCCCTTTTTAGCTTCATTTGCTTCTCTAGGTTCAGACTTTGTATTCCAGTCGTCTTAATTGATCGATCGAAGAGCAAGCCTCATAATTTCTTTTGGCACCATTCATATTGTGTCTTTCCTCCTTTAACGAAAATATATCTCAAAGAACTTAGTTTCTATAGATTCCATGATGGTACTATTATTAATATCAAATACTTTTGACTTAATCACCATAAATCTATAAGTAGCATTATGCATTACATAGCTTATAAAGACAATCAGTCTTCTTAGGTCCAAGTTTGGTTCTTTTTGGTGAAGGAACTTGTACCTTTGACAAAGACCCCTACAATTTCAACATTTTATATGAGAGTAATGATACCAAAATCTTGGTGTTAACACAAGTCTACGTGTCAAGTTATAATATAGTAAAACGTATTATGCTTAGCTATACAAGAATTGAATTGATTTTATTTAAGGATTAGTCTTGTGATGAATATTTTTTTTAATAAAAGATATTAAAATAAAGACAAGTTTGCAAATTCAAGAGACAAAGATGTTCAAATGTGTTGATTTCCTTGATTACTTCATTAAGTCATGCAAAGATTGTTGGGACTCGTGTGTCCTAAATCTCTTGGGTCTTGTAGTTTTATAAATTGTATATACTTTTTATTGAATGAATAAAATTAGAAGTTATTTTATCTATCTTATCCATTAACTTAATCCAATAAACTAAGATTCCATGGTTATTTAATGTAACTTAAACATGTATGTGGTTGACATACAAGGTTGGATCATGTTTAAGTAATAACTAAAAAGGTTTGTAGTATATGAATAAGGTTGGGTGCCTTATTTTGGTAACACTACTCATACGGCCCACTTTGTAATTGTTACAAGGAGATGTAAAGTAATACAAACAATTTGATCCTAATCGTTCATGTGGAGACATGTGAGTGGGGGTATCCTATACAAATAATTTGTATAAGACCGGACCGCGAAATATTTAATTTCTCTTTGTAACGCCGTTAATTGTAGAAATTAACATTTCATAGGATGATTATAGGTAACTCGACCTAAATCCTGAGTAAGTTATAAACTCCTGTCTTAAGGGCAATCCTTTAATCTGTATGGGTGAGAGTGGTCAAATTGCCGACTCAATAAGCCTACCATTTTGGGGATTTGTCTAATTAGGGAGCTGGGAACATATCTTCACAAGATGGAATTCACTCCTTCTCGTGCCTAGGGTAAGTACATAAACTACTCCCTTGAGGGTTGATTTCGGGTCTTGAACAATGATGCCTCACTCTCTCACTAGCCCGAGAGGGGTTAGTTTATAGTTGGACTATAAACAGTTTGTTCATTAGAGGGATCAGTGGTACTTAAGGAGTTAGATATAACTACAGGGGTAAAACAATAATTTGACCTAGCTATAGTTATGAGTAATTTGTGAAGGGTTGACTTACTGTTGATTAGTAAATTCCGTGGACACAAAAATATATCTATAGTGCGAAGAGGCAACTATAAGTCTTTAGTGGAGTGACATACAGTTAATGAATATTGATTAATCTAATTAAATAGTTTAATTGATTAATCTCATATCATTGGAACTTCTAACTATAGGTCCATAAGGTCCCTTTGCTAGCTCATAAAGGCTTAGTATAAGAATCAAATATTTTGGTTTAATTTGAAATGTTCAAATTAATAAGAGAATTAATTGTATGTGATACAATTAGCATAATGTATATAGATACATTTATAATATAAAGTTTATTTTGAATGAGATTCAAATTTTATACTTCATAAGAGAGATGAATATTTAAATGAGATTTAAATATTAATTATATGAATGAAATTCATATAAAAACTATAGGTTAAAATTAATATGAATGAGATTCATATTAAAACTATAGGTTATGTGAGAGAAGATTATTTGAATATGATTCAAATTTAAATTAAATATGAGATAATTAATTAATTATTAATTAATTAATTATATTTAATTATATATATTAAATACAATTTAATCTATGTTTAATTAATTTAATATTATATTATATTATTATATTAATAATAACTCCCCACGTTTAAGGGGAGTTATTTCCTCTCTCACACCAGTACACGTAAAAAAGAAAAGGAAGGGAAGAGGGGGAGAGGTTATAGAAGAGTTCTGTATTTTCCCAAGAACTCTCCCTCTCCAATTCTCTCTTTCTCCCTCTCAAATTTTTCCCTTGCCAAAATTCAAAGAGAGCCCACAACTCCTCTTTGATTCTTCCAAGAGAATAACAAGGTTGTCATTGTGGTGGTGTTTCAAAGGAGAAGAGTTCTTGCTGTGTTTTGTTGGAGATTCTCATTGGTTCGTGACTTGGAAAAGGAGATTTCCATATCGAAGAAAGTCTTTAAAGGTAGGAAAAACTCCTAATCTCAAACTCTACTTTATAAGGATGCTAATCCAGTAGTTTATTCGGTATGTTTGTTCTCTGTAATTTGGTTTTCCAAAAACAAATTTAATGGCACAAGGCGATTACTTGCTTTCACTTAAAATTCGATTCCTTCAAAGATTCTTATGGATTATTATGTTAATGATATGCTCAAGTCTAGAAACTATTTTTCGGATTATTATCTTTCAAGAACAATCTTTTCTCATGCAATCCTAATTAATTACTGATCACTTGAGACCAAATTATGAAGCATGACATTAAGAATAGTCATAATCAACTTTCATTATTAACCTAACTATTTGCATGATAGATGTAATAACAATCCAATATTATAGATCCAATTAAACATAATATTTCTAATTGAAAATTTAGTGTAACATGTATTGAGGATCAACCAATGTGTTAAAGCACAATAATATGGGAAAACATTCTGAAACATAACATCCATAGAAAATAAATATGCATTAACTTAAATTCATAAATATGTCATCAACACCCTAGAACTACAATGTCTATCCACTCATTGATGCTACAAACATACTCTTATACATTGCAACAAGCATGAAAAAGTAAAGAAAATATTGGAAAGAAAATAATGCTAGTGTGTTGAATTCCATCGATGGAACACATGAAATGCGTTGATTTTCACCCTGGGATCTCGAACGGCCTCCAATCAAACCTCTAAATTCTCTCTCTTTATTTTTAGGCTAAAACACTCTCTAAGACTCTAATTTTGTGCTGGCAAACTGAAATCCGTTGATCTCAACCCTAGATTATTTATAAAAGAGATTTTCCATCTCTGCGTGCATAAGGCCTATTGTGAATGGCAGCGTGGAGTGTTGCAACGCTGTCCTATTTTGTAACCATTGGTCTTTTTCTTCCCTTTTTTAATGCTTTGGCTCGATTTTTATTGTCCTTAGGTAATTTTGGTCCATTTTAGCCCTTTTTAACTCTGAATATTGATATTGAACACAACCCTTGATGCGCACTTTTAGTGTTAACCGCAAGTGTACGGGTCAAGTTATAATATAAGACGGTGAAGTCCGAATATCGTTCCACTGGAGATCCAATTGTGAAGGTTTAAGTTACTTAGCTATTCTATTTCCACAATAAGTCATCTATCATGAAAATTCGAATCTCATCATGGGCAATCAACATCAAGGCACACAACCATAAACAACATTCCCATTAACTTTAAAAGCTCCAAAATTTTCCAATTTTTTTTCAAAATTGACATGCATAAGATCATTAAAACTTCACAAACATGCATAGCAAGATAAGAAAACACACAAAAGTACGAGAGACGCCTCCCACCCCAAACTTAGAGTCATGCATTATCCTCAATGCATAAGAGCATCTAACAAAGAAAGAACAAGCTTGGGAGCAAACGGGAAGGCTTGGTGTAAGGAGTACTTTGTGTGATAAACCAAGATCCTGAGAGATGAAGCATATGAGTGACTCCAAGATTTATTGAAAATAAAATAAAAAGAAAAGTAAAGAAAGCAATAAAATTGGGTTGCCTCCCAATAAGCACTTGGTTTAACATCTTTTAGCTAGACGGGGCTCGTGAGTTACGGCGGATCCCAAGGTGGTTTCTTCCTTCCATGCGTTGGATCGCCTTGAAAGTTTAGTATTCGCCCACATTGACACTCACAAACATATTCATTAGCATTTAGTGAGTTAGTCAACAATTCATTATCAAGTTGGACATCATCTTTTCTAATATAGTCAAGACTCGTTAAAGAATCATCATGCTTAGATTTTTCCGGACTCACCACTTCATTTTTAACATGCTTCTCCACGATTTGTTCATAATTCATTATAGGTTTTGGAGGCATGCAAGAAGAACTAGGAGAATTATCACAACTAGAAACATGCTTCATAGAATTTTCAACTTTAACATCAAGCATGCCATTAGTCTTACCATTCAAAGGAGGCTTATCATGCATAGAGTTTTTATTTGAAGAGAGAGACGATGTTACCTTTGTGCTTGGCTCATGATGCTTATACCTTTCTACATCCGGATGCTTAGGGGTTTTATAGATGTCAAATGTTACCTCTTCATCGTTAAGGCGGAATGTGAGTTTTCCATCTTGCACATCGATGAGGGCCCTTCCGGTGGCCAAGAATGGTCTCCCAAGGATTATGGGGACTTCGGCATCTTCCTTCATGTCTAATATCACAAAGTCCGCCGGGAAGATAAACTTGTCTACCTTAACCAAGACGTCCTCCACAATGCCGTAGGGATGAACAAATGATGGATCGGCCAAAAGCAAAGATATGGTAGTTGGTTGCACCTCTCCACCATTGAGCTTTCTAAACATAGATAAAGGCATTAAGTTAATTGAAGCTCCAAGATCACAAAGTACTTTTGTAACTTTATTATTGCCTAAATGACAAGGGATAGAGAAACTGCCTGGATCCTTCAATTTTGGAGGCAATTTCCTTTGTAATACCACACTACAGTCTTCGGTTAGTGCAACCATTTCATAGTCTCCATACCTTTTCTTTTTAGACAACACCTTCTTCATGAACTTGGCATACTTAGGCATTTGTTCTAATGCCTCTGCAAAAGAAAGGTTAATTTCTAACTTTTTGAATATGTCTAAGAATTTTGAAAATTGAGCATCAATCTTTTTCTTTTGAAATCTTTGAGAAAAAGGTAAAGTATTAGGGATAAAAGAAGTAGAGTTAGAAGTACTCCCTATGTTTGACTTTGATTTCTCCTTTTCCTTAGATGCACTCTCTTTTAGTGGAACATCCTCTTCTTATAGGGGTTCATCATCTTCATCATTGATCAAGGGAGTGGATAGCTTTTTCCCACTCCTCAAAGTCACGGCCTTGCATTTCTCCCTCTGGTTTCTCTCGAGGCAACTAGGGAACTTACCCTTTTGCATTGTTTGGAGGGAAGTTGCCATTTGGCTAAGTTGAACCTCCAAGTTTTGAAGTGTCTTACCTTGGCTTTGAACGATGCTTGCAATTGTTTGGACCGAATTCTCCAATGTGGTTGCCCTTGATCTTGACTCTTTGACAAAGTCAAGCATTATATCCTCTAGTGATGATGTCTTTGCATTCCCCGCTCCATTGAATCCTTGAGATCCTTGCAACACATTCTTGTTGTTAGCATATGAAAAATTCTCATGATTCCTCAAGTTGGGATGATAATGAGTTGGAAGTTGTTGTTGACCTCGGTATTGTCCTCTATCCACATAATTGGCTACCTCCAACTCACTTGGCTCTTGTTGATTTGCCATGGCCGCAAGGGAAGCTATGGATGATGGACTTGCTTGGACTTGGCTTCCTTGAGAAAATTTAGATAAAGCATTAGTGAGAGAAGCCAATTGAGCTTTTAGAGAACTTACCTCGTCCATCTCATATCGTCCGGTGGCTTTTGGGATAATTGGAGGAGACCGTTCACATGGCCAATTGTACGATGTAGTGACCAAGTCTTCTAGTATGGTATACGCCTCTTGAGTATTCTTTGAACAAATTGAGTCTCCGGCGGTTGCATCTAGTATGGATTTGGTTGAGCTTGCTAATCCATTGTAGAAGAGTTGAATTTGCAACCAATCTGGGTAACCATGTTGAGGACATATTCTCAAGAGATCCTTATACCTCTCCCAAGCCTCATATAGTTGTTCATCCTCAAGTTGGTGGGATGTTCCAATCTCCTTCCTTAGTCTTTGAGATTTAGCCGGTGGAAGATATTTGTTCAAGAAATCTTGAGCTAAGATCTCCCACGTTGTGATGTTATCCGGAGGTATGGTTTCCAACCAATCCTTTGCACGGTCTTGTAAAGAGAAAGGAAAAAGTCTTAGTTTAATTGCGTCGTTAGAAACACCATTCATCTTTACCGTTTCGCATATTTCTAAGAAAGACCGCAAGTGCTTGTGAGGATCTTCATTGGTTCTTCCTCTAAAGGCTAGCTCTCTAGCCATGTGGATCAACCCCAGTTTTAATTCAAAAATTGTTGACATTGATAGGTACATTCATTATTCCGGGTTGATTTGCCGGTAATGTCGGTTGGAAGTAGTCCCGAATTGCCTTTGGCATCTCCTCGGCCATATCCTCGATGTGATTGTGTTGAACTCTTAGGTTTCTTCTACACGTCCTTTCAATCTCGGGATTAAGAGAGAGAATATTAATATTATCTAGAGGCATAAACCGACAAAATAAAATTAAAAAAATAAAGATAAAATAAAATAGAATAAAATAAAATAAAAAAGGAAAAAAAATATAAAATACAATAAAATAAAATAAAAACAAACAAATAAATAAACAACCAAATAATATACACCTCAAATTAAGATCTATCAATTCTAATGAATATTAAATAACAAAAATCGTTCTTTGGATACCCAGCAACGGCGCCAAAAACTTGATGCGCACTTTTAATGTTAACCGCAAGTGTACGGGTCAAGTTATAATATAAGACGGTGAAGTCCGAATATCGTTCCACTGGAGATCCAATTGTGAAGGTTTATGTTACTTAGCTATTCTAGAATCGAATCAATTTTATTTGAGGATTGGAATGGAAGTTGTTAATTATGGAAAATATAAACCAAATAAGGAAAGTATTAAAGTGAGAAACACAAGAGTCAAAGAGAGTTCTAAGGTAATAAATCTTTGTTTATTTTATCATGCAATATTATAGATTTCATGGATTTGATTGTAATTCATATGCCTAAGTCTACAAACTTAATTCCAAGTTATTTTCTCTAAAAAACAACCCTTTCTCATGCAACTCGATTGATTACTAATCTCTTGAAACCAATACAAATTAAATGGCATTAAGAATAGTCTTTAGCAACTTTATTGTCAAACTAACTACTCTCGTGATAGATTAACAACAATTCATTGTTATAGATCAAGTTAAACATACAATCTCTCAATCATACATCTAACCTAACATGTGAAGATGGCCAATCCACAAGAATTAAACACAATAACAATGAAAAGCATAATCATTCCAACAAAACCATGAAAGTCTACAATATCAACATAAATTCATAAACAATTCATCAAAACCCTAAAACTAAAGAGTTTAGCCACTCATAGCTTGAAGCAACATGTTTAAACAAAAATAAACAAAGAAAGAGTGTAAAGAAAGGAAAACTCTACTGAAAAGAGGCTCTTGATTGAGGTAGCACCGTCAAGATCTCCTTGGCTCTCACGTCAGAATTCAAAGGACACCATAACTATCTCGAACTCTTTTCCTCTTCCTTGCAACTAACTCACTCCTTGAACTCTTTTATGAACTCTCACTCAATTTTCTCCTTCTTGTGCCTCTTTTGGTCTGTAAATTGATGGTTGATTCATTGTTAGGGCTGCTGAAAACCCCTAAATTTATAGAGTTGGCCGCCCAAAAACTTACCAAAAATAACAAAGTTTCATTTATGGAAAACTGGCGCCACGGCGCTAGTCCATAGCGCCGCGGCGCTAGGGTTGCGTCCAAAATAGTTGCTCATGAGTTGGGCCGCGGTAGCGCCGTCCAAGCGTCGTGACACTATGATGCGTTCAGAATGTTGCGCTCGGGTTTTAGCACCGCGGCAGCACCGTCCAAGCGCCACGGTGCTATGATGCGTTCAGAATGTTGCGCTCAGGTTTTAGCGCCGCAGCGCTATCCCAAATTTTGCCATTTTGAGTTTTTCATCTCTTTTTCGCCATATTCTTGCTCGGTTTTGATCTTTAGGTCTTTTCTTCTAATTTCACTCATTTTAACCTGAAAACCACTAGCAAACAAGTGAAATCTAATATAAACTCCCTTAATTTGAGAGGATAGAAAGCACTTTTCAAGTGCTTATCAACCCTGGAAATCACTAACAAACAACATCAAATCTAATAAAATATATTAAAACTATTCTAAATCTAAGGCCAATAAAGCACAGTTTAGGTGGATGTTAGGTAACTTTCCATGTCACACTTCATAAGGCAACTTATTAGTATTCTTATGTGAAATTCTATTTAGTATAAAATTTATAATAAGCATTAGCTTCCCCCCAAATTATGAGGTAAACCTAAACTACTTAAAACATACAACTCTCCATGTTCTTTAAAGTACGATTCTTTCTCTCAGTTAGGGATAAAAATGATAAACTTTTCCTTGCTACTTTAATTAATGTTTAGGAACTACAAGTCTTTTTAACCAAATTAAAAATATATGTTTTCTTAATAAAAATATAGTCAACTTTCTATTAGTAAATAATAAAAAATTGATGTCAAGAACCAAATATTTCGAGAAATTGCTATTTCTAACCGAAAAAGTTTTTGATGGGACAAAACTAACCTCTTTTTTAAAAACTTCTTTTTCTAACCCCTTTTTCAATTTTTCAAGGTTTCAGAGGTAGGTCTCACATGGTGAAATGACGTTAAATACCCCCAATACCATCTTCCTCAACACTCAAACCATCGTCTTCTTCCCTAAACCCTCAGATCATCTTCTTCCTTAGAGTCCATTTTTTTTACAGTACTCTCTAATTTTTGTCATTTGTGGTAAAATCCCATCCTATGTGACCTGATTTATGCAAACAAACCCACAAAGAACATGTTTGAAATGGTGGAAAGAAATTTAGGTTTTCGAATAGTTGGCGGTAAGAAAGAAAATGAATTTTTCTGGTAGAGGAGGTTTAATATGTGACACCCTAACCTTTGACCTAGTTGCTTAAGAGACATAATAAAGGAAACTAGGAAACTTGGACCGCAAGCCTGTGGAGTTCGCCAAATTTTGGCCAATTTAGGGGGCACTAGGCATTAATATGGTAAGGAGGAAGAAAAGTTTTTGTGTCAACTTGAGTTTTGGGTTGAGAATAAGTCGTAGGTGAGTTTGGAAGAAATCACGTTAAGTGATTTTCGAGTCTTGGACCACATAGTGGCAAACAGGCTAAAAAGTTTTCTAAGTGTCACAACTATACTTGGAGAACTCAACTATGCTATGAGAAGACAAGGCTTGGACGCATAGCCTAGGAAAAAGATAGGAAATTTCATTAAGGGGGCATTTAGGGAGCCGGATTTTAATTAGGATTACTAGGAATTTGATTACAATGAGTTTTGTTGTCTGGAATCTGGATGCTTGGGAATTTGATTATGTTTCGAGTGCAGGGTTAGGCGGGTTGTGTTTCTGATTATAGTGTTTGGATTGCAGGGTTAGGTTTGGTTTGGGTTTGACTGTTTTGAAAAAAATATTATTTTGACTATTTTTTTTACATATGTTTAACCATCAAATATTTTGAACTTTATCTGATCATACTATATCATAATTTTGATTTTTTTAAAAATATTATTTTGATTGTTTTTTTTTTCTACATCTGTTTTAACTATCATATATTCTGAACTTTATCTGGTCATAAAAATTCAACTATCATACTATATTATAATTTAGAGTAAAATAATTTTGGACATAACAAAAGGTCTACCATAGAAAATTAAAGTTAGATAAACAATTACTTGTAGTCAAATTACAAACAAAATCATGGAAAGATAAGGTTCATTAAACAGAAGATAACTTGGGTTGCAATTGAAGGAAGAAATAGTCAAACAAATTTAGGGTACAGAAAAAGCAGAGTCATGGTGCTAGATCCCGTGATCGCTCGAGGACTTGCATGCAATAATCATACTTCACTGCGGTAGGAAGTCCACGAAGTGGCTTAATAGCATTGGATCTGCAAGCAATGACCGTGCAACAGTCAAGCCATCTTGCATCGACAGACCAGGAATTTATTGCAGCTTGACGTACAGTTCTTAATGATGATGCCTTGCCAGGTCATCGTTCACAATAGGCCAATGTGCAATGCCGTCAATGGACTTCATCAGAAGTTGGAAGCCCTCTCGAACCACCTCGCTATACTCTCCAATTGAGGAACTTCACGACCTCCTACTTCTTGTTGACATGCTTCTCCTAGACCTTCTACCGCCGGGGGTAGTTGGAAGGTCCTCTACTATGGGTGAGCTAGCGAACGGTGGTTCAGGAATATAGAAGTTCTCAAAGTCCGGGGACTGGTTATTCAAGATGTCCTCGTTCTCCTCTTCCACAACAGGTTCAGATCCAACCTTTGCAGTGGTAGTGGCACAACTCCCTATTGCTCTGTCTTTGCCAAATACAATGGCCAAGTCGTCATAAAACAGAAATGACTTATGGCGCAGTCCTTTTGCACTCGGATGACTCTGTTAAAGATGAAATGTGTTATGTTATGGCTAAAACTTATTTAAAACAACCTAGAATAAATAGAAAAATAATAAAATTACCTTGACCCACGCGTCAAATATCTCCGGCTCACAGTCAATACATTTGCGCTCCGCATTCCAACCAAACCCACTACATCCTAGAATCGTCTACTGCATCACCCGTAGTACGTTTGCTAGTAATTCAGGTCGGAAAGTCCCGTTATCAGCTCTCTAGTGTCCAGACTGCACACACTGGACCAAACACTCCACCAGGATTCTGTCCTTTTCATCCGTCCAAATATGTTTTGAGGCTCTTGCGTGTGATCCGGATGCTTCCATCTAAAATTAAATATGTTAACACAATCAAGCTTGAACATGAAGGTGTAGTGTGGTGAACAAGCATTAACCATTGAGACTATATATAATAAGAATCAATCAATTCACACTATACATTGAAATATTCACATTTGTTATCCAAATAATGACAAAACGTACACGTCAGGCATCAACCAAATACTGTATACATAACAAAAAAGACTATACAAAATTTCCCTAGGGCGTCCTTAATTTGCATTCCCCATTCAGCCCACATCTGATTTGCGAGATCATCCCTCCATGCAGTAAAGGCATCTAATGTCTCTACAAATTCAATATTATCAGTGTTTGTTGGAATTGGTCCCCCCTGACTTCCCTCTCCTTCGTCAAGTAATGAATTTGTGCCCATTTCCCGAATTATTAAATTGTGTAGGAGACAACAGGCATGTATGGTCTTGCATTGCACATCAACCAGGTAGTATGATTCTCCTCGAAGGATTGCCCATCGACCTTTCAACATCCCGAACGCTCTCTCAATCACGTTCCTGTAGATGAATGTCTCATATTGAAAATCTCCTTAGGGCTTGTTGGCGGGTTTCCTCCCCGCCATTCGGTCAAATGGTATCTTTGTTCCCAATAAGAAGCCAAAAATCCCTTGGCGTTTGGATAACCGGCATCGCATAGATAGTAATATCCTGCGAATTTGAGCCAAGTTACCACTTAATGATTGTTCATTTGTATGGAATAGTATATAGATATTTATAAACTAACCCCTTGGGACTTTCAATCTAGTTGGCTTGGACACTGCATCTCGCAGAATCCTCGAGTCAGCGGCTGATCCTTCTCATCTAGCGAAAATGAATATGAACTCACAGCTTTGATTGCATACAGCAAGGACATTTGTGGCGATCTCACCCTTCTAGTCCTATAGCATGGTCGATTAGCTGCAATGACATTTACCTTTATGTGGGTTCTGTCAAGTGCACCTAAGAAATTCGGTGACGAAACGTTGTTTCAATGATAAGTTTAAGGTAATTTGAAAACCCCCAAAGACGGTTCTCACAACACGTCTGATCATCTTTGTATATCAGACAAAAGAAATTCAACTGTCGAATTTGATGTCTAATAAGTGGAGACGGTCGCTCCGATTGTTCTCCAATTGTAGCAAAGTGGTGATAGTATTCACCATTGCAGCGGTGGCCGCACATACAACAGTCAGTATTGCAATTAACTCGTCAAGTTTAATGTCCATGTCATTCATTGATTAACTCAATTAACAATGGACCTGACAAGATAGCGGCCATATTTAAGTATTCCTATCTATTCGATCTTCCTATGTAATCAATTTTTCCTTCCACCCTGCCCAATTTCGTATTTACACAAATTAACAAGTAAAAAAACAAACGCATAAACAAACGAACGCATAAACAAATAAACGATTATTTCTAACTCTAACGAGCAAGTGATAAAAAAATTACTTTAATTGCCCCAAAGAGAATGAATTTACTTCCTGATAAGCACTTGAAAAGTGCTTTCTATTCTCTCAAATTAAGGGAGTTTATATTAGATTTCACTTGTTTGCTAATGGTTTTCAAGTGAAAATGAGGAAAATTAGAAGAAACGAGTAAAAGATCAAAACCGAGCAAGAATACGGCGAAAAAGAGTTGAAAAACCAAAAAGGGCAAATTTTGGGGATAGCGTCGCGACGTCGAGACGGCGCTGCCGCGGCGCTGAAGCATCAACGCATGGTTCTGGACGCAGAATAGCATTGCGGCGCCAAGATGGCGCTGCCTCGACGCATCCTTGCTGAAACGCATTCTAGCGCTGCGACGTTTAGACGGCGTTGCCGCAGCGCTAAAACCCGAGAGCAATATTTCTGAAACGCATTTTAGCGCTGCCGCAGCGCTAAAACCCGAGAGCAAACTTTTTTCAAATGCAGTCCCATAGAGCAGCGGCGCCAGCTTTCCATAATTGAAAAATCTGTATTTTTGGAAAATTTTGGGCGGCCAAACTCTATAAATTTGGGGGTTTCCAGCAGTCTAATTCATCAAGAAAAATCAAGGCAAAGCAAGGAAGTTGTAGACCTAAAGAGATACAAAAAGGAGAGAATTAAGTGAGGGTTCAAAGAGTGAGTTAGTTGCAAGGAAGAGAAAAAGAGTTCGAGATAGTCTTGGTGCCCTTCGAAGTCCGACGTGAGAGCCAAGGAGATCGAGACGGTGCTACTTCAATCAAGAGCCTCTTTTCAGTAGAGTTTCCCTTTCTTTACACTCTTTCTTTGTTTATTTTTCTTAAACATGTTGCTTCAAGCTATGAGTGGCTAAATTGTAAGCCCCGCACCTAATTTTGTGAGAACGCAAGGTAAGAAGGGGCTGAGAGATGGATGATTGGGTAAGAGTAGTTGGCTGGCTTGCATTTGGAGTGGGAAAACGACTAAGAATCAGCTATGCGTTGATGGCAACCTGTTGTGATGAAAACAGTTTTGGTGTAAACGCAAAGGTGAGGGAAGACTATTATGCGCTGAAGCCGCGACGCGTTGAGGACATAAGGCGTGGAGAATCACTTTGTACCGAGGATTATTATGCGACAAACGCATTGAAGGCAGTGTGCCGTTGGAAGTAAAGGCCACGAGGAGTTGGGAGCTGATTTGCAATGAGGCTATTATGCGGTGAACACTACCATGCGTCGAAAGTGGGTATACGTTGGACAAAGAGAATTGGCCGAGAGAAAGAAATGCGTTTGCTAACTATTTGGCAGGAGAGTTTGAAAAGAAATATCATCAGAGGCCGTGTGCGTTGCTGAAGCTGAGCATAGAAGGTATGCGTTGAACGGATTATAGTATGGTGTTGAAATGGAGGATAAGTTGGTGGTATATATATATAAGTGGATTGAGAATTCAATTGTTCTGATTGCACTTCAGAGCTCGAGTTGGGTCCATATTAAGGCGAAACATCGAAGGGAGGTAGAAGAAGATGTTCATGCTGATTTGAAGTGGAAATCTCATTGTATTCGTGGAAGAAACTTGAGTTTGGCAGAGGTTTTGGCTACTGTTATCTCTTCAGAGTGATGCTCGGTTTTGGAAGAAGAACAAATTGAAGAGACGGAGGTTAGGGCTGAAACTTTGAGGTTAGTAAGTTAACTCGATTTCTAGCAGGTTTCATGATGGATGCTTAGCTGAAATTGTTTAATTGTGTGTCAAACTCAGGAAGAAGAGATTGGAGTTGAACTACCGGATGATTAGGGGTAATTTGGAGTTGTTGAAGGATATATCCTAAACGGAGAGGATGTTCTTCATGAAATTTGGATGCAAGATAAAGGACCTGTATTTTAACAAGTTTGTAGAAGGAAGAAAGTACTGAAATTGACTGAAACGGAATGTTTAGCAGGTTGAAGAAGGAAGAAGAAAGGAAGAAGGAAACGGTTCTGCTGCAGCGAAATTATCGCTGAGTGAGCGAGAGACAGGGCAGCGAAGCAAGTATCGCTGCAACGCAAGATAGGCTTTGCGTCTCACGATTCTCGCTAGAGTATCGCTGGGTATCGCTTCTCAAGGTAGTCTCGCTGGTTTCAATCAACGCAGTATGGCTAGTACAGTTTTGGTATCAAATGAGTAACGCTGGCAGCTTATAATTTTCTAAAGAGTAACGTTACTATTGTGTGTTAAAGAAAAGGGAGATTATGGAAACTAAACTTGAGGATTATGTGTTTTTAGGCCAAGAAGAGCTCGGGGAGGCTTATAACCCACTTAGAGCCGAGACCAATTGTGAGTGACTATTTGTTATATCTTGTGTTAAATTTAGTACGCATAATGATGAGGAAACGTGATTCATTGTAGTATGCCTTATGAATGTGATGTGTTAGTGATTTAAAAGAGTATTAATACTAATGTCTAAATATAATAGTGGCTGAGGGACCTTATGGTGAAAGCTATATGTGAGTAAGCGTGAAATCAAGTGCTGAGGGATTTGAGAAGGCACTTGATTAACAGTAGAGAATGGACTACAATGCTCAGGGACTATGAGTGAAGGCATGTAGTAATCCATCACACACTAGCTCGTGCCGAGGGATCATGAGTGAAGGCACTTGAGCAAAGGTAGAATTTGTTACCTGTGCTGAGGGATTTCATGTGAAGGCACATGATACTGTAATTACAATTGAGAAAGTGCTGAGGGACGGGAAGTGAAAGCACTAAATAGTTGCAAGTCTGTGAGACATGAGAATTTGATAGTTATATGTGCAATGTGGAAAGTGAATCTTGGTAATTCATTGGGATGTGATATGTGATGGTTACTAACTCACAAATTGGTTTATATTTGTTATGAATAGTTTAGTAGATTCAGTCACTCACTGAGCTTTCTGCTCATTCAGTTTGTTGTTGTTCGTTGTTTCAGGTAGCGAGCGTGTCCAGGATGCCTAGCCTACAGAAGAATCTCGTTTGGGTCTATCTGGAAGCAAACCTCTGGGATAGTTGTAAATATTTAGACTGTACATATATCTTGTAGTATGCACATTTCTGAAATTAGGAAGAGGGACGTGTTGCACCTTATATGTATATATACAGATATGTTCGTTGAGAGGTTTCATTTTCTTCTAGTATGTCAATGGAATTGTTGTTTTGTTTGCTATTTATATGGCATCCATACTATAGAGTTTTATGTAGGGAAAACAGGATCATGCTCAATCCTAGGTATAGAGGGTATCTGGGATGGGGTGTGACATAAACTCTTTAGTTTTAGGGTTTTGATGAATTGTTTATGAATTCATGTTAGTTTTATAGACTCATGGTTTTGTTGGAATGATTATGTTTTTCATTGTTATTGTGTTTAATTCTCGTGGATTGGCCATCTTCACATGTTAGGTTAGATGTATGATTGAGAGATTGTATGTTTAACTTGATCTATAACAATGAATTATTGTTAATCTATCACGAGAGTAGTTAGGTTGACAATAAAAGTTGCTAAAGACTATTTTTAATGCCATGTAATTTTGTGTTGGGTTTAAGAGATTAATCATCAATCAAGTTGCATGAGAAAGGGTTGTTTTTGAGAGAAAATAACTTGGAATTAAGTTTCTAGACTTAGGCATATGAATTGCAATAAAATCCATGAAATCTATAATATTGCATGATGAAATAAACAAGGATTCATTACCCTAGAACTCTCTTTGACTCTTGTGTTTCTCCCTTTGACACTTTCCTTACTTGATTTGTATTTTTCCATAACTTATAAAATTCAATTTCAACCCTTAAATAAAATTGATTCAATTCTAGAATAGCTAAGTAACTTAAACCTTCCCAATTGGATCTCTAGTGGAACGATATTCGGACTTAACCGTTTTATATTATAACTTGACCCGTATACTTGCGGTTAACACTAAAAGTGCGCATCACTTCCCAACGTTATAACTTTTTTTTTACGTTTATAATTCTTCCCCGTTAACATTCTTTCCTAATGTTATATATTTTTCTAATTTTATAATCTCGTTTGGAACACATTATTTAAAAATGGATTTGAAAACTCAATGTAGTTTAATGTTGAAAAGATTTTCCATTCCCTTAATCATAAAGAACCATACTTGATGGAGTAATGTGTTCTTTGACTACCATTTCTCATAAGTCACAAGTTTTAGAAATGTACTATACAATAAATTATATTTTCAAAATTATTTGAGAAGTTTTTTCTAAAACTAGGAATTAATGAAAGTTAATTACAAACATTTTTGTACCAATTTTAGTAAAGTAGCAAATGTTGGATTTTAATTATAGAAATGGGTTTGAAAGATTGTTTAACTCCCAATTTTTGTAAACTAGGAAACGTTGGTTTTTAATTATAAAATCTCATTGAATAATTGTTTAAGTACCAATTTTTGCAAACTAGGAAACATTGGTTTTTAATTATAAAATCGCATTGAAAATTTATTTAAGTATCAATTAATTGTAAACTATGAACCATTGGATGTTA
This sequence comes from Citrullus mucosospermus, assembly GCA_030954485.1. Lineage (NCBI taxonomy): Eukaryota > Viridiplantae > Streptophyta > Magnoliopsida > Cucurbitales > Cucurbitaceae > Citrullus > Citrullus mucosospermus. Next base: position 9,544,468 of record CM062064.1, on the reverse strand, counting down.
CATACAAAATAGGATTGAAATTTTGTTTGCGTACAAATTTTTGTAAAGTACAAAACATTGGATTATTAATTATAGAAATGGAATTGAAATTTAGTTAACTTTATTACATACAATACCAAACTTTTGGATTTTAATTATAAAATATGCTTCTTTTTATTTAATTTTTTCCCAACATTTGTATTTTAATTATAAATTATACCTTATACTTTGAAATTAAAAAATCGTTTTTTAATAATCTTTCAAATAAGATAAGAATTGAATTGGTCTTTTTTGTTTTTTTTTTTTTTTTTTGTTTCTTTCTTTTATGCTTTCATGAATTAGTTGGAAGGAACGTTTGAAGTTGACTTAATTTTTTTGTTGTTCTTGACTATTTTGTTGTTTTTTTTTTGTTTTTTTTTTTTTTTTTTACATTTTGAATACAAATATTTGATCTTATTCCTAAGATGTGTTTTACCTAGAATAAAAGGAAAGTGCATAATAGATCCCAAAAACTAAAATATACACTTCAAAGTCATTGATTAATAATGAAATATGTAAAATACACATATTATTGCTCGAGTTTGTTTTTTACACAACAGAGGTGGAGCCAAAGAAATTATACACAAGCATTTCAAACAAGATACAACGACATACAATTTTTACACATCTAGTTCAACAAGAAAGATGTACTTAGAAAACAACGAGATTAGTGCAAATGAGTTACATGTAGTGTAGTGAAGATCAAACGGGGTAGGTTAGATGATCGTTTCCACCCTACATAGACAAAAAAAAAATATTGATAAGTAAATATTACAAACATATGAAAAAAAAAAAAACAAAAGAACATAACAATAGAAAAGAACGAAGCATATGTATGTACCCGTTAAAAACAGACTGCCAATTGGGTTGAACAATCAAGTGAATAGGGTCGAGAAGAAACAACAAATCCACCATCACATGAAACAGGGAAGTAAAAAAAATTGAGAACAATTTGATATGAAAACAAATTCAGAACATAAGAAAAAAAAAGTTGGGTTTCAAGGGGACTTACCACTGGACAGTGATGAAGTTGGAGATCAAATTTCCTTTTTCAAATGGTGTGTGATAAAGAATAGGGAAATGAGGTGTATATATAAGCATGGAGTTAATGAGGTTTAAACAACCTAACCACCCAATTAAAAGGATGAACAATACACATTTTTAATGGAAATGACACCAATCTAATAAACCACCAACCAACAAATAAAACATAATAATAAAAAAATAGTTGTGATCCAACAGAATCGTTAGAATGGAACTAGATAGCCAACTAATCAATTACAATGACAAGTTATAATTAAACAATTGAATTTTTTTTCTTTTGAAATAATGGCCTCAAGTGTGGGAGAAAAAAACCGAGATAACAAATCAATTTTAGTTAAAAAATTGAAACAGAACCGATCAATAAATTAAAAACAAAGATAAAATACAACATGCTTCAAACAAATATTCATTTGAAAACGTAAGATGAAAATTGTAGAATTCGAAATGGTAATTGAGAAGAGAAAATTAACTGGTTAATACAATTTGAATGAAAATCGGCAAAATCCTCATCATCAACCAACAAAAACGAAAGCAAACCGAATATGGAAAATGAAAACCACATATTTGTAAACATGCAATACGATCAAAAGAGGGAGAAAAAATGGAAGGAACATATCTGCAATGAAGCTCACCAGAATATGAAAAAAGAACGAACGAGAAGATGAAAAAAAATGAAAAGCGGAGAATAAAAAATGCAAACCCATCCGAACATGAAAAAAAAAAATTGAAACCATGGATCTATAAACATGCAACATAATTAGAAGAAGAAAAAAAGGTATGGAATGAACATATCTGCTAGTCTCTCCCGAAGATGGAAAAAAAATGGAACAAATCTATGAGCATTTAACACTAGAAGAGGAAAAAAATGGGAAACGTATTATAAATATGCAAATCCATCTGAACATGAAATAAAGAAGATTAAACTATAGATCTATAAACATGCAACAAAATCAGAAAAGGAAAAAATTATAAAACAACAAATCTAGGAATATAGACCAAGCTAGGAAGGGGACCTAATGAACCTACAGATTAGAAGCTCCAAGGATATGATATTAATCGGCTAAACTCATTAACCACATTAATCAATATTCGTTAATTGTGGGTACACTCCACTAAAGACCCACAACTGCACTCTTCTCACTGCAGATATATTTCTATATCAATGAATATAGACCAATAACAGTAAATTAGTCATTCACAAGTGTTTGTAACACCAACTGGGTCAAATTACCATTTTACCCCTAGGTTACCTCTAAATCCTTAAGTACCAGTGCTCCTCTAATGAACAACCTGTTTATGGTTCAACCATTAAATAGAAACCCCTCTCGAGCCAATGAGAGGGTAGGGCCCTTTGTTCAAGTCCCGAAGACACCACTTAAGGGAACACTTATCTACTTACCCTAAAGATGGGAATAAGTGAACTCATTGCATAGGATGCCCCCACTCGCATATTGAGTCGGCAAACGGCCATTCTCACCTATACAAATCAAAGGACAATCCTTCATGGACAGGAGTTCATTATATACTCAGGATTAAGACTAAGTTGCCTAGGCCATCCTATTGAAATAGAAACCTAACTAGTCAACCAAGTTACATCTAGTGATTACTATTTTGTGGTCCGGTCATATGTAAATTCATTGCATAGGATGCCCCCACTCGCATGTCACCTACACAAACGCGTTAGATCATTGCGTTTGTATCAAATACAAAGTGGGTCGTATCCATAGTGTCACCAGGATAAAGTACACAGTCCCCTATACTATAGACCTTTTATACTGTATCTTAAACATTGATCTCCTTATGTCCTCACATACATTTCAAGACTCATAAAACAACCTAGGATGTTAGTTTATTGGATTTAGGGTTATTAAGACAAAACAAACAGAAACAATCAATAATGCTTATTGAAGTAACAGATCAATAATTCTTTATTGATAATTTAATGACGATCAAATAATTACATTTATAATCTACGAGTTTTAGGGCATAAAACCCAACAATACTGTGGACGCATAGGTGAGAAACCAAGGAGTCCAAGGGGCCATGTTGGGAGTCTTGAACGCATGAATCAAAGAAGAGAAGGTGGTGGACGCATACCTAAGGAATTTAGAGGAAACCACACGCACAGTAAGCTTTGTGAGTAGAATTTGACTAAGTGTGGGAACCTCGGGACTTGTTGGACGCGACCTCCTAAAGAAGAAGATTTTGGCTAAGTGTTGAACTCTTGGAAGAAGGTTGGACACATAGGAGGAAGTGTCGGACACATAGGTGGATCTTGGCAAGGAAATTTGGCTAAGTATAGGAAGATTGGAAGAGGAAAAGAGACCAAAAAGAAACCAAACCCTAGAAGCATCATCATGGACGTATGGTGGGAGGAGTTAGACCCATGGTCCCTATTCCGGGGGCTAGGTTTGATGCATGGTTGAGTATTCTTGGTGCTAAGTGGCTTCATTTGGACATAGAACTTCATAAGGAGAAGGTTTGGGATGCATGATAAGAATACCATGCAAGAAGACACTTGTTTGGACACATGGAGTGTTCATCATGCATGTTGACATGTAGGAGCTAAGTGTCAAGCTTAGGGCACAGGTAAGATGACAAGGTTTGCCATCCAACATCTATAAATAGCACCAAAGGGTGGAGGAGCTCACACCATCACAAAGCTCTTATATTCACTAGAGAAAATAGAGGAAGAAGGTTGAAATGTTGAGCCTTGCGTCCAAGAAAGGTCAAGTTTGCGTCTAAGGTGTTGTTCTCCTTGCTGTCAAAGAGTTTTCTATGTCCATAAGGTGCCTCAGGAGTCCAAAAAGGTTGTCCTACGTCCAACTGAGCTGTGTAAGGAGAAGAAGGAGTTGTCCTGCGTCCAAACTGATCTGCCCTGCGTCCAAGGAGAAATTTCCAGGCATCTAAGGAGTTTTTTAGGGTTTATGAGGTATTCTAGTTGCTGTCTCAGTTTCAGAAGCTCGGGAGAAATTGAGAAGATTTGGAAACCAAGGCGAAGGAAGAAATCCTAAAGTTTGGGAACTACTTTCTTTGTGAGTGGTTGATTTTTTTCATGATAGAAATTAAGACTCTTATGAATACTTTTTAATAGCACGTTTATGAATACATACTTGATAGCATGATTATATGATGTTGTGATTAATATGCGTGCTATGGTGAGATATCGAATAGCTTGTAGCATATCGAGCTTTGTTGGATATATAGATGTTTCCCAATGCTGAAGGACCTTGAGAAGGCATTGATGACTACGGTCGTGACTGAGACCGGAATTCGACACCACACAGAATGGTTAGAGGGTCGGAAAGATCTAGTGTCTGAGCTTGTGTCGAGAATAGAACCTTGTGGGATGGTCAGGGGGTGCTAGAACCTAGTTTCTGATCCTGCGAGAAGTATCTCGGGAGCATGGTCAGAGGGTCAGCGGACCTAACTTTTGATCCTCAGAGACAAGACTATGTGCACATAAGGACAGAGATTACAAGATTTGCTGAGCTGAGAAAGCCAGCAAGAGAAACCTAGTCAGAATGCTGAGCCGTATGAGCCAGCAGGTTAATCAGATGATTTGTTGTACTATGAATGCCAGCAGGATACTAAATTTTCGAGGGTAACCCAAGAGTGGGAAGTTTGAATCTACGCTCAATATAGATATATTTCTCATAATTCGGATATAGATATTATGTTTAAAAGGTTTTATGAACCCTAGTTTCATAAATCACTCACTTAGCTTAATGAAGTTCATTCTTTTCTTATGTTTCTCTTTCCAGATAGCAGTCGAGTTTCTGTTGCTGTTTGAAGACGAGGTCTGTCGAGATATAATGTGCACTTAGCCGTAGGCGGCAGTTTAAATAAGGAACTAGAAACATATCTTCTGTAAACAAACTTGTTAAACAGTTGTAATAATAAATTATGCATGTTTTATATGAGTTAGTTTTCTTTCTGCCTATCTAAGTTGCACCTGTTAGATTGGAAAAGGGTAAAGGTTTAACAATAGATATCGCAAGAGGGTCGGTGTCTGCTGTCCTCACGCCTCATCTCGGGCTACAGAGGGGTGGCTTGGGGCGGGGTGTGACATAATATGTGTAGGAAATGCCTTAAATTGGATAGAAAAAGAATTTGGTATGCGGTTTTTGCTTGCTATCATTTTTCCCGTAGTTGAACGAGTTTACGAGAAAAGTGACTGAATTCCCAAATCTCATGAATACACGCCAACTTTCTTGTCTCGCTGGTCTCACTCTAGATTGTAACCTCGTCCTTAATGGCTAGCTGATACACCACCTACTTCTTAGGGAGGTAAGAGATGAGAGGTCAAACGTAATTTCCTTCAACCTTTTCAGGAATAGAATGTCCTTTGGTAAGAATGAGTTTGACCTTGTAATTGGGTTCAGGGTTAGAATAAGGAATGTACAGAGGCCGATGAACCCCAATAGGCTTAATAGGCTATATTTTGAGAACCAAACCAACAAAAAACAATGGAAGCAGAGAAGAAGTTCCTAGCCATAGAGTTTAGGAGTGATGAGGATGTAGTGAAGGTCGCACTTGCATTCTTCATTGACTGCGTTATGATGGGGAAGGAGAAGAAACAAAAGTTTGACTAAAAGCTCCTAGGGCTAGTGGATGACTAGGAGGTATTCTGTAATTACGACTAGAGTGGGGTGATTTTTAGTAAAATGATCACCAACCTGAAAAGAGCTCTTACTCTTGCGATAAACCGTGGTGACCCCACCAAGACTGCGAGATACACGCTATACGGGTTCTCTATAGCCTTTCAGGTTAATAATATTTTTTATCTGTAAGATTAATATTTTTTTCTCTTTCTTCATCATGTATTAAATTTAACTCTTTTTTTAGATGTGGGTGTATGAGAAAATTTCGTCCCTTACAAACTGCGTTGTCATTCATGCCAGTGAGACAACGATTCCACGTCTCTCGAGATGGGTGCGTAATACCTCCCCATCATACAGCATCCTCCACAGGGATATCTTCGAGTCAGATCAGGTAAGGAAACTAACCGCCTTCTTGTTACGTCTTAATTCTTATTATATCTTATTTCATAGTTTAGTCGTGTAACTCGTTCTACATGTTGTGCAGACACTGAATGTAGTTACCACGAGGTTGGTAGCTAGTGCAGAGGAGGTGGCCCATATGTAGCGAGTAGCACGAGCATGAGAGGCACGTGCACTGTTTTCAGACCCAATCAACGTCCGCATACCGAGACCGCTACTAGGTCTCGCTAAAGATCAACAGGAGGCCCCTGTGGAAGAGAGGGGTGACAATCATGGGGACGATCATGAGGAGGACATAGTAGATGAGGGTGGGGAGGACGCTCGTGAGGAGGATGTTATCCAGGAGATGCACAAGGACGATGTGGCAGATGAGGGTGGGGAGGACGCTTGTCATGAGAACGTCTTCCATGAGGACCCAGTTCAGCAGCATGTTAACAATGAGACTATACCTGACGTCCACGGTAGCAGTCCCCATTTCAACGATGATCTTAGACGAATTGAGACCCGTCTATAGCAGTTTCAGATCGGGGTGATGACAGAGTTCGCCACCATGAGGTCAGAGCTCGCTACGATGAGTTTTGAGTTTGTTGATGTGAAGCAAGACCTATCCGTGATTATGGGATATTTGCGGAAGCTGACGAAGGTATGTTATTTTCCATTAAATTAAAGTTACTTTGTTGTATGCCTTATAGTATATTTTTCTAAACTATTATTTATTCACACGCTGTAGGGTAAATATGTGCAGGCACCACGGTTTGGTGGATTTGGGGATGGGGATGGCAAAGGCGAAGGAGGGAGTGACGACATGACATCTGATGCTGACGATGATACCGAGGATTATGTCCAACGGCAATCAGACCGAGCCAATGGGGAAGGTTTTTCTGCACCCTCTGTTGATTTAAAGGTAGGCAACCCCCTAGGCGTGGCTGAGACGACGAGCATTGGTCCAGTGGAGGACCAGTGCACTGTACCTGACGTTTGAGCTGACGTGGACACTACTTCCCAGTTAGAAATGTCAGTGCTAGAGACTGCCTCCCATTCGCCATTGATATTACACATCAGTGACGATGACATCGAGGACCCCACTGCCTTATCCAGTAAGCAAGTTGATGTAGGAGCTTTAGATCTCAGTTCAACTAACCACCTTATCACTTCTAAGGTTAGTGTCATGTTCAATATTAATTATAGTAATTAATTGATATTTTTGGCGATCAATCTATTATTTAGTCCATGCAGGTCACAGCCTCAACCACGGGTACTTTCATCTATACGACCCTCCAATTGGCAATCAAATCAGAGAAAAAAGAGGTTGGAGGAAGCCTGGGAATTGAACAAGTTGGGCGTGAAGCAAGAGATGGAGGAGGTGGACGAGTTGGAGGATATTCCAATTCCCACCACATTGACAAGTGTGCTTCGCCCGAATCCCACATCTAGACTCGCTCAGAAGCAAAAGCGCCGCCAGGCTTGGAAGTTAGGTAGTTCGTACATTGACCTAGCTGTCAAAATCCCAAACGATGTAAGGCATACAACCCGATGGTGTGCATCCCCAAGCTGTAAGAGTGGCAGATGCAAGAGTGGATCGATGACCCTTTTGTCCATCCAGAGAAGTTTCTTTAGCAGGCTATGTTATCAATGAAGCCGAAGGGATGGTGGATGAAGCTCCTTCGTTCACATGAGTTCACAAACGACGAGGTATTCGAGCATTTTGCATTTATTTATTATTTTTTCAATTAAGTCCCTTACAATGTCTGAATAACGTGTTGTGTGACATGCAGACGATGGATCTATTGTTTGTTTTCTTGCAGAACAAACTCGTGTACGGGAAAGAACACGTCCAACTTACCCACAATTTCACAACCGTAAACAGAGTTGTGGTGGTTAGTTATCTTGACAGTTTCCTTATCATATTACTCAATGACTTTTCCCGCAAGCTAACTTAAATGATATTTTCAATTTGTTGGAAATGGAACAAGCTGTACCATGAGTGGAAACGGCTAGAGCGAGTGATCACGTACAGTTGGGAGAAAGACGGCAATGTATTGAAGTACGTAATGGGGGAAGGTATGGACTACACCATCTCTTGGGTTACTGTCGACGCTGTCTACCTGTCATATAACATTCTCGATCTCCACTGGATTCTGGTGAAGAACGACATGGTGGCCGACAAGTTGGTCGTTTAGGACTCGATGCGCTCGATGACAACCCGGTTGCAATTGGAGGGCTATTTGGAGGTCATGCGAACCGTCATTTCAACATTGTTCCATAAGTGTGATATTCATCTTCTTCGGGCAAACCTCCTGCTGACACCATGGACTGTGAGCGAGTACAAGACGTACCACAGCAAACGGGGAGTAGGGATTATGGGATTTTTTGTGCGAATTCTTTTGGGTATATTGTCACTGGGTCTTCTTTATCTACCCTAACCTAGGACAATATGCCTTTTTTTAGACGTAAATTTGATGTACAAATATTTAAGAACAAACTAATTTATTAGTATGTAAAGTTCTTTTAATTTCACTTTTTGTCACACACTAACATTCACCTAACTCAACATCGAAAAAAATTAAAGAAAAGTAAAAAGGATGCGTTTGGATTAACTTTTGAAGTGTCTCGGTATCATCTCGCTAGTCTCACTCTCTCTGGTACCGTCTCTATTATCGTTTCGCCTCTCTCTACTATCGTCTCACTACTATCGCTCTCACTCTCGCTAGTCTCGCTCTCGCTGCTATATCTCTGGTATCGTTTCGCTCTCCCTAGTATCGTCTTACTAGTCTTGCTCTCTTGCTCGCTAGTCTCACTCTCGCATGTCTCACTAGTATCACTCTCGCTCTACCTCTCTCTAGATCGACGGATGGTCTTCTTTGCAAAGGTGCTGATGACTAGAGAAGATGGACATTCTGTGAAATTTCCTATTTAAGTAGACCATAGTTAGTCCTTACGGAAAATTTTTCGTAAGCTCGATTCTTACAAAAAAATTTCATAGTCACCGCACTAGTTCACAGAGTCACAATAACATTCGTATTTCAAGTTTGCCTATTGTAGACACTGTATTTGGTCCAACATTTTCATTTTATTTTATTTATCTTAATTTTTCCATTTTTCTCTTAATTTTATTTTTATTTTTATTTTTAATTATCTATTTATTCTTTAGGTTTACATTAGTTGGTTACTATCATTATTATTATTATTATTTTACTTATTTTTTTCATTATTAGTTTATTATTTATTTATTTATTTCCTTTTATTTTATATTTTCTTTTATTTATTTATTATTTTTTTCCATTTCTTCTTATTTTTTGTCTTATTATTCTTTTTTTTTATATTTTATCATTTTATTTTCTTTTATTTTTAGTTTCATTATTTTATTTATTTGTTATTTATTTATTTATTTATTAATTATTATTATTATTATTATTATTATTATTATTATTATTTATTTATGTATATATTTTTTTTCTCTTCTCTTCCATTTTTTTCTTTCTTGCCCATTTTATTTTATTTTATTTTATTTTCATTATTTCATTTATTTATTATTTATGTATTTATTACTTATTATTTATTTATTTATTTATTTATTTATTATTATTATTATTATTTATTTATGTATATATTTTTTTCTCTTCTCTTCCATTTTTTTCTTTCTTGCCCATTTTATTTTATTTTATTTTTATTTTCATTATTTAATTTATTTATTATTTATTTATTTATTACTTATTACTTATTATTATTTTTTCTTTATTCCTCCATTTGATTTTTTCTTCTTCCTCCATTTCCTCTTCTCCCTCCATCTTCTCTAACTTATCTCAACTCCAAACCTTCCTCTCTCCCTATAAATTGATGGAGATTTAAATGAGGAAGGGAAGAAGAAAGAAAAGGAAATTAGAGTGACAAATTAAAAGAAATACATAGTAGCAGGAGATGAAGAAAGTTGTGAGGAGAAGAAGAAAGTATGTGAGGTTGAAAAAAAAGAGGTTGTGGGATTGAAGAAAAAAAACTTGTGAAGTTGAGAAAGAGGGAAGTTGTGAGAAGAAGAAAGAAGTTGTGAAGTTGAAAAAGAGGGAAGTTGTGAGGGGAAAAAAGAAGAGGAAAGTTGTGAAGTTGAAGAAAAAAGAAGTTGTGAGGTTGAAGAAGAAGGAGAAGAAGAAAAGGAAAACGTGTTGGGGAAAAAGAAAAAGAAGGAATTGGTAAAGGTGAAGGTGAGTCTCACTTATTCTTTTTTTTATTTCATTATTTTTCTATTTTATCTTATTTATTTAAAATTAAATTTTATTTATTATGATTTTTACTATTATTTCCTATCCCCTTAATTTCCATCATTTTTTTCTTATCCTATTCTTTGATTTCCAAATTTTTTTCCTTTTCATTATTACTTCTTTTCTCTTTCTTCTCCCCATTTCAACTATTTTTCTCATTTATCAAATTTATGTTGTTATTTATTAAGGATGACTTCAAATATTTTTTTTTAAACTTGTTTTATCTTATATTTCATTTTGTGAGTTTTTATTAATCATTGGGTTCTTAATCTCAATTTATTGGATTCCAATTGAGGTTTTTTTTTTTTTTTTTTCAAACATGAGATTTTCATTAAATGATTTTGAGTTAAACTAATGGATTAAAGCCTAGAATATCTTCGAGGCATTTAATCAATGCTTCTACTATAGGATAATGTAGAGTCCTTAATTTGGTACCATTAACTATGTTCTAGTTTTTATGGTTGAAATGCCTTACTGGTATTACAAATTTCCTGGATTTCAGACTATTTTTATCACTACATTAAAATTTAGATTGGCAAATGAATTTCAAACCTATTCCTAAATGAACTTCAAATTAATTATCATTTGATTTTCGTAGTAAAACTAGAGCTTCATTTGAATTTCAAATTTCAATTGAATTTCAAACATTTTATGAAATTCTCTATAAATCCCATGACGGAATTGATATTGCTCTTGAAGAATATTACATAAAAGAACCCAGACATAAATGGACAGACATTGTCACTCACAGAATTCAACTATATTTTTTTCTTAAAGTTATAGTGAAGTTTGGTGAGACATTTCTTTTAAAGTTTACCAAATGTTAATGTTTTAAAATATCATTGACTAGGTTAATAATCCTGTCTCGGCTGGGTATTGCCCTTTTTTAGGTGTTATAATTTTAGCACAAAGTATGCGTCGAGAATTACTCAAATATGTTCATTAATCAGCAAATTTTCCTATAAAAACCCAAGTGTAAGTTTCTATAGGTTTCTTAGTGAGTTCGAGGTCAAATGCAGGGATTTGTAATAAATTAGGCATTGAGACAAAATATATAATCTATGTTGTGACTGTATAAGTATTATGTTCATGAAGTTTATGTCTAAGTCTATACATAAAGAATAATTGAAATTTTCCTACAATTAACATGGTGAGGTGGACGCGGAGAATATTAGTCAAATGTCATTTAGTTAGATAGCATGCGTTGAGAATGATGATGGAACCATGCGATACAATAGAGTTAACGCAGCAGCTAGTCGTTACTAAAGCTTATCTAAGTGTATTTACCTACCTACAAAATTTGGGTTTGAGAATCCATCTTCCGATGTTTTGACGCCACATTAATCTTATCTCTAAGACGCATGGTAAGTTTTTTTTTGGCAAAAGATGAGCTACATTTTTTAAACTCATCTAGTCTTGATTAATGCTATAGATTAACCATCTACTCTCTCAAGCTAAACATTCATGCTTGTTTAAACTTGTTTGTCCGACAAATCTATGCAAGCTAATGATATGCATTAATCAAGATGTAAACATACTTAATATTGCTTAAGAAAAACTAACTTCTAACATCTAACTCATTCAACATACAAGCAAACATGGTGTAGAGTATTAAATATGGAAATGAATGGAAGATAATCATCAATCAAATTTATATTAAGTAAATAAACCATTCTCTCGAATGTCATTAACAAAGCATAAGTAAAAATGAGGGAAATGAAGAAAGAACAGAAATGGAAGACGTCAAGCCACCACTGGCAATGTTTTGCTTCATGGAGGCTTGAGATGGTTGCTATCTGATATATAAATAGCATAGGATGAAGGTTCTCACTCTCTGGGAGATGACTCTGGAAATTCTCAAAATCCTTCTCACAGAAGAGCTTGAAATGGAGGCTGGTTATGGTGGAGGAGAATTTGTACAGAGCTTTCGCCTCTTGAACTCGTTTCTCTCCTCTCTTTCGAATTGAGAAACTTTGCGCTATTTATAGGCGTCGGAAAAGTGAACTCATGATGATCTGACACTGCACTAATTTGCATGCCCTGCTGCGTAGACTTTTCACACCGTCAACCCATTGGTTCTGCCATGTTCTGAAAACGTGTAATCTATTCGTATATTAACATGACAGACACCGATAGTTAATGCCCAGGCGTTTGTATCTGCTTTTTCTTCTCAACGCATGGTCTTGACGCATGGGTTTTCACTTCTTTTGTTCTCGCAACAACTTCTTCTCTAGTACTTGGGTTATTTGTGCTTATTTTCTACTTAATCCTGCGTTAAGAACAGAAAAGCTCATATTTTCTTGGTATATTATTTTGTAAATGATATCAAGGCATGGTAATACATATTACACAACTGCCAAAATCATGCGTTTAGCCTTCTTTTCGTCCCCGCCTGCCTGAGGACTTATGTGAGTTGCTCTAATTATTCCAAATAGTGAATATAATAACTTGTATTTCTACAAGCTATCACTGGGTACTTAAGTTCGTAAGGGAACACCTTTACCTAGGAGTTATTTAATTATTCAATTAAACTTGCTAATTTCCATTTTACTTTTTTACACATTTTGGATAATAGAATAAAATGTTTTCAAACAGGTGTTGCAGGGTGCTAATACCTTCCCTACACTCAACGACCCATGAACCTATCTTTGGAAAAGTGGACTGTTTTTTTCTTTTTAAAATAGGTGACCAATCACACCCCGAATGGTTGGTGGCGACTTCAAACCTTTTACCTTGAAAGAGACCTTTAGGGAGGGACGTGGGCCGCTCTGCGTCACGATGATGTTGCGACACCTATAACACAGGAAGTCGAAGAAATTTTTTTATATATAATTTGAACTTTTTGTACAAGGATTATAGGGTACAAAAATTAATTTGGATACACATACTTTGGGAAATTCACCACCTATGTCGTATGCAGGGGTTGTCTGCAAGATTTTTTGTTGCAACCTCTCTGCCCGCACCTAGAACATCTATGAATTTGAACAACCTCACCTGTTGATGAAATTCAAAGCTCCGGACGACGACCTACTTAGGGAACCCTCATGGGCGGTAAGATCTCTATATCTTCAAAATCATTTGGCCACCTCCACTCTGACATAGGCATGATCGGAAAAATGGGCTCTGCATATCCCTCGTAAAGTGCCTGTATCTGATATAAGGGAGAGCATAGGGTATATGGATCGATGTTTCGATGTCAGGTGGCTACAATTGCATGCGAGCAAGGAATTTAGTAACAATCAAATTCTTTACATGTACACGTCATCGCTTCTAAGTCTACAACTCCACCCAAGTGACCATCGGTTACTTCATATTTGTAATAATCAATCGGCTTAATTTCATGTTTTCTTGATCTTAATTACACCTTAGTGATTATTTCCTCTCCGTATACAGAAAGTGTAATCTGTCAACCCCCAGCATCCTCTCGCCGCCTATGAAACCAATCTTGCAACAAACCCCGTATGTGATCAAGGAACTTCGTAATTGGTAGGGTCCAAGCATCCTTGAGTATGACATTGAGGCTTTTAGCTGCATTTTTCATCAGTTGATCAAATCGTTTGCATACTGAAATGCCCTCGCCCACCTCTCAAAGCCAATCTCCTCCAAGTACTGCCTAGGTCCTCTAATCGGACGAATCTTGGCCCACTGTACTCAGAAGTTGGTCTCATGGAATGCTTTCGCTGCTAGAAAGAAAACAGTGAGCATGGCTTCTTTCTTGAAATGCTTGTTCAAATTGTGGCTAAGGTGATGAATGCAAAAACAATGGAAAGCAGATGGAAATATCCTGCTGATTGACTTACCAGTGCTCGGTTTCTGCTCCGATACAATGACAAGCTCCGTAATGACTTCGAGTGCCTGCTTCACCCTCTCAAAAAACCACGTCCATGCATCATCCGTCTCACCGTCCACCACGGCAAACACAATTGGGTATATCTGTCCATTCCCATCAATTAAGTTCGCACTAAGCATGATACCCTTAAACTTCCCGCGTAAGTGTGTCCCATCAACTACCAAAACACGTTGCATATAGTTTTAAAAACCCCTAACACAAGGACTTAGTGACATAAACAGATACCTAAAATATTTTTCGTCATCAAGCTTTAAAGTATATAAGGTTCTAGGGTTCATTATCTTCAGGGCTTCACCATATGCATGTAAGTGGCTGAAAGACTCCTCAGGCCTACCTCGAACTATTGTTAAGGCCTCTTCCTTCGAGCGCCATGCTTTTTTGTATAACGTCACTCTTTACGAATGTCTTGCATTATATCTTTTGTGTATTTGGACTTAATCAGATGTCCTATTACCTTGCTCCTCGCCTGTTGGTGGTCGTGGTCCATTAGTTGGCGAGAACATGTATGGACATTCATATACCTACTTATCTTAAAGAATGTAGAGTCTTTAAGCTTACGAGCCCTAATCCTCCATCCACATGTCTCATGTTCACACTTAACAACCAATAGGGACTTCGTGGATTTGTGGACCATGTTGGATTTTATGCCCTAAAGCTCGTAGATTGTAAACGTAATTATTTAACCATCATTAAATCATTAATAAGGAGTTATTGATGTGTTACTTCAATAAGTGTCATTGATAGTTTTTGTTTGTTTTGTCTTAATAACCCTAAATTTTATAAACTAACATCCTAGACTGTTTTATGAGTCTTGAACTATATGTGAGGACATATGGAGATCAATGTTCAAGATACAGTCTAAAGGGTCTACAATATAGGGATAAGGCTGGGTACCTTATAATGGTGACATTATGGATACGACCCACTTTGTATTTGATACAAACGCAATGATCTAACGTATTCGTGTAGGTGACATGCGAGTGGAGGTATCCTATGCAATGAGTTTGCATAAGACCAAACCACGAAATATTAATCACTAGATGTAACTCCGTTGATTAGTTACGTTTCTATTTCAATCGGATGACCTAGGCAACTCAGTCTTAATCTTGAGTATATTATTAACTCCTGTCCACGAGAGATTGTCCTTTGATTTGTATGGGTGAGAGTGGTCGTTTCTCGACTCAATATGCTTACCATCTTGGGAACAAGATCGAGTGAGTAGCTGGGGATATAATTATACAAGATGAAATTCACTCATTCCCATTTTTAGGGTAAGTAGATAAGTGTTCCCTTAAGTGGTGTCTCTGGGACATGAACAAAGGGTCCTACCCTCTCACTGGCCCGAGAGGGGTCTCCGGGACATGAACAAAGTGTTCCCTTAAGTCGAGTGAGGAGAGGGGTCTCTAAGGATTTAGAAGTAACCTAGGGGTAAAACGGTAATTTGACCCAGCTGGTGTTACGAACACTTGTGAATGACTAATTTGCTATTATTGGTCTATATCCATGGACACAGAAATACATCTGCAATGAGAAGAGTGCAGCTGTGGGTATTTAATAAAGTGTCCCATAGTTAACGAATATTGATTAATGTGGTTAATGAGTTTAGCCGATTAATCTCATATCGTTAGAGCTTCTGATCTGTAGGTCCATAAGGTCCCCTTGCTAGCTCACTACGGACCAACAAGAATCAACTATGTAGAAAGAAAAATTTGAAATGTTCAAATGTATGATGAAAAATATTAATTGTATTGGATACAATTAATTGCATGATTTATTATAAATTTTATTTGAATGTGATTCAAATTATAACTTTATAATAGGAAGAATTAATTTATTTGAATATGATTTAAATAATTAATTATTTATTTGGATAAAATTCATATAGATAAAGAGATGGAGAATTAATTAATTAATTTGAATTGAATTCAAATAATTAATTATTTAATTTAGACGAGATCCAAATTAAAGATTCTACAGAAAATAGATAAAGGAAGAATTAATTAATTGATTTGAATTAGATTCAAGTAATTAATTATTTAATTTGGATGAGATCCAAATCATAGATTTTGCAGAAAATAAATATTTAAATAAGATTTAAATATTTTAAACTATTTAATATGAGATATTATTTGAATAGATATTTATTAATATTAGATATTATTAAATATTTGATTTAAAATCTCTGCAGAGGGTTTATCCTAATAGGATTAGAAGTAACCCATAGAGTTCTATAATAGGGCCATTGGGAGCCTTTATAGAACACACGCTCTAAGAAAATAATCTCTACGATTACTCTTAAAATCTCCCTCTACTAATTCTCTCAATTTTCTTAGAAAAATTCTAAGAAAATTCTTCTTCCCATTCTTTCAAAGAAGCGGTTTCCACAAACTGGATCCTTGCCAGAGTCATAGTGAAGACTACAAAAGAAGACTATCGGTTTGAGAATTATAGATTGTCAAAGGTATGATACTTAACCTTTTCTTTACTTATTGTATTTTATGCTTAACATTTTCTTTACTTTTTGTATTTTTAATTCTTTCAATAAATCAAGGAACGCGATCACACGCTTCCACCGGGATTCAAATCCCTTCAAACCAAAGTTTCAAAATTCTAGCGCATGACAAATAGCGACAATGAATATGCAAGCTCTTCCTTTGAAAGATATATCTGTCTAAGCTCGATGTCGATGTTGTCCTTACCAAATAACTGGTCAATCACAACTATTGGCATCACAGGCAAAAACATTTTCGACTGTGTAGAACTAGTGCCAACCAACAGTGCTTCATCACCTACAAATCCCTGATCAACATCCTTTTCCATTTCAACATCACACTTTTCAATATCGTCTCCCTCGCCATCCTCAAGTGATACATAATGTCCGTCAAATTCATAGTCTTCCTCGTCATCGTCGTCGTCATCTTCACCTACATTTTCCTCCCCATAATCCTCTTCACCGAGCCACCCTTGTACACCAAAATTTTCCTGCACCGAACCATATCTTGAAGACGATAGACCTTATTGTTCAAAATTGTACGGGTCAATGTGATGCGCACTTTTAGGGTTAATCGCAAGTGTACGGGTCAAATTATAATATAAGACGGTGAAGTCCGAATATCATTCTACTGGAGATCCAATTGTGAAGGTTTAAGTTACTTAGCTATTCTAGAGTTAAATCAATTTTATTTGAGGATTGGAATTAATATTGTGAGTTATGGAAAATATAAACCAAATAAGGAAAGTATTAAAGTGAGAAACACAAGAGTCAAAGAAAGTTTTAGGGTAATGAATCCTTGCTTATTTCATCATGCAATATTATAGATTTCATGGATTTTATTGTCATTCATATGCCTAAGTCTAGAAACTTAATTCCAAGTTATTTTCTCTCAAAAACAACCCTTTCTCATGCAACTCGATTGGTTACTAATCTCTTGAAACCAATACAAATTACATGGCATTAAGAATAGTCTTTAGCAACTTTTATTGTCAACCTAACTACTCTCGTGATAGATTAACAACAATTCATTGTTATAGATCAAGTTAAACATACGATCTCTCAATCATACATCTAACCTAACATGTAAGGATGGTCAATTCACAAGAATTAAACACAATAACAATGAAAAGCATAATCATTCCAACAAAACCATGAAAGTATACAATATCAATATGAATTCATAAACAATTCATCAAAACCTTAAAACTAAAGAGTTTAGCCACTCATAGCTTGAAGCAACATGTTTAAAGAAAATAAACAAAGAAAGAGTGTAAAGAAAGGGAAACTCTACTAAAAAGAGGCTCTTGATTGAGGTAGCACCGTCACGATCTCCTTGGCTCTCACGTCGAAATTCGAAGGGCACCACGACTATTTCGAACTCTTTTCCTCTTCCTTGCAACTAACTCACTCTTTGAACTCTTCTATGAACTCTCACTCAATTCTCTCCTTCTTGTGCCTCTTTTGGTCTATATATTGATGGTAGATTGATTATTAGGGTTGCTGGAAACCCCCAAATTTATAGAGTTGGCCGCCCAAATACTTACCTAAAATACCAAATTTTCATTTATAGAAAACTGGCGTAGCGGCGCCGGTCTATAGCGCCGCGGCGCTACGGCTACGTTCAGAATTGTTGCTCTCGGGTTTTAGAGCCGCGCTACCCTAATTTTTGTCATTTTGAGTTTTTCATCTCTTTTTCGCCATATTCTTGCTCGGTTTTGATCTTTTGGGTCTTTTCTTCTAATTTTCCTCATTTTAACCTGAAAACCACTAGCAAACAAGTGAAATCTAATATAAACTTCCTTAATTTGAGAGGATAGAAAGCACTTTTCAAGTGCTTATCACAATGCAGAAACTATTGTCGGCTAGGTCAATCAAGATTACGTTATTCGTTAAGGGGGTTAGTGAAGATACATGGCCATAGAAATCATCGTGTGATGGAAAATATTCTTAAACGAACACTGGTGCAACGGAAGGTGGTTCGAGGTAATAAGGGGTGGGTATTGTTGCCCTAAGTTATACGAAAAGCTTGGATGGTATGAGTAGTTAGGGCTTTTCATGCACTTCCCAGTCCACCACTATACTTGACGCTTGTTGATAAATATATAGGAGACCAACATGCATTATCCTCATTTAAAAAGAAACTTAGTTCTTGGTCATTTCTTACCAAGTAGGTAGGAACTCTCGATCCAAAATTGTATAGACATCTTAGAATAAGGTCATGTTGGTTCAGCTCAATCCCACTAAGTTTATACAACTCTAATAAAAATTTCTCATACCCGATATCACCTCTTACTTCTAAACCCCCAAGATTACTCCTATGTAATCTCATTCATCCTTCTTCCATGTACCATCGTAGCAAAAAATTATGTGAGGTATTTTGCAAGTAGATTTAATAACCGTCAACAGAAGATCTACAAAGAAGGAAAGAAACAAGCAAACAAGCAGGAAAAAAAAGATCTGTGATTTTTCTCGTAGGGCTTACAACCTTACAGGAAATCTTGTAAGTATCCCATTTTTTTTTAAGAGAAATAACATCTTCCTTCTTTCTTCCCGTAAATGGCTGAAAACTTTGATAATTTCAAGAACAAAGACTTCTCCCTCCCACAACAAAACTATCTTTTTTCCAAAATTTGACTACATGGAACAAAAAAAATATAAAACAAACTACAACATACCTTACTACCCCACGTACCTAGCTGGTGTATCAAAGGGATCCCAAAAAGGAAGGAAACAAAATTTTCTAAAATTGGGACCCTCAAAAGTATAAGTCTTTTTTGTGAAAGTGAGAGTGAAACCAAAATGGAAAATGGAAAGTTTAAGGTTTAACTGAAGTTGTAGGTTTGGAAACTTTGTTAGGTAAGTTAGGTAAATGTATAACTTAAAGCAAATTGAATGCAATTTGAAGTCAGTGAGATGAGATATAAATTAGGGATATTATAGACATTTCACCATGTGGGAAAAGTCAAATTCTCTGTGACTTTTCCCGAAAAGTTCAAACTTATCGGGAAGGAACAACGGATCTGTCACTTTACTAGCGAGAGCATGACCAGTGATAGCAAAACTATCGAGACGATACCAAAGAGAGTGAAATGATACCAGAGACGATACTAGAGAGAGCAAGACTAGTGAGAGCAAGAGCAAGACGATGGTCATAAAAAGCCAAATTTCTTGGTAGGTTCAAACCTTTCAGGAAATTTGGTGTGTACTCATGAGATTTAAGCATTCTGTCATTTTTCTCGTAAACTCATTTAACTTACTAGAAAAATGAACTTACGGAAAAATGACAGCAAGCAAAAAACGCATACCAAATTCTTTTTCTATCTGATTTCTGGCATTTCCTACACATATTAAACCTTCTCTACCAGAAAAAATTCATTTTCTTTTTTATCGCAAAATATTCTAAAACCTAAATTTCTTTCCACCATTTCAAACTGTTCTTTGTGGGTTTGTTTGCATAAAACGGGTCACATAGGATGGGGTTTTACCACAAATGACAGAAATTAAAGAGTACTGTAAAAAAAAATAGACTCTAGGGAAGATGGTCTGAGGGTCTAGGGAAGAAGACGATGGTTTGAGCGTTAAGCAAGATGGTATTTAGAGTACTAACATCATTTCACCATGTGGGAACCACCTCTGAAACTCTGAAAAGTTGAAAAAAGGGTTAGAAAAAGAAGTTTTGAAAAAAGAGATTAGTTTTGTCGCATCAAAAACTTTTTGGGTTAGAAATAGTAATTTCCCTCTTCCAAAACCAAACTTTAGGAGAGAACGTAACTCATGAGACCAAAATTTTATTAAACTCCAAGTTCTAGATTCAAAAGTAATAGTTTTCCTTAATTTCAAAACAATTAGATACCTATTAGTGGATACATTTTGACCTACATAACTGAAACAAAAAATTTCATGTCCTAAAATGATTTAATGAGTATGACTCAGGTGACATTTAAAAAAAATAAAAAGTGCTAAAATGGTAATTTAAGTATGAATCGATAATTTCATTTCATTTCCCAAAACAACGGTTAACGGCAGGCCACGCAAAACCCTTTACTTTGATTTTGCACCAAACCTTCAGGCTACCCATTTTCCTCTTCACAATTCATAAATATCTCCAATTCTCACCTTTTCTTCTTCAATCGAATCCACAGGAAGCTCGCCCACTCCATGGCAATGGACCTTTGCTCCAATCTGTTGGGATTTTCTCGGCCTCTTTCCCCTTCTGCTTTTGGAGTTTCAGCTCATCGGCGACCCATTTTCGCACGAAGCTCCAGCAGTACTCAAGAACCCACTTCCATTGCCTCCATATCTCTTAACAGCAACAATGGCTTCTCAGGTCCTTTCTTCACTCTCTTTTTCTCCCTTTTATTAGCGTTTTTTAATTGATTAAATGGGTTTTTATGAATGGCCTTCCAAGTGAATGTGTAACTATTGAGAGGAATTTGGAATTTGTTTCAGTTTCTTGTCTGTTATTGTTGGCACCAATCACTAGTTTCGTGAAGTTGAACTTTCCTTTCATCTCTGTTCAGAGCGTATTGATGGAGTCTGCTATTCAATTCTCCATATGATTATGCCTTATTGGCGTTTATCACTTCCGTTATGCTTTATGTCTGAGCCATGCTAACTTCCGGGGAGGCTTTCCCCAATTAAGGCTAGCTTTAGGAGACAATAATGGATTTAAATAAATGATAAGGAAGCAAACACAATATTCAAAAGCATGAAACTAAAAACAGCAACGTTATCAAAAAGAACCTAAGATTTCTGGTTGAGCTTGAACTAAAACGTTCAAGGATATTTCCAATCGCTTACAATGGGCCACCCTTTTGACTTTTGAGGGTCGACCTTGAGAGACTGCCATTGCTTGTTTGTGTTCACTCCGTCGTGGGTTAATTTGCAGGGAAGGCAGAGGCCGATGTTGTAGTAATTGGGAGTGGCATTGGGGGGCTTTGTTGTGCAGGGCTGTTAGCTAGATATGGACAAGATGTTCTTGTTTTGGAAAGTCATGATTTACCTGGAGGTGCTGCTCATTCTTTCGAAATTAAGGGCTACAAGTTTGACTCTGGTCCATCTTTGTTTTCGGGGTTTCAATCACGTGGTCCTCAGGCAAATCCACTTGCTCAAGTAATGTCCCTGACTGTATATCATGCCATTTATCAATAATGAATAAACATCTAGAATCTCTAAATATTGTTTTTTTCATAATGGAGTCGACTCATTTTTCTTCACTGTTGATGAAGATTGAAAAATTCATGAATAACTCAATGGAGCTTGTCAGTAATGATGTTTTAGTACAACTAATTAAAGTAGCAGGAATGGCGCAATTATCTTGACAAACAAAATAGTACAGAGATCCATGAGTTTTTTTTTTCCCCATATCATAATCTTATGTCAAGTAATCTCTTCCATTACATGGTCAATTTAGAGTTCTAATGAATGATGCGTATGAAATGGATTTAAGTGACTTTTGAGTTCGGATAGTCTTGATTGTAATTCTTTTCTTGTGAATCATTGAATGGTCATAACATTGGCATGAAGATATGGAGATTCAATTTTCATTACTAGTGTTATGCGCCTGTCTTTCGAGAAGACTAATAGCTGTACCAATATTATTCATAAGGCGCAACAATTAAAGTTTCTGTTACTTAATTTGGCATAACCTTTTTATTTGATAACCTCATGCCCCACTAATCCTCAAGTGGGTGAACATCACAAACCTTTATCTTCAGAACACCCAAAAGTCCTTAATTTGCCATCTACCCGTGTGTTAATTTTTTCAGGTCTTAGATGCCCTTGGTGAGTCACTTCCTTGTGCTAATTATGATTCATGGATGGTCTACATACCTGAAGGAGAATTTTTATCACGCATTGGCCCCACAGAGTTTTTCAAGGTGGATATCAGACACTGGAGTTGGTAACCCATTTTATTTCTTTTTCCATTTGCATAGTTTTGATAGGAAAACTTCTTTTTCAGGCACGTATTGCTTGTTCAATCACGTAGAAAAATGTGTATCCATTACAATAATAAGCACCCAAATCAGCTACATCCATGTGATTGTGATGTCAAAATTGAAAAGAACAGGGAACTAAGCAATGTTTAGTCTGTTGCCTTCAGGATCTTGAGAAGTATGCAAGTCCAAATGCTGTTCAAGAGTGGCAGAAACTACTAGTAAGAATGTAGTTTTCTATTTATCCATTTCATTGCAGAAATTAGCTTCCATGCTTATGTATATATATATATGTTTTATTGAAAATGAAGTTGCTTCACAGGAAACCATACTTCCACTGTCTGCTGCAGCAATGGCTCTACCTCCTCTATCAATTCGAGGTGATTGGGGTGTTCTTTCAACAGCTGCAGCAAGATATGCTCCATCTCTCTTGAAATCTTTCATACAGATGGGCCCTCAAGGTATTATTGGTTCGACCAAGCTTCTCAGACCATTCTCAGAAATCATCGACTCGTTGGAACTTAAAGACCCTTTCATTCGAAATTGGTTGGATCTGTTGGCTTTCTTACTAGCTGGAGTAAAAACAAATGGCATATTATCAGCAGAGATGGTAAATATTGTTATGAAGCTTTAAGAACCAAAATATGAGACTAGTCAGTTATTGTATTAATGCATCTGGTATTAGATATACATGTTATTGAAAAGTACTGTAGGAAAAAAAAAAGTGTGGTTACTTTTCGATTTTTTCAGTCCCTCATGTTTAAATGCCACCATGGTTAATATATGCATTTATTTTCCTTCTACATTTCAGATTTATATGTTTGCAGAATGGTATAAGCCTGGTTCCTGTCTCGAGTATCCTCTTCATGGAAGTGGGGCAGTTGTTAATGCCCTTGTTCAAGGCCTGCAAAAATTTGGCGGGCGTATCTCTCTTGGAAGTCATGTTCAGAACATTATAGTGGAGAACGATCGGGCTGTTGGGGTCAAGCTAAAGAGCGGCCAAGTAAATTTTATGGAATCAATCAGAGTCAATGTTTAAGAAACATTAATAGTATCCACTTCGTTTGTAATCCACTAATGCCATGATTGAACATGTTGCAGTTTATACGTGCAAAGAAGGCTGTTGTGAGCAATGCATCGATGTGGGATACACTGGCCTTATTACCTGAAAGCGTTGTTCCTAAATCATACCGTGATAGCGTAAATACGATGCCACAATGTGAATCGTTTATGCATCTTCACTTAGGCTTTGATGCAGAGGTGGGTAATGTTTTCCATTCCCATTCTTTTTCCAATGAGACACCGTCCTAATACTAGGAGAGTATGTAGTGCTTAACAATGCTCATTCCATGTTCTAAGGGACATGATAATTACTATGGCTTTAAGGTAAAAAGCTAATTTCATGTTCCTATCCACTCTGATTGATCCATGAGGAAGCTTTGCTCACCTCAAAGGCTAGTTTCAATAGACATCAAGGATTTTAAGTTATTGAAGTTTTCAACAAATTTAGACCTTAGACCGTTTCTTTACAACCACACATTATTGATGATTTTGCTTTTCTTTAAGCTTTGCGTTTAGGCTTCAGAAGGCTATTGCACTTAGTGTTCTTGCTCCCTAGAAAACACTAGGTTCGAGATTTGTGAAGTTTTGTGCATGCCTTTTTCAGGGTATTCGTGACGATCTGGGAATTCATCATATAGTTGTTAACGATTGGGATAGAGGAGTCGATGCAGATCAAAACGTGGTTTTGATATCTGTACCAAGTGTTCTTAGTCCGGATCTAGCACCCCCTGGAAAACATGTATTACATGCATACACACCGGGAACTGAACCATATACTCTTTGGGAAGGACTTGACCGTAGGAGCTCTGAGTACAAAAATCTCAAGGCTGAAAGATCTGAGGTAAGTTATAATCTTATGAACTAGTGGTTGGATCTTTTCATTGCTTCAATATATTGTTGGGGAGAAATCGTCAAAATTACTTTAGTCATTTTTTAAATCACTCGAAAACACATTTTTAATTTAGTTTTTAATTTTACACTCTTATGCAATTTTCATATCATCAAAATTAGTTTTAAAGGATTAAAAACATGTTTTACGGTGATTTTGTAAATGACTAATGATTTTAGCCATTTTAAAATCACTCCCAAACATGCCCTTAAGTGTTTGCCTTTTAACTTCTACAATAACCTTTTAAACATTGTTAATTTTTGTTTTAACTCTTGAACTTTGTGTAAACCCTATTTAGACTTTAACTTAAAAGTCTTTTTATGTAAAATTTTGAGTTGGAAACAAAAGTATGGAAGAGTTTAAGAACTAAGGAGAGTGTTTGGGCCGCAACTTCAAATGGGTGTGGTGGGCTACTTTTGGAGCTCCAGTTATGATAGTTGGTATTTCAACTATTATAATCTACAATGAACTATAATAGTATTATTATTTCAAATCCGTATTTGTTTCCATGTTTACTATTTCATATTCATCCTCTCTTCCCAGTGTTTACTCCTGACTAAAATAATAATCGACTCAGTGCTCTGAACACCTCATAAATGAAATAATGAAAACAAAGTGGGGATAGCTCGACTTAAATAAAGATATTGTTAGGAACCAAGAAATGTGTGGTTGAAAAAGTTGGAAGTATTTTGATAGGTGATGTGGAGTGCAGTTGAGAGAGCGGTTGGAGCAGGTTTCAAGAGAGAAAAGTGTGAGGTAAAGTTGGTGGGAAGTCCATTGACTCATGAGAGGTTTCTTAGGAGGAAGAGAGGAACATATGGGGCAGCAATTGAAGCAGGAAAAGGGTCTTTTCCAGGGCATTCAACTCCCATTCCTCAGCTTTACTGCTGTGGTGATTCTACTTTCCCAGGCATTGGAGTCCCTGCTGTTGCAGCCAGTGGTGCCATTGTTGCCAATTCTTTAGTCTCTACTTCTCAACACTCTCAGCTTCTTGATGCAATTGGAATTTGATTTCACTTTTTACATTCTTTTTCTCCTTCCCTTCTACTCTAATTACCATCTTCTCTAAAATTTGTATTGTATTGTATTTTGGATTAAATATAAAGTTATTTTATCAGGGTTTCTTTCATACGCGATCTAGAAGCAAAAATTGAAAAACAATAAATTCAATTATAATATAATTATTTTACATGATTTTAGATATTTGAGTTCATAAATTAAACAATTATTAAAAATGTCTTTGAGAACATGTTTATAAATCATAAAGTTACTCACTCGGTTGAATATAAAGTATTATTAAATAATTTATAAACTTAGTTTATGTTAAGAAAAATTGTATAGTCATTCATATCATATAATTTATAAAACATGTGCATTGGCTAGACATCTTTATAATATAAATTTTGTTGATGAAAATTCAATAACAAATCATTATCAATTTTATTAAGTTTAAATAATAAATATCTTTTACATAAACATAAGAATTAAAAATAATAAAATAGTTAATAACAAAAACTATATATATATATAATGAATTTATTCTAAAAAAAAAGTTAGAGATATATATGATACTAATATCTTTGTTTTAGATCTTTTGAGTCTATCCAGTCTGATTTTGTTGCTCATTACTATAGTTGTCATTGGTAATTCTCTTAACACAATGAATAAACCATGTTAAATTTAAACACATGAAAAACAGATAAAAATTTTGGTTCAAACAAATAAATAAGATATCTAAGATTCTGAAAGTTGAAACTATAGAAATCTAATCAAAGATCTAACTTAAAATAAAATAATAATAATAATATAAAATTTCACAAACTAACAAAAACTACATGTTTAACATTTAAATTTTAAAATATCACAAATATATAAATCTTTGTTATAGTTGAAAGGAATATACTCTATATAATTGTATCGTTACCAAAAGGATGACGATTTTAAATATACTAAATAATTTGTCAATAGGGAGAAGATCCATTTGATAAATTGAAAATTAAAAAACTTCTTATAAGTTTCTACAAAAAAAAAACCATGAAATGAAAACATTGATTAGAAACATACAAAAATGAATGAAATTGTGGCACCCCTTACGATAATGAGTGAAAGCTTGTATTGTGTTGCCACTCTTTGAAATTTGAAATCAATTTGTAAATACTACATTTCTGAATCCAAAATAATCGACATTGTTACCTGAACTTTATCCTTTATTTCACATATGTTCTTCTCCCTTTTTCTCAATTCAAACTCACTTCCATTGTCTCATTTCTTGTTTATTTTTGTTTCTTAAAATTTCTCTCACTCGTCTCTCAAAAAGGAATTTAAAAAAAAAAATGAAATTGAATTTCCTACGTAATCAGAATTTAAATTTGAGAATAACTCAAATGTCTGTTAGTGTTGGAAACAAATCTGCTAATCAACATTGTATCAAAATTCAAACTTCAAGATACCATGAATGTGTGAATTTTTTTTCTCAAATATATCTATTAAAAAAATAATAATAAATCAAAATTTAAATATGAAGATAACAATCATACCTTCTCGTCGAAGAAAATAAATTTATGAATTATCAAGGCTTCATTTTGGCATGATCAAATATTTTCTTTAACGAAGAACAAAAACTTGGATTATCATTTTACAATTCTATATATCATTACTTCTGAAAATGGAGATGGGGCCAAAAAAAAAATGAAAAATTTGCATTTATACTTTGAAAAATATTTAGTTATTATGTCAAGAGTTGTGTTTATAAGGGATGTGTCTACGTGAATTTTAGTTATGGTGTGAAAAGATAGAAAAATATTTAGGTGCATCCCGGGTAGCACCTATGTTTGTGCATCCTACCAAATTGTCGAATCATATTTTGACACGTGGCAAAATCTTCTTTTTTCTTTTTTATGATATTTTAATTATTTTTTGATGTGAATGATGATAATAGGATGTATATAGATGGATGCACCCAAGTACTCCCTTCATCAAAAAAATTTCATAAAAATCAAAAGTTGTGATTATTATTTATTTAAAAAAAATAGTTATCATGTGAATGTTAAAATTAAATTATTTAAAACAAAATGATACAGGATTTTGTTTCTGTTATTGTATTTATCAAGAAAGTATAAAATTGGAAAAGAAAAGTAAAAAATATCAACAAAAACTTCAAAGGATACAAATAAAATTGTTTTTAATTATAAAGTGTGAATGTAATTTAAGCTTACTTTTTCACTCTCTCCTCTCATGCGATGCCTCTTCGTAGGAGGATAATTTGTTGAAAACAAAATTCTAAAAAGGAAAAATAAAAAGCTACAAATAATCAATGAGAAGGGTATAACGGGCATTTAACAAAAAATGAAGGTCAAAATGGGGAGAGAAAGATTCTCCCCATATACCACCTTTTATATATGGATTAAATAATGCATTTTATAATTGAACAAAAATAATTGAGTTTATTGGATGAAATTTTATATTTGTTGATGTTTTTTAATCTTTTGTTAGTATAAGTTTGCATTTTAAAATTTCAAATTCAAAATTTGAATACGGGGTTTGGATCATAAAATTCAATTTAAAATATAAAATAACAAAATCTGAATTATCTACTAGTCAGACCCTTAAATTTTGGCTCCATGAATTTGAGTGGAATTAAGTTTTCTTTTTGTCACTAAATACTCAAACTTAAGGGCTGTTTTGTTGTTTTCGGCATTGAGTTGAATTCATATGTTTGAAGTTCAATTTTGGGTATTTAAGGGGCTGGGTTCATACGCCAGCGATATCTGGTACAGTTTTTTCTGATATTTTTATGGTAATTATTTTAGATTGAAAACTTTTTTATTTAATAATTTTACATATTTTTCAATAAACTATGAATTGCACTTTGTTTCATTATCTTTTTTTTAAGTACACATGTAATGTTGGGAGTTTTGGGAAATGAGGTTTAGATTTTATTTTTTGATCATGCGCTTCAATTTTTTTTTAATTTAAGCAATAATTTTACAAATTTGTGCATGTAACATTTCAAGTTAAATTGGACAAAATTATATTAGATTCATTAGAAAAAAACAAATTTGAATTTATAAGTGAATATCCTCAAAATGTAATTGTACTATAATGACCCTATTAATTGTCATGTCACATGCTTGGCACAAAAAATATGTAACAAAGGTCATATTCTTCGACTTTATATGTTATATGATACATACATGTGTGTGTGTGTGAAATAGGCCAATAAATGGCCAAGTCCACCTAAACATCCAACCAAATCCTCTATCGGATTGGGATGTTCGACAACTTCCTCCCGCCTTCCAAACTCCCGTCCATACTTATATTTTTGCCATCATACAAGCTTTTGTTTTGGGCTAATTTGGAAAAAAAAAAAATGTTTTTCAAAAAGTCATTTTCATTTAAACACTTGCAACTCTTTTTCAAAAGTGTTTTTATATATAAGTTTTGTTTGGTTTGTTATATGCTAAAAGTGTTTTTATTGATGTCAAATTACTATAAAGAACAACTATAAAATACTATAAACTAATAATTTAATATAATGGTCATCGAAGTTGGTGGAGGTGGACGCTGTCAGAGGTTGCTAGTATTGGTCGTCGATGGCGGTGGACGGAGTTGGTTGCCAAAGGTGGCAACGGGGGAACCCACTATAGAAAGTTGCCTGAGTCAACCCCCAGCAGAAGTCACCAGAGTTGGCCACCAACGAAAGTCACCGAAGACAGAAAGTCACCGAAGATGGCCGCCGGAGGTGGCAACAGGGGACATCGGATGATGAGGGCTGAGTGCACTTAATGGACATGAGTATAAAATATAAGTGACATACAAAGTTAGCCTCCCAAATAGTTGAGTTCATATCTCAACACACCTCAAATCATACTCACCCCAAAACATCCTTAGTGATGATGTGATGTCATAATAAATAAGTTAATTGTTCCTTCACTTCATAACTCACATGGCTTAACTTTCAAAATTTTACTTAGACTCAAATAATTTGTTGTTATAGGGCATTGATCCTTTAAAAAAGAATGTCTGACAAAAGGGGGCACTAGGACTTGATTAGGGTAAAAATCAAATATACAAATTGAAATTGAAACTAACAAATTAGAAATCAAAGAAAATGGACATTCTCTAATCATACACAAGAAATTGATACATTTCTCTTTTATAGAACTTCATTAAACATTCAGTTGTAAATTAAGCTACAACCAAAATGGGCAAAGTAGTCAGTTTTCTAGATTTATTCTCTAGAATCAATCCAGTTTCAATGGCCTCAAACCTAACCTATATCTTTGTAAAGTAATAAATTTCTTACTTCAAAATGACAATATAAAGGAATGAACTTGAATCCTGAATTGCATCAACACTGTATAATCTTTAACAGTTTGGCATAACACCATTTACAAGTATTAAACTAAAATATCACAAACACATGAGATTTGTTCATGAAACCTATACACATCTATACAACTATTTCCTTCATAGGAAACTCTAGTTCAAAATAAAGCACGAGAACAAATAAAAGAATATGATGATCGTGCAAAATATAGCACAAACAGAAGATGGCTATACTCACCATCTTTAATTCTGTTCTTTCCAATTATCTACAGACTAAACAAACTGTATTTGTTACTCCCAAAGCTGCTTTCTTGGGCTCCATTGGTTACTCTCTGTTCTATCGGTCCTACCACAACCGTTTGCCGCAAACTCATCAGAGTATCCATATTTGTTCCACACTCCAATTCCTCTTTGCTGTCTACTAGATGTGTGGTGGCTAACATTAGGTCCCATTGGACTCCTTCCAACATCGGCTCTACCCATAGGCGGTGATGGCGAAAGGTTCATAGGAACTCTTTCAGGGGCGTTAGATCTGCTAAACTCTGGTGGAAGTCTTGAAGATTGGTAGCTATTATGATGCTGCTGCTGCAGCTGGTTTTGTTGATAGTGGTAATGGCGTTGCTGAAGGTGGTGTTTACTAACTGGAATGGCATTGGTGGGAGGTTGAAGGTTGTTGAAGCTGCAAAGGCTAGGAGAGCTATGGACCTTGTGCATAGGAGGGCGACTCAGTTTCATGCTACTCCAAGCGAATGTTTCTTGGGCCATAGATTCAGCCGTTTGGGCATCTGGAGAAGATGATTTTGGAGATGAACAAGCAGATGAAATACTGAATGTAGGGCGGTTAGCATTAGTAGGGGAGAGTTTTGCACTGGTAGTGGAGCCAGACCGTACAATGCCATTGATAGCTTCAAGATAACGTTGCTCGATTTGTTGGGGATCACCGGAGAATGGTTGAGCCTCAATAACAATTGGGTTTGAAGGAAATAAGAAACACCGAAGCTTAGGAGTTCCTTCGCTTTCGAGACGATCATATTCATCAAGCATATGCTTTAAATCCTCATCAGACCTTACAGATACCAAAACATCAAGATCCTCAGGAACCAACTGATACTTTAGCACCATATCTCCATCATATAGAGTAGTCAGTTTCTTCATTAAATCTGTTGAACATGTCAAAACTATGTGAAAGAAGATCAAAAAGTATTTTGAATCCGCTAAACTTTATTCTGGAGTAAAAAGTGATAAGGAATATAAAGTTTGCTTGATTCTAAGCAAGGTTGAATAGAATAAGAGAAAACACAAAACGAAAGATTTGATAATCTTCATTGGCATCTAGGGAATAATTGATTAAACTTTCTAGGGAGATCACCAAACTTAAATCTGATCAACATCACAAATCTTCACAATGTGTTTCACAAACTTACCCCTAATGATCATTTGATATTCCAAATGCAAATCTTAAATCCTCTCTAATACGTTGTAGAATATAGTAAGTCCCATTAATCCAGCCCCACAAATAATTCTCTCTTCCCGGATGAACAAACTACAAATTCTTTCAATTAATTCAAAACATATAAAGAAAGCACTTCAGATCATATAAATCTCGATTGATCAAAAGCAATCAAACAGGATTCTCCCGATGGTTACAGAATCATCATCGAATTAAAAAACCCAAGAAAAATTAAGAAGAATCACAATCGAAATACAAAGGGCGAGAAAATCGAACGACAGAAACCTGGGAATTTGATATCACGCGGCATAGCGATGACGCGCGTCTCACCGCCAACATACTTGAGATGGCCATCGGTGGGGCGAGGGAGGATCTTGCCGCCATAACTACAAAGAAATTTCAACTTGCTTCTGGGGGATAATGATGGGGTTTCATCTCCTTCGGAAGCCATTGGTGGAATTGGCTTCGATTGTGGAAGTGGGCACAAAATGAAGGAAAAGAAACGGGGGATTGATTGAAGTGGAAGAAATGTGTAATGGGGTTTGAAAAGGGAATGAAATTAGAGAAGTCAAATGGAAAAATCAGAGACGGAATCGGTTGAGTTTGTTCAGAAACTGTAAAAGGGAAAAGAGAAGGAGAATGGAGGAAGAAGGAGGAAGAAATGGAGAGATATGAGGAAACTAATTTAATCCAAAAATGGATAAATTCTCATCAAAATCCAACTGAAAATGTCAATAACTGAATTTTATTTTTTTTTTTCTCTTTCTCAAATTCTTTTCTCTTGTTTTTATTTGTTTTTTGTTTTCTTCGGTATTTGTTTATTTTTCATTTTTTCATGTTCCCCACCGCCAACTTCCAACCATTAAAAAATAAGAAAAGAAAAAACCTTCATTTTAGCCTACCGGAATTACCATTTTAGCCTCGTTGGAAATTTTAGTTCTTTTTTTATAATTTATGTGTGGTTTTCTTTTAAGGGTCGTAATACCGTTAGCCCTAAATTTTAAAAATAATGAGGTATAATCCTTCTATCTCTTGCAATTTTAGTGGGTGGGAAATTAAGGTCATATGTACAATAGTGCGAAATTCTTCTTTATGCACTCTCTAGTCTCTTGCGCTTTTCCTCATGTTTGCACTCGCCTTTGCCACTATGAACCGTTATAAATAGGGTGTGTGGGGGCAATATAGATAATTAACCTATTTTTAGTGCACTCCGATAATGGCAAATTGTGCTTCATTATTTTCAAATTTTGGAGTAAATGCTCTTACAAATTCGAAGAATATGTAAGTTTAGTCTCTAAATTTTCAATAAGTATATTTTAGTCTTTGAATTCTTAAGAATAGATTTTTTTTTTTTTTTTGTTTACAGTTGAATGAGAAATGTCGGCTAATCATAAGTCGCATGTCATCCCAACAAAAGTTTAAGTCCTTCGTAAAAAATTATATGTTGCACCAAGCCGAGTAATTAAAATTTTTCAGGTGCAAAGTCCTATATAATTCAAGCTCATTGTAAAATTTTGGACAAAAAAAAAAATTGGACCCGAACCCAATCCTGCTTTTGGGCCCAAAAGAAATTGAACCCAAGTCCATGAAGGCCCATTAAAACTCTATAAATAGAGGTCTTACCCCCTTCATTTAGAGGAAGGTTGGAAAGCATTGACAACGGGGTGCTGAAGCTCTGAAGACGAAGCCCTGAAGATCTAAAGAACACAATTCTCTCAAGCTCTAAAGATCTGAAAAATACAAACTCTGAAAAAGGACTTCCAAAAGATCAAAAGAATTTCTCTAAAGCTCTTAAAATTAGAAACTCCAAAGGTAGATTCAAGCATATTAACAAGCCAGAGGCCGATCCAAGTTGATCAACAAGCCTAGGCTGATCCAAGTAGATTAACAAAAAGCTAAAGGTCGATCCAAGCCGATCAATAAGCCAAAGGCCGATCCAAATCGATCAATAAACCAGAGACTGATCTTAGAGGATCATCAAGCCTAAAGGTCGATCCTTTAAGAAGATCATCAAGCCCAAAGGTCAATCATCCAAGAAGATCAACAAGTCCAAAGGTCGATTATCCAAGAAGATTAACAAGCTGAAAGACCAACCATCCAAGAAAATCATCTAAACCTAAGGATTAAAGTTTACTTTTCGAGAAAAAGAATCAAAATATCAAACATTAGAGATTATACTCACAACAGTAAAATCAATACAAATTCAAATTCAAATTCAACGAATGAAACTTATTCAAAAATCTCGTCGAGCAGATTGGCACGCCCAGTGGGACATCTCTACCTTTCATCTCTTTCCCTCGTATAAGAGCAAATGGCATCTGAAGGCAATGCTTCCAAAACTTCAAGCAACGTTTATGCCAAACCAATTACTCAGCAATCTAAAGAGCTTCCACCCTTCAAGATCATGAAGAATATTTGGGAACAATTGTCGAAGAAACCAAAAGATGGGGTTGTCATCAAGGACAGTCCCTTACACAATAGATCTACTTCATCTTCTGAACAATCAAGGAAAGAAGCATTAGAACCCAATATAATGTCAGTCATTAAGGTCGACATGGGTACAGGTGAAGAAAGGATGGTGGAACTAGAAAATAAGGTGAGAATACTGATGAAGGCAATCGAAGAGAAAGATTATGAAATTGCCTCTTTAAAAAATCACATTGAAAGTCATAATGTTGCAGAGTCAAGCCAGACACCTACTGTCAAGAATAATGACAAAGGGAAGAAAATCTTGCAAGAAAGCCAACGATAAAATTCAACTTCGATTGTTTCGTTGTCCATCCAACAATTATAGGATATGGTCACAAACTCCATCAGAGCTTAGTAAGGTGGTCGTTCTCAAAATTCTCTCTTGTATTCTAAACCATATACAAAGAGAATGGTAATTTAAGAATGTCAACTGGATACCAGCCACTCAAGTTTCAACAATTCGATGGGAAAGGTAATCCAAAGCAACATGTCGCTCATTTCATCGAAACATGTGAAAATGCTGGTACGCGAGGGAACTTGTTGATTAAACAATTTATTCAAACGTTGAAAGGAAATGCTTTTGACTGGTACACCGACTTGGAGTCTAAGTTAATGGATAGTTGGGAACAACTCGGAAGAAAGTTTCTAAATCGCTTATATAGCACAAGATGAATAGTCATTATGTTCGAGCTCACCAATACTAAGCGACAAAAAGGCGAACTCATCATTGATTACATAAATCGTTAGAGAGTTGCAAGTCTAGATTGCAAAGATTGTCTCACTGAACTTTCTATTGTTGAGATGTGCATTCAAGGCATGCATTAGGGACTTCTTTATATTCTCCAAAGTATAAAGTCTCGCATCTTTGAAGAACTAACGACTCGCGCTCATGATATGGAGCTAAGTATTGCTAATTGAGGAGACAAAACATTTTAGTCCCAAACATAAAGAATTAAGAAAAACATGTCGATATGACTTTAGAAAAGTCTATGGTTGTTAATTCAACCCTTCTTAAGTCGTCTTTCAAAGAAAATGATAAAAAGACTGAAAGGCAACAAGAATATGAAAGGTGTCGACTAACTTCAAAAGAAATGCAAGAAAAAATCTACCATTTTTCTGATTTTGACATTCCTGATATGTTAGAACAACTACTAAAAGCATGACTGATTTAACTTCCTGAGTCCAAATGATCGAAAGAGATGCAAAAAGTTGGTGATCCAAACTATTGTAAGTATCATCTAGTCATCAGTCATCTAGTGGAAAAATGCTTTGTTCTAAAAGAGTTAATTTTAAAATTAGCTCAACAAGAAAAATTGAGCTAGATTGTCATGAAGTATCTCAATCAAATCATATTGCAGTAACAATAAGTAGATGCAGTCAAATATGTACTAGTCAACTCCATCATCAAAAAGTGTGCTTACTCCAATTTGGAACCTTGGAACCTGTATATGTTTAGTTTTAGCACAAGGGGCTAGAAAAATAATCCAAAGATGTGATCGAATATATCACTCCTAAAGATAATGATTCGACTTTTAAAACTCGTCAAGAAGAACAAGAACGACATCTTGTTTAAAAGAAATATTGCTCATTGAAGCCAAAACATGAAAGGAGGAAGAATGCAAATTTTTCTCAACCTCGCCAACCAATAACATCAAAGGAGCTCTTCTCTAGAAAATTTCTTCTCGTGAAGAAGGAGAATGAAAACTCCACAAGTTCATATTAACATTGAAGAAGTGCTTCAAAAGAAATCAAGCAAAGAACTTCCATATTCGATTGTATTAATTCTTCAACTACTAGATTTCCAGTCTTCCATAGATTGGGTATGCTCACAACAGAAGAGGAAAACCAATGTTTAACGTCTACTTCTACTCGAACTTCAGCCTTCAAAAGACTAAGTGTCTCCACAGCAAAGAAAGATCAACCTTCAACATCTGTTTTTGAACGCTCCAAGCTGATGAGTGATCAACATGAAAGAAAGATGAAAGCCTTGAAGGAGAAATCATTTTGTGAAGCAAATAATGACGAGAAAATTATGTTGGGATGTATGCCCTAAAGCCTCATAGTTGATAAATAATTTGAAATAATGGTTGATTATTTTATATATGCAATTATCCATTAGAGAAAAATCTAAGGTTATTTTATATAACTTAAACATGCATGTGGTTGACATACAAGTGGATCATGTTTAAGTAATAACCTAAATGGTTTGTAGTATAAGGACAAGGTTGGGTGCCTTATCTTGGTGGCACTACAGATACGGCCCACTTTGTAAATGTTACAAGAGTTGTAAATGTTACAAACGATTTGATCCAAATCGTTCATGCGAAGACATGTGAGTGGGGGTATCCTATACAAAGAGTTTGTATAAGACTGGACCGCGAAATGATTAATATCTCTTTATAACACCGTTGACTGAAGAGATTAACATTTCATAGGATGACCATAGGTGACTTGACCTTAATCCTGAGTGAGTTATGAACTTCTGTCTATGAAGGCAGTCCTTTAATCTGTCTGGGTGAGAGTGGCCAGATTTGTCAACTCAATATGCCTACCATTTTGGGGATTTGTCCAAGTAGGGAGCTTGGAACATAGCTACACAAGATGGATTTTGCTCCTTCCCATCTTTAGGGTAAATAGATGAATTACTCCCTTAAGTGCTGACTTCAGGTCTTGAACAATGGGGCCCCTCCTTCTCACTGGCCCGAGAGGGTTTTGTTTATGGTAGGATCATAAACAAGTTGTTCATTAGAGAAATAGTGGGACTTAAGGAGTTAGATGTAATTATAGGGCTAAAACGATAATTCGGCCCAGTTGTAATTACGAGCAATTCGTGAAGGGTCCACCCACTGTTGATTGGTTATATCCATGGATACATAAATGTATCTACAGTGCGAAGAGTGCAACTGTGCGTCTTTAGTGGAGCGACCCACAGTTAATGAATGTTGATTAATTTAATTAATTAATTTTGTATCATTGGAGCTTCTAATCTGTAGGTCCATTAGATCCCTTGCTAGCTCACTAAGGGTAAAACAAGGAATATTTAGTTTTGGAAGAATTTGAATCGTTCAAATTATAAGGGTTTTAAGTTAATTTTATATGATACAATTAATATATATAATGTATAGAGATACGTTACAATATAAAGTTATTTTTTAATTAGATTCAAAATTAAACTATATATTATGAGAGTATTAATGTTTGAATAAGATTCAAATATTAAATTAATATGAATGAGATTCATATTAAATTAATATGAATGAGATTCATATTAAAACTATAGGTTAAAACATAATATGAATGAGATTCATATTTAAACTATAGGTTATGAGAGGGAAATACATTTGAACATAATTCAAATGTAATATTAATTAAATATACGATATTAATAATTAATATCTATTAATTAATTAGATTAATTAATATTTAATTTAATTTAATTTAATTTAATTTAACTTTAGTTAAATTTTAACTCCTAAGGGGAGTTAAAGGATGGTTAAAGAGAAGTTAATGATAATTACATTCCCCCTTTTCATCAATTTAATTATGATGCATGAGAAGTTCTTAGGATGGATGAACAGTCTCTCTAAAAAATTCTCTCTCAATCTCTCAACACTCCAAAGTTACAAAGAAAATGTTTCTTTGCAAAATCTCTTCCTAACCTTCCAAAAGAGGTTCCCACAAACATTTTCCTTGCCAGAGAATAGCAAAGAAGACTTGGTGGTGGTGTCTTGTTTGAGATCCAAGAAGGTTGAAGAGATCGTAGATGCAGTGAAGAATTGGAGAAGGTTGAAGAATTTTCTTCAAAGATATTTCTTTCTCCTTGAATTTCTTTTTAGTAAAACATGTTTAATTAAAATATGTTTAAATTTCTCTGTATTTTCTATAAATTCAAAACGTATACATGCGTTCATGCGCTTCCACACATAATTTGATTCCTTCAAATTCATAGTCTAATCCCTTCACGCATGAAGAGGAAGTTCTTTGTTGTCATAAGTACAGAAAGTTCCTTAACGGTGAAGCCAAAGTTCATCATACGGATAAATCCTACAAATGAAGAGGGGGATCAAAGTTATGATGAAATAAAAGCTTCTAAAATATGATTGTAAAAACTCCTTAACGTAAGAGTATAAATTACATGTTGCTCCTAACCCGCATGAGCTTAAAAGGTGAACAACCTAAAAAAAATTTGAAAACTACATTATGACTTGATCCCTTAACTCAAGGGTACGTAGCCAACTTAAAGAAATTTAAGTTCAGTTCATTAAATATTATCACAAAAGTTGGAGTATCACAACCACCTACGTGTAACTCTACAAAATTGAGAATCTCAATTAATAGTGAAACTCCAAATTGAAGACATTCATCTCTATTGGGGATAGAGCAACAAATTCAAGATGTTCATCCCCATTAAGGAGGTGATACGGTAAATTGAAGACACATGCTACTTTGTACGAGACTATACAAGTTGGATGCATACCAGAAAAGGGTCTTCACTAAGAAAATTCAATCTTCTCTTCGCTCTCTTAAATAAATAAGCTTCGAGAGTTGGTTGTCGCTTGCTTCAAGTTCAAGGCATCGTTCACCTGAAGTTTGACACTTCATTTTCAAGTATAGAGGTTTTTCAAAATCAAAACTAGAATAAAATAAATCATGTTTAAATTTTTTTCAAATTTCAAGCCAAGATATGGGTAAAGCAAAATCCCAATATCAAAACTTGGGTCGAATCCAAAATGTTGCATCAAATCAAATTTTTGGTGGACTCAAGCCAAGATTTGGATACCAACAAAATTGTATCTCAATGTCAAAACCTTGACATAATCTAAGTATTGCCTCAAATCAAAATATGGGCACACTCCAATATCTACCGAATCAAGTTGAAGTGAAAAGAAAAGCAAAGAACTTCCAATTTGCATCAAGAATTGAGTATATTGCACTTCCAGAGAGGATTGGTAGGTTTTGGGACACTACTCAAAGTTCAATTTGCAATTAAAGTAGAACATAAATTTTCTACTTTATTCAAATAAAAGTTTGCTCCCAAATAAGAAAGTCAAAGACTAAAATTCATCTTTTGTTTATTTGGCATAAAATGTGTCAAGCAAAGAAAATTCAAATCAAAATTTTGAACTAAATTCATATTTTGATCAAGATGATGTATTAAAAGGAGTCAAAATCATATTATCATTTTCAAGATTCACCCACCGTATAAATGTGCATAAATCTCGAAAAGAGGCATTTTTTGATTGAGAAATTTTGGCTAATCACAAGCCGCCACATCATCACAACGAAAGTCGAAGTCCTACGTAAAAAATTATAGATTGGATTGGACCAAGTAATTAAAATTGTTCAGGTGCAAATTCCAATACAATTCAAGCTAATTGTGAAATTTTGGGCCAAAAAAAGACTAGGCCCAAGCCCAAGCCCAATCTTTTGGGCCCAAGCCGATGAAGGCCCATAAAAACTCTATAAATAGAGGTCTTACCCGGATTGGAAGCATTGACAACAGGGTGCTGAAGCTCTAAAAACGAGGGTGTTGAAGCTCTAAAGATGAAGCCCTGAAGATCTAAAGAACACAACTCCCTCAAGCTCTAAAGATCTGAAGAATACAAGCTCTAAAGATTGAAGCTATGGAGAATACAAACATCTTGAAGCTTTAAAGATCAAAATACTAAAGCTCTAAAGAGTGTTACTCTCCTGAAGATCTAAAGACTAAAGCTCAAAGGACATCTAAAAAATCATAAGACTTTCTCTGAAGCTCTTAAAGTTAGAAACTCCAAGGGTTGATTCAAGCAGATCAACAAGCCAGAGGCCGATCCAAGTCTATGAAGGGAATTGAATCCTAGCGGAAGCGTGTGATTGCATTCTTTGATTTATTGAAAGAATTAAAAATACAAAAAGTAAAGAAAAGGTTAAGCGCCGATCTATAATTTCAATCTTCTCCTCAAACCGAACCGATAGTCTTCTCCTTGTAATCTTCTTTTTCCATCCGGTTTGTGGGAACCGCTTCTTGAAAGAATAGAGGAATGGAAAGAAGAATTTTCTTAGAACTTTTCTAAGAAAATTGGGAGAATTCAAGAGGGACAGTTTTAGAGTAATCGTAGAGATTATTCTTGTAAAGAGTGTGTGTTTTATAAGGGCCCTATTTATAGAACTCTATGGCTTACTCCTAGTCTTATTAGGATAACCTCTTTGCAGATATTTTAAATTAAATATGTAATAATATCTAATATTAATAAATATCTACTCAAATAATATCTCATATTAAATGGTTTAAAATATTTAAATCTCATTTAAATATTTTTTTTTTTTTGCAGAATCTTTGATTTGGATCTCATCCAAATTAAATAATTAATTATTTGAACCAAATTCAAATTAATTAATTAATTCTCCATCTATTTATTTATATGGATTTCATCCAAATAAATAATTAATTATTTAAATCGTATTCAAATAAATTAATTCTTCATATTATAAAGTTATAGTTTGAATCTTATTCAAATAAACTTTATAATAAATAATGTAATTAATTGTATCCAATATAATTAATATTTTCCTTCATAAATTTGAACATTTCAAATTTTTCTTTCAACATAGTTGATCCTTGTCGGTTCGTGGTGAGTTAGCAAGAGGACCTTATAGACCTACAGATTATAAGCTCTAATGATCAAAGATTAATTAATTAAACTTTTTAATTAAATTAACCTTCATTCATTAACTATAGAGCAAACCACTATAGACCTGTAGTTGAACTTTTATGCACTGTAGGACAAGTTGTGTCCATGGATATAATCACTATAAGCAAGTCGATCCTTCACGAGTTGTTCATAATTACAGCTGGGTCAAATGTTTGTTCTACCCCTATAATTACCTCTTATCCTTAAGTACCACTGATTTCTCTAATGAACAATTTGTTTATGATCCAACCATAAACTAAGTCCCTCTCAGGCCAGTGGGAGGTGGGGCCCCTTATTCAAGACTCGAAATCAGCACTTAATGAAACTACTCATTTACTTACCCTATTTGGGAAGAAGTGAAATCCCCAAAATGGTAGACTTATTGAGTCGACAACTCGAGCCACTCTCACCCATGCAAATCAAAGGACTAACCTCACAGACAAGAGTTCATAAGTTACTCAGGATTAAAATCGAGTCGCACATGATCATCCTATGAAATATTAATCTCATCAATTAACGAATTTACAAAGAGAGATTAAATATTTCATGGTCCAGTCTTATACAAACTCTTTGTATAGGATACCCCTACTCACATGTCTTCACATGAACGATTTGGATCAAAAAATTTGTAACTATTACAAAGTGAGCCGTATTCATAGTGTTATCAGGATAAGGCACCCAACCTTATCCATATATTATAAACTTTTAGGTTATTTCTTGAACATGATCCACCTGTAAGTCAACTACATACATGTTCAAGGCTTCATGCAATAACCTTGGATTTTTTCATTAATTAATAAATTAATATTGCATAATTAATAATTAAATTAATTAACTAATCAATTACGAGACTTTATGGCACAAATCCCAACACAATCAACAAGCCATAGGTCGATCCAAGTAGATCAACAAGCCAAAGGTCGATCTAAGCAGATCGATAAGCCAGAGGCCGATCTAAATCGATCAATAAACTAGAGGCTGATCCAAGAGGATAATCAAGCCCAAAGTTCGATCCTCTAAGAAGATCATCAAAGCCAAAGGTTGATCATCCAAAAAGATCAACAAGCTCAAAGGCCGATCATCCAAGAAAATCATCAAGCCTAAGGATTAAAATTTACTTTCCGAGAGAAATAATCAAATGATCAAATATTAAAGATTGCACTTACAACATAAAATCAATACAAATTCAAATTCAAAGAATTAAACTTATTCGAAAATCATGTCGAACATTTACCATTCATAAGAATAGGTTTAAAAGATTCCTAAAATAAACTTTTTTTGGGGAAAATTATTATAAATAGAAAAAATATGAAACTATTTACAAATATAGCTAAATTTTACTACCTGTGATAGACTGCGATAGACTCAGATAGACATCTATCCGTGTCATCTGGTAAAGTGATAGATGTCTATTTGGGTCTATTGCATTTTGCTATATTTGTAATTATTTTCAACCGTTTTTATATTTTTGAAAATATCTCATTTTTTATTTTACAAATTATAAACATTTTAAACTTTAAAAATTATCTCTTCCATCTCCTCCCATTTTCTCTCCTCTCTCCCCTTCCACCCTCCTTCCATCTCATTCCTTTCTTCTTCTATCTTCGTCATTCATTATATCTATTTGTATTCTTATATTTATTTGGTTTCTTGTTTTTTAATGAATTATCTTTATATTACGATTTTCATATAATAATCTATTTCTAAAACGTTAATATATTTTGGTTGCCTTTTAGGATAATTGTTTTAAATGGCAAAACTGATGTAAATATTAACAAATATAGTAAAATATCACATTCTATCAGTGATAGATGCTAATAGACATACAAAATAGAGTTTTAAATATAAAAAATAAAAAAATAAAAAATAAAAAAAAATCCAGTATTTTTAGAAGATAAGGATATTTTGTGATTGGTGCAACCATCTTTTCATAATCAATGTAAATGAAATGAATTTGTGGGCGAATTTGGACTTGACGAAATAAGGCGTAAAAAAAAAAAAAAAAAAAAAAAAAAAAAAAAAAAAAAAAAAAAAAAAAGTGGACTTGATTTCAAATAAGCCCAGGTGTGAACTAATCATTGATCTAATAAGACTATCCTAACTTGTTTAGGATTAGGTAAAACTCATATCCTAAGTATTAAAATAAACTCTAGGTCAATTTCCCTATAAATATATACATCCCTCTATATGAGGTAATTGCAACTTTTGATCGGGATGGAGATGAATTCGATCAAACCACCACCTATGAAGAACTTGAGATCTAACACAACCTTGACCCGAGGAAAAGCTAAAGGCATTGGAAAGCGAGTGATCATAATAGGTCATGATCTTACTCGACTACTTGAGACTCTAAACTAGCAGAACCCTTTTGCAATTGTTCAAACGGAACCAATAGTGTGTGATCCTGCCAAAGGAAAAGCCCTCTCAATTAAGGAGGTGGGAGAAATAGAGTCTCATGTTCAAAGACTAAAGGAGAGGTTGGTTTTAGGTGGTAATAGTTAGAGCAGACAGCCTAAGATTGTTGAACAACAAAAACAACATGAAGCTACGCATGTCACCTTTACAAAGTAAAATGCTTCTTGAGTAAATAGTTGCACAGGGATAAGCTTCCCTATTAAACAAAACGCAGAAGTTTCAAGGATATGTCTCTCTATTGAACAAAAAACATATATTGTACGA
This sequence comes from Citrullus mucosospermus, assembly GCA_030954485.1. Taxonomy (NCBI): domain Eukaryota; kingdom Viridiplantae; phylum Streptophyta; class Magnoliopsida; order Cucurbitales; family Cucurbitaceae; genus Citrullus; species Citrullus mucosospermus. The sequence goes on along the minus strand of CM062064.1, from coordinate 9,501,322 downwards.
GGATATGCTTCCTATTTAACAAAAAGTAAATGTTCATAGGGGATATGCCTCTTTTTCAAGCAAAAGGCAAATTAGTTGATAAAATTCCAACGAAACTTAATTATCCTATTATGGGACCCAAAAAAAATTAAAAATTAAATTATTTGGTAAATTAGGGGCTAGCCACCCACATCAGATAGCTACATGAAAATCATATCATCTCTCAGAAATTGATTATCATTTTTCTAGAGAAAATCTCAAAGAAGTCCACCTGCTAGTCACATCACCTTTCCGAAATCAATATCCATCTTTCTCGAGAAGATCCATAATCTCTAAGAAATCAATTTTCATCTTCTGGAGAAAATTTCAAATATTGTCACTTGTTAGCCACATACACCTTCAAAAATTGGTATTCATCTTCTTGAGATGGTGCTTATAATCTTAAAAAAAATTATTTTCATCTTTCTGACAAGGTTGTCACTTGTTGGTCACATCACCTCTTAGAAATTAATATTCATCTTTCTCAAGGATGTGCTTATAATCTTAAAAATAATCTATTTTCATCTTTACGACTTGTCGGCCACATCACCTCTCAGAAATTGATATTCATCTTTTCCAATAAGGTGCTTAAAATGTTAAGGAAATCAATTTTCATCTTTTTGACAAGATTTGATAACTTAAATAATGCCATTTTTTGTCACATCACCTTCTTAGAAATTGATATTCATCTTTCACGGGAAGGTGTTTATAATCTAAAAAAAAAATTGATTTTCCTTCAGCATGGGGTTAGTCCTCCAAAAGGGGATTGACTTCGAAATAATTGAACCTGGAGGAATTCCAAAAGTTATCCCTATTGCAGGGTGTCATGGGTCATCCTCAAGATAATCTAGTAAATACCTTACTTTAGGGCCTAAAGAATCGTCCAAAGAAGTACCCAACATCCATGTTACAGGTTTGATGCGACAATTTACAGGCACCTCACATGGACATCGATGAGAAGCTTAGCCTTGTTGAGAATCGACCAACAAGGTCAAAGAAGCAACGAGAGTCGGAGTTACACTCCCAAGTTCATATCAAAAGACCCAACTTATAAATGGTTGGTCCACGATGTCCCAAATTGGGAGTACGGGCTAATGTTATGGGTGAATTTGGACCTAGCAAAATAAAACAAAAATTAGAAAAATATAAGATAAGATAAGAACAAGATAAAGTAGACTTTGTTTCAAATAAGTCAAAGTGTCATCGAATCATTGATCTAATAAAATTCTCATTCTGAATTTGGCATAAGAGTTTTTTTTTATTTTTTATTTTTTATTTGCAGGTTCTCTCTTCCTTAAATTACAAATTTATTATTGTTACGTGAATGTCAAATGTATTTTTTTTTGTCCAAATTTTGACATCAACATTATCTATACAAATTAACCTTAACAAATAAAAGTGTGTATGCAAAATAATGTTGTTAACAATTATAGCATCAAATAAATGATGGAAGAAGAGTGTTTGCCTTTTTAACACAGTGTATTTCCTCTTCAAACATATATATATATATATATATATATATATATATATATATATATATATATATTTATTTATTTATTTATTTATTTATTGTATGTCCTAAGAAACTTCTTAATTAGTTTGCCTAATATTTTTGGTTCATTATTGTTATAAATTTAAAATTAGATACTTGATCAGGTTATCAATAAAAGTACTTCTTTTAACCAATTTTCTTCCATTATTATGATTTATATGATTTTAAATATTCCTTCTAAATTCTTTTTGGATTGGGCGTTTTTATTTTCCTTTTATAATTCAGTCAAACCTTAATTATAGGATCTTATTATCAAGGTAACCTTGCCCATTAAACTACTTAAAATACAATGTCACCTATTAGTTTTCTCATGTCCAGACTGACGAGTGTATGTATTCATAATATTCAATTTTCGTTCATATGTTAGATATTTTTACATTTTTATGGACTTAATATCGACATTAGGAGTGAATCGATATTTCTATTATATCGTAGAAAAATTCACGAAATATTAAAAATAAGCAACAAAATGTCAATAATGCAAGTATAATATAAATAATAGACATGTTAACTTATTTAAAATCATAAATTGTTTATTTTTTAATTTTAATTTTTTTTTATAATTTTTTTCAAAATATTCATCGAAATAGACATTGTAACGATATTTATGTAAAATTAAGACCTAGATATTTTCTTCAATATCGACATTTTAAACCTTGTATATACCTAATCTTTTGTTACTTATTTTGTTTATTTTATATATAATAGTAATGAATGCATGCAACTTACGTGAAATTGTCAAAACTTTAACTTAAAATGTTAAAAATAATATTTAATTTTCTAAAGTTATAACGTAGGCAAATGTTTTCTTTTCTAAGGACTCATTTGGATTAACTTACAAAATAAATGTTTTTCAAAAGTTCATTTTCATTTAAACACTTTTTTATAAGAACTATTTAAAATAAAGACACTAATAGTTTTGAAAATCCATTTTTAGTGGTTACTAAACACTTATATTTCTTTCAAAATAACTTATTTTTTAGATTAAATATATTCCAAACCATAGTATTAAATTTCTATCGACATGTCAATATTTCCATCAATATTTCTATGTTTCTATGGGTTCAACATCGACATGACGGGTGAATTAATATTTCTATTATATCATAGAAGAACCCACGAAACACAAAAAATAATAATCAAAATACCACTAATCTTAATATAAATAATAGACATATTAATTTGTTTAAAAATCATAAAATATTTATTCACTAAATTAAATTTATCTTTTTGAATTTTATGTTTTTATAATTTTCTAGAAAAATCTATTTAAATCGATATTTTGTCAATACTTCCATCAAAATTTTCATAAAATTAAGAATTTAATATTTGATATCTATATTTTAAACTTTTTCACACACACCCTAAATCTATGGTGTATTGAGCAAAACAAAACATATTTTTAAATTAAATATAAATACTCACATTCTAGCACGGAATAAAGCATAAAATCTTTATTTTTTTATTTTAAAAAAACTATGAGAAAATTATTTGTGCTATAATATGAGCATCCTAAATTCCAATTTTACCCATCGATCAATTAATGTGGAATATAAAAAACATTTGAATTCGTCTTTATTTATATATATATATATAAATCTTTTTACTTTTTTCTTGTTTTTTCTTTTTTTCTTTTAATTTTGTTGTCTAAATTTTTTCCCTTAATTATCTAATACTTTTTTCTATCTCTAAAATCATACTTATCTCTTTCTACCTTTACTTCTCTCTTTAAAAGCCATAATAGATTATGATAAATCCATATAGACATTTATTGAGTCTACCGCAGTCTATCACAAATAGAAAGTAAAATTTTACTATATTTATAAATAATTTGATATTTTGTAAATTTATAATAATTTTCCATTTTTTATCTCCAAAATATTTATTTTGCTTTATTTTTTTTCTCTATAAATTTTTTGTGTTAACATTTTCTATTCTCTATTTTAAAAAAATTACTTATAATTTTGGAAATGAAATAGGATGCACCAATTTGATATATAATCACCCTCATCCAAACAGTTGCATCCCATTTACATTACTTATATATATTGGACTCAACAAACATATATTCGAAGAATCACGTCCCTTCTTGAAATGAGTTGCATCAAATCGACATTAATTATACCCATTGGACTCAATAGACACCTATAACTAAATAGTTGTGCCCATCTAAAAGAGGAATTTACTACAAAGTTAGGGGTAAATAGAGGAAACATAACATTTTACCCAGTAGCATTTATTTATATATGCTAGTCAAGAAACACGGGAATATGCACATAAAATCTTGTAGTTTTCATTAATTGTTTTAATATAGCAATTCTTTAGTAGGTAATAAATAAAATATTATATATTTTGTTTTTAACCACCATAAACTTGTAAAAGTTAGAAAGGTGTAATAATAATTATTTTCATATTAGAAAAGTATAATAATTATTATTTTCATATTATCGTTTTTTCGTAAACAAATTCTTCTACATATAAACTAATTTTTTTTGGTTAGTAACTATACGAATACTTGCAACTATTTGAAGAGAATGACAAAATAGGAGTCTATCAAAAATTTAAGTAACAGATAAAAGAAGACAATAATTCTCCTCGATAGTGTTTTAATTTAAAGTAACCAAAAGTTTTTAGTTTTTTTTGTTTAAGATCATTTTGTCATAACTAAATATTATTTGAAATGTCTTCTAATCTCTATAAAATTTATGAAAATTGTTTCAATACAGTATAATTTTTATAAAAAAATTATATTTAATTTTAAAAAACAAATACAATACACATTTCAAATTGGGTAATTGTAATAAATGGTAAAACTGCTTAAAATATTTTTAAATATAGCAAAATGTCACTATTTATCAATAAACAATGATAAACATTAATAGTCTACTACCATCTATCATGTAGTAACATTTTGTTATATCTGAAAATAACCTTTTAAAATTTAAATATCAAAACTTTTCCTTTGTTTTAATTTTTTAATTTTTTATTTTTTAGTAAAAATTGATGATTCATAATTAATTTATGCACATGCTTATAATGTATGTCTCCAATTTTCTTCATATATAAATCTATTTTACTTTCAAATTTGTCCCTTAAAATTTTTTTAATTTAAATTTTAATTATATAAAATTATTTTTTAGAAAAATTAAGAACATAATCTCACACTTTATTTTATTTTTTTTCCTTTTATATATGCATCTCACGCATACGTGACAAAAAAGCGCTTATTCGATGTATAACCACCATCATCAAAGCAGTCACATCTATTAGCATCAATTGGTGCTCATCAAACACATACACTTGAAGAGTTGTGTCCCACCAGCATTAATTGTACGTATTCTACCTAAACTCAATCTAAAACTTTAATTTTGAATTATATAAATGAACACACACTCGAATAGTTGCATTATGCCAATACCCATGGCACCTACTCAACCTACAACTTTAATTTTCAAATATATAAATCTATTTTGTAAATTAAAAATTAAAAGGTTCACCTCTATTGTCTTTTGAACAGACGATTACACTTGAAAATGTATGTCACATGAAAAAAACGGTAACATAGTAAATCACTAAAAATATAAGGGCAAAATGGGTAGTAGATAATATGAAATATGTAAAATTGAGGGCCATAGGCCCATACTAAATCTGTATAAAATACATATTTGATAGAAAAGTATAAAGAATGCAATCAATTTGTCACAATCATCTTCTCTTAATATGAAAATGAATAACTAAAAAAGCAATCCAGCTTTTAAGAGCTGACCTTATTTTTTTTATATTATGAGGAAAAGTTACCTTTTCAGTTTAATAATTTATTATATCCTTTTATGATTGTTTCATGGGCATTACGTATATAAGAATTTCCCAAATAAATTTCTCAAAAATATATTACTTTATCCCTATAATTTTTTAAATATATATGAGAATGATAGATTATTTCACAATAATATTTGTTTGTTTTATCCATCAAAGACGACAAAATGTTTAATGGTAGATATGCCTTTTGTTTTATGGTTTTTCTTTTTCACTCTTTGCTTGTTAGAAATTAAAAAGTATTTGAATTATGTAAAAACTGAATTTTAGAATTTTGAATCAATATTTGGAAAAAAAAATTATCTATTTACACTATCTATTACGTTAGAAATCGGGTAAAACTTATGATTTTATTAATTAAATACTTACACTTTCATAAACTAATCAATTTAGACTCTAAATTAAGATTTTCTTTTGAAAATTCTCCGTATTTAATTCTTGAAATAATATTAATTACATGCTTTCTTTTTCTTTCCATATTAACACCATTTTTTTTACTTTATTTTTGTTATTTTTTAATTTCAGTTGATATTAGTTTAATGGTATTTGACATTAATGTTAGAAGATTTAATTTTGTTTATTTTCATTCCTAATTACTAAATAAAAATCGACAATCTTCCATTGAGACCTCAGGAGTATGTCTACTATATTGGTAATATATTGAAAAATATAAATATACGTCCTATATACCATAATTTAATGTTCGGTGTGTTTACAACCATAGGGGAAAATATAAATATAAATATACATTACATATATTTTTCAGTATATAAAACGATATATTGTGTAAATTGTCTTGTTTATGCACTAATCAAATATACCTTTATTTACTTTTACAAAATTCAAATATATATCGAATATATTATGCTATATATATCAAATATATCTTATTTTCTCATAAGACGCTTCTTATCGATTCTTGCGAAGGAATCAATTTTCAAATTTTTGGAGAAACTTTTTTTTACTTGTGTGGGTTTCAAAGAGAATCATTTTGGAAAATTCATAACCGCAATAACATTCCCTTACATCCGCCTCTTATTATTATTATTATTATTAAACTAAATGGTAAGGAGGGCCAAAAATGTAAATTAAACTAGACTTTTGTGTAAAATAATAATCCATTAGACTATTCATGTAAAATATTAGAAAGTTTAGACAATTGTTTAATTGAGTTTGTAGAAAACCCAAACTAAAATTAAACAAGTCCATAGTATAAAGCGATAAAAACATATGGACAAAAAATTAAGATTAAATTGGAAATTTGGTCTCTATGGTTTAGAGAAAATTAGAATTTATCCAATTTGATAAAGTTTTCAAGGGACTATTTATGTGAATTTTAGCAAACTATAGAGATTATTTATGAGGTTTTATCAAACTATAAGTACTAAATTCTTTTTCCAAACTATAGGGATTTTTTTTTATTAATATTGTTATCATTAAAACTATTTATAAAATTATAGTCATTCCCAAACTTATTACAAAAATATTGTTGTTTTGCAAATTATCATCTTTTCAAAAGACGAGGATATATTTTTTTGTGCAAATCACGTCTTTTGGTATTAAGAAAATTTTTTAAAAGGTTTATGTGTGGATTAAAGGGTAAAAAGAGAAAATCTTAAGCTCCTCTTGTTTGTTGATTAAAGCTAAAAAAAAAAAGAAAATTAACTTCTCCCACTTTTACAAATTTTAGGAGGGAGGCGTGATTTAAATTTAAATAATATTAATTAAAAAAATCATTTTTAATCTGTCTCTATTTTTTCTAAATTCATTTCTTTTTTTAACTGATTTTTTCATCTCCTAAATACTAAAAAAAATCTTAACCTTTTCCACCTTTTACAAATTTTAAGAATGTGATTTAAATTTAAACAATATTAATAAAATAAAAATTATTTTTAATCGGTCTCTATTTTTTCTAAATTCAAAATCAATCCTGCTTGAAAGTATGAAGTTTGTTGAGACAAAATTGTATCGATCAAAATAAATAACATTCAATCAGTATATAAATATAAACATAAAAATAATTTTGAAAAAAACTATTAATGGTTATGAAATTATTTTCATGATTAAATTTAAATCACACATCTTTACTAAGATTTGTAAAGGATGGAAAATGTTAAAATTTTCATTTTTTTTAGCATTTAGTCGACAAACAAGATGAAAGAGGTTAAGATTTTCTATTTAATTGACAAACAATTTTTTTAAAAAAAAAATTAATACCTTGGCTTTTCAAAAAGACAGAATCTGCCCAAAAAATATACATATATAATAGTGCAAAACAACGGTATAATTTATAATAAGTTTAGGAAGGATTATATTTTTATAAATAGTTTTAAATAAAGGAAATTATCTTAAATGACGGTTTATAACAGTGAAATTTTGGTATATTTATAAATATTTTGGTTGTTTTTGGTATATTTGTAAAGAAGATTTTAAATAATAATAATAAAAAAAAAGAGTAGAGAGAGAAGGAGAGAGAGAGGAAGAGAGAAAATGTGAAAAAAGTGGGTAATTGAGAGTGAGAGTTACTACGGTATCACTTTGCATTCGGAAGAAGAAGACGATTATTAGGAACCAACATGGAATTAATTGAATAATCAAACTCAGATTCATTTCTAATTTCTATAACGCTATTACTTCCAAAATCGAACAACAATCAAAACACACATTCTCATCTCTCACTGCAAAAACAAATTACTCAATCACATTACACAAATTTAAGACCAAAAAAAAAAAAAAACTCATCTTCCTCTCTTCAACAATTCATCAATAACAATTTTAGCTTTACGGATCAATTCAAAAAACTACAGTCCAAAAAGTCGCTTACATGCTCTAACCATTTTCCCTGTCGCCGTCTTCTTCTTCTTCTTCTTCTCCTTCCTCACAGATCCTCCTGTTTTTCCTCCTTCCATTTCATCATCCTCCATCGACGTTGCAAATGTCGCGAACTGATCGTGAATCCTACAGTACCGTTCCGCTACGGATGAAGATCTCCTCATCGATAATGCTCTCTTCACTGCCGACTGAAATCCGGAAGCCGATGAAGAAACAGAGCTGTTTCGACTAAGCCTAGCCACGGTCCCGGTCCCGCCGTATTCGTATTCCTTTTCTTCTTCTTCTTCTTCTTCTTCTTCTTCTACTTCCTCCGGTAACCGGCTGTGCGGTGGTTCCCGCGGTCGATTCCTTCGGTTCTGACTGGAATCATGAGAGATTGGATTGGAGACGGCCGCATTGAATCTGAGAGAGTGAGGAAGTGAGGAGAGATCGGAGTAATCGATGGATCTTGATTTCAATTTGCAAGCCGCTTTGATTTTGGAGTAGCCATCCGCCATTTTTGTTTTCCTTCTTTTTTCTTTTTTTTTTTTCGTGTTCTTCAGTTTAGGGATTGGGGAGAAATTATGGCGGAAAATGCCTAGAGATTTATGAAGATTGATGATGAAAAATAAAAAATAAAAATCAAAGGACCCGACAAAAATAAATAAATAAATAAATAAATAAATATCAGAGACATTAAACTGGACGGTTCCTACAATTTCTTTTTTCTTTTTTCTTTTCTTTTTTTTTTTCCTCTTTTTCCTTTCAATTTTCCCTTTGGAAATGGCTGGAAATGAATATCATTATTACGTTACTAATTAAAACAAAAATATACTTAATTTCTTTTTTTTTTTTTTTGTTAATCTTATTTTGTTGCTGAATTAGTGGGTTCATTCCATCTTTGACTTATGACTATTAAAAATCTTCATTTTAGTTTCTAAATTTTTCAAATTTTTAATTAGAGGAAAAAATACTTTTGATTCTTTTTTAAAAGTAATCATTTAGGTCATCTCTACATTAAAGAAAATGTATTCCATCAATCCTAATGTAAAAAGTGGGTCACGGTTGATTACTATTGTTGTTGTTTACCTACATTTTGTAATCTAATGAGTTGTAGGGTACACCTCAAAATCTGTAATCAAATCTTACAATCTAATTGAATAATAAATGATGTTCAATTTGATTGTGTTTGAAAATTAATTAAGATCCACTACCTTTATCTTTACCATTATAGATATTGTTACTGTAACAGTATCAAAATTATGAATATACAGTCATCTAGTAACAATGACGATAACTATAATGGTAAAATGTGACAGATTCATAATTTTAAGTAAACATGATCAAAAGCAATTCAATTTTATGATTGCTATTTAGGTTTGTTACGATTCATCCATCAATGAAATCTCATTTCGATTACACTAATTTTCATTAAGTATTGGTAAATGTGGCCTTAGTTCTTAACGATTTAATTATGTATTTTATATTATTAAGTTTTAAGAGTGCATGTTTTATGGATAAAACGAAGTAGTCTCCGATTAGTTTATAACCCAAAGGCTCATTTACGCCATGATATTTTAAACCCAGACATTTAGTGTCATATTGTCCTAGATATTTATTATAATTTTTTTTTATTTGTATTGTAATATTATTATTTGATTTTTTTTTTTTTAAAGATAAGAATGATGAGAGATTCAAATCTTTTATTTTTTAATTTGAGCCTTTGTTATGTTAATTTGGTATAATTTTATTTTATTTAAATTAATCTTTAATTTTTTTATCCCTCTTTTGCCATATAAATTAAGGTGACATCATTATTTTAATTTATTTTTAAAGTTTATTGATAATTTGTTTCTAATATATACATTTTAAATAATGTTTATTAAAAATCAAAACAACCATCTGATGAAGTGAATTTAGTTCAACTATAATTAACATGAGAGGTCGAAAGTTTGATCTCCCATCCCATAATTATTATAATTATTATGTTAAAAATAATAGTAATAATAATAATAATGAAACTCTTAACTTTCTATCTTAAGATAAATAATAATCATATAAAAATTAATTGTCAAATTTAATGACAAATTAACAGTGTTTTTTCTTTTTTTCTTTAATTGTGAGAGGAAGGTTCAGACATTTGTCCAAATAAATAAATAAATAAATATATATATATATATATATATATATATATATATATATATATATATATATATATATATAAACATGACTAATCTAAGGAACATTAGCACTTATAGTTACACTCTCATTAAGAAATATAACAAAACACGAAAAACTTCAAACTTATAGCAAGATGCATTGGGTGGTTTCATTTATAATTAATACTTCAAGTTTGTTAATTATATTGTGATTAATTCATCAAATACACAATTATGGCTATTTCTATTTGGTTTCAGATATTCAGTATGGATGAATTCCTCTGTCCATATAGATATTACGGCATAAATTTTGATTCTTAATTTGAAAATCCTTCAAATTCAAATTCATATCTAAATAATTTTCTATTTGCAAATTTTGATTTGAATTTTGAAATTTCATACTATATTCTTTTTCCTAAATTTTTCTTTTCTAATAATCCTAACTAAATCATATTATTCTAACGTTGTTTTTAACAATATTTTTATTTTAATTTTCTTTTAAACATTACTATATTGAATACCAATTTTACCTATTTTTAAATGTGATTTATAAATCATTTTTTATCATTATCTTTATTAGAATTTCGTTGTAAACAAGAAGGACAGATCTGGGATAAAGAGCTATTTCTATTTTTAAATGTGATCTCAGATGATCTTCGATTTCTTTAATTTTAGGAACTTTTCACTCCCAGATGAAGAACGGTTGAGAGCAAACAAATGAACTTCAATCTTAGAAGCTTATCACTCTCGGATGGAGAATGATGGAGAACGATCAAAGCAAACAGATTTGATTGATCGTTGTACATTATCAGGTCTCACTTTTTGATGAAGGTCGATGAAGCCTTTCTCACTCTCGGGTTATCGATTTTGAAGTGATTGATGGAAAATGATTTTGACTTTGGGAAGATGAATAAGTTGGTGATCAGTTTCAATTTTGAAATTATATTGACATGCATCCCTTTTTCCTGGTGGATTTCGTGTTGAATAGGCTTTGTGGTATTGGGAAAATGAATTAGCTAGTAGTTTTCAGCACACTAAAGGTAGGTTGGTATATTTTAATTAAAGTGTATTTAAGAATCTTTCTTAACAAGGTAGTAATTTTTCATTTGAATAATTGAGGGATAATTTGGACTTTTGCAAATTCGTAATTAATTATTTTTTATTTGTCTGGCCAATTTGACAATTGAAAATTTAGTTGGCTATTTTTCCTAATAAAAAGTTAAAATCACTTATTTGTGTTGCCAATCCCTAATTTAATTTTATGTTATAAAAGATGAAAAAGTGTTGGGCATGTGGGTTGTTAGAATTGAAATGGACATTTGGAATATAATAATTTTGAAAATGGGAAAGAAAAGTTGGCATTATTGAAAAGGTGGCTTGTTGGGTAATTTTGGACCATAAAAATCAATGAGTGAGTTTTGGATTTTTCTTAGTTTTCCTATTAGTTGATGTAAAATGAGTATAATGAATGATAGATTTTTGTGGTGTTGATGATAGAGGTTACTTTGAAGTCAACTTGTTAGATCAATACTTTCTTTTCATGATGATTTTATTCTTTTTATTTTTTTGAAATTTATAGTCAATTTTTAAAATATTAAAAAAAAAATATAGCGTAATAACACTAAATATAATGTCAACTAAAGAAATTTCAACGATACATTATTATGATAATTTGATAAATAAATAACAAGTAATTTGCTTAAGGAATCAATATGTAGATATAGTTGGCACAATACAGATAGTTGTCGCATGTATATTTGTATTATTACCAATCAACTTGTTATGAAAGGTTTGAAAGATTGTAGATGATTGCTTACATCTTCCTCCTACGCTTGTGTCGCTCATTGACGTTTATAGGACTAGCTTAGTCCACAAGTCAATAGATTAATTTTCTCAACCATTAATTCATAGATAATAATGTTCAACTAAAGTTGAGGTATTGTAAGTTTGCAATATTTCAATGAATAAAAACATCATTCTTCAACTAAATAGGCTCAACGTAACATGAATATAATAACGCAACTTGTCATGTTCAATGAATGAAAACAATGTGTTGCTTCATATTGCGTGTGCAAGGCAATGAACAATCGAGGTCGAGGTCTAATATCACATTCAGACTAAGAACAACAATTGAGTTCATGTGAAATGAAAATATAAATGAAACTTGTTGTTTATGTATGAAAGGAATCCTAAAAGAATTTTCAAATTTGGCATGATGGTCAAAAGGACAACTCTTTTAAATATGAATATTTGGTTTTATTGTATGTATGAATTATATTTGTGTGGTTCCAAAGGGATAAAATGGGGTTTTGTGAAACACATGTGACTTTAGCATGTGTTTTCCAATTCCTTTTCTCCTAATATTGTGCCAAGCTTTGTGCTCCATTTTTTGCCCATCCCCTACTTCATATATATATATATATATATTATTTTGTATGTTTGTATTATTGCATAAAATAAACCCATCAAATATGATAGAGATATCATGTGATTGATTCTTAAATGTGTGTCTACATGGTATAGGAGAATGGTCAAAAGTAAATAAAAATAAGTTAAAAATAAACTAATAAAAAAATTAATTAAATAAAAATTTGATAATAATAATGTTTAATTAAATGAAAATGATAGACAATGGAACAAAGTTAGCTCACAAATCTTAAATTATAGGTGTTGAATATGTTATTGTTTTAGAAAAGCCTAAATCTGATTTTGGTCACTCATCTTTTGAATTTGTTCAATTTTGATCTCTTAACTTTTAAATTTGTCATATATTAGTCTTTATAACTTTAGAAAAATATCTATTTTAGTCCTCACCTTTATTTTGTACAAAATGAATGACATAGTTTTGAAGAAATTTTCCTTTTAAATATTGCAAGTTTTGAAAAATATATATATATATATATATATATATATATATATATATATATTTTAAAACTACAATATTTATAATAAGTTTCAAAAGTAATTAGAAAAATATAATTTTAAAGATGACCTTCTTTAAATTTAAATTTTCAAGGCAAAGTCATGTAGTGGGGTTTGGAATAAATGTTCCCAAGTATAAGGTATATAAAACGGACAATTTCAAGTATCGAACCTTAATGAAACATAGTACAATAAAATTGTTTTGACCCTTAGGAAGACCTCCTCTAAGAAAAAGATGAGATTGAGAAGAATGTTTCAACTTAATGAATGGACTAAGCAATTAAACACATATTTTTGTGACTAATTTAAACTTAAATGATTAAGCATGCAATCTAACGATCCTATCAATATTACCCCTTTTCCAGGGGTCAAATGAAATTCTATATGGAGGCTGTTCTCCTATCATTCTTTTATGAAAACTGTTTATTATTTAACTCTTTCAATATTAGATTCAACATTATATGCCAATCTAGGTGATCCATCTATGTTAACAATATGCATAAAATCAATAAAGGCAAATGTAAACTAAGTGTTGAGCAAAAGTACAGGGCACATATGGAGTTTTATTCCTTCATTGGGTATCTTAGTCCTTATAGGATGCTTAACTTACACAAAAAAAATATTAAAAAAGAGAATAACTCATGTTATTAGGGCTTCCTCAAAACACTTTGTAGCTCTTTCCTAATTAGTATGGATGAATTAATGGAAATTTGATTTGATTTGAACTAAATTTGTGAAGAAATCTACAAATCTCGAAAAATTTGTAACATGTTTTTATAGGTTGCGGCGGCAATTCAATCACATCTTGGGCACAATTCTAACTCTTCCCTACTACTCTTTGTCTAATCATCTAAAAGCTTACATCTGCAATTCAAATCGGAACTTTAACAATTTTCTACAAATGACATAAAAACACAAGAAAATAACTAAAAAATTTACTCTTTTTGTACATATTATACATTATTTTACTTTGTTTTTGCATAAAACCACTCAAAAAGCTATCAACTATGACATGAAACACGTTTTTTTAATCAATATCTTTTTTCAGACTAAATAACTCACCTAGGAGGAGTTATCATCCTCTCTTTAAGAGAGGATCTTGATTAAAAGAGAATAAAAGTTTATAACATTTGGTACCTTAGTGTAGTGGCAAAAGAATTGCATTATTAACCTTGGGCCTTTTTTTTTTTTTTTCTTTCTTTCTTTTCTTTATAAAATTGAAATATTTTTTTTATTAAATGTTATTAAAAATGTATCATTTTGATTATTTTTGTGCTAAATAATGTTTGATATTCAAATTTAGTTATTATATCTGAAATATTTTATAAAGAAAAGTGGGAAATGAAAAAAAAAAAAAGAAAAAAAAAAGTTTTGCATTGATTGGAAATTGAACACAGTCACCCAAGATTGATAACGTAAGTCACTTGCCATTGTAATGTCTTGTCCCCTAGAAATGAGATAATCTTTAGCACAAGATATTGAAATATGGACCCATTGAAATTTCAGAATTAAAATGAAATAATCTTTAACATTTTAGACTAAAGAATTCAACTCGACATTTATTCATTTATTGAAAAAGATAAATTGTTAGGTTTTTCTTCCTTTGCGTACACGCTCAGAGATTCCGGGAAAATAATTTTTGAAAAAGCTAAACAATAATTCAATATTTTTTCTTTTTCTTTTTCTTTTTCTTCTTCTTTTTTCGTTAGATAGATTTTTTTTTTCTTTAAATCTGTTTTAAAAAATGAATCAAAATATTTATAAATATATGTAAAAAATATATGTATTATAATAGACATATAGAGTAATCTATCGTTAATAAACTTCAATTTAAAATGCTAGAACTCAAATTAGGACTTAAGAGAACTTTTTTAGTTTTACCCCTACTCTATCTCATGCACCAATCTTTAAGCATTCATACATTTCAAGTGAGTAATATGTCCACTAAGGTGCCTTTCAATCATATATATATATATATTTTCATGGGCCCTAAACTTGCATTTTTTTATCTAGGGGCACTAGCTTTCACCCATTCACTATAGGGACTCATACCTAATCAATTCCCAGACGTCCTTACTGATCACAGCAAAGTCAACTCTTTTTACCCCCATCCATGCATACTCATTACAAGTTTAACATTTAAAAAGATAGGCAAATAAAGCTCATATATTTTTGTGTGCACTTCTTCTTTTTGCAAAGACATGTATACTCTTTTTTTTTTTTTTTTCCTTAGTTTAAGATTACAGACTATCATGCATTTCCACTCTCTAACCGGTGGGGCCTTTCGGAGTGACAACCAAATACACCCAACTTAATTCTTTTTTCAGGTAAAGATTCTAAATTAAAGTGACTACGTGCTCAAGAATATGAGAGATTTTAAAAGGGGCTTAAATGAATTTAATTCAAGATAGTGCTATTCTATTTTCACAATAAGTCATCTATCATGTAAATTCGAATCTGCTCATGGGCAATCAACATCAAGGCACACAACCATAAACAACATTCCCATTAACTTTGAAAGCTCCAAAATTTTCAAAAAATTTTCAAAAGTAACATGCATATGATCATTAAAACCTTCACTAACATGCATAGAAGGATAAGAAAACACACAAAAGTACGAGAGACACCTCCCACTCCAAACTTAGAATCATGCATTGTCCCCAATGCATAAGAGCATCTAACAAAGAAAGAACAAGCTTGGGAGCAAGTGGGAAGCTACTAAACAAGCTTGGTGTAAGGAGTATTTTGTGTGATAAACCAAGATCCTGAGAGATAAAACATATGAGTGACTCCAAGATTTATTGAAAATAAAATAAAAAGAAAAGTAAAGAAAGCAATAAAATTGGGTTGCCTCCCAATAATCGCTTGGTTTAACGTCTTCTAGCTAGACGAGGCTCACGAGTCACGGTGGATCCTAAGGTGGTTTCTTCCTTTCATGCTTTGGATCACCTACAACTTTTAGTATTTGCCCACATTGACACTCATAAACATATTCATTAGCATTTAGTGAATTAGTCAACAAATCATTATCAAGTTGGACATCATATTTTCTAATGTAGTCAAGAATCATTAAGGAGTCATTATTCTTAGATTTTGCCGAACTCACCACTTCATTTTTAACATGCTTCTCCATGATTTGTTCATAATTCATTCTAAGTCTTGGAGGCATGCAAGAAGAACTAGGAGAATTATCACAACTAGAAACATGCTTCATAGGATTTTCTACTTTAACATCAAGCATGCCATTAGTTTTACCATTCAAAGGAGACTCATCATGCATAAAGTCTTTATTAGAAAAGAGACGCAATGTTATCTTTATGCTTGACTCATGATGCTCATATCTTTCTACATTCGGATGCTTAAGGGTTTTATAAATGTCAAATGTTACCTCCTCATCGTTAAGGCGGAATGTGAGCTTTCCATCTTGCACATCGATAAGGGCCCTTCCGGTGACCAAGATGGTCTCCCAAGGATTATGGGGACTTCGGCATCTTCCTCCATGTCTAATATCACAAAGTCCGTGGGGAAGATAAACTTGTCTACCTTGACCAAGACGTCCTCCACAATGCCGTATGGATGAACAAATGATCGATCGGCCAAAAGTAAAGATATGGTAATTGGTTGCACCTCTCCACCATTGAGCTTCCCAAACATGGATAAAGGCATTAAATTAATGGTAGCACCAAGATCACAAAGTGCTTTAGTAACCTTATTATTGCCCAAATGGTAAGGGATAGAGAAACTCCCTGGATTTTTTAGTTTTGGAGGCAATTTCCTTTTTAGTGCTGTACTACATTCTTCAGTTAGTGCAACTATTTCATAGTCTCCATACCTTATCTTCTTAGAAAACACTTCCTTCATGAATTTGGCATACTTAGGCATTTGTTCTAATGCCTCTGCAAAAGAAAGGTTAATTTCTAACTTTTTGAATATGTCTAAGAACTTGGAAAATTGAGTATCAATCTTTTTCTTTTGAAATCTTTGAGGAAAAGGTAAAGTGTTAGGAATAAAAGATGTAGAGTTAGAAGTACTCCCTATGTTGTACTTTGATTTCTCCTTTTCCTTAGATGCACTCTTTTTTTGTGGAACATCCTTTATGATGACTTCATCCTCTTCTTATGAAGGCTCATCATCTTCATCATTGATCAAAGGAGTTGACAGCTTTTTCCCACCCCTCAAAGTCACGACCTTGCACTCCTCCTTGGGGTTTGTCTCGGGCGAAACTAAGGAACTTACCCTTTTGCATTGTTTGGAGGGGAGTTGCCATTTGACTAAGTTGAACCTCCAAGTTTTGAAGTGCCTTACCTTGGCTTTGAACGATGCTTGAAATAGCTTGGACTGAATTCTCCAATGTGGTTGTCCTTGATCTTGACTCTTTGACAAAGTCA
This sequence comes from Citrullus mucosospermus, assembly GCA_030954485.1. Lineage (NCBI taxonomy): Eukaryota > Viridiplantae > Streptophyta > Magnoliopsida > Cucurbitales > Cucurbitaceae > Citrullus > Citrullus mucosospermus. The sequence goes on along the minus strand of CM062064.1, from coordinate 9,483,656 downwards.
AGCATTATGTCCTCTAGTGATGATGTCTTTGCATTCTCCGCTCCATTGAATCCTTGAGGTGCTTGCAACACATTCTTGTTGTTGGCATATGAGAAGTTCTCATGATTCCTCAAGTTGGGATGATAGTGAGTCGAGAGTTGTTGTGGACCTTGATATTGTCCTCTATCCACATAATTGGTCACTTCTAACTCACTTGACTCTTGTTGATTTGTCATGGCCGCAAGGGAAGCTATGGATGATGGGCTTGCTTGAGCTTAGCTTCCTTGAGACAATTTAGATAAAGCATTAGTGAGAGAAGCCAATTGAGTTTTTAGAGAACTTACCTCCTCCATCTCATATCGTCTGGTGCCTTTTGGGATGATTGGAGAAGACCGTTCGCATGGCCAGTTGTACAATGTAATGGCCAAGTCTTCTAGTATGGTATACGCCTTTTGAGCATTCTTTGAAAAAATTAAGCCTTCGGCGGTTGCATCTAGAATGGATTTGGTTGAGCTTGCTAATCCATTGTAGAAGAGTTGAATTTGCAACCAATTCGGGTAACCATGTTGAGGGCATCTTCTCAAGAGATCCTTATACCTCTCCCAAGCCTCATATAGTTGTTCATCCTCAAGTTGGCGGGGTGTTCCAATCTCCGTCCTTAGTCTTTGAGATTTAGCCGGTGGAAAATATTTGGTATCTCCTCCGCCATCTCCTCAAAGTGATTGTGTTGAAGCCTTAGATTCCTTCAACACGTCCTTTCAATCTTGGGATCAAGAGGGAGAATATTAGTATTGTCTCGAGGCATAAACTGACAAAATAAAATAAAATAAAATAGATAAATAATCAACCAAATAATATACACCTCAAATTAAGATCTATCAATTCTAATGAATATTAAATAACAAAAACCGTTCTTTCAATCCCTGGCAACGGCGCCAAAAACTTGATTGTGCCACTTTAAGTGTTAACCGCAAGTGTATGGGTCAAGTTATAATATAAGACGACATTAAGACATGGCATTAAGAATAGTCTTTAACAACTTTTATTGTAAACCTAACTACTCTCGTGATAGATTAACAACAATTCATTGTTATAAATCAAGTTAAACATACAATCTCTCAATCATACATCTAACCTAACATGTGAATGTAGCTAATCCTCAAGAATTAAACACAATAACAATGAAAAGCATAATCATTCCAACAAAATCATAAAAGTTTACAATATCAACATGGATTCATAAACAATTCATCAAAACCCTAAAACTAAATAGTTTAGCCACTTATAGCTTGAAGCAATATGTTCAAACAATATAAACAAAGAAAGAGTGTAAAGAAAGGGAAACTCTATTGAAAAGAGGCTCTTGATTGAGGTAGCACCATCACAATCTCCTTAGCTCTCACGTTAGAACTCGAACGGCACCACGACTCTCTTGAACTCTTTTCCTCTTCCTTGCAACTAACTCACTCTTTGAACTCTTTTATGAACTCTCACTCAATTCTCTCCTTCTTGTGACTCTTTTGGTTTGTAATTTCGTGCTTTGGTTAATTGTTATGGCTGCTGGAAACCCCCAAATTTATAGAGTTGGCTACCTAAGAAAACTTTCCAAAAATACAAAATTTTCATTTATGGAAACTGGCGCCGCGGCGTTGCCAAATATGGAAAGAGAGCGCCGCGGCACTGCGACTGTGATGCGCAGATCAGCTCTCGCGTTTTAGCGCCATGGTGCTACCCCAATTTTGGCAACTTTGTTATTTTCTTCTCTTTTTCGCCGTATTCTTATTGGGTGTTGATCTTTTGGTCTTTTCTTCTAATTTTCCTCATTTTAACCTGAAAATCATTAGCAAACAAGTGAAATCTAATATAAACTCCCTTAATTTGAGAGAATAGAAAGCACTTTTCAAGTGATTATCAATAAAACAAGGCTAAAGGAAAGCTCAAAGGCTCTTTTTACTACATTTTTCAAATCTCTTCCAAGTCTCCTTGTTTGAACAATTACATGACATTATATAGGCCTCAAATTATAACCCTAGACATTCTATAACGCATCTAAAATGTTGTAACACTCATAATTAATAACCATGATCAAATTGTAACGTAAAATCACATAAAATGATTCAAAACTGAAAAAAACATTTAATAAATACAAGAAATCCAAGATTAGTATTATTCATCTATATTCCATGCATTTGTAACTATTCAAGAGTAAATAACAACCCATTTGAAGTAGCTTGAAGTGTTTGTTCATAAATGAAGCTCGATTATTCATAAACTTCACTTAACTTCACAAAATTGCAAGTTCTTTTCATTGTGAATATGGATAGCATATTTTATGCATTCTTAATGTCTTTTATGATGTTCGTATGACATGATTGAAGTTTCTCTGTTCATATCATAATATTTTTATTATTTTTATTATATTTTAAACATTTTATTGAATATTTTGTAAATGTTTCGTAGATTTTTGTATAAATCAACATACCGTTTATAATGTAAAAGTATTAATCAAACTATCCACGAATGAAAATTTAATGCTAATAATACCTAGAAACCAAAACCAAAACAAAAAGGTGCGGGTGATCATTTTACCTCATCACAGGCAGTGAAGTTAGCTCTACCCAATTTATTTTAAAAAAAGAAAAACCGGAAAGTTTGACGGATTACCTGCCTCTCTCTCTCTCACGTGTCAATGAAAACACTTTAGTCAAACCCTCCAAAGAATATATATATCTATTACATATATAGTTTTCTTTTCTTTTTCTGTTTTCCATTTTCCATTTTCCATTTTTGATATTTCTTCGCTTCTAGGGCTCGCACTTTACTCCTCTTTCCTTCGCTCTCTCTTCCTCTCAATTTCCATCTCGCGTTAGGGCTTTCTTTCGTCTCTCTAAGCTCGCCTCTGCAATTTCAGTCTCCATTCCAGCTCTGTCAATGTAAGCATTGTGACACTGGCGGTTGTTTTTGGAGTTTTCTACTTCCCCAACTTTGTTCTTTCTGCATTTCTGTCTAATTTGATTCTGCTCTAGACCTTTTCTTTCTATTTTATTTTTACTTGTGAATTTTAGCTCTTATTGGTCCATTTTTGGGGATCGTCAACGACCTTTTTTATTTATGACAACGTTAACTGAAGTATAATTGATGCTACCCCACTGGAGTTTTGGATTCGGTGATGATACTCTGAACTGTATAAATTGTGTTTTCGGTCAATATTTGACTTGGGATTTGATTTGCTGTAGTTTTTGTGGAGATTTGGATCTAGCTTATTTGTTTGAGCTGGATATGTCCTCTGCCTCGTATGTCGGGTCTTATTATAATTACAATTATTATTCTTTATGTTCCTTCTTGTTTCAGCTTGGTATTTATCTAGTTGGTACCATTGCTACTGTGTAGGGTTCATATGGCCTAGGTCAAGAGTGATGTGTGCTTGAGTTATGGCGCTTAAAGTTCATCCTTCCAAGGCAGCTGAGATAGCCATCGGGTCAATTGGTCGTGGATATGATATAACGATAGATTTAAGACTCAAATATTGTAAAGGGAATTTGCATGGTTCTCGGTTGATAGAAATTGATGAAGGTGTGGGTCATGAGATTGTTCTTCCTGGTGGGATTTTAATCTCAAATGTACCCAAATCAATTAAGTGTGACAAAGGGGAGCGAACAAGGTTCAGGTCTGATGTTCTCTCTTTCCAACAGGTATTGCTCTCAATTTTTATGCTTGGATAACTATGGATCTGGTACTATGATTTTCTTCTGAAAAGCTTTGGTGCCATTATGCTGTAATACTGTAAGACTCTGCACGATGACCTATTGTTGGTAATCAGTTTGGCATTTGACTCTGTTGAAATGTAGATAGATTGTTGGGTGAGAGGAGGAAAGAAAGATTAAAGAACAGTTTTTGCCCTCCTCCATGGTGAATTCTGTCCAATCCTTTATACCATCAAAATTGCATCCACTGAGAAACCACTGTCGTTAACTGGATATGACTTGAAGGCTTGCACTATGTTAGAAAGCACATGTTCAGATTCGACTACAGCAACATAGTTAACTAGGACAATTAGAATTCTGACAGGCAACAGCTAACCGTTCTCAGCCATTTTGTTTCTGATGTAGGGGCTGTGGACCACCTCCCTTCACTGTTTGTGTGAGGGAAAAAATTACAAAAGAAAAGAAAAATCCAAAGTTTTTTGCCAGTTTCTTCCATGGTTTTGGTCCCGTGTGGTATCCAGGAGGAATGAATTTATATGTGACCAACATAGGTTGTGTACTATACATACAAGAAAGTGCATGTTGATTCCTGCATATTTGATGTTTAGTTATATGACATTTGGCATTAAAGGAAATATAGACATAAGTAGCTTTTTAAATTTGAGAAGATGTATAAGGATTCATAGGCTGTATTACATTCTTGTTTACTGTTAGGATGCTAATTCCTGCACAAGAAATCCTAACAAGAACCCAAAATTCCAAGCCAAAATAATTCCAGAAAACAGAGCTGGGTCTCTGCTTATATTTAAACACTGGAAAAAGTTACAAGCTCAAGAGTTTGAAACGAAGAACAACAAGAACAAGGAAATAGAAAGAAAAACAAACTGTAGGACAACCAAGAGAGCTAGGAAATCATCTCCTTCAAGAAGATACTCTTCTCACAAAATGCACACCCAAACCAATTCCCCCAAAACCCTTCATAAACCCCCTATGCTCTTTTTCCTTCCTAACGACTTTGTGGTCCCCCTTCCCTACCTCCACAGCAGCTTCCCTTCCACTAACGGTTTGTCTCCCCCTCAATTACCTTTTTACCCCTCCTTGCATACTTGTGAATAATCAGGGTTTTACATTGTCGAAAATAAAAAGGGAAATTATTTTGGGAGATATTGTGGAATTAAGTCTTTCCTTTTCCAAATATCTTTTCCTTGTATAAGTTGTTTTTACCTCTATTTATTCTTACCCTTGTAATGTTTGTAATGGATCAAATTAAAATAAAAGAAAAAGTTCTATCGTGGTTTTTTCTCCCTGTTCTAGGGTTTTCCACGTACATCTTTGTATTATTTCCTATTCTCTTTTTCATTATGGTATCAGAGCAGGAAACCCTAGAAACCCTAGCCGTCGTCGACGAAAATAACCCTAGAACAGATCTGCCGTCTCACCTGCTGCTACCGCCGTTGCCGATGGAGTCCACCGCCGCCACCACTGAGTCAGCCGTCCAGCAGTATCTCCGGTCGCTCAACCCCGACGCCGCTGCCGCCGCTCTTTTTCAGAGTCTGCCACCGCCATCACAAAACCCTAGCGGCGCAACCCCTCAGACTCGACTGCCGCCGCCGGGGAACGCTGGAGCGGTGACTCGAACCGACCAAAACGCCGCCGCCCATCCCGCGTTGAACCCAGATCTGAGATTTCCGCCGCTCATTGCCGTTGGTTCTTCTTCAATCGTTGAGGGAAACACTTCGTCGGGGTTTTGCGAGCAGCAGAGATGTCTTCGATCGTCGGTTTTTGGTGAGCAGCAGAGGAGTCCCGAAGCCGCCGTGTTTTTGACCACCGTGGTGCCTTTTCCGTCGACCCTTCCTCCGACCACCGTGGCTACCACCAGATCTAGTGGTTTTTACTCAGATTCGACCAGATCTGGTGGTTTTTACTCAGATTCGGTTGGATCGGGGGGTTTGCCTCAACAAAATCACTTCAACAACAACTCGTGGACCTTCAAGCAAATTTTCAGCAACAAATCGCCACTCTTGGGGCTGCCTTGAGTTCTTGGTCAAAGTACAGTCAATTCAGGTGTTTCCTCAGATTTACCGATGTATCCAGAGAATCCGGTAACTGTAATCCCTACTTTAACGACTGCACCGTATTTGTCTGGACAAATGGGTAACTCTTCTAGCTTAATTGTTGGCGAAAAATTGAATGGCCAGAATTATTTCTCTTGGTCCCAATCCGTTAAAATGGTACTTGAAGGGCGCCATAAGTTCGGATATTTGACTGGCGAAATACCTAAACCCAGACTCGGAGATCCTCAAGAGCGCCTCTGGAAGGGAGAAGACTCATTACTCCAGTCATTGCTAATTCACAACATGGAACCTCAAATTGGAAAGCCTTTGTTGTATGCTGCTACCGCTCGGGATATTTGGGATGCTGTTCAAAAATTATACTCCAAAAGACAGAACGCCTCTTGACTTTATACACTGAGGAAACAAATCCACGAATGTCAACAAGGTAATATGGATGTCACGTCATACTTTAACAAATTGTCTCTGATCTGGCAGGAAATGGATTTGTGTCGAGAACTTGTCTGAGATTGTCCTTGTGGGGGAGTTCAGTACTACAAACTTGAGGAAGTCGAACGAGTATATGATTTCTTAGCCGGTTTAAATTCCAAATTCGATGCTGTGCGAAGTCGAATATTGGGACAGAAACCAACACCGACCTTGATGGAAGTCTGTTCAGAGGTTCGGCTGGAGGAAGATAGAACGAGCGCTATGAATACTATGGGTAGTTCCATTACTGACTCAGCTGCATTCAGTACAAAATCAGCTAGTACAACTGGAGACAAGCAGAATAGTAAACCTCCTCCAATTTGTAAACACTGTAAGAAACCGTGGCATACGAAAGATCAGTGTTGGAAGTTACATGGTCGGCCCCCGAATGGTGAACACCGACCTCCTAACAACAAACCTAACCATGCCCTGGTAACTGAAACAACAAGTGACTTGCAACCACAACAGAACTACCCAGCTGACCATGGTATCGCCTCTCTTGGGGTGATTGCACACTCAGGTATCTCTCAATCCTTGAGTCTACTCAGTATTACTGGCTAGAAACCCTGGATCCTTGATTCAGGAGCAACAGACCATTTGATTGGAACTTCTGACAATTTCCTTTCCTATTATCCATGTGCTGGTAATGAAAAAATTCGAATTGCTGATGGGACACTTGCCCATGTTGCCGGCAAGGGTCACATTTCTCCTTTCGATGGTTTAATATTAGAGAATGTTCTGCATGTTCCCAAATTCTCGTATAATCTCCTGTCTGTGAGTAAGATAACCCGAGATTTAAATTGTCGTGTAGCTTTCTCACCCGATGATGTTTTTTTTCAGGACTTGAACTCGGGGAAGACGATTGGCACTGCCCGGCACAATAGGGGACTTTATTTCCTTAATACTGATACTTCCTCTAAGCAAAGTTATAGGACTAGTCTGCTATCTTCCTACTTTTTAACCTCTGAAACTGACTGTATGTTATGGCACTTTCGTCTTGGCCATCCCAATTTCCGATATATGAAATATTTATTTCCCCATTTATTTAATAAAGTTGACATCTCCTCTTTATCTTGTGATGTGTGTATTCGTGCCAAACAACATAGAGTCTCCTTTTCGTCCCAACCTTACAAACCCTCTCAACCTTTCACTCTGATTCACAGTGATGTTTGGGGCCTCTCAAGGATTACCACTTCTTCGGGTAAGCGTTGGTTTGTGACCTTCATTGATGACCACACTCGTCTTACTTGGGTCTTCCTTTTAACAGATAAGTTTGAGGTCTCATCATTTTCCAACAGTTTTACACCACTATTGAAACTCAGTTTAATGCCAAGATTGCCATTCTTCGGAGTGACAATGGTCGTGAATTCCTCACTAATACCCTTCGCAAGTTCTTATCCACCAAAGGTATCATTCACCAGAGCTCATGTGCCTATACCCCCCAACAAAATGGAGTAGCTGAAAGGAAAAACCGTCATCTCCTCGAAGTTGCTCGGTCTCTCATGCTTTCAACCTCTCTTCCATCTTACCTATGGGGAGATGCAATATTGACTGCAGCTCATCTTATAAATCGGATGCCGTCTCATGTTCTCCATTTCCAAACCCCTCTTGATTACCTCAAACTATCTTATCCTACCACTCGCCTTATACCTGATGTCCCTCTCTGAGTGTTTGGGTGTACAGCATTTGTCCATAGCTTTGGTCCCAACTAGACTAAGTTCTCCCCTCGAGCCCAGAAATGTGTCTTCGTTGGATATCCTCTCCACCAGCATGGTTATAAATGCTTTCATCCCACCTCTCGGAAATACTTCATCTCTATGGATACAACCTTCCTGGAAGATCAACCTTTCTTTCCTGTTAGTTCTCTTCAGGGGGAGAGTAATAATGAAGAGACTAACTATCCAAATCCTCTTCCTGAACCTACCCTGACAACAACCCATGACACTGTCCTACCCACCAAACAGGTCCCATGGATAACGTACTACAGGAAGAATCTTAGAAAGGAAATAGCAGACCCTACTAATCATGTGCCGACTCCGGTCCAATCATCTGAACCGACACAAGCCCAAGGTACCACTGATCCTGGTAACAATACTATTTGTGCTGAAAATGTTTGTGTTGAAAATGATACTGTTGACCTGACAAAACTTTCGGTAGAAGATGGTAGAGATAAAATGACAGAAAATAACCAGGTTACTGAAAACGATGGAGTGTCAACAACAGTTGAGGAGAATGAAAAAGGGATCATATCTCAAAATCCTACAACCGGAGAAGAGCTCGACGAGCCAAGAGAGTGTGATGCCAGTCTAGACCTGCCCATTGCCTTGAGAAAGGGCACAAGATCTTGCACCAGGTATTCTATGTATAGCTTCCTCTGCTATAATAATTTGTCTTCTAAGTTTAGAGCCTTTACTGTTAGTCTTGATACTATAACCATACCGAAAAACATATATGTGGCTATGGAAATCCCTAAGTGGAAGGCTGCCGTTATGGAAGAAATGAGAGCTCTTGAGAAAAATTATACTTGGGAACTTGTTGCTCTTCCGAAAGGGCATAAACCAGTTGGATGTAAATGGGTATTCACAACGAAGTATAAATCTGATGGAATTCTTGACAGATATAAAGCCAAGCTTGTAGCAAAAGGGTTCACTCAGACGTTTGGGGTAGACTATTCTGAGACTTTTTCTCCTGTCGCAAAGTTGAACACAATCAAAGTCATTCTGTCAGTTGCAGTAAACAGAGATTGGCCTCTTTATTAGCTAGATGTGAAAAACGCCTTTTTAAATGGTGATCTAGAAGAAGAAGTGTATATGAGCCCCCCTCCTGGCTTCGAAGATCAATTTAATCGATGTGTATGCAAGTTTAGAAAAGCTTTGTATGGATTAAAACAGTCACCGAGAGCATGGTTTGAGAGATTCACCAACTTTGTTAAGTCCCAAGGCTTCACTCAGGACACTCTGACCATACCTTATTTACAAAAAGGTCTGTCTCGGGTAAGGTGGCCGTTCTAATCGTATACGTTGATGACATCATCTTATCTGGAGATGATACTGCTGAAATCGACAAGTTAAAACAGAAAATGGCAGAAGAATTTGAAATCAAAGACCTAGGAAATCTGAAGTATTTTCTTGGGATGGAAGTGGCGAGATCAAGAGAAGGTATCTCAGTTTCTCAACGGAAATACACTCTTGATTTACTAAAAGAAACAGGTATGACCGGATGTAGGCCCGCCGACACCCCTATCGAGTCTAATGCCAAATTGGGAGAGTCTATGACCAAAGTGCCTATTAATAAAGAGAGACATCAACTTTTAGTTGGAAGACTAATATACCTAGCACACACTCGACCAAACATATCCTATGCTGTTAGTGTGGTGAGTCAGTTTATGCAGGCTCCCTACGAAGAACACATGGATGTAGTAAACAGGATTCTGAAATATTTGAAAAGCACACCAGGAAAAGGGTTGATGTTTAGAAAATCTGACAGAAAATACATCGAAGCCTATACAGACTCTGACTGGGCAGGATCAGTAATTGACAGAAAATCTACATCTGGGTATTGCACCTTTGTGTGGGGTAATCTTGTAACGTGGAGAAGTAAAAAGCAAAGTGTGGTTGCTAGAAGCAGTGCTGAAGCAGAATATAGAGCTATGAGTCATGGAATCTGTGAAGAAATTTGGTTGAAGAAAGTTCTATTTGACCTTCACCAAAGCAGTGAACTACCTATGAAACTCTATTGTGACAATAAGGCTGCTATTAGTATTGCAAACAATCCTGTTCAGCATGATAGAACAAAACATGTGGAAATCGATAGGCACTTCATAAAGGAGAAACTGGAAAACGGAAGCATTTGCATTCCTTATATTCCTTCCAGCCAACAAGTTGCAGATATTCTTACTAAGGGGTTGCTTAAGCAGAGCTTTGATGCATGTGTAAGCAAGATGGGTCTTATTGACATTTACGTCCCATCTTGAGGTGGAGTGTTAGAAAATAAAAAGGGAAATTATTTTGGGAGATATTGTGGAATTAAGTCTTTCCTTTCCCAAATATCTTTTTCTTGTATAAGTTGTTTTTACCTCTATTTATTCTTACCCTTGTAATGTTTGTAATGGATCAAATTAAAATAAAAGAAAAAGTTCTATCGTGGTTTTTTCTCCTTGTTCTAGGGTTTTCCACGTACATCTTTGTGTTATTTCCTATTCTCTTTTTCATTATACATTTACCTTATAACCCGAGTGAAAAAAGATGAAATGATTAGATTATCCTGTATAAACAATTTAACTCTTTTGTTGATTTTTGTAACCTTGTACAATTTATTTCGTCTTTTTGGACTCTTAAGCACAAGGTTTTCTTATGCAATTATAACTTCAACCAAATCTCCAAAATTGAAAGGCAGTGATGGTTTAGTTCTTTTGGGGGATTGGCACCTTGCCCCTCCACCCATAAGTAATTTTTTTGTGATTAATATAGTCCATTGTGTTCTTTTCAGAGAGAAAAAAAAAAGTCAAGTTTGAGGTAGTTTCAGCTAGAGTATTCAAGAGCCTCTAAACTGAGATAAAATGTCTTTATCAAGTTTGAGGTAGTTTCAGCTAGAGTATTCAAGAGCCTCTAAACTGAGATAAAATGTCTTTGTTTCAATCTTAGACTTTTTATTGAGTTCCTTGTTGTTCTGCTTCCAGGTTTTGAATCTATATTACTGGGAGAAAAGCGTAATATTTCATCATCATATTTCTTGTGCATTTTTATTCACTTGATTTTTATTGGAGCAATCCATCATCAAATCTTGTATTTCAGAAATCAAAATAACTTTCCATATAATTCTTTTTTATATATTCTTATAATCCTGTTTCTCCATGATAAAAGATTGTAAAATAGAGTCGATATGCAATTCTGCAAACCCATACTTTATGTTCTTGTATGTTCTCTCAATGTCTACTAATCATGTAGCACTAAAAATTTATAATGCAGATGTCAGAGCAGTTTAATCAGGAGATGACTTTGACTGGTAAAATTCCTTCAGGTCACTTCAACACCATGTTCGAGTTTTCAGGTTGTTGGCAGAAAGATGCGGCCAATACGAAGAACCTAGCTTTTGATGGGGTATTCATTACCCTGTACACAGTTGCTTTGGAAAAATCACAGATGGTACTCTGCGATCACGTAAGGAAAGCTGTGCCATCATCTTGGGACCCTGCTGCACTTGCAAGGTGTATTCTTTTTTACAAGATATAGAACCATTTTTTTTTCTTTTCTTTATTACCTCGTTACTAAGTGAAATTGTGTTATATCCCTTCTAGTTCACACTCCTATAATTTATTTTAGTTCTACAAGATTAGTGGAAAACAAGCAACATGTCCTTGAGTTGAGTGATCGATATGCTAGTTAATTTGACTATTTGATTTGAGGACAAGAGAGTTTTTAAGGGTGCAGAAGTTTTGGAAGGAGCTTAACACGCTAAAAAAAGAAAGAGGAAAAGAATAATGATAATAAGCCTTATGACTGTCCTGCTAATTGGTCTCCATAAGTAATTTTGGGGAAGTCTTATGTAACAGTTTCTAATAATGTGATGCCAATGAATGATTGATTTATCCTTTTTCTTTTGGTTCGTCCTTAAATATTAGCTTTTTTCAAGTCTCATTATGAATGCATGATTATTTGCTTATATTTTAGCTGCAGTAAATGTTACTATCAACTTTGGCTAGAAACACTGATGTTCAACAAGTTGAATTGTGTTTTCACCTTTTTTGAGTTTGAGAAGTAAGATTAATCATTTTGCCTACTTAATTTTCTTAGGTTTATTGAAACCTTCGGCACCCACATTATTGTTGGCTTAAAGATGGGAGGAAAGGATGTGATATATATGAAGCAGCAGCATTCGACTACTCTTCAACCTTCTGAACATTCTGAAGTTCAGAAGAGTTTGAAGGAGATGGCAGATAAAAGATTTTCAGAGACCATTGCACAATATGGAATGGGTTCTGAACGGATTTACAACAATGACAAGGTTTCTGATATTTGAGCATAATTTGTTTCTCAACCAAATATTATTTTATTTCTCGATGATTGCTAAATATTTGAAAACTGAAATGGGTTTAGATTATATTTTAGTTCTTGAACTTCCATATTTGTTCCGTTTTGTTCTTTTAAGAATAAAATTTAATGTTTGAAAAACTTGTCTTCGCTGTGCTTATCATCTTAGTTTCTTTAGCAAACAATGCATGCTTATGTTTTATTCATTCCTCCTATTTCTTTCATCCATTTCTAAGCTTAATACTAACACCCCTTGTTGGATTTGAGCCGTGATTTTATTACATTCCTTGGTAGATGATTTTGTATATTAATAAATCATACTCTTCTTATAAAAAAAATAAAAAAAAGGAAGAAAAAAGAGAGAATGACATCTGTTTTTGTTTGCTAATTAACCAAGTAATAACATTCTTTATATATTTTATTGACTCTTGGATTAACTCGTTTGTTAGTGTGCTTCACTCGTTAGAGTACAAGATTTACAAATCCATCAAGTAAAACGCTTGAATGTTGTATTAATTCTGTCATTGAGTTTCAATTTAAAAGTAATGGACTTACCATCCATAAAAATTGCCCAAAGTTTTCTGTGATCTTGTTGAATATGCATGGCATTCTGTTGGAAGTTTTCATCTAAATCTATATTTGTTTCAGATTGAAATTAGGGAACAACATTTGAGGTTTGGCGATGCTAGCTCTGCAATTTCTCCACTGAAGGTGATATAAGCTGGACTTTATTTATTTATATGTGTAATTGCCAAGGGAAGAGTTAGGGAGCTCCCCTCCTCTCTCAAATACAGCCGCTCGTAGAATACTAGCCAAGAGATACCCATCCCACCCCTAAACTTGAAATATAAACAACCCCTAAGAACAACGTTCCCTTGGGCCCACATGTAATCAACTTCTAATGGAAATCTATTCTCGATTCTCTCTCATCCTCATTCTTCTTTTATACACATATTAATAGATTAGGTCTTTCAGAAGGAGGTGAGATTCATTGAGTTATTTTGTTGAGAGGGTCGTGGAATATCTCTACAATGCTTACTCTTATATTAATCATTATATCGTCACAGGTGGGTTATTTTGACATATTTTCTAGTAAATCAATTTGCTTGCCAGGATATTGTACCCATTTGCAAGAGAAGAGGTGGAAGTGACAGGATTAGCCTCCCTCATCATGAATGGTTGCAGACAGTTCAGTTGGAGCCAGACGTGATATCAATGTCCTTTATCCCAATTACTTCTTTATTGAATGGAGTTCCAGGAAGTGGATTCTTGAGCCATGCAATAAATCTTTATTTACGATGTGAGTAAAGTACATCCTGCTTGCAAAGTCAAATAGATTGTGCTCGCTTATCAATGTGCCTTGCTTACATACGCGCGTGTGTGTCTATATATATCTACTTTTATCAAGACAAATGAAATAAGGCATAAAGGCAATAAAAAAGAAAGTAAAATTGAAAAGTCGAATACAAGAGGAGCTTGTATAGAGGAATGATAAAAACGGGGCTTCGTGGTTGAGAATAAAAGACGGACCAATAATTACAAAAATCCATACAAATGAACCCTACATAGAGGAAAGAAACCTGACTATAGACTATTCTTTTTGGTTAGGTTTTTCTAAATTCATTTGGATTAAACTTCCTTTTTGGGTTCTTCATGGTATGGAGGAAATTTGTTGGGGCCCATTGGTTGTAAGGAATTATAGAAAATAATTCGCAAGAAATACTTGATCTAGAAAAGTCCCCTTTGAAATTTACTCAACTCGGGTGATCTTTTGTAAACTCTGATTGGGAGGTTGAACCTTTGATGACTGTCAGGAACTAACAATGACATCTCCCTACTACATTAACAAAAAGACGGTTCTTGTTTCTAAATTGGTTCCAAGAAAAGAGAACTGATGAAATGCTGCTTTAATTGGGAAACCCATACTATAATTTACCTTAGCCACAAATGAATTTTGGTTCTCGTGGCTCCTTGATCATTGAATTCGTGCATTTACCTAATGGTGTTATTAGCTTCTTGGATCTCAAGGTGTACCATCGTATTTTTTTTCATAAATCCTTCTCATTATTGCAGACAAGCCACCAATTGAAGAGCTTCATCAATTTTTGGAGTTTCAGCTCCCAAGGCAATGGGCGCCAATTTTCAGTGAGCTTCCACTTGGTCCACAGCGGAAACAACACAATTTGGCATCTCTACAGTTTAGCCTTATGGGATCAAAGCTTTATGTGAATACTACTCCCGTATGGTTTCTTTCTTCCGAAGTTTTTGGTTTCTGCGTACTGCATTAAAATAATCTGCATTCTGGTATCTTCTTTTATCATTCATAACTTAGGACTTAGGAGGTGGAACTTGAACATGCAAAAATGTCTTGGAATAACATTTCCTCTAGTTATCGCCAAAATTATGTAGTTGATAGTTGGATTCTTACGAGAGCAGAAAATAGGAAATATGATGAGAATGAGGATGAAGTTCCATTAGTTTGATTGTCTTTTTCTGATCTTTGTCGCACTAGGCTAAGCTACATCTATCAATTATCATCATCCAAGCATGCCTGGCTGTTTTTTTGGTTGTGTTTAACAATATGTTGGCCCTGGGGTGGGGTATTCAAACCTTTAGGGTGTGTTTGGAATATATTTTCAAGTGTTTAATTTTAAAAATAAGTCATTTTGGAGAAAATTGGAATGTTCGGCAACCACTCAAAATAGATTTTGAAGTGTATTTTAAACTCGTTTTATCAAAAGAGTTTAAATGGAAATAAGTTTTTTGAAGAACACTTTTTTCTAATGTCAATCCAAATGAGCCCTTAATCTCTTGGTTAGAGATACACGCTATATTTAGCTATGCTCAGTTTGGCAACCCTCTTTTCTGGTGTAAGAATGCTTGTGGATCAAACAATTAGTAGGATGTTCTGACTATAATGTGGTATGACTCCTACTTTGATGCCACAATGCTGGTGGTCTCTCAACCGTTGGTGTTGCGCTGGTTCATTTGACTTTTCAGAAAAACAGAAGCAATAGACTAAATTTCTCGTAGTAGAATTGCACAATCATTGAAAATCTAACGTTAATAAAAAGAACCAATCTTCCGTTTCAAGAAAATAAAAAGAACCAATCTAGTTGACCCAGATTAGTATCTCATCCAGGGTTATTAATAATGATGGAACAAACTTACTGGTTTTGAGTTCAGTATCTTTCTAACTTTAGAGAAATAATTGAAGACCTTTGATTCACTCGTGTCTTTCATCACAGGTTGATGTGGGCAGGAGGCCAGTTACAGGTCTCCGGCTTTATTTGGAAGGTAAAAGGAGCAACTGTTTGTCCATCCACTTGCAGCACCTCTCCTCTTTACCCAAGATTTTCCAACTTACAGAGGATCCAAATGGCAACTTCCGTCAGGATTCATATGATCGCAGATATCTTGAAAAAGTTCAGTCCAAGTACTTTTCTCATGTGTGCACTGCTCCAGTTGAGGCCGATGAGGATCTCTCAATAGTAACTGGGGCACAGTTGCAGGTTGTAAATCAAGGGATGAGAAATGTTCTGTTTCTGCGACTCCGCTTCTCTTCGGTTTTGGGAGCAACGGTTGTAAGGCAGCCAGAGTGGGAAGGTTCACCTGGCTTAGCAGCCAAGTCTGGACTCATATCAACACTAATCAGTCATCATTTCTCAACAGCTATGAAACCACCTCCAAAACCCGCTGATGTGAATATAAACTCTGCTGTGTATCCTGGAGGTCCACCAGTACCTGTACAGGCCCCTAAGCTTCTGAAATTTGTAGATACTACTGAAATGAAGAGAGGACCCCAAGAGACTCCTGGGTATTGGGTTGTTTCTGGGGCAAGACTCATGGTGGAGAAGGGGCGGATCTCCCTTCGGGTTAAGTTTTCCCTACTAACTGTAATATTACCAGATGAAGAAGAAATCAACGATAATTAGCTCGGTTTGTTCGTTTGTTCGATATCAAGTATGAATTGAAGTTTGCACAGTAAAGCAAGTGGGTTGAAAACTACCGAGACCATCGAGAATCAGCAACCGATCTTATAACCAAGCTTAAGGATTGCAACTGCTCTGGAAAGGAGAATTGGAAGAAAGGAGTCAGATCCCTTTCTTTAGGACAATAATCCAATTTAAGCCCAAGGAATGGAAGAACTCAAGAAGGGTGAGACAATGTTGGATGATATCTGCTGTGTATTGAGTTACAATTCAAACAAGGAATCATCTATGTTGGTGATGTAATTTACTTTTTGTGTAGGTATTACGGATTCGACACATTGGAAGGTTTTTGCACCGTTCGACGACGTATTTGTACATAACATTTTCAGGTTTTCTGTGGATAAGTAGAGATTTCAAAATGTTTATTATGTTTGTAGCCATGTATGTGAATGAGAGCTTTCATTTAAACACTTCCTTTTTAAATTGATGAATATTTTAAGCTCTTAACTCACTGAGAAACTTTTGAACACCGAGTGAGGAAGATGATATTACAGGGCTGTCATAATTTCCATTCAATTGCCTTTTCTTCCTTTCGAAAAGGTAACTTGTAAACTTATATCCATAAGATAAAATGAGTGCCATATAATATATAAATTTCAATTCTAATTGGTTTAATTTTAGTTTGTAAATACTTATTTTTCTTCTCATTACATGTATTTGATTTAATAAAAATTTCGTATTACCTCTTTTCAAATTTGACAATGGACTGGAAGCCAATGTACTTGGATTGACAATTTGACAATACACTGGATAAGCACATGTATCACGCATACATTTTTTTTCGAGCACTAGTTGAATTATGAAGTCTGGAGTTCGAGCTAAATGTGCAAAATAAAGAAAGAGAAGGAATGAAGTTTCTCAATAAAGTTTACTATTGAAGTTGAGTTATTTAGACAAGATGGATGAAACGTGAAAGATAAAATATCACAAATGTAAGTATAATATAAATAGTAAACCTTTCAAACTTGTTTCAAAAGCATAAAATGTATACTTATTAATTCAGTAAATTATTATAAATAGAAAAAATATCAAACTAATAAATATAGAAAAATTTCATTGTCTATCGCGGTCTACTATATTTGTAAATAGTTTGACTCATTTTTACTATATTTAAAAGCAATATTATTAATTCAACTAATTTATTTGAATTTTTTGTTTTTATAATACTTGTTTTTTTCTAAAAATATCCATTCACATTGATATTTAATGGATATTTCTGCAAAATGTTCCACATCTAGTAGAACATTTGTAAGATTTTTATATAGAATTTAAAAGCAAAAGTAAGTTCTCAAGAAAAGAAAAAAAAGGCAGGCCAAAGTAGAACATTCGAAGGCACCCTGAATTGGCCAAAGATGAGTAAAAAAGTGAAGTGATTTTCTACTTAAATCTTTATGAAACAAGTAAACTCGTGTAAATACTTGTGACTTCTTTGATAATCAATTTACATATGCGAACCAGAAAAGAAAAGGAAAAAAAAAAAAAAGAAAAAAAAAAAGAAAAAGAAAAGAAGTATGGGCATTTGAGCAAATCTCCCTGTGGTTGAAGAAGCACAAAGTATTATTATTCTGAGAAGAAGCAAAGCTGATAGTTTCCCTAAATGCGCAGCAACTGGTTTCAATGGAAGCAAGAAGAAATATGATGCTATTTGCTTTCAAGGACCTGAAAAATTATGGTCATGAGATGGCCAGTAAATCTTCTCTCTTTGACATGGCAGAGGAGCTGGTTGCGCAATGAAGGTGGGGACGTGCTGACCTGGCATCAACACTGAGAAATCAGATGGATATGATGTTGACACCTGTCACAGAAAGACCACACTCAATAAACAAAAAACATATCATTTCCAAGTGTTAATGACTTGACCTTAAAAGAAAAGCATGTATTGTGTAATCATTGCTACTGGTTTGTGTTGATGTTCTCTGTCTTGTCACTGTTGTGATAAAAGATCATGTTCTTGAAGAAGACACAGAAATCAGTCTCTCTTTTTTTTTTTTTTCCCTCTCAAACTACACTTGATTTTTTGGGATTTTTCAGCCTAGCATGGAAGTTATTTTTGAAATATAGAGGTAACAAAAGCAAAACCAGTTAGGAAATATAATTGTCTTTCTGTGCAACTTTTGTCAAGAGATGAAGTTTATGAAGCCACTTGTATAACAAGTTAGTAGAATCAGTATTCTCCTAGGAGTTGGAGAGAACTCCACTCTTTGTTTGACCCAAAAGTTCGTCGGCTCTGCAACTAAAAAACATCTATTTTATGCTTTATTAATTCTTTACAACGTGTTCTGGGAGTTCACAACTCTACTCCTTGCCCCAAATGCCTCCTTATTAATTCTAATATTTTCTTCTTTTGCTTTTCTTGTCTAGATAATTAAATATCCTACCTTACAAATTTCTCAACACTAGTTTTAGAAAATTTCAAAGGATTATCCCACGTCATGTGATCAATTGACTTAAATAACTATTTTCATTGGAGAAAAGATATCTACTTTCAAGTCTCAAGGTGCCTTTGTTCTGCTACGAGTTTTGGGACTAGGAAAAAGAATATGAAGGGTGAAAAAAGTGTATGAATTGTTATGGATATCTTCTCTTCATATTCTAGAAAGTACCAAGATATTAAAGATAAACATATTTATACTTATTCTAGAACTAAGAAAGAAAAGTTGGCTTTAAGTTGTCTTGAACTGATCTTCTAAGCAAATTTGTTCAAGGGAAAAAAAGGGCTTATTCTATAATGAAATGAAGTAGTTTAAAGCCTCAGCAACTGAAACACTTGTTTCAAGGGAAGAGGAAATCACCAAAGAGATAATGATATTAAACAAAAGGATGGTGAATAAACCCCACAAGCCAAGAAACTTGTAATGTAAAGATAAACAACTTGATTCGAAATTTACCGTATTTGGACTTGCGAATTTCTCGGCTGGACTTGATTCTGAGGAGTTGTTGGTCACTTCATCAGATGAGGAGAAAGGAGAAGTTGGTCTAAACAGATGCTCAAAGATGGCCATGACAAGGAACATTGATATCAAGATTGCAGTGGCAACAAAGCCAAAGGAAATGGCATTCATGGAGGATCCAAAGTTCTTCCAAGGAGCTTCTTGACCAATGCCTGTTTGAGATGATGGCCTCTGGTCTGGAGTTGTATAAATGTTCCATGACTTTGATCTTTCAGAGCCAATCTCACTCATACCTTTGCTGATATTTTGCAAGCACTGCAGCTTCAGCCTTTAACTTTGAGATAGTGGTTTTAATCTTTTTCAACTGAATGCTTGGAGCAAAAATGATGCTGATGAAAATGGCTTCTAAATAAGAATGTAATGCTGGTGACCCCTTAGCCCTGAAAAGAAACTGATTTTCTCATCATTCTAATTTGAATCCCATCTCCAAGGCAGAGCCACAAATTTTGTTATAAGGAGGGCAAAAATGTTATAAAGCCAATTGCAATAAAGCAAGAAGGGGCAAATTAGAAAAGTTTAAAACTTTCATAAAGACTTAGAAAAAACTAAAAAGCCATCACACCCCACACACACACACACACACACAATATGGAGTCAGGTGGGGGAAGGGGGTTCTTTGTCTTGTCTTATCTTTTTTTTAGATCTTCAACTAACTGCAGAAAAGGAACTTCCAATGTTTTTTGTTTTACCTAAATGTACATGCTTCAATGATTAAGATATCGAGGCCTCCCCTCATTCGGGGATGTTCGAGTGGAAGTGTTAAAATAAGAATGAGAAGAGAATACTAAACAAAAAGAAAGAACTTACAGAAGCCAATGGAAGAGAAAGAAGATGTCCAAGATCCTCTGTGATGGCAATTAGTTATATTCTGATGACGCGATATCGAAAATGAACGAAAACCATCTGTTATAAACTAATCAGTTTCTTAAGAGTTTCTAAAGTTTTGATTTAGTTTTGAAGGATAGTTTTCATCCAATACTTCCAATTCCATAGCTAACCTGTCATGAAAAAACAAGACATCTATTTTTCTCAAAGCATTATTTAATAAAGAAAGCAGCCAACTCACCCCAACTTGCCCTTTCCACTATAGAAAAAATAAAATAAATGGGAAAAGGATTAAATATAATTGGATTACTACACCTTTTTCCATTTAATTGTGATGCCTAGCTTAGTGAATACTATACTTTGTCTGAAGCAACAAACTTTAAGAAAGCAAAAGAATGGCCCTCCCTGTCTGGGAAGCAAAAATAAGGGCTCATTGGTAATTGCAAAAAGTTTCCATATTTTAAAAGAAACAAATTTCATTTAGATTTTAGTCTAAACTAATCCCAGTCACCATGGATGAGGTAACTAAAGGTGTTTGGGAAGTTGGAGAAGGTTTCACAGCCTGCCTATTCAGATCATCTCCTAAATTTCAATTTCAAAGATAACATTTGAATCAAATAATTGTATGCACTAACCCCATACTCAGATCCATTACTTTTACCTAATGATTGTTCATATATATTTACTGACAGAATAGAAGAGGAAACAAAGATAAACTATGTGCTTTGATATAATTAATCATGCTGTGATAATGGTTTTCATGGAGATATTATTATATCTGGTCACTATGCCATGACTGTTAAAAAAATTTGTTAATGAAATGAGAGTAACACAAAAATAATTTCTCACCTTTTAGCTCAAAAATAAATTTTGAAATCCCTCAATACATTAACCCAATTCATATTGAATAAGTCCCTTCAGATGCCATCATGGGGAGGGTAGCACTATCACACACAATCAATCTCCAGATGAAAGGAAAAAGAATACAAAAAACAGTCATGATATTGATATTAATTTAAGCAAAACAAAAGTTTGGGGCAAAGTGAAGGCATGTCTTGTTTGTGTAGCCATTTTGTATAAAGAAGAATGAAAGAAAAGAAAAGAAAAGAAAAGAAAAAACAAGAATAGGTAGCAAATTATTCCTCCAAAGAAAGAATATAACGATAAAACGAGATAATAAAGAGAAACAGAAGAGAATAATGTTTTGGTCACCTTACAGCTATACTGTACCAGCAGCACAAGCACATCCATATGATTCAAGAGAAGAAAGAAAAGAGCAAAGGTAGCAAAGAATGTGATGTAGACCACAATTATTCCTCATATATCTCTCTTCTTCACATAACCTGTTGAGAGGAACCCATAACTTTTGTCAGAAACACTAAAGCCATTCAAGTTTAATGTGTTAAACTAATTAAACCATACCATCAGTTTTCATTTATTACTTTAATTTAATTTTTTAACAACTGGGTATTGTGGGCTCCACTCATATTTTGCATATGCCCACCTCCCACTGATTATCTTTAGGGAGGCCTAGCTTTACAAGACAACAAGGGTTTCAAGTTATTAAGTTTTCGAGTCCTCGAGACAATGGAGGGTATCTCCAAACATCTCAACCAAGAAAATTGAAGATTACTACCAATGTTTTCAACTTTATATTCATCAATTTTAAGTTGGCTTGAACCCAGGATCTTTTGTTAAAGAGGGGCAAAATTTTAGAATTTACCTTTTCACATATATACTCTTTTCATTTTGAAAATTAAGGGAAGAAAAGGTAGAGAGAAAACTTTAAAATCTTAATGCTTTTTGTAAAATTTTCTTAACTTAGTTGGACTCTTGAGGGTGCATTTTGCCCCTCCTTCCTTCATCATTCCTCCCCAAGTCTTTACCTGGCACCATTGAGGTTACAAAACCAGTTTTGTTTTATTATAATTTTATGTTTGTTATATTTAAATCCATTACAAATTTGTCACCTGATCCTGATATGAAGGAATCAGAACTATTAAGCCATGACTTCTCTCCTTACCAAAGAAATCAAAGTGTTGTGGAAAAGAAAACTGCAATAATTACAACACATATGCGGTTCTTCTGCCTTAAAATGCATTGATTGAACATCTTTTCGTCAACAGAACAATCACCATGTCTGATAATGACAATGAAAGCCTATTATTTTAGGACCAGCTAGTAAATTTTAAAACAACATACATTAGTTTCAACTTAAACAATGACCCCAATGGTTAAAAGAATCATCTGTTTGTTGATTGAGGTTCAAACACCATGCCACAAAAAGTCACAAAAATAGAACAAAATTTGGCCAAAACTTGAAAATCTTTGGCCACTCTTCAAAAGCTAAAACAAACAAACAAAGAATACCAAATACTCATTTTCATATGAAGACATACAGTTGATCACAATAAGATTTGACGAAGTTTCAGATGTGGTTCATTACTTTCTCTCAATAAACAGACAATACATTTCATTTCATCCAAAAGGGCACAACAGAAAAAAAGAGAAAATCAAGTTCCCATTTCCATGTAAGACATTTTTTTTTTTTTTTTTGAAAAAGTGAAGGGCCCCATGAAATGAAAACACAGTAAAGAAGAGGTTGAAAATAGATTGAAGCATATATTTTCCCTTTTTCTTTCCTATCCAAGTCCCCACAATCAAGCATCCTTTTACTTTCCCAACAATCAAGCAAAAGAATTCCTCGATGTTCGAAATCAAACAAAAAGATAATTTCAAATAAACAAAGAAAAGAAACAAAATACTACTCCGCCGTTGCTAAAAGTTGAAAGTTACATCAATAGAATTGCAATTTCTTGACCTGTTCATCACGTTCTTGGCTTCAATTTCTTTTTCCCACTTCATTTAGTTCTCTCACTGGTTGACACTCCACATGTGTCTTTCTCTGTTTCTGTGGGAAATGATGGCCATAGCTGATGAACAGGAAGGTTTTATTGGAATTCTGAGTGAAAATGATTGTGGGGTTTTCAAAATTTTCTTGAATGTGGTAGGCACAAGTAATCAAAGGGAAGAAAGGAATGTGTTGTTATGGAGATCCCTTTTTCATGTTCTTACACAAGAAAAGGAAAAGAAAGGGAAATATTATCTTTAATCTTTGATGAACTTTGGTTTTATTGTTCATTACATTAGGCATTAATGCATAAATTTGCAGCACAAAATCAATTCTTTTTAAAAAATCCCTTTGAGATTATTGATTAACTATGCCAATCTGAGCTCTGGTTCAGAGATTTGTATGTTTTTTTTGAAAAAGATATTAATCCATGCCTCCAAATTTTGGGAGTTGTTATTTAATTCTTGGATTCGATTTAAAATTTGAACTTTTATAAATGTATCATCGTCCATTTTATCAATCTAACATTCAGTCATTCATTTAATTAATTAATCAACATTTGAAGAAGTGCACAACTATGGAGTGAGGATTAAATCTCCAATCTCTAGAGACGGAAGTAATGCTAATACCATTGAGTTAAAACTCACTTTGACTCTCTATATTTAGTTAGAGGTTTAAATCTTTATTTTTGTATATCTTTGGAGAAAAATAGATGAAATCCAACCCAATACAACAAATTCAAGCACAACCACTTAAAAATTCAAACTTGAGTATACCCACGTAAAAAAAAAAAAAAAACAAGAGTTTATTATTTATTCTTCCCTTCTTTTGGTTTCTCAGAATTGAACTAGTAATTTTTGAGGTAGTGATTAGTGTCTTTATCTATTTAGCTTCAATCGGATCGACAATTAAAATTCTATTTTAGTTTATATATTTCTCAAAATTATGCCTATTTTAATATAAAAATTTTAGAACCTTCATTTTGTTCTATGTACTTCTTTTGTTCATTTTGAGTCATGTATTTTAAAAATGATCTTCATATAAACAACAATTGAATTGTTTTCAAATATAGCAAAATAAGCCAAAATATTTATAAATAAGTCAAAATATATACAAATAAGCCAAAATATTTAGACACTGATAAACTACTATCATCTTACTGTCTATCACTGATAATTATATTTATATTTTGCTATATTTAAAAATATTTCTAGTAGTTTTGTCATTTAAAACAATTAAAAAAACACTCTCTATATATATATATATTCTCAAAGTTATTTATGTGTGTAAATTTGTGCAGAATTTTTCTTTTATTTATAATTATTTTGAAGCCTTCTTCTTTTTTCAACAAATTGTAAAAATACTTTAAAGAATTGAGCTTTCAAACTTATACATGTGTGAAGATTGGACCCCCAAATAATAAAAATCAAACCTTGAATCTTATACAATTATATGAGTTTGAGAGTCTAATTTTAACACTTGTATAAGTTTAAGGACTCAGTTTTTACCATTAAAAGTTTGAAGACAATTATCACAATACTTTAAGAGTGACTTTTGCAATTTGTCATTTTTTTCTCTTTAAAAACCACAAAAATACACAGTACAATACTTCATGAGGAAGCTTTTTTAGCTTTTGATTGTTAGTTGATTATTTAAATTTTTGAAAAGGAATTCAAATAATTAAATATACTTTTTTTCACTATGAAAAAATGTTCATTAAATCAATTTTTTCTTAAATAAAAAAATTGTTCACAATGGTCCTAAATGTCTATATGTACATCCTTTTATTTTTAGTTATTGGAGGAATGATATATTGAAATAATTTGTTAATAACAATACTTAGTTTATGATTGAAGCTACTTCATTGCTTTCACACCCATTATTAATAGTTCATTTGGAGTAATTATTGTGAAAATATAAATGTGGATTAAGTATATATATGATATATATATTTTGAAATTTCCTAACTATAAAGACACATGAAATAATTATAAGAGCCTGTTTTCCAAGTGAAATCATTGTTCATTATGTGTGCAAGGAATATAAGTCATGTGAAAAAGTTCCATTGGTTATTGTTACAAAGTGTGTTTATTTACAAAAGTGCACCACCACATGAATTTTTCATTTTTATAAATTTAAAAATTCCTTTCCTTCAACTAAGATTTCTCTCTATCCTATTTGAGTATCCTTTTTCATCCTTTTTGGTTGAGGAAAAAAATGGTTCACATTATCTTGGTGAGATGGCTTCTTGATCGTACTATCTAAAAAAGTTTTTATTTTATTTATTTTTAATTTTTTTTAGAAAAGAGAGAACATGAACAAATCATAAATTAACATTCGATGAAACAAATTGTAAAAACTACTCAAGGTATGGAGAAAGAAGAAAGGAAGATTGATGCTCCTCCAAAGCCCTTTGCGCCACATGATGCACAAGCATATTTTGACTCCGCCTAATATGAGAAAATGAGATAACACCGAGCTCGCAACCCCAATTCTTGGCCTCATCAATGAAAAAAGAAGCTTCAAAAATATCCACCGCCACATCATTTAGCAGCCGAACAACCTCAAGACAATCAGTTTCCACCAGAATATTAGTCAAGTTTAAAGAGGAGATACTTTTTAAACCTTTACATATATGCCTCCAAAGTCTCCACCTTGTTACATCGAGGGATAAAAGATAGACCAACAAGCCGAACACCTCCAAGGTGATCGTGGAGCACCCAACCAAGACCGCCTACCTTTGACACAAGATTTCATGCAACATCTGTATTCAATTTCCAAAAGGATTCTATCACACCCCCTCCCAGATTACCCTTACTACTCGGGGAGTGAGTGCGAACCAGCACACACCTGTATTCTAAAGTAACTATCTAACAATCAACTACTGTTCATTCAATCTTATCTATATGCAATATGATCTCATAGAATAATAAGACTCAACAAGATAAGTGTTCTCTATATACATTCAGAAACAAAACCCACTACAATCCCAAAGAACATGTTTAACAAAATGAAGCATGTACATATACTGTGTATTTACAACTATCCCAGAGGACTGGTCCAAAATAAACCCAGACGAGGATCTCCTGTAGGCTAGGCGTCCCGGACACGCTCGCTACCTGAAACAAACAAACAAACAAAAGAAACGCGTGAGCCTAATGCCCAGTGAGTGATGAAAATTTCCAACTATTATTACACTACTTGAATTGGCATGAAACATCAAAAACCACCACATATCTATATAACCAGAAATTTCAAAGTTAACTCATTCTATAGAACACCATTAATACAATTGTTCCTTCCCAGCTGTGGCGGAGCGACGCTCAACGCACACAACTTTATGTACCAATTCTCATCACATTCACATCCGAATACTTCCACACTTCTTCACTCGATATTATAATCCCTCAAGTACCTTCACATATTGTCCCTCAGCATTGAGTTTTATCATAACGGAGTTCCTATGTGCCTTCACACTTAATTCCCTCAGCACTGGGTTCCCTATCAATCTACTGCTCAAGTGCCTTCACCTGTGATCCCTCAGCACTGAGCTATCACATACATTGAATTTCCGCATGCCTTCACATATTGTCCCTGAGCATTGGAATCCACATCAACCAACTATTCAAGTGCCTTCCCACATGGTCCCTCAGCACTGAATATCATATATAATCTTTAATCCTTACAGCACAACACAAAATCAATCCATAACTACTCCATATGACAAATTTCACATACTTATTATTATTAAAACAGGTTAAGTGAGTTTGTTGAATTAACAAGAAATCACTCAATACTTGTCTTGGCTCTGAGTGGATTATACACCTTCCCGAGCTCTTCTTGGCCTGTAAATACACATTTCCCATGTTAAGTTCTCCTTGAACTTCCTTTCCATGATCAATAAATATGCATAATCAAACTCTATTCTTGCTCCCTTAACCAGACTCCTTTTTCCCAAAATTTCATAATTAGCGTGACTCTATGTCCCTAGCGAGACTACCAGCGAAAAACACTCAACAGAACACTGCGCTAGCGATACCAAAATGCACGAGACTAACGAGATTACCTGAAGAGCGATACCCAGTGAGAGTCAGCGAGATCTATGAGATGCAAAACCCTTTGCGTTACCAGCGACACTCGCTTCGCTACACAGTCTTCAGCTCTTCAGTGATACTACGGTCTGAGCGACACCTAACAGCCACTGTTTTCTTCTTTCTCTTCTAACTCTTTCTTTAACCTGCTAAACATCGCATTCCAGCCACAATTAGAACTTTCTTTCCTCTACGAACTTGTAAAGAAATAAGTCATTTATCTTACCTTAAAGTCTCATAATGGAAGCCCTCTCCGTTTGAGATATATCCTCAAACAACCCCGAATTGCTCCTAATCGTCCTACAATTTAGCTCCGATCTCTTCTACCTGGAGTTTAACACACATTTACTCAAATTCGGCTCGAGTATCCTTCATGAAAATTGCTAGAAATCGAGTTAACTTACTAACCTCAAAATTTCGACCCTAGCCACAGCTTCCACAGTTCGTTCTTCCCCCAACACTGAACGATACTCAGATTAAGTAACACCAGCTGAATTCTCCATTCCAGCTCAAGTTTCCTCCACGAAAACGACGAGAATTCCACCCCAAACCAACATAAACACCTTCTTCTACCTCTCTTCGTTGTTTAGCTTCGAAATGGGATCAACTCGAGCTCTGAAATGTGATCAAAATAATTGAATACTCAGTCCACATATATATATACCATCGACTTAATCTCCACTTCATCTCTATATATTGATCTAATCAACACATACCTTCTGTGCTTGGCTTCAGCAACACATAGCCTCGGTTTTGTGTGTTACAATTTCCCAACGCCCCATGCCGGTTAGCCGACAAACGCATGGTCCTCTCAACCATTCTTCTATGCACCAACGCATACCCACTTTCAACGCATGGTAGCGTTCAACGCATAGTGACCTTCGACGCAGAGTGGCCTTCAACGCCTCGTGACTTTCGACACCTCGTGGCCTTCAACGCCTAATGGCCTTCCTTCACCTCTACGTCCACGCCAAACTACTTTCATCAACGCATAGTGCCACCAACGCATGGCCAATACTTAGCCATTTTTGCCCCCACATAACTCGGCCAACTTTTCCTACTAAACGCCCATCTCTTAGTCTCTTCTTAACTTGCCTTCTCACAAGGTCAAGTACGGGGCTTACAGATTCCATAGAGGGATGCCACCCAATTGGAGGGCACATTTGATGAGAAGACACCCTAATAAGAGAGTCCTACCTGGCCATATCAGAATCAATAAAGTGCTTCTCAACTAAGTCGCAAATGGAATTAGCATCGACTGACTTCAACTGAAACACTAATTTATTTCTTGCTTCCTAAATCAACCAAGTAATAATCACAACCTTCAACTCAGAGGCAGAAACATGCTAAAAAATCCAGTGCCAATGGTGTCTTGATAGCTTTAGTTACAATTGTCGTTACAAAGAATACTAACATTAGTTGACAGAAACTGAGGCCATATGTCCCTAGTTACCTGACACTTCCATAGAAGGTGAGTTGCGGATTCCTCATAGCACCTATAAAACACACATAAGAGATCCGTTTGAACACCTCTCTTATTAAGATTAATTTTAGATGGGAATATATCTTGGATTATTTTCCAGCAACAAATTTTAGTTTTAGTAGGAGCCTTAGTTTTTCACAAGGATTGCTACATAGACCTAGAAGCATTCCTAGAGGATGAACTAGGAGCATACAAATTAACAAGTTTCAAACTAAAAAAATAAGCACTTTTAATAGAAAACACTCCCTTTTCTTTTATCAAGGTCCCAAATGATCTCATCATCATGGCGGCGTTTAGGAAGCTTGATACGTAAAATAGCCTCTCCATCATCGTGAAGGAAGCTTGATTGGGTAAGCTCTTCATTCCATCCACCATTACCCGAAAAAAGAAACACCACATTTCACCCTTGTATACTTGAAGGCACCCAAATAGGTCTACTATTCCCCTCCCTTGGAATCCAAGGGTCGTTGAAAAGTTGAATAAATTGATCGTTATCCACTTTCCACCTATAACCTTGCTCAAACAATGATCTACCCCATAGGATACTCCTCCACGCATAAGAAGGGTAGTGGCCTGAACTTGCTACATAAGATTGCTAGTTCTGAAATACTTACCTCGAAGCACCTTGGTCAGTAAACTATTTGGCCGCTTTAAAATCCTCCAAATTTGTTTGTGAAGGACTTGAATCCTTAGAGGAAGCGAGTGATCGTCATGTGCCAATAATTTTCTTTTGAAAAAAATAAATTACAGAGAAGATAAAACTTAGATAAACAACAAAATTTAGTATGTCATTGAGAAGAATTTAAGAGTTAGAAGTTTTCTACCTTTGAAGACCATCTTCAGGTACATTTGTCTTCTTCTCACTGAATCACAAACCGATATGAAAACTCCTCCAACAAGGAATACAAGGAACCTTTTTGGGACAATACCAAGAAATATTCCTTGCTATTCTCAGGAAGAATCAAATAGGAGTGGTGGACTCTCTTTTGTTTTGGTAAAGGGAGGAAGAAGATTTGAGAGGAAGAGAACCTTTGAGAGAAAAACTTGATGGAAGTTTTCCACAGAATTCTTCTACAATCACTGCACTGCCTCTCCTTTCTCTTTTCTCTTTATCTAAGTTATGAAGGAGAAGGAGAAAATAACTCCCCACTACCTGCAGTAGGGAGTTATTTTAATTAATACTATATAGTAATATTTAATTAAAATTAAAATTAATTTAATTTTAATATATATTAAATCATATTAATATATAATAAAATAAAATTAATTAATTAATAAATTAAATATCTCAAATTTAATTTAAATTTGAATCATATTAAAATAACCTTCTCTTACATAACCTATAGTTTTAATGTAAATCTCATTCATATTAATTTTAACCTATAGTTTTTATATGAATCTCATTCATATAATTAAAATTTAAATCTTATTTAAATATTCATCTCTCTTATACCATAAAATATAAATTTTGAATCTCATTAAAAAAATAACTTTATATTATAATGTATCTCTATACATTATACTAATTGTATCATATACAATTAACTCTCTTATTAATTTGAACATTTCAAATTAAACCAAAATATTTGATTCTTATACAAAGCCTTAATGAGCTAGCAAGAGGACCTTATGGACATATAGATTAGAAGCTCCAATGATATGAGATTAATCAATTAAACTCTTTAATTAGATTAATCAATATTCATTAACTGTAGGCCACTCCACTAAATACCTACAGCTGGACTATTTGCATGATATATATATTTCTGTGTCCACGGAAGTAACTAATCAACAGTAAGTCGACCTTTCACAAATTACTCATAACTACAATTGGGTCAAATTACCATTTTACCCCTGTAGTTACATTTAACTCTTTAAGTACCACTGATCTCTCTAATGAACAAAGTATTTATAATCCAACTATAAACTAACCCTCTCGAGCCAGTGAGAGGGTGAGGCCTCATTATTAAAGACTCGAAATTAGCCCTTAAGGGAGTAATTTATCTACTTACCTTAAATATGAGAAGGAGTGAATTCCATCTTGTGAAGATATGTTCCCAGCTCCCTATTCAGACAAATTCCCAGCTCCCTATTCAGACAAATTCCCAAAATGGTAGGCATATTGAGTAGGCGATCTGACCAATCTTATCCATACAGATCCAAGGATTGTCCTCATAGACAGGAGTTTATAACTCACTTAGGATTAAGGTCGAGTCACTTATATTCATCCTATGAAATGTTAACTTCTTCAATTAACGATGTTACATAGAGAAATTAAATATTTTGTCATCTGGTCCTATACAAACTCTTTGCATAGGATACCCCCATTCACATGTCTCCACATGAACGATTAGGATCAAATCATTTGTAACACCTTACCACTCTTTGTAACAATTAAAAAGTGTATCGTATCCATAGTGTGTTACCAGAACAAGGGACCCAACCTTATCTCTATACTACAGACCTTTTTGTTATTACTTAAACATGATCAATCCTCGTATGTCAACCACATACATGTTTAAGTTCATAAAATAACCATGGATCTTAGTTTATTGGATTGAGTTAATGCGAAAGATAAATAAAATATCTTTTTATTTTATTGATTAAATAAAATGTATTTACAAATTTACAAAACTACGAGACCACAAGAGATTTAGGACACCAATCCCAACAATCTCACACTTATTCTAAAGTTAGTGAGGGGTGTACAATACATATTAACTAGGGCATAACTCTATACCCATCTCCCACTTTCCCTAGACTAGATGTGGCATGTCCCATAGACCTAGACTCTCTAGGTGACCCTTAAACACTTTAGTTGTAAGAGCTTTTGTAAATGGATCAATAACATTGTGCTCCGAAGCAATTAGCATGACGATCATGTCTCATCGTTGCACAATCTCCCATATCAAATGATACTTGCACTCGATATGCTTTCCTCACTTGTGGCTTCTAGGCTCCTTGGAATTTGCCACAACACCACTATTATCACACTAAAGAGTGATAGGCATTTAAATGTTAGGAACAACTTTCAGGTCTATCAAAAACTTCCTAAGTTAGACAATCTCTTTAGCAACTTCACAAGCAGTTACATACTCTGCCTCCATGGTGGAGTCAGCAATGTAACCTTGCTTTGTACTATGCTAAACTATAGCCTCTCCGTTAAGAGTAAACACTGATCCTCATGTGGATTTTCTAGAATCCTTGTTACTCTGAAAATCAGAGTATATGTATCCCGTAAGGATCAAATCCTTAGCCCTATACACAAGCATGTATTTCTCTTGTTCTTCGAAGATACTTGAGGAGAGTTTTAACTATAGTCCAGTGATCAAATTGTAAGCCCCATACTTAAACTTGTGAGAAAGCAAGATAAGAAGAGACCAAGAGATGGACGCTTTGGTAGGAGTAGTTGGCTGGAATGTGATTGGGGGCAGAAAAATGGCTAAGTATCAGCTATGCGTTGGTGGCAACGCGCCTTGGTGGAAGCAGTTTTGGCATGGACGCAAAGGTGAGGGAAGACTATTAGGCGTTGAGGCCACGACGCGTTGAGGTCACAAGGCGTGGAGAGCCACCCTACATCAAAGATTATCTTGCGATAAACGCATTGAAGGCTACAGGGCGTTGGAAGTTAAAGGCCACGAGGAGTTGAGAGCTAATTTGCGATGAGACCACTATGCGGTGAACGCTACCATGCGTCGAAAGTGAGTATGCGTTGGGCAAAGAAGGTTGGCCGAGAGAATAATGCGTTTGTTAACCATCTAGCGAGAGAGTTTTGAAAAAGTAAAACCATCAGAGGCTGTGTGTTGCTGAAACTAAACATAGAAGGTATGCTTTGAATAGATTGTAGTATAGTGTTGAAATGGAGATTAAGTCGGTGGTATATATATAAGTGGATCGAGAATTCAATTGTTTTGATTACATTTCAGAGCTCGAGTTGGGTCCATTTCGAAGCTAAACATCGGAGGGAGGTAGAAGAAGATGTTCATGTCGATTTAGAGTTGAAATCTCATCGTAACCGTGGAGAAAACTTGAGCTGGGTAGAGGACTCAGCTGGTGTTACTCTCTTAGAGTAACGTTCAGTTTTGGAGAAAGAACGAACTGAGGAAACGGTGGTTAGGGCCGGAACTTCTGAGGTTAGTAAGTTAACTCGATTTTTAGCAAGTTTCATGAAGGGTGCTTAAGCTGAACTTGTATAAATGTGTGTCAAACTCCAGATAGAAGAGAGTGGTGTTGAATTTGCCGGATGATTAGGAGCAACCTGGAGTTGTTGAAGGATATGCCCTAAACGGAGAGGATATTCTTCATGAAATTTTGAGGTATGATGAAGGACTTACACCTTAATAAGTTTGTAGAAGGAAGTAAGTTCTGAAATTGGCCAGAATGTGACGTTTAGCAGGTTAAAGAAGGAAGAGGAAAGGAAGAAGGAAACTGTTCTGCTGCAGCGGTAGTATTGCTGAGAGAGCGAAAGACAGAACAACGAAACAAGTATCGCTGTAACGCAAGAGGGGCTTTGCGTCTCACAATTCTCGCTGAAGTCTCGCTGGGTGTCACTCCTCAGGTAGTCTCGCTAGTTACGTTCAACTTAGTATCGCTGGTGTAGTAATATGTAATGAGTTTCGCTGGTAGTCTTTAGTTGTCTAAGGAGTAATGCTATTTATGAGCATTAAGGAAAAAAAAAAAAGAAGATTATGGAAAACTGAACGTGAGAAATGTGTATTTTCAGGCCAGGAAGAGTTCGGGGAGGCTTATAATCCACTTAGAGCCGAGACAAGTTGTGAGTGACCTTTTACTATATCTTGTGGTTACTTTTAGTATAATTATTTGGTAAGAAATTATTGTACTCTGTAGTACCCATAGTAAGTATGTACGCCAGCAAGTTAAAAGGAAACTAACTTTATTGTCTAAATATAAATATGGCTGAGGGACCTTATGGTGAAAGCCTAAGTGAATGTAAACATGAAACTCAGTGCTGAGGGACCTCGTGTGAAAGCACTTGAATAGTTAAGTGGAATGGATTTCAATGCTGAGGGACTTTGAGTGAAAGCATGTAGAAATCCATCACATACTAGCTCGTGCTGAGGGACCATGAGTGAAGGCACTTGAGCGGAGATTGAATTGGTTACCAGTGCTGAAGGACTTCGTGTGAAGGCACATGGTAATGTAGACATAATCGAATACGGTGCTGAGGGACAGAATGTGAAGGCACTTGATAGTTGCAAATCCGTGGAACATGATGATTAGACATTTATATGTGATTAGGAATGAGAATTTGTACTGAAATATGATAGAGTTAAATTGTGCTTTGTCACAACATTAGTTAGTTATTTACCATGGGGTAATAAGGATATTGACAAGGGTGAGATCAAAAGCATAAAAGTTTAGAAACTATCTGAAATGTGATATGTAATGGTTACTAATGGTTATGCTAGTTCATGTTTGTTAGTGATAGTTGAATGAATTTAGTCACTCACTGGGCTTTATGCTCATTCAATTTGTTTGTTTGTTTGTCGTTTCAGGTAGCGAGCGTGTCCCGGACGCCTAGCCTACAGAAGTATCTCGTCTGGGTCTATCTTGAAGCAAACCTCTGGGATAGTTGTCCGGGACGCCGCGGTGCTATGATGCGTTCAGAATGTTGCGATCGGGTTTTAGCGTCGCGGCAGCGCCGTCCCGGTGCCGCGACGCTGTGATGCGTTCAGAATAACAACGCTCGGGTTTTAGCGCCGTAGCAGCACCGTGTAGGCGCTGCTGTGCTGCCCCAATTTTTGCCATTTTGAGTTTTTCATCTCTTTTTCGCCGTATTCTAGCTCGGTTTTGATCATTTGGTCTTTTCTTCTAATTTTCCTCATTTTAACCTGAAAACCACTAGCAAACAAGTGAAATCTAATTTAAACTCCCTTAATTTGAGAGGATAGAAAGCACTTTTCATGTGCTTATCAGCCTCACCCAAATCTTTCATTTGGATTTGGGCAGCTAACCATTTCTTCACATCCGTTGGTGTACATCATTCCTAATGAGTATGATATCATCCACATACAACACTAAAAAGCTACTGAATTGTTGACAATTTTCTTGTAGACACAAGATTCATCAACATTTTGGTCAAAACCGTAAGACTTGATTGCAGTATCAAATCTTATATTCCAAGATCGAGATGCCTGTTTCAATCTATAAATGGACCGATTAAGCTTGCAAACCATTGCTCTTGACCTGGTTGAATGAATCCTTCTAGTTGTTTCATGTAAATGATCTCTTCAAGATTATAATTCAACAAGGCAGTCTTGATGTCAATTTGCCATATTTTGTAGTCATAATATGTGGCAATGGATAAGAGTATCTGGATAGACTTAAGCATGACAATAGGTGAGAAAGTTTCTTCATAGTTCACTCCTTCAATATGGGTATAACCCTATGCCACCAGTCTAGCCTTAAAGGTTTGCACATTTCTATCTACACCTCTTTTCCTCTTGTAGATCCATTTCCGACCTATAGGTTTTACCCCTTCTAGTTGATCTACAAGTTCCTAGACTGAATTGAAGTACATAGACTCCATTTTAAGATCACAAGCTTTAACTCATTCATCCTTGTCTATATCATTCATTGCCTGACTATAAGTCAATGGATCCTCAACTTCATCATCTGGTATGATGCCTTGTGTCACACCCCCTTCCGGATTATCCTCCATAACCCGAGAGGAGATGTGAAGACAGCAACCTTGACTCCTCTGTAAGGTTCATTGTCCAACCATTTTCACCAAAGACGGCCCAGACGAGGTTCTTGCATAGGCAAAGCATCCCGAAGTTGCTCGCTACCTGGAAAAATTAGAAAAAATGGAAAACGTGAGCTAGAGCCCCGTGAGTGACAAGTTTTGTAAAACGAGCTTTGTTATAAAACAGGCATGTTACATTTGTACACATAAAACAAGGATTCAACATAATAGTTCAAACAAACATATCTTTGCACAAATGTATCAATCTCATAAATCTGATTTTCAAATCGTATATAATCGTTTTCCAGAAGGATTTAAACAGTAAACTGTTTGGTTTCTCAATCTTTTCCCTTAGTTGAGACAGAGCAAGGCTTAACGCTCTCAACGTCGAAAACAACCTTAGTTGGGGGTGGAGCAAGGCTCAACACACCCAACATCGAAATCATCCATGGCTCGATGCGGAGCAACTCGACGCACCAGCCAAATTAACCTCTATGTGCACATAGGAATATGGCGGGTTGCCCAAGTACCTTCTCCATGTCCATCAGTACTGGGTCCCGACTCACGTACCTTCTCATGTCCTTGAGCACTAAGCCTCCTCTAAAACATTTTATCAATTAGTTTACATAAATAGTTCATATGAAACTTTTCCATGAAAAATCAGATATAACACGATAAACAACATTTCACAACATGCCATTCAGTATCTTATAGAAAACGGATAAAACATGCCTTGTGAACAATGTCATCAATCATTATGCTTTCTAAAACAATTCATCGCAAACCATATCTTATAAGAATATTTTCAATAAAAATCAATTTGAAGGAGAAAGGTGTCACTCACAACTTGTCCTTAGGCCCTGAGCAGATTATATGCATTTCCGAGCTCTTCTTGGCCTGTAAATACACATTCCTCACGTTACGCGTCCCTTAAACTTCCTTTACATGATCATTAAATGTGCATACTTAAACTCTAATCATGATTCACCACCGAGACTCCCTTTCTTTTCTAAAATAAACATAATAAGCGAGATTCTATGTCACTAGCGAGATTACCAACAAGATTTCACCTTACTAGCGAGATTACTAGCGAAATTACGCAACAGATACACGACACTAGCGACACCAGAATAAGCGAGACTAGCGAGATTACCCGAGGAGCGACACTGAGCGAGAGTCAGCGAGATTTGTGAGACAAAAACCTCCTCTGCATTACCAGAGAGATTCGTGTCGCTACTCACGCTCCAAATTTCTCAGCGATACCAGCTTCCTGACGACACCCGACAGCAGAGTTTCCTCCTTTTCTCTTTGTTCTCACTTCTGTCAGTTCAAAGTCACATTTCCAGCCAAATTTAGAACTTCTTTCCTTCTGCAAATTTGTAGAGAAACATGTTTTCTAGCTTACCTCAAATTTTCATGGCTTAACTCGTTCTGGTTCGTCAGATATTGCAAGTTTTCTCCACACTACTCCAGATTGCACAGAAATTTTGTATCAGTACTTCCAGCTAAAAGTTTACATGTTTCTATTCCATTTCAACTCAGGCACCCTTCATAAAGGTTTTTCAAAATTGAGTTAACTTACTAACCTCAAAATTTTAGCTTTAGAATCGATCTCTTTGATTCACTCTACTCCAAACATCAGGCGTCGTCCAGTCTGTGCGTCCACGAACAGCGTTCTGTTCCAGCTTAGATTTTAACACTAACACGAGTAGATTCCCCTCCAAAATCCACCGGGACACCCACTTCTACTTCCCTTTGTAGTTCGTCTGAAAAGTGAAACCGACTCAAGTTCTCGAAGTGTCTAAAATGATTAAATATTTAATTCATTTTCCTTTATATATATCATTGACTTAAGCTCTCGAAGTGTCCAGAATGATTGAATATTAATTTATTTACTTTTATATATATCACCGACTTAACTCTTGGCGCACTGGGTTTTCCTTTCTTTCTTCAACGCAAGGCACCAATAACGCCACCTACCCTAACGCCTTCATCAATCAACCACGCTCAACGCATGGCGCCCTCAACGCCTCCTGTCTTCAGCGCATGCAACACAGTCATTCACACTACTATCTTCATCGCGTCAAGACCACTCTGTCTTCGACGCAGAGTGACTTCAGTGCATGGCTGTCTTCGACGCAGAGTGACTTCAGCGCATGGCTGTCTTCGACACAGAGTGATTTCAACGCGTAGTTCAAGCACATTTCTTCCCCCGCCAATGATCACTTATCCTTCGACGCGGGCAGCTACTTCAGCTCACAACCCTTCGTGATTCAATCAACAACGCATGGTTTCTCAAATAGATCAACTTTCCTCTTCATTCACCAACGCATAGTCTTGGCCAACACTTAGCTAAAATTTTGCTCCATAAATTTTTGCTCTCATTCTCAGCTACTTCCTATGCGTCCACCTTTACTATGCGTTACCTCAGTCTTGACCATGCGTCCAATATGGTCTTTTATTTCTTTCCTTCAGACTTTTCAACGCATCGGTTTTTAAAAGTTGGATGTCACACCTTGAGTTTTAGTTAAACCTAAATAACGAGTAGGTGAGTTTATAACCCTCCCACTACGTCGAAGCTCTCTCAACTCTTGAGGAGGATGTATATGACTTGATGAAGCCCCATCAACAACTCATGTTGATTTACCAGCTTCTTCAACAATAAATCTTGTTGAAGTTTAAGTAGTTTCTTTGAAAAGTTCATTTAACAAGATTTAACTACGCAGTTTATGCTCTCTCATTTGGTCTTCTTCAAAAAATGTAACATTTGTTGATACAAATACTTTATTATTATTATTTTTTTGGATAAAAAAGAGACCACCTCTCGTTTCCTTCAGGTACCATACAAATAGACATACTCTTGAACAAGGTTTCAAATAGGCACATGTGTTGGACAACCCCAAATTCTAATGTGTTGTCAACTATCTTTACAACCTATACATAATTGTTTCAAAAACACTTTTTGATGGAACATTGTTCAAAATATATAATGCAGTTGTTACTGCATAACCCTAAAACAAGTCTGACAATTGAGCATAACTCATCATAGACTGAACCATGTCTAACAAGGTTTTGTTTCTCCTTTTTGATACACCATTTTGCTAAGATGTACTAGGTGCTGAGAGTTGGGATGCAATTCCATATTCTATCATATAGTTTTGGAAGTTTAAATCCATGTACTCTCCACCTTGATCTGATGGAAATGTTTTAATGGTTTTACCTGACAAATTTTCAACTCCAATCTTATACTCTTTGAACTTTTCAAGAGCTTCAGACTTGTGTTGCAATAGTTAAAGATACCCATATCTTGAATAATCATTTATGAAAGAGATGAAGTATTCATACTCTCCTCTTGCCTTAACATTCATTGGACCACAAAGGTCTGAATAAGTTATAAGGGTTATTTTACTCTATATCATTTTCTAGTAAGAGGTCTTTTTGTCATTTCGCCTTTAAGACAAGATTCACATACAGGTAAAGAGTTTTCTTCAAACTCACTTAGAAGTCCACTCTTAACCAATTTCTCAATCCTATTGAGATCTATGTGACTTAATCTTAGATGCCAAAGATGAACATTTTCTTTAGGAGAAACCTTTTGTCTTTTATGTTGAGTTGTTCAGTTTTGAACATTTTAATATTTAGAAGCGCCTTAGATGCTAAAGGCCTTAGCACATATAAATTACTCTTTAAGTTTGCGTAACAAATATGAACACCATCTTTATAAATAAACGCTTTATTTACATTGAAATTGATGGAATGATTTTATTCTATCAAACATTTAACATAAATAAAGTTCTTTTTCAAACAAAAAACTACATATACATTCTTTAATGAAATAAAAGATTTATGGAAGAGTAATTTGATGTGTCCCACTGCAACCGTTGAGACGACTTACCCTGTTCCAATCCGCATGGTCATCTTGCTAGTCCGAAGCTGCTGCCAGGAACTAATCCCCTAAAAAGAAGAACACACATGATTAGTGGCGCTTGAATCAATTATCCAGGCAGAATCATCATTCTCCACTAAACAAGTTTCCAAAACTAGTAAATCACATTTACCTTGTTTGGCTTTCTTTTTCTCCGCCAAACACTTGAGGCGGTTTTGCTTCCAGTGACCATCTTGATTCCAATGGAAACGATTTTCTTTTGCAACTTTGGCCTTTTTCTTGCCCTTTTGGGCTGCAGCTTGGTTAGTTTTATTTCACTTATTACCCTTTTTCTTCTTCCATTTCTTTTTGCCAGAGGAAGAAGATACAAACTTTGTTCCAGAGGTCGAATCTCTGTGGAACTGTTTAGAGGAACTGACAAAATTTGCCTCCCCATATTGTCCTTTGCCTTTATGCATGAACTCATAAGTCTGTAGCTTGTTCAGGAGGGTAGTGAGAGAGTAGTTCAACTTGTTCATAACAACGTTGGTTTTGAACTATAGGAAACTCTCAGGTAAAGATTCCATAATAAAACTAACTTGACTAGCCTCATCAATGATGACCCCATCCATTTCCTCCACATTGAAGTGGACTATCATATTGAGAACATGTTCTTGCACTAAGCCCTCCTCGTTCGTACGTGCATTGTAGCTGAATTTTAGAGCATCATGTTTGATCGGTGAAGATAGTTGTCCAAACATCTCTTGTAGTGAAGCCATGATCTCACGGATCAATGACCATGGTTTCATGTTTATTTGCTAAAATTTGAGGACATTCCTCATTGATGGAAAATTTTAGATCCTCAACAATGAATATAGTATCAATCGTGTTTTTCCAAGATGTGTAGTCTTCACCATTCATTTTTTCGACACTTAGCAATGTAATAAAAAAGCTTGACATAATTCAAGATGCTGAAACATACAAATTATTTCCATCAGAAATATGCATAACTCAGATAACCTAATCAATATTTAGCAAAATTTTAATGTACCCAAATTTTAATATCTAATTTTGCAATGATGCTTCAATGATTTAGGATAAAAGTCACTGAATGGTAGTCAGTCATCCCTTCACTGAACTGAGACGTTCTTAACTAATTATTACACCAGAATAACTCTTATTCCTATAATAATTAATCACCATTCTTTCGGTCAAGAAATCATTAACTTTCTTAACAATTTCTTGTAAGTGTAACCCTTCATTTTAAATCCTAGAGTTTCGCCCTAATGAGCCAATCGAAGGGAAAAATCAATTGGGACAAAAACTAAAGCAACCCTATCCTTAACAAGACTTTGAGATAAATTTCATGCAAACACCATCCAAAGGAGAACACAAATCGAGGTGCCAAGAGGTCGAGCATGAAAGTTATCTTGCAAACCAATGAAGGAGACCATAGGATGTGTTGACACACACCCTTATCCCACTTACTATTTTATTACATAGTTAACAACTTCGATTATCATTTATTAAACACTTTAATAAATTCAAATCAACCGTTGCATAGTTATAAAATATTTGACAAATTAACCTTCCAGGTTGGTTTCCAGGTAGGGGTGTTCCGTTTCTGTCAGTTTAAATACCCCAACCTTGGACAAAACCTTCCTTAGACAAAGGTCCCTTATAGACAAATATTTCATAAGTTTAATCTTTTATTGCATTCATTTTAATCCTGTTAAAACAAATATAAAATATTACCCTATTTCTAATCATATTAGAAATATTAAACATAAGTCTAGTTGAATCAATTTTAAACCATTTAAAACTAATTCATAACTTATGTTTACAAGCAACTTTTTATTATAAATTTTAATCTATTTCATTAAACACATAACCCTTATAATTTAATGAAAAAAATCTATAATATGCATTCTATTGGCATTAGCTAAATATAACAATTATATTTACTAAGGCAATATCATGCTTAATTAATTTTTATTTTCATTAAACAATATAACACTTTACATTAAATAATGAAAGTTAAGCATATCAAATCATCCAATATAACAATTATATTTGATGCATGGATATGCTTATTAATACATACAACTATATAATATAACATTTATATTAAATAGAATGCATGTGCATGCTAATAATATCATACATTCAAATTATATAACACTTATATTAAATATGATGCATGATAATGTTTATCCTAAAGTGAGATTTAAACTATATGGCATACATTATGTAATATATATCAACTTTAATTTAATCATACATCCCATGCAAAAATTAAATTAAAACACCAAAAATAGACCAATTTTGGGCACCTCCTAAACATTAATTAAATCAATATAATAAAATTATATTAATTTAATTAATTAAAATAAAAATACAAAAAAATGAAAAAATTCTTCTGCCTAGCTCAAACCCACGATCTGGCAGTTTTTGAGCGCGTCTGTAATAATCAGAACGTCCCAACGCTGATGGGAAGCATTGGTATGCTCTAAAATTTGAAGTCGTAGTGCAACGACGCTCAAGGCGAGCATTGCAATGCTAACGCCTTTGTGTCGCAGCGTAGCGCACAACGTCGCGACGCTGTGCTCTACGCTGAAGCACAAACAACTTCCTCTGCTTCGTTTTTGCTCCATTTTTGGTCAGTTTTCGAACTTCTTCCTGAAAAAATCTTGCTCCTTGAATGACACGAACTTACAGACTCGATAATAGAATTTAAATGCCTAAAACAATGGGCCCTTACACATTTTCATCACATCAAAACAGTAAATCTAAGGTGCCAAAATTGAAAACATCTAATTTGCAAACCCACATTCACAATGCAGAATAAATACCCACTTTTTCTCCAAATTTATATTTTCAAACTAAAATTTAGAGGCATGATTTGGCTTAAATTTGTGTATTTAAGGATAAAAGGATAAAGGGTGTGGATTAACGGAACGTTTAAACGAAAAGTTAAGATTGTGTAATTACTAAATTATGGCCAATAAATTCTGTGCGTTGAAATGAATGGTATTAAGAAAAGAGTAGACATAATTCTGGAAATTAGGCTGACGCATAGATGGATAAGTACTTTGCGCTGAAGGTTAGCGATGGATTGAAAAACTATGCGATAAGCAACGGCTAGGCGTTGGGAGTTTGCTATGCGCTATGAAGGTTCATTGGACTAATCAAGAAGTCCCTTAATATGGTATAGCATGTGCGGAAGAGGCCGTTAAGCGTTGAAGGTTATTACATTGGGAAATTTCTATGCGTTGAAGAATTGCTATGCGATGACAAAGCGACGCGTCGAGGAAACTGAAATTCTTAATAGTTAATAATTGGGAACAACCTTACTTAGAAATGGTCTTATGAGCTAACAAAAAGGAAACTGAGTTCAGGTGTTGGATATGTAATAGGGTAATCTCGAAATTTAAAAGGTGGAATAAAAGGATTATAACTTTGTTTACGTTACACATCCTGGAGGTACAGCGATGTAGAGGTAGTTAAAAGGAAATATTTACTAATGGCCAAGAGGGAAAAGTGAAATAGCAGAGTGTGGAATAGTGTTGGTAAGAAGTCTTGCTATGAGTTGAGAAGGTTATCAGCTATGCGCTGAGGGGTTCACGTGTTAAGGACGGCTATTAGCTATGCGTCGAGGGGCTTATGAGTTGAAGGTGGCTACCATTGGTTATTAAGGTTATGCGCTGAAGAGTTTAACTTCATGATAAATGGTAATGCAACTTCGATCTCGGGTAAACGCATAGGAAGGAATTTAGGAAGGAAATGGTTAAAGGAATACCTTGGGATATAATCCAAGAACGCATGGAGGGATAATCAAGGAACCTT
The DNA here is from genome assembly GCA_030954485.1 of Citrullus mucosospermus. Taxonomy (NCBI): domain Eukaryota; kingdom Viridiplantae; phylum Streptophyta; class Magnoliopsida; order Cucurbitales; family Cucurbitaceae; genus Citrullus; species Citrullus mucosospermus. Next base: position 9,440,794 of record CM062064.1, on the reverse strand, counting down.
CCAGGAAGACAGACATGGACGCAGGATGTAGTAAAGGTGAATACAAAAGGACAGGACAAACGCATAGGGGAAGAACTAGAAATGGAAATAGAGGTAGTAAAGCTGAGAGTGGTAAAAGGGAGTAAAGAAGTTAAATCTGGAAGAAGGGTCCATAAACGCATAGGAACACAGGAATGATTGGGTAGTTGTATATTGGAACATAACGGACGCATAAGGTAAGCCTATATGCCAAGTGGATACAAATGATTGGGACACCTCATTAAGTAGGAGGTGTTAGAAAGCATGATAAACATTTCATGCAAAGTGACACTTGGACTAATGCATGATTAATTAAGCATGCAACATGACATGTGGCAAACAAGTGGCAGCAAAAGAGGAGAGGTAGAATGACAAGTACTCTATAAATAGGACTTTGAGGGAAAAGTAATGACTGATGATTCGGTGATAATAATTCTTGAGAGAAAGAAAGAAAGAGAACTGAAAGAAGAAAACCTTGCGTCTGTAAGAGGAAGCCTGCAGCCAAAGAGGAAGACAACCTTGACACCTAAGTCATCTGGTGTTAAGAAGTTGGCTTGCGTCCAACCGGTTACCAGAGATAGTTTGCGGGTTAGAAGCCCAAACCCTTGCGTTCAAGGAGCTCGGGAAGACAAGGATTGGAAGGAAAAGAGGAAATATCTTAAGAAATTGTGAGTGACTCTTCTTCTTTCAAAACTGAACTTTGTTGAAAATATCTTTATGTGGTATGGTTTTATGATAACTAATTTCATAAAACGCATGATGTTTGATCATATTATCTAAAAGACATGTTTTACCTGATTGTTTTACTACATTGAAAGGCATGTTGCAAGATGTAGTTTTATCAAGAACATCTTGTTCTTATCAAAGGTTTCATATGAATGATTTACTCAACTGATCGATAAAATGTTTAAGAGGAGGCTCGGTGCTTATCTCCTTGAGAAGGCTCGTGAGTTTCCCCGGGACCTAGTACTCAAGGACATGAGATGGTACATGGGCAACCTGTCATATTCCTATGTGCACATAGAGGTTAAACTGGCTAGTGCATTGAGCTTGCTCTGCTTGAAGCCAGGGATGATTTCGACGTTGGGTGTGTTGAGCTTTACTCCACTCCAACTAAGGATGTTTTCGACGTTGAGAGCATTGAGCTTTGCTCTGCCTCAACTAAGGAAAAAGATTGAGAAACCAACCGAGTTTTTCGTATAAATGTTTCTAAACGACTCTATTGATTTGGAACGGTTTGATATAGTTCAAAAGAGATGCTGAAATACGTTCCTGATGTATTGATGTACTTATCTTGTTTTACATGTATAAATGTAACATGCCTGTTTTTTATTAAAAGATAGTTTTGCAAAACTAGTCACTCACGGGCTTTAGCTCACATTTTCCTATGTTTTTCTAATTTTCCAGGTAGAACGCGAGTTCGGAATGCTATGCCTACGTCGAACCTCATCTGGGCCGTCTTTGGTAACAGGAATGGTTGGTCAGTGAACCTTACAGAGGAGTCAAGGTTGCTGACTTCACATCCTCTTTCGGGTTATGGAGGATAATCTGGGAGGGGGTGTGACAAGCCAAATGAAAAGGCCAGAGCATATATTCTTGCCTCCTTATTTGAAGTTTTGGCAATAAACACATGAAACCATGGTCATTGCTCGTGAGATGATGGCTTCACTACAAAAGATGTTTGGACAATCGTCCTCACAGATCAAGCATAATGCTCTAAAATTCATTTACAATGCATATATGAACGAGGAGAGCTCAGTGCGAGAACATGTTCTCAATATGATGGTCCACTTCAACGTGGTGGAAATGAATGGGGCCATCATTGATGAGGCTAGTCAAGTTAATTTTATTATGAAATATCTACTTGAGAGTTTTCTAAAGTTCAAAACCAACGTTGTTATGAACAAACTAAACTACTCCCTCACTACCCTCCTGAACGAGCTACAAACTATCAGTCCATGCATAAAAGCAAAGGACAACATGGGGAGGCAAATGTTGCCAGTTCCTCTAAATAGTTCTACAGAGGTTCGACCTCTGTAACAAAGTATGTACTTTCTTCCTCTAGCAAAAAGAAATGGAAAAAGAACAAGGGTAATAAGGAAAATAAAACTAACCAAGCTACAACTCGAAAGGGCAAAAAAAAAAAAAAAAAAAAGGCCAAAGTTGCAAAAAGAAATTGTTTCAATTGCAATCAAGATGGACACTGAAAGTCAAACTACCTTAAGTATTTGGTGGAGAACAAGAAGGCCAAAGAAGGCAAATGTGATTTACTAGTTTTGGGAACTTGTTTAGTGGAAAATGATGATTCTACCTGGATAATTGATCTAGGTGCCACTAATCATGTGTGTTATTTTTAGGGGATTAGTTCCTGGCAGCACCTTCGGACTGGCAAGATGACCACGTGGGTTGGAGCAGGGTAGGTCGTCTCAGCCGTTGCAGTGGGAGACATCAAATTACTCTTCCAAAAATCTTTTATTTCATTAAAGAATGTATATGTTTTTTCTGGTTTGAAAAGGAACTTGATTTCTATTAAATGTTTGATAGAACAAAATTATTCCATCAATTTCAATGTAAATAAAGTGTTTATTTATAAAGATGATGTTCATATTTTTTCCACAAACTTAGAGAGTAATTTATATGTGGTAAGGCCGTTAGCACCTAAACCGCTTCTAAATATTGAAATGTTCAGAACTGCAACAACTCAACATAAAAGACAAAAGGTTTCTCCTAAAGAAAATGATCATCTTTGGCATTTAAGATTAGGTTAAATCTCAATAGGATTGAGAAATTGGTTAATAGTGGACTTCTAAGTGAATTGGAAGAAAACTCTTTACTTGTATGTGAATCTCGTCTTGAAGGCGAAATGACAAAAAAACCTTTTACTAGAAAATGATATAGAGTCCAATAACCCTTAGAACTTATTCGGACCTTTGTGGTCCGATGAATGTTAAGGCAAAAGGAGGGTATGAATACTTCATCTCTTTCATAGATGATTATTCAAGATATGAATATCTTTAGCTATTTCAACACAAGTCTGAAGCTCTTGAAAAGTTCAAAGAGTATAAGGCTGAAGTTGAAAACTTATTAGGTAAAACCATTAAAATATTTCGGTCAGACCGAGGTGGAGAGTATATGGATTTAAATTTCCAAAACTATATGATAGAACATGGAATTGCATCCCAACACTCAGCACCTAGTACACCTTAGCAAAATGGTGTATCAGAAAGGAGAAACAGAACCATGTTAGACATGATTTGGTCTATGATAAGTTATGCTCAATTGCCAGACTCGTTTTAGGCTTATGTAGTAATGACTTCATTATATATTTTGAATAATGTTCCATTCAAAAGTGTTTCTAAAACTCCTTTGGAATTATGAAGAGGTCGTAAAGGTAGTTTACAACACTTCATAATTTGGATTTTCTAGCATATGTGCTTGCGACAAATCCTAAGAAATTGGAACCTCGTTCAAGAGTATGTCTATTTGTATGGTATCCCAAGGAAACGAGAGATGATCTCTTTTTTGATCCAAAACATAATAAAGTACTTGTATCGACAAATGCTGCATTTTTGGAAGAAGACCACATGAGAGAGCATAAACCATGGAGTAAAATCGTGTTAAATGAATTTTTCAATGAAACTACTGAAACTTCAACAAAAGTTGTTGAAAAAGCTGGTACATCAACAAGAGTTGTTGAAGGGGCTTCATCCAGTCATATACATCTTCCTCAAGAGTTGAGAGAGCCTCGACGTAGTGAGAGGGTTATTGTCACATCCCCTCCCAGGTACCCTCCTAACTCAAGAGAAAGTGTGATGACAGCAAATATCGACCCTTTTACGACATCCACTGCCAACCTTAAAACTGACTATCACCTGATACATAGTTATGCACAATAATTGAACAACTTATTTAAACCAGGGTTAAGTATCATACAAACATGTTTCCACTCAAAATATACATTTACATCAGTTTCTCAACCACACCCTTAACCCTCAATATGTACAACTCATGGTTAAGTTCAAATGTTTACAATTCTCAAGATACTAAACACTGGTGATAGGCCTAGACGAGTTTCTGTGTAGGCTAAGCACCCTAAACTCCTCGCTACCTGGAAAATAGAAAAACAAAGAAAACATGAGCTAGGTTGCCCAGTGAGTGACTAGTTTTGTAAAAACTACCTTTAGCTCGAAAACTAATCTTAGAATATAAACATTTTAAACAATGCATAAAAAACATTGATTCAAAGTTATATGCATTACAAATCATGCTTAAATAGTAGTATTAAATCGAATATATTCATTCCATGAAAAGATACTTAGGAGTTCCGTTTATCTCAATCCATTTCCCTAAGTTGAGGCGGAGCGAAGCTCAACGCTACACAACGTCGAAACATCCTTAGTTGGGGCGGAGTAATCTCGACGCATCTGACGTCTACCATCTTTTTATGCATACATAAATATCATATTATGGGTTACCCGAGTACCTTCTCCGAGTCCTTTAGTACTGGGCCCTATATATAAGATTTCGGCCACCCACATGTCTTCTCCTAGTTCTTTAGCATTGGGGCTATCTCTATACTCAGGTTACCCATATGCTTGTTGGCTTTTTGGCCCTTAATCTCAAATTAATTAATTTTAATTGATTGATTAATTAGTGTTTTGATGATAACAAACCTGATTTTATTTATTAACCATTTGAGTGTTTTGAAATTTTTATTGTGTGGAGTTTGGAACAACGGTTTCAATGCAATTTGAATCACTCAAATCGGAATTCAAACGAAGAAGATATGGCCAAAACAAGCTTAATGGGAAAATCTCGAGCCGATGACGTGGCAAATTTTTTTAATCAAAGTGGACTAATTGAAAGGTGCCACTTGGAGCAATGGAGAAGTGACAATTGATGAGTTTTTTATTTTTGGATTGATGTTAAAAAGAAAATGATTAAAAAAAATGAATTTAAAAAGAAGATGAATTTAATATTATTATACATGTTTGTGTCTAACGGCTAGTTGATTTTTTAAAAAAAGATTAATTTAATATTATTATATGCTTGTGTCTAACGGCTAGTTGAGTTTAAATCTCCACCATTCAATTTTCTTTTACAAAGATCTAATGGTCCAAATTAATTTGGTTTTCACCCACTTTTATTTCTTTTTAAACACTTCATCTTCTCCAAAATTTTACAACTCTTATTATTTTCAATCTTCCATAATTCACCAAGCCACCATTGTTGCTCTTTCTCCAAGCTTCAATTTTCTTCTTTTCATCTTATTCTTGAGAGATATATATTGTATTGTGAGGATTTATTTGTGAAGTGCTTAAACTTGTAAATCCACTCTATTTAGAGAGTTTGTCAAGTGTGCTCCTTGTTTTTCCAAACTTTTGTATGGGTTGGCTCTTGATCCTAAAAAAAGAGTTGTTGTAACGATTTGATCCTTAACTGTGGAAAGGATTGAGTTTGTTCTTGCTTCCGAAAAAAGAACATTATAGCGGTTCGACTCTAAGCTGTGGAAAGAGTCAAAGACTTCTAGTGAAGTACTCAAGAGGAGCTTGGGAAGTAGACGTAGGCTAGTTTTGCCGAACCACTATAAAATTCCTGGTGTCATTTTCTCTATCCCTCTCCTAATTTATTTTTGCAATTAATTTTTGTTACTATATTTTATTGCATGAAATTAATTGCAATTTTTATTCTTGAAATTAGGTTGTTCTTAAATTTCTATATTCATTACAAATCTTTTTATTAGAATTAAATAGGGTGCTTTAAAGTGTGATTGTTAATTTCTTGTTTAATTCAAAGTGAATTTGTTTGCATAAAAAATATTGTTTAAACTACTTATTTGCAAAGAGTTTATTAATTCGCTTAATTGGGCCCACATTAGTAAAAAGTTTAAATTAATTTTAATAAACCCTATTTACCCTTCTAGGATTGCCATACCGATCCTACAATGCCTTCTCCGAGTCCTTCAGCATTGGGAACCATTTTCATATCCCATGTGCCTTCTCTGAGTCCTTTAGTATTGGAAATCATTTTCATATCCCGACTACCCACATGCCTTCTCCGTGTGCTTCAGCATTGGGAGTCTTTTCATAAACAATATTCATAATCGTCACGCTTAAAAAAAAAAAATGGCATAATATAAATTCACGAGTTTTAACATTTCAAATCTTCACAAGCCTCAATGCTTCCCATTAATTCATAAACTAACAAAAACATGCTTTTCATATACTCATTAAACAAACAACATGCTTCAAATGATTTTCATTATTAAACACATAAACAACACGTTAAAACTCGTAAAAATATAATCATATAATCAAGTTCCAAATATAATCTTTCAACAATGAAACTTGGTTCAAGGTAAACACATTTTAAATACAAATGTCACTCACAACTTGTCCCGCGCCTTTAGTGAGTTATACACCTTTCCCAGCTCTTCTCGACTTGTAATAATACATTTGATGCGCACTTTTAGTATTAACCGGAAGTGTACGGGTCAAGTTATAATATAAGATGGTTAAGTCCGAATATCGTTCCACTGGAGATCCAATTGTGAAGGTTTAAGTTACTTAGCTATTCTAGAGTTGAATCAATTTTATTTGAGGATTGGAATTGAAGTTGTGATTTATGGAAAATATAAACCAAATAAGGAAAGTATTAAAGTGAGAAACATAAGAGTCAAAGAGAGTTTTAGGGTAATGAATCCTTGTTTATTTCATCATGCAATATTATAGATTTCATAGATTTTATTGTCATTCATATGCCTAAGTCTAGAAACTTAATTCCAAGTTATTTTCTCTAAAAAACAACCATTTCTCATGCAACTCGATTGATTACTAATCTCTTGAACCAATACAAATTACATGGCATTAAGAATAGTTTTTAGCAACTTTTATTGTCAACCTAACTACTCTCTTGATAGATTAACAATAATTCATTGTTATAGATCAAGTTAAACATACAATCTCTCAATCATACATCTAACTTAATATGTGAAGATGGCCAATCCACAAGAATTAAACACAATAACAATGAAAAGCATAATCATTCCAACAAAACCATGAAAGTCTACAATATCAACATAAATTCATAAACAATTCATCAAAACCCTAAAACTAAAGAGTTTAGCCACTCATAGCTTGAAGCAACATGTTTAACCAAAATAAACAAAGAGTGTAAAGAAAGGGAAACTCTACTGAAAAAAGATTCTTGATTGAGGTAGCACCGTCACGATCTCCTTGGCTCTCACGTCGAAATTCGAAGGGCACCACGACTATCTCAAACTCTTTTCCTCTTCCTTGCAACTAACTCACTCTTTGAACTCTTTTATGAACTCTCACTCAATTCTCTCCTTCTTGTGCATCTTTAGTAATTGATGGTTGATTGTTTCTTGATTTGATTTGATTAGGGCTGCTGGAAACCCCCAAATTTATAAAGTTGGCCGCCCAAAAACTTACCAAAAATAACAAATTTTTATTTAAGGAAAACTGGCGCCACGGTGCTGGTCCATAGCGCTGCAATGCTAGGGTTGCATCCAAAATTGTTGCTCTCGGGTTTTAGCGTCGCGACGCTGAGATGCGTTCAGAATGTTGCATTGGATTTTGGCGCCGCGTCAGTGCCATCTCGGCGCCGCGATGCTATGATGCGTCCAAAACGTTGCGTTCGGGTTTTAGCGCCGCGGCGATATCCCAAATTTTACCCTTTTGAGTTTTTCAGCTCTTTTTCGCCATATTCTTGCTTGATTTTGATCTTTTAGTCTTTTCTTCTAATTTTCCTCATTTTAACATGAAAATCACTAGCAAACAAGTGAAATCTAATATAAACTCCCTTAATTTGAGAGGATAGAAATCAATTTTCAAGTGCTTATCAACATTTCTCATGTTAGACTTCCCTAAAATTCCCTTTTTCATAACCAGCATGCTGACACATTTATACTTATTCAATGGTTCACCACCGAGACCAATTTCCATCAAAATAATCATTAATAAGCGAGATTTCACACACTAGCGAGACTACTAGCGAAACTAAGTTATGAATAAAACTGTACTAGCGATATCATGACTAGCAAGACCAGCGAGACTTACTTAGTCAGCGATACCAACGATACCCAGCGAGAATTGTGAGACACAAAGCCTCTAGCGATACCAACAACACCCATCTCGCTACTCACCCTTAAACTTTCAGTGTCGCTGCTTCCAGCTATACCCATCTACCTCAGCTCTTACCTTCACTTCTATTCTCACTTCTATCTGTTAAAAATCATATTTCCAACCCAAATTAGAAATCTTTCCTTCTTCAAGCTTATAAAGAAATATGTTTTCTAGCTTACCTCAAGATTTCAGAGCTTAACTTCTCTTTGTTCGACTGATATTCTCAATTTCCTTCGAGCCGCTCCAAATCACTCAAGGAATCCGTACCAGTCGCTTCCACCTAATATTTAACATGTTTCTCTTCAAATTCAGCTCAACCATCCTTCAGAAAAATTGTTAAGAATTGAGTTAACTTACTGACCTCAAATTCTCAGCCCTAAACTCGATCTTCACAGCTCGCTATTTTTCAAATACCTGACCTTGCTCAGATTGTGTGACAGCAATCAAACTTTCTGTTCTAGCTTCAATTACACCATGAAACCGATTAGAATTCTACTTAAATTTGCTCTAGACACCTTCTTCTACCTCTCTTCGTCACTCAGCTGAGAAATAGAATTGGTTGAAACTTTTGAATATGCATAAAATGATTGGAAACTCAACTTTACACACTTAAATGAACTGCCAACTTACTTCCACTTTCACTTTTATTTAATTTAATTTTTTGATAAACAAAGGGACTCCTTCATCATACGAACACAACCTTCTTTGGCCTACTTGGGATGCTGGCTTGGACGCATAGCAAACTTGGATGCTAGCTTGGACGCACAACACCATGCATCAGTCCCAAAAGCTTTCTTGATCGCAAGCTTCTCCAACGCAACTTTTTGCTGACATCAACCAACTCATGGCCACTTACTCAACGGCCTCAACAAATGCATAGCACCAACCATCACCCGTGCTCAACCTCACAGACGCATGCCTCAACAAGCCAACGCATCAACCCTCATGCTTGGGCTCAGCTACCTAAGGTCTTCACTTATTTTCCAACAATCACCCATGGTCACTCTCTCATGGACACATACCTCAACCCAGCCAACACATAGCCTGCTCAAACCAAGGCTCTTGGCCATCCCTCCTCAATCACCCGCCTACTTTGCTTGCCATCTTCCAAAGATAAGAGTAGGGCTTACAGTTATAAACCCACCTACTCGTTATTTGGATTTAACTGAAACTCAAGACATCCTACCAAATGATGAAGTTGAGGATCTATTAACCTATAGTCAGACAATGAATGATGTGGACAAGGATGAATGAGTTAAAGCTATGGATCTTAAAATGGAGTCTATGTACTTCAATTCATTTTAGGAACTTGTAGATCAACCTGAATGAGTAAAACCTATAGGTTGGAAATGGATCTACAAGAGGAAGAGAGGTGTAGATGGAAAGATGCAAGCCTTTAAGGCTAGACTGGTGGCAAAGGGTTATACCAAGGTCGAGGGAGTGGACTATTGATAATTCTCATTTTTTAGAATTATTTAGCTTCTACACGTAAGATTTTTTTATGAAAATTTCATACATTTAGTCATTTTCATAGAAAAATAAAGATTGAAAATAGCAAATAATTCATAGATGGCATGTTTAGTCTTAAATGTAAAAAATAGTGAATTTAGCAAGATTCGTTTTTAATTTTGGTGAATTTTTGCAGAAAATTCGTCAATTCCAAATTGTTGTAGCATTAAAACGGATTGCTATAGCAATCTGCCACAACATAATTAAATTTTCAGATTTTATTGTGGGCTTGATTTCAGGATTTTCTCTTTCAATCTTGGAAATTAGGGCAACCCATGGCTTCCCCATCTTCAGCAGCCATCATCACCTCTTGGGATCTATAAAAAGGCTCCTCACGAAGTATCCATTCTTCCTCCATCACAAGCAAAAATTCAGCATTTTTATTTTTCATTTTAGCTAATGTTTTCAGTTAGTTCTTGAAGAAGTGAGTTGTAGCACATGCATAGATCCAATCACTTTTACAAGTTGGGGTTGTCATTTCTTGACAAAGATTGAATCAAGAAAGATCCAAGTCTAGTGTGCACATTTATTCTTCAAGCTTTTAGTTTTTTTTTTCTTGTTCTTCTTTGTATTAGTGTCGTTTTAATTTAATTTATGTATCTCATTCTGTTATTTCAATTTTTCAGCAACTTAGTTTGATTTTGTCCATTCATTTTATAGCAATTAATTCAATGAATTGTTCTTCATTTTGAATTTATTTTGTTCTTAAATTCTTGAAGATTTTCTTTTCTTAGAACTTTTACTTATTCCAAGTCTTGTTTTTAGTTTCAATTTTATGTTTCTGACAGTTTAATTTTTGTAATTTCATTTTATTTTATAGTTGTTATCGTAATAATAGTCTTAGTTTCATCTTGTTATTATTTTTAGGTTTATGTTGTAAGTTTAAGTTCTTGTTTTTAATTTTTTTTAAAGTTCATTTTTTTTTCTACACACATTTCTCCCTTATCTCCTTTCCTTAATCCATCTCATATGAAAGTTGGAATGTTAAGGCTGGATTTTCACTTGAAAAAGTTAAAATCCAAGACCGATTAAGCTGGGTATACATGAATCTTTCTCTCCTTCTTGAATTAATAAACTTTCTATACATTATTACTTAATTATCCACCATTTTTCATCAATTAAAGTTATTGTCTTGGCTTGAATTTTGTGTCCTTTTCTGGCTAATTTTCCTAATTATGCATTGCACTTCCCTTCTTTATTTTTTACTATTATTGAATTCATTCTTGCCATTTAAGTTTCCATTTATATATTTTTATTCATTGTTATTTCTTTCCATATCATTTATTTTTATTCAACATCATGTCCATCATCTTTAATTTAGTTTTTCATTTTTAACATTTTAATTATGAACTAATTTAGTTATGGGGATTCAAATATGTGATTGTCAAATAATAGAGGAGTAGAAGCCTTATATGTAAAAGAATAATTAGAATTCAATTTTCCAATGCAAGGTTTGCTTTTATTTTTTTTAAATCTTATCATTAGTTTAGATTGATCACCTATGTCACACCCTCTTCCGGACTATCCTCCCTAACCCGAGAGGAGATGTGAAGACAGCAACCTTGACTTCTCTGTAAGGTTCATTGTCCAACCATTTCCACCAAAGACGGCCCAGACAAGGTTCTTGCGTAGGCAAAGCATTCCGAACTCGCTTGCTACCTGGAAAATTAGAAAAACATGGAAAAACGTGAGCTAAAGCCCTGTGATTGACTGGTTTTGTAAAACTATCTTTTCTTCGAAAACAGGCATGTTACAGTAATACGCATTAGAACAAGGATTTAACACGATAATTCAACAAAAACAGATTTCCACAAAACTTTATCAATCTCGTAAATCTGTTCCAAATCAATAGAATCGTTTTCCAGAATGATTAAATAGAAAACCGTTTGGTTTTTCAATCTTTTCCCTTAGTTGAGGCGGAGCAAGACTCAACGCTCTCAACGTCGAAAACAACCTTAGTTGGGGTGGAGCAAGACTCAACACACCCAACGTAGAAATCATCCCTGGCTTGATGCGGAGCAAAACTCGACGCACCAGCCAAATCAACCTCTATGTGCACATAGGAATATGGCGGGTTGCCCAAGTACCTTCTCATGTCCCTCAGTACTATGTCCCGGGGAAACTCACGTGCCTTCTCAAGTCCATGAGCACTGAGCCTCCTCTTAAACATTTTATTCAACAGTTTACACAAATAGTTCATCTAAAACCTTTTATAGAAAACAACATAATTCTTGATAACCAACATTCCGAAACATGCGTTTCAATATCTAAAAACCATCAGATAAAACATGCCTTTTTAAACAATATATCAAATATCATGCGTTTAAAAAGATTCATCACAAACCATATCTTAAAGAACGTTTTCAGTAAAAACTGATTTGAAGAAGAAAGGTGTCACTCACATTTCACTTGAGAAATTTCCTCTTTTCCCTTGAAATTCTGCCTTCCCCGAGCTCCTTGAACGCAAGGCTTGCGTTTCTAACCCGCAAGGTAGCTCAAATGGACACAGCGTGCAAGACCTTCTAGATGCGTCGACCTTGTGCAAGATTCCCTGGATGCGTCGACTTTCTTGGACGCAAATCTCCTTTTACAAATGCAAAGGTTCCTTCTTCTGCCTTCGTTCTCCTCTTCCCCTCAAGGATTCTTACTTCAGTATCATCAGTCGTTACTCTTCCCTCAGGGTCCTATTTATAGAGGGCTTGCCATCCTACTTCTCTCTTTTGCCACTTGATTGCCACATGTCGCGCTGCATGTCTGACTAACCATGCATTAGTCCAAGTGTCACCTTGCAGGAAACACTTACCATGCCTTTTTAACACCTCCTACTTTAAGGTGTCAAGTCTATATGAAGCCACCTGGCCTTTATAAATTTATCTTATGCGTCCAACATTTTCCAATAGACAACTATTCATTCAGCACAACGCCCTCATACGTTCTTTGAGTCCCTTTTAAGGTTTGAGCTTCACTACTCACTCTTTTAACTCTTAGCCGACTACACTACTGTCTTCGACACATAGAGATAGCTCTGTCTTCAACGCATAAGGACCTCAACGCATAACAACCTTACCAACGCATGGTAAACCAAGTACGTTTCTTCCCTCGCCAATGCAGCGACTACTTCAGCTCACAACCATTCGTGATCACCTGCAACGCATAGCCGCACTATTATAAACCAGTGCTTACACAATGCCACTAGGCGTTAATGACAAACGCCCAATACTATGCGTTTGTACCTCATCGCATCATACCATGCGTCCAACTTTTTATGTCCATAACAACAACTCCTTCTCAAACTCTTCCTCTACGCGTTAGTCCTATTGCATTTACCTTCATCCTGCGTCCATGACCATCTTCCCATCCTTGGACATTTCTTGATTATTTCCAAGGTTATTCTTTTGATCCTTTTCCTTGCACTTAAAACTATTTTTCTTAAGATAGATTAGCATGTGTTCACCACATACTCCAGTTTTTATGTTTACTTCACAACCTTAATAACTAATGGTAGCCACCTTCAACTCATAAGCCCCTCGTCGCATAGCTAATACCCGTCCTTAACACATGAACTCCTCAACGCATAGCTGATAACCTTCTCAACGCATAGCTGATAATCTTCTCAACGCATAAACTTTATCGACGCATAGTAAGACTTCTTACTAACATTTTATCCCGTACTCTACTATTTCATTTTTCACTCTTGGCCATTAGTAAATATTTCCTTTAACTTCCTATACATCGCTGTACTTCCAGGATGTATAACGTAAACCAAGTTATAATCCTCTTATTCAACCTTTTAGATTTCGAGGTTACCCTTCTACGCGTCCACTAGGTATACCCAACGCTTTGCTTCCGAATTTCTCCCATACTTAGCCGTTTCCTTTAACAATTATTCTAATATCCATCCTTCTATTGTTTCCTTTTATTAGGTTTGCTTTCAACTCTATAGCATATCCAACGCCTGAACTTAGTTTCCTTTTTGTTAGCTCATAAGACCATTTCTAAGTAAGGTTGTTTCTCAATTATTAACTATTAAGACTTTCAGTTTTCTTAACGCGTCGCTTTGCCAACGCATAGAAATTCTTCAACGCATAGAAATTTTCCCAATATAAAAACCTTCAACGCTTAACGGCCTCTCCTGCACATGCTATACCATATTCGGGGACTTCTTGATCAGCCCAATGAACCTTCATAGCACATAGTAAACTCCCAACGCCTAGCCGCTGCCCATCGCATAGTTTATCAATACGCAGTTAGTTTTAAACGTATAGCTGCAGTCTATCGCATACAACTACTCTCCTATTCCAAGTACTCTTCAACGCATAATACATCCTTCAACGCCTGACAGCCCTATCAAGGTGTAACCACACAACCGTGGCCAACACTTATAGTTCTGGTTCCTTCACTTCCGTCCACTATTTCTCTTCACAACGCATAGCGCATTACTTTCCTTAACTTACTTCCCGACGCGTTGTCAATCTTTCCAACGCAAGGTACTTTTCCCACGTGATGGTTCCACTTCACTTTACATTATCGACGCATGGTACTTCACCCCATTTAACTTGCCATCATTAAAACCTAATCTCATAGCTTAAACATTTCCAAAATTAAGTATAAGTCATGCATTTTCCTCTTTCTCCTAGTTCTTGTGTCCCTTTTCAAATCCTTAGTATTAAATACCATGCGTCAAAACTTATCCATCTATCTTTCAACCTGATTTCCGAAATACATCTAACTTCAACCAATCCCCAACTATTCCTTTAGTCCTTTATTCTCCTCCTTTTCCTAATATCATTCATTTCAACGCACAGAATTTCTTGGCCATTATTCAATAATTCCACAAACTTAACTTTTCCATTTTAAAAGTTTCGTTAATCCACATCTTTTATTTATCCTTTTATCCTTACTAGCCGTTATCAATACCTAGGTTTTTGGAGATAGGGTATTACAACCTAAATTAATGGATACAAAATCTTGTCTAATACTGAAGGGGTTAGATTAGGTTTGAAATGAATAAAGGTAATATAGGAAAGGAGCTTAGACATAAGAGCTTGTTTTCAACCCTAGACATAGGGAGAAACCTATAAAATCAAAGGGTTGTGTTTTAAATCATCTAAGTTACATTAGCCACAAAAATATAGGTTTAATGACTTAGTCTCCTAAAGATACTTCATAGAAGGTCGAGTAGGTGTAGAATCTAATTTACCTTGTGCATTGTATAATTGAATCTAATTTATAATTTCATATTAGGCTATAATTCCTTAAAATAGACATGATCGTGCCTAAATCCCCTTTTCTTCATAATTGAATTTTAGTTATTTTTCATCTTTTAATTTTTGTTTTCACAATTGCAAAACTATCCAAACAAATTTTTGGTTGCTTGGTTAATTGCAACTTTGAGGAAAATCTTTGATCAATTTGAAATTTTGTTGAAAAACCATTCCTTTGGGAGACGACTTGGAATACTTACAATCTTTTTACTACTTGTCGATAGTGTGCACTTACACAAGACTGGCGACTTTTTCTTCAAAAAGGTTTTCAAAGTGTTTTCAGTCGATCAACTATGAAGAAACTTTCTCACTTGTTGCCATGCTTAAGTCTACTGGATACTCTATTCCCCAACTTATTATGACTATGAAATATGACAAATGGACGTCAAGACTGCCTTTCTGAATGGTAATCTTGAAGAGACAATTACATGAAACAACTAGAATGATTCATTCAACAAGGTCAAGAGCAAATGGTTTGCAAGCTTAATTATTCAATTTATGGATTGAAACAAACATCTCGATCTTAGAATATAAGATTTGATACTGCAATCAAGTCTTACGACTTTGACAAAAATGTTAATGAACCTTATGTATACAAGAAAAATGTCAACAATTTAGTAGCTTTCTTAGTGTTGTATGTGGATGATATCCTACTCATTTGGAATAATGTAGGTCTACTGATGGATGTAAAGAAATAGTTAGCTACCCAATTCCAAATGAAAGATTTGGGAGAGCACAATTTGTTCTAGGGATCCAGATCATAAAGGATTCTAAGAACAAACGTTACCCATGTCTTAGGCATTGTATATTGACAAGATAATTGTTAGGTATTCGATGCACAATTTCAAAAGGGCTTATTGTCTTTTCAACATGAGATTGTATTGTCTAAGGAACAACGTCCTAAGACTCTTTAAGAAGTTGAGGAAATGAAATGCATTTCCTATGCATCGGCTTTGGGTAGCCTAATGTATGTCATTTTGTGTACAAGGCCTGACATTTGCTATATAGTTGGAATTATCAATAAATATCAGTCCAATCTAGGATTTGATTACTGGACTGCAATTAAAACCATCCTTAAGTATCTTCGAAGAACAAAAAACTACATGTTTGTGTATGAGACAAAGGATTTGATCCTTACAAGATACACAAACTCTGATTTTCAGACTGATAAGGATTTTAAAAGATCCACATTAGGATTAGTGTTTACTCTTAATGGAGGGACTATAGTTTGGCGTAACACAAAGTAAGGTTGTATTGTTGACTCTACCATGGAGGTAGAGTATGTAGCTGCTTGTGAAGCTACTAAAGAGTCCGTCTAGCTTAGGAAGTTTTTGACATACGTGGAAGTTGTTCCTAACATGCCAATGCCCATCACTATTTATTGTGATAATAGTGGTCCTATGACAAATTCTAAAGAGCCTAGGAGCCACAAGCGGATAAAGCATATCGAACGCAAGTATCATTTGATGCGAGAGATTGTGCAATGAGAAGACGTGATCGTCATGCAGATTGCTTCGAAGCACAATGTTGCTGATGCATTTACAAAGGCTCTCACGGTTAAAGTTTTTGAGGGCCATCTGGAGAGTCTAGATCGAGGGGACATGCCACATCTAGTCTATGGCAAGTGGGAGATGTGTATAGAGTTATGCCCTAGTTTATATGTATTGTACACCCCACTAGCTTTAGGATAAGTGGGAGATTGTTTGGAGTGGTGTCGTAAATCTCTTGAGGTCTCGTAGTTTTGTAAATTTGTTAATACATTTTATTTATTCAATAAAATAAAAAGTTATTTTATTTATGTTTTGCATTAACTCAATCCAATAAACTAAAATCCATGGTTATTTTATGTAAACTTAAGCATATATGTGGTTGACATATGAAGATTGATCATGTTTAAGTATTAACGAAAAGGTCTGTAGTATAAGATAAAGTTGGGTTCCTTATTCTGGTAACACTACAGATACGACCTACTCTGTAATAGTTAGAAGAGTCAAATTTGATCTTAATTATTCATGTAGATACATGTGAGTGGGGGTATCATATGCAAAGAGTTTGTATAAGACTAGACTACAAAATGTTTAGTTTCTCTTTGTAACGCAGTTAATTGAAGAAGTTAACATTTCATAGGATGACTATAGGTGACTCCACCTTCATCCTGAGTGAGTTATGAACTCCTATCTATGAGGACAATCCTTTGATCTGTATGGGTGAGAGTGGCCAGATCGTCGACTCAATATGCCTATCATTTTGGGGATTTGTTTGAATAAAGAGCTGAGAATATATCTTTACAAGATGAAATTCACTTATTCTCATATTTAGGGTAAGTAGATAAATTGCTCCCTTAAGGGCTGATTTCGAGTCTTGAATAATGAGGCCTCACCCTCTCACTGGCTTGAGAGAGGTTAGTTTATAGTTAGACTATAAACAGTTTGTTCAGTAGAGAGATCAGTGGTACTTAAGGAGTTAAATGTAACTACAGGGGTAAAACGGTAATTTGACCCAGCTGTAGTTATGTGTAATTTGTGAAGGGTCGACTTATTGTTGATTAGTTACTTCTGTGGACACAGAAATATATGTATAGTGCAAAGAGTGCAGTTGTAGGTCTTTAGTGATGACCTACAGTTAATGAATATTGATTAATCTAATTAAAGAGTTTAATTGATTAATCTCATATAATTGGAACTTTTAATTTATAGGTCCATAAGGTCCCTTTTTCTAGCTCATTAAGGCTTTGTATAAGAATCAAATATTTTGGTTTAATTTGAAATGTTCAAATTAATAAGGGAGTTAATTGTATATGATACAATTAGTATAATGTATAAAGATACATTATAATATAAAGTTATTTTTTAATGAGATTCAAAATTTATACTTTATGGTACAAGAGAGGTGAATACTTAAATAAGATTTAAATTTTAATTATATGAATAAGATTCAAATAAAACTATAGGTTAAAATTAATATGAATGAGATTCATATTAACACTATAAATTATGTGAGATAAAGTTATTTGGATGTGATTCAAATTTAAATTTAATATGAGATATTTAATTAATTTCAATAAACTACTTTTATTTAATTATATTATGATTTAATATATATTATAATTTAATTAATATTAATATTAATTTAATATTATTATATATTATATTAATTAAAATAACTCCCACTGAACGTAGAGGGGAGTTATTTTTTCCTTCTCCTTCATAACTTACTTAAAGAGAAAAGAGAAGGGAGAAGCAGTGAGGTGATTGCAGAAGAGTTGTGAAAAACTTTTCTTAAGTTTTTTTCTCTCAAAAGTTCTCTCTTCCTCTCATCTTCCTTCTCCCTTTACTGGAAAGAGAGCCCACCACTCATCTTTGGTTATTTCTGAGAATAGCAAGGAAGATTTCTTAGTAGTGTCCCAAAAGTGTTCATGTATTTCGATTCATGAGTTGGTGCGGAGAAGACATTCTACTGTGAAGAAGGTCTTCAAAGTTAGAAATACTTTTAACTCTTAATTCTTCTCAATGACACCACATACATGTTTAAGTTTACATAAAATAACCATGGATCTTAGTTTATTGGATTGAGCTAATGCAAAAGATAAATAAAATAACTTCTTATTTTATTTAATAAATAAAATATATTTACAAATTTACAAAACTACGAGACATCAAGAGATTTAGGACATTAATCGTGACAGTTTGGCCAACATCGCCTGATTGAATGTTCTCAAGTCACGGAACTTGAGCCCACCATCCTCCTTTTTGCAACACAACCGAGGCAAATTGTGCTAATGAATTTTATTTTTTTCCCTGCGAAAAATTGGCAAATCTCGTTACAAAGACTTCTTAGCAACTCAAATCAGCTTATAATATAAATAGGGATAGCTTACACCATCACCTTAATCAATACTTCTTTCCCACCCAAATAGAGAAACTTTTCCTTCCAACCTTGCAAGACCTTCTAAACACAATCCTTAAGAGCTCCAAACACTGCGCATTTGTTTTTAGATATTTGAGAGGGGAAATCCATGCATTTGAAGGAGTTAGGAACACACATGCGAAAACAATCTGAATCTAAAGCACTCTAACTACATACATTCTAAATGCATAAATAATTAAACACATTAAAATAGACTAGTTTTGCCATCTAAAAGCTAAAAAACAACTAAATTATTACAATAATAATTGAGAAACAAGCTTGAACCAACCTCGAACCCTTCGAACTGGCCCGAACAAAGTTAACATAGCTTGAACCAAACCTCCAATGTAAAAAAATAGGGATGAATCGGCTAGAAAACCACTAACTCGGACCGAAAACTGCCGAGCCGAATCGAACCAGATCGAACCGGACCAACTGGACCGTTCTTCTTCATGTAAGCCTTTTTCTAGAAAAATAAGAACAACGTCGCGACGCTCTATGGTAGTTGGTCTCCCCTGCTTTCGTTTCAGCTGGTCTTCTTCTCCAATTTCTTCAAATTACAAACTAATTTCAACTCTAATGACTCTAGCAAATTTACAAATCCTTCTTCACACATTAAAACCCATAAACAAGCGGACAATTACAATAATTATACAAAAAAAAAGCTCAATTAGATGCCAAAACTAGAAATAATCCAACTTTGACAACCAAAACATTCATCTCATGAAATAACATCCACCAAGCTCAAATTAATGCAAATTGAGTGCTTAAAACATGCTATGAATTGATGAAATAACATCCACCAAGCTCAAATTAATGCAAATTGAGTGCTTAAAACATGCTCTGAATTGAAGGAGTAGGAATACGCATGCAGAAGCAATTTGGATCTAAAGCACTGTAACTACATCAATTTTAAGGATTAAACATGCTTGTTCAAAAATCCAAAAACAGAGTTTTGATACTTATATTGTTGTAGCTCAAAATTGAAACAATCCGTCGGTTGTTTTTTATCACGAGCAATTTGTGGACTAGCACTAGAGTCTTCATTTTTTTAATCTCAAGCCTTAGAACGGATTCTAGGATCCAAATTGTGATGAATTTGGAGCAAAAATGGAGATTGGAGAGAGTTTGGAGTTGAAGAGTTTTTTTAGGGAATTTCTTTTGAAATTTTTAGCAATCATCAAAATCATTTGATGTTAAACTACTTCTATTTAAAGAAGTAAATATGCAAATTAAATTCTCCTCATTTTGACACCAACTAGGTGATTAATTAAGTGGAAAAAGATATGGTTTTAAGAGGGTTTGAGGTGAAAACACCTCCTCCTTAAAACCCATGCAAAAATTGAAATTTTCAAAAAGAGTTTCTAAAATTCATTTCATAAATGAATTTTTTTCTTTTTCTTTAAAATTAATTAATTTTAAATAAAAATAACTATTAAACAATTTAATTAACATTAATTTAATATTAAATATAAAATTAATTTAAACAATAATTAATTAAACAATTTAATTAATTATTTTAAATTAATATTAAATATTAAATTAATGCTTTTTCCAGTAATCCCTATATTTTCCAATCTGATGAATATCTATTCATGTGATTAATATTTAAATCATACTTAAAAATTTTTCAACTCTTCATTATCATTTAATTCATAATTAAATGATTATGTCTAAGCAAAACGTATTACTTACTCTCTAAACCAAATTTGAATGGTTTCAAATTCCCTCATCACACTGTTCTATGGTTTAGTTTGATATGAGCTAACAAAGTGACCTAACAGACCTACAAATCATGAGCTCTAACGATCCAAAATTAACTAGCTAAACTTTTTAACCTAGCTAATTAACATTCATTAACTACCGAGACATTCCATTATAGACTAGTAGTTGTACTCTCCTCACTGTAGATAGATTTTTGTCCACTTGATATAACCATGATTAGTAAGTCGATCCTTCATAAGTTGTTTGTAATTATAGTTGGGTCAAAATTACTGTTTTAGCCCTGTAATTACATCTTGTTCCTTAAGTCCCATTAATCTTCTAATGAACAATTAGGCCAATGAGAGGGTGGGGCCCGTTGTCCAAGATCCGGAGTTAGCACTTAAGGGAACAACGTCTCTACTAACCTTGAATTAGATAGGAGTGAATTGCAAGACTATGTCCCCAACTATCTACTTGATCTTATCCCTAAAATGGTTGACTTATTGAGTTGGCAAACTTGGGCCACTCTCACCCATGCAGATTAAAGGATAATCCCAAATAGACAGGGGTTCATAGTTAACTCAAGATTAAGATCGAGTTACCTAGGTCATCATATTGAAATAATCAGTCTTAACAATAAACAATGTTATAAAGTAAAAGTGATTATCTCATGGTTCGATCTTATGCAAACTCACCATAGGATGCCCACACTCTCATGTTTTTACATGAACGATACATGATCACAATATTTGTATCAAATATAAAATGAGCCTCATCTATAGTGTCTCCAAGATAAGGTACCCAACCTTATACCGTTTTGGCTATTACTTAAACTTGATCCATTTTTATGTCTGCACATAAAGTTTAACTATTCATACTCTAGCCAAGGATTCGTAGTTTATTGGATTTAGATTTAATGTAACTTATATATTCAATATCATCTATACTGAATAAGTTTCAATACCAACTTTATTGAAAATAGAATATGTTTATCATTTACAAACCATAAGTTTTAGGACATAAAACCCAACATTATTGACCTAATGATTGAGTGTGATGAATTCCAAGTCCTTCCTGAATTTCAAGAATCATATCCTACTTAGTATTCTTGCTAACCGTGAACCTATATTTGTCCAAATTGATAGTTTGACTCGAAGCCTTTTCATGTCTCAAGAACCTCCTTAATCACCTTCCAATCCCCTTCATTTGCCCAATAGAAGAGAAGACTATCATCTGCAAAAAAAAAAAAAAAAAAAAAAAAAAAAAGTGAGAAATAGAAGGACAATGAAGGTTAATGCGCAAACTTGAAAAGTATGCAAAGCGCTCCTTTCTTGAAGAAGAGTCGAGAGACATTCCGTGCAAATAAGGAAGAGATATGGAGATAAAGGGTCTCTTTGATGCAAACCCCTAGTAGGTTGAATTGTCTTTGGTTGTTCTCATCAAAGAGCCAAATAGATTGTGACGGGGCTACCTCAATCAAGAGCCTCTTTTCAGTAGAGTTTCCCTTTCTTTGCACTCTTTCTTTGTTTATATTGTTTGAACGTGTTGCTTCAAGCTATGAGTGGCTAAACTCTTTAGTTTTAGGGTTTTGATGAATTATTTATGAATTCATGTTGATCGTGTAGACTTTCATGGTTTTCTTGGAATGATTATGTTTTTCATTGCTATTGTGTTTAATTCTTGTGGATTGACCATCTTCACATGTTAGGTTAGATGTATGATTGAGAGATTGTATGTTTAACTTGATCCATAACAATGAATTATTGTTAATCTATCACGAGAGTAGTTAGGTTGACAATAAAAGTTGTTAAATACTATTCTTAATGCCATGTAATTTGTATTGGTTTCAAGAGATTAGTAATCAATCGAGTTGCATGAGAAATGGTTGTTTTTTAGAGAAAATAACTTGGAATTAAGTTTCTAGACTTAGACATATGAATTACAATAAAATCCATGAATTCTATATTATTGCATGATGAAATAAACAAGGATTCATTACCCTAGAACTCTCTTTGACTCTTGTGTTTCTCACTTTATTACTTTCCTTATTTAGTTTGTATTTTCCATAATTCACAAATTCAATTCCAATCCTCAAATAAAATTGATTTGATTCTAGAATAGCTAAGTAACTTTAACCTTCGAAATTGGATCTCCAGTGGAACGATATTCGGACTTTACCGTCTTATATTATAACTTGACATGTACACTTACGGTTAACACTTAAAGTGGCGCAACTACAACTGTAACCTTTGAAAAATTGGTGTACAACATTGAAATGCGGCGATTTAGAGATCTCATGTGATGTTTCCATGAGATCTATGATTGAATACAACGTGAAATTCAGGTGACAAACTTCTAAAAAACTAATATGACCCATCATATCAGCATTCACCGGGTATCTGTCCAGTCTTTCCCATATTGGATCCCCACCCCAACGTCCATCACATCATGTAAATTTATCTCCAAAAAAAACTTGTATCTTGAAGGCCACACCTATCAATAGTCTCTTGAAAATCATCAATCAGGCTTTGTTCATCTGCGATTCCCACCGAGTTTTTTTGAATCAGACAAAATCTCGTTAACATCTCCCTGAAGAATCCACGGCAAATGATAAGAATCACGTAATCTCTTCAACAGCTCCCAAGTTTCCCATTTTTTGTCATCAGCAGCATTACCATAAAAACCTGTGAATCTCTGATGCGCACTTTTAGTGTTAACCGCAAGTGTACAGGTCAAGTTATAATATAAAACGGTTAAGTCCGAGTATCGTTCCACTAGAGATCCAATTGGGAAGGTTTAAGTTACTTAGCTATTCTAGAATTGAATCAATTTTATTTGAGGATTGAACTTCAATTTTGTGTATTAGGGAAAAATAAAAATCAAGCAAAGAAAATATCAAAGGGAGAATTGCAAGAGTCAAAGAGAGTTCTAGGGTTTCGAATTCTTGTTTGTTTCATCATGCAAAATTATAGATTTCATGGATTTTATTTTAATTTTTATGCCTAAGTCTAGAAACTTAATTCCAAGTTATCTTCTCTCAAAGACAACTCTTTCTCATGCAACTTGATTGATTGTTAATCTCTTAAAACCAATACACAATTACATGGCATTAAAACTAGTCTTTAGCAACTTTCATTGGCAACCTAACTACTCTCGTGATAGATTAACAACGATTCATTGTTATAGGTCAAATTAAACATATAATCTCTCAATCATACATCTAACCTAGCATGTGAAGATGGCCAATTCTCAAGAATTAAACACAATAACAATGAAAATCATAATTTATTTAAACAAAACCATGAGTCTACAAAATTAACATGAATTCACAAACAATTCATCAAAACCCTAAAACTAAAGAGTTTAGCCACTCATAGCTTGAAGCAACATGTTTGAGCAAAAATAATCAAAGGAAGAGTGTAAAGAATAGGGAAACTCTATTGAAAAGAGATTCTTGATTGAGGCAGCACCGTCACGAACTCCTTGGCTCTCACGTCGGACTTCGAAAGTCACCAAGACTATCTCGAACTCTTTTCCTCTTCCTTGCGGCTAACTCACTCTTTGAACTCGCGCTTAATTCTCACCTTTTTGGATCTTTCTTTCAATCTGCAACTTTCTTGCTTTTCTTGATATTTCCCCCCTTTGGACTACTGAAAACCCCTCAATTTATAGAGTTTGGCAGCCAAAAATTTAACCTAAAATACAAAACTTTCGTTTAATTAACGCTAGCGCCGCGGCGCTATGGTTGCGACCAAAAATAAGTTGCTCTCGAGTTTTAGCGCTGCGGCAGCGCCGTCCCAGCGCCGCGACGCTGTCTTGCGTTCATCAAGGATGCGTCGAGGCAGAGCCATCTCGGCGCTGCGATGCTACTCTGCGTCCATGCTGATGCGTTCATGCTTCAGCGCCGCGACAGCGCTGTCTTAGCGCCGCGGCGCTGCCCTGCAGTCAATAAGGATGCGTTTTTCAGCTCTTTTTCGCCGTATTCTTGCTCGGTTTTGATCTTTTAGTCGTTTCTTCTAATTTTCCTCGTTCTAACATGAAAATCACTAGCAAAAAAGTGAAATCTAATATAAAACTCCCTTAATTTGAGAGAATATAAAACACTTTTCAAGTGCTTATCAATCTCCGGTTAAAATCACCTTCTGAAACAATTACATTGGTTTGACTCGCAGAATATGATTGAATACTAACATCCACAGCCCTGTTCCAGAGCAACATTAATCCACCACTTTTTCCAACGCACGGTATTTCCAAGCAATTTTCATAGTTTGTTCCACTTTTAATTCTGCTATCTGAACCATGACAACACTTGGTTTCCATTAAGAAAACCAACAGAGGTTTATGTTTTCACACTCAATTTTGAAGTGCTCTTAATGTTCGGGGATTCCCCAAATCTTGAACATTCCAACATAACATTTTCATTGCTCTCGGCTGTGCTGTCCAGCAGCCTCCACCAATTGGAATTCACTAATTGTTTGTGACTCTCGCTTTTTCTACAGCTTGACCCTATCTTCACCAACTGAAACTTTCTCAATTGCATCTATGTTTTGTCTTTTCCACCATTTCCCTCTAATTATGGATACCAAATTTTGTTAAAACTTCAAAGCCTTCATCATGATCCAAAATATTAGAAAAAATGGGCTTTAAATTGTCTTCTATATGGGCCTGAATGCACTCAATAATATTAGAATCTAATAAATAAAGCCCACTTATCTTTTGGTCTTTTACATCATTTTCCTTGGGGCCCACCATACAAAAGGTATCTAGGGCTTTTCCCTTCAATAACTCAACAGTTGCCACACCCTGCCGTTTCTTTTTTCACCATCTGTTGCATTTTAGGAAAAGGATCACACACTTTCCATTTCACATCAACATCCCCATTAATGTCGAGATTTTCGTCGCTGATTCCCTCCTGAATTTTTGAATCTCTCCTCCGCGTAACGCTGCATCGTCGCCGTCCTGAGAATACTCTTTGTAGCTGCCGGTCGGATAGTTTCCACACTGTTTCGTTCACTGTCAAGGTCAAGTGCCACCGTTTGCTTCTCCTTACTTTCATCCTCTCGATCTACCAGCCTTTTCTCATGAGGAGAGTTCCTTTGCGGTCTTCATCGAATTCATGTTGACTCCCTAGTTCTATCCTTCTATTTGATGAGGTACTACCAGATCTACCTCTACCCTGTCCTTGGTGAAGGCTTCTCGGCACCAAAACCTTGCGTTTCTTGATTTTTCTTTTGAATCAATCTTTGTTCACGGAGTTCAGGACTAAATCTAGGTTCCACCTCATCCTCCTCTATCTGGACTAAACAGTCTTTAATCGTGTGCCCTAGACACCCACAACCACAACAAAAATCTAGAAGCTCCTCATAAGTATTTGGGATCCATCGTTCTTTGGCCATGGAAGTTAGTTTGATTAGGTTACCCCTCTTTGAAGGTTTAACGGTGTCAATCAAAACTTGAATTCGAAGGGAACCGCCCCAACATCTTCCCTTCTCATCTGAATCAACTTTCTCAAACTTGCCTATAAGGTTCCCTAAACTCATAGCATATTTCCTGCAACAGAAACCAGAAGGGACATTATGTAAATGAATACAAAATGACGCATACCTGAATTGAAGTTCTGAGAAACTACAATTGGTTTTCAGCTCATTAAACACTAACAAGGAGTTCTCAAAGAACCAAGGACCATTGTTATAAGTCCACTATTTGTCCTTCAGAAATCTAAATTTGCACAGGTACATGTCTTTGCCCACACATTCAATTTGCACCTGGATGTTTCTCCATATCTTTGGCATCTTGTCTCTGAACATCTCCATATGAATCTATTTCACTGATTGAATTTTTTAAACAAAGGAGTTTGGAGATCCAGTCTCTAATTCTACACATTCATCATCATCTTATGAAAACACATTTGCTCGTTCTTATTCAGACAAATTCAACTACTCAATTTGAGAAGTCAAATTAGTTTCTGTCATCGTGGAGTACATAGATGGTGTCTCCCCCATGAAATTGAATTCCGTCCATCGACAGTTTCGACGCCACAATCTTGTCCTACAAGTGCCTCAGAGAGAACCGAGAGTCCTTCAATTGCAAAATACATCCCAATGTGGGTGGGATGATAGAGGGGTTATTTGTAGGGATGGTCGCTTTTGGGGACAAATGAAAAATGGGTACTTTTTTAAATTGAATGAAAAGTGGCATTTTGTTTGCCTAAGCATACTATAAATTTACCCATTTGATCTTGAAAGCCATACTATGAATTTACCCATTTGATACTGAAAGCCACCATATGTGCACAAAGTCACAAGTTTTCTTGAAACACAATATTTGCTCCTCAATGCTCGATGTTGGATGCTTGATGCTCTACGTTCTATGCTATATATTATATGCTAAGTAATGGACATGAAATGAATAAATCTGTTGCTTTTTTTTAAAAAAAAGGGGCACTTAGATTTTCAAAATGAACAAAAGGATGAGTTTGAACTTTGTAGGTAGATGTGAGAAGAATTTACAGGGAAAGCTCCCTTCCTGATAAGTTTGAACTTAACGAGAAAGAATTAACTCTCTATGACTTTTCTCGTAAAGTGCTGATTAGAACTTTACGGAAAAAGTGAATTAGTTTTTTGTGACTTTTTCTGTAAAATTTTGATAAGTGTAATTTAAACTTTGTCTCAATTTATTCATCACACTTCGTTTCTAACAAAAAAGCATAAATTGGGGTTTATTCGTTTTATTTCATCACGGATTTCCCGAAATGCCCATAAGCTCCCCCACTCTACGGACATTCCAACAAAATGTTTCCATTCTTCATGACAAGATTGTCCAGTAGTCTCTACCGATCCTAATTCAGAATTTTGTGCCATGTAGAAACCCTCCACTTTTGGCTTTCTGGGCTCCAAATTTGGAATTAGAGAAGACCCCTCTTTCCTTTCTTCCAAAGTAATAGCAACACTAGAATTTGAATTGCCTGATCACCACAAGCTCGCTTTTTCCAAGCCATAACTTTTGGTGTGTTTTTTTTTTCCCTTTTGAAATGACCTGGTTTTCGTGATTGAGTTGGAACACTTACTCGTCCCAAGTTTAGCTCTGTAGGATGGACGAGAAAACAAGACTCTATGTTGATATTGTTTGCTAAAATGTGCATTATTTTCCCTTGATTTAGGATGGTTTTTAAGTTAATTCTATAAGATTTGATATTGTTTGCTAGTGATTTTAGGGATTTGTTATAGAATGAGATTCACTGTCAAAATGAGATGAGAAGGACACAAATATGCCCTAAAAGGTCAAAGCCGACCAAAGGTGTGACGTCCCAAATTTTTGGATACTTTTTTTCTTAAAAAAATTGATTATCTTGAATTATTTGGTTAGTTGTTTAAATTTTAAGGCTTTAATTGGATTATCTTGAGAAAATAATTCAATTTAAAGTAATCATGATAAAAGATTTTGATTTAATTCAATTAATGAAAAATTGAATATATTTTGGGAGATTTAAAAGTTGAATTTAACATGAAAGATTTGAAATTAGGTGAGATTTAAGAACTTAATTAATTTAATAAAATATAAGGATAAGTTGAAATTGAATTTAAGTTGGGGAATTGATTTATTAGGAGATATTTTGGTTAAATAAATTACTAGTTGAGGAATATTATATTAAATAAGTTGGGTATGTTTTGGGAAAAGTAAAAGGCGATTTCAAGATTTGGTTAGGTCATGATGGTTTTGATTCAAATTTTGAATTTTGAAACTCGGAAGAGGAGTTGTCCAAGCGGGTTAAAGGGTCCATTTTGGTTGGACCCATTGTTTAAAGTATGGAAGATAACTGTGACAATTGCACTTTTGGTAAGAGATTTGATCCACTTGTTGATTTCTCTTATGTACCTATTTTGTTGGTGTAGTCTGTGATACCCTTGTGTTGATGCTTAGATTTGTTTTCGAAGGGGCTTTGGATAAGGTCGAGATTGGACGAGCTAGTGGTTGGGAATCTGGAATTGGGTGTTTTGGTTGGCGTTGGCTTAGGTCGCTTTTAGGCGTATCCTGAGGTAAGGGACTTACTACTAAGTCTATGCAACGCTCATGGCTACTTATTGACTGATTATTGCATTGGCTGGTTATGATTATGGTGTCTACTAGTATGATGGTTAATTATCTTATTACTATGGACTGGAAACTCTAGTTGATTATGATAGTAATGATTGATTATGTTCGTGATGATTGCAATGTCATAGTGATTGTTATCCTATTTATCATGCCTTGTACCACTATTGACGCGAACCTTTGGGTACACTGATTATGATTATGATTACGACTGGGTGTCCCTCGAGATCACCACCTATGTTTATGTTTATGACTGACCTTCGAGATCACTGCGTGCCTCCGAGTTTGCTACTTATGCCTATGTCTATGCTTATGTTGGATACACTAGTGCACATGATAAAAGGATAACAACCTCACCTAGTAGGCCCAGTAGTGGGTCACTTACTAAGTATTTTGTACTCATTCTTTTCATGTTATGTTTTTCAGATAAAGGAAAGGACACCTTGGCGAATGATGAAATAAAACCTTGGTCGTTCCACTGGGACTAGTCAGATGCTTTCGCACAAGAGATTTCCTGTTTTCATCTTTAAGAATTTTGGTTATGTCATTTGAATTCAGAACTTTATTT
Source organism: Citrullus mucosospermus (assembly GCA_030954485.1). Lineage (NCBI taxonomy): Eukaryota > Viridiplantae > Streptophyta > Magnoliopsida > Cucurbitales > Cucurbitaceae > Citrullus > Citrullus mucosospermus. The sequence continues at coordinate 9,411,587 of CM062064.1, read as the reverse complement.
TTTTTTTCTTTTAAAATTCTCATGGTCAGATGTTTTATGTGAGTTCCTTGTTTTATTAAAATTGTAAAGGGATACCCCGATCAAAGATTTTCAGTTATTTGAATTTTGCAAAAGATATCTAATTTAATCAAAAAGTTATTTTGATTTTTTTGTAAAATTATGAAAATTAGTCGTTTTAGATATATGCACGCATATAGTGACAACCTAGTTCAAGTCCTAAGAAGTCAGGTCGTTACAAAAGGATTAAAATACGAGAAGAAAGGAGGAGAAAAACATCAAAGACCCAAAAACAGGGCAACGTCATGGCGTTCCTGTAAGCACTGATTTGCGTTGCCAAGCGTTGAGATGCGGCCATGCGTTTGTGGCTATGCGTCTTAGAGGGAGAAGCGGTCGTGAGCGAGAAATTTTGGCTAAGTGTTGGTGAAGTCCATGCGTTTGTGGTTGATTCACGGAGGTTAGTGAGCTGAAGTAGCTACCCGTGTTGAAGGATAAGTAACTCTGGCGGGGGAAGAAATGTGCTTGAACCATGCGTTTAAGTCGCTCTACGTTGAGGACAGTTATACGCTGAAGTCGATGCGTCGAAGACAGACATGTGTTGGAGTCACCCCGCGTTGAAGACAGAATGGTCTTGACGCGACGAAAGTAGTATTGAATGACGGAAAGATATGCGTCAAAAATGGGAGGCGTTGAGGATGACACTATGCGTTGAGTGTGGTCAGTTGCTGGAGGCGTTGAAGGAGAAGCTACCATGAATACCTTGCGTTGAGATAAGAACCCTGCGCTAGTCTGCGGGTGAAGGGTAAGTCAGCAACATAAATCCTAGTGTTTGGAAAGGCTAAGTCGGTAGTATATATAGCTGGATTAATTAAATGTTTAATCATTTTTAAGACATTTCGAGAGCTTAAGTCGGTTCCATTTTTCAGACAAACTTCAGAAGAAGATTGAGGAAGGTGTTCTTGAGGATTTTGGACGAAATTTGACTCATATTGATGTTGGAGACGAAGCTGAAACAGAGGAATAACTGAAGTCACACAGTTTGAGCAGTGACCGATAATCGGAGTAGAACGTGAAAAGGAAGCCGAGTTTAGAGCTGAAAATTTGAGGTTAGTAAGTTGACATAATTCCTAATAACTTTTGTAAAGGATGGTGATGCGGAAATTGAAGATTTACTATATGAATCCTTAGGAAAAACAGAGTTTACAAGATTATCTCGCAATCCGAAACAGCAGGAGGTGATTCCGGAATACCGTGAGAACGAGGAGGAGTTAAGCCTTGAAACTTTGAGGTAAGCTATAGAACTTAATTTCCTATAAGTTTGTAGAAGAAAGAAAGTCCTGAATCCATATGGAAATGTGACTTGCAATAGATTGAAGTAAGAACGAGAAGAAAGGAAGGAATAACGGTGCAGACTGCCGCTGAGAAGCAAGTATCGGCACACTGTTTAGGTATTGATAGCGAGACGGGTGTCGCTAAGACGCAAAGGAGCCTTCCGTCTCACAAATCTCGCTAGATAACGCTAAGTATCGCTGCTAAGGTAAGGTAACGCTAGTGTTGTTCCATCGAGTATCGCTAGTAACAGTCTTTATCGGCTGGTATCGCTGTGATTCTCACTTATAAGTCAGTAGAGAAAAGGAAGAAAATTTATGTTAATTAACGCAAGGTACATGTCTTTTGCAGGCCAAGAAGAAATAGGAAAAGTGTATAACCCACGTAAAGCCTAGAAATAGTTGTGAGTGACTATTTTATTGAAAATGTTCTTATGAAGCATGATTTTCATATGAAAAATGTTGATTGCACTTCTTAAAAGGCATGTTACATATTTCTAAAGTTGATAGAAAGCATTTATGTGAAATGTTATTGAATAAAGTTTTGTATGATTTCTAGGAAAGGATTTTCATATGAACTATTATGTGAACGAAATTCTAAAACGTTTTAGAGGAGGCTCAGTGCTCAAGGACACGAGAAGGCACGTGAGTTTCCCTGGGACCCAGTACTCAAGGACATGAGAAAGTACATGGGTAACCCGTCATATTCCTAAGTGCACATAGAGGTTGATTTGGCTGGTGTGTTGAGTTTGCTCCGCATTGAGCCAGGGATGTTTTCGACGTTGGGAGTGTTGAGCTTTGCTCCACCCCAACTAAGGTGATTTTCGACGTTGAGCGCGTAGAAGCATTGCTCCGCCTCAACTAAGGGAAAAGTTTGAAAAACTAAATTGATATTGATAGATTCTTTGGAAAACACTCTTGTATGATTTAAGAATTGATTTATTGAGATTAAAGGATTTTATGAAAAGTATGTTTAATTTGAACAAACGTTAAACTCTTACTTATTCGTTATACGAAACATGCCTGTTTTCGATGAATGCTTATTTTACAAAGATTTGTCACTCACTAGGCTGTTAGCCTATGTTTTCCAACGTTTTTCTTTTCTCTCCCCAGGTAGCAAGGACGTTCCCGGTGCTTAGCCTACTTCAGCTCACCCTGCCTAAGTCTCGAGTTCTCAAGATACAGTCAAGTCTGAGAGTTGTACCATGTAGATCATATAGTTTTGAGTGGGGATTGTTGGTGGAGTTGTGTACATTGTATTATGGATATGGAAGTGAAATTATGCTATGAAATAAAAGCGTACCCTATACAGGGAATTGTATCAAATTATAAGCATGTGTAGTATGACTGAATTCTATGTATGTATATGAGTAAATGTATGCACAGGAAGGAAGATAAGAAGGGACAATATGCGTCACAAGAGGGGTGATGTTTATTGTCTTCACATCCCCTTTCAGGATAGGTAGGTAATTCACTAGGGGGTGTGACAGTTCCCTTGGCTCAAAAACCCGAGAGCACCTTAATTTGACCATTTAAAGAGTACCACAATGCAGAGGAGGCGCTACAATACGACACTTGGAGGTAACTTTTAATGACAGTCAGCACCACAACACTATCCTAGAGTGTCACAACACCAGCTTTCCAAAATTGAAATTTGAGTATTTTTGGAATGGCTTTTCTATATATTGACCTAGGATTGTGGCTTCCAAATCCATCCCCATTCACCACAAAATTCCAGAGCTCTAAAGAGTGTTTTAGCCTAGTTTTAAAGAGTGAAAGTTAGAGGGTTATTTGGAGGACATTTACAAATTCAAGGTGTGAATCAAGGTGAACGGACTTCAACTGCGGAGATTGCTTCGAAAGTAGTGTTTTTCATTTCCTTTACTTTTCTTTACTATTCATGGTTGTTACAATGTATGAATGTATTGTTGTAGCTTTGATGTGTGGCTAAATGCTTAGTTCTAGGGTGTTGAAGAACTTGATTATGGATTTATGCTAATGCACTAGTTTTTACTATGGATGTTGTGTTATTGATTACTTTTCAATATTATTGTGCTTTATCATATCAATTGATCATAGATGAATGTTAGGTTGAATGTTCAATTAGAAAGATTTCATATTTAACCAGATCTATAATATTGAATTATAAGTTAACCTATCATCATGACTTTTCTTAATGTCATGCTCCTTGATTTGGTTTCAAGTGATTAGTAATCAATTAGGTTTGCATGAGAAAGAATCGTTATTGGAAGACAATAATCCAGAATTTAGTTTCTAGACTTAAGTATATCATTAACATAATAATCCATAGGAAATCTTTTAATGAATTAATGAAGTAATTAAGAAATTCAATATCCTAGGGCATCTTTATCTCTTGAGTTTCATCCATGTATTTTATTTGCTTTCTTTAGTAATCATTCAAAATTGCCATCACAAGACGAATCCTTAGATAAAATCAAGAAGGCTTTAGAATAGCTAAGCACAATTCATTTATTTGATCCCTAGTGGAATAATACTCGGTCCTTTGACCGTTTTACTATAACTTGACTCATGCACTTATGGATTACAAATCAAATTTTTGGCGCCGTTGTTGGGGAGCAAAGTGACGAATTTGCTTAATATTCCAAAAGTTGGATAGATCTTAATCTAATGTGTATTTCGTTTTTGTTTCTTATTTTGTGGAGGTACGGTGGTGCACAAGTACTAGTGTGATTAATCTTTTGCCTCTTGATTTAGAAATTGATAGAACTTTTAGGCAAAAGCTAAAAAACAACAAGGACAAACCGAAGAGATGGTAGAGGAGCAACCAAAGACTATAAAGGAGTACTTTCAATCCATCTTGCCCAGAACTCAACCTGAGATTGTCAACACTACCATAAATTTTAACAATTTTAAGTTGAAACCTGGTTTGATTCAAATAGCTAAAGACATAGCTTTTAAAGGACGTCCCACTGATGATTCTCGCAAGCTCCTCTGGTTCTTCATTGAGATTTGTGGCACGGTAAAGATTAATGAAGTCACTAATGATGTTATGAGACTGAGACTATTTTCTTTTTCCTTACAGGACTGAGTCAAGGATTGGTTGGAGACCATCCCCTCTGAAAGCATAACTACTTGGGATCAGCTGGCTTAAGCATTCTTGAACAAATACTTCGCACTAGTTAAAACTTTGAAATTGAGGACAAAAATTGGAACCTTCCGTCAATATGAGGATGAGTAGCTTTACGAAGCATGGGAAAGATATAAGGACCTCATAAGGAAATGCCAACATGGATACCTAGACTGGTTGCAAATTGAACTCTTTTTTTGGAACGATGGCTCAAGAAGCTCTTACTTTATTGGAGGACTTGGCCAATATAAGTTATAATTGACCTAGTGAGAAAGCACATGCATCGACCACTGTAGTAGAGATATGAACTTGATGAGGTAACATCATTAAAAGCTCAATTATCATCTCTTACTAATGCTCTTAATAAATTGACTATAGGTGGCCAAGCCCAAAGGAATCCTCCATCAATAGCAACTAAAATTGAGACAGAAATTTGTGGGAAAAAATCAAGGATGCTCACAATCAAACCAAGCAACACAATACAATTCAAGTTTTAGGAATCATGACAAATTTTCTTATGCTCCTAAAAGGAATGTGTTGCAGGGTTCTTCAGGTTTTCCTGCAAAACTCAAAAAGAAATCACCAATGGAGGACCTCATAGAGAAAAATGAAGAAGGAAGGTTCAGACACAACAACCACAATATACTATTGTCTATTTACTTGACTTATTAAATCAATGATTAACATAATGAATTTATATAAGGAGGAGGAAGCAAACCCTAGGAAAAGACAGAAAAGACATTTGTACAAAGTAATTATAAAGCTTAAATAAAATAATATTATGCTATTTTGAATTATCTTCTCCACGTGATGGACAACCTGTAACATTTGTGGACACCTTCTTCACATCTCCCCTTAAATGAGAGGGTAACGATTGATTGCGCCACTTTAAGTGTTAATTGCAAGTGTACGGGTCAAGTTATAATATAAGACGATAAAGTTTGAATATCGTTCCACTGAGGATCCAATTGTGAAGGTTTATGTTACTTAGCTATTATAGAATTGAATCAATTTTATTTGAGGATTGGAATTGAAGTTGTGAATTATGGAAAATAAAAACTAAATAAGGAAAGTAAATAAAGTAAGAAACACAAAAGTCAAAGAGAGTTTTAGGGTAATGAATACTTGTTTATTTCATCATGCAATATTCTAGGGTTCATAGATTTTATTGTAATTCATATGTCTAAGTCTAAAAACTTAATTCCAAGTTATTTTCTCTAAAAAACAACCCTTTCTCATGCAACTCAATTGATTACTAATCTTTTGAAACCAATACAAATTACATGGCATTAAAAGTAGTCTTTAGCAACTTTCATTGTTAACCTAACTATTCTCATGATAGATTAACAACAATTCATTTTTATAAATCTAGTTAGACAAACAATCAATCAACCATACATCTAACCTAACGTGTAAAGGTGACCAATTCTCAAGAATTAAGCACAATAAAATGAAAAGCATAATCATTACAACAAAACCATGAAAGTCTACAATATCAACATGAATTCATAAACAATTAATCAAAATCCTAAAACTAAAGAGTTTAGCCACTCATAGCTTGAAGCAACATGTTCAAACAATATAAACAAAGAAAGAGTGTAATGAAAGAGAAACTCTACTGAAAAGAGGCTCTTGATTGAGGTAGCATCGTCACATTCTCCTTGTCTCTCACGTCGGAACTCAAACGATACCACGACTCTCTTGAACTCTTTTCCTCTTCCTTGTAGCTAACTCACTCTTTGAGGCTCTTTTATGAACTCTCACTCTATTATCCCTTCTTGTGGCTCTTTTGGTCTGTAATTTTTGTACTTAAATTGATGGTTAGGGTTGCTGGAAACCCTCAAATTTGTAGAGTTGGTCGCCCAAGAACTTTCCAAAAATACCTACTTTTCCATATATGGAAATTGGCGCCGCGGCGGTGGCAAATTTGGAAAGACAGCGCCCTGGCATTGCCGATGTGCTGCGGTAGACATGCTCTCGGGTTTTAACGCCGCGACGCTACCCCAATTTTGGCAAACTTGAGTTTTTCATCTCTTTTTCACTATATTCTAGCTCGGTTTTGGTCTTTTGGTCTTCTCTTCTAATTTTCCTCATTTTAACCTGAAAACCACTTACAAACAAGTGAAATCTAATATAAAATCCCTTAATTTGAGAGAATAGAAAGCACTTTTCAAGCGCTTTTCAACGATGTTATCCTGAGTTTGGACCTAAGATAGGCAAACTGTGATTGAGACAACTGTTTGGTGAGGCAATCAACGATTTGATCATATGATGGAACATAACGAATTTCTAAGTTACCTTGAACAACTTGATCACAAACAAAATGCACATCAATTTCAATGTGTTTTGTACGGGCTTGAAAAACAATGTTGGTCACGAGGGCATTTGCACTAAGATTGTTGCACCAAATGACAGGAGGACCACTATTTCTAATTCCAATTTATCCAAGCAATTGCTTCAACCAGATAAGTACTTCTACTGATGTGTGAGCAAGGGCACGATACTGAGACCCAGTGCTAGATTGGGATATAGCAAGTTGTTTCTTCGATGACCTTGAAACAAGGGAATTTCTCATGTAAACATAGTACTCGACGATGGATCTTTGGCCATCAATATTTGATGCCCAATTGGCATCAAAGAAGGCATATATACTAAAATCATCATAGGTAGAAATTAAGAGGCCCATTTCTTTTGTGCCAATGAGATATTGAAGTAGTCTTTTAACCCATTACCAATGAACATCAGACAGTTGCTTGAGGAATTGGCTTAAATGAATGACAATGTATGAAATAGCAGGTCGAGTATTAGCCAAATATTAAAGAGCACCAACTATGTTACGATAGATATATGGATCAGTCATTGGAGTGTCGCCTGAAGTAGAATAATGTTTGCCAAAAACTAAAGGAGTGGGAGCCAATTTGAGAGATGTCAAATTCAGCCTCTTTAGAAGATCATCAATATATTTTGATTGACTCAAAATCAAACCAGAAGGTGTCCTAGTAACTTCAATACCAAGAAAGAAATTCAGAGGACCGAGGTCCTTTAGAGCAAACTTCTAACTGAGAACAACAATCAAATTTTTTAGCAAAGATGGATTATTTCTAGTGAGTAAAACATCATCGACATAAACGAGTAAAAGCAAAATGGTATTTTGCTACCTATATATGAACAGAGAGTTGTCCAAACTACTGTTCTTGAATCCCACATAAGTAAAGCAGACTTTAAGATGTTGTTTGAGGCCAGAGAAGCCTGTTTCAGCCCATATATTGCTTTCTTTAATTTACAAATATAATTTGGAGAATTAGCATGAATAAATGATGCACACTTTTCGAGTTAACCGCAAGTGTACGGGTCAAGTTATAATATAAGATAGCGAAGTCCAAATATCGTTCCACTAAGGATCCAATTGTGAAGATTTAAGTTACTTAGCTATTCTAGAATTGAATCAATTTTATTTGAGGATTGGAATTGAAGTTGTGATTTTGAAAACCAAAAAGAAAAGCAAGTAAATGAGAAGCACAAGAGTCAAAGAGAGTTCTAGGATAATGAATCCTTGTTTACTTCATCATGCAATATTCTAGGATTCATGGATTTTATTGCAATTCATATGCTTAAGTCTAGAAACATAAATCCAACTTATTTTCTCTCAAAAATAACATTTCTCCATGCAACTCAATTGATTACTAATTTCTTGAAACTAATACAAATTATATGGCATTAAGCATAGTCTTTAGCAACTTTTATTGTTAACTTAACTATTTTCATGATAGATTAACAATAATTCATTGTTATAGATCTAATTAAACATAAATCTCTCAACCATACATCTAATCTAACATTCAAGGATGGCCAATCAACAAGAATTAAGCATAATAACAATGAAAAACATAATCATTACAACAAAACCATGAATAGTCTACACTATCAACATAACTTCATAAACAATTCATCAAAACCTTAAAACTAAAGAGTTTAGCCACTCATAGCTTTAAGCAACATGTTCAAAACCAAAGTAAGCATAGAAAGAGTGTAAAGAAAAGAAAACTCTACTAGGAAGAAGCCCTTGATTGAGGAGGAACCGCCAAGATGTCTTTCGGTCTTCACGTCAGGAACTCGAACGACACCAACTTTCTCTTGAACTCTTCTCTCTTTCTTGCAACCAACTCACTCTTTGATATTCTTTTTCTCTCATTTCTTGATGTGTAAATTGATGATTAGGGTTGCTAGAAACCCTTCAATTTATAGAGTTGGCTGCCCAAAATTCTTTCCAAAAATGTAATTCTTTAAATTAGGAAAGAGGGCACTTTGATGCTGACTGACATTAAAAGGTGGCGTCGCGATGCTGCGCGTCATGGAAACCTACCCTGGTGCCGTGTTGCAGCGTTGTGACAATGGGTTACGCTGAGGCAAAAGCTACTCTCGGGAAAAAGTGTCGCGACAGTGCCATACCGACACCGCGATGTTGCCCTATTTTTGGCAGATTCTGATTTTTCTTCTCTTTTTCACTGAATTCTAGCTCGGTTTTGATCTTTTGGCTTTTAATTCTTCTTTTCTTTATTTTGTCCTGAAAACCACTAGCAAACACGTGAAATCTAATATAAACTCCCTTAATTTGAAAGAATAGAAAGCACTTTTCAAGCGTTTTTCAACATACTCGATGGGTTGAGCCTTGTAGACATCTTAATCGAGTGTTCCATTCAAGAACACATTATTGAAGTATAATTGACGAATTTTCTAACCAACGGTCATGGCAAGAGATAAAACAACACGGATGGTTGAAGCTTTTGCCACTGGACTAAATGTCTTAAAGAAATCGATCCTAGAATTTTGACGAAAGCCTTTGGCTACACCTCGAGCTTTGTGGTGATCTATGGACTCGTCAGGACTGCGTTTAATAAGACAACCCATCGAAAACCAACAATGTTCATATTCGACTTTGGAGGAACCAACACCCACATTTGATTTCGAATCAAGGCTTCATATTCAAGATCCATTACCATTTCCCAAATAGGAGTAGCAAACGAGTCGAAAATATGAGTGGGTTCTGTTTGAGTCAGATCCACGGAGGCCGTGGTTACCCACAGTTTTGGTTTAAAAATGCTGTCCTTGGCTCTGGTAATCATTGGGTGAGACAGTAAGGCAACCGGTGGAGAGAAAGAAATGGTCAATGGACTGTCTGAGGGAGAACAACTGCTTGGTAAAGAGGAATTTGAAGAAGAAGAGAAGTGGAATGTGAGGGAGATATGTTGATATTCGGTGGGATAGAAATTGAGATAGACATGTGGATATTTAGTAGGCTTTGGCTGGAGCACATGGGTGAGGAGGGAATGCTTGGGCTTGGATTAACAGTGGGCTGATGAATGGATTTATTTTTAGTAGATTTGGGTGAGTTATGGGCTTGTATTTTAGGAAATTGGGTTGGGTAACACACGGGATGTGGCATTTTCATTGGGCTAAGGTTGAATATTATTAGCATTAATTTGTTCCAATGATGGGCTGGGCAACCACTTTGTACTCGCAGGGTCTGCTGAATCTTGGAGATTTCCCTTTCAACACAGTGGATAGCAACCCATTAATGAGCAGTGTGGCGATCATAAAGGCATCCCAAAAAAACATAACGACATAGAAGCTTGGGCATGCAAAGTTAACCCCCTTTCAAGAATGTGTCAGTGTTTTCATTCAACTCTACCATTTTGACTTAAAGTGTATGGACATGAGTAATGAGATTAAATGCCTAGCTCATATCACAACTTATGAATTTTAACATATTCCCCCTGTTGAAGAGTTTTAATTAAGGTCTTGAATTGATTTCTAACCATAATAATAAAGTGACTAAATGCAATAATAGCATCACTTTTCAGCTTAAGCGGGTAGATCCACACAAGCCGACTAAAGTTATCTAGAAAATGCACATAGTATCTATAACCACCAATTGACATAACAGGAGCAGGACCCCACAAGTCTGAATGAACTAACTCAAAAGGAGAGCGAGCATGAGATAAAGATAATGTAAATGGAATAGCATGAGACTTTCCAAACTTACAGGCTTCACAGAATTTAATTTCTTCATTGACTTTCATTAGTAGATTATAAAGTTTAACTAAATCACTCAAAACCCTTGGAGAAGGGTGTCCAAGTCTTTAATGCAAAATTCATTTGGACACTACATTAGCACTTCTATTTTTAATTACTGCAGAGCACGTCACTATTTTACCTTCTAATTTCAAACTTGAACCATTAAAATTTGAAGCACTACCAGTGGCTCTAGTTGATCCAACCTTGTACAACCCATCATTAAGTTCCCCCTTCATCACCAATCTGCCAGTGTTGATTGGATTAATAAGACAATACCCAACAAGAAATTCAATAAAAAAAAAAAATTTGTTGTCCTGAGCAAGCTTAGACACATTGATAAGATTTTTGGCAATATCAAGCACACATAGAACATTCTTAAGATACAGCAGACCATATATCAATAGCAAGATTACTTAACCCAACCATGACTTTTTCTTTACCTCTATAGTCAAAAGAGTTGGTCAAGGAGCTATGATCAGAAACAACATGATTTGACGCTCCACTATCAACATACCAGCCCAGATCAATCACTGATTCAGGTGTTGTAACAAACGGATTTGAGTTCCCCGTTGCCATGAAGGCTTGATTCAAGGTTGGTGCAGGAGGAAAAGAAGCTTGATTAGATGGAAAAATACTTAAAGGAAATTGTCCTTTACCTTGACTTGTGTTCAAATTTGGATTGAGCTGCCTGTTGAGATGGTAAACCATGGAGCCGTGTGACCAATCTTTGAACAAATTTTACGAACTGGGGGTGATTATTAATGTTTCCACTCCATCGCTCCATTCCTCTACCTTTACCATTTCCACGCTGACCACCATTGACTTGTTGAGGGGGTCTATTTCTGTTTGAGGAACTTTGATTTTATTTTTGTCCTCCTTGATTGGGATTTCGACCTATTGCCATATTGACTGAAGTAGATCCTTCGAACGAGCTTGTCTTGTGGGTGTTCTGGAGATTAAGTTGTTTTTCATAGATCAAAAACTCTGATTGAAGATTTGAGCATTTAATATCAACTCAGCCTTGGATAGTAGCAACAATTGAATTATATTCTTCGTCAAGTCTTAGAAGAACTTGAGAAATCAGTGCTCTTTGCGGAACAGGAATCTCAACTTGCTCTAAGTTATCTTTGCGATTCTTCATAATATGCAAGTATTCGTTCCTTTTTTAAGATCCTTTACAAGTTGATTGAAAAACTTACTCAAATAGTCTTCCTCAGCTCATGATTGAACATTGAAAAGTTTTTGGATAATACCCCAAAGGCTCTTAGTTGTTTCATGACTCATTACCTATGTAGCAACCTGCAGCATTATGGAGTAATACAACCACCCAAGGAGTAGTTGATTAGTAGCAACTCATGACTCATACAACAAATTTACAGTGGTTTAAGTGGAAGTTGACAAGCTTGAAGCTTTAGCAGATTCAACCTTCGACGACAGTGTTTGCTGTGTAGTGACTGTAGTATACAATGGGGCTAACAACGTTGTTGGTTAAGTGGTAGTTGTTTCTGGTTGTGCGAACATTGGCAGGCCAACCTTGTCCTTAGTGAGGTGCCCAAAAAGTAGATAGCTCCTCAGTATTGATAACGCCAAGTTCTTCCGTAAGAGGAAGTTGCTTTTGTCAAGTTTGATAGAGGTAATCTAATTCAAAAGTTGATTTAAGGGTGGACTAATGAAGGTAGGATTTGAAACAACCCCACTAGTATTTGAAGAAAAGGCGTTGCCCACTAAGGAAGCTTTGATACCAAGAGAAATAACCCAATTCCAAGGCAAAAGCGAAGAAGAAAGGTTCAAACATAGAGTAGCCACAATATATAGTTTTCTATTTACTTACTTATCAAATCAATGAATAACATATTCAATTTATACAAGGAGGAGGAGGAAGCAAACCCTAAGAATGACATTTTGTACAAAATAATTAGAAAGCTTAAATAAAATAATATTATGCTATTTTGAATTATCTTTTCCACGTTATGGACAATCTAGAACCTTTGTGGACACCTTCTTCACACTCATGTCTAACTTCATGGAACCCTCAAGCTAGATCACAGCATTAGAGACCATTGTGCAGACCATAGCTGGTAACATGCACAATATGACCACTACAATGCAAAGTTTGGTAAGCACTGCGGCTAGCTAGTCATGAGAAACTCATCCTTCACATTGATGCTAAGGTGGAGCTGGTGGTGGCTGCTTTGAACTCGATTAAGACAAGCCACACCCCAAGCACATCTAGAGGGATGTCCCATGAACAATGTGTTGGGATTGATGGCCTAAATTTCGTGGATCTCGTAGTTTATACTTTATGTAAAGACAAATTATTTATTTAATAAAATAATAGATATTTTATTTGACATTTAGATTTCATTTTACTCGATCCAATATATTTCATGTTTTCATAAAAGTGTTTGGCAGTAGATTAAAAAATTAGATTGTTATTTAAATTATTGTTTTAAGTGTGTTTGATATTATATTTATAAACCATAAAATTAGTTCAACTAAGTATAAGGATGACTGTAAACTATTATTAATTAATTTATGAACATGCTTTATGTTAAATTTTTCTTGTATAATTACTAATTTTGTAATATTATATAATTCATGATATATTACATAATACACATTTTAATTTTAAAAAGATGTGTTGAGTTTATAACATGTGTCGCCACATGCCTGAGATGACGCAGAGCGGCCGACATCCTCGAAAAGGGTTAATTTTAAAAGAAAATAAAAAGAAGTCTCCACCAATCTTTTTTAGGGTGTGATTGGACACCGAAGTAAAATAAATAATTTTTAATTAAAAAAAATAAAAATGGTCTGCAAAAACTAGAGTTGAGTTCGAGAGTCATTTGTGTATGAGAAAGGTGTTAGCACCTCACAACACCTATTTAAAAAACAGTGACCAAATTCTAAATCTTGAATTGAAAATATTCTTTAATTATTCTTTTTTTTTAAAAAAATAATGTCTTATTTTACCCCTCATTACTCCAATATTTGAAGCAATAATCCCCTAAAATAAGTGGAATAACTTCTGTCAATTTGACTATATTATAATTGAAGAAAAATTTCTCATCTTAAGAAAGTGAGAAATTATTACATTTTCTCAAAATTTAGATAGTCTTTAAATAAAGGAAGTTTTTTTTCAAAAAAAATTAAAGCATTAATTATTATTATTTTTTTTTTAGATCAAATCTTGGACTCCCAAAGATGTGAGAATTCTAGGAAATCGAACTCCCAAATTTCCTAGATTTCATCGTCGAATTTTTTTTAAAAGAAAGATGGTCTTTAAAAACAAGTTATTAGAAAAATGATTGGTTAGAAAACCTTTTGAAATCATAGATTAATTTTTGAATATTTGAAAACACAAAATGTATAGTTTTAAAGAAAATAAATTTAAATGATTTAGAAAGAGTCTTGTGAAAAGTTTTAAAAACTTAGAAAATTTTAAATTAGAGGGATTTTAAAACTTTCAGAAAATTGAATTAGAAAGATTTAAAAACTTTAGGAAATTTTAATTAGAAATCAAATAGGGAAATTATCTGTGTCTATCGTGATACAAATAATAGTCTATCATGATCTATCGCGGTCTATCGCAGATGGACAATGAAATTTTATTATATTTGTAAATTTTTTGGTTCCTTTGGCTATATTTGAAAAGAGCCCAATCAAATAAGACTAAATATGAACATTATATAAGAAAAACATTATTAAAGAAGTATCATAATAAATTAAGCAAACATAAAACTGTTGGGTTTTATGTGCTAAAACTCGTATATTGTAAATGTAATAATTTGACCGTAATTAAATCATTAATAAAGAGTTATTGATGTGTTACTTTAATAAGAGTTATTGAAATCGTTATTGATTATTTTTGTTTGTTTTATCTTAATAACCCTAAATCCAATAAACTAACATTCTAGATTCTTTTATAAGTCTTGAACGGTATGTGGGGACATATGGAGATCAATGTTCAAGATACAGTCTAAAGGGTTTATAGTATAGGGATAAGGCTAGGTACCTTATCCTGGTGACACTATGGATACGACTCACTTTGTATTTGATACAAACAAAATGATCTAACACATTCGTGTAGGTGAGATGCAAGTGGGGGTATCCTATGCAATGAGTTTGTATAAGACCGGACCACGAAATAGTAATCATTAGATGTAACTCCATTGACTAGTTAAGTTTCTATTTCAATAGGATGACGTAGGCAACTTAGTCTTAATCGTGAGTATATTATAAACTCCTGTCCACGAGGGATTGTCCTTTTGATTTTGTATGGTGAGAGTAGTCGTTTGCCAACTCAATATGCCTACCATCTTGGGGACAAGATCGAGTGGGTAGCTAGGGACATAATTGTACAAGATAGAATTCACTTATTCCTATTTTTAGGATAAGTAGATAAGTGTTCCCTTAAGTGGTGTCTCTGGGACTTGAACAAATGACCCTACCCTCTCATTGGCCCAAGAGAGTTTTCTGTTTAATGGTTGGACCATAAAACGGTTGTTCATTAGAGGAGCATTGGTACTTAAGGATTTAGAAGTAACCTAGGGGTAAATTGGTAATTTGACCCAGCTGGTGTTACGAACACTTGTGAAGGACTAATTTGCTATTATTGATCTATATCCATAGACACATAAATATATCTACAGTGAGAAAAGTGCAGTTGTGGGTCTTTAGTGGAGTGTACCCACAGTTAACGAATATTGATTAATGTGGTTAATGTGTTCAGTCGATTAATTAATTATTTAATTTGGATGAGATCCAAGATTCTGCAGAAAATAAAGAGAGGGAGAATGAATTAATTAATTTTTATTGGATTAGATTCAAATAATTAATTATTTAATTTGGATGAGATCCAAATTAAAGATTCTACGGAAAATAAAGAGAGGGAGAATGAATTAATTAATTTGAATTGGATTCAAATAATTAATTATTTAATTTGGATGATCCAAATTAAAAATTTTGCATAAAATAGATAGAGGGAGAATTAATTAATTGATTTGAATTGGATTCAAATAATTAATTATCTAATTTGGATGAGATCCAAATCAAAGATTCTGCAGAAAATAAATATTTAAATAAGATCTAAATATTTTAAACCATTTAATATGAGATATTATTTGGGTAGATATTCATTAATATTGGATATTATTAAATATTTGATTTAAAATATGTATAGAGGGTTTATTCTAATAGGATTAGGAGTAACCCATAGAGTTCTATAAATAGGGCCCCTAGGAGCCTTTATAGAAAACACTCTCTAACGGAATAATCTCTACGATTACTCTAAAAATCTTCCAACGAGGAAGATCTCTTGGAAAAGGAAAATTACAAGGATAATTATAGATTGACAAAGGTATGATGCTTATTTACTTTTTGTATTTTTAATTCTTTCAATAAATCAAAGAAAAGGATCACACGCTTCCGCCGGGATTCCATTCCCTTCAAAAACAACATAATAAAATTTAATAAAAATATGTTAGAGATCGATTTTGGACTCCCAAATAATCGACTCCTCACATCAAAAATTTTAGAAAATCAGACTCCCAAATTTTCTAAATTTCATCGTTTGAAATTTTAAGGAAAATGCTTTTGAAAATAATTTTTTTTAATAATAAAAAAAAGATTAAAACATTTTCTTTAACAGAACTCAAAGGGATTAAATATTAACAAGTTGGAAATAAACTTGAAAGTATTGAAATGTTAGAGAAATGTTCTAAAAAGAACATTAATTTAAATAGGTAAAGTTACATTTATAAAATATATAATTTAATAATACATTTAAAACAATAAATGCATAAGCAATGATATTTACAAATATATTAAACGTTAAATAAAACATATTGGAAATTGATCTTGGACACCCAAATAATCGACTTCTTCACCTCAAGATTCTAGGAAATCGGACTCCCAAATATTTCTAGAATCCGTCATTGGAGTTTTTTAAGAAAAAAAGACAAACAAAGATTAAGAACATTAGACGAATACCACATAATTATAATACAACATGAACATATTAGAATAGTGACAAAACAAAATTCCTGGAAGATAAAATGATTAAATGTTATACTTAAGATATAGACAAATAAATACCAAGAAAAATGCCAAATAAAGAATATAAAAAATAAACTCAAGAAAAGAAATAACAACAATAACAATAAATAAATAAGAATAAAATTTTTTTAAAAAATTGAAAAGTGAAAGGCGTGGCACACTTACATATTAATGATGATGATGATGATGATACCAATATATAAACAAATAACTAACAAAAAGAAAAACGAAAACATTAGCAAAATATCTAACACCCTTAGCCCTTTTTTTCCTCAAGTTACTTAAAGAGGTAGGAGAAGAAGAAAAAAGCAAAGTTAGAAACAAGAACACCAAACTCCCTTGTTGTATGCAAAGATGGAGGCTCTAGAGGAGGTTTGGGGTATAGTTGTTAGATTTTGGTTTTGGAAGAAAAAATGAGGATTTTTTGGGTGGTTATGGATGAAGGCTCCCTAGGGTTTTTCTTGAGAAAGAAGGGATTGATGTTTGATGAGAAGAGAAAAAAGAATGGGTGTAAGAGTTAGAGTTCTTTTTGGAGAGAAAATGAGGGTTAATGGAAGTGGTGGCTTTTTGTGGAAGAGAAAGATGGGGTATTTAAAACCCAAAAAATTTTGCTCCATTTTGCAAATTTCTTTTTAATGGATTTTATTTCAATTTTGAAATTTTGTCAAACTTAACTTAAGTTAAAAACGGAAGAACAACTTTTAGACAACTAAAACCAAATTCAAAACTTTTTCACATTTGTTTTGCTTCCCCCTTTTCTTACCTTAACTAAATTTGTTGGTTTAACCAAACTAAAATAAAATCATAAGAAAATTGGATAACAATCAAAATTAGATTAGAAAAACTAAGATAAAAATCAATCTAAAAATAAATTAATTTAAATGAAGCCGGATAAAAAAAAAAAGGTGGCTACAACATGAAATATTTTAATTCTGAACATTTTAATCTTTACTTAATATAATTTCACATTTTAAATTTAAAATTCAAAATTTAGATACATTGAAAACATAAATGTATTGTTTTCAAAATTTGCACTATTTAAATCATAGCATTCGATAATAGTTTTCATAAACATAATCTAGATCGTCAGCCAAAGATATATTTGTTGAGCCTAGTAAAAACATAAAATAGAAACTAGATTGTCAACCAATGAATTGTATTTTAACACGAGCATATAGTTCATATAGTGTCTCAATTGTAAGATATACGTTGCATCCCTTCTCTCTCTCTTTTCCCCCCTTGAAAACAAAGGTTTTTAAGTTCATTTCTCTTTATTTTTTAATAAATACCGAAAGGAATTTAGAATAGACACACTTTCTAATACAATACCAAAGATACTTTGATAACAAATAATATGACAAATTTAAAGAATTGTAGTTTTTTCCTCTTAAAGTTTAAGTTTGACATTGAATTGCCTTCAGATCAACACTCTTGGAGACAAAATATAAGTTTTCTAAGAGTAGAAAGCTTTACAAGGTAGGATAATTCCTCTAAATTGACTATTTCTATAGATAATCAAAAAACACAAAAACTTGCGAAGGAATTAGCGGATCTTTTCGCCACCTGTTATGTATCTTTTCATTGGTTAAAATCTCTACAAAAAAAAAAAAGTGAAATATAAGTAGAGTTTGTCTGATATAGGTATTCAATCAAATGTAACCCTAATAAGAAATAAGAAATTAAGAGTCCATTTGGATTAACTTAAAAAGTAACTGTTTTTTTTTTTAAAAAAAAGTCATTTTGTTTATCGTTTCCACGGTTGTCATATATGCGATACGACCCCATTGATACTGAACAAATTGTATCTCATCATCCAACATCATAATACAATCAATTTCCACTCAAGTGGTAACTTGTTTTCTTAGGAGAAAGTTAGATAAGAAGTACAGTTTTGCAAGTTTCACCCGGTCGTAGTTTTGCAAGTTTCACTCGATCATTCTTTTTTACTGACTCTCTTGTCATAAACATCTCTATCAAAACTAATATTTTAATTGATTTCTTGTCATTCGGACAATGAAAACTTTCTCAACTAATGAACGTAGAAACAAGATTTTCGGCTCATGTTTGGGCCAGGGCGGTTTTCAACTCCCGTTTTTCAGGCTATAAAATGTCTTTTTGACCAATCAGCTTCAGCCAGTGGAGGAACCGAACCAACATGGAATTACACCTTTTTGAGCTAGTCCAGATTGCTTTGATACAGATTTACCATTTCTGTGTACCTTCAGGAAAGGCACTTTTGCCTCTTCGTAAACGGATGAACAATATGGGATCAAAAACATCATATAGTACGTTTTGTTTGGGATACTGAAACCCAACCTTTCAGGTGCACAAATTAGCTCTTCAAAAAGTCGTTCTATGAGTGCTACGAAATATTTGTTCAAAAACCTTCCACTAAATTTATGCATATCAAGTGTTGGCTATTGCCCACAATTTAGTCCTGTTATCTTTTCAAACTCTTCTATCCTAAACTTAGCAATCTTTCCTTCAAAATTAAATGTTAACTCATCATCTCTTGTTATACTACATTATCTTCGAATTAAGTGGCAACAATTGTCACACCCCATCCCAGATACTCCTTATACCTAGGAGTGAGTGTGAAACCGCACTCTCTATATTCCATATTAAAACTAAATGCCAGTTTTACTACAAATAGAAACACCATTACTATTAAGACATTCGATATCATACAATCTTTCATCAAGTATTCTTTATATATAAGTATGTAATACAAAACGATTCTCCCAGCACTCATAAAGAACATGTACA
Organism: Citrullus mucosospermus; assembly: GCA_030954485.1. Taxonomy (NCBI): domain Eukaryota; kingdom Viridiplantae; phylum Streptophyta; class Magnoliopsida; order Cucurbitales; family Cucurbitaceae; genus Citrullus; species Citrullus mucosospermus. The sequence continues at coordinate 9,392,255 of CM062064.1, read as the reverse complement.
CTACAAAATATGGACATAAACTGAATATTTACAACTATCCCAGAGGTCTGCTTCAAGGTAGGCCCAGACGAGAAACTTCTATAGGCTAGGTGTCCCGGACACGCTTGCTACCTGAAACAACATTCAAACAAACAGATTGAGTGAGCCTAACGCTCAGTGAGTGACTAAATTCATTCAATCATTACTAACAATCATGAGCTAGTATAACCATTAGTAACCACTACAAATCACATATCAGAAAGTTTCTAAACTTCTTATGCTATAAATCGCACCCTTATCAACATCCTTACTATTCTAGCGCAAATATCTAACTCTTGCTGTGACAAAGCACAACTTATCTCATTCACATTCCAGTACAAATTTTTCATTTCTAATCACATATAAATGTCTAATCATTATGCTTCACGGGTTTACAAACTATTGAGTGCCTTCACATTCTGTCCCTCAGCACTGAGTTCAATTATGTAAACATTACCATGTGCCTTCACACGAAGTCCCTCAACACTGGTAACTAGTCAAATCTCCGCTCAAGTGTCTTCACTCAAGGTCCCTCAGCACGAGCTAATATATATTGGATTTCTACATGCTTTCACTCAAAGTCCCTCAGCATTGAAATCCATTCCATCTAACTATTCAAGTGCTTTCACGCGTGGTCCCTCAGCACTGAATTTCTTATTCATATTCACTTAGGCTTTCACCATAAGATCCCTCAGCCATGTTTACATATAGACAATAAATTTAGTTTCCTTTAAACTTACTAGCATAACATAATCACTTCAAATACTACACAGTACTATAGTTTCTTATTCATCCACAGCCAAATAATTATACTAAAAGTAACCACAAGATATAGTAGAAAGCCACTCACAACTTGTCTCGGCTCTAAGTGGATTATATGCCTCCCTGAGCTCTTCCTGGCCTGAAAATACACATTTCCCACGTTCAGTTTTCCTTAGTCTTCCTTTTTCCTTTACACTCATTAATAACATTACTCCACAAACAGACTAGAGACTACTAACGAAACTTCATTACATAATATTGCACTAGCGATACTAGGTTGAACGTAACTAGCGAGACTACCTGAGGAGTGACACCCAACGAGACTTCAGCTAGAATTGTGAGACGCAAAGCCCTTCTTGCGTTACAGCGACACTTGTTTCGCTGCCCCGTCTCTCGCTTTCTCAGCAATACTACCGCTGTAGCAGGACAGTTTTCTTCTTCCTTCCTTCTTTCTTCTTCAACCTGCTAAATATCACATTCTGGCCAATTTCAGAACTTACTTACTTCTACAAACTTATAAAAGTATAAGTCATTCATCTTACCTTAAAATTTCATAGAGAATATCCTCTCCGTTTAGAACATATCCTTCAACAACTCCGAATCGCTCCTAATCATCCAGCAATTCAGCCCCGATCTCTTCTATCTGGAGTTTGACACACATTTACACAAGTTCAGCTCAAGTACCCTTCATGAAACTTACTAAAAATCGAGTTAACCTTACTAACCTCAGAATTTCGGCCCTAGCCACTGTTTCCTCAGTTTGTTCTTCCCCTAAAACCGAACGTTGCTCTGTTTGAGTAGCACCAGCTGAGTCCTCTGCTCCAGCTCAAGTTTCCTCCACGGTAACGACGAGAATTCCACTCCAAATCAACATGAACATCTTCTTCTACCTCCCTCCGTTGTTTAGCTTCGAAAAGGAATCAACTCGAGCTTTGAAATGTGATCAAAACAATTGAATTCTCAGTCCACTTATATATACCACCGACTTAATCTCCATTTCGTCTCTATACAATAATCTATTCAACGCATACCTACTATGTTTGGCTTCAGCAACGCACAGCCTCTGTTTTGTGTGTTACTTTTCAAGACTCCCTCTCCACATGGTTAACAAACGCATTGTTCTCTCGGCCAACCTTCTTTGCACCAACGCATACCCACTTTCGACACATGGTAGTGTTCACCGCATAGTGGTCTTCATCGCAAATTGGCTCTCAACGCCTCGTGGCTTTCAACTTTCAACGCCTTGCAGTCTTCAATGCGTTTATTGCAAAACAATCTTCAGTGCAGGGTGGCTCTCCACGCCTCGTGACCTCAACACCTCATGGCCTCAACGCCTAACAGTCTTCCCTCACCTCTGCGTCCACGCCAAAACTGCTTCCATCAAGGCGTGTTGCCACCAACGCGTAGCTGATATTTAGCCATTTTTCTACCCCCAATCACATTCTAACCAACTATTCCTACCAAAATGCCCATCTCCTGGTCTCTTCTTATCTTGCTTTCTCACAAGATCAAGTACGGGGCTTACAACAATTGAGTAGGGAATTTGCTAATTTGGAAGTCTAAGAAATAGCCAAAAGGACTATATTATATTGGAACTTATTGAGATGTTTCTTCTTAAAGTTGTCCTTAATATTGAGGATGGTTTCGAACTTTGCATATATAACCAACTTTTGTACACTAGACCACTTATGCCTAGGTAACAACAACGATGCATCTTGAGTCATGAAAACAATTGTGCATTTTTCAATAAATATAAAACAGTAAACATTTGTAATATACATTCTTTAATTATGTAATAATTGTATATTTTTCATATTAAAATGTATAGGTACATTCGGGTGTCATTGTATTGTAGGTATATTAAATTAAAAAATGTATATAATTCATTAGCTTCTACAAAATAAAATTTTTATAGTACACATATCGGTATATATCAAATATTCGTTAGTAAAATGTGTAAATAATGTACGGTTTATATTCAATTTACTTACCATAAACTAGATAACCATCTATATTAGAATACAAATTGTTATTCTTAGATAGTAGATATACACAGATAATATATAAATAAACCTCAATTCAAATTCTATATTATTCTTATAACCTTAATGAATCGTTTATATCAACCTAACTAATAATTAAAAGAGAAATTTTATAATACATAACTTGTATACGATGTCCAAGTTGGGTTTCCTTGTATTTTCTCTTGTATAATTGTCTGTATTCAGCTTAGATCTTCCCCTAATGGTTTGTTATATTTTGTGTATACCGTAAAAATTAATATAAGATATATTTATACTAGATGGTCGGTAAGATTTTGTGTATTCAATACACACCTTTATGGCTTTCCTGTTTGATGAATTATCCCTTGATTTTTTTTTCCACGACTAGTTTTCTCAACTTTCCTTGAACATTTTGTCTTCTTCATATTCTATTTTGAATTAAACATCATAAATCTTACTTTTGTAGTGTTTGTATAACCAAATATGCATACATTATATTAAATAGAAAATGTTAATATACTTTCGCAATCTCAACTTTTCTTGTATGTCTTATTTGTTTTTTTTCAGGTTGTATCCTAGTTGCTTGTGTAGAAGCCTAGAATTATTAAATGTAAGATATATAAATATAAAGAATGTACATAGACTTTTAATTTTTATGTCCCTCATATTTATTATTATACCTTTTTTATGTGAATCACTAGTATTTTTTATTTCTTTGCTTCCCTTATTAATTGTGTTCTTCCTAACTTGAAGATGCACATTGTCATCCTGTTTACATAACAGTATATGAGATATACACGACCGTTTATGCAATAAAACAATTGTATTACATGCAATATATACGATCGTATATGTAATAAAACTATTTATTTTATTTGTTACCTCATCAATCTCAGTGCCTTCCCATACAATTTCCTATATCAATTTCCATTTGATATCATGAATCATAAATTTATAGAATATAGTGTAGATATTTTTGTTCTATATCATGTTACCTCATCCATTATTTCATCTTTAGACTCATCACCTAATTCTCGAGCATCTCCTACTTTAGAAGTTCCTATTTACATGTATTTCACGTCGAAAGAGCATTGTGTTAATTTGAAAGAAACATACTGTAATATAAACATATATTTCAGTGTATTTGGTATACCTCAAACAGTACCCGTATGGAACTATTTGTATCCCAACGATTTCCATATCATCTTCTTCTTCAATTTCTTCTTAGGGTAGTACAACTCTTAATGGTATAAACTCTACTGCCATGTTTCCTAATAGTTGGTCAAAAAAGCTTGAAGAAGTTTTCTTCTCATCTTGTTCCACATTCTTATGTTTTTTTCCCTATCTTTTGGTATTTATGTTTCTTCTTATAAGATAAAAAATGATAATAAATTGTTATACGAAATGTCAGATACACCAATATATATTTGTAATATACTTACATCATCGGACGAAAGGTCGAGTACAACTTTTTGGTCAAATCTGACATTTGAATGCGTTCTACTTGTAGATGCCAAAAGTCTATCACTTTTCCTCCTATTTGCATTTTGGCTTGATAATTTCACATGAGCCATTATGTTGTATGTGTAACAAGAAAACAAATGTATATATGTAATAAACTCCTCTAAAACAACATTGTTATAATAGATATATCGATATATTGCAAATATAACGGCATACTGTGTAACTAAACAATAGTTTATAGTCTATTTTTCTCCAGTTCAATGGAGAATCGTCTATATCAACCTATGAGTTGTTATTCTCCGAGCAGTTCATAAAGAATATGGTTGTATCAATTAGCAGATATATAAAGATAATGTATAAATAAATTGAAGTTCATATTTCATATCATAATTCTTAAGGTATATACTTGGCTAACCACCTTGTTTCCCAGTGCTAAAAATCAAACGTTTTTCATATAAATTTTTCATACAATTACCCACCCTGTCTCGACGAATTGTAACCTTATACACCCCCAATTTCGATTTTTTCCCCAAACCCTCTTGATGTTTATCCCCAACCCTTATATATATATATATATTATCAATTTCGCAATTAAAAATTGGGGTGCAACTGATCAATTTTGGAAATATACCTGTTGAGGAATAAAAATTAATGTATAGAAAACATGAAGAAATTGAAAATATAATTGATTTTGTATGAAATACAGTGGGCTATTCACGCTGATTTGCCGTCAATTTTAGTCTCTCTTTCGTTCCGACATTTGCAGTCGAGTCGTGTCCAGTTTTCTTCGTCGTCTGTAGCTGCTTCATTCCGTTGTTGGTCGTCGATTGCTATTGGCTGGTCTCCTTGTTAGTTGCAGAGGAAGGAACGATTATAGAGGAAAGGGCGATTTTCGTCGATAGGGAGGGTTCCGAGAGAGGGAAATTGAAAGAAGAAGGGGATGGTTCTAAACAGTTTTCAAATGAAGGGAACTGAAAAGACGTCTATGGCAATTTATTGGAAATAGGAAAATTTTTTTAAAACAATTAATGCGCGCGTGAGGAGGGATCCGAACGGTCTTCCACCTTACATATATATATACACAGACACACATATATATACATGATATATATATATATATATACACACATATATATACAAGCCCAAAATTGTAAATATACCACGATATTAATGAAAAAAGAAAACCAAATAGGCTTTTTTTTATTTTTTATTTTTTCTTTAAAAAATAGAATGTTAAAAACATTAACGTAAATTGGGCTTTATTTTAAGGCTTTTTAGGTAAAAACCCGTTCAACTAATTCTAATTTGGCTTTGACCCATTAGTTCTATTCTTCTTTTTTTTAAGCTCATAATGTGACACATCTTTTTTTTTTTTTTTTTTTAATTTCTTTTTCTTTTTCAAACAAAGCCAATTTTGTCCTTTGAGTAATAGCTTAACCAAATTGTATGAAATAGCCTTAAAAATAACCTATTCGGCTAGGAATTTGAAAATAGAATAAAAAATTGACAATTTAATGAAAATAGAGTGATATTTGATGTTTTATAAATCTATTTGGTAATTGATTAAAAAGGTTAGATTGTAATTTAAATTATTGTTTGAAGTGTGTTTGATATTATCATTTATAAACTACAAAACTAGTTCCATTGAATATAAGGTTGACTATAAACTATTCTTAATTAATTTATGAATATGTTATGTGTTAAATTTTTTTGTATAATTATTAATTTTGTAATATTATATAATTCATAATATATTACATAATACATATTTTAATTTTAAAAAATTTTGTTGAATTTATAACATGAAATATTGTAATTCTTAAGGGTTTGATCTTTACTTAATATAATTTTATATTTTAAAATTCAAAATTTGAATATACTGAAAACATAAACATACTGTTTTCAAAATTTGCATTGTTCATAAATATAATCTAGATAGTGTCAGCTAAACACATATTTGTTAAACTTAGTGAAAACATAAAATAAAATTCGGATTGCCAACCAACCAAATCTTAAAGTCTTGCTAAATATGTTTTAAAATTAAATAATTGTATTTTAACACGAGCATATAGTCCATATAGTGTCTCATTTGTAGGATATACATTGAGTCCCTTTTGTCTCATTTGTAGGATATACATTGTGTCCCTTCTCGTTTTTTTTTTTCCCTTAAAAACAAAGGTTTTTCAGCTCATTTCTCTTTATTTTTCAATAAATACGAAAAGGAATTTAGAATAGACACAATTTCTAATATAATACCAAACATGTTTAGATAACAAATAATATGACAATTTTAGAGAATTTTAGTTTTTTGTCTTAAAGTTTAAGTTTGACATTGAATTGCTTTAAGATCAACACTTTTGAGACAAAATATGAGTTTTTTAAGAGTCGAAAGCTTTACAAGGTAAGATAATTCTTCTAAATTGACTATTTTTACGAGTGATTCAAAAAATTAGAAAATTACAAATGTATTGGTAGAACTCTTTACTACTCCATATATAACTTTTCATTGGTTAAAATCTCTACTATTAGGAGGGAAAAAGAAGAAGAAGAAAAAGAAAAAGAAAAAAAAAAAAAAACTATGAAATACAAGTATAGTTTGCCCTAGGCAGGTATTCAATTATGTGTAATCCTACCAAGAAATAGGAAAATTAAATTAAATTAATAAAAGAATATAATTTGGGCTTGCAAGCCCAGAAAAACCCTAAACTATTGGGCTTTGGGCCTTAATAAACCTTACATTGTAGGACTATATCATTGCAACAAATAGGTAGAAGAAAAGTACAGAATGAAAAATGGCTAAAATTGATATTTTAGATTACAACTATCATTTTTTGGGAGAAGGGAGTGAATACTTTTATGTCTTACTTATATCCCTACTCACAACCTCCAAATAGATTTCTTTTGGAAATGGTTAGCTTTGAAAAGTTTTCATATTTTATAATTAGTGCCAATCCATTGAAATAGTTTCTCTATCTTTTCTAGTCTAGATTGGCCTCGAGATTCGAACAAAAGTTTGACTTCTTTACATTGTACATCCAAACCATCAATTGTTTTGAACTTTCTTAATAGAATCTAGACGAGTAATCTTTCTCAAATCTTAACTTAAAATCTAACCTTCTTCAAATTTAAGGAATTTTAAAGTTTTTAATGATTGATTTTAATGTTTACAAATGAATCAAATCTTTATTAGTTGACTAACCATTTCGAACTAAAGATTTCCAAAAATACAATATGTTAAATATTTATGAGGATCCACATTGAAAAAATCAAAGAGAGACCTCATATTCTTAAATGTACTACTTCTTTAAAGTTCAAAAGTTCAAATTTAATTTCTATCCCATTTGTTCTATAAAAGAATGTCAAATATCATTTTCGTTATTCCGCTCTCAGCTTGTTCAAATTTATCTTATTTTCGAATGTGCAATTTTAGTCCATGTATTTTAAATAAATCTTTAATTTAATCTCTTATGTTATTTATATATTTATTTTGAATTTTCAAAAAAAAATTTTGTTAACTAATAACAATCATAGTCACATATTTCCATTTCTTTGAATGAAAAGTTTTATTATTATCTTGTCAATTTCAATACAATTAAGTTTGGAGGACCACATTTAAGATCAATTGAAAGTATAAAAACTAAAATAAGACATTTGAAAGTACATGAACTAAAATTGAACAAACCTCAAAGTATAGATTAGACCAAAATGATATTTTAAAAAATAATAATAAAAAATACTTATCATCATTTTGAATTATTTGTACAACAATGGTGTTGAATGAGAAATTTTGGACCAATCACAAATTTCTACATCATTTTCTAAATTAATGACAAAATTACAAATGATCAAATTTTGGACTAATTAAAGGTTGACATTTATCTCAAATTGAAACTAAAGAAATAAGTTGGCAAATCCCAATAATACTACGTGTTTTTGTCGTGACCATTGTATCAAATAAAATAATTTGATCCAATTTGGTGTCAATATTTGGGCTAAAATCCGATTAAGTCCAAAAATAGGCTTAATTTGGTCCAAAAACTCACTAAAATCCAAATTCAATTAGTTGAGCTCAAGGGCCAGGCCCATAGACCAACTAAATCCAAACTCATAAAACTAATTGAGAACTCTATAAATAGAGAAGGTTTGCTCCATTTGAAAGGTTTAAAAAATGTATACTTAGAGAATCTCTCTACAATTAGAACACTCTCTAAACTCCTGAAGCTCAATCACACTTGAAGACTAGAAGTTCTTTAGGATACAAACATTCTTCCAAAGCTCTAACTTCAAGAACATCCACACGCTCCGCTTCTCTACATCAAGCGTATGTTTTCAATTGAGAGAAAATCATATAATCAAGTACTAGAAATTGAACTACATTCACGTTAAATCCTACATCAACTTAAGTTCAACTTCACAAAACAATTATAAAAGTCAACAAAAATTAAGGAGGTGTCACTAGACAATAATTATAAAAGTCAAAGAATTTAAATTTTTTTTTTTTTTTTTGCCAAAAGCAGTTTTCTTATTTACAAATTAATGACATTGAACAGGTGTCACATTTTAAACTTAATTAATCTAACAATATAATTATTTTTTTTTTATGTTTAATGCTCTTTAATGATAATTAATACAAATCAAAAATTGATGACACAAAAAAATAGTCATAAAAGTTGAAATATTAAAAAATACTCATATTTTCGAGCCAAAAATCTTTTTTTTTTTTTTTAATTTTTCAATTCAATGATTCTAAAAAACTATCACTTTTTAATGACTGTTAATTCTAATCGTAAATTGGTGACACAAAAAAAATGTCAAAATAGTCGAAAAGTCTGAAATTTTTCATCTTTTCCCTCCAAAGTCGTGCCTTTTCGTTTCCCTACATTTAATGACTGTTATTTACAATCATGAATTCATGACACAAAAACAGTCATGAATTTTGGAAAATTTGAAAAACTCCATTCTTTCCATCAAAGTTTGATTTTGGCTTTGACTATTTTTTTCTCTCTTTTTTCTCCATTTTTGCCACTATTCAAGTATAAAAAAAAGTAGTTTTTGTTGTAGATCTTCGTTGGCTTTGTTTTTTGTTTGACTCAAAAGACCTTCAATATATATTAATGGAGATATATAGTTGTACTTGCTTACATACCATGAATTTTTCTCTTATTCAATCAATATGAAACTTTTAGTCGCACTCTAACAATCTTTTTTTTTTTTAACAAAGGTCACCACCAAAATTTTCTCTCAAATGGTCATCTTTGTATATTATTCTTATTTCTGATAAGCTCATTAACCTAAAATATTATCTATTTTCAAAATAAAAGATTAGTTGCAATCACTTATATATCTATAATCTTTCATTTACATGTGACTTTATTTATATTCCCAACAATATATATTACTCACCAACAAGTATATTGACAAAGACTTTTTAAGTTTGTGGAGGAAGAAGGGCCCATTTAGCCTTTAATTTGAAAAACTCTTTTTGTAATTTAAAAACTCTATTCAAATAACTTAGTTGCAAGTGTCGTCTTATTAAAGTTTGTTAATTTCGTGCTTAACATACTATATAGGAATAACATGTTATATTTGGGATTTTCTTGTATCATAATAATAAATAAAATCATTACTCAAATAATGTATCATAATATGTTATACTCAAACACATAAAATATGATTAAAAGAGCTATCTTTCCCCCTATAAATCATGTTAGTTCACTCCTTGTTTGAATTTATGTGCAATGTATATTTGAATAATGTGATAGATTAGTCATGTATGGTGTAGGTTGCTCATATATGCTATTTATACTTGAGTTATCCGTAATTATAACAGTTGCATGCTTAATTTGAGTAACCCAACTAATCAAAGTAGGCTTTAAACAAATAAGTCATAATTTTGTGATTAATCAATAAACTAAATCTACTAAGTAGCCCAACCATCTTCAATCAATCTAGTAATCTCTTGACAATAACCTCCCTTACTCTCATTGTTTCCTTACTTTTTCGCATTTTAGTTATGTACCTATCAATTCCTCCCCTTTATCGCTTTTTTCTTAGACAACTTTAGCTTAGAAAAGTTAAACATAGGCTCCTTGTTGTTCGATCCAATCTTCTGTTATAACTACTTTTAGTAGTTCTTGATCAGTTAATTGCAAATTTTATTTGATTGATTGAGGGTCTTGACAGCCTTCCGTCTGTGACAATGATGTTTTAAAATATTATTCTTTATAACCTAATATCTTTTTAAAGGTTAATATCAAATTAATCTTACTTGACTAAAATATCCTAACTCGATTCCATTTCAATTTTTTTTTAATTATTAAATGTAGTGTATAGATATATCTAGGTTAAAAATCATTTTTAGTCCCTAAACTTTCATAAAAGTAACAATTTAGTCCCTATACTTTAGTTTGTAACGATTTAGTCCCTGAACTTTCAATTTTGTAACAATTTAGTCTCTATACTTTAATTTGTAACAATTTAGTCCTTGTACTTTAAATTTGTCACAACTTAATCCTTATTGTAGACATTAGTGTTAAGATTTAATGATATTTCTTGCATAAATAAATCGACAAATTAATTAGAGACTCAATATTTTTATAAAATACAAAGTCTACATCATAAAATAATAAAAATTGACATCTAATTTTGATAATTTGTTTATGTTAGAGACTAAATTGTTTCAAATTTGAAAGTATAAGAACTAAATTATTATATACTAAAGTTAAGGGACTAAATTGTTACAAAATTGATAGTACATAGACTAAATCACTACAAACCAAAATTCAAAAACTAAACTTCATAAACCCCATATCTATCGTTCATGTGAGATTGTATATACATCATTCATATATCTATTTAATTTGAAAAACTTCAATTGATTGAACAAATTTTGAATTGGTAAAAAACAATTATGTGTACATAGGGACCCAACTATATATAACTTTTTTCTGTTAAATTTTCTTTCACAAAATTACTTTCTTCTATTTTTTTTTATTCTCTTCCTTCTCATTGTCTTATCTCGATCAACAAATCTCTTTAGAAATTTATTGATTTATTTAAAATTTTAAAAATTAGTCATTTTCATGATGAAATGGTGAAGTTGCCTACCAATGTCTCAACTTTTGAGAAAATAACGTATTAATGATTTTTTAGACAAACAAACAATAAATTATTCAATAATGGTTTTCTTCTTTTTCTTTTTCTGGATACGGGGGAGAGATGAGTGGTTAACTTTATTAAAATTATATGGACACAGAATATATCATATTTTCTTTTTTACAAATTTCATTCATTTCTTTTCAAAATTTAAGATATGAATAATTTGCATACCATTTGATGTTAAAATTTTGACAGATTTTTTTTTTCCCTTTCACGTGACGACTATAATGATTAATTAATTACTTTTTAATGAAGAAAAAAAATGCAACCCTTCATAATTTAAAGATCTACGTGGTGTGGCATTGGTCACAGATGTTGATTTTATAACTTATAAATCAATTATGTATATAGGGGTGGATCACTATGTTTAGTTATTTAAATATTAAACTAAGGTTTAACCCGGATAAACATCCACCAACCAAGTTGAAGTATGCACGGGATATGCCTCATTGGGCATGTTGGTAAGTTCAGTCTCGACCTTGGTTGAGGTGGCCGAGCATGACAATTTGGGCAAAGGCTCAATATATGCCCCTTCTACTAGGTATAATAAGGGTGCTATCAATTGGTCCGAGTCTTGGTATTATTTTACCTTGTCACTTTTATTTCAATTTGATGTCAATTATGTTATCCGGTCAAAAATCACTTATAATATTAACATGAATAACTAAAAAAGAATATATCACAAGGTATACATTTTAGGTCTAACTCTAATTTTGGATTGTTAATATAATCTTTCTATTCATTTTATTTTGATCTTGGTAATTTGAAATTATTTTACTTCAGTTTCTCAATTTCATAATAGATTAGATTTTTAGTATTGCTATTTAAACATATGAATATTAAGCCACTTTTTTTCAAATTTAATGTCAACCTGTGTATACATACATACTTATATATACACACATGAATCATAATAACATCTTGAAGAAGACTATCCAAGCTATTATAGATAATTTTGGACTAAAATTATAAATCTAAAAAATAACGAAAAAGAAAATTAGACTGAAGTCAAGTCAAGGCAAGACGCAAATTGAGTTAAGGAAAGAGAGTTCGGCTTTTGGGCCAACCCATCCATTAGCCCACCACCGCTTAGACCTCAGCCACCTTTGAGGCAAGACAAGACGAGTTGGGTCAAATGAATAAGAGGTCGACCTTAGGGCGACAGCCTATCCCTCAATCTTTAAGCCTGAGGAGCCATATTTGCACACGGGGGGCGTCTAGCATGCTCTTTAGTTCAACAAAATCTCACTAAATATCTGATTTAATGATAACAAATTTTCCAAAGAAGATAAGAAGAGACTCAAGTCAAACCCTATTATAAATACATCATCATAATTCTTTAAGAGAGACAACTTGAATCCTATTCTTAAATTTCTTAGTTTCCACATATATATAAAAAGTAGATTAGAGAAACTCACCATTGGTGTCATATGAAGGTTATGTGCATTTCTTCTAACCTGATATTGGCATCTAACACAAGATAAAAGTAATTATTTTCCTAAATCAAAACTTGAAATTTACTTATAAAAAGTAAAAAAGAAAACGAAGAGAATTAAATATTAAAATATTTTAGTTAGTAAAATGGAGTACGTTGACATAGAATATTTGCACAACATAAAATAAAAAATATGTGGAGACAAAAAAATAATGAGAATGTAGAAAATCCAAGAATGGAGTGAATATATATATATATAATGATGTGATGGAGAAAGATAAAAGGGAAGATTGTCAAAGTCATTAGAAATGTGACATGGATTTCCACCATTGTCGGCTCCCACATGCATTTTGAGCCTACCATATACTATATTTGTTTTAGTCAACTTTTCTCTCATTCACACATTTTCATTTTACAAAAATATTCTTCTCCAATCTATACACATATACTTGTTTTCAAATTTATTCAATCAATCAATTCATTTATAATAATTTATTTATAATAATAATAATATATCTTATATTTTTAGTTTACGTTAATATATATGTCTCACATAATTAAATCGTTAAAAGATAGTTCAGTAGAGATGGTTCGACTTATAGGTTACAAGATTGTAACTTTATACGCCGCTTGAGCTAAGGCGACCATCGTTCTAGAGAAGTAAAGTTGGCTTCTTGTTTGAACTTTCTTCTTTCCCCTATTATGTCAGATTCCACATTGTGTTAGTGTCCATGTTATATAAAGAAGAGCCTCCTTTGCTAGAGATTTTGGGTCTCCTTGAGGACATTTGACATTGTGAAAAATCGTCCCATTCTTTATATTTTCATTATGTTTCACAATAGTGAAATAAAATTGCTGATATTTTGACCCATTAGAGTTTTTATAAGTTGTCATATTTGTGGCAGTCTCAACTTCTGTCTTGATTGGTATCTAGTTGTATTTGAATATGTGTTATTTCGTACTTCAATCGGTTTCTTCTCATTTTTCTTAATAAAAAAGGATTTTGTTTTTGTTGGCTAAAGAAAAGATAGTATAATAGAGCATGACTCTATTAGTGTTTATCATGTTAATTAAATTTGTGATACTCAATAAAAGTATTAAAAATAAAATCTAAATGTCCACTTGCACATAGCTAGAACTCAACTAGCTAGGAAAGAAGGTGAGGTCTCCATATATTTTTCTCTGGTAGAATCTCCAATATGCCTTATTATATATTATTTGGCTGGGCTCACAACAATTGTTGGTTTTTTTTTTTTCTTCCTCAAAACTAATTGTGAATAGGAAGAATAGTTTATGTATTTCTTAAAGATTGTGAAGCCAAATCTCCCAAAATCTTTCCATTCTCAAAACAAATTACCAATTAAAGATATTTTATACAATTTTATTATTATTATTATCATCGACATTATTATGTAAGACTTTTTTCAAATATAGCAAAAGAAACCAAAATATTTACAAATATAGCAAAATTTTACTGTCTATATGTGATAGACTATTATATGTGTCATGACACGTATAATATTCTATTACGATCTATCACGATCTATCGCAGATAAACAGTATATTTTACTATTAATTATAAATATTTTTAACAATTTTATTATTTAAGATAATTTTCTTCTTTATGTATATATATTTTATTTCAATAGACTTGCGGAGAATTCAAGCCTCTACTTTTTTTTTTTTTTTTTTTTTTATATTACTAGATTCTCTATTTATTCTTATTATTGTAAAGCATATATTAAGGGAGTGTGAGGTCAGATTAGTCCTCAAAAGCATTAAACGGTATATATAAAAATAGTTGATCAAATTTATAATAATTAGCTTTTTTTACTATAATAATTGGCTCTTTTGACCAAGAAATTAAAATATGTAGTGGAATGATCCTTTTGTTTATGACATTGCTGAAATTAAGTTGACATGATTTCATGGATCAGCATCTAAGTATCCATTTATAAACTTTTTTTTTTTTCTTTCTTTTAACAAAAAAAAGTATCCATTTCTTCTCTCTCCTCCTCATATAAACCCTTTTTTTTTTTTTTTTTAAGGAATAATATATATAAAAGAAAATTATATATATTCTTTTTGAGATAAAAGAACAAAATCTTATAAGGAATATAAATTAAAGCTTATCTTATAATATATGTCATGCTTCCATAAATTAATGAATGCTATCAAAAGACATGTGCATTTTAAGAGTTTTGGTTACGTTGATGAATTTGATTTGATCTACGTGATATCTATTCATAGATTTTATACTTTAATGATTAATCATTATTTGATGATTAACAAAGAAAATTTAGTTAATATTTAGTTAACAAACAACCAAATCAATGAAATCGTAATATATTATAAGTTTATAATTACATAATAGTTGGAAAATGTAATTCAACAAGATATATTTATTTGTTGATCCAGCAGTTAATTTTATAGCATATTTTTTGTTAGGATATATTTTATTTTAAAGTCTTCCTCTTGATACTTACAAAGAAAATCACTTTCGAAAATGATAAATATTTCACTTAAAAAATTGAAAATTTTAAATATTAATAGAAAAGTATAAATTATTGTTTGAAGAAAATGTTGGGTATCTCTTAAAAATATTTAAGGTATTGTAATATTTTAATTTAATATTGAAAAAATTATTTTAAATGACAAAATTGTTAAAAATATTTATAAATAATAGCAAAATATCATAGTCTATCACAATAAAATAGTAGTCTATCGTGAATAGGCAATAAAATTTTGTCATATTTATAAATATTTTAGTTTATTTTTTTATATTTAAAAATAGCTCTTAATATTATATGCCACATTTTTATATAGAAAATTATTTCGTGGGACAAAAAGATGGATTTCTTAAAATAATTGAACTTTAAAATTAGTTATCTATAACCATATCTTTTTTTAAATTTTAATTGTTAACTATAATTAATTGTGATTTTTCCTTCTTTAAAAAATCTATGAGGCCTTCCAATAATGATCTTTACACTCTTCAAAATTGCTTGAAAATTTGCAATTCATTGATTATAAAGTGATTTTCCTTTAATTATAATTCAAAAATAATTTAAAATGAACTATTAATAACCCATTATTAAAGTTGAGTGGTAAAATAGAATTTGTATTAAAAAAAAACATAGAAATTTGAATCTCTAATTTCAAAAACTAGTAAGTAGATATCTTAATCGTTAAGTTATGCTTAAATATAATTGAATTATTTATTAAAATAATGAATTTTACTTTATCAGCATCATTATTGTCATGAAAACAACAATAAAGTTCAGACCATGTTTGATTTTTAAAATTTTTTCAAGCAACATTTCATAGCATTTTGGTTTTAGTTGTATGTGTTTTGAAATTATGATTGTTTTCTTTATAATTTTTGGTAGATTTTATACCTTCTTTAAAAATATATTTGAATTCTCTAAATCAAATTAAAAAAAGTAATAATAATTTTAGTTTGAAGGAAGGGAATTTACAATAGTAATTTAAGAACATGATATTGGAAACATTTCTAAAACATTTTAAATTTTGCATATATGGCAAAATTTTTAGTTTTATTTTTTTTTTATTTTTTTTCCAAAATGGCTTCTATAACAATTTCAACCTTATTCTTTTTCTTCATTTTTCTTTCTTCTACTATATTTTTGCAGTTTAAGAATTTTTTTTTTTAGAATTACCATTTAAGTAGTTTTATGTTCTTTCTTTGTTTAAAAGCTTGAATTATCCCCATTTTTTCTTTTCTTTTTTTTCGTATGTTGTTTTCTTTTAGTTTTTCTTTTCTTTTCTTTTTTAACATTTTTTTAAAAAAAATTATCCTAAAAATAAAAGTTGAATTTGAACTTCTTTTATTTTATTTTACTTCACTATAATTTCTTCTTATCCTTTAATTTTTTTTTCTTACAACAATTTTTTAGAACTTTTTTTCCTTTCTTTTTTAGAAAGAATTTCTCTCTCAATCTCTCTATTTCTTTCCTTTTTTATTGCATCACTTTTTTTCATACTTTTTTTAAATAACTTGCTTCCATTTTTCTTAACAAGAGTTTAACAAAGAGTAACTTGTGTTTCGGCTTTATCATCAACTATAATTTGCAATAGTGATCTGACTCTTACTAAAGACACCATCTTTTCCGGATAATTATTGGTAGTCACCAGTTCTACCAACAATGATTTAACTCCTACTATGGACATCATCTTTTTGGATAGCTTGAAAGTTTTGGGTTTAAGTCAAACAAGTGGTCATAAGGTAGTTAGTAAATCAGATAGCCATTACCAAGTATTCAGATCAATCTATATGTGTATCATTACAAAGTATATCGAAAATATATCAGTTAAGTGTATCAACAGTAAAAACATGTATATCGTTAAAGTATATCAATAGTACGTGAGTCTAGTGTATCAATAGTATAAACAAGTGTAATATTATAAAGTATATCAACAATATATTGATCAAGTTTATCAATAGTATAAACGTGTGCATCATGTATATTATAAACTATATTAACAATATATCAATCAAGTGTATCAATAATATAAACATGTGCATAATTATAAAGTATATCTATAGTATATGTCAATCAAGTGTATTAGTAGTATAAATTAGTGTTTCATTATAAAGTATATCAATGGAACATAAAGTTTATTAGCAGTATCATTATAAAGAATATTAACAGTATGTTAGTCAGTGTATCAACAGTATAAATTAGTGTATCATTATAAAGTATATCAACATAATTTCAATAAATTTTATTAGCAGTATATTAACAATATATTAGTATTATATTTCAACATCAGTATATCATCAACTGAAGTACATTTTTTAAAAAATTAATTGGTTGAAAAACATTGTACTTATTTCCAATAAATTAGCTGGAATTTTTTCTTTCAAATTGGGGAGAGAAGATGTAACAAAATGGTAACGAAATAAAAAAAAAAAAAAATTAGGAAATTGAGCAAAGAAAAGATATGAGTGTATCAAACACTAATCAATATATACTTGAAATAACATATGAGTGTACCATACCTCAGACATAACTGTATCTACAATATATCAGACCTAAGACAATAGTGTATCAAGTGCATCGAGAGGTATCAAGTGTATCAGTTGTATCAAGTGTGTATCATGTGTATAAGTGTATCTGGTGTATCACACGAATTGGATTTGTTTTTTGCCATTTTTGCAAAAGTAATAAGTCAAGATTATGAATTTAATTAATGTGTTTTGTTTTGCTCTTTATGCAAGTATCTCTTAAAAGAATTTGGGTCGTTTTTTAAAATGTTTTTAAAAGTTTGTAATAAAGCAAGAAACTGCATTAAAACATATAGTGTTAAATGTTTCCAGAAGTATCAAGAATGAAACTATAGGAAAGTATAGTATTTATAACTTTATTTAAAAAAAAAAAAAAAAAAAAAAAAAAAAAAAAAAAAAAAAAACCTATTTATTTATTTATTTTGAGGAAAGAGTACCTACACTTGATTGGAAAAAACCAAGAAAATTTCATTAATTATTTTATCAAGAACCAAAATTATTTAAAAAATCTTGACATCTAATTCAATAATTACCTATGGTTTCAAACACTTGTGCCCATTTATATAAGTTAAGCTAATTATGCCAAATGGTTGTTAATCTTTTGAAATTCTCCATTCTACTTTTAATGTATAGAAAAATTTTAATTGCGCCCCGATTTTCTTTCATGGTTTTTTACAAAGAGTTTATGTTTCATTAATTTTGTATTTTTTTTTAAATATTAGACCCATGTGGACATTATAACTAGGATATACCCTTAAATTACTTCCAACATGAATGAATTTGATCTCAATGTGTCAAATTACATTTGAGTGACATATTTATATTTGTATATGTTCATAAATGTTAATGAGTTGTTTAACAACGTTTTTAATTGTGATAGAGAATCTAATTGAATTTTTTTAAAACATTATAATTAAAATTGATAAATTAAAAAGATGATTAGGAACCAAATTTAAAATGAGCCAACAAGATAAGAATTGTAGTGTATATTTTGTCTTTAAGACATGTTCATAAGGTAAATAAACAAAATCTAAAATAGTTTAGGCATAGAAAGCTAAATGAAACACTATTTTTTTTCTCTTTCAAAATTTGATATTATTGAAATGAATGAGTTTGCACATATTCTTACATTGTTTGCTCTAAAGTTAGTGAATGAATAACAAAAGAAAATTGAATGAATGGTAGAAACTGAAATTTCAACAAATCCTGAATTCAATTAAGATAAAAATTGATACAACATGATAAGCGTTTAAGAAGTAAAATTCGAATTCTTTTCCCTTAAGTTAATTTACCACCATAATAATTCAATTTTAATGTTTAATTCGGCATTTTAATACATCAACCGAAACAGTAATTATTACTAATTGATGTGGGGTTAGTGAATTTCATTATTCATTCATAAAGATTTGAAAAGAACAAACATTATTAAAATAAAGTACAAAATTCAATCCAAAGTTTTTCTTGTGCATTAAATTATTGAGACACTCATAGTTCACATGTACACAATGATCTAAACACCTAAAAACATTACTTTAAGCAAAATCTTTAAAATAAAAAATAAAAAATAAAAAAGCAAAAAAAAAAAATCTTGTGATAAGAAAAAAAGAAAAGGAATGATACTCTTAAAAAGTTGATGGGGTTGGAATTTGGAATTAGTGCTTATAATGAAACTAAAGGTTTAAAAACCCCCCTTCTTGAAAGCAATGAATGAACATAATGAGGACAAAACTTTTGCATTTTTATACAAGAAGTCAAGACACTACTCTCTCTATATATATTTGTATATTTTGATGAGAGTATTAAAACATTTGTTCAATTTGTTTTCCCATATACCCTTTTCTTTTCAACAAATTTTGCCATTACAATATTTGTAGTAGTTTAAAATATCATTTTAGCTCTTTCTATTTTAAATTTCATTCAACTTTAGTCTTTTGTATTTCTAAATGGCCAATTTTAGTTTCAATACTTTCACTAAATTTTAAAAACAGTACTTGCACAGTTTGTTATTGATTTTTAAGGGAAAAAAACATTATTATAGCACTCAATTTATAAATTTTGAAAACTTATTCGCACAATATCTTTTCTTTCATGAAAATTATTATTATTATTGAAATAATGTTAATAAAAAGAATTAAAAGATTAAATTAAAGATTCGTTTAAAGATACCTGGACTAAATTTAAGACTTATTAAAAATATAGAGACGAAAGTTAGACAATTGAAAATATATGATCTAAAATAAAATGTAATCCAAAATATATGGACCGAAATGAATTTTTTTTTTTTTTTTCTATCGAATGACTTAATAAATAACATAGGACCAATTATCTTTAAAAAGAGGAAGATAGGGAGATAAAATTAGGGTTTAGCTATTTAGGTAAGAGGACAAAATCTCTCTTAAGATTGTTGCAAAGTCATTATTCATAAGTATATTTTCACAAAAAAAAGAAAAAAGAAAAAAGAAAAAAAAAAAAAGGTAATTCATATGTAAGAGAGCACCATGCATTTTTTTTATGGCAAAATATAGTTGCTTGCATGTGTTACTCACCTATATGTATTGGAGATTATCAAAGTTAGGCATTAATTAAATTTTAATATATAATATTATCCAAGATAATTTTGACTACACATCATCAAATTAAAGTAGAAGATCTAATGTAGATTCTACTAAATTGTTTTTTCATCCAATAGAAATGTGCCATGTCAAAAGGGTTTGGTTACATCAGCATTTAGCAAAGACAGAGATAATAATGAATACTATGTTGTAGTTGATAGATACAAGGATAAGGTTTGTTGGCTTAAATAATGAGAGTGTTACTACTCATGTATTTTGGAATAATAAAATCCTATTATTTTCATCAACCAATTTTTCAATTATTTCAATCTCGTTTGTTAAAATAATTTAGTTTTTGTATAGTACAACAATTAAAGGAGTGAGAAATCGAAGGTCCAACCTCAAATGAAGAAGTAAATGCTAATTACCACTAAATTAAACTTACTTTGGTACAATTTAATTTTTAAGTTTTACTTCTTATATCATGTCACGGTAGTAGGAATTTGGAAATGAATGTAGGTTAAACAATTATATGAAATACCCTTGAATATGAGTTCGATTCGATTATGCCTATAGATTTTTTTAAAAAGTTTCATTTTCCCCTAGCTTTGAAATTTGTTTCAAAAAATATCTTTGAATTTTGAAAATTGTTCCAAAAAAATATTTTTCTTATTGATATTGACCATTAATGTATAAAGAAAATTAAGGCCATGGCATTGTATATAAAAGATTAAGATTCTTGTTAATTATCATTTGTTTCATCTTAAAGATCCACGCTAAAATCATTTACGTAATCAAGTTTTACACAACAGTTGCCAAAGTCTATGTATCGTAAATAATGTCGCATATACTTTCCAACGCATTAGTTATCTATGTAAAATTTCAATTAAAAAAAACTTTCCAAGAATATGCTTTTAAAACAAATTTCAAACTTCAGAATTCAATATGAAAAATATTATTGAAACAAATCCTAAAGTTCAAGTGGTTTTTTAATGATTTAATCATGTATTTATTTTTATCAAATGCATTTATGCTAACAAGTAAATTTACAGAACAATGTCTATACAAAATTCAAAAAATCAATTTCGAACATGGATGAATATAATATAAATCAAATAAAAACATGAAAATTTCAAAAAGTTTCCCTCTTCTTCTTCTTTTATATATAAAATATATATATATATATATATATATATATATATATATAATTTAATCCATTGTTAATTGCTTTTGTTTCACTTTTCCCTCTCTTTTTTTGGTAGCCTTGGCCCTGTTCTTCCACAAAGAGATAGTAGAGGTGATGATGTTGTTTCCATGGGTGATATAATAGACTTAGACTACCTTTCATAAAAATAAATATATATTAAGATTATTCAAATTTTTTTTATTAAAAAAAAAAAAAAAAAAAAAAAAAAAAAAAAACCCTAATACTACACACAAGGATGGTGGTGGCTTTGTTTAGTACATTTTAGTGACTACTTTTGAGCCCCACCTTAATGAGTATGCCTTCTCCTCTCATTGCTTCCCCCCCCCCCCCCCCCCCCCCTTCTTTTTTCCTTTTTTATTTTTTAATTTTCATTCAAAACACTAAGGTCATTGCATAATCCCTTCTTGGATGCTTCTCTCATAATTTCTTTCCCTTCCCAATCCTATAAAATTTTGTACAAAATCTATTCTCTTTTGTGCAACTTTCTTATTAGTAATCACTATTTTTTTTTTTTTTTTGAGAGAACAAATTAAAGAATGTTCTCATTTTTTATGTTTTCCATTTCCAGTAGATTCTCTTCATCTTATTATCTCATAATATTCTTGATCACTCAATTAAATAGAGAATTTTACGAGAAAAAAAAATTAAGTAATCTTCAATTATCTTTAATATAAGTATCGACCTTCATGACCATATATACACTAGAAAAATTGTTACTTTCAACGACGTAATATTTCGTCATTGATGGGAAAAAAAAGTAAAAGATGCAGTTCTAAGAGTTATTTAGTGACGAAATGAGGAATGATTGTATATGAGAAATGTCTTTTCTTATGTGGTATAGTAGAAATTCTGCAGAATTCTCTCTTCACATCTTTTATCATAACAAATTTGACTTAAAACATCAAAGTAACTTTAGCAAAAACCACTTTAGTATTTGTTAAAATTCTCAAAGGTTCTTCTATTTTACCATCATACAATCAATAAAAATAAAAATAAAAAAGTTTATCTTGACACCAATCATTAACCATTTTTTTTTTAAATTTCATCTGGGTCTGAAGTAACTTTCCAAGCGGTTTGAAATACAAATTTTGTTGCAATTAAAAATGTTTTTTAAGCATTTGGAAAGTAAACATGCCCTTCTTTCTCTCTGTCCCCATTTTTTTTTTTTAAGCATATATATAACTTCTAATTTATGCTTTAATTGCTGAGGGTTGTTTTTCTTAGTTTTTTTTTTTTTTTTTTGATAGTATTACAAATTCGGTCCCCTATAGTTTAAGAAATAGTTAAAATTTAGTCCTTATGATTTCAAGAGTTAGATTTAGTCGTTGTGGTTTGATAAAATCTCATAAATAGTTGTATGACTATTTATGAAGA
The DNA here is from genome assembly GCA_030954485.1 of Citrullus mucosospermus. Lineage (NCBI taxonomy): Eukaryota > Viridiplantae > Streptophyta > Magnoliopsida > Cucurbitales > Cucurbitaceae > Citrullus > Citrullus mucosospermus. The sequence goes on along the minus strand of CM062064.1, from coordinate 9,369,253 downwards.
CTTTTAAGACTATTTATGAGGATTTTATCCGATCATATATACTACATTCTAAAAATTCTAAATTTCTCCCAACTATAGAAATCAAATTTGCAATTTAACTATCATTTATACCAATTTACATTTACATAACAAAAATAGATTCCATCAACATCTAGAAAAATAGTTAGAAACAAGCACAAAAAACAAGAAACCCATAAGGAAAAGTATACAACCATCAAGAGCAACATATTCACAAATTCAAAAGGGGAAAAACCCCATATAAATGATACACATGTTGCTCAAGACTTGAAAACAAAAAGAAATGAAAAGGTAATCAAAGATACCCTTCACCAAAACTCATATTGTGGAGTCCCAAGGGCATGCATTGGCAATGCCCATTTGCTATTGCCATTGCTATTACCAAGAAAAGCAAAAGGGTGACCACAATTTTCTTTTGGGAGTGTTTATAAATGGTTCTTTAGATCACAGTGAGAGAGACACCCTAGAAAGACAGTGACCCTTCAAAATGGAAGGCCCACAATTTGCATCTGCATGAAAGATATGGACTTGTCATAGGGCACTCTTGCCTAAGTGCTCCCCTCTCTAAAATCACAAACAACTTGGGGTTTGCATCCAAATACCCCTGCCTTCTAACCCTCATATCTAGGGCAATCATCTCACTCATTATTGTGTATTTGTATTCCTCAATGTCTACTAAAATATTTACCCAATACTCTTTGTACTTCTTCGTGAGGTTTGGTATTTCTCATCAATGTCTCTATTGGCATTGATGACAAGATTTGACAAGAGATAGGTGACCGGACCTAACCAAACTTTACGGGGTGTTTGGGCCCCCAACATTACTATTTAAAATCTCTTTTGTCATAGTATTTACTATTTTCTACCCATATTAAAATAGTCTGCATCCCTACACAAACTATTATAACCCACATACTATAATAATCAACTTAACGCTCCAAACAACTCTTAGGATTTGGAAACATGAGATACTATATTATGGTATATTTAAACATTGGGCTACATTATATTCTTATCATTTATTTTTGAAAACAGTTCTACTTTTTTTTAAAAGAAAAGAAATGTGAGTTAACTTTAATGATCGATTAAATTTGATAAATGAAGGGAAACTGCTCTGCATTAAAAGGAGAAAAAAAGGGTACAACAACATGGATCCCAAAATATAATTTATAATTGTAGATGGCAAAAAAGAAAAAGAACAAACACTGTTTTCTATGCAAGAAGGGAAGGAGGGGATGAGATGCAGTAGATTTTTCTCTGGCTCTTCCTTTTTTAAGAGGAAGATCAAAAGCAGATTTCATCTGCTCTGCTTTTGCTTTACAGCTCTCCCTTTAAGACTATTCCATCTTCTAATAAAGCTTTCAAATCCCACATTCTTTTACATGGATAATTGGTCCACTATTGTAGGGCAACTAGGAAGAAGGAATAAAGTTGAAGAAATCATTTGGAATTAGAAATATAAGCTAAGAGTAATTACTCTCAACTAAAAGAAAATAATAATAATAATAATAAAAAGACCTCCCACTGACCTACTGGCTCCTTCTTCTTCCTCTGCTGCAGGCTGCATCCCTCCCATCATTATAGATTGATCATTCAACACCATTGTAATGATATATTAATAATCATCATCTTCTTCTTTTCCACCCACATGTTACCAACTCATTATTATTTTAGTTCTGGTAAATATTTCTTCTACAAAAGTGGATAACTTTTACCATATGATCATTTAATACCCCCCCCCCCCCCCCCCCCCAAAAAAAAAAAAAAGCAAGAAAAAGAAAAAAAGGGATCATGAACATGGTTTTGAATCATCTTCCTTGTGGCATTCTTTTTCTTGGCTTCTAAGAATATATTCCTTGTAGTCAGAATTTAAAGAGGTATAGAATTAGGAAGGAAACATCATTTAGCATAATTGGATTCTTGGGTTAAAAAGGTTTCATGTTTCACTCTCTTGAGATTCACCCATTTCAAAGAGAAATTATTGGATGCAACCAACAAAATGATGGTTGTCTGGTTACGATTCTGTCGTGGCGGGAAGGCAAAAACATCATGTGGGAGTGACATTATGGGTGAGTTTTAGTCGAGGGCTATAATGTACAGAGGGCAGTACAAGCCTGAACTTCCTGGTTAGTTTTCAGTTGATAGGCTGATTTGGAGGAGTGAGAGAAAAAAAAAGAAGAGACAAAACTAAACATATAAGAGTCATTTACCAAAAGCTTGAGTACTGAACTATTTTTGTTGATGGAAAGTGCAAATCCTTCAGTTCAAATATCTCATTCAAAGCAATAAAGAGCATCCTTTAATTAAAGCTAAAGGGTATTCTTGTCATATGAATAAAGAAAGGAAACAAAGCATTTACCTTTGCTTTTTATTATATTCATTATATTTTTTTTTTGTTTCTTTTCCTTTTTCCCTCCCCACCCCTCATTTGATCTTTCTATTATCCAACGGCCATCTTTTAATTTGCATTTTGCTAGCTACTTGTCTTTCTACAGAACCATCTTCTCTCTTTCCTTTTCTTCAGCCTCTTTTCCTCCTAGCTTTGCTAAAAGAAACTTGATATAGAGGAATTCAGAAAGCAAAGGAACCATTTTGTAGCAGAATTTCAACCTCGCATCTCTGTTCGAAAAGGAAAGAAAAGCAAATAAAAGAGGAGAAAGAAAAGGAGGGACTTAGTTTTTCTTACTTGTATTTGAAGACTCGTTTACTATGAACATGTTTGATTCCTTAAGCCCAAACACACTTGCAGAAGCTCAACATATTATTCCATTTTCTTTTCCTCCTCACTTTGCTGCAAAATATATAATTGCAAAGCTGCTTAACACCCTTGGTCTTTCCTTCCTCTGCTTCCAAACTCAATTCCCTTGATACAATATTGGGAAAAAACATGTTTTTCCTTGTTTTTACATTCTTCTCTCTTCTAGGCTTCTCTTCTTCCCACAGTTTGGTCAGTGATTTCCATGTTTTGCTTGCTCTCAAACAAGGGTTTCAATTCTCCGACTCTGCTGCACTAAGCACTTGGACTGCCTCAAACTTCAGCTCAGTTTGTTCATGGGTTGGGATTCAGTGCTCTGACGGACGAGTTGTGTCAGTCAACTTGACAGATTTGAGTCTTGGTGGCTATGTTTCACCGTTGATTTCAAGTCTTGACCAACTTACTGAGCTGTCTGTCGCAGGAAATAACTTCTCTGGTGGCATTGAAGTAGTGAATTTGAGTTATCTTCGATTCCTTAACATCTCAAACAACCAGTTCACTGGGACTCTGCACTGGAACTTTTCGAGCCTGCCGAACTTGGAGGTGTTGGATGCCTATAACAACAACTTCAGCGCTGTTCTCCCCACTGAGATTGTGAATTTACAGAACCTCAAATACTTGGACCTTGGAGGTAACTTTTTCCATGGAAAAATCCCTGAAAGCTATGGCAGTTTAGAAGGGTTGCAATATTTTTCTATTGGAGGAAATGATTTGGTTGGGAAAATCCCAGGAACGTTGGGAAATCTCACAAATTTGAGAGAAATTCACTTGGGCTATTACAATGTTTTCGAAGGGGGGATTCCACCTGAGCTAGGGAAGTTGACCAATTTGGTTATCATGGAGATTGCAGACTGCAGTTTGGATGGGGAAATTCCTCATGAACTTGGAAATTTGAAGGCCTTGAACACTCTGTATTTGCATACAAATTTACTCTCAGGTTCGATTCCGAAGCAGTTAGGCAATCTGACAAACTTGGTCAATCTGGATCTCTCCAACAATGCACTCACAGGAGAAATCCCATCTGAGTTTGTTGAGCTCAAACAGCTCAACCTGTACAACCTCTTCATGAACAAGCTGCACGGATCTATTCCAGACTACATAGCAGATTTGCCGAACTTGGAGACCTTGGACCTGTGGATGAACAACTTCACCGGCACAATCCCGAAGAATCTTGGCCAAAATGGGAGGCTTCAGCTCCTTGACTTGTCGACAAACAAGCTCACGGGTACAATACCTGAGGGTTTGTGTTCATCAAACCAGCTGAAAATACTGATTCTGATGAACAACTTCCTGTTTGGGCCAATCCCTGAAGGTCTGGGGACATGTACCAGTCTTACAAAAGTGAGGTTGGGGCAGAACTATCTGAATGGAAGCATTCCCAATGGCTTCATTTACTTGCCTCAGCTAAATTTAGCAGAGTTTCAGGACAATTACCTTTCAGGTACACTTTCAGAAAATAGGGAGAGTTCATCAATACCCATCAAATTAGGGCAACTTAATCTCTCTAACAATCTTCTCTCAGGAACTTTACCATCTTCACTTTCTAATTTGTCTTCTCTGCAAATTCTCCTCCTCAATGGCAACCAGTTTTCTGGTACAATCCCTCCTTCCATTGGAGAACTCAATCAACTTCTAAAGCTTGATCTCAGCAGAAACTCACTTTCGGGTGAAATTCCACCTGAAATTGGTTATTGTATCCATCTCACTTACCTTGATTTGAGCAGGAACAACCTTTCTGGCCCAATTCCCCCTGAAATTTCCAATGCACATATTCTCAATTACCTCAACTTGTCGAGAAATCACCTAAATCAATCCCTACCGAAATCAATAGGGACAATGAAGAGCCTGACGATTGCTGATTTCTCCTTCAACGATTTCTCGGGGAAGCTACCGGAATCAGGACAGCTTGCCTTCTTCAATGCTTCATCCTTCGCCGGAAATCCCCAACTTTGCGGCTCTCTCCTCAACAATCCCTGCAACTTCGCAACAACAACAACAAAACCGGGAAAAACGCCGACGTATTTCAAGCTAATCTTCGCCCTCGGCCTATTGATTTGCTCTCTAGTGTTCGCCATAGCGGCAGTAGTCAAAGCGAAATCATTCAAAAGAAACGGATCAAGTTCATGGAAAATGACCTCATTCCAAAAGCTTGAATTCACCGTCTACGACGTCTTGGAGTGCGTGAAAGACGGCAACGTTATCGGAAGAGGCGGCGCCGGCATCGTCTACCACGGGAAAATGCCGAACGGAGTTGAAATCGCAGTGAAGAAACTCCTAGGGTTCGGCCCTAACAGCCACGACCATGGATTCCGAGCCGAAATCCAAACCCTAGGCAATATTCGACACCGAAACATCGTCAGATTACTCGCATTCTGCTCCAATAAAGAGACAAACCTCCTCGTATATGAATACATGAGGAATGGAAGTTTAGGCGAAGCACTCCACGGCAAAAAAGCCTCGTTCCTCGGATGGAATTTGAGATACAAAATCGCCATTGAAGCCGCCAAAGGTCTCTGCTACCTCCACCACGATTGCTCTCCACTAATCGTCCATCGAGACGTGAAATCGAACAACATTCTCTTGAATTCGAACTTCGAAGCTCATGTCGCCGATTTCGGATTAGCGAAGTTCATGTTCGACGGCGGCGCGTCGGAATGTATGTCGGTGATCGCCGGATCTTACGGCTACATCGCTCCTGGTGCGTCTTTCTTTTCTTTTTCCCTTTTTCATTTGCCTTTTCGATTTTCAAATTTTCAAATTTAATTTAATTTTAATTTATTATTATTATTATTTTGAATTAGTTTTTTTCTCCGATTTGGGTCGTTACAGTGTTAGTTAAGTTAGTTAATTCCAAAAATTCTTATGGTGGGCCTTGTTGATTGGATTAGAAAATGCCAGCCAGCCGTTCGATTGTCGCTGCCAAGAAAATCCAACGGCAGTGATTGACAGTGACCTTAGGAAGATTATGGATACAAATAAATAAAACTCAATTTATTTTAAAACAAATTAAGGCATTTTGTAATTTATTCTCTTCTTTTTTTCTTTTTCTTTTGGAAAGATTCTTATTTGAAAATCTTAACTAAAATCTATAAATAGAAATAAAAGTTTAAAAACTACTATCTACAGTTACTGTGATAATTTTTTTAGATTGTTATTTCAATTAGTATTTTATTTTATTTTTTATTTTATGTTTGTTTACTAAGTACTAATTGAATATTTAAAATCATAATAAAAAAAATGTAAAATAATACGATTCTACGAATAGTATCAAACAAGAAGTAAAGAGAGTAGAATTTTTTTGAAAGACGCACCATGAAAAACTTAAAAACAAAAAGGAAAAATAATGGAAAATATTTCTGAATTCTGTGCCAAAGAGACAAGTAGTGAAGCGGGCAGCCTGGCAATTGATCAGATCAGATCAGAATCTGACGGCTCTGATTGAATCATCAGACTGCCATCTTATGGATAATGTAACACAAGGCTCAGAGTCCCCTTTGAAAGTTCAACCATTCTCCATCTGGGCCCCACATTACTAACAAAAAAAAGAAAAAAAAAAAAAGAAAAAACTAAGCTTAATATCTTGTCTAATGAATATTAAAAATTTCAGTATTATAATTATTAGAATACGTAATAAATTGTTGAAGATGAAATTTATAATTTTATGTTTCTTTTTTTAAGAATTATGTTTATATCCTTGGATTTTTTACGGCAATTTCATGGCTAACGATGATGATTAACTATGTTATTACGAAAATTTTAGATCTTTCACTGCAATGATGATAGTAATTACTTTTGATTATACTTATAAATATTTTGCAAGTCCAATCTTTGTAAATGCCAATGATGTAGATATTAATACTATATATATATTTCTTTTTAATCTTTGTAGAATATGCATACACATTGAGAGTTGACGAGAAAAGTGATGTGTATAGTTTTGGAGTTGTGCTATTAGAGCTTTTAACGGGGCGACGACCCGTTGGAGATTTTGGAGACGGAGTGGTTGATATAGCACAATGGTGCAAAAAAGCTCTAAGAGATGGTGAGAATGAAAATGACATTCTTTGCATAGTTGACAAAAGAGTAGGAATGGTGCCCAAAGAGGAAGCAAAACATTTATTCTTCATAGCAATGTTATGTGTGCAAGAGAATAGCGTGGAAAGACCAACAATGAGAGAAGTTGTTCAAATGTTGGCTGAATTTCCTCACCAGTCTCCCAACTGTTACCAATCTTCCTCTTCTTCTTCTCCCGGTCAAAAATTGAAGAATGGTGAAAAGGAAAGAAAATATCAGTCAAAGTCCAAATCAGATCTTTTAGTATAAGTAGAAAAAAGTTATGATTTTTTTTTTTTCTTCTTTTCTTTTTTTGAGTCATTAGGGGTTTTTCAATATATATAGGTTAATATTGGGGTTTAGTTTCATATGTTTTTTCTTTTTCCAAGCTTTAGAATATTGTGTGTTAAATGGGTTGTTTTGATATATGTAAAGGTTTTGTTTTTAAGTTATTGAGTACTTTTTGGCTAAGAAAATTAGTTAGTGGTAGGTAGGAGAAAAATTTGAGGGGAGAAAGAGTAAAAAGAAAGTGGGGGAGGGAGGGGGTGAGAGAAATAAACTAAATTAAAAGAGTGCACATCTATTAAAGGAATGGGTGGAGAGGCAAAATGCAAGGATGAATGGGGTCTTCCACATTAGCCCTTGACTTTGTATCATAATTTGATCCTAGTCATCAATACATATAACATTATTAAAATTTCCCTCTTACCTCTCTCATGATTCTACATTATCAATACATTTTATATATTATTATTATTATTTTTCACCTTATCTTAAGTTGGTCCTGGATTATATGTATCATACTTCTTTCTAAATTCATGTTATGTCAATCATTTTTGTTCTATATGTTTCTTTCATGATTTCACTCTACATCTATATCTTTTAACAAATTATTACTATTTCTATCATAATATTCTATGATGACATATTATGTTATAAACTAGATGGATTAAAAGTATTAGTATATTAATAATCCACTACCTCATAAACAAAATTCCAAATCCATAACTACCATGGCTTTTTATTTTTTATTTTTTCTCAAACAATGTTATCTTTTTTATTCCCAAAAAAATAATACATAAAAATTAAATATAATACGCCAAAACGAATATAGCTCATTGGTTAATAAACACATATTATATGTGTTAGATGAATAAGAGATTTGGTAGTTGTCCCCTTAATCTTATATTTAAAAACGATAACTAAATATGAGAGTAATATTTAATGTGTCAGAGTATTCTTTAAATTAGAAATTTTAATGGAGTATATCACTCTTAGTGAATGTTTATATTTGTTAATAATACTTATACAACATAATATTTTTTGGTGAATTCACTTAAATTAAAAGATAAAAAAATATTATTTTAAAAAAAAGAAAATAATACTTCACACCCTAAACTTTGGTGTTGTATCAATTTGAAATATGAATTTTTGTAATTGTATTAATTTATACCCAAAATTTAAGAGTATAAATTGATAGTTTCAAAAAAAAAAAAAAAATTAGAGGAGAAACTAGATACTTTCCTTTAAAATTAAGTATTATTATTATTATTATTATTATTATTATTTGACTAACATTCATTAAAATTAATGTCCAAATAGATAAATATTAAAACATGAATAAATTTAAACTTCTCTTTTGAAAATAAAAAACCTTTCTAAACAAAGGTAAAATTGAAAAAAAAAAAAAAAAAGCCATAAAATTAGCCCAACGATAATTAAAGATTTAAAAAATGACATTGGCAAAAGGCAACAATGTCATATTAAAGACATGCTTGGGAATGATTCTAAAATGGTTATAATTACTTTTTTTTTTATTTTTAAAATCACTCTAAAACATGCTTTTATATTTCATAACCAATTTTGATAATATAAAAAGTGCATTCAAAAGTATAAAGTTAAACAATAAAATAATTTTGAATGATCCAAAGCGTGTTTTGAAATGATTTTGAACATGATAAAAGTGATTTTAACAATTTCAAAATTATTCTCAAACACGTACTAAGTTGGTTTGTAAAAACATAAAAACTCACCGAAGACAAAGAACGGTAGAGAATGGCAATCTATGGTCTATGAATCTAAACTCATATAATGTTTTTTTTTTTTTTTTTCTATTTCTCTTTGTCTATTTTAAGTTAACAATATGATAAGAAAAACGAAATCTGTGATAAGAAACCTCCATTTATCATCATAATGGTACTTTTCACTTTCACGTGACTTTACCTTTGATAAGATTAAGTATTAGTGGGCTTAAATTTATTTCTACATCTCTCAATAAGGCAGCCCACAATTTTGAAGGCGCCTTTGTTTGGGATGAAACTCTCCCAAGTTAGCTTAACCAACATTGTGATTGTTGATTTGGATTTTGTAGCCATTCATTTATAACATTTCTTTAGTTAAAGTCTCATCTATATTATCGTTGCTTATATAATATATTAGGGACTTATTAATTCTAATTAATGTGGAATTTTGTTTACATTATTTAAACAATAAGTAAGTGAAATAGAAATTTAAACCTTTGGCCAGTTTTATTAATTGATCTAAGTTGTAAGTTTTAATATAATTATTCCTTTCAAAATTTATTAATAAGATGATCTCAAATCAAATTCAAATAATGTTTTATTTCTTGACAAAAGCCAACCAACATTTTCCATTTTGTTGGTCAATGATTGCTTTAAAGGAATCTGCCAATTTCATGTTCCAACTCTCCCCATGAAGAAAATAATGATATATTGATATTAATATAGCACATTAAATTTAAAGATGTCAAAGTTCTTGAATTGAAAAACATTATCCATATATATATATATATTTTAAAAACTTTAATTTATTAATATTCATACTTTTTTTTTCTACCCAATTTTCAAACTGACAATAATGTCAGTCAATCTCCAATCAAGGACTTCATCCACCGCCACCGACGACGACCCACCACCTTTGCCGCCGTCAACTCCCGGTCAGAAAATTCTCTCTCAAGCATTAACCTCGACCGCTTACCTCTCCAACCTCCTCCTCACCGGCACCCTTTAGGCCTTCCAGCTGCTAGTCCCTATCTTCACCCACGTGGCGCGTGCGATGGCAGTAGAGTCACGCGCCACCTTACTGTCTCCCTTCTGGCCCTACTCGCTCTCTCCTGCTTCCTCGCCTCCTTTCCTGATAGCGTCACCGTCAGCGGCAAGGTCTACTACCGCATCGCCACCCGCAAAGGGCTGTTGCTGGTGGACTACCGGGATCCTGCCGGCGGAGGGCTGCCAGACCTGACCAAGAAGAGGCTGAGGATCATTGATGGAGTCCACGCGGCGCCGAGCGTGCTGGTGTTTGGCGCCGTGGTGAGTTGCTTGTACCCAAGTCCAGGTCCGGCGGCGCGTGGATTTTAAACATTATTCCAGTGGGTATCGGCGTCCTCTGTGGGTTGCATTTGTGTCTTTTCCGATCAAAAGGCATGGCATTGGTATTCCTGTTACGTTGGAAAAGAAAAGAAAATAAAAAAAAATAAAAAATTGGTCCTTGAATTCGACTACGCTTTTCATTGTTTTTCGAAATGTTGCACTATTATTGGTTTGGATGTTTAGCTTCATTTCTATTTACTACGGTCAACATTCACATTTTTACCATTCAGTTTTTGCTATTTATAGTTACTTTTTTATTAACTAGTTGAAACTGTACCTGTATAAATTGAAATAAGACCCAACCTAATAAACTATATTTGACTGATGGATGAAGTATTAGAGTTTACAGATAAAATGTGATTTTTAATTTTCATTTTTTTTTTTTTTGGTTTGTTTAACGCGAATTAAATTAGAATATTCAAAATAAAATTTACCAGTTGAAATAAGAGTCTTGTAGGTATAGAAACGTAATAAAATAAATTTGATTACGTGAAAATTTTTATTGTGAATTAGAGATTAAAGATAAAATGTGATTTTTTTAATAAAAAAATTCTTTTCATTTAATGTGAACTAGAAATTAGATGATAAAATATGAATTTTTTTATATAAAAAAAAATACTATCATTTAATGTGAATAGTAGGTTTTTAGATAACATGAGATAAAGATAAGATGTGATTTCAATTTTTTTTTTCCACTTTTATTTGATGTGAATTAGAGATTGGAGGATAAAATATGATTTTTTTTTTTTTTAAAAAAAAATCTTTCTATTTAACGTGAATTAGAGATTAGAGGTTTAAGATAAAATGTGGTTTTCTTTTTTTAAAAAGAAAAATCCTTTTATTTGACGTGTGAATTAGGGATTAGAGAATAAAATGTTGTCTTTTTTTTAAAAAAAATTCTTTTATTTAAGGGTTGGTTGCATAAATGATAATTAAGCCTAAAATAATAGCATCTGTAGCACAAGGATAAAATAATTGTATATATAGCACAAAAATAGCCTAATATATGGAGACTAAAGGCCCACGTGTAGCCAGTTTAATAACCTTCTCTCATAGATTCCCTTCACCAAGTCATCGACAACAATATACTCTTATCCCTTTCAAACAAAGGGCGAGTTCCTTTCTTGTCTTGCCCAAAAACTTTCTAGATTCTCAAGACTCGAGATATTCCTCACTCCATGGCACAACACATTTCGCTCATCCATTCCGCCCGCCCGTCCAGACCGACGCCCTTTTTCATTATCATCTATCGTCCTTTCTTTCCTCCCAACTATTCACGCATGAAGATCGTCGTATGTATGCTCGACTTTGATTGCTGGTGCTATAGGTAGGAGTACATTATGGCAAGATTAGTCACCTAGGCAAACCAACCCTTCTCACCATTTAGCAAGCTTCTTCTTCCTAGTTTTCTCAAATTAAAAGCTATCACTGATAGTAGCAACTAGTGATAGACATTGATAGCTAGCTACCGGTGATAACTTTCAATTTGAGAAATATTAAGTTCGATGTCGTTGATACATGAATATCACTAATATCTACTTAAGGTTTATCATCGATATCATTGATAATTAATATCACTAATATATGGATATCATCACTAATATCTACCTAAGATATATCATTATTATCATTGGTAATTGATATTACCAATACACGGATATCTTTGATATCTACTTATGTCATGATATCTACCTAAGTCATACGACTAATATCTACCTAAAGTATATCACTTAAATCACTAATATTTTGACACTGAGGCTATCAATGATATCACGAATATTATTGATATACAAATATCATTAATATCTACCTAAATTCTATCATTAATACATGGATATCATTGATATCTACCTAAATCATATTACTAATATAGTTGATAATTGATATTATTGATACATGAGTGTCACCGATATCTACTTAAGTCAAATCACTAATATGTGGACATCATTGGTATCTACCTAAATTATATCACTAACATCATCAATTTTAAATGCTAGAATTGCCAAATTCATATTTTCACATTTAAAATAGGGCTTTGGTTTATCAGTGACTATTACCAATAGATTTATATTATTATGTCATAATAACAAAAGTCTATTGCTGATAGCTACTAATAGATTTTATAAGTTTTGGACTTTTAATTTGATGTTAAGTATTTACTAATAAATTGTTATACATTAGTTGATATAAGTCTATAAGTAATAGATTTCTATTACTGATTGAAATAGTTTGCCAGTGATAGAAGCATATCACCGATAGACTATAATTTAGTCTATTAGTGATATCATATACTATCAATGATAATAGTTTATTACTAATAGATTTCATATTTTTAAAGTCCTACAAAAAGGAAAAAAAAAAATATGAGACCGTTTGATGATGTTTTAGTTTCTCATTTTGTTTAGAAACAAACTTGTTTGATAAAGCATTATTTGTTTCTTATTTCTAAATTTTAAAAATCATTTCTAAAAAATGTGCAAATTCGATAACTAATTTGGTATTTATATTTAACATTTTGTTTTGAATATAAAATTTGACAATTGGCTCATTGGTGTTAAAACTCATCAATTTTTTTTTTTTAAAATAATAATAATTCCTTTTTAAGTAAAAAGTAAGATGCTTCCATGAGGGGAGAGAGGGAGTGGGAGGGAGAGAGAAGGGAATAAAATGTTGGGCTAGCAGTGAGAGAGAGTGAAGGAAAAAGTGTGGGAGATGAAGGGAGAGAAAATGGGGAGGGAGAGAGAAGCTACTTAGAGATGGGAAAATGGGAGAGAGAAGGGCAAACTTGAGATTTTAAAAAATTTAAAAGTTGACTGGTCAATATTTGCCATATTTGTAAATGTTTTACTCAATTGTGCTATTTGCTATATAACTTCTCTTTATTTAATGTGAATTAGATATTAGATGATAAAATGTAAATTTTAAAAAAGATATACTATCATTTAGGTGTGAAAGCTAAAGATGGGAGGAAATTTTATTAAATTACCTAAGATATTCTTATAGCCATCAAAGCAAACAAAAGCAAAAGGGTTAATCAAAAGTTTGTCGTATGCTTTAGGGACTAATTTTGTCAATTATTCTGCAACACATTCGTGGTTTGTGTGAGAAGGATGTAGAGGAGAAATGTCAAGACATTGTGGTGGCAAAGTATGGCTGCTAAAGCAATGAAGCTGGCAAAATTTGAGAGAAAAACAAAATAAAACCGTCATTGGTAATGTCAATTTTAATCCCAAATTTTTTCAATAGTTGACAGGTGTGGTGATGTTCTATGCTCCTGTATTGTTCAAGAAGACTAGTTAATTTGGAGATAATGCTTCTCTTCTTTCTACTATAATTATTGGTGGAATGAATGCTGATTTGTTTATGACATTGATAAGTGGGGAAGGAGGTTCTTTTTTATTCATTTTTTTGGAGATTAAATTTTTTCTTTAATTTTATTACTTTGTTTTCAATTTTAAAGATGACACATGCTTTGATAATGGCTTCAACAGTTTCTCTTAAATTGATTTGATTCTAATAAAAATGACATTAGTAGATTTTGGTTGCTGTTTATTTTTGGAAGTTTCGAGCTTTCGGTGAGGTTGCTTATTTGCCCAAGTGGTATGTTGGTGTTATGGTGTTATGGTGTTGTTCATTTGCATTTATGTTCAACCTTTTACATAGTCTTGGGAACCTCTGGAATGATTGGTTCCAAGTTAAAATTTTCCACTTGAGATTTAATTAGCAACTCAAAGCATAATAGTGTCAGTAAACATGTTTTTTTTACGGTTGGGGTTTTATGCCGTAAGCTTGTAGTCCGTAAGTTATAAACAAATTATTAAATAAATAAAATGTTATTTATTTTCAAATAAATAAACTGTTATTTATTATTTGCATAACTCAAATTCATTAAACTAAGATCCAAAGTTATTCTATGTAATTTGAACTGTATGTAGTTGACACACAAGTGAATTGTGTTCAAACAATAACCGAAAAAGGTCTATAGTGGATAAGGTTAGGTGACTTATCTTGGTAACACTATGAATATAGTCTACTTTGTAATTATTACAAAAGATTTGAGAGTATCCTATACAATGAGATTATATAAGAACATATTACGAAATATATAATATCGTTTTGTAACACCATTAATTGAAGAGATTAATATTTTAATCGATGACCATGTAACCCGATCTCAATCCTAAGTGAGTTATCATTTGATTTGTATGGGTGAGAGCGACCCTAGTCATCAACTTAATATGTCTACTATTTTGAGGACAATACTAAGTGGGGACTTGAGAACATAGCTACACAAGATGGAATTCACTCCTTCCTGCCTTTAAAGTAAGTAGATAGGTTGTTCCATTAAGTGTTTACTACGGGACTTGAACAATGATGCCTCACTCTCTCACTGGCTCGAGAGGGATTTTGTTTATAATTGGACCATGAACGGATTGTTCATTAGAGACTCAGTGTTACTTAGGGAGCAAGAGTAATTACAACGGTAAAACAGTAATTTGACTCAAATGTAATGACAAATAACTTTCGAAGGATTGACTTACATAAAATGGTTAAATCAATGGATATAGAAATATTCTACAGTTTAAAAAAGTGCAATTATGGGTCTTTAGTGGAATACCCCATAGTTAATGAAGGTTGATTAATTTAATTAAAGAGTTTAATTAATTAATCTCGGATTGTTGGAGCTTATAACTTTAGGTCCATTACGTTCCTCTGGTAGCTCAAACAGGTTAAACAAGGATATTTAGTGTTGAAAGAATTTGAAATGATCAAATCATTTTAAGGAATTTTATGTTAATTGTATATGATACAATTAATATAATGTACAATATACATCATAATATAAAGTTAATTTTGAATTAGATTTAAAATTAAACTTTATAATATGAAAGTATTAATATTTGAATAAAAATTCGAATAATAAATTAATATGAATTACATTTGTATTAAATCTATAGGTTAAAATTAAATGAATGAGATTCATATTAAAACTATAGGTTATGAAAGAATATGTCTGCTGAGTTCACATATATATTATTATTAAATATATGATATTTAATAAATTAATTAATTGTTTAAATTAGATTTAATTAAGGGATGTTTTCAAAAAATAGAAAAATGGTTGAAAATAATTACAAATTGATAGCCCTTGAAATGTGTTACTTACGTCAGCTTAACTCGAAATCATTGTACGATTTAATGTGTCAATTATGTTATTTTGTAGGTTTCGAGAACTTAGTAGGTAAAACCGCGCGTTAGCAATGAATTGGAGCTAAAACGGACCAAAACGGAGTTCCATGGCATGAACCAGAAAAGAGAACTCCAAAATGACCAAAATGTCCCTGAAGTCATGGCGCAGTTGTCCAGGCATAGCTGCAGTGCTTTTTCCCAAGAATAATTCAACTTGCATAGAGTAATAGCACTGCGACGCCCCAAAGTTGAAGCGTGGAAGAAATTAGCGTTAGCAGTGTGGCGCCCTAACACTTCTTTAAATAGTATCCTCGATTTTTAGGTTAAGGGGGGCAGCCATCAGCTGACCTCTTTGCTTGATTCTCCCTATTTTCTTCTCCATTCTCATTATTTCATGTAAAAACTCAATCCTTGGATGCTCATTTCGATGTATCAGGGCTAAGATACACTTTTTCTAGCTTGGGTATTAGGGATTTCTCTTTGTAATTGATGCTCTCTCGTGAGGTTTCGAACTAAATTCTTTATACGTATGATTTAATTATGAAATTCATTTTGTTATGATCGAATTGTGACGCTAGTGTTTGTTTTAATTGTCGCTTTGATTGAATTACGACTCGTGACACTTGGTCGTAGTAGATCATAGAAGCAATAGGTTAGGTTAGTTTGCAAACCCAATTAATTGACAAGTATTGTTCCCAATTAATTGGCAAGTATTGTTCTAACCAACCTAGGATTAAATCAATAAGACATTGAATCTAGCCTTTCCAGTTGAATGTTCCACCTAATTTTCCCTTAAACGTAATGCAATTAGATTTAATACAAATTTTGCATGTCTTTCATCGGTTTGTTTTAATTCTAGTTCATCAATTAGGATAGTTTAATTTTGGCATTTCCAATTAAATTGATTAGGTGCCAACTATAGCAAATTTAGTAATGACGAACCAATGAGTAAGAACATTGAACAAAGAAAATCCCATCCCGCCCAAGTTAGAGTCTTCTCCAATTGAATTTTACCCTTTTTCTTTTATTCGCATTTATTATATGCAATTTAATTTTTCTTGCAACAAGCTTTCTCACAAAACTCCCCCCTTTGGTTACTTGAATTGAAAACTGTCTAATTGTGGAATTCAAGGGGTGTTTGTGGACGACCCGGCTTGCCACCGCTACTGTTGGGAAAGTTCGGTAAATTTATTTGACAATATGTCTATCTGGGTCTATCGTGGTCTATCACAGATAGAAAGTGAAATTTTGGTATATTTGTAGATAGTTTGATATTTTTTCTATTTACAATAATTTTCATATAATTAAATTAAATTTATTTAATTGTAGGGGAGTAGTGAGTGAGTGAGGGAAACCTCACGTATTTAATTTAATTGGTAGATTTATTGTTAAGTGATGAGTCTTAGAGATACATACATGAAAAATACTCTAAGAATATCTCTCTCTTTCAATAAAAACTCTCTCTTAAGAAATCAACAGGAAGTGTTCTCTGCCAAAAGATTCACCATTCCCCTTTCTTTCTCTCACAGTGTCCAAAGAGAAGAGTAGAGAAGACTAATTAGTGGTGTTCAATACATAAATTTTTTTCACACTACACCAGGAGGAGACTTGTAGAAGAGATCAACAAAGGTAACTTCTCCTTCTCCCTAAGTAATTTGTAAAAGCATGCTTAATCACTCTGTATATTTTTCCTATTATGTTGTTTTAATTCGTGAACTTAATTGGAAAAAAGTGATCAAACGCTTTTGCACCCAGATTTGATCTCATCATTTCTTTTTTTTGATTGCCTAGATATTCCAGTTCCTAAATTTTAGATGTGTGTAAAATTAATCTTTAAGTTTCAAAATCGAACAATCAAGTCTATCTAAGAAACATGCAAATAATTATTGATAGACAACATTCATATATTACTAATACTTTTTTGTATTTATTGAAAAGATACATTAACGATGGACTTGATAACAAATGAAGATACAAACTATCGTTGATAGAAAAACAAAAGTAAAACACATTTTAAATCCTATTGATATGGTATATCATTGATAAACGTAACCGTGATCATACAAATAATCTTTGATAAAAAAACAATAGTTAAATATCATAGTATTTGTTTAAAAATTTTGTCTTGATAATGTATATCTATAATAAATATAGAAGAAAATAAACATATAATCAATCACCAAATAATAAATGAAGTAAAATACAACTCTTATATAATATTATACTTATATTATATTGCTATGGTATTTGTTCGACGAGATTTTTAGAGAAATTTAATTCGCTGAAATGAATTAATTTTAACTTAAATTTTCTTGGATGATTGACCTTTGTGCTTGATAATCTTATTGGATGATTGATCTTTGGGATTGATGATTTTCTTGAAAGATCGACCTTTGGACTTATTGATCTTGCTAATGGGTTTGGATTGGCCTCTAGCTTGTTGATCGGCTTGGATCAGCCTCTGGCTTGTTGATCAGCTTGGATCGACCGTGGGTTTGTTGATCGACTTGCATTGACCTCTAGCTTATGATTTGCTTGGGACGACCTTTCGAGTTTCAAACTTCACAAGAGTTTCAAAAAGTCTTCTGATCTTCTAGAATTCTTCTAAATTTTAGTGTTTAGATCTTTAGGAGAGCAAAAATTTATATTTGGAACTTTAGTTTGTCTTTTGATCTTCAAAGCTTTGAGGGATTGTGTTCTTCAAATCTTTAAAGCTCCAACCTTTGAATGTTTAGAGGAGTTTCCGTCTTTAGAGCAAAGCTTTAGCCTTCAATTCCTTCCGCTTTTAAAAATGAAGGGTAAGACCTTTATTTACATAGTTTCTGGCTTTACATGGGCTTAACCCTAATAGTTCTTGACCCCAATATCTTCTTTCGCCCAAATTTCTGCAATGGCTTAAATTGTGTTGGACTTTGGACTCGTACGACTTTAATTACTCGGCTTGATTCAATTTATAATTTCCACAATGGATTTTCGTTGTGATGACATAACTACTTGTCATTAGTCAAAATTTCTCATTCAATAGGTATTATCAATAATAAAGATATAAATAGAGTACGAACATGCAAATAATTAATGAGATATACCTAAGTGATATATCATGAAAGATAGACCTCAATCGTTGATAAATCTTTCACATAGGTCTGTAACTTAATTGCCAATAAGAGTATAACCTAATTAAGCTTGTATTATCAACCTCGAGGTCATAGATTCGATTCTCCCACCATATATGGTAAAAGTATAAGAACTTTTATTCGTACTCTTGCAAACAAAAATGAACTAGGTTTGATATTATTTTTGTGTTGAATTACCATATAAGCAAAAGTGGAGCTGAATATTAGATTAGATGTCCGAGTCCAAATAGAACAAAAACTCCAAAAGACTAAAATATAATATTGGAATTCTTAAATTTTAAGCCCAAATCAAATATTGAACGAAAAACTAAAAATAAACATAGATTTCGTGATGTATGAATAACCAACAAAGGGATTTATTGAAGGAAGAAAAAATAATAATAATAAATATTTGAAGTGGGCTTTGAAGGGGTGCGCCGGGCCCGAGCAGCAGTGCAAAGCTTGGGCGACGCTCGAAAGCCCCGGCAACAAGCTGCTGTGAGAGGGCCCTCCCACTTTCTATCAAAACTAAAAAATGTTTAAATGTAAAATATTCAATTAAAAAACACGGTAATTATTTAAAAATTCGGACAATTACACAATATTTACATGCAAAATATAATTGAAAAATTCAAACCTCATAAATAAAGGAAAATACATAATCTGATCCAATAATTCAAACTAGCCGAAAATAAAGAAAAATATAATGGAAAATACATCAATTTAAACAATTAGTTAATTCAATCAACGTGAAGTAATAAATAGAATATAAAAATGAAAATTGCACTTCGTCCCTGCGCACAAATTTAAGGCAACCTAATATACCTTCTATATGATAGTAACAAATAAACAATATAAAAATTTTGAAAAATAAAACATTTGTTCTATACCTTTTGTCTCTGTAAAAGTAACAAATACTATGTCTGAAAACTAGGGCATACGGTAACTTAGTACTTCGAATCTCAAATATTTTAAATAATGATTAAACATTCAACTACGATTACAGATGGCTCTAATCTCACGCTGTTTAAACCCCTTGAGTTTTTCTATTTTCGCCCTTTTGGCACAAAATCTAAAAGAAAAAAAATTAGAAATTCCTGATTTGATTTTGTAGTTGCCAATAAGGTAAATATTTAATTTTGAAATCTTTAAATGGTTAATATTAAATTTAAAGAGATATTTTTAAGGAATGTTGTTTATGTAGAGATTGCTTAGGGATTTTTATAAGATATTTTCAAAACCACTGTAAAATCTAAAATAAATCCTTAAAAATCAATCAAAGCCGCTTTCTGAAATTAAATACCCATAACAAAATGCGTGTAGTGGGCTGTGTTGGAGGGTAAAAATGGAAATTGAAGTAAATGAATTACTCCCCTTTTAATGGTAGACATTTTCCAATTAAAAACTCAATTGTTGATGGGAAACCAGCAAGATTATGTGGATCAGCACCTCAACAACTTGAACAGCCTCTAAACACCCTCAAACTTTTTTTTTTCTTTCTACTTTGTAGTAAACTTACCCAATTTTTCCTCAGAAATTTCTTTTCGCCTTCAAAATTTATTTTCTTCATAATTTCTTGAAAACCACTAGCAAACATATCAAATCTAATAAAAATATTCCTAAATTAAGAGTAAATAAAGCACTTTTCAAGTGCTTTTAACACATATTAATGGTGAGTAGTTTGTTAGACATGATCACATCATTAATAAGTTACACATCATTATCACACTCTGATTAGGCCATGTAATAGAAATTGCATGATGAACATTATTCACTCCAAAACTGTATGGGAAACAATTTTAAATTATGCAAGTGTTGTAAAAATGGTTTACGTCATTTCAAGATTTGGGTATGTTAAGATGCATATGTTGAACAAACTTAAAAGGAATATATATGTTCAAAGATATGCCTAAATGTAGGTTATCATCGAGGAGAAATAAAATGGTCTTTTAAACAATCCTAAATAAAATAACGTATTTGTGTGACAAAAACTATTTTTATAAGGAATGTCAAATAAAAGGCTACAAACTTATAATAAGGTTAAATACTGTTGATGAGTTATTTTCAAGTAAATTCACTTAATAGTTAACAAGTGTTGTTAATTATTTAATTACATTTGAAAGTCAAATGAATCCTAATTGTCAACTAGATAAGTCTTTGTCGTAGTGGGAGAGTTCTGAGATGATTTGACCAATAGAATATGACTTAATTGAAGTCAAAGTTGTAATGTTAGATGACAAGTTAAAGTTGAAGGTTTATTAACCTCAAAAGTAGTGGGAGAGTCATGAGATGACTCAACCTTTACAATGACTTAATGGAAGTCAAAGTTGTCACATTAGAAGATATGAGTTAGATGATGACAAGAATTATGTCAAACTCATGAATCTCGAGATATAGTCTATGTACTCCATCTCAATCTGAATTTGTAGATCTTCTTGATGTGGTAAAACCCATAGGATATCGATAGATCTACAAAAGAGACATGAAAGTGCAGAGAAGAAGATACAAATCTTTAAAGTAAAACTCATGGCAAAGGGTGAAAAATGATGAGAGAAATTAACTATGAGTCAGTTTTTTCACTTGTTGTCGTAATGGAGTCCTTAAGCATTATTTGATTTATTGTTGCATATGAGATATGTAAAATGAATTAGCAGAGTTCTTTTGTAAAAAGAAACTTAAATGCATCTACACAAATCAGGTGAGTTTTTTTTTTTTTTTTTTTTTTTTTTTTTTTTTTTTTTTTAAGATAAAAGGCAAAAAGTTTGCAGAATTGTAAATGTTCATTTGAGAAATGAATTACACAACTAGAATATTTGAATATAAGTGTAAATTTTAAGATGACTCGTTACACAGATCACAGATGTCATACAAGATGACCTGGCTAATTTAGAAACAGATGAATAACAAATAGTAAATCAAGAATGAACACACAAGGTTGTTAACCCAGTTCGGCGCTAAACCACCTACGTCTGGGGGCAGTGTGCCATGGAAAGATAATCCACTAATATTAATAAGTTAAGAGTTTACAATGAAATACTTATCCATAAAGTAATGATTTTTATAGTGACTCTCATAGAGCCTAACTTGCTAAACACCTAAGCTCCCCCTAGATGTGAGACTTCTTCTCTAACAGAACTTAGGCTCCCCGTAAGTTGTTGAATATTAGTGGTAGGTACTTCAACACTCCATAAGGTAAGAGACTCCCTTTCTTCTTGAAGATATCTTTTCGATCTTCACAAGAATAACTTAGGCTCCCCTAAGTTGGCAATGTTTATGCTCCCCCTAAAACCGAGAATCCATTCTCGCAATTAACGTCTCAAGCTACCCTTGAGATGAAGAAGAGCACGTTGATTCAAAAGTAATTGCTTCACGTTTTGCATAGCGGAATAATTAGATACAGTTCATAGTTCGAATAGCAAAGAACGACCCACAACAAAAACCACACAAATTCTTCAAATGTTCAGAATGAAAATGACAACTCTAGTTTGGCCACAAACACACAAATGAATAATTCCTTTCGAAAAGGAAAACATCTCCACAATAAATCATGCAACCCATAAAGAAAGAAAGTATCTAGCAAAATTAGCTTTGCAAAATATTTCCGGAAGGAAAGTATAATTTGTATGAATGACACTTTTTACAGCAACAACCAAGGAAACTTTTGTGACAACTTGCTAATCGACTGAAAACGCTTTGACTAACTCAAAAACCTTTTTGAAGAAAAAGTCTCCAGTCTAGTGCAAGTGCACACTACCGACAAGTAGTAAAAAGATTGGATGTATTCCAAGTCGTCTACCAAGGAAATGATTTTTCAACAAAATTTTAAATGACAACAAGTTTTTCTCAAAATTGCAATTATAGTTAACAAGAATTTGTTTTGATAGTTGTGAAATGATGAAAAAAAAAGTTAAAAAATGAAATAACTAAAATTCAATTATAAGAAAAGGAGATTTAAATGCGATCGTGTCTATTTTAAGGAGTTATAGCCTAATATAAAATTAATAATTTGATTTAATTATACAATGCACAAGATAAATTAGATTCTACACCTATAAGACCTTCTATGAAGTATCTTTAGGAGTCTAATTCATGAAACCTATATTTCTATGACTAATGTAACTTAGATGATTTAAAACACAAGCCTTCGATTTTATAGGTTTCCCTTATGTCTAGGGTCGAAAACAAGGTCTTATGTCTAAGCTTCTCTCCTATATTGACTTTATTCATTCCAAACCTAACCTAACGCTTTCAATATTAGACAAGATTTTGTGTCCATTAATTTAGGTGATCAATCTAAACCGAAGATAAGATTTTAAAACAATAAAATCAAACCCGCATTGGAAAATTGAATTCTAACTATTCTCCTACATATTAGACTTCTACTCCTATAAAATTTGACAATCACATATTTAAATCTTCACAATTAAATTAGTTCATAATTAAAACCTTAAAATTCAAAACTAAATTAGAAATGATGGACACGATGTTGAATAACTTATAAGGAAAGAAATAACAATGAATAAAAAAAATAAATTCTAGATGGAAATTCCAATGGCAAGAATGAATTCAATGATAATCAAACATAGAGAAGGGAAGTGCAATACATAATTAGAGAAAATTAGCAAGTAAAAGACACAAAATTCTAGTTAAAACAGTATTTTAAAGTGTTGGAAAATGATGGATAATCAAGCAATATTGTGTAGAAAATTGATCAATTCAAGACGGAGAGAAAGATTCCCGCATACCCTCCTTAATCAGTCTTGGATTGTAACTTTTTTAAGTGAAAACCTAGCCTTTAACATTCCAACTTTCATATGAAATGGATTAAGGAAGGGAGATAAGGGAGAAATGAGTGTGGAAAAAAAAAACTTAAAAAAATAATTAAAAACAAGAATTTCAACTTAAGACATAAATCTAAAAATTAATAACATGATGAAATGCTAAGACTATTTTATTATGACACTAAAAAAAAAAAAAAAAACAAAAATGGAATTACAAAAATTAACTACCGAAAACAATAAATTGAAACTCAAAACAAGACTTGGAATAAGTAAAAGTTCTAAAAAACATCTACAAGAATTTAAGAACAATTCAAAATGAAGAACAATTTATTGAATTACTTGCTATAAAATGGATGGACAAAATGAAACTAAGTTACTGGAAATTTAAAATAACGAAATGAGGTACATGAATTAAATTGAAACTACACTAATACAAAGAAAAACAAGATAACAAAACTAAAGCTTGAAGAATAAATGTGCACACTAGCCTTAAATCTTTCTTGATTTAATCTTTGCAAGATTAGAGGAGAAAATCCTGAAATTAAGCCCACAATTAAATCTAGAAATGTAATTCTACTGTGGGATTGCTATAGCAATCCGTTTTAATGCTACAACAATTTGGAATCAACAAATTTTTTGCAAAAATATACCAAAATTAAAAAGAATCTTGCCAAATTCCCCCTTTTTTCACATTTAAGACTAAACATGCCATCTATGAATTATTTGCTATTTTTTATCTTAGATTTTTCTATGAAAAGGACTAAATGTATGAAATTTACATAAAAATCTTACATTTAAAAGCTAAATAATTCTAAAAAATGAGAATTATCACTTGCGAACGACAAGAAAAACACAACTTGCTAGTGTTAAACAAATATATAACCAATCATAAAACTCCAACAAACTCCCCTTTTGGCTAATATATTTTTGAAGGCAGAACAAAAGCAAGCAATAGAGACCTAATCATCACAAATAGATTGAGAAGACTGAGAAACACCACAACACACCACACTAGCTCTCCCCTTCCTGCCAACAAAAATTAATCTGCCCATCCTTAAGAGGAAGAAGCCCCACCAGCCTTGGAAACAACCTCCCTCATCTAATGAAGCACCTCATCAATTTCCACTTGCCCTCTTGAAGCTTCTGGATAAGCTTGGCAATGTCTTGAGATTTAGAAGATAGTAATTGCAAGATTCGATTCCCAAAGGAGGATTCAACCATAGCCAAACTCGGACCATCTAAAAGATCCATGGGGTAGGAGCTACTATGTCAGCAAAATGGTGGGACTGAAACAACTTAGGATTCAGAGACACAAGAGATGGAGAAGGCCTAATAGGTTTTGTAGAAGTTACAAGGTCAGGTTTTCGAGACAATAAAATGTCGCGGATCAACCTTGGATAGCAGATAGGCAGACTTAGCACTTGAGAGCCAATGTGGTGTTTGATTTGGTTCAAAACAGAAGCACCATAGTTAAATTTAGCAGAGGTTCCAATATGATAGAGCAGTGTGGCCAGAGAGCCAGAGATCCCAGGCTTGTGGGAAGATGGACACCAGTTGGAGATGTCAATCTTGTGTAGAATGGCATACTTCACACTGAGCATAGAAGAAGACAATTGATCCTTTCTCAGCCAAGAAGTCCTGGACCCACTAGTCAACTCAAACACCAAATCTCTCATAGATGGGCGTTGCTCAGTTACATTGGCAAACACATTACTGTTCAAAAACTAATTTATGACAGAAATAGAAAAGACAAACGGAAGTCTTTTAACATAAACTCTCTTATACTGAGGACTAGTGGAGTTGTCAAAGTCAGAGAATAGGTTAATAATGATTTCTCTAACAATCTGAGGGTAGTATGGCCCCTAATTCAAAACTATTCTTTCCAAACCAGCATTAAGAATGAATTCCATAATCTTTATGCATTCTTAAGCTTGCTTAAAGAGTTCCTTCTCAACAACAATATTCATTTTGACAACATCATTTCCATTGAGTAGCACCTTCTTCAGTGTGAAAAGATACGCCGTCTATAGGAACAACAGACACATTTGAAGCAGCATGCTTCTTACCTTTAGTTCTAGCAGATGCTCGAGTCACAGAAGGATGAGTAGCATCATCATCAACATTTGAACTATTCTTTAAGGCCCAAGTTCTGGAAGACACAGAACCTTCTTTAGACAATTTTTTTCAGAAAAGTCATTTGATGTTTCAGAGGAAGTCACAACATCTTCTTTAACAACATTGCTTCTTTTAGAACCCATCTTGGACAACGGATTGCCATCATAAGGACTAGGTTCTTTCCTCACAGTCTGATCACCAGACTCATCAGATTCATCATTCTCAAGCACATACTTTTCAGCAGCAATATCATTAACATTCTGATCATACATTTCAAATCTATAACAAAAATAAGATGCATGCTCACAAAGGTTACAAAAATTCACCCGACAAGATCCTGTCTAAGGTTGGAGGTATTTAAATTGACAGTTTACTGAACACCTGCTACCTGGGGATTGAACCGGTTCTTGAATTGTGAACCTTGTTTTATGAGCTTGTGTATGCGATGTAAAGTATAAAAAGAGTTTTATCACTTATACATCGTAGGTTTTAATCAAGTATAATAGTTATACTTGGACTTTACAAAACCTAGACTTAGGTTATATTTTATTAGCCGGAATATAACTAAATAAAGATACCTTATATAACAAATAGAACACTTCAGTGGGAGAGTTGTATATATGATATACTAGCTCTCACGTCCCTAAGAGTTCACACTGTGAGGTTCATGCTGGGCTTCGTGTCACCCTAGGAGTGAACTCCATTCGGAGAGTGTTAGCATGAGTCAAGAGCAAGGTGAATAGGAGAAGTAGTTTCATAGTAAGTGGGCGAACGGAGTGTATCAACACATCTTATGGTCTCTTCCATTGGGTCACATCGTGAGATTCCCATGATGCACCTGCAAGTCATTTCCTAACATGACACTACCAATCGGAGGGTTTGTATCATGGGATTCAGAACACCGTGAACTACAGAAATGGATAGGGTTTCTTAGGTCCGTTTTTAACATTCTTTTTCCCACGAAAGGTTGTTTGATTCCGATCTCTGAAATCTAAAAATGGCGGGTTACACTTACAAAATTTTACTAAGTGTTAGTAAGTATTTTGACCAAATAAATGGTAATTAAATACTATAGGAATAAGAGTTATTTTGGTATTAGTATTTGATCAAGAATGTCTTGATTTAGTGAAGAAGTAATTGACTGCCCCTCGGTAGCAGTTATTCTAAATCATTAAAGTATCATTGCAAGAGAAAATAATAAATTTAGGGTATATTATTACTTGCTTAAAAATTGATTGGATTATATGAATTTTTTAGCAATTCACTAAATATATATATATATATATTTTCAGCAATGTCAACTTCGTTCAATCAATTACTTGCTTCCGAAAAAATTAATGATGATAACTACAATATTGGGAGTTCAAACATAAACATTACACTAGTTTTGGATGATCTAAGGTTTGTTTTAACAAAGGAATGTCCTCTAGTTTCTAGCTTAGTAGCAAGCCTAAATGTTCAGAATGCTAGGACTAAGTCTGGACCTTCTTCTTCAAAGAGTAAAGAAAAAGGGAAAAACTCCTACAAGTCTTAATAGTAAGAAAAGATTTACAAATAGAGGAAAATGTTTCCACTACAACAGGGACATGCTTTGGGAAAGAAACTGCCAAAGTTTCTTGCTAAGAGACAGGCTGAAAAAGAAAAACAAAGTAAAAGTGATTTTCTAGTTGTTGAAACATGTTTAGTGGAGAATGATAATTCTACTTGGATACTTGATTCAGGAGCCACTGATCATGTTTGTTCTTATTTTTAGGAAACTAGTTCCTGGAAACAGTTTGATGATGGCGAGGTAACTCTCAGGGTTGGATCAGGGGAGATCATCTCGGCCAAAGCAATGGGAGATATGAAGTTGTTTTTCGGAGATAGATACATTTTACTTGAAAATGTACTTTATGTTCCTAAGTGTAGTAGGAATTTAATATTTATCTCATATTTGTTAGAACATTGATAAGCACTTGAAAAGTACTTATTATTCTCTCAAATTAAGGGAGTTTTATATTAGATTTCACTTGTTTGCTAGTGATTTTCAGGTTAAAACGAGGAAAATTAGAAGAAACGACTAAAAGATCAAAATCGAGCAAGAATATGGTGAAAAAGAGCTGAAAAACGCATCCTTGTTGAAACGCATGATGCGCCGCGGCAGCGCTGCCTTAGCGCCGCGGTGCTGAAGCAGAAACGCATCAGCATGGACGCAGAGTAGCAACGCGGCGCTGGGAAGGCGCTGCCTCGACACATCCTTGATGAACGCAAGACAGCGTCGCGGCGCTGGGATGGCGCTGCCGCGGCGCTAAAACCCGAGAGCAACTTATTTTTGGCCGCAACCCTAGCGCCGCGGCGCTATGCGTCAGTACTGCGGCGCCAGCGTTAATTTAAACCGAAGTTTTGTATTTTAGGTTAAATTTTGGGGCGGCCAAACTCTATAAATTTAGGGGTTTTCAGCAGCCAAAAAGGGAAAGAAATATCAAGAAGATCAAGAAAGTTGCAGAACAAGAGAACGATCCGAAAAGGTGAGAATTAAGCTAGAGTTCCAAGAGTGAGTTAGCCGCAAGGAAGAGGAAAAGAGTTCGAGATAGTTTTGGTGCCCTTCGAAGTCCGACGCGAGAGCCAAGGAGTTCGTGACGGTGCTGCCTCAATCAAGAACCTCTTTTCAGTAGAGTTTCCCTATTCTTTACACTCTTTCTTTGATTCTTTTTTATCAATATGTTGCTTTACGCTATGAGTGGCTAAACTCTTTGGTTTTAGGGTTTTTGATGAATTGTTTGTAAACTCATGATAATTTTGTAAATTCATGGTTTTGTTCAAATAAATATGCTTTTCATTGTTATTGTGTTTAATTCTTGAAGATTGGCCACCTTCACATGTTAGATTAGATGTATGAATCGAGTGATTATATGTTTAATTTGATCTATAACAATGAATCGTTGTTAATCTATCACGAGAGTAGTTAGGTTTACAATGAAAGTTGCTAAAGACTAGTTTTAATGCCATGTAATTTTGTATTGGTTTTAAGAGATTAACTATCAATCAAATTGCATGAGAAAGAGTTGTCTTTGAGAGAAGATAACTTGGAATTAAGTTTCTAGACTTAGGCATAAGAATTAAACCCATGAAATCCATAATTTTGCATGATGAAACAAACAAGGATTTGAAACCCTAGAACTCTCTTTGACTCTTGCAATTCTCCCTTTGATATTTTCTTGCTTGATTTTTCTTTTTCCCAAAAACAAAATTTGAATTCCAATCCTCAAATAAAATTGATTCAATTCTAGAATAGCTAAGTAACTTAAACCTTCCCAATTGGATCTCTAGTGGAAACGATACTCGGACTTAACCGTTTTATATTATAACTTGACCCGTACACTTGTGGTAAACACACAAAAGTTCCACATCAAACATGCATATAAAGTATCTTTTGATGTTAATGAATCGTTCATTAGTAAAAGAGGTATCAATATTTGTTCTGCAACATTAGAAAACAACTTATATAAGTTAAAACCTACCAAAGTAAAAGCTATTTTAAATATAGAGATGTTTAAAACAACTAATACACAAAATAAAAGACAAAAAGTTTCTTCAAACGCCTATCTGTGGCATTTAAGACTTGGCCACATTAATCTCAATAGGATTGGGAGATTGATAAAAAGTGGACTTCTAAATCAGTTAGAAGATAACTCTTTACCTCCATTGGAGTCTTGACTTGAAGGTAAGATGACCAAAAGATCTTTTACTGGAAAAGGTCTTAGAGCCAAAGAATTTTAGAGCTCGTGCACACAGACCTTTGCAGTCCTTTGAATGTCAAAGCACGAGGAGGGTATGAATATTTCATCACTTTTGTTGATGATTATTCGAGGTATGGCTATGTTTACCTAATACACCATAAGTCTGAGACATTTGAAAAGTTCAAAAAGTACAAGACTGAGATTGAGAACCTATTAGATAAAACTATTAAAATACTACAATCAGATCGTGGTGGAGAGTATATGGACTTAAGATTCCAAGACTATTTGATAGAAAATGGAATTAAGTCTCAACTCTCTGCACCTGGTACACCACAACAAAATGGTGTATCAGAAAGAAGAAACAGAACCTTGTTAGACATGGTTCGGTCAATGATGAGTTATGCTCAATTGTCTGATTCGTTTTGGGGATATGTAGTAGAGTCTGTTATATATATATTTTGAACAATATTCCTTCTAAAAGTGTTTTAGAAACACCATTTGAATTATGGAGAGAGCATAAAGGTAGTTTACGTCACTTCAGAATTTGGGGATGCCCAGCACATGTGTTGGTGCAAGATCCCAAAAATTTAGAACGTCATTCAAAATTATACCTATTTGTAGGATATCCTAAGAAACGAAAGGTGGATTATTCTTTGATCCTCAAGAAAATAGAGTGATTGTATTGGCAAACACTACTTTCTTAAAGGAAGACCACATTAGAGATCATCAACCTCGTAGTAAACTAGTATTAAGTGAAATTTGCAAAGAAACTACAGGCGAATCAACAAGAGTTGTTGATCAAGCTGGTCCTTCTTCAAGTGTTGAAAAATCACATCCTTCTCAAAAGTTGAGAGTGCCTCGACGTAGTGAGAGGATTGTTAATCAACCTGACTGTTACGTGGATTTAGCATAAACTCAACTCGTCATACCTGATGATGGGATAGAGGATCTATTGACCTATAGATAGACAATGAATGATGTTGATAAAGACCAGTGGGTCAAAGCCATGGACCTCGAAATGGAGTCTATGTACTTCAATTCAGTCTGAGCACTTGTAAATCAACCAAGTGGGGTGAAACCTATTGGTTGTAAGTGGATCTACAAGAGAAAAAGGGATCAAGCTAGTAAGGTACAGACTTATAAGGCTCAATTAGTGGCAAATGGTTTTACCTAGATAGAGGGGGTGAACTATGAAGAAACCTTCTCTCCTGTTGCCATGTTAAAATTGATTAGGATACTCTTGACTATTGCCACATACTACGATTATGAAATATGACAAATGGATGTCAAGACAGCTTTTTTGAATGGGTATCTTGAAGAGAGTATTTATATGGTCCAACCAGAGGGGTTTATAGAACAAGGTCAAGAGCAAAAGGTTTGCAAGCTTAAACGATCCATTTATAGAATAAAACAAGCTTCTCAATCCTGGAATATAAGATTTGATACTGAGGTCAAATCTTATGGCTTTGAACAAAATGTTGATGAACCACGTGTTTACAAAAAGATCATCAACACAACTGTAGCATTCATGGTATTATATGTTGATGACATCCTTCTCATTGGGAATGAGGTAGGATTTTTTACTGACATTAAGCAATGGCTAGTAACCCAATTCCAAATGAAAGACTTGAGAGGGGCTTAGTATGTTCTTGGAATCCAAATAGTTCGGAATCGCAAGAACAAGATGTTAGCTATGTCTCAAACATCAGATATTGACAAAATGTTGTCTAAATATAAGATGCAGAATTCCAAAAGAGGTCTATTACCATTTAGACATGAAATTCATTTGTCAAAAGGAACAGTGTCCTAAGATACCTCAAGAAATTGAGGATATGAAACGTATTCCCTATGCATAAGCAATCGTTAGTTTAATATATGTCATGTTGTGTACACAACCTAACATGTGCTATGTAGTAGGAATTGTCAGCAGATATCAGTCCAATCCTGGATATGATCATTGGACTGTTGTTAAAAATATCCTCAAGTATCTTAGGAGAACGAGGAACTATATGCTCGTGTATGGTGCTAAGGATTTAATCCTTATAGAATACACTGACTCTGATTTTCAAACCGACATAGTTTCAAGGAAATCTACATCAGGATCAGTGTTTACTCTAAATGGAGGAGCTATAGTATGAAGAAGTATTAAACAAGGTTGTATAACTGACTCCACCATGGAAGCTGAGTACGTAGTTGCGTGTGAGGTGGCTAAAGAAGCAGTATGACTCAAAAAGTTCTTAACGGATCTGGAAATTGTTCTTAATATGCATCTGCCCATCACTCTGTGATAATAGTGGTGCAGTTGCAAATTCCAAAGAACCTAGAAACCATAAGCGAGACAAACATATTGAACGAAAGTATCATCTCATTAGAGAAATTGTGTAGAGAGGTGACCTAATCATCAAACAGATTGCGTCAGAGCACAACATTACTGATCCATTTACAAAGGCTCTCACGACCAAAGTGTTTGAGAGTCACCTAGTGAGTCTAGGACTTCAAGGTGTGTAAACTAGGACAAGTGGGAGAAAGCTTAGGGATATCTGATATCGTAGTTTATTGTATTTATATGCTTTTCTCTGTAAACTCAACATTATGTACATTTACTCACTGGAGTTTTAGTCCAAGTGAGAGTTTTTTGAGTTTTATGTCCTAATACTCGTTGTTTGTAAATTTATAACTTATTCTCAATAAAATTGTTATCAAGATCTATTCAGTAAAGTTGTTATTGAATATATGAATTGAATCTATTAAATCCAATAAACTAAAAGATCCTTGGCTATAATATGTATGCTTAAACCTTATGTATAGGCATAAAAAGTGGATCAAGTTTAAGTAATTAGCCAAAACGATCTATAGTACAACAACAAGGCTGAGTACCTTGTCCTGGTAACACTATGGATGCGACTTATTTTTTATTTGTTACAAATGGTGTGATCCTATATCGTACATGTAGAGACATGTGAGTGGGGGCATCCTATGCAATGAGTTTGCATAAGATTGGACCATGAAATAATCACTTTTGTTTTATAACACGTTTATTGTTAAAATTGATTATTTCAAACCTAACGACTTAGATAGCTCGATCTTAATCCTGAGTTAACTATGAACTTTTGTTTGTTTGAGATTATCCTTTAATCTGTATAGGTGAGAGTGGCTAGAGTACGCCGACTTAATATGCCTCCAATTTTAAGGATAAGATCTGACAGATAGCTAGGGACATGGTCTTACAAGATAGAATTCACTCCTACCTATTACTAGGATAGTAGATAATTTGTTCCCTTAAGTATTGATCCGGGACTTGAAAAAGGGGCCCCACCCTCTCATCAGCCCGAGACGGACTAGGTTTGTTGGTTGGACCACAAACCGATTGTTCATTAGAGGATCAGTGGAACTTAAGGAACGAGATGTAATTACAAGGGTAAAACGATAATTTTGACCCAGCTGTAACTATAAACAACTTGTGAAGGATAGACTCACTTATTATGGTTATATCAAGTGGACATAAATATATCTATAGTGAGGAGAGTGCAACTACTGGGCTTTAGTGAAGTGACTCGATAATTAACGAATATTAATTAACTGGGTTAAAGAGTTTAGTCAGTTAATTTCAGATCGTTGGTGCTCATGATCTGTAGGTCCATTAAGTCTCCTTGTTAGCTCATGGAATAAACCTTAGAACATTATTTTGAGTGAATTTGAAATGTTCGAATTTAGTGTTGGAGCATAATTTATACAGTTTGTTCGTTTAATTATGAATTAGATGAAATTTGGAGAGTGGGGAATGTTTAAATATGATTTAAATAATTTTAGGATGAATAGAGATTCATCAGGCTGAAATTTGCCGGGAAAAGTGAAAAATTAATTTAATATTAAAATATTAATTTAATATAATTAATTATTATTGAAATTAATTAAATATAAATTAATTATATTTTAAAAATTAATTTATGAAATTAATTTAGAAATTAATTTTGATTTTAAAAATCAATTTTTTGGAAATTGATTTTAATAAAAAATTGAGGTTTTCCACTTTTTTCATGTTGAAGAAAGAGGTGAACCTCACTTTTCCAAGCATAATGACCCCCTTAATCAGCCAATTTGCTGGCATTGTGCATATTAATACATTAAGGATGTTCTCTTCTATAAATAGGAGGAAGGAATTAAGGAAAAGGGGCTTTGATGAAATTTTCTCCATTGTTCAAAACCAGAAAAACTGTTACTTCTTCAGCTGTTAGCTTTAAATTGAACTCAATCTTGGATCCCACCATTCGTTCTAAGGCTTGAGAATAACGAGGAAGACACTAGAGGTTGTCCACGAAGTGTTCGTGATCCGAAACTCAAAAAATCCAGCTTCAATTTTGAGGTTCAACAAGTAAGTTCTTCCTCCCTATTTTTCGATTTTAGAACAAACATGTTTAATCTTCAAAATTAATGTAATTAGAGTGCTTTAGATCCTAATTGCGTCCGCTATCATGTTGCTAACTCCTTCATTAACATACAACCACTAAATCATATATTTAACTTAGCAATCATTAATGATCAATCAATAAAGAATAAAACACAATAACATTGAAAAACATATTATTCAACAACGTTCATGAAAACACTAAATACTCAACATAAGTTCATAATTAAATTCATCAACATGTACACCCTAAAACTAAGAGTTTAGCCACACATAGTCATCAAATACATTATCTCATATGAATTTTTTAGCAAAAGGGAAAGAGAAACTTAGGAAGACAAGATTCTCGAATTGCTCCAAATGTTAAACTTTGTCAATATCCACATGGTTGATTTCTTAAAGTTAGTCCTTGATTCCCTATGAGATGACATGCTCCTACTTGCTACAAGCTCGTAAGAGTAATTTTTATTTCATTTGTTTTTGGTCACAGTAGGCCTCGAACAAAAGATTATGGGAATGTCAACATCTTCCTCCATGTCAACACCACAAAATCCATATGAAAGATGAATTTGTCTACTTTAACCGACACATCCTCCATAATGCCATAACGATGAGCAATTGATCGATTGATCATTTGTAAGAATATTGTGGTTGGTTGCACCTCCACTATTTAGTTTCCTGAAATGAGATAAAGACATTAGGTTAATAGAAGCTCCAAGATCACATAGTGCTCTCATAACTAAAATATTGCCTAAAGGACAAGGAATAGAAAAACTCCCTAGATCTTTCAACTTTTGAGACACTTTTCTTTATAGCACCGCACTATATTCCTTGGTTAATACCACCATCTCATGCTCACCAAATATCTTCTTCCTAGACAAAACATCCTTCATGAATTCGGCATATTTTAACATTTGCTCTAATGCCTCTGCAAAAGGGATGTTAATTTGCAACTTTTTAAATATATCTAGGAATTTAGAAAAGTGGGCATCAACCTTATTTTAAAATCTTTGAGGAAAAGGTAAAGTATTAGGCACAAAAGGAAGAGAATTAGAAGTACTCCTTATTGTTGATTATGATTACTTTTCCTTGGGTGTAACATGCTCCTTGATGGGTTCATTATCAATAGTGGGCTTAACCTCATCTTGAATTGCTTCCTCCTCATCAATCACCATGGGTTGGTTTACTTCCTTGCCACTTCTAAAAGTTATGACATTGCACTCCTCTTTGGGGTTCTTTTCAAGGCGACTAGGGAACTTACTATTTTACATGGTGTGGAGGGAGGTAGCAATTTGACTAATTTGCACCTCCAAGCTTTGAATTTTCTTGTCCTGGTTTTGCATGGTGGTTGTTATGGCTTGCACAGAGTTCTCCAATGTAGAGGTCCTTGCCCTTGATTCTTTGACAAAATCTAGCATCACATCTTCCAATGATGAGGTCTTTTCATTACCTATACCATTAAAACCTTGAGGTGCTTGCAAAACATTTTTATTGTTAGCATACGGTAAAAATTCATGATTCCTCAAGTTTGGATGGTAGTGAGTGGGAAGTTGTTATTGATGGCTTCGATATTGTCCCCATCGACATAGTTAATCGTCCCCATCTCACTTTGCTCTTTTGAGTATTCGTCTCCATAGCCGTAGCTGCTAAAGATGCTATTGATGGTGAATTCACTTGTGATTGGCCCCCAGTAGTTAATTTAGAAAGAACATTAGTAAGAGAAGTCAATTAAGCTTTAAGAGCATTTATCTCATCCACCTCATACACTTCGGCGTGTTTATTTAAAGATGATCTCTAATAAGGCCAATTGTAGGATGCATTGGCCAAGTTCTCAAGTATGGTAAAAGCTACTTCGGGTGTCTTGGAGAATATGGATCCTCCAACGGTGGCATCCAAAATAGAAGAGCTTGTTAATCCATTGTAGAATAATAAAATTTGCAACTAATCCAAATAGCCATGTCTAAAACACCTTCTTAATAGATCCTTGTACCTTTCCCAAGCTTCATAGAGTTGTTCATCTTCATATCGGCGGAATGTGCCAATCTCGGTTCTCAACCTTGTTGACTTTGCCGGTGGGAAGTATTTGTTCAAGAAAACTTGGACCAACTCATCCCAAGTGGTTATGCTCTCCGAGGGTAAGATCTCTAGCCAATCCTTCACCCGGTCTTATAAAGCGAAAGGAAATAATCTTAGTTTTATGGCATCATTAGGAACTTCATTCATCTTTATCGTCTCGCATATGTCTACGAATGATCGAAGATGCTTGTGAGAGTCATCAGTGGAATGTCCTCTAAAAGCAAGATCTCTAGCCATTTGTATCAAATCTGGTTTGAGTTCAAAGTTGTTGACATTTATTTGCACGTTCAGAACTTTGATTGATTCATTGGGAGGGTTGGTTGAAAGTAATTCCTAATTGCCTTTAGTGTTGCTTCTTCCGCCATCTCACCGGTTAGATTTGTTTGAGCTCTAAGATTCCTCTTGAAAGTCTTATCAATCTTGGGGTCAAACGGAAGAAGATTAGATTTATCTTAGGGCATACACCAAAAAACAACCAACCAATCTTAAAAAATAAAAAATAAAAAAAAGTAAAATACACCTTAGATTAAGATCTATCAATTCCTTAAATATTAGGCAAAAATCACAAGCACACGGGTTAAGTTATAGTATAAAACGATTTAAGGTTGAGTATCATTTCCACTCGGGACTTAATTACGATTTAATTACCTAACTATTCAACAATTGAATCAATCCAATCTAACGAATTGAAATCGAGTTTGGTTTTGAATTTCGAAAACAAGAAAATAAAAGTAAAAGCAAGTGATTCAAGAGTTAAAAGCGTTCTAGGGTGTTGAGTTTCTTTAGAATCCTTTAAGTGATATCTAGGTTTTTTATGGAACTATGCAAGAGTAATATGTTTAAGTCTAGAAACTATTATTTGAATTATTTTCTCTAAAAAACAACCATTTCTTATGCAACCTAATTGTTTACTAATTTCTTGAAACAAAATTAAGAGGCATAGCATTAGGCATAGTCATCAGCAACTTTCTTTACTAAACTAGCTATTTTCATGAAAGATTAATAAAGATTCAATGCCATAGATTTGATTAAACATACAACCACTCAATCACATATTTAACCTAACAATTATTGACAATCAATAAATAGAGAATAAAACACAATAGCATTGAGAAACATATTATTCAACAACATCCATGAAAAACACTAAATACTCAACATAAGTTCATAATTAAATTCACCAACACCATAAAACGAAGAGTTTAGTGACACATAACGATCAAATACATAATCTCATATGAATTCTTGAGCATAAGAGAAAAGGGAAAGAGAAACTTAAGAAGACAAGACTCTCGAATTGCTCCCAGTTTTGAACTTTGTCAATCTCCACTTGGTCGGCATGTATCTCGAACGACCTTCAGCACTTTGCCCTCAATTTAGTAACAAAACCTCATTTTTTGGCTCTCTAATTTTGTGATTGAGGCTGCTAAACACCTCCCAATTTATAAAATTTCATCTCTTTGAAGCCAAAGTACTTTCCAAAAATGAAAAATTCTCAAAACAAGAAAGTTTGGCACCTAGACACTCTACCCTCAAAGTTGAAGCGCCTTGGCACTCAATGCCTAGTGCCTAGGTGCTCCTTAGATGCCCATAATATTGGCTCTCGAGTTGACAATGCTAGGGCAAGCACCTAGGGG
This sequence comes from Citrullus mucosospermus, assembly GCA_030954485.1. NCBI lineage: Eukaryota > Viridiplantae > Streptophyta > Magnoliopsida > Cucurbitales > Cucurbitaceae > Citrullus > Citrullus mucosospermus. The sequence goes on along the minus strand of CM062064.1, from coordinate 9,332,002 downwards.
CTACCTTGGATTAGGGTTTTGCTCTTTTGCTTCGATTTTTCGTTTGGTTTCGGCTCGATTTGGTTTTTTTAGCCTTCAAAACTTATTTTCTTCATAATTATCTAAAAACAACTAGCAAACAACACCAAATCTAATAAAAACATCTCTAAATCAAAAGTAAACAAAACATTTTTAAGGTGCTTTTCATTCTTGTTCCAATTCTTTTTCCCCCTTCTGTTCATCTTTCTCTATTATTATTCACAGTATTTTCTCGAAAAGAAAGATTCGTAGACGATAAAGATGATTTGAAATTATCTTTTTCTTCTCAAGATGACTTTCTTGAGATAAAAGAAGGGAAGTAACATCTTTTAAATCAAATGAATTCTTTTGTGAAGTAATAACAGATATAACTGAATCATATTCAATTCCGGATGCAAAAAGTATATGTAAAATGTGATTCTCTCGGTTGAAATAAGCTTACCTCAGGTATTTAATTCGCATATATTCTATGAGGGACATACCACCTTTTCGGAAATTCTGAAGCTCTGCTTTGATGTGCATCACTTTAGCCAAGTTCTTTGTTGGGAAGATTTATTGAAGGGTTTTTCCAGAGTTCTCAAGGTAGTGCAGTGAAGAAGATCTCCAAGAACCTCTTTATTTATGGAATCTAGTAGCCAAGAGAAAATCAAATGATATTGACATCTCCATGGATTGTATGTTTGACTTTCCTTGTCAATAGTGATATTATTGAGAGGAAGTTTCATCTGAGTTTATGAAGTTTATGATATTATTGAGAAAGTAAAGAAAAAAAATGATGAAGTTGTTAGACGCTAATGCTCCGATACCATCTTGAAATTCAGTATTGAATCACTTAATATTTCATTAACTCTCTCAATGAATATTTACAAAAACTACTACAAGTATTTATAAAAATATCCCAATTTTGGAGCATACCTACGAAATAATTTAACAAATAATCTTTGATACTCATATTTGTTTGGGTCCATGTAGGTTAGACTTAATCTTGGAAACCCATTTCTTTTTAGTTCTAAGATTCATGACATTTATATAATTCAATTTAGGTAAATTCTTTTTGTGAGCTAATTTTGTGTTTTTCTTTCTAAGCAACATATATTTAAAGCCTGTATTTTCGAACCTATAATTTCACTATAGGCATCCATAAGCTCACTGCTTACCTTTTCGTCATCGCGTTTGTCATTAGTGAGTTGTCATCAAACACCAATAATATTAGGGGTGTTTGGGGTGCCGGATTGTAATCAGGATTACTGGGAATCTGATTACGATGGGTTTTGTTGTCTGGAATTGGAATACATTGGAATCTGATTACGGTATTTGGAGTACAAGGTTGGATTGGCTGGGTTTCTGATTACAGTGTTTGGATTGCAGGCTTGGGTTTGGGTTGGGTTTGACTATTTTTTTCTTTTAATATTATTATGGCTGTTTTTTTTTTCTACATATGTTTTAAGCATCATATAAATTGAAATTTGTCGGTTCATACTATAGAAAATTAAACTATCATAGTATATTATAATTTTGATTTTTTTGCTTTTAAATATTATTTTGACTGTTTTTATTTTTTTAATATTATTTTCAATAATTTTTTTTCTAGATTTGTTTTAAACATCATATATTTTGAACTATATTTGTTTATATCATAGAAAATGAAACTATCATACTATATTATAATTATGATTTTTTTTTCTTTTTAAATAGTATTTTGACTTTTTTTTTTTAAAATATTATTTCCACTGTTTTTTTTTCTACATCTTTTTTAATCATCATGTATTTTAAATTTTATTTGTTCATACTATACAAAATTAAACTACCATACTATAAGACTAATTTTGATTTTTTTTTCTTTTTAAGTATTATTTCAAATTATCATGCTATATTATAATGTTGACTACTTTTTCTTAAAGTATTATTTCGACTGTTTTTTTTTTTTTTGTACATCTGTTTCAACTATCACAGTATATTAGAATTAAAAGTAAAATAATGTTAGTATATAATAAAAGGACAACGATATAAAATTAAAGTTCGAAAAAAGGTACACATAATTCAAATTACAAACAACATCATGGAAAGATAAGGTTCCTTAATCATAAAATAACTAGGGTTGCAAATTGAAGGGAGAAAAAGCAGAGTAATGGTGCTGGATCCCGTGGTCGCCTGAGGACTTGCATGCAATAGTCGTACTTCCATTGTGGTGGGAAGTCCACAAAGTGGCTTAACAACATTGGATCTGCAAGCAATGACCGTGCAACAGTCAATCCATCATGTACCGATAGACCAGGAATGGATTGCAGCTCGGCGTATAGTTCTCAACGACGATGCCTTGCCAGGTCCTCGTTCATGACAGGCCACTGTGCAATGTTGTCAATAGAATTCGTTAGAAGTTGGAATCCCTTACGAACCACCTCGTTGTACTCTCTAATCGATGAACTTCGGGACCTCCTACTCCTTGATGGCAAGCTACTCCCAGACCCTCTACCGCTGGCGGTAGTCGAAAAGTCCTCTGACGTGGGCGAGCTAGCAAAAGGTGGATCAGGAATATAGAAGTTCTCAAAGTCTGGGGACTGGTTCTTCAGGATGTCCTCGTTCTCCTCTTCCATAACAGGTTAATATCCGACCTCTGCAGTGGTGGTTGCATGACTCCCTGTGGCTCTGTCTTTGCCGAATACGATGGTCAAGTCATCATAGTATGGAAATGACTTATGACGCAGTTCTTTTGCACTCGGATGACTTTGTTAAAGGTGGCTTGTGTTATGTTATGGCCTATACAAATTTAAATGAAGAAGAAATTAATAAAACATGTAATTAAATTACCTTGACCCATGCGTCAAATATCTCCGCCTCACAATCAATACATTTGCGGTCCGCATTCCACCCAAACCCACTACAGCCTGGGCCCAACATTTCAGCGATCGCGCTGTACTATCTCTTCAGGGTCCTGACCCTTAACTCCAAATGTGGGATGACCTGTATGAAACACCCTGGTATCCTCTGCTGCATCATCCGTAGTATGTTTGATAGGAATCCAGGTCGAAAAGTCCCATTATTAGCTTGCCAGTGTCCAGACTGCACACACTGGACCAAACACTCCACGAGGATTCTATCCTCCTCATTCATCCATATATGTTTTGTGGCTCTTGCGCGTGACCCGGATGCTTCCATCTGAAATTGAATTTGTCAACACATGCAGGATATAACATTGCGAAAAGAATGTGTGGAATCAATCCATTCACACTATAACATTGAAATATTCACATATGTTATACAAAAAATTGCAAAGCGTACACGTTGAGCACCAACAAAATACTTTACACATACAAAAAAAAAATTCAAGTCCAATCTTCTCCAAAAAAAAAAAAAAAAGGAATACATAGAATTTCCCAAGGGCGTCTTTAGTTTGCATTTCATTCAGCCTACATCTGATTTGCGATATTATCCCTCAATGCATTGAATGCATCAGATGTCTCCACAAATTCGATATTCTCATTGTCTGTTGGTATTGGTCCCCCCTGACTTCCCTCTACTTCGTCGAGTAAGAAATTTGGTCCCATTTCTCGAATTATTAAATTGTGCAGGAGACAACATGCACGTATGGTCTTACACTGCACATCAACCGGGTAGTATGATTTTTCTCGGAGGATTTGGTCCCATTTCTCGAATTATTAAATTGTGCAGGAGACAACATGCATGTAGATAGTAGTATCCTGCGAAATTGGGCCAAGTTGGGCCAAGTTATCACTTGTCGTACATTTTTTTTTGTATGCAAGGGTATACCGATATCTACAAACTAACCCCTTGGGACTTTCAATCCAGTTGGCCTGGACACTGCATCTCGCAGAACCCTCGAGTCAACAACTGATCCTTCCCATCCAGCAAAAACGAATATGAACTCACACGTTTGATTGCATACAGCAAGAACGTTCGTTGCAATCTCGCCCTTTCTAGTCTTATAGCGTGGTCAATCAGCTGCACTGACATTTACCTTTATGTGGGTTCCGTCAAGTGCACCTAAGCAATTCTGTGACGAAACGTTGTTTAAATGATAAGTTTAAGGTAATTTCTAAAATTCCAAACAATACCATTAAAACAACAAAATGATTGTACCTGGAACCAACACCATCTGTCATCTGTACAATTCTCAGTGACTGGCTCTGGTTTCTGCAATAGAACGTCGTACAGTCTCAATATTGCATTGAGCACAATATTGAAGTGCCTGGAAACCGTCTCGCCAGACCTTGCAAATTGGCGTTGCATCACTCGATTTTTAACATCATGTGCGACTATGTGCAGGAAGATAGACACCATTTCCTCCATATCTACATATTTCGTGGGCCTTATCCTACCCGTCGTCCTAAGTAATTGACACAGAATTGTGAATGTTCGCCTATCCATGCGAATGTTCTCACGACACGTCTGATCATCTTCGTAGATCAGTCGAAAGAAATTCAACTGTCGAATCTGATGTCTAATTAGTGGAGACGGTCGCTCCCGATTGTTATCCAATTGTAGCAAAGTGGTGATAGTATTCACCATTGCTACGGTAGCAGCACATGCAACTGTCAGTATTGCAATGAGCTCGTCAGGTTGAATGTCCATGTCATCCATTGATTAATTGAACTAACAATGGACCTGACAAGATAGAGGCCATACTTCAATATTCCTATTTATTCCAGGTCCTATCTATTCGATGTTCCTATGCAATCAATCTTTTCTTACACCCCACCCAATTTATTATTCAGAAAGATATTGATTACAAATGAACAAATGAATAAGTAAACAACTCAACACATAAACAAACAAACACGTAAACAAACAAACAAACTCGTCAAGAGAAGAATGACTATAATCTCGGTTGGAACACGTTATTTAGATTCCAATTTGAAAAGTCAATGTAAATTAATTGTAAAAAGATTTTCAATTCCCTTAATCATATAGAACCATAGTTGATGGTGTCATATGCTACTTGACTACCATTTCTCAAAAATTATGTTGCCAATACTACTTGATAAAATTTTTCTAAAACTACAACTTGAGAAATTGTTTTATATAAATAGATATGGAAAATGTAGGAAATAGTCCATTCTATTTAGAAAGGATGTTGAGAATTGTTTAAGTCCCGAAATTTTTAAAAAGTAAGAAACATTTGAGTTCAATCTAAAAATTTTGCAAAGTTGAAGTACCATTTTTTTTTAGATTACAAAACATTTTTTTTTATTTATAAAATCTCATTGAATCTAAGTTGAAGTACAACTTTTTTGCTTAAAACCACATTCAATTTGAATTGAAGTACCAACTTTTTTTTTTTGCAACGTTCGAAAACTTGGTTTTCAATTCTAAAACTGCATTGAACAATTATTTGAGTTGAATTGCCACTTTTTTTTGCAAACTTTTGAATTTTAATTATAAATTATACAATGGTTTCAATTATAAAAATTTATTTTCTTATTCATCTTCCAGATTATAATTGGTACCTTTTTTACTCTTTTTTTTTTTAAAAAAATAATAATAAAAAGTTATTCTTCACTATTTTTTTTTATAATTTTATTATTATTATTATTTTAAATTTTCTCTCATATTGAATCCACATACTTAATCATCAGAAAATGTGTTTTGTGTAAAGTACAAAAAGAAAATGTATTGCATAACACAAGTAATTTGCAATAGAAATAGTAAGAAATTGAACATTTATTGTTGAAATTGTTTATTCTTCAAAATGGTTTAAACAAAGATGCAACCAGATGAATTAGACACATAAATACACATAAACATCTCAAACAAAATACCATATACATTTGTCAAACAACAAGTTGTACGAATAATGTACTTAAAAAACAGAACAATGTAGTACAAATAAGTTACGTGTAATGTAGTGACGGTCGGACGGGTAGGTTGGTTAACTGTCAATATCCACCCTACACTGACAAAAAAAAAAAAAAAAAAAAAAAGCTATGTTAGTTAAGTAAACATCATGACTAGGAAAAAAAATTCAATTAAAAGACTGAGCATACATACGTACCCGTTAGAACTCGACTGTCAATCGAGTTAAAGAGGCAAATGGATAAGGCACATATCAAACGAGAAGCCCACCATCACATGAAACAGAATAAAGTTTGAATAAAAATAATTCATAACATAAGGAGAAAGAAATAAAAAATAGCAAAAGCTTCAAGGGGACTCACCGGAAAAGAAGAATTTGGAGAGCTAATTTCTTCTCCGAATGGTATGTGATATAGGAATAGGAGAGAATAAACACCCAACCACTCAAATTAATTTGAGTAACAGTGCAAGATTTAAATGGACGTGACCGAAGTTTAATAAGCCAACAACCAAATTATAATAATATAATAATAACAACGCAAGCCTTGGACCAACGCAAGGCCTTCGACCCTCGACCAACCCAAGCCTTCGACCAACGCAAGGCCTACTTCGACCAACGCAAGGCCTACCTTCGACTAACGCATGGCCTGCTTCGACCAACGCATGGCCTGCTTCGAACAACGCATGGGGAAAAGTGAATGCGGAGAGAAGGGGAAGAGTGAATGCGGACAGAAGGCGACAGAAGAGAGAGAGAGAGGAGACATCGGGCAGAGTGTGCATTAGGAAGTGGCGGAAACTATGGAAATGAAGGGAAACCGAGATGTGGGGAGAGAAGGATTGGGTTGGGTTGTATTTGGGGTTGGTTTTGTAATCCAAACCAACCCCAAAGCCCATTCCCCAAACATGGGTTTTGTAACCCAATACAATACAACCCAATCCAATACAATACCCAAAACACCCCCTTATTAAAATTCTTCTTCTTCAATCTTTGACAATTTTCTTTATTTCTACCTTTAGAAATTTCCTTCACATCAAGAAAATTGTAAGAAGCATAAGATGTACCAATCAAATTATTAACTCTAATATTTGTCACAAGCTAAAACAATTAAGTTTTCAATAAAGTTAATTTTTTAAAAAAAATCAAGGATAATGATTTTTTTTTTATATAAAAAACTTCCAAATAAAACATTTTTTCAAAATTGAATATTTAAGAAATGAATTAATTTTCAAAAGTTTGTTTTAGAGAAGAAGATTTAAAAGTTTGAGAAAATTTAGTTTTGAAGAAAAGTTCCAGTAAAATTTACTTTTTCAAACAAAAATTTTTGGACTTTTTCCTAAAAAAATAAAAATTTTAGATTTAATAAAAAAATGAAAAAATAGTTTTTAAAACATTGGAAATCAAAGTTTTCAATCAATTTTTGAAACAAACAAAATTGAGCTACTCACTTTAATACCAATTGAAATCGAAGATTAAACAATTAAAACTTACAATTTTCTTAATCAAATGAAATGTTAAAGTTTGCTTGGGATCTCTAAGAAAAAGTTTAAAACAAAGTAGAATAGTAAAACAAACATTTGGCACATTACAGGACAAGACCTTATGCTTACAAATAGTTCAATATACTCAAACAACTGGACAAAAATCACAATGCGGAAGCCTAACAAAAGTAGTTCCTGACTCATACATCAATGTTCTGTCAACCGCCTCGTACACCATTGCCTTTACCTGAGGTCCACTATACACATTTGTGTCACATAAATGTGTAAATGTGCATGGTGCTCACATGAAAAGCAAAACAGAAGCTTAGGTGTTGAGTCACTCGCGCACATCACACAGACTTGTCATACAAACCATCAGTGTACTCAACACTTTAGCAACAAAAACAGCCCATGAGTTCTGACACATGTCACACAAACATATCACATAGAATGATGTACATAACTCACTACAGCGAAGTCACATAGACTAATCACACAAAATTGTGTACATATCCCATAGCTTTGGACTCATATCGTGCACATTCAATTTATTGATGTGCACGACACGATTTCAAAAAAAATACCAACATACACATAAATATCACAATAATTCAATTTATTGATGCTAAGTTGAAATTCCATTATGCACCAAGCATAACAAATAATGGTAAAACCATTGTTTAGAATCCCTTACCTATATTGAAACCAAAACTCAAAGGTAAACCCCTTTTGCTTGTAGAAACTACGCTTCAAAGCCCTAATGAAATATAGGGGTTAAAGTAGATTCCAACATCCCTAAGCATCCATAGTGCAAAATTTGATCTGACCAGTGACTTATACGCCTTAAGTTACTTACTCAAAAATTCATTGGCCCAAAGCACCTTAATTCCTTCGTTACCAACCCAAATCCAGGCAAAATGAACAAATTTAAGGGTCATTAACCCTAATTACAACAACTATATAGAGAGATTAAAGGGCTTCGATGCCTTAATGCTTGCCAAAAACATCACTAAAAAACCATAAACCCATTGGACAGCAGCCATAGTTCCCTCAAAACTTCGAATCTAACCTAAAAAAAAAAGTGATAAATCGTATAAAACTAATTCAGGTGATGGGTAATTAATTTGCAGCCAAACCATACCACAAACAAAACAAACCTACACTTAAAACACCCACAAATAGCACTTGAAACTCACCTCAACCTACTAATCGAACACCAACACGGCAGCGATGGCGAGAATTGTACTGATGGTGACGGCAAAGGCATGATCGTGACTTGAGAATATGTTGTGAGAAGGCCGAGAGAGAGAAATAAATGAAAAATACAGCCTACCCACTATGAACAGCGGCAACATGACGAACTGGTGGCTGACGTGTAACAAACGATGGCGTGCAGCTGATTGCAAGTGACAACGACATAGGTGAAACAACCACACTATTGTCGATCTTTCACGCGTAAAAGAAAAGGAAGAAGGAGGCTGCGAAGAACTGCACAGAGGGCCCCTTCTTCGTTCTGCAGTCCGCAGTTTTTTCCATAAAGAAACAAATTGTAGTTATGTTTGATGAGGAACTAGAGGAAGGAGTGAGAAGCGACGAGAGTGAAATTCAAACAATGAAAAAAATCGAAGAGAAAAAATTGCATTTTTTTTCTAATGAGGAACTAGAGGAAGGAGTGAAAAGTAAGAGCGAGAATCACGACCATCAGTGTACTCAACCCTACATGTGTACCATCTATTCAACTCCTATTTTCATGTGATTGGTCCACATGTGCTACATTATCCCCACATAGGATTTTTCTTTGAAATCTTCTTTTGGTCACAACTTATTCATTTGTGTCCAATTTGAGAGATTTAAAGTGCATTGGAATCGTCTCTTCGAGCTCTATGCTATGTGAAAATATGTGAATCCAACAGTAGGTTTTAGTTTTTTTGTTAAAACCAAAGTAACAAATTGTAACTGACTTGTATGAGCTATAAATACAAATCAGAAACTAAAAATTATTTTTGTTTAAAATACTAAGATACACTCAAGTTGTAAAAGAAAGAAGTAATAAGACTTATCTGCAAGTTTTTTTCCTCCGTGGATGCAGACATCTTTGGCCGAACCACGTAAATTTTGTGTGTGTCCATCATCTTCTTCTTCCCCTTCTTTTACTTCATACATGCAGTGTTTTTCTTCTAATTCTTCAACCTCAAATCACCACTGAAAGCTCAGAGAAAAGAGAAAGAGCTAGAGTTGTGAGAGAGAAATCGGGAAGAGAGAGTGAAGAAAATTGAAAATAATAATCAATCTCAATTTTTCCTTTCTAATCGGCAGAAAGAATTCTTCCATCTGGTAATCGGGCAGCTAAAAGGCGTGGTCTTCTCAACTTCATTCATTAATTCTACCTAACACAACAATTTTACATTCATTTCCTTGGGCTTTTTCATCATACTTGGGCCGTAAATCAACATTCAGCCCAACAAATTGGTATCAGAGCTTCAAGAAAATCAAGAAAGCAGTTCTTGGAGGTTTAAGAATCAAAATTCTGAGTAAAAATGGCAGTAGCAAGGTTTGGAATAGAAAAGTTTGATGGAAAGGGTGATTTTGGCTTGTGGAAAGCCAAAATCAAAGTCATTCTTGGACAACAAAAGGCTCACAAGGTCCTTTTGGACCCATCAACTCTCCCACAAATATTAACTGCATAAGAAAAGGAAGACATGGAGCTGGTAATGTCACACCCCCTCCCAAGTTACCCTTTTAACCTAGGAAAAGGTGTGAGGACAACAGACTTCGACCCTCTGACGACATCTACTATCAGCCTGTACAATCCTCAAATCAAAATCAAGCACCTAATAAACAATTTATAATTTACAAGTACACATCAATCTCAAAACTCGAGGTAAGCTAGCATACAAGTATAGACTTTCAATCCTCAACATTATTGCAACATATGATTACAAGCTCCCACTCCTTAAACCTCTATATGTACAACACAAGTCTTATGCACAATTATTTACAATGTATACTCACTAGTAGCAGGCCCAGACGAGTTGTTGTGTAGGTTAAGCACCTCAGTTTCACTCGCTACCTGGAAAACAAGAAAACAATAGAAACATGAGCTAGGTTGCGCAATGACAAGTTTAAGAAATCCTTACTTAACTCAAGAATTCAACAAAATCATGCTTGAAAAACAATGGTAAAACAGTAAACAACTCATCATCAAACCCAGCAAACATGCTCGATAAACGGTGTTAAAACAATAAATATTTCATCATAAAAAACTATAAAGTTCTACATATGCTTGAAAGATTTTCCTTAGTTGAGGCGGAGCAGAGCTCAATGCTACTCAATGAAAACAACCTTAGTCGGGGTGGAGTAATCTCGACACACCCAACGTCGAATAACCTTAGCTGTATGGAGTAATCTCAACACAATAGCGTCAAATATACCTCTATGTGCACATAAGAATCATAACCTGGGTTGCCCGTATGCCTTCTCAAGTCCTTCAGTTCTGGGTCCCATATACAATATTTAGGCTGCCCATATGCCTTCTTCGTATCCTTCGACATTGGGGACCATTTTTATATTCAGGTTGCCCATATGCCTTCTCTGTGTCCTTCGACATTAGGGACCTTTTGTAATACTTTAAGAACTAAACATGCTTTTGAAAATAAATTGCTAATAAACAAGAGCTCATGAAATTTCATAGTTTTTCAATTCAATCATCAAGCATGATGCTTATAAAACATAAGATAATTCAAACAACATGCTTTCAATCTCAAACTCAAGTATAAATCAAGTTCTAAACTCATGCTTGGAAAATCATAGTTGCTCAACAAAACTTGTAAGAAATAAACTTTAAAGCATGCTTTACAAACATCCTTGAGCATAATGAAAACGTTGTGTAAAATAAAGCTTATTTTAGCCTATGGGACTCTAATTTGAACTTAAGTGACAGTGTCCTAAGGCAGGTTATCGATCAAGATGCAGCTTACAAGATATGGACAAAATAGGAAGGTCTCTTTGCCACAAAAGACCTCCCAAACAAGATGTTTCTGAGAGAGAAGTTCTTCACATTCAAGAAGGATTTGGCTAGAACACTCACTGAAAATTTAGATGAGTTCAAGAAGATAGTAACCGAATTCAAGAGTCTTGGTGAGAAATTAGGGGATGACAATGAAGCCTATGTTTTATTGAATTCCCTTCCAGAGGCATACAAAGAGATAAAGAATGCTTTAAAGTACAACAGAGAGTCAATTACCACTGATGCCATAATTTCAACTCTTAAAATCAAAGAATTAGAGCTTCATGCTACCAAGATAAATTCATCTTTCCAACTGACTTCATCATCTTGGATTACCTTGTAGACTGCGAGGTCCTAATCATTTTAGGTAGACCCTTCCTAGCCATAGGAAGAGCGTTGATAGATGTGCATTAGGGAGAAATTATAACATGCGTTAATGGCCAACAAGTAACTTCCAATGTATTCAACACATTGATATTTCCAGATGAAATGGAATCTTACCAGGAAATTGAAGAGATTGAGTTGAAAGATGATAGTGATGATGAGTAGACATGGAATGAGCCGAATGAGCAGCATCAAATAGAGACTACCTTTGCGTTGAATAGTCTTCAGATAAATTTTGAGTCACTAGACCTTAGAAATCATGAAGTAAAGATGATGAAACCCTTGCTTGAAGAACAGTCTATCCTGGAAATGAAAGTTTTGTCGATGCACTGAAATATGCATATTTAGAAGACAACATGCTACCAGTAATTATTTCTACCAAGCTAACTCCTTCTAATGAGTTGTTGATTTTATAGGTGTTAAAGAAATATATTCAAACAATTGGGTGGACGCTGGCAGACATCCGAGGAATCAGTTTGTACTACTGTATGCATAAAATCAGACTAGAGGAAGGCAAAGACGAAACTATTGAGCACTGATGCAGATTAAACCCTATAATGAAAGAAGTGGTAAAGAAAGATATCATAAAGTGGCTCGATGCAAGAGTCATTTATTATCTGGTAGCAGATGGGTTAGCCCGGTTTAGTGCAACTAAAGAAAGGAGGGTGCAACCCTTTGAGTTAACGTTGTAGGTGTTGTGTTGGGTCAACGAAAGGATATAAGGTGTTGCATCCTATCTCCTACGCCCGTAAAATCCTCAATGCATCCCAAAAGAATTATACGACCACTGAGAAAGAACTATTGGCTATAGTTTTTGTTGTGGAAAAATTTTGTGCCTACCTAGTTGGATTGAGGGTTATAGTACACATTGATCATTCTACAATTAAGTATTTGATGACCAAGAAGGATATTAAGCCAAGACTCATCTAATGGCTTTTGTTGCTTCAGGAAGTTGATATAGAGATGAAGGAAAAAAAGGGCACAAAAAATCAAGTTGCAAATCATTTATCTCACTTCAAGAATGGCAAAGTTGAAAGTTGCTAGTAGGATATCAAATAAAGCTTTCCAAATGAACATGTGCTTCTGGTAAAATACAGTGAACCTCGGTTTGCATATATTGTTAATTATCTAGTTTCTAAAGTGTGGCCAGAGGATTTCAACGCACTATAGAGAAGAAAACTATTTCATGACAACAAATTTTACTATTGGGATTAGCCCTGCCTGTACAAGTTGGGACCTGACAACATCATGCACGTGCGTGCCTGAAACAGACGTTCAATGCAGCTTGTCTTAGTGCTATGAATCTTTTTATGGAGGGAATTTAGGAGGACAACGAACTCCTTGCAGAAAGCAAGTGCATGATTAAGAAAAGAAGAAGTACTGTTGACCCACAAGTCGACGGAAAAGCAGGAAATTGTTCACCGATGGCTTGACTACTCAATCTTCATCCACTATTCTTCATCTAGGTTTATATGTTCTTGCTACTTGAACACTAATGTATTTTACTGTTTTATTCTTCAATATATTCTTCAATATATCATGAACTTCATCTTTGTCTTCTTCTCCACTTTTTTTTTTTCAATTCTATCCATGAGTAACTAAATTTCAAATGGGTTAAGGTGAGGGTACATCATTTCTGCGAACATAACAAGTTTAGAAGTTTGGTTCGATTGAGTTTAATCAAGGGCAAATAACCACCTACCCGACAAGGTACAAAGTTGTGGATTGCATCAAACAAAGAGGGTAGTGTTTTTAGAGATAAAATAACCCTTCATTCAAAATAATCTTTATACATGTTTCATATAGATGTTTATACTTGGGCTTTTTAAGAGAAAACTTGTGTTTAATCAACTTATTTCATTCACTAATCTAAGAGCTATAGAATCAAGACACCATGATGTTGGAGATTTGTTGGTTGGCTCTCTAATATTTTAAAGCAGTTTGTGATGGTTGTTGTAGTTGTCACAAATGAGGTCTTTAATATATGTCTCAGACAATATTTTTCCAATAGAATATCTTTCTTTCTTAATCTGGAAATTCTCTACAGTTGTATCTTGTCTGATATTTTTCCTTTCGAGGTGCAACTTATTGAAGAGGAAATATTCTTTCGAAATTTTTTTCCTAATTTGAGGCATATCATATTATTTATGATTGGAAGTTTCTTTCCTTTTATAAGATTGTTTATAAAAGGAGCTTTATTACGATGATCTAAGGTTGTCGATTTTGTTGATTGTGAGCACGAGTTATGTTCTTGGTGGCCAACTTGTTCAACATTGTGCTCTATACTCTGCTCACTTATCTTGCTATGCAAGTTCTTTAACCGACAAGTTTGAATCACTAAAGATTAATTCTGTCTTATGAAGAGCCTAAGGCTTTGTTGAAGAGAAATGGTTCTCGATCTTAGGTGGAGTCTAAGACTTCAGCCTCGAGAAGGATTTCTCCATCTTAGGGAGGACCTAAGATTCATTAGTGAATGGAGTTCGGTGTGTTACAAGGAAGATAATCAAGCGGGGAGGAGTCTAACACTGTTGGAAGTTGAAGTGTTCAATACTGGTATTAACACACTTAGGGGGAGCCTAAGTACAATTGAGAAGAGTCTCACACCTAGGGGGAGCTTAGGTGACTTGTGAGTTGGGCTTTACATGACTCACTTAGTAGTCGTTGTATTACAGATAAGTACTATTTTATAATTGTTCGACTCTTTAATATTAGTAGATTATCTTTCTTGGGCACACTCCGCCCGAACCAAACGTAGGTGGATTTCACTAAACTGGGTTACCAACATTTGTGTGCTTTCACTTTCTTTCTTGCTGATAGTTTTTGGTTGTTGTTACAGTGTGTGTATATGCTTTTTGTGTAACATCCATGTTTAGAGTGACGAGTTATCTTATTGCTTTTTCACACGGTATAATAGCTTTGAGAGAGTGCTCTTGAAATTCATGTTAGGGAAAGAATTCTTGGCGATTATAACAATTTTTCACATAGTGAATTTCTTTTTGGTTGACGTTGACTTTTCTTTGGTTTTGGAGTTCTCCATGTAAATTCTTCTATGTCCTAGTTTTTGTTTACTTTAAATTTTTAATTTTTTTTTTTCTGCTCATTCTAGCTGTAGTAGTGAGAGATTTTTCCCAACAACTCATTTCTGACTTGAAGTCCATGAACCCAAGCCTTGAATTTCTTCCATGGATCCCAAGAATGCTCGCTTAGCCTCCAAAAGATGTTGAATAGGGACTTTTTCCTCTTTCGGTGGTCTCCCTTAAAAAAAAAAAAAAAATAGAAAATATAAATATTTGTAAGGAAAAATTAAGCAAAAATTGGTTGGGAACTGAAAATAGTATAATTTAGAGATTTAAGGAAATTTAGGAATTTTATTTGGGCCCAAAAAGGAACAAAATCGAGAAAATAGCACAAAAACTAACCAGCCAGCAGACGACAACGACGCTCGTCCGTGGTGAGCAGGAGGCTCGTGGTGCTAATGGGGGCGCTATTACGCATGTGCAATGTGTTGGCAGCTCGCGTGCTATTGTTGCCGTTTTTTTTTTTTTTTTTTCTTTGCTTAATCACTTGGACTCAAAAAATCCTCACTAAACATTTATTTTTTCACATAAATCTTCTAATTTCTCTGATTTGTTCAGATGGTTGGATGAAATGCTAGGCTAGGCTCGGCTCGGCCTCAACCAAGCACATGGTCTCTTTCTTAGGTCCATTACATTCGTGTCTTGTGATTATGTATAGCTTTGAGCTAAGTCTTAGTCTCTCCCTAGTCAGATTGTCTAAAGATTTTTTTTCTTTGGTTTATGGTCTTTGTTCCCAAAATTGTCCCTAGCAAAAAGTACAAAACATGAAAAGTAAATTTAAAGTTAGGCTACTAAATGGAGATTTTAGAATAACAAAACCAAGTGGGTCATGTGAGAAAGGGGGTTGGTAGGGTGTTTGGTACAGAATTAAACACTTCAATAACAAATAGATTAGAAAATACGTGTTCGGTGGAGAAGTTTTTGAAAATAAAAATGAAACAAAAACAAGACAAAAATAACGTTTTCCACGTTCTCAAACATTCGCCCGCCTAGATCACGGGAGTATAAACCATACATTTTTTCATTTTATATTTCTTGTTTCCTTCAAATTTTTTAACCAAATACGTTTTTAAATAATAATCCCATCAGAATAATAATCAATCTAATGTATTTTTTTTATACCAAAAGTTCATCAATAAAACAAACATTAGTTGGAATCGTTGTGAAATGAAAATAATATATTTAGTCAATTTTACTTTAATTTTTTTTTTTTTAAAAAATTAATTATCGATATTTAGTAAATTAATACTAAATGTGTGTAATTTAGTTATATGAATCAAAATAACCCTATTATTTCATTTATATTCATATTAATAATTTATTTACTCCAACCTCTAGAAATGGAGTTCATGTCAATATCATTAAACGAAACTCATTTTGGTAATAGATATGATAAAGCAATCTTAATCCTCTAGTTCAACTTTTTTTTCTTTTTTTTTTTAAACTAGAACCTTTGAATGTAAAAAATTGACACTTACTCAAAATTTACATCAACACCCGTAATTACTAAATTATTACTATTATTATTATTATTATTAAACCTTTTGAAAGTATGAAAACTAAAGGTTGATTTGGTAGGAAATCTCAAAACATAAATTTGAGAACATGAAATTTAATGAAAACAAAATTGTAGATTTTTAGATATTTGTTTGGTAGCAAATTCAGAAATTAAATTCAAAATTAAACAATTATTTAAAATATGTTTGATA
The DNA here is from genome assembly GCA_030954485.1 of Citrullus mucosospermus. Classification (NCBI taxonomy): domain Eukaryota; kingdom Viridiplantae; phylum Streptophyta; class Magnoliopsida; order Cucurbitales; family Cucurbitaceae; genus Citrullus; species Citrullus mucosospermus. The sequence goes on along the minus strand of CM062064.1, from coordinate 9,315,518 downwards.
GATACTATATTTGTAAATCATAAAGGTAGCCAATATTAATTAACAATAAATTATTATTAATTTAATTTGTAATATTAGATAATTTATAATACATTACATTACACAATGCATATTTAAACTTTTTAAAAATGAATTGAGTTTATAACATGACATATTGTATTCTTAAATATTTTTTATATTTACTTAATATAATCCTCTATTTTAAAATTTAAAATCCAGAATTGGGATACAATGAAAACATAAAAATGTTTTCAGAATTTGTACTATTTTGGATCACATAATTCGAAACAGTTATCAGAAACAGAATCCGAATTTTTCATCATGCACATATTCGTTGAACTAAAATATCAGCCTAAAAAACATAAAATAATACATCGATTGTTAATCGAACATGCCCTAAATTTCTACTATATGAAAATGAAATGACATAGAAAGTAAGAGATTAAAAGTAATATTTTAATCTAGACGAAAAGATGGGGAAAAAGAAAAAAAAAAATAGTTAAAAGAGATAAAAGACCTATTTTGCCAATTGTCAAGAAGCGTTATTTATTTATTTATTGTTGTAATAATTGAACAATATATAAATAAAAATATAAGAATTGGAAGTATTCACAAAATGATAAATGGTAAATTAATTAAATAGAGACATGATTTGTGGTAAACTGTGAAGTTGGGGAAATGCGGCTAGTTTGTAGCTCTCCAATAATTTTGTAGAAAAATACAAAGGCAAGCAAGGCCATGATGGCAGTTGGCACCACAGAAATACAGAGAGAGTGATGTACTTATTTATTTGATGATCCTTCATTTTGGGAAACACACACAAACCAAACCAAACCAAACCAAAACCATTTTCTTCTATCATTCACCAAAAAAAAAGTAAAAATAAAAAAAAAATAAATAAAAATAAAAAAAAATAAATAATGTCTTCAATTTCTCTTCAATTTTCCCCTTTGATTTCCCCTGCTCTGCAGCGGCGCCACCGCCATTGTTACCGTCCCCTCCGCCTCAACCCCCTTCGTCTCCCACCGCCGAAGCCACCCGGATACCTCGCTATTGTCCAATCATTACAACAAAATACAGAGCTTCCGTCGCTGCCACCGCCACCGCCACCGCAAAACCAAACTGGCCGTTTGACCAAATTTGTTTCGACGGCGGCGGGGCTGTTCCCTCTTTATATAACGGGCGGCGGCATTGTGGCTTGCGTGAAACCGTCGACGTTCTCGTGGTTTGTGCAGAGAGGGCCGGGTTCTTATAGCTTGGCTCTTGGTTTGGTTATGTTGGCCATGGGACTCACTCTCCAGCTCAAGGATTTGTTCAATCTCTTCATGCAGAGGCCTCTTTCTGTGAGTTCTTCTTTTAATTTAAATATATTTGATAAATTTCAAAATGATCGGGTAGTACAATTATTTTATAAACATCGTATGATTAGTTGATTTTTAAAATGTGGATTGTTGGTTGATTTTGGTGGTCAGATACTATATGTATGTGTAGCTCAGTTCACAATTATGCCGGTAGTCGGAGCTGTGATCGGAAAATTTCTTAGGCTACCGCCGTCGCTTTCCGTGGGATTGATCTTGCTTGGATGTTGTCCGGGAGGGATTGCTTCGAGTGTGGTAATTTGTTTATAATCTCTGTTTTTTTTTTTTTTTTTTTTTTTTTTTTTTTTTTTTTTTTTTTACCCTTTTCTCTATATTTCTCTTTCCTCATGCTCAATTCCCAAGGTTGGGGTTAGGTTTGTTGGCTTATATGTTGTTTGCTTATGTTATTATTATTCATTGTTACTATAATTAAAAACTTTTTGTTTTTTAATATTATCTTTTGAAAACCATACTTTTTGTACGAGATATATCATAGTTGTTAGCTAGTAAATGTTTTTTTTTTTTTTTTAAAACATTAAAAGATAATTTTAAAAAATAAATAAAAGCTTTTAGAAATGTAACAACTAAAGTTTTGAAATAAAATTAGGTAAAAATATAATATTAATAAATTTGAAAAATGATTGAGGATAAATATAAGATTGTTTTAAATATAGAAAAATAAGTTAAAATATTTAGACTACTATCATTTATCACAATTAATAGATAGTGATATTTTAGTATTTGGAAAAATGAATGTGAAGGTCGAGGGAAGTGTAATAATGAGTTTGAATTGGTTAAGCCTATCTGATTCTCTGCATTGGTTCCAAATAAATAGTAAATAGTAATTCAGGTAACCTTAATTGCACGAGGGGATGTTCCTTTGTCTATTATAATGACTGTATGCACCACTCTGGAAGCCGTAGTTCTCACTCCCTTTCTCACTAAAACATTGGTGGGAGCTTTCATCCCCGTCGACGCTGTAAAGCTCTCTCTCAGCACTCTTCAGGTCAAACAAAAAAACTGCTTTTACTGAAAGTGATTCTACAAAATTAAATGTCAAATTTACCCTAAAGTAATTTTTGGATCATTGTCTTCTTTACTTGGTGTGTAGGTGGTGGTAGTTCCTATTTTGGTAGGTTCCTACTTGCAAAAAGCTTGTCCTGGGCTGGTGAAACGAATCATACCATTTTCACCCCTTTTTGCAGTATTAACTTCCTCACTCCTTGCTTGCAGGTAATTTTTATTTATTTATTATTATTATTATTATTATTTTTTTTTTTAACTAACGGTTTTTTTTTTTTTTTTTTTTGGGTTAATCAGTGTCTTTTCAGAGAATATAGTTCGTCTCAAGTCATCACTTGTTGGTTCAACATTAAATCCCAATGCACCTCCATGGATTAGTTTTAAAACGATGTTGTCGAGAGAGTTAGGAGTTGTAATACTTGGAGTGTTTTTATTACACCTCACTGGTTTCTTTGTCGGGTAAGTCACATCTCTTAATTCACTTTGTCGACACATGAATTGGGTTACTTGAATGTTTAAAACCAACCTTCGATTGTAACAACTTATATAGTTGGAGAGGGAGAGTTAGGCCGACTAACTAGAGTCGGAACATGTACTAATCTAAGGAAGGTAAAATGGAAATTGAGCAGAAAAGATAGTAGTACGATGGAGCGAGTGTGTATGTAGAAAAACAAAATTGCTCTAAGTCAAAGTAGACTTAATTTTGTAGTTAAACTACCAAAAAAAAAAAGTAGGTACACTTTAAGTAGTTTTATTTTTTATTTTTATATCACTTTGATTGATGTGATCTTAATCTTTTATTCAAACATTGGTCATATTTGATTGGATGTAGCCTAAGACCGAGAAGATTGTGCAGTTAAAATTGATAGGGTAGTTGGGAAACACAATTGAATGTTAGTTATATTAGAGCATAAAGAAGTCCTCCATATATAAGGTAATAGATGAGAGAAAGGATTAAGGTATATGCATATGATTTTATTGTGCAGCTACCTAACAGCCGCTATCGGTGGGTTTGGGGAAGGAGAAAGGAGAGCTATATCCCTTGAGGTATATGAATGAAAACTCAAACCACATTTGTTTCTGTAGGGAAATGAAAATATAATATGATATGTAATTTCAGGTTGGGATGCAAAATTCATCATTGGGAGTAGTTTTGGCAACAGCACATTTCAGCTCAGCAATGGTGGCATTGCCAGCAGCAATGTCAGCTGTGATAATGAACATGATGGGAAGCAGTCTTGGGTCCTTTTGGAGAAATTTTGAGCCTTCAGATTCACAAACACACACACCCACTCTTACTTCTCCTGCCCAATGAAACAAAATATTTTCATTATATAATATTATATATATTATATTCAATTATAATAAAAATATTTTATATCCCAATTTTAGGGCCCCCACCTTCCTCACCAAAACTTAATTTACAGTATTCTTAAAACACAAGTTGTAAGGTACTGGGGCCTACCTGGGCTATTGATTTGATTGATGATCAGAATTTGACGGCTGTGATTCATTCATCACACTCCTGCACTACATCTGATGGTTACCAAAACAACACTCCTGACCTTCCCACGTTAGCTTCGCTTTCTCATCTTACATCTCTTTCTCTCTCTCTCTCTCTCTCTCTCTCTTGAATATATGTTTTTTTTTTCCTTTTGTTAAAATATGATATTTGTTCCGTTTCTTCCTATTTTAGATGGTGTATTTTTAGTTGTTTAAACTTTAGTTGATGTAGTTTTAATAACACCTCAATTTAGTTATAGTCTTTTAGTAAATTTTTTATCTTTTTGTTAGTATAATGATTACGAGGATGGAAATCGAACTTTGACCCATAGAAATGAATAATGAGTTAAGTTTACGTGGGTAATAAATTTTTAATTTAGCCATTATTTTTTTCTTTTAAATTATAATTGGTTAAATAATAATAATAATTTTTGTGCAAGATTTTATGTGAATATATTTTAAAAAATATAATTCATAGAGGACATTTACTGTGATTTAACATAGATTGGAAAAAAAAAAAACTAAATTAGTAATAAACTAACCATAGAGACTAATCTTAAGATTTATGGATAGTATAGTAACAAAGTTGAACATTTTGAAATAACGGTAAACAACCACTCACGATATGATGTCACAAACTATATATGTGCAATCTCAAAGACAACCAAGAAACAATAGAGAAACTTAATTAAACAAAATGCACACAATATTTGTTAACCTAGTTCGATTAAATCACACTTAAATTCGAGAGGCAATGTGCTTGTGGAAAGATGCTTTTACTTATATGAAGTTGAGCAGTTTACAAGATGTACTTATCTGTAAGTAAATGACAAATACAAGGTCAGACGAAACTCAACTCACAACAAGAGCACTTAGGCTTCGCCTAAGTGTATTACCTCTTCCTGAGGAAACTTAGGCAAGCCCGAAGTGTAATATTATTAAGCTTCTCTTAGGCTCCCCCTAATAGCGACAACACTTTCCTTGTAACGATCTTTCCACCTTACTAAGAAGTCCCCTTCACAAGCAAACTTGGGTCCCCCTAAATTAGTAACATCCCGCTTCAACTAAGAAGGAACCTTGAAAACTTTCAATAATTAAGACCAACTACCTTGATCAATACAACATCAACACAATATTTTCCTCGATACAAAGTACATAGGAAGGACACGAGCTTTCGACCATTTTTGCAAACTCAATTCATTCAGATTGTGAAGTACAGTGCCAACCCTAGCACAAACAATCAGCAACCTTTGTAAAAGAACCAGAAATGGCAATACAATCCAAAAAGGAAAAAGCCAATAATGGATAAAATACCCAACCGCATAAATAATAAGGAAATAAGTAGTCTTGCAATGTTGCCAGTGTTCCTATGTTTTTTTTCATTTTGACCTGAAAACTATTAGCAAACGAGTGAAATCTAATATAAACTCTCTTAATTTGAGAGAATAGAAAGCATTTGTCAAGTGTTTTTCAGTTTCCTTAAGGAAATACAAAAGCACAAAGCCAACAGGATAGGAAGGCCGCTAAATACGTTTGATCCCACCATTCCTCCTCGATGTGGAGTTCACGGAATAGGTCTTCCTCTTCTTTCACCCAATCACGGTGTCTAATCCTCGTGCCGCCTGGGTTGTAAGTCAAGCGGGAACGGGAAGTCTTCTTTGGCTTTCGACGAGGTGGCTTTCCATACTTCTGGTCACCCTTGAACCAGAAGGAAATCCAGGAGCTAATCAAAATTTGTGAATGATCAAATCAACCTACGGTTAGCACATAATGCACATGAAAGAGATATTCGCAGCTTTGAGGGAGATGTTTTGTCACACCCTCTTTCTAAGATTACTTCGTAGAAGAGTTTGTTAAGGAAAGAAGTAGGATAAGAATAGTTGAGAAGTGAGTAGGGTTGGACGCAGGCTTTGTGAAAAACCATGTTGGACGCATGGCAGAATCACTTAACTGTATGCAATTGAAGCAACGTGTGGTATTATGCGGTAGGAAAAAACGGCAAGACTATCGAACATTGAGAGTTGGTAAGTTGAGAAGGAACTATGAACGGGCAGTGGTTAGAAAAGTTGGCTGAGTAGCGTCGGAGCAAAAGTGGCTAAGAGTTGATCATGCGTTAGTATGGCTACGCGTTGAGAATACGTTGGATGCTCTGAGGCGTTGAGTTATCATGCCATGAAGTGAGGGTGTCTTATGCGTTTGTAAAGGCTGTTATGCGTTGATGATGGGTATGCGTTGGTATATTAGAAGAGTGACCGAGAGAGAGACTATGCGTTGTTAAGCCCTGCGCCGAAGGTATTCATTGAATAACTAAGTACAGAGAGAAGAGATAAAGTGTAAGTCGGTGATATATGTATATAAAGGGGACTGAGTATTTAAACATTTGAAAAACACATTCTAGAGCTCGAGGTGATCTTATTCTGAGCTAACCAAAGAAAGGGAGGTAGAGAGAAGTGTTTATGCCGGTTTAGAGGAGAACCCTCATCACTTTCATGGAGGAAGCTTGAGCTGGGTCGGAGAGTTTGATTAATGCCACTTAGACCTCGTGCTGATCAGAGTTTGAAGAAAAACCCGTGGAAGCTGAATCTAAGGTAGAAGTGATCGGAGTTAAGCTGCAAATGTTTGTAGCAACCCGAAGTTATTTGAGAATAGTTCTCAAATGAAGAAGAGTTGAGATTTGAGACCTTGAGGTAAGTTAGAAAGTTCACTTCTTTATGAGTTTGTAGAAGAAGGATGGATCTGATTTTGACTGGATTTAATGTTTAGCAGATTGAGAACAGAGTAGAGGAGGAAGAAGAAGAGCAGTAATCGTCGGGAGTCGCTAAGATAGGAGTATCACTAAGAGCTGGAGAGTGATCAGCGAGACGAGTATCGCCGGTAACGCAGAGACCATTGCGTCTCACAACTCTCGCTGACTCTCGCTTAGTATCGCTCTTTGAAGGTAATATCACTAGTCCTGCGACGTTGAGTATCGCTGGTGCCGCATAGTTATGAATAATTAACCTCTTAGTCTCGCTCATATTGATATTAACAAGAAAGGAAAAGTAGTGATGAAAACCCATGTTTAAGATATCTAAGCAAACGTAAAGATTAGTAGCTAGCATAGAGTCTACTCAAGGAGATCCCGAGAAAAAAAAATATGGGATAGAAAGATTCAAAGCTTTGGGTGCTCAAGTATTTGAAGGCACCACTGACCCTGCAGAAGCAGAAGTCTGGTTAAACCAAGTAGAAAAGTGCTTCAGAGTTATGCATTGTCTTGAAGACAGAAAACTTGATTTAGTTGTTTATGCTCCAGAGAGGAGCCGAAGACTGGTGGAGATTGATCGAACAACGGAGTTCTAATGTAAGTCCTCTGACATGGACTAACTTTAAAAAGTTTTTCCAAGAAAAGTACTATCCTAAATCGTACTGTGATGAGAAAAGAAAGGAATTTTTGAATTTGGTATCAGAGCATAAGATTATGGGCTATGAGGTCATGCATAGTAGTTAAGAACGTGTTGAGTTTATTGTAATGGAAAAATTTAAATGTGATATAGGATTATGCACAGAAGAGCCAGACGAGGTAGGCAGGCAGGCAGGTACCGAAACACAGCGCGCTACTGGAATGGAGAGGGAGACCTCTGAAGGGGAATCTAGTAATCCTTAGACTCAAGTTAATATGGAGGAACAACTCTTTAACAGAATAGCTCATAGATTTCGTTTCTTTGATGTTTCTTTTCCAGGTAGCAAGCGTGTTCGGGGTGCCTAGCCTACCATCAAGATCCGTCTGTGCCAGAATAGAATTTTGTAATTTGGAAATCTGTAAGCCCTAACTTTTAATAGAAGTCACACTTAGCCTGGGTAGCATATGTAAATTCACCAGATATGTTTGTAAACTCTAAACATAGTCTTTAAAACCTACTTATGATGTGATCTTATTAAGTAATTTTGTTATAATGTTGTAAGGCCGAACGTTTCACTGTCTAGTTGTGAATTTCTAGTTTTACTAATGCATTTACAACAGGCTTTAATAGAGTACAGACTAGGTAACACTCACTCCTAGGTATTGATATTGAAATATATTTAATATCTTGGGTAGGGGTGTTACATGTTTGCCTTCTTCCGTCGATCCAGTCAACTCTTCAAGGGAGGAGATGACCTCTTCGTAAAATCTTCCTCTGATGGGTAGCCCTCTCAGGCCTCAAAGATCCCACAGAGAAATAGATAGTTCCCCGCTGTAGGTATGAAGGGTGTTAGTTGTCAGACACCAAACTTCACAAAAAGCATGAATTACGTCATTGTTGCAATTGTAAGTGTAGAGGGAAGCCATCACAACATCAAATAGACGGGATTTATGAAGTAACCTTTCATTGCGACCCTAACAAATTCCAACCATTCAAAATAGGTGGGGATGAAGACAAATTCCCCAGGAATGGTTAACACGGGTCTCAATCGTTCAATGCCCTTGATTATACAATGCCCCAATGTTAGCTCAGGGCTCAAACTGGCCCTTGAATTGGAAATTTCAAAAACCACACTTTGGGAGCCAAGCCTCAATCTATAGGTTTTTCTACGGACCAGTGGGGTAAAAACGGGAATCCACGTAAATCGAGCCATCTGCCTACAATATTTCCTGACTTAGGTTCCTCTATTTGAAGGCTCACTCCGCTTTTGGTAGATTGGGTATTATCCCCTATAATGACGAGATATCTTTTGGATTGATGAATATTTTCTCTCAAGTGCACCATGATCCTAAAAAAAAGGAATAAAAAAGGAGAAAATTAATTGCATGTCAAAAAAATAATAAGAATAATAATAAAATGAAAAAAAGGGAAAAAATAGAAGAAGAAAATGAGCAAGTAAAGCAGAGACAATGAGAGGTCTATAATAGAAGGGGCAAGAGAAGAAAGCATGTTAGTGTCACTCAGAGGCCAGTGCATTGCAAAGAGAGGAATGTGGGCCGTACCGACATAGTGTCAATCTATACCCGACGTGCCTCAGGCCTCTAGCGCGAAAAGGAGCACGGGATGTATTAACGTAGTGCCAATTTATACCGACGTGTCCTCCGACCTCCAACGTAACAAGGAACATGGGACGTATTGACGTAATGTCAATCTATACTCGACGTGCCTTAAGACCTCTAGCATAGCAAAGAGCACGGGGTGTATTGACGTAATGTCAATCTATACCTGATGTGTCTTAGGACCTCTAATGCAACAAGGAGCACAGGGCGTATTGACGTAGTGCCAATCTATACCCGACGTGCTTTAGGACCTGCAACGTAGCAAGGAGCACGAGACGTATTAACGTAGTGCCGATCTATACCCCACGTACCTTAGGACCTCCAACACAGTAAGGAGCACGGGGTCTATTGACGTAGTGCCAATCTTTACCCGATGTGCCTTAGGACCTCCACTGCAGTAATGAGCACGGGAAGTATTAACAGTGCCAATTTATACTCGATATGCCTTAGGACCTGCAACATAGCAAGTAGCACGAGACGTATTGACGTAGTGCCAATCTATGCCCGTCATGCCTTAGGACCTCCAGCCCAGCAAGGAGCATGGGGCGTATTGATGTAGTGCCAATCTTTACCCGACGTGCCTTAGGACCTCTAACATAGCAAAGAGCATGTGGCGTATTTATGTAGTGTCAATCTATACTCATTGTGCCTTAGAACCTCCAGCGTAGCAAGGAACACGAGGCGTATTGACGTAGTGTCAGTCTATACTCGACGTGTCCTCCGACCTCCAACATAGCAAGGAACACGAGGCGTATTGACGTAGTGCCAATCTATACCCAACATGTTCTTCAACCTCCACAGTAGCAAGGAACACGGGGCATATTGACGCAATGCCAATCTATATTCAACGTGTCCTCCGACCTCCAGCGTAGCAAGGAGCACAGGGCGTATTGACGTAATGCAACCTATTTCCAAAGTGTCCTCCGACACACGGGGCGTATTGACATAGTGCCAATCTATATCTTGACGTACCCTATAACCTCCAACATAGCAAGAAAAATGGCACCATACCTAAAAAAAAAAAAAAAAAAAAAAAAAAAAAAAAAAAAAAAAAAAAAACGAAAGAAAATATAACTACACTCTTGCTCGAAGTCTGAATACCTTAGAATTTATCTTGTGGAGTAACAGTGAAATATTATGTGTTCAAAAAGCCTAAAATCTCCGAAGGCACGGCTTGCCAATGACTTTCATTCCTATAAAAGAATATATAGAGGGCAACGGGAGCAAGTTCATAAGAGCGAAAAAAAGGGGGTTGAAAAAAGAATCTAGGAAATAAAAAAAAAAAAAAAATAAGTGGGAGGGGGGGGGGGGGGGAAGAAGTTCAAAAGAAAAAAAGAGAGAGGTAGAGCACTTTTTTTTAAAAAAAAAATGTATAGAGAAATAAAGAAGAGAAAAAAAGGGGAAAGGGGAAAACCCTACAAAAAAAAAAAAAAAAAATTATCTAGCTGACTTCCCCCCTTATCTCCCAACTTTCTATCTCTCTTCATCTCAACTCTCAATCTCTCTATATCTCTTCCTTCCCCTTCGACGCCGGAGGCGACAACGACGAGCACCGCAAACCATTTAGTGGTGGCGGCAACAGTAGCACATTCTCATGAGCTACCTCAGTAGCAATGGCGGACCTCGAGAGTAAACGAAAGAAGAAAACAAAAGAAAAGGAAAAAAAAAGGAGAAGGCGATGAAAAAAAATATGTAACTGAAGGAGCAGCATATGGTCTCGTGGAAAAGGCATAAGAAAAGATTTTTTAGAAATGAAAGGAAGAAGAAAGCGTTTATTCCCATTGGCCAGGCAAACAAAACCAGAAGAAGATAACATAAGACAAAAAAGTGGCTTAGCTGGCAATGTGCAATTTGATATATACCAACTTCTTGGCTTCGATTTTCTTCAGGTTGGAGTGAGCCAAGTAGTCGTCTGCAATGGAAGAAGGGCAAAGATGACTACAAACAAAGAAAGTAAAGCTTCTTTAATCGAGATTCAAAGAGATTCAAAGAGTAAAATTACCTTGGCATGATTGAAGTTGAAGGAAAAAATTTTGGGCCGCCCAATTTATAGGAAGGATTTAAATCCTAATCGTTTTGGATCTTCCGACCAAATATTTCCAAATTAATAAATTGAACTCGAATTTGATTAACTCAAAATTAGAAAGATTTAAGGAGAAGCGGTATGGATGTGTTCAAAATCAAATATTAGAGCTATCCAAATTTATTTGAACTCTCTTAAAATTGGGAGATATTTCAAATTGTATCTCAAATTCTTTTATCCTCAATTTAAAATTAAAGGGAGGATAAAACCCAAATTTCTCTCAAATTAAAATTTGGAGACATTCTAAATTTTAACCCAAATTCAAATCATCCGAATTTAGGTTATCTCCTCAAAGCCAAATTAAATTGAGGGTGAAGTCTCAAATTTATCTTAAATTAAAATTTGGCCATATTCCAAATTTTATCTCAAATTTTAGCCAAACTTATGTACTAAATTCATAGTTTCATTAATTTGACGCATTGAATAGAGTCAAATTTAAGGACATATAACTTGTATTTTGATTCCAACTCTATCTTTTTCGAGATTCATCCACTTATGCATGTGCATAAATCTCAAAAAAAGGCATTTTTTTAATGAGAAATTTTGGACAAATCACAAATTGCCACATAATTTTCTAAATTAATGACGAAATTACAAATAGTTGAATTTGGGAAAAATTAAGAGGTGACAAATGTCCCAAATTGAAATTGAAAACATAAATTGTCAAATCATGTTGACGCCATGTGTTTTTGTCTTGACCGTTGGATTAAATAAAATAATTTGGTCCAATTTGATGTTATTATTTGGGTTAAAATACAACCGTGTCATAAAATAGGTTTAATTTGGCCTTGATCCAAGTCTAATTTGTTGGGCCCAAGGGCCAGGTCCATGGACAACCCAAGCCCGAACCCACAAGCCCACCTGAGAACTCTATAAATAAAATAGTTCTCTTCATTTGTAGGGGTCAAAAAATTAACATTCTAGAGAGCTTAGGGAGAATTCTCCCTACAAACAGAAGACTTTCTAGCTCCTGAAGCTGAACACTCTTTGAAGATACAAGTCTCCTAAAGACTCAGCCACTCTTCTAAGACTTCAACTTCAGAAACATCATGTGCTCTGCTTCCCCAAATCAAGCGTACGTATTCAACTGAGGGAGATCAAAGGATTAATATTAGAGATCTAACCATATCCACATCAGATCTACATCAACTTTAAATTCAACTCCACGAAACAAGTTTCTTTAGAAACCTCGTACGAACAACAATATTTAATAATTGTGGTTAGAATTATGTTAATAAAGGAATAAATAATTATTTTATTAAAACCACATACAGATAATGTTTTGAAGGAGAATTTTTTTTTCAATTGTGATGCAAAAGAGATAATAATATTGTACCTGTCGTACATTAAAAGTCTTTCTTAAAGTTAAAATTCTCAATAATGAAAAGGAAAATCATGTGTGGAAGTAAAATTTGAGAATTTATTTGAATCTCTTGAAAAGATAACTTATCTTTTTAACCCCTAAATATAATATTATTTAGATGTTACAAGTTTCTTAGAATCTCTCGAAATGATTATTAATTATTTTTTACCCACTTGTACATGAGATATTTGGATTTCTTTTCAATCTCCGGAAGAGAATATGAACAATTGATATTTATGTTTTACATATAGTGTATCTATGCATATTATACTTAAAAGTAAACAATACATTTCCAAAATTCAAAATGCTTGAAGCGATAAATCAAATATGATATTAAGTCCCATATACTTGATTCAAAATTTTGGAAAAGAAAATATTATGCTGACCAGAAAAGCAAAATTTACAATTGATATACTTTATTTTGTAAATCAAAGTGAAGTTTAGTAAATTTGGAAAGCATATGTTGTAATAGATATCATCGCGAGGGATTGATAATAATATTAATATATGGTATTTATATACTATATCCATTGTTTTAGGGAAATGTACATATATAGAAAGGTTGTTTGCTTTTTCTTCTAAAGTATATCACACACATATTCGTGTAATTGAAATATATGCAACAATGAACCTGAAGCTTATTGATCCAAATATATTTTTATTTGACATAATGAGTCATTTTGGGTTAATTGTGAAAATAATTATTAGAAATATACATTGACATCCATTGAAGAACTAGAAGATTTTTCCATCTCATAAATTTTCATGTGTAACTTGTTCTCAAGAGATTAATTATCAAACTCTCACTAGCTAAAAATCTAAATTGAATATCTCCCATTTTTGGAATGGATTAATCGTTGTATATATTTGGATTTATTAATCCACCAAGGAAACAATTTAAATATATTATGGTTTTTGTTGATGCATCCAGTTTAACGCATCCCATTGATGGTCACATATACGCTTATTATCATTCAAAACGTGACATCTACAAGGTTAGTTGCTCTAGTTAAGATAAGAGTACAATTTCATGATTTTGAAATTAAAATTGTGTTTTGATAATACTAGTGAGTTTGCATCCCGAACATTTGATAATTATTATTGTATATTGATTGAGATAAGTGTTAAACATCCTATAGTTTATGTTCAAATAGCAAAACTTCTAAACCTGTATGAGATAATGTTATTTTGTATGCTCTAAGCCAATAACTTATGAGTTTATGACCAAAAGCCAAATATATTTTATATACAAGATGTGCAGTAAATGTTTAATTCTTGTTCCCAACAACAATTAAGATGGTTGGACCAATTAAAATGAGTCCTGAAAAGAGGTTATAAATCTACTTGAAATTGATTTTACATCAATTATCAAATATTTTTTGAACCCTTGACGGGTGATATATTTAATGCACAACTTGGATATTCTAGACTTGAATAAGAATATGGATATTCTAGAAAAAATCCTAGATGTGAGTACTCATATGAATATTGAAGTAAATAAGGATAATAATGAGATCTTAATAAATTATGTCATTACATGAAAAAAGTGGAACCAAATTTATATAAGCTGACAACATTTTTGCATACAATGTTACTCACGATGTTATTTATGAAAATGAGTATAATGTGCTTAGATCTATAGAAAATGTCGACATAGAAAAGATTGACTTATGTGAAAAGAAACAATCCAATAGCAAACTCATATTTCAAATGTGAGGACTAGTAGTCTAGACATCAGAGAATGTCAAACATATGGGATACAAGTGAGTATTTGTAATAAAAATAAATAGCTAGAATGAGATCACAAGATATAAAGCGAGATAGATTCCATAATAAATTCTCATGAGGGACTAGTATTGATGATGAGAAAACATATTCTCTAATGGTAGATACAATACCATGGGATATCTAATTTATCTGACTATGTATGAATAGGTTAACATACATTTTAAAGATGTAGTCATACCACATTTATATGATCTCTTTACAATGATATTTAATTTAAGAAAATCCTGAATGATTAAAGGTACCATAATCATATAATTTAAATATTAGAGAATTATACTTTTCACATAGATTCGTATAAAACATTCTTGATGAATGTGATATAATAATCATTTTATTAAAAATTTGTTGAAATAATAGTATAAAATAACCTTATTTGTCCATATAATTAAAGAAATCATAGTCAAGATTTACTATATATGTATATGCTGATGATCTAAATATATAATGGAAACTCTGGAAGAGATTTCAAAGACAATAAAATTCCTTAAGAAATAAATTGAGATGAAAGTTCCATTAAACAAAGTTTTACCTTAGCTTGCAAATAAAGCATAAAGTGCCCAGATGTGATTACATCAATTTATACAAAAAAGATCTTATATGAACTAGTTACATCATTGAAAACACCTATAGTGGGTTTTTTATGGGTTGAGTTGGTTCACTATTTTACTTATTTTAGAACTAACAATTTAAATAAATGACGGAAGTAATCAAACAAATCAAATCCAAATGTTTTATAGTTAGATTGAGTTGGACTATTATTTAATAAACTAAATAAGTAGAATAATTGGATTGGCTCCATAAAGGTGTTTTAACTCAACACCGAACAACCCTATCCAATAACTGTCCTCAAACTATAAATTATTAAATATTAAAATTGACATAGTCAAATGGATGGAAAAGCAAAATGAGAAGTCTTATTATAATTCGATATTCAACCTGTTAATAATGCACGTAACCATAATTAACAGGAAAAAAACAAAACAATCTCATGCTTCCTAATAATTTCCCAACACAATCTCGTCGTTACACTGAATACAAGCCATGTTCGTTAGCACTCAGCAATAGCACCACAGAAAACCACTGATTCACGCACTTTACTTCACTCAATTTCTATCGTCTCCTCCAATTCCCCTTGTTTTCTTCACAAATCGGAGCCGCTGAATTCTTCACAATGGCTCCGATTTCTCTGCAACTCACCCCCTTCATTTCCCCACTACTCCACCACCGCAATCTCTGCCTTCACAGACCCCCAATTCCTCGTCTCTCCCCGCCGAAGCTTCCCATATTGCTCGCCGTCCGATCGCTTCAACGAAATAATGAACACCCATCTCCGTCGCCCCCGCCCCCGCCGCAAAAACCCACCGGTTTGGACCATTTTCTTTCGATGGCCGCGAGTCTCTACCCTCTCTATGTGACGGCCGGCGGCATTGTTGCTTGTCTGAAACCGTCGACCTTCTCGTGGTTTGTGCAGAGAGGGCCCGCTTCATATAGCTTTTCTCTTGGTTTGATTATGTTGACCATGGGGCTTACGCTAGAGCTCAAGGATTTGTTCAATTTGTTCATGCAGAGACCTCTTTCTGTAAGTTTCTGGAATCTGATTTTGTTGACTTTTTTGCGGGTTTTGGGGTTTTGCTTCTTGATTTGATTTGATGGGATGAAATTAGGGATTGCTGGTAATTTTTGTAATGCTTGATGGTTTTGACTCTGTTGCTTTCTTTTAGATATTGTTTGGCTGTGTAGCTCAGTACACGATTATGCCGGCTTCTGCAGCCCTTATCGGAAAATTTTTCGGGCTCTCGCCGTCGCTTTTGGTCGGTTTGATCTTGCTTGGATGTTGCCCTGGAGGAACTGCCTCCAATGTGGTAATTTACTTATGATCTATGTTTCTTATCTGTTCTGTTTTATCCATGCTGAATCTCATTCTCAATATCTGGTTGCTTGGTTTAGATGTTTTTGTCAATTCTCTTGCTGGTCTGTGAAAGTACATACTGATGGAAAGAAACTCAGAAACCAAAAAAGAACAAAAAGGGAAAGAAACTAATATCAGACCTCATAATGGCAAAGATAGGATTGTATTAATCCTACTGAAAATTCTTTTCAGAAGATATTGCTTATAAAGGTTCAAGAAGTTTATACAGAGGAAAATGATACACCAAATGTTGGATTAAGAATGTATAGTTCAATTTTGTTTTTATTACAATTGTTGATAAATCAACTTGATGCTTGACAACTAGTTAATCTATTTATTGCATTTTGCTTAATAGGGTTCTCATCCACAAGGCTGTGTAACAAACTTCTGTGTTCAAAGTACTCGTCTTGGTTAAGCATTATGGAAAACTTTATGAATGCTATCATCGACAATTGGACTAGATTTTCTACTTTACAGCCTTAATCACAATAAGTTGATTGATTAAGATTTCCGATCGCCATTACTTCAATCAAATAGTATTTCAGGTAACCTTAATTGCTCAAGGCGACGTTCCTTTGTCTATTGTAATGACAGTATGCACAACTCTAGGAGCCATAATTTTCACTCCCTTTCTGACAAAAATACTAGCAGGAGCTTACATTCCAGTCAACGTTGCACAGCTTTCTCTCAGCACCCTTCAGGTGAAGTTATGTTCACATTTGCAGTCGTAGTAATGTTCTTAAGTCATTGCCATCATCTTCTTTTTTGGTTAGGTGGTGGTAGCTCCTATTCTGTTAGGTTCTTGGTTGCAGAAGGCATTTCCTTCGCTGGTGAAATTGGTGTTACCATTCGCACCAGTTATTGCTGTATTAACTTCTTCGCTGCTTGCTTGCAGGTTTCGGTTCTTTATCAGCATTTTTTGTTTAGCTTTATGAAGTTGTGTTTGCCAATCGAAAATTGGTCAAAAGCCTGTTGGTGTTTTTCGCTATCTCACGCGTCTTTACTGATTATTTTTGTTGATCAGTGTCTTCTCGGAGAACATCGTTCGTTTCAAATCGTCAATGGTTAGTGCCACATTAGCCTCTGATGCATCTCTATGGACAGTTCTTCAAAGTATATTATCGGGGGAGTTGGGAGTAGTAATACTTTCGGTGATTTGTTTACACTTTGCTGGTTTCTTCGTCGGGTAAGTTGCATCTCTTTCTTCCCCTCAATGGATTTAGTTGCTCAAATGCTGAAGCTAAATGAATTTGTGACGGTATAAATAATTTGAGATGTTACTCATAGTTATGAACCAAAAAAAAAGTATCTAGGAAAATGAAAGGGAAAATTAAGAATCACTGATGAATTACATAACAAGGATGGGATTTTGCATTTCCTCCCAAAGCAGAATCTTTTCATGTGTTGTAGATACTGATCCTTGTTTAGAAGAAGATTATGAAGTCTAATATCGTTCTAAAAGATGAAGTCTAATGTCAATCGACATGAGCTTCCTTCAATTTGCAGATATATAGCAGCTGCTATCGGTGGGTTTCGGGAACAAGAACGAAGAGCTATATCCATTGAGGTATTAAAATGACATTCACTCATTTAGAAGATAAGTAACAAACTCAATATATATATATTTATATGAATGAAAGGGTCTGGATTTTTGGTTTCAGGTTGGGATGCAGAGTTCATCATTGGGAGTTGTTTTGGCAACCTCACATTTCAGTTCAGCAATGGTTGCATTGCCCCCAGCAATGTCAGCTGTTATAATGAACATAATGGGGAGCACTCTTGCGTTTTGTTGGAGATATGTTGAACCTTCTGATGAAGTGAAAACCAGTGTTGTTGCCAAGTGAAATTCTTGTCCTTTTTCTTTTTGTATTTAACTTATATCTTGTTTTCAAATGTAAAAAATGTACATTTGTTCTTTAAATATATAATATAGAATCTCCATACCAATTTAAGGGTAATTGGTCTTCTTTTTTTTCTTTTTCTGTTTCTTTTCCATAATCTCTCTCTATAGAATGAATATGATAGCTGTTAATCTATAAGCTGAATTATATAATGGCGATCTGATTGATGCTAATACACTTGTTTCAAATATGGAGAGGATGAGTTTCGACAAGCAATATGGACACGATCAGTATGTCTAAATTATGACGATTCACATATTCTCATAGTAATTATTTTTATTCAAGTGATGAAGGGTAACACATCGACTTATACACATGAACCACAACTTATTAAAGGAAAGTGATGAAAACTTAGACTCAAAGCCTCTATATTATCTACATTTTTCAGAGCATCCTCATTTGAATGAAACATGGTTTGATTTAAGGTATCCTTCTAATTGGTAGCATTAGGGTTGATATTGAGATTCATGGATGACATACTTCTAATTATGTTAGAAAATTTGAACATACATGAACTTGAGAGCAATATATTGTAATTATCAAATCAATTATGCTAATGGTAGGCTAGTACCTCCTAAATTATCTTTTTATTATTGAATCTTGTATTTGACCTTCATTTTGTATGACCTAGACTTTATTAATGAAATATTCAGTTCATAATCACTTTTCGGTCTTCATTATTATCTATTTTTCCATTGTCAATTATATTTCACTTCTAGTTATTGATTTATATGTTTAGTCATGGTTTTTTACTTAAATAAGTTTGTTTTAAAAAATTCACAATATATTTTATAATTTTCAATTGCTAAAGGAGAAATTTTGGACAAATCACAAATTGTCAAGTCATTTCTCAAATTAATGACAAAATTACAAATTATCACATTTGGGACAAATTGGAAGTTTGACATGTGTCCAAAATTGGAATTGAAGACATAAGTTAGCAAATTTTGTTGACACTGTGTGTTTTCATCCGTTGGATTAAATAAAATAATTTGGTTCTATTTGATAATATTATTTGGGCTAAAATCCAATTGAGTCCTAAAATAGGCTTAATTTGGCCCAAAGGCGAATTAAGACCCAAGTCCAATTTGTTGGGTCCAAGGGCTAGGTCCATGGACCAACCAAGCACAAGCCCACAAAACCCACTTGAGAATTCTATAAAAAGAAGAGTTCTCTTCATTTGTGGGTTAAAAAATTCTAAACTTTAGAGAGCCTAGAAAGAATTCTCCCTATAATCAGAATACTCTAACTCCTAAAGTTGAACCGAACTTGAAAAGTGAAGTTCTTTGGAACACATACATTCTTCCAAGACTCCAACTTCACGCGCTCCACTTCCATACAACAAGTGTACGCATTCAACTGAGAGAGAATTAGATGATCAAGTATTAGAGATCAAACCACATTTGCATCAAATCTACGTCAACTTAAGTTCAAATCCACGAATTAAGTTTCTCCAGAAACCTCATGCGGACAAATTGGCACGCCCATCGAGACCATCTCTACCTCTAACCTCTTTCTCAATAATTAAATGAAGTAATGGCATCCAAGAAAGCTGCATCCAAGACTATTGTTGTAAGCGACACCTACACAGGACCTATCGCCCGCAGTCGCTCAAAAGGGATCATGTAGGATAAGGAATATGGTTCTGCCTGAAGGAGTTAGGAATATAAATGAGGAAGCAATTCAGATCTAAAGCACTCTAATTACATTAGTTTCAAGGATTAAACATGCTTGTTTTCAAAACCGAAAAACAAAGATTTTATACTTACTTGTTGTAGCTCAAAATTGAAACGACTTCCTTGAAGATTTTGATCACGAACACTTCGTGGACTACCACAAGAGACTTCATTCCTCGTTAGGCTCTAGCGTTAGAGCAGATTGTGGGATCCAAATTATGATGAATTTGGAGTAAATTTGAGGGAAAAGAGAGTTTTGGAGAGTTTTGAGTGAGTGGGAATTTTCAGCAAAATTCACCAAGATCACCAACCCAATTTCAATCTTTCTTTCCTCTATATAAAGAAGAATATATGCAAATCTAATTTGCCATGAGATTGACACCAAAAATGATGATTAACATGGTGGATTAAATGGTGTTTCATGGAGGTTTAAGGAAGGATGAGAAGAAACCACCTGCTAGTTCAACCATGCAAAATTGGAATTCCAATTTTCCAAAATGAATTTCTAAAATTCATTTTAAAATTGAATTTATTTTTTCCAATTTCTTTAATAATTATATTTAAATAATATTAATTTAATATTAAATTAATTTAAATTATATTTAATTAAATAACTAATTATATTAAATTAATAATTTCACTTATCTCGGCTTTTCCAACCCGATAAATCTCTATTCATCCGATTAATATTTAAATCACATTTAAATATTTTTAACTCTCCATTTTCATTTAATTCATAATTAAAACGAACAAACCGCAAAACTTACTCCTTAAAACAAATTTGGACGTTTTCAAATTCTTTCATCACACTGTTCTAAGGTTTAGTCCATGAGCTAACAAGGGGACCTAATGAACCTACACATCATGAGCTCCAACGATTCAAAATTAACCGGCTAAACTCTTAAACTAGTTAATTAACCTTTGTTAATTACCGGGACACTCCACTATAGCCCAGTAGCTGCACGTTTCTCACTATAGATATATTTTTGTCCACTTGATATAACCATGATTAGTAACTCGATCTTTTACAAGTTGTTCGTAGTTACAACTAGATAAAAATTATCGGTTTACCCCTGTAATTACATCTTGTTTCTTAAGTTCCACTGATTCTCTAATGAACAATTGGTTTGTGGTTCATCTATCAAACCGAGTTCCTGAGTTAGTACTTAAGGGAACAACTTCTCTACTAACCTAGAAATAGGTAGCAGTGAATTCGATCTCGTAAGACTATGTCCTAGCTACCTACCTAGTCTTGTCCCTAAATGGTTGGCTTATTGAGTTGGCGAACTCGGGCCATTCTTACCCATTCAGATTAAAGGATAATCCGAAATAAATAGGAGTTTATAGTTAGCTCAGGATTAAGATTGAGTTACCTAGGTCATCATATTGAAATAATCAGTCTTAACATAAACGGCGTTATAAAATAAAAGTGATTAGTTTATGGTCCGGTCTTATGCAAACTCATTGCATAAGATGACCCCACTCTCATGTCTCAACATGAATAATGTAAGATCACATCCTCTGTATCAAATACAAAGTGGGTCGCATCCATAGTGTCTCCAGGATAAGGTACCCAACCTTATCCCTATACTATAGGTCGTTTTGGCTATTACCTAAACCTGATCCAAATTTATGTCTACACATAAAATCTAAGTATTCAAACTATAGCCAGAGGTTCTTAATTTAGTGGATTTAATAAATACAATTCACATATTCAATAACAACTTTACTAAATAAATCTCGTTAACAACTTTATTGAGAATATGTTCAAAGTTTACAAATCACGAATTTTAGGACATAAAACCCAACACTACAATCACGGAGAACATTTGGAGGTAGTTGACAGAATGTCCTAGAGGCGGGATCGTCATCAAATAAAATCCTTTCTTTGACAATTCTGCTTCTGCTTCTAATCGCTCCAAGAAATAATCACATCTTAATGTTATGTCTGTCATGATGACTGATGTAACAACAGAGGTAGCCATGGCGGAGATGGAAAAAAAAAGATCTCCTAATGAAAGTTGTCGAAGAGCGAGATCATGAGATTGCTACCTTAAGAGAGTAAATGCAGGCTCGAGAAACTGCTAAGTCAAGCCAAACTCCCACTGCCAAGGCAAATGACAAAGGCAAAACTTCGTCGCAAGGAAACCAATTGCAACAATCCACCTCTCTAGCCTCTTTGTCGGTTTAGCAGCTACATGATATGATCACAAACTTCATTAGAGCCCAGTATGGAGGACCGTCTCAGAATGCTTTGGTGTATTCTAAACCATATACTAAAAGAATAGACAACTTAAAAATGCATGTTGGGTATCAACCACCCAAATGTCAGCAGTTCGATGGAAAGGGCAACCTGAAGCAACATATTGCTCATTTTGTTGAAACCTTAAAAAATGAAGGAACTAGAGGAGACCTACTAGTCAAGTAGTTTGTCTGAACCTTAAAAGGAAATGTTTTCGATTGGTACACTGATCTAGAATCGGAGGTGATTGACAGTTGGGAGCAACTAGAAAGAGGGTTCCTAAACCACTTTTACATGATGGAGTTGACAAGCACCAAGCAACGGAAGGGAGAGCCAGTCATCGACTATATTAACCGATGGAGAGCTTTGAGTCTTGACTGCAAAAATTGACTCACTAAACTATCTACGATGGAGATGTGCACCCAAGACACATGCACTAGGAACTCTTCTACATCATACAAGATATCAAACCTTGCACATTTGAAGAGTTGGCGACTTGCACCCACGATATGGAGCTGATATCACCAACAGGCGAACAAAAGATTTCTTGGTCCCTAGGTAAAGAAAGATGAGCGATAACTTGTAGAAATACAAGTTATTGTACTCTTTATTTGAAATAATTAAAGCAATTTAGGAAATGAACGCATGCATTTGTGAGTTAAATTGTGTAATATGAATAATTTTATGTTTATGATGTTTACAAAAGCTTCTATCCTAGAAATTATGAATTTTATACTATTTTTAACGCAAGATATAGCTAAAAGGAGCCAAAAACACCCAAAGGTCAAGAGAAAGATGTTGCCAAAATCATCAAGGCCACATTGTTCTAAAGATCAACGCGTCAAAGATCCAGGCGTTGAAAAGTTGATAGTTAAAGATTTCTTTCTTCAAACGTCATTTTATTCCCAAAGAGAAACCTCTATCAAAAGAAATTTATAATACTGAATCCTACTCCTATTACTAAAATAACGTAGCAACAGTGGTAAGTTAGGGTCGAACCATAGGGACAATAGGTATGAAATTTGATGCAAGAAAGTAAAGAGAGAAAATATAATCAAGGGTAGGAAACTCTAGTCTTGGGAACAATTGGGTTCTTGGGTAACTTTTATCATTGAAATATCTTAATGAACTCTTAATTGATTATGCAATCACAACTACTTACTCAAGTCACCCAAAGTCATTGACTCAATAGGCAGCCTAATCATGGTATAAATCGAGCAAGTGTCCTAGAAATTAATTAAAGCGCTAAGCCCTAATTAAACTACAAGTCCCGAATTCTAATTGGGTTCAATAGCGATCAATTAAAATCAAGAATAAGCGCATTAAGCCCTAAAATTCAATTATGTGATTAATTAGTGGGAAAACCCTAACCTAATTAACTGGGTTTCTTTGAATGAAGTTAAGCACACATTCTAAGCCTATGGACAACCAATACACCTAGCATGCATACATTAACCCTTACTACTTATCGATTTTAGGCATGGACGAACACAAGGAAAGGCACGAGCAAAAATTGATAGCTAAGACATACATTGAAGGGAATAGGCGTCAATCCATCCAAAAACATACATTAATGAATAAAAACAGATTCAAAGATACATAATCTTAATATGAATGTTGTTGGATTTCTATTTTCGATTTAAATTGAGTTTCATAGCTTGTTGCACAAAAATAGATATTATAATTTTCGTACAAAGATGCGTCGAGAATTACTCAAGTATGATCATGATTAAGCAAGTTTTTCTATAGAAAGCCCAAGTATAAGCTCTTATAGGTTTCCTGGTGAGTCCAGGGTCAAACGTAGGGATTTGTAATAACTAGGCGTTGTGAATAGATGCATGACTATACGGTGAACTATACATGTAATATGTGCATGAGTTGGTTGTATGTATCTAAAACTATATATAAAGAATGAATAAAATTTCCTACAACTAACAATGAGGTGGACACAGGGATGGTTAGTGTCAGATAGCATGCGTTGAGAATGAATGGAACCATGCGATAAAAGTAGAGTTAACGCATGAGCTAGTTGTTACTTGAGCATATCTAAGTATAATTACATACTTACAAACTGTGTTTGTTAACTCATCTCTTGATGTTTCGACGCCACATTAATCTTATCTCTAAGACGCATGCTAAGTTTGCGTTGGCAAAAGATGAACTACATCTCTACACCTCATTTAGTCTTGATAAATGCTAAAGATTAACCATCTACTCTCTCAAGCTAGACAGTCGTGCTTACTACATTTGTTTGTCAGACAAAGCTATGCAAGCTAATGATATGCATTAATCAAGATGTAACATACTTAATATTGCTTAAGAAAAACTAACTCTAACATCTAACTCATTTAGCATTCAAACAACATGGTGTAAGGTATTTAATGTGGAAATAGATGGAAGATAATCGTCAATCAAACTCATATTAAGAAAATAAATCATTCTCTAGAATGTCATTAACAAAACATAAGTAAGAAGGAGACAAATAGAGATAAAACAGAAATGGAAGACGTCAAGCCGCCACTGGCAACGTCTTGCTTCATGGAGGCTTGAGATGGTTGCTATCTGATACATAAATTTCATAGGGTGAAGGTTCTCACTCACTGGGAGACGACTCTGAAAATTCTCAGAATCCTTCTCTTAGAAGAGCTCGAAATGGAGGCTGGTTATGGTGAGGGAGAAATTGTGCAGAGCTTTCGCCTCTTGAACTTGTTTCTCTCTCATGTTTGAATGGAGAAGCTTTGGGCTATTTATAGGCGTTGAAAAGTTGAAACTCATGATGACCTGACACCTTTGCATTAAATTCCCTGCCCTGCTGCGTAGACTTTTCACATTGTCGGCCCATTGGTTCTGCCATGATCTGATAACGTGTTGTCCTTTTGCATAATGACATGACAGCTTTTGCCCAGGCATTTGTATCTACTTTTTCTCAACGCATGGTCTCAACGCAACTTCGTCTCTAGTACTTGGGTTATTTGTGCTTCTTTTCTTCTTAATCCTGCGTTAAGAACAGAAAAGCTCATAATTTTTCAGGTATTTTCTTTTATAAATAGTGTCAACTCATGGTAATACATTTTACATAATTCAACTACCAAAATCATGCGTTTAGCTTTAAAGTTACTCTAATTAATTCAAATAGTGACTATAATAACTTGTATTTCTACAAGTTATCAAATGCATTAAAATAAATCTCAATAATTACACAGTAATTTGTTCCCAAGAACTAGAAGATCCCTTACCTAATCAAGCTTCATTGACAAAGGTTGAAGAGGAAAGTGCTTCCAATCCATGATTACAATCCAAAATAAAATGTAAATCCTAAGCTAAGAGGCTAGAAATATGAAGGAGAAGAAGAAATTTTGGTAAACTCCTTTACCTCCATGAGATCTCCCATCTTTTTACCCTAAAACAATGAAGAGAATATATAAATCTACATTGGAGAATTGTTGCGCTCTAGGGAGAAATCAGAGCGTAGGCCTCAAGCATCACTACACTACCCGTGCGCGCGCCTGTGCCTACCTTTAAGCGTAGAGCACAGCGTAGCTGCACTCTGCTTTGCTCCTTGCTCTAGGGGTATTTTTGTAATTTTGTGTCCTTGAGCTCCAAGTATCCAATTTCACTTCTGATAGCTCTAAATCAACCTCGAACGGCCGTTAACACTCCTATGTGCATGATTTGCTTGAATTTCTACAAAAATAGACATTTAAACATATTGTACTAAACAAGCAAGCGAGATTAGAGACATAAAAATAGCTCTTTTTAAGAGCTATTAGAAGTAGAAGAAGTTTTAGACACATGAGCGGTGGCTGTCATGTTTATGTGCAAGTGGACGATTGATTTGACTGAACCACGACAAAACTAATGAACTGATGACGTAATGAAGTCTGCGCAGCAGGGCAGAATTAAATGCAAAGGTGTCAGAATAATCATGAGATCACCTTTTTGGACGGTTATAAATAGCCTAAAGAAGTTCATAATGAAGACAGAGAGAAATTAGTAGGTGAAAACTCTGCTTAAAGTTTCCCTCAACCACCATCGCCACCTTCTACCTCGAGCTTTCATGTAAGAAGATTTTGAGTGAAAGTTTAGAGTTGCCTCTCAAAGAGTGAGAATCCATCCATTCCCTTGTGCAAAATTGTATCAACAGCCACTATCTTAAGTCTCTGAGAAGCAAGATACTGCCATTGGCGACTTGACGTTCTTTATTTTCATTTTTCTATCATTTTCACCTTTCTCACTTGTATTATGATTATTTCAACCAAAAGACTTGTATATTTCTTTTCATATAAGTTTGATTGATTCCATATTTCCATCTCTTATCATCTTCAACGCCTTACACCATTTTCTATCATTTTCACCTTTCTCACTTATATTATGATTATTTCAACCAAAAGACTTGTATATTTCTTTCATATAAGTTTGATTGATTCCATATTTCCATCTCTTATCATCTTCAAAGCCTTACACCATAGATGATTAAATTTCTTAATGGGTTGAGTGTAAAGAAGCTAGTATTTTCTAAGTTTTACTTAAGTTGTTCTCATCTTGTTTAAATGTGTGCTAAAAACCTTGCATGAATCTCGAACAAATAGGTTTAATTAAGTATGATCAACTGGTTGAGAGAGTAAGTGATTAACCTTTGTCATTTAACAAGAAAAGAATTGGCTTTAGAGATACAGTTGATCTTTTGTAAGAAGCACTCATCAGACGTCTTAGAGATAAGATAAATGTGTCGTTGAAGCATTAAGAGATGCATTCCCAATTTTGAGTTCGTAACATGAACGCATACTTAAGTGTTACTTAGAAATATGCTAGCAAAGTCGTCTCAATCCTACCTTTTACATGGATTCATCCATCACAACGCATGTTGTTTTGATCATTTTTGTACTTGACAAATTAAATCATCTCCTTCCCGCATCACCATTCCCCATGTTCATCCACCAATTTTTATACTTATAAATTCATTTTTAATTACTGTAAAGACACCTCAACATATTCTTTTTACATGTAATTATTTGTATAGTTCCCCGCATTAAATCGAAGAAATTCCTTAACATCGAATTGTTGCAATTCCCTGCGTTCGACCCTGGACTCTCTAGGAAACTTATTTTAAACTTACACTTGGGTTTTTAATAGGAAAGGTTGCGTTTAAATGAATCAATTTTTAGTAAATTCAACGTGGCATAAGCTAAGTCGACACATCATGCATAGTCTATTTTCAAAGCAACAATAAGAAGGAAGTTAAAGCCACTAAAAAGATTTTGAAGAGTGCCACAAAAGAATCTATGGTTGTTATTGTGACCCCATTGAAATTTGTTGGCTTTTTGGCCCTTAATGTTAAATTAATTAATTTTAATTAATGGATTAATTAATGTTTTGATGATAACAAACCTGCTTTTATTTATTAACAATTTGAGTGTTTTGAAGTGTCTATTGTGTGGAGCTTGGAACAACGGTTCCAACGCAATTTGAATCACTCAAATCAAAGTTCAAACGAAGAAGATATGCTTGAATGGAAAAATCCTGAGTTGATGACGTGGCAAATTTTCTTCATCAAAGTGAACCAATTGAAAGGTGCCACTTGGAACAGTGGAGAAGTGACACTTGGTAGGTTTTTTATTTTTGGATTGATGTTAAAAAGAAGATGAATTTAAAAAGAAAATGAATTTAATATTATTATATATGTTTGTGTCTAACGGCTAGTTGCTTTTAAAAAAAATAAATTTAATATTTTATATGTTTGTGTCCAACTGCTAGTTGAGTTTAAATCTCCATCATTCAATTTTCTTTTACAAAGATCTAATGACCCAAATTAATTTAGTTTTCACCTACTTTCATCTCTTTTAAAACACTTCATCTTCTCCAAAACTTTACAACAATTCCATAATTCACTAAGCTTTGTTGCTCTCTCTTCAAGCTTCAATTTTTCTTCTTTTCATCTAATTCTTGAGAGAGATTTATGTATGGTGAGTATTGATTTGTTGTGAGCTAAAACGTGCAAAACTACTTTTTGAGAGAGTTTTCTCATCTTGTTCTTCATTTCCAAACTGTTTTAAGGGTTGCTCTTGATCCAGAAAAAGAGCGATTGTAACGGTTTGATTATTATCTTTGGAAACGATTGAGTTTGCTCTTGAACTCGCAAAAAGAGCGGTGCAGCGGTTCGACTTTAAGTCGTGGAAAGAGTCAAGACTTTTAGTGAAGTACCCAAGAGAAGCTTGGGAGATGAACGTAGGCCGGTTGTGCTGAACCGCTATAAAATTCACGGTGTCATTTTCTCTATCCCTCTCCTAATTTATTTTTGCAATTAATTTGATATTATATTTTATTACATGAAATTAATTGTAATTTTTAATTCTTGATATCAATTGCTCATATTTGTTTATTTTGATTGGTAGTTCTTAAAATTTCTATATTTATTACCAATCTTTTTATAAGAATTAAATATGATGTTTTAAAGTGCGATTGTTAATTTCTTGTTAAATTCAAAGTGAATTTATTTGCATTAAACTATTGTTTAACCTACTTAATTGCAAAGAGTTTGTTAATTTGTTTAATTGGGCCCATAATAGTAAAAAGTTTAATTAGTTTTAATAAACCCTATTCATCCCCCCTCCCCCTTACTCTATGGTTGCCATATTGATCCTACAAAATTTTTTGCAAAAAAAAAAAAAAAAAAAAAAAAAAGAAACAAAATTTGAAAGGAAAAATTATGGAGGTGAGAGACGTCACCTAACTTTAAAAGAATGTCTCGTATGATAGCACTTACAACCTGAGCATCAAGGTCTTTTGTTCACACTTGCTACCAACTCTCCTGGTTGATCTACTCGTCCTCCTTTTTGCTTCCCAGAACTAGATTTGGTTATTCTTCCCCCTAAGACTCCAGGGACAAAGTTCTTACTTTCTTGTTTTCCTGCGGTCCTATCTATTCTTATCCTATCTCCTTCTTCTTGAGCTTTCTCAGCTAAACTCTTCTCTACCTTCATTATTGCTTTAACGAGTCTAAAAAATTCCATCCACTCCAAGCTAGTTGTTACTTGTGTCCAAATCTCCTTTCTAAGTTCTTCTCCGAACTGCTTGCACCTCTGTACTTCGTCCCCGATGATATTGGCGGCATACTTGAAAGTTTCGTAAATTTCTTCTCGTACTTGACTATAGACAAAGTATCTTGTACGAGCCCTAGAAACTCATTCCGCTTTGCGTCTCAGAATATTCGAGGAAATAACTTTTCATAAAAAAGCATTCTTAAAATATTTCCAACTGGGTTCATTTTCTTCTTACTACCTGCTTTCTTCTAGTTGCCACCAATCTTTTGCTCCTTTTCTTATCATAGACACATTGCCGCCCATACAGGCGCAGCCACACTAACCTCTATAGACGCAGGGCGCGCGCGTCTTACACCCCTTGGTTGGGCGTCGATCCTCATGCACGCACACAGTCAGCTGGGTATCGAGCTCCCGCACATCGGGTGTCGACATCGCCCTTCTAATGCTCGTTTGTTCCTTCATGCCTTGCACACTCGCCAACTTGCTTGTACGCGCACTGGCCCCTTCAACCTTGGACGTTCGCCTACACACCTGCACACCCACTGGGCGTCCAGCTCGCTCAAATAACCTCTAAGCAAAGCTTTTTGGCCACCGGAAGCCCTTTATGCCCCCCTTCTCTTATCCTTGGTATGCTTAATCTGATTGCTCTTACATACCCTATATACTTTAAACCACCCAAAATAATTCCTATACAACCTCAAACCCATAATTGTTTAAATATGTCCTAGGTCACCAATCTCTTTTTCTTCTTAGCAAAAATTTCACCTTTAAATTTTCTTAACTCCATAGGCTTATGGTTAAACTTTTTATCCCAAATTCACCAATCTCTTTTTCTTCTTAGCAAAAAAGTTTGGGTAGATTTTCCTAGTTTCACAAGCAATGCCTGTGGAGATTCCCCTAAGAAAATGACGGGATAAATTGGAGTCAAAGCCACATGCAAAGGTAAGAAAAGAGTCAAGCAAAGGAGCAAGTACTTTCAACTCTCAAAAGAGTGAAGCATCCACTAGCCTTGCGAAAACTAAATTTTTGAAAGATGAGAAAGCTCCAAGTTCTCCAATCTTGCGATATGTTTCTTTGTCAAGATGCAAGAAGGGCAAGTCACCATTCGCAGAATGCTTTAAGGGCTTGAAGGTCATTAATGATGAAATCTTAAAAGAAAGTTTTGTTACGCCGCTTACAAAGATAACAAAACAAAGAAATTCACAAACCAAAGGCAGACTTGACAAAACTGGATTTTCCCGAAAGACGAACGAAATATGGGTTCGACCCAAGGGCTTATAAATTGTTGGCAAAAGTATGCTATGACTTCACAAATCACATTGAGTTCAAGAGCTTGAAAATCTACGAGCAGCCTGAACTTTCTAAAGGAAATTGAATTCTAGTGGAAGCGTGTGATCACGTTCTTTGATTTCTTGAAAGAATTAAAAATACAAAAAGTTAAGAAAAGGTTAAGCAACGTACCTTTGTTGATCAAAATCTTCCCTTGAACTGATAGTCTTCTCCTTGTAGTCTTATTTTTCCAAGAGATCTTCCTTGCTATGATTCTGGCAAAGAACCAATTTGTGGGAACTGCTTCTTGAAATAATGAGAAGAGTTTTCTTAGAACTTTTCTAAGAAAATTAAGATAATTTCTAGAGGAAGAGTTTTAGAGTAATCATAGAGATTATTCTTGTAGACAGTGTGTTCTATGAGGGCTCCCAATGGCCCTATTTATAGAGGTTATTCCTAATCCTATTAGAATAACCCATTTGCAGAGATTTTAAATTAAATATTTAATAATATTCAATATTAATAAATATTTAATAATATTCAATATTAATAAATATTTATCCAAATAATATCTCATATTAAATGGTTTAAAATATTTAAATTTCATTTAAATATTTTTTTTTTTGCAGAATCTTTAATTTGAATCTCATCCAAATTAAATAACTAATTATTTGAATCCAATTCAAATTAAATAATTAATTCTCCCTCTATTTATTTATATGGATTTCATCCAAATAAATAATTAATTATTTGAATCATATTCAAATAAATTAATTCTCCATATTATAAAGTTATAGTTTGAATCTTATTCAAATAAACTTTATAATAAACCTAATTAATTGTATTTAATACAATTAATATTATTCCTCATAAATTTAAACATTTCGAATTTTTCTTTCAACATAGTTGATCCTTGTTCATCCGTGGTGAGCTAGTAAGGCGACTTTATGGACCTACAGATTATTGAAAGGGTTGAAATCCCTAACACAGCGAAAGTAGTACAAAACCAAAATCAATATAATTGGGATTTTGAAATTGGGATTCTGAAATACCAATAAATTGGGAAGAAAAATACATAAAACCTATTGTATTAACTCTAGGCTAAGCATGGAATAGAGCTTAGAAACTTACTTTCGTTGTCGACTTTGAATATGACCACCACGAACCTCTCCTATTCTCTGAGGGATGAGGTCAGGATTGTGGATCCTTGATCTTTTGAGAAAAGGAGAAAGCAACAGAGAGGGTACTAGAGAGAAAAGTTTTTGTCGATTGAGAGCAAAAAAAAAAAAAAAAAAAAAACTTCTTCTCTTCTGTTTCTTTTGAAGCCCTATTTAGGGAGAGAGAGTAGAAGACGTGGAAAAACTACATAAAACGTAACTCCCACGTTTGGGAGTTACTTTTTAATTTATTTATTAAATTTATTTATTTAATTAATTTAACAAATAAATAAATCTAATTTAATTATTTATTTCATATAAATCATATTTAAATGAACATCTCCCATAGAACCTATAGTTTTAATTCATTTAAATTAAATCTAATTTAATTAAAATTAATTAAGAAAATTAATTCTTTAATTTATTAATTGTAAAATTAAATATCTAATATTTAATTTACTACATTTGAATCATATTCAATTGTTATTCTCTTATAACTTATAGTTTTAATGTGCATCTAATACACATTAATTTTAACCTATAGTTTTAACATGAATCTAATTCATATTATTATTTGAACTCCTTCAAATATTTAATTCTCTCAAAAATTAATTTTTTATCATATCCAAAATTAAATTTATATTATAAAGTTCAAATTAAACTTTATATTATATTATAATGTATCATCATACATTATATTATTTTCCTAAGTAAATTTAAATATTTCAAATTTCATTCAAGACATAATTACCTCATCACTCTTTACGAGCTAGGAAGAGGACCTAATGGACCTACAGATTAGAAGTTCCAACGATATGAGATTAATCGGTTAAACTCATTAACCACATTAATCAATATTCATTAACTGCGGGTACACTCCACTAAAGACCCACAGTTGCACTCTTCTCACTACAGATATATTTCTGTGTCCATGGATATAGACCAATAATAGCAAATTAGTCCTTCACAAATGTTCGTAACACCAGTTGGGTCAAATTACCGTTTTACCCCTAGGTTACTTCTAAATCCTTAAGTACCAATTCTCCTCTAATGAACAACCTGTTTATGGTCCAACCATTAAACAGAAACCTCTCTTGGGCCAGTGAGGGGGTAGAGCCCTTTGTTCAAGTCTTGGAGACACCACTTAAGGGAACACTTATCTACTTACCCTAAAGATGGGAATGAGTGAATTCCATCTTGTATAATTATGTCTCCAGCTCCCCACTCGATCTTGTCCTAAGATGGTAGGCATATTGAGTCGGCAAACGGCCACTCTCACCCATACAAATCAAAAAACAATCCCTCGTGGACAAGAGTTCATAATATACTCAAGATTAAGACTAAGTTGCCTAGGTCATCCTATTGAAATAGAAACCTAACTAGTCAACGGAGTTACATCTAGTGATTACTATTTTGTGGTCCGGTCTTATGCAAACTCATTACATAGGATACCCCACTCACATGTCACCTACACGAACGCGTTAGATTATTGCGTTTGTATCAATTACAAAGTGGGTCACATCCATAATGTCACCAAGATAAGGTAACCAACCTTATCCCTATACTATACACCCTTTAGACTGTATCTTGAACATTGATCTCCTATGTCCCCATATACAGTTCAAGACTCATAAAACAACCTAGGATGTTAGTTTATTGGATTTAGGATTATTAAGACAAAAGAAACAAAAAACAATCAATAATCCTTATTGAAGTAACACATCAATAACTCTTTATTAATGATTTAATGACGGTCAAATAATTATATTTACAATCTACAAGTTGTAGGGCATAAAACCCAACAATTATAAGCTCCAATGATCCAAGATTAATTAATTAAACTCTTTAATTAAATTAATCTTCATTCATTTATTATAGGGCAAACCACTATAGACCCATAGTTGAACTCTTATGCACTATAGGACAAGTTGTGTCCATGGATGTAATTAGTATAAGCAAGTTGATCTTTTACAAGTTGTTCATAATTACAACTAAGTCAAATGTTCGTTCTACCCCTGTAATTACTCTTATTCTTAAGTACCACTAATTTCTCTAATGAACAATTTGTTTATGATCCAACCTAGACTAAGTCCCTCTCGGGCCAATGAGAGGGTAGGGCACTAAGTTATGTTCCCAACTTCCTATTTAGTCAAATCCCCAAAATGGTAGACTTATTGAGTTGGCAACTTGAGCCACTCTCACCTATGCAAATCAAAGAACCGACTTCACAGACAAAAGTTCATAAGTCACTCTGGATTAAGATCGAGTTGCACATGATCATCCTATGAAATATTAATTTCATTAATTAACGAATTTACAAATAGAGATTAAATATTTCGCGGACCAGTCTTATACAAACTCTTCGTATAGGATACCCCCACTCACATGTCTCCACATTAACGGTTTGGATCAAACCATTTGTAACTATTAGAAAGTGAGCCATATCCATAGTGTATAAGGATAAGACACCCAACCTTATCCATATACTATAGACCTTTAGGTTATTTCTTGATCATGATCCACATGTATGTCAACTACATACATGTTCAAGACTTCATGCGATAACCTTAGATTTTTTCGTTAATGGATAAATTAATATTTCATAATTAATAATTAAATTAATGAACTAATCAATTACGAGACTATAGGATACAAATCCCAACACTTTCTCCAATCCAAAAGAAGCTTTTGAAAGAAGGGTATGCTATACCTGCGTCGAGAAAAGGATTAAGTCCCCTGAGCCAATTCGTATAACTGGGAAGAGCAAGACAAAAGTTGTTGACAACAATCATATTATTGCTGAAGAAGTCGACAATTCAAGAGAAACCGAGCAAAGAACTTCTGTCTTCAATCGTATCAAGCCTTCAACTACTCGATCTTCAGTTATCTAAAGATTGGGTATGGCCAAGATAAGATAAGAAGATCAATGTTTAGCATCTACCTCCACCCAAACTTCAGCCTTCAAAAGGCTAAGTATCTCTACATCAAAGAAAGATCGACTTTCAACATTTGCTTTTGATTGTCTCAAAATGACAAGCAATCAACATGAAAGAAATATAAAAATCTCGACACCAAAATCATTTCATGAAGTAAACAAATACGAAAAGATTCACAGTCGTGTCCCTTCACCCATGAAGAGGAAGTTATCTGTTGACATAAGTACAAAAGGTTCCTTGATGAAGCCAAAACCCATCATAGAATCCCACAAATGAAGAGGATGATCAAAGTCATGATGAAATAAGAGCTTCTTAAATTTAAATGTAGAAGCTCCTAGCTCGCGTAAGCTTAAAAGGTGAATGGCAAAAAAAAAAAAAAAAAAAAAAAAAAAAAAAAAAGAAAAAAAGAACCTTTAAACTACGTTATGACTTGATCCCTACTCATTATAAAAGGTACATAGGCAACTTGAAGGAAATTTCAAGTTCAATCTAGTAAAAAAAAAAAGTTCAATTGAACTACGTTATGACTTGATCCCTTCCTTCAAGGGTATGTAGGCAACTTGAAGAGATTTTGGTTCAGTCCAAACAAAGAAGTGTCACAATCGCCTAAAGTGTAACTCTAGGAAATTGATGGTGTTCATTATAGTTAAAGAATGTCACTAAAGGTCGAAGATGCCTTACTAGGGGGAATGCAACAAATTAAAGAACTGCAGCACTATGAGCAAGACACTACAAGTTCGATGCTCAATAAGTAGCTTTCAGAGGAACTGTGTTTCTCTTTGCTCTCTTAAAATAAGTTTTGGAGTGTTGGTTGTTGCTCGCTTTAATTTGGAGGCTTCATAGAGGTTTCATCAATGCTTCTCCATCCTTAAGTACGATGGTTACACTGCAGCTTCTCCATCTCCAAACACAATGGTTTCACCGCAACTTTTCTATCTCGGTTCCACCTCAGCTTTTCCATCTCCAGATTCGGTAATTTTGCCACAGCTTCTCCATCTCTAAATTTAATCGCTTCATCAATGCTTCTCCATCTTTAAGTACAATGGTTCTGTCGCAGCTTTTTCATCTCGATTCCATCTCAGCTTTTCCATTTCCAAATTATGTAATTTCATTGCTCTTTCTCCGTCCTCAAAATCGATAGTTTGATAGCAACTTTTTCATCTCCGAGTTGGATGATTCTGCTGTAGCTTTTCCATCCCCAAATTCAATGGTTTCACCGCAACTTTTCCATTCCTAAATTCGATGGCTTCGCCGCAGCTTCTCCATCTCTAAATTTGATGGCTTCGCAGCACCTCTCAATCTCTAAATTCAATGACTTCGCTTAATCTCCAAAGTGTTTATGTAGCTCTACTCCTCCTCCAAAATATTGGTGCAACTCTGCCTCCTTTCCAATCGCACCCTCTCTAAAATATTAGTGCAGCTTCGCTCCTTTCCAAAATGTTGGTGCAACTTCGCCTCCTCTCCAGAATGCTGGTAAGGGTTCACTTCATCTCCAAAATATTGGTGTAGCGCCGCCTCCTCTCTAAAATTTTGGTGCGGTTTCGCTTCATCTCCAAAATGTTGGTGCGACTGACTTCACTTCATCTCCAAAATGTTGGTGTAGCTTTGCTTCCTCTCCAATGCTAGTGAGACTTCACTTCATCTCCAAAATGTTGGTGTAGCACCGCCTCCTCTCCAAAATATTGATACAACTTCACTTCATCTCCAAAATATTGGTGCAACTCTGCCTCCTCTTCAAAATGTTGGTGCGACTTCACTTTATCTTCAAAATGTTGGTGCAACTCTTACTCCTCTCCAAAATGCTAGTGTAGCTTCGCCTCCTCTCCAAAATATTGGTGTAGCACTGTCTTCTCTCCAAAATGTTGGTGCAGCTTCACTCCTTCTCTAAAATATTGGTGCAGCTCCGCCTCCCCTCTAGTCTGTTGGTGTAGCTTCGCTCCCTTTCTAAAATGTTGGTGCAGCTTCGCTCCACCTTCAAGTTAAAGATCGATGTGCTTGACTCCGCTCCATCTTCAAGTACAAGATTGGTGTGCCTTGTTCCACTCCATCTTCACAATGAGGATCAATGTGTCTTCCTTCGCTCCATCTTCAAGTACAAGATCGGTGTGTCTGGTTTCACTTCATCTTCACAAACAAGATCAGGTCGAGGTCAGAGAATCCCCGGTTTGACTGGGGATGGGAGTCAAACCGGGGACATTTTCCAGGTACCCGTTAAGGGACGAGGCAGGGATAGGGAGGGTATCCCCACCCCCACCCCGACCTCGAATCCCCAACACTAACCCAATGGCTCGCTCTCGCTCTCACTCTCTCTCTTGCTCAAAGGCAAACAATTTGAGCTTGTGAATTTTGTTTATTTTTCTTGGGGTAGTCCCTCAACTTATTGGTAGTAATTTGGTCCTGCATTTGAACTCACAGTCTCATTCTCGCCCTCTCTCATAGTCTCTCTCTCGCTCTCGCCATCTCTCGTTGGCTCGCTCTATCTCGAGGAATCTCCGCCCTCGCTCCGCCTACAAATGGCAGGAACGGGGGCGGGGATGGGGTAAATTCCCTGTGGGGGGCGGGGACAGGGAACCCCCACCCCGCCCCGGCCTCGTTGCCAAGCCTACTTGAGAGGCAGGTTACAACAACTTATATCCCGTAGAAAAAATGATGGGTGGCAAGTTAGTAAAAAAATAAGCGAAATTCTAAATGGTAAAAAGAAAAAAAAAGGGAAATTGAAAAAAAAATAATAAATAAATTGGTGTGTATGAAATCCACCTTCAAATGTGTTGAATGATAAAAAAAAAAAAAAAAAAAGGGTCAAAATAATGAGAGAAAAAAAAAAGAAATAAAAAACACTACAAGGAAGGAAGTAAAAAAATTAAAGCATGAAAAAAAAATGAAAGGTAGAAAAATAAAATAAAGAAAACAAAATGCGGAAAAAAAAAAGAGAAGAATAAAAAGGAAATAAAAAAAATTAGAGAAAAAAAGGAGCTAAACAAAAAAATATAAAGAAAAGAAACTCCTAAATCATCATTTTTTTTCCTTCTTGGCCACTGCCTCTCCTTTAAAATCCCTCTCCCTCTCTGTCAGGCGCGCAAGCAACAGCATTGTGGCCCGATGTCTTCACCGTTGATCGTTTGTAGATCGCGGCCGACAGTCAACCCCATGTCGTGCGCCGTCGATCAGAGGTCCTCTTGTGGTCTTCCGGCCGCCGTCCTCCACACAACCACCCCTCTGGTCGATTCAGTCCTCCATACGGCCGCCCACACCTCCAGTCGCACGCCGACATTGTCATCTCTAGAACAAAATCCTCAATCGAACAACGACACCTAATAACAATCACCATCAGCAGCATTGAATTAAAAAAAAAAAAAAAAAAAAAGGCTTGCCAATACACCTACTATTTGAGTGGTTTGGAGGTTTAGCCGTGAACGATAGATTTGAGCCAAATTTATTATTTGCCCAAATTGGAAAACATGACGATTTAGTTTGGTTTTAAACTGGTTTAAAGATTTGATTTGGAATTAAACTTAGTTAAAAATTCCATTTAAACTCAAATCAAATATATGAATTCAAGTAAATAGTTAAGATAAGTTCAACTTGGTGCATTCTTTTTTGACTTGTTATTAACTACTGAAAAATTAATCAAAATATTAACAAATATAGCCAAAATTTATTGTCAGGTAGATATATTTTGCTATTATTTGTAAAAACTTTTTAAGAAAAAGAAGAAAAAGAAAAAGAAAAAAAATCACCTTCGTGTGAAAAGTTATGGGGGAGCATCCAAAATTGAGGTATTTTTTAAACCTTTTCTTCCAAATTAACTCTACAAATTCATTTATATTTAAATTTTGGTCCAAATCGATGTGAAAATTGAGAGAAGACCTCAAATTTATCTAAAATTAAATTTTGACCATATCTCAAATTTTATCTTAAATTCAAATCAACCAAATTTAGGTATTATCTTCAATCCAAATCAAATGGAGGACAAAATCTTAGATTTCTCTCAAATCCAAATTTGGCCATATTCCAAGTTTCATCCCAATTTCAAATCAAACTTCAAAATTTATGGTTTGATTAAATTGACACGTCAAATAGAGCTAAATTCAAGAATATATAGCTTGTATTTTGATGACTCCAACTTTATCTTCTTTCGAGGTTCACCCACCCAT
Organism: Citrullus mucosospermus; assembly: GCA_030954485.1. Lineage (NCBI taxonomy): Eukaryota > Viridiplantae > Streptophyta > Magnoliopsida > Cucurbitales > Cucurbitaceae > Citrullus > Citrullus mucosospermus. The sequence goes on along the minus strand of CM062064.1, from coordinate 9,277,117 downwards.
ATAAATGCATAAATGGGCATTTGTTGAAGGATAAATTTTAGACCAATCACAAATTTTCATGTCATTTTTCACATAATTACAAATTATCACATTTGGACAAATTGGAAACCTAACTTGTGTCCTAAATTGAAATTGAGAACATAAGTTAGCAAAGTCTTGGTGCCACATGTTTTAGTCTTGACAATTAGATTAAATAAAATAATTTGGTCCAATTTGATACTCTTATTTGGGCTAAAATATAATTGAGTCCTAAAATGAACTTAAGTTGACCCAAAGGTCTATTAAGACCCAAGTTCAATTCATTGGACCCAAGAGTTAGGTCCATGCACCAACCAAACCTAAACCCACAAAATCTACTTGAGAGTTTTCTTTCATTTGTGGGTTTAGAAATTCTCCACAAAACCCACTCGAGAGTTTTCTTTCATTTGTGGGTTTAGAAATTCTACATTTGAGAGAGACTAGAGAGAATTTTCTTTACAATCAGAAGACTGACTTTAGATTTGAAGACTTAATTATTTGGAACACATACATTCTTCAAAGACTCCAACTTCAAGAACATTCACGCGCTTCGCTTCTTTCTATACATCAAGTGTACGTATTCAACCGAACATTCAAATCATGGGCTCCACTTCACTTCCATACATCAAGTGTACGCATTTAACTAAAAGAAAATCAGATGATCAAGTACTAGAGATCAGAACTACATCCACATCAAATCTACGTCAACTTAAGTTTAAATCCACAAATCAAATTTTTCCGAAAGTCTAGTGCAAACATGAATGATATAAGTAATTTTCTTTAATCCGTCGATATTTAAATATATATTTTAAGATATTTATATTTTCGTCCTTAGTGGTACTCAGCCAAAAAAGGAAGAAGAAGAAAAAAAAGAAAAAAAAAAGTTAGCTATGTTGTAAAATTGAGGAGCAAAATGACGGAAAAACGGGAGCACGAAAACCGAGAAATTATAATATTAAAATAATAAAATAATTAAATAATATAAAAGTAATTAAAACAACTAAATTAAATAAACTTAAAATAAACTAAAATAAAGAAAGTGGAATTTTATGAAATTTCTCAACACCAATCCTTTTCTTATTTTCTCTCCAATGTGTGTATTACAATATCCATAAAAAGCCTCTATTTATAGGCAATTTAGCAAGTAGGTAGTGGCATTTCATGGCCACAAAGGATGTGTCTTTAGTAGACACATGGCCTTTTGCCACTAAGCATATTTATATAATGGACATCTAATTTTCTTTAATATTTATAATACTCCCCCTTAGATGCCCATTATATATATAAAATATGTCTCGTTAAAACCTTAACAGGAAAAAACCCAATGGGAAAAAAATCCTAGTGAAGGAAAAGAGTACATATTTTATATAATCTAATACTTCTAAAAGAATATAATACATTTGCTCCCCCTCATAGGAACATCATTTGAGATCTCTAAATCGCCGCATTCCAATGTTTTGCACCAATTTTTCAAAAGTTGCGGTTGGTAATGATTTTGATAATAAGTCTGCCAAGTTATCCTTCGAACAAATTTGTTGTATAGTGATGTCGCCATTTTCTTCAAGATCATGAGTGTAGAAAAGTTTTTGTGAAATATGCTTCGTTCTATCTCCTTTAATATATCCTCCTTTGATTTGGGCTATACATGCTGTGTTGTCTTCGTATAATGTTGTTGGAGGATTTTTACTAGAAGACAAGCCACATGTTTCTCGAATGTGTTGAGTCATTGATCTTAGCCATACACATTCTCTACTAGCTTCATGGATTGCAAGAATTTCAGCATGATTTGAGGAAGTAGCTGTTATGGTCTGTTTCACTGATCGCCAAGATATAGAAGTTCCTCCACAGGTGAATAAATAACCTGTTTGAGATCTAGCTTTATGTGGATCAGATAAATATCCAGAATCTGCATAACCAACTAAGTCAAAATTTGATTTATTTGAATAAAACAAACCCACATCGATCGTTCCTCGAAGATAACGGAGTATATGCTTAATTCCATTCCAATGTCTTTTTGTTGGAGAAGAACTATATCTAGCTAATAAATTTACTGAAAATGCAATATCTGGTCTTGTATTATTAGCAAGATACATAAGTGCACCAATCGCACTAAGATATGGTACTTCAGGACCAAGAAGTTCTTCATTATTATCTCGAGGTCGAAATATATCTTTCTTCACATCTAGTGAACGAACTTCCATTGGAATGTTTAATGGATGTGCTTTATCCATATAAAATCTTTTTAAAATTTTTCCTGTATAGGTTGACTGATGAATAAAAATCCCGTCTGCTAAATGCTCAATTTGCAATCCAAGGCAAAATTTTGTTTTTCCGAGATCTTTCATCTCAAATTCTTTCTTAAGATATTCTATTGCCTTTGAAAGCTCTTCAGGAGTTCCAATTATATTTAGATCATCAACATATACAGATATAATAGCAAATCCTGATTATGATTTCTTTATAAAAACACATGGACATATTGGATTATTTTGATATCCTTCTTTCAACAAATATCCACTCAGGCGATTATACCACATTCGTCCTGATTGTTTTAATCCATATAGTGATCTCTGTAATTTTATTGAATATAGTTCTCGAGAACTTGCTTTATGTATTTCAGGTATCTTAAATCCTTCTGGGATTCTCATATAAATGTTATTATCAAGAGATCCATATAAATATGCTGTGACAACATCCATAAGATGCATGTCCAAATTTTCATACACAGTTAGACCAATTAAATATCTTAATGTAATTGCATCCACCACTGGAGAATATGTCTCCTCATAATCAATACCAGGTCTTTGGGAAAAACCTTGTGCAACTAGTCTTGCTTTATATCTTGTGATCTCATTATTTTCATTTCTTTTTCTCACAAATACCCATTTGTATCTCACGGGTTTGGCACCTTCTGGTGTTCGGACTACTGGTCCAAAAACTTGGCGTTTTGAAAGTGAGTTTAATTCTGCCTCGATTGCTTCTTTCCACCGAAGCCAATCATTTCTATGTCGACATTCTTCAACAGATTTTTGGTTCAGGATCTTCATTTTCAGATATAATATCAAGTGCAACATTATATGCAAAAATGTTATCAATAATTACATGAGTTTGGTTCCATCTTTTCCCTGTCATGACATAATTAATTGAAATTTCATTATTATCTTTAGATATTTCACCTTCTTCACTAATTGTATTATTAGTCATGTCTAGGGTTTCTTCGTGGATATTTACATCCCCAACCAAGTCTTTTTTATTATCGTTTATTTTTCTTTTTCGAGGATTTTTATCTCCATGCTTCTGGCGTGTTCCAGATTCATTAGTGACAACTTGCTGTGTTGGGATATCAATTTTCGACGGAACATTTGCAACGGTATATGCGATTTAGTTACTTTCTTTGCATGTATAAATGCATATGGTAATTGATTTGCTATATTTTGCAAATGAATTATTTTCTGAACTTCAAGTTCACATTGATTTGTACGAGGATTTAAATGAGATAATAATGATGCATTCCATGCAATTTCCTTTTCCAAGTTCTTAATTCCTCCCCCTAATGTTGGAAAATTTGTCTCATTAAAATGACAATCAGCAAATCGTGCAGTAAATACATCACCCGTCAAGGGTTCAAGATATTTAATAATTGATGGGGAATCATATCTAACGTAAATTCCTAACCTCCTTTGAGGACCCATCTTAGTACGTTGTGGTGGAGCAATTGGAACATATACTACACATCCAAAAATTCTTAGATGGGAAATATTTGGCTCCTGGCCATAAGCTAATTGTAATGGTGAGTATTTATGATAAGCTACTGGTTTAATGCGTGCAAGTGATGCAGCATGCAAAATAGCATGTCCCCATACAGATGTAGGAAGCTTAGCTCTCATAAGTAATGGTCTAGCAATTAATTGCAAACGTTTTATAAATGATTCTGCTAAACCATTTTGTGTATGAACATGAGCTACAGGATGTTCAATATGTATCCCAATTGACATACAATAATTATCGAAAGTTTGGGATGTAAATTCACTAGCATTATCAAGACGGATGGTCTTAATTGTATAATCAGAAAATTGTGCTCTTAACTTAATTATTTGAGCAAGTAATCTTGCAAATGCAAGGTTTCGACTTGATAATAAGGACACGTGTGACCATCTACTGGATGCGTCTATTAATACCATAAAGTATTTAAATGGTCCACTTGGTGGGTTAATGGGTCCACATATATCACCATGAATTCGTTCAAAAAATGTAGGTGATTCGGTTCCTACTTTAGCTGGTGATGGTCTAATTATTAATTTGCCTTGAAAGCAAGCATCACATAATAATTCACTAGATTGAAGAATCTTCTGGTTCTTTAATGGATGTCCATTTGAATTTTCAATGATTCTTCTCATCATTATAGATCCTGGATGACCCAACCGGTCATGCCAAATTGTAAATATATCTGGATTCATGAACTTCAGGTTCATTGTTGCATATGTTTCAATGACTTGTATATGAGTATAATATAATCCAGAAGATAAAATAGGCAACTTTTCCAATATACGTTTTTCATGTGAGACAGAATATATGATATAAAGATATTCTATCTCATTTATCCTATCAGTCTCAATATGATAACCATTGCAACGTATATCTTTAAAACTTAATAGATTTCTCTTTGATTGACTAGAGAACAATGCATTGTTAATTGTAAATTTTGTTCCTCTAGGCAAAATAATATTTGCTTTTCCAAATCCTTCAATCAGGTTTGCAGAACCTGATATTGTATTGTATTGACTTTTGCTTCCAGCATTGTCAATTTGGAAAAATATTTTTATTTGTAAGTATTGTATGTGTAGTTGCACAGTCTGCTAGACATAGATCTTCATTCCTCATTTTTGAGTCACTCAATATATGAAAATTGTCCATGATTCTTCATTTAAACAAGATAATTACAATAAGAAAACAAAACTTGTAATACAAGGTTCAACTAAAAAAAATGAAAGATAGATAAAACAATTCTACATATTCTCAAAATCTAAAGAAACATTTATTGTGCCATCATTTGTGCTGACTTTCTCTTCAGGAGATTCAAAGAAGTCCGCCACATCCAAATTTGTCATATTGGATTGGTCAAATATATCATTATCCTGGTGTGCAAAATTTGCTTCCACATTTTTCCCTTTTTCCTTCAGAGAAGCTTGATAGAAATCAACTAGGTGTTTTGATGTACGGCAAACACGAGACCAGTGCCCAGTCATCCCGCATCGGAAGCATTTATGCTCATCATCTTTTGAATTTTTACCTTGTGGAGCTCTTCCTTTATGATCATCATTTTGGGTGGTTATTTTGAAATTTGGATGATTAGAATGACCACCACGAAAATAATAACTATTTCTTCCTCTGCCACGGTCACGACCACGACCACGACCACGACCTCGACCACGATTATTAAAATTTACAGCATTCACTTCAGGGAATGGTGTTGTTCCAGTTGGTCGAGATTCATGGTTCTTCATTAATAGCTCATTATTTTGTTCAGCCACGAGAAGACATGAAATTAATTCAGAATATTGTTTAAAACCTTTCTCTCGATATTGCTGCTACAGGAGCATATTCGAGGCATGGAATGTAGAAAATGTCTTCTCCAACATATCCGCATCAGTAATTTTCTCTCCACACAATAATAATTTTGAACTGATTTTAAATAACGTGGAGTTGTAATCACTTACTGATTTGAAATCTTGGAGCCTCCAATGCATCCATTCATAACGAGCTTTAGGAAGAATGACTGTTTTCTGATGATCATATCTCTGTTTTAAATTCTTCCACAAGATACATGGATCTTTTATTGTTAAATATTCCATCTTCAATCCCTCATGAAGATGATGGCGAAGGAAGATCATAGCTTTTGCTTTTTCCTGAATGGATGTTGCATTTCCTTCCTTAATTGTTTCTCCCAGGTTCATGGCATCGAGATGTATTTCAGCATCAAGCACCCATGACAAATACTTATTTCCATTGATGTCAAGGGCTGCAAATTCTATTTTTGTAAGATTTGCCATGATAACACTATCGCAAAGAATTATATTTATATTAGCAATTTAATATATATATTAAACATGCAAAACAACGTTTAATTTACTAATTATAATAAAGAGAAAATGGCATACCTTTAGAACCTACCTTCAACAGGAAAACGACAAGAGTTCGTGCTGATAACGTGTTGTAAAATTGAGGAGCAAAATGACGGAAAAACGGAAGCACGAAAACCGAGAAATTATAATATTAAAATAATAAAATAATTAAATAATATAAAAGTAATTAAAACAACTAAATTAAATAAACTTAAAATAAATTAAAATAAATAAAGTGGAATTTTATGAAATTTCTCAACACCAATCATTTTTTTTATTTTCTCTCCAATGTGTGTATTACAATATCCATAAAAAACCTCTATTTATAGGCAATTTGACAAGTAGTGGCATTTCATAGCCACAAAGGAACATGTTATAGTAGACACACGAACTTTTGCCACTAAGCTAATTTTCTTTAATATTTATAATAAGCTAAAGTCCTAAATTAACGGATAAATTTCCGTCGGACTCTCCTACTCCGCCTCCCGCTTCCTTGCGGCTTCGATTCTGGTTCTGCCCTTTGAACATCGCCATTGGATGTCTTACCAGAGCTTCATGGCGCATCGATAGGTCATCTCTCTCTCTCTCTCTCCCCATTTTTGCTGATTAGGCTTTTGTTTATTGCGGTATTATTAGGGATTGCGACCTTTTTCACGCTTTGTTTATCATCTGAATTGGACTATATACTGCGTTGCACGATTTCATTGTAAGGTAGCCGCTGAAGTTTTCCTACAAAATTAGCTGATTAGTTCGAAATCTTGGTCTCTTGCTCGAGTTCTTCTCTTCTTGCCGATTGAAACGATCCTTTTGGAGCTTTTCCCTTTCGATTATTTCTTGATCTTTGCAATATGTTTCCAAGTCGAGCTAATTCATTGTCCTCCTTCCTCTTCGAGTTTCAGTTTAGTTTTTATCCATTATTATTATTTACGACCTTGAGTCTATGTTGAATTTACGAACTCTTACCTGTGTCTACTCTTATCGAATTTAGTTATTCTAGCCCTACTCGATTCCAATTGGCAGCCATTTCTATTTCCCAATGAGGACAATTATTTCTTAAGCTTTCATTCTCAATAATCTTACTTATGATTCTCCAAATTACTAGAATCCCTTATCGTTTGTGCCAGACTCGTGCTTTTGTTGATGCAAAGGTCAAATGGGTTAGAGATCCGTACCTTGATTTTGCAGTTCAAAGAGAGAAAAACCTCAAACAAGTAATTTACCTTAAGAATATAATCGTTTCGAGTCCTTTAAAATCTCTTCCACTTTCCTCTGTCTCTTTGCTGAAACAGAACCTCAAAGTCCCCACTACCACCATCTCTAAGTTCTTTGAGTTATACCCCTCTGTTTTCATCCAATTCCAGCCTAGTCTTGGCCTCCATCCTCATGTCAAGCTCACCTCACAAGCTTTACTTCTCCACAAGGAAGAATCAACCATTCATAACTCTCAACCACATCGGGACGATGTTGTGAAGAGGTTAGCAAAACTATTGATGCTCACAGGGGCTGGAAAATTGCCCCTAAATGTCATTGAGAGGCTGCAATGGGATTTGGGTCTACCCTACAGGTTCGTTCCAACTCTTCTTGCTGATTATCCTGAATATTTTCAGGTTTGTGGTGTGAGAGACTGTTTAACAGGTGAACAAACTCTTGCACTAGAGTTACTTTCTTGGAGGAAAGACCTTTCAGTCTCTGAACTGAAGAAAAGGGAATGTCTGGAAGGCAATGTTGGGAGTAGAAACAGAAATCATATTGCATTTCCAATGAGTTTCCCAAGGGGTTTCGATTTGCAGAAGAAGGTGATGAATTGGGTGGAGGAGTGGCAGCATCTGCCCTACATATCACCCTACGAAAATGCATTCCATCTAGCACCAAATAGTGACCAGGCTGAGAAATGGGCTGTGGCAGTTCTCCATGAGTTGCTTTACCTTATGGTCTCGAAGAAAACCGAAAAAGAGAACATTTTCTGCTTGGGAGAGTATTTGGGGTTCGGTTCTAGGTTCAAGAAAGCCTTAGTTCATCACCCAGGTATATTTTATGTCTCAAATAAGATTAGAACACAAACTGTGGTTCTTAGAGAAGCTTATAAGAAGGACTTTTTGGTAGAAAAACACCCTTTGATGGGCATGAGGCATCAGTACCTTCACCTTATGAACAAAGTTGTAAGGAAACCTAGACCAGGCATCCTATTAGCTTCTTCCAGAGGTAAAAGACAGAATAATCTCTTTGCCAATAAAGAAGTTTAACTGAAAGAATTCATTGTGCATTTTGCATCGGTTGAGAGAGACGCTGCTCTCTCAAAATAGTGCATTTCATGAGTGGAAACAATTCTATTAAAGCCTTCATGATCAGACATGGTATGGCTGCTGTTGAATTGTTTTTCCTTAAAGGCTCGGTGACATCTGAATAGACATCAGAGAAATTTTCACTTAGCAGTCTCTTTCTCATTTGAGGTAAAAGGATTCAATCCTTTGTTATATTAAAAAAAATCTCTTCTTGCAAAGAGACCTTGTTGAGCACCTGTAGGTTATCACGTAGGTTTAATTCGTTTATTCCACATAAGCAAGGAGAAAGGAGAAATTCTGGTGGAAGCGACCAGAAAGCTAACATGTGTAAAGTTTTGACTAAATATATAATTTAGTCAGTTTTGACTTATTTTCTAGCTTCTTCCAATCACTTTAAACGTTTTAAATTTATCGTTAATGTCTTGCCCTTTTCCCAATTTATGTCATTGTTACTAGATGTTAAAATTCCTTGGGTAACAAATACATTTCGGATGGAGTCATGTTCATCCATCAAATTGAAAATCTATTCATCAACATAAACTTGTTTAATTGATAAAAATTGAAATGAAATTGAAGAATTTAGGTTGTTAACCATTTGGTATTTGGTTTTTGATCTTCTGTTTTTTAAATTTCAGCCCAAAAACCCAACTTTCATCTCTTGGTATCTGTATATTGTTGTCTACACATTGCAGTAGAGTGTTTTCAAGATTAAAACCATATTTTGAAAACTAAAAAAAATAATTTTTAAAAAGAAAACTTATTAAAAATAGAAAAAATACCAAACTACTTACAAATATAGCAAAATTTACTTTCTATTTATGATAGACTTCGAAGTAGAGTGATAAATGTCTATATGAATATATAATGCATATAGAAAATAAAATATATTTGTAATTATTTTCAATAATTTTTCTATTTTTAAAATCATCTCTTTTAAAAATTTGTTTTTGTTTATAGAAATTGACTAAAAATTAAATAAGAAATATGAAAACTATGATTCAGAAATGTGAAAAAATAAGTATAATTTTCAAAAACAAAAAATCTATCCAACGGGGCATAAAGAACAAGATTCTACTCATCCTAGATCTATCCTTGCATTGATCGACCAAACCTCTTGGCCAAAACTCGTTGAAAAAAAACAAACCATATGATTGTCTCAAAAGAGGTCTACTATAACTCACCAATGGAGTCTCCAACATTACATTTCAGTAAAAATCCTATTCAGCAAGATCCCCTCAATGACTAAAAGGCCACCACAGGTAGAGAACTAAAATAAAGAAAATAAAGGGATTTAAATTAGCAAAAACGAAAGCTAGTTTCTATAGTACTGTTATTACGGGATGACGAGCTAGTGTAATGCAATCTAAAAGTACACGGTCCACTACCCTGATTATCAAAATTGCAATGAAATCAGGAACCCCTGCTAAGCTCTGAAACAAACATTAAAAAACCAGATGAAGAAGAGGTGAGTTGTGTGACTCATGGTTGATGCATCGGAAAAAATCGAGTCACTAACGAGTGCGGCTCATCTTTATCTTTGGCATGGCTTTCTTCATCTGCTTGGCACGGTCTTTTGCCTCTTTCCGTCGAAGAGCCTCAGCACTTAATTTGGCTTCAGCCTCTTCCATCAGTTTCTTCTTCTCTGCCTTCCTCTTCTGCAGGGCTTCTTGCCTAGCATTTTGAAGCTCTCTGTATGCCTCTTGAGCAGCCTTTGACCTGGCAGTTTCGGTTTTCGAGCGGGCCTGCATGACCAACAATTAGAATTTAGTAAATTTTGAACAAAATAATATATATACATATATGTATGTATGTATGAAGTTTACCTGTGAACTGAGCTTGTAGCGTCCAATGGTGTCGATGTAATAGGGCACAAGAGCTACCAGACGAGAAATATCTGCCATGTTGTTGGCATCTGGGAGGGCAAACTTGAACAACAGCATCTTCTTGTGCATGCCCGAATGCTGATCCGAGAAGTGCATCGAGATGAAATACTTCCCAAATTTCTCAAAAGATTTTTCACCAAAAACCTGCAGAAACCAACTAAAATTCAAATTCCACATTCTCGAGGAAAGGAATAACGATAGTAACTGGAAGTTTTGATTATATCATGTTAATTGAGCATGAAGGCATTCAATAAGGAAATGCTGTCTGCAAAGACAGCAACTTGCATAGCAGCCAACAAAGGATGGAATGCATAGCTGAAATTGCACGGTAAAAGACCCTTTTCTTTTTATTATTTGCCCTATCCCCACAGTTTTTGCTTCATCACAGAATATGCTTCACTGGGAAAAGACAAAATACAACAAACGAAATAGAAGCTTCCATTGAAAGCCATCTTTTTTTTTCTTTTGAATAACTACACTTTTATTGACAAAATTTGAAAGAATACCAGGCATAAAAAAAAATAATAAATAAATAAAAAGGAGAACCCACCTGAAAATAGAAGACTACCTAAAAGAGAGGCCTCCATCAAGCAAAATAAAATCAAGAGAACAAATACATACAAGCTTTGTAATTCTCGCTCCAATCATTGAATCTAACAAGGGACCAAACATAAAAAAGATGAAGCTCCTTCCCTCGAAAGACAACCTCTCGCTCCAAAGCCCCCACAATGCACACACTCCTACTTGTCACAAAAACTTTCATTTCTCCCTAAAAGGAGGGTGGAGAAGGAATTTCTTGATCATCTCCCTGCAATCGTGATGTCTAGCCAACTCACCAAACTCATCCAAGAATGAAGTCCATACCGTATGGGCAAAGTCACAACTTCAAAGGATATGAAAAAAGTACACTACCACTAGAATACAGCATTCTGGGCCCCAAGATACACAAATAAAAACCCTAGGAGTGGTGTAAGTTAAAATTTCTCTTTAAGTAGAGGTTTTTAATGAGATATGTTTGTAATATGTAACATGTTTTTATCAAAATCACCTTTGTTACCTAACCAAAATCGGAAAATATTTTGCACTCCTAAAATTCGTTGAAATGTGTTTTCCGATTACTGAAGGGTAACAAAGGTGTTTTTGATAAAAACGTGTTGTATTATAAACATATCTCATTAAAAACCTCTACATATGAAAGAGAAATTTTAACTTACACCACCACTAGGTTTTTTATTTGTGTATCTTGGGGCCCAGAATGTTGTATCCTAGCAGTAGTGTACTTTTCGAGGTCCTCAACTGCCCTTTTACACACCACAGCCCTATCAAATTAGACATCTTCCTAACCACCCTGCCCAAGATACCCTACCATGTAGAACCTGCCAAACCAAAAACTTCACCTTCTTGGTAATTTTCATTTTCCACATCAGGTGAAAAACTAAATATGTCAAGGGAAAAGGGTTGACCAAACCAGACAAAGGAAGAAGGAATGACAAGGACCGGGCTCCGAAAGTGAATGTCCCTTCTTCCAATAGCACCGAAGCTCCCCTAACAATGAAAGGAGAACACAATATCCTTTATTTCCCTATCAGATAGTGAATGACAGAATCCCAAAGAAGGGGATGGTTGAGCCATAATGTTAGCCTAAACATTCTTTAAAGAAGGCCAATGGTATAAACGAGGAAATGTAGAGCAAAGGGATCCATCTCCCAACCACTAATCTTCCTGAAAAATGTAACCCTCCCCTCCCCACCTCGACAACAAATGAACTGAAACACGGAAGGTAACTCTCCCCCAATCCCTCTATCCAAGCAGTCCTGGAACACATTTTTTGGGATAAAAACAACCACTTCATTGAGAAAAAAATTGAAAGAATACAAGCACGGGCATGAAAAAACCAAGCCCACCAAAAAAAAAAAAGGGTCCTTCTACAACAAGAGACCTCCAACTATGCAAAAGAATGCCTAAGGAGACCCGGAACACTAACCCCATTCAGAGTCCATGCAAAAGGGAGAAGACAAAATTTACTTACAATAACTTTACACCAAAGAGCATCAAGTTCATGATAAACTGCCACAGTGATTTAGCTAGAAGGGCCTGGTTATAGGCTCTCAAATATCCTATATTTCCCCCAAAATCCATGAGTTTCGAAACCCCTACCCATCTAGACTCATCAATTTCTCCAGGGCATTACTTACCGACCCTGAAATTTTAAAGGGGAAAAAAGTAAAGAGGTATCCCACTTAAAATTGATGGGAGAGAGTTAGATGACCCCCTGTTGAGAAAAAGCTTTGTTTCCAAGAGGCCATCCTTCTTTGAATCTTATCTACAACATAGGTTCCCAAAATACACAACTAGTCAAATTATACCCAATATGGAGGGCAAGATAAGGGAACAAACCAACTTCACACCCAACCAAAGCAGCCCGCCTATGAATCTTATCAAGACCACAATTTAGACCCAAAAGTTGACACTTACAGTAATCCTTAGCCCCAAACTCATTTAAAAAAACACCAAGTAGTTATTCATATGAACAAATGACTCCTCATTTTCGGAGCAAAAGAAAATGATATAGCCAACTGAAGATGACAGAGGGGCAGGTTATCAGTGTCAATCTTTAAACATTCAAGATCGTTAGACACCACTCCTTTCGAAATGATCCTACTTAGGGCATCCACCACCAACAAGAAAAAGACCGGCGATAGAGGGTCCCCCAACCTAAGACCACTCATAGCTTGAATCCTACACCTTGGCCAACCATTGGCAAGGATCAAATACCTAACCAAGCAAACACAAGTCGAAATCCAAGAGTAGAAAATCATCAGTACACTTGAAGAGTAAATAAACGTTTCCAAGACCCCCTAGAGAAATAAGAGCAGCAATAATCCTCCACCCTCAAGAATAAGAAAACCATAATCCACGACTAGATATGAGACACTACATATTGTGCAACATTGCATGAACCATTTGCAATCACTTATCAGCCTATGGAATAACGACTTCACCGAGAAGTGCTTGAGTTCTAATTATTCCACACTCCTATCATCACATTGACTGACTGGAGCTCCAATCAAAACTTCTGTCAAAACACTATAGTCTCACTCTACCTCAAACGAACTCCTTTTAGCTGTGATGTTCCAATAGAAAGTGTCGCTATCCCACAAGCAACCCAGTTAACCCTGTTTATTGTTGCTAACAGGCTAACAGCATAAATAAATCAGAGAGAACTTCATACCCAAAACCTAAAGTCACACAAAAGGAAGGGCAAGGGCAACCAAAAAGCAGAAAATGGAAGGAGCACAATGGAGAGTACACCCATAGGAAATCATTAGTGTGCATTTGTGCAATACGTCAAACCTCATCCCCTCCTCATAAGCATAAGAATTCCTACAAAGCACACATCAACTAGGTTGTAAGCACTGTAAAACTTCTTTGCATAGTGTCGATGGTTTCACCTTCAAAGGCTTCAGAGAAAGGGGGACGCAAACCTCCCAAAAAAATCCAAATCCACAGGGAAATATGATTTACAAGAAAGTATACCTACAAAATCAAGAGTCCAAACCCAACGATCACTCAATTGAAGCTAAGGATAAAAATCTCATGGAAGTTGAAAGGGCAGTGACATAAGTGGTTGTAATAATCCTCGATGCTAGTGATCTGATTCATACGACTCAATTCTTCCCTGATCTAGCCATAAAATGTGTTATCCCTTCGGTTTAGACTTAGTAACAAATAGAAATAGATTTCACCCTCAAGAGTTTAGATAATATTCTATAAATGGTGAACCACATTTCACCACGTGGATGCACGCTAGTGAAAAACATTGGCAACAAACTTTTGTCCAACTAAGAAGATCAAAAATCTTATTAGTACTAGTAGTAGCATCAGAGTAAATGTTTCCTCCATAGAACAGAAATTTGGAGTCTCCACTTCACCTCCAAAGGGAAAAATCAAATATGCAGTTGCATAATGCCATAAGTGAATGTACAATGTAGCAAAAAACACTAACATATCATGAAAATATACAGCATGATTACATTTTAAAACGCGAGATCACCAGATAATATAAAGTTTAAATGAATGCAAAAAATTAAAAAGTAAAATAAAATAACATAAGCAAAAAGCCGCCCAAAACATCAAGGCTGAACCTTTATAACTGAAAAATCAGACATCAGGAGACTTGGCAACACCCATTCAGCAAAACGTTATCTATTCAGAATAAAACAACATAATGGAAGTGATCTGAAACAGTGAACCAGAAAATTACCAACCTGGTCAAGAACGGCTTCTGTGATCAAATCTGCAGCAACTTCCTTCGATTCAGAAATTACGCTCAACTCTTCAGGAACCCATTTTCTACCACTGGGAGGCGTCAAAATCCCAGCAAATCTTTGCATATCCTTCAAATCCTTTTGCATTCCTTTGGCAGCTTTCTTCCTCGCCACGGCAAAGATAATATGATCCATCGCATCATCATTCATATAGACTTCGAAGCTAATTTCATCCTTACACGGCACAACCATATTATACAACCTCGAGATCAAATCGTGGCGGCTCTTCAACTCCATTGTCGCCAACAGTCCTTGGCAATATCTTCGCCCACTGGCATAGAATTTGAAGACATTCTGTCCCTCTTTCAACAGCAAAGGAGAGTCTTCACCTTCCCCCACACCCAGCAGACTAAAATTCTTCTCAAAAATGGAGTCCTTGGTCGCGAATTTCGCAGCCCAAGATAGAGCGATGTTCTCGTTCTCGCGCTTTCCGGTGAAATAGTTAATCACAAAAATCACCAAGAAAGATCCGCAGACAATTTCAACAGTATACGACTTCGGAGCATTCGCAAGTTTGGGAATCGGAGAGGTAGGTTTTGAATCAGAGTTCGGATTGGTGGAGGCTGAATCCTCCGCAGATTTGGAGCTCTGTTGTACCGGTTCTTGTGGCTGTTCAATCGGCAAACCTTCAAATTCGTCCTCGTCCCAGTAATTGAAGCTGGTCGGAGACGGCTTCGGAGAATCGGAGACAGAGGGTGGAGATTGAGGATCCGACGGCTCGCTCACCGGATCCGGTGTATCAGAATCGCGATCCGGCGAAGAAATTCCGGCAGGTTCGGGGTCGGACTGGGTGAGAGGAGGAGGGCGAAGGGGGAGATCGGTGAGGGGGAGAGAAAGATCGTCATCTTCGACGTCGTCGAGTTCTGGTTCAAATCCTTCAAAGTGGGAATCAGCGAGAACACAAGAGGGTGAAAGAGAGAGAAAGAGGAGAGAGAGAAGGGAGAAAAAGATAAAAAGGGAGGTGAGCTTCGCCATGGCTGATTTTGCTCTCTCCGGTATCTGAGGGAGAGAGAGAGGAACAGAGAAAAATGAGAGCAAAAAGCTCAAATGTGGATGAAGGATTAGAGAGGTGGTGTAGAGTGGAAACTGGAATGAAAGTCAGCCTCATTTGTTGGGCTGGGCCAACCTTACCCAAAAAATGCACCTGGCCCATGTTTAAAGCAGGAAGGCCCATTTAAAAACAGAGTATCTACCCATAAACTGGGAAATTGGACAAAATAAAATAGCAAGTATTTGGACTTCATTTGAACTGGTGAATTCCGGAAATAATAAGATTTTTGGCACTACTCACCTGAGATCTTTTTCTATAATGCCTGGCTTGCCCTTTGCGTCGTGTTTCATATAAAAAAATATTGAATACAGTAACGTCGGTTATCAGTTTCTAATCTTCCAGATTTTAGAGGAAAAAAATGGTTGCATTTTTCTTCCAATTTGAATTTCATATGGATAGTTTTTCCTCAAATTATATTTGTATAACCACTTTCCGAATCCATTAAAAAATCACACATACATTATGAATTTGACTCATCTATATCTACACATATATTGTAATTGTAATGTAAAATTATGAGATTTTAACCATCATTTTTTTCGTGATTGGTTATTAGAACTGAATTTTGTATTTTCCTGATTTTTTTCCATGAATATTTATCCAAATCTATCTTTTGTTATCGGATTCAATTTTATCTTATTCTTTTTCGATTTATTTATACATTTTCTTATCAAATTTAGTTTTATCTTACTCTTTTTCTATTTGTCTATATATTTGTTATCAAATTCAGTTTGTTGTAACTTTTTTTTTCGAATTGATTAAGTTTGATCTAATTTTTTTTCAATTTTTTATACATATAGAGATTTGTATTCTTATGACGATTTATCTAAATTTTTTATTTCATTATTTCATGCATTTTTTTCGTTTACATTATTACTATTTATGTGATTTATATTTTTAAAATATAATATAATAATATAGTAATATATCTGTTCGACGAAATTATCGAAGAAGAAGTAATTCGTGGAACTTTGAACTTCGTATTTGTATTAATTTCAGTTTCGTGAGTACAATCTCTAATATATCTAATCCTTTGATTCTTTCTCTCCAAAAGTAAATGCGTGCGGCTTGAATTCTCTTCTATGAAACTTTTCTCTCAAAGTCTTCAACTCCAGATTTACAGAGCTTGTGAGCTTCGGCCTTCAATTCTTCAGAATCAGGACTTCAAAGCTTAGCTTCAATTTTCTCTTCCCCTTCAAAAAGGATCCCTTCCATGAAGAGATAAAGCCTCTATTTATAGAGTTTCTATGGGCCTTCATGGGCTTGGGCCCAATTGCTTTTTGGGCCTCCAAAAATTGGGATTGGGCTTGGGCCCAATATCTTTTTTGGCCCAAAAATTTACCATGGACTTGAGTTGGGTTAAACTCTTAACCCGAGCCCCTTTTAATTACTCGGCCCAATCTGATTTATAAATTCCACAAAGCCTTTGGACTCATGATGACGTGGCGAAATTTGGTTGGCCGAAATTTCTCATTCAACAAATGCCCATTTTTCGAGATTTTTGCACGAGTGGATAAATCTCGAAAAAGAAGATGAAGTTGGAATCAAAATGCAAATTATACGTTCTTGATTTTGACTCTACCGGATATGTCCATTTAATCAGACTTATGCGTTTAGTACATAAATTTGATTCAAATTCTATGTATCTGGCACACATTTTTCGGCAACTTATCAAACATGAATTTGTAGTCAAAGTTTTGATTTTTATTATTAACACCGTCTCCAATTTGTATTTTAGCAGAATTCGTGTTCTACTTAAATCAGAGTTGAGTTGAATTTCTATAAAAAAAAAAAAATGTCTTAATTGAATGTGGGATAGAATTTGAATTTCAATCGACTTTAGTAAAAAAAAAAAAAAAACAAAAAATTTAGAATATGCCTAAATTTTTTTGACTTGAGAGAGAGATTTGGTTTTGAATATAATTTGAGCTTAACCCAAATTTTGATTTGGATTTTGATTTCATTCTAATTTATGTCCATTCCCGATTTGGGAATATGATTCGGGGTAAGTTTTTATTTTATTTTATTTTATTTATTTTTATGAAGTGTTTAATTTAGGAATATAATTTGGATACAATCCAAAATTTTGTTTGTACTTGAATTGAGATTTGGGTTTAGGATTTGGAGTAATTTCAAACTAAAATTTGGATTTGAATTGAGATTTGGGTTTAGGATTTGGAAGGAGTTAAACTAAGATTTGGAAGAGATTTTTCTTTTTTTTTTGGAGGTTTGGGATTCCTAAATCGGTTTGGATTCCAAAAGAAAATAGAAAAAATTCCCCAAATTTTGCGCGTCCCTTGGCTATATATATACCCGGCAGTAGTTCCATCATTCCCAACTCACCCAACTTCACTGCTACAGCTGCAGTTAGGACACCGCCGGAATACCCCGCCGCTGTTTGCCGGAAGCCGTGAACGCCGATTTCCAAAGGTGTATCGTCGTTGCGTTGAATTTTGCTGTCGGGTAACCCATCCTACCGCAGCTTCGTCGACCTGGAGTTAGCATAGTATCGGTCTGAGGGGTTGCGTCGGGGAGGCGAGACAGCGTGAAAACGAATGCCGTGAAGCAGACTGAGCGAGACAGCGAGATAGCGACAGGGCGAGTGAGCGAGACTGAGCGAGAGAGCGAGAGATCCCCAGCGAGACAGAGAGTGCGAGACAGCGGGAGGGCGAGACAGAGCGAGAGAGTGAGAGGGAGCGAGTGAGCGAGAGAGCGAGAGAGAGACAGAGAGACAGCGGGACAGTGAGAGAGAGAGAGAGAGCGGGAGGGTGAGTGAGCGAGACAGCGAGAGAGAGACTGAGCGAGACAATGAGGGAGAGCGAGAGTTTGGGCAACCTTTTTTTTTTTTTTTAATCATTTACTCTCCTCATTTGCAGGCTACCTTGCATCCCAACAGAACAACTCTCCCTCTTTTTTTGGCTCGCAAACCTTCTTGCCAACGATCGATTTGACGTATCCACTACGGACTCGGTGTGTGATGACTTAATTTATTAATTTGTCATCTCTCTGTTGCTTTAGTGCATGAAGATTTGAGTGACTGACTCACCTCCTTTTTGCTGTCTTGGCTTTGAATTATTGAGTTAGGGACGAGCCCGGGAAGATCTTAGCGGCTATAGCTCGCCGTCACCCTACAGGTAGGGTTGACCCTGGATATCTAAACTATTGAGTTAGGGATGAGATCAGAAAGATCTTAACAATTTGAAGGTCTTAGCGACTGAAACTCGCCGTCACCCTACAGGTAGGGATGACCCTGGATATCTGAACTATTGAGTTAGGGATGAGACCAGGAAGATCTTAACAATTTGAAGGTCTTAGCGACTGAAACTCGCCATCACCCTACAGGTAGGGATGACCCTGGATATCTGAACTATTTAGTTAGGGATGAGACCGGGAAGATCTTGACAATTTGAAGGTCTTAGCGACTGAAACTCGCCGTCACCCTACAGGTAGGGATGACCCTGGATATCTGAACTATTGAGTTAGGGATGAGACCAGGAAGATCTTGACAATTTGAAGGTCTTAGCGACTAAAACTCGCCATCACCCTACAGGTAGGGATGACCCTGGATATCTGAACTATTGAGTTAGGGATGAGATCAGGAAGATCTTGACAATTTGAATCTTAAGCCTGGGCTTGCCTAAGGGTGGTGATGTTGCGGTGTCAATATCGGGGGCAGAAATTATTATATATATATTTTTTGACTATGTTCACGTCTGTTTTACTTTGATGCCTTTGTTTCTTCTAGCTTGGGTAATTAAGATCTAACTTCTTATGGTGGCGTCTTCCTTGTAGGATAATGGTTTACTTTGCGGAGCATGTCTCGTCTGGAAAAGCACAGCTCGTAATCCTTGCAGAGAGGCACCAGTCTGTACAGAGTGGACTTACCTTTACTGTGGAGGCTCCTCTAACTGGTTTATTTTCGGATGTTTGGCCAGAGCTGGATGATGATATGACCCTCCCCGAGTTATCTGTTGAGGTGCCTTTTCATCAGGGGGAAAAGGTGTGGATCTTAAGGTCGCCGATTCATGACACGGCCCCTTCCTCAGATCCATTGTTAACTCTCGGGCGGCGAATGCTAGAAGGCGAGACCCGCTGGAGCACCGTTGTGAAGGTCCCAGGTGAATTTACTTTGACCGACTGCTATTGGGAATGGTTGGAGCTCGTAGTTAGCCGAAATGAACGATTTCTTCACGACGTTCGTTTGTTTAATGTTGTGATGGCCTCTTCATATACATATGATCGTAATAACGACGTGGTTCGGGCTTTTTGTGAGGCTTGGTGTCTGTCTACTAACACTCTCCATACCATGGCGGGCGAAGTATCCATTTCTTTATGGGACCTATGGTCACTTGAGGGTCTTTCGATCAAGGGGACTTTGTATGAGGAGGTCATTCCTTATTATAAAGAATTGACCGGTGCGCGAGAGAAGAGACGATACCTCCCAAAGACTTGTGAGCATCTGTTTGCAGCCTACCATTCGATAGTTTGCTCCCAGAGGGAAGACCGTGCATCATCCTCA
Organism: Citrullus mucosospermus; assembly: GCA_030954485.1. Classification (NCBI taxonomy): domain Eukaryota; kingdom Viridiplantae; phylum Streptophyta; class Magnoliopsida; order Cucurbitales; family Cucurbitaceae; genus Citrullus; species Citrullus mucosospermus. The sequence continues at coordinate 9,256,914 of CM062064.1, read as the reverse complement.
AAAAACGACTCCCAAGTAACTATAAGTTGGATTTCGTTTTGGTTTCTTGGGGTTCGAAAGTATGATAAACCTCCTGCACGAAAACAAAGGAAGGCTTCCCGCTCTCGGTCCACTCACAATCCAGATGGTGCAAAAGTCAAGTATCGAGGCTGGTCGACTAGGGAAAATATGTTGTTCAAAGAACTTGGAGTAGAAGACAGTTTCAAAGACAAAACATACCTAGCACGATGGCTGATGGGAAGTCTTACAGCCTTGGTATTCCAATCCTAGCCAATATATATCATGGTCTAGGGCTGGTCACTAAAGCTACCAATCCAATTGGACGTATGGACTTCCACTTCCCTATGCATTATGTCCATGGCTGGCTGGCCCACTACTTCAACACACATTACCTTGTTCCTGTGGATGTGCGAGGTCCTAAGATGGCCAATTTTTCTAGAGAAGGTGACTCGATCTATTTCGGGGAATACGAAGCTCGAGAGTTAATCCATAGAGGTGCAAACATCCAATGGCATGTAACTATCCAGGGCCGAAATAGGCATGAGCATTTGGTTGATGATAATGACTTATCGTCCCAACATTCTTACCAGATTTCTAGCATGCGAACCGGTTATGTATCATCCCAATATGGAGATACCTTGATACTGGAATCATACAGTCCTTATCGATTTGGGCGGCAATTCGGTTTTTATCAAGACACCCCTAATGATATAGGGGGTATGCCCCCTGCAGCTACTCTTAATAACCACTTGTATTACTTCCGGGTTTGTACGAGGCATAACACGTTATCCCAAGTGTTCTTGCCAGCTCGCAAGTTGGAGCCACGTAACCATGTTACGTCACAATACCGAAACTGGTGGCTGTCAAAACATGGGAGTTATTTTGAGGATAACATTCATCAACTCGTAAGTAATGCTACTCCTCCCCCGTCACAACCCCGACTACCCAAGAATAAAGGGGCTAACCAAGGTGGCAAACAACTTCGTCTTATTGAAGAAGCGATTTGCCCCCCTCCAAATGATGATGTCATTCATGTAGAAGCGAGTTACAGTAGTACCAGTGATCATCATTGGAAGAGACCCCCGAAGAAGATGAAAGGATCACGTGATAATAATTTTTTTGAAGGGGTCCTTAGTGCTTCAGGACTCCCTAGTGCAATTATACCGTTGGTATACATGCTTTCTGTTCAAGTTATCTCTTTTTTTTTTTATCTATTTATTTATATATATATATTTTTTGGCAGTCTCCCTTGAGTCTGCACCTTCAAGAGCTTGCGGAGCCAAACAGCGAAGAATCTATGATGGGGCCTTATAATTTGGACTCATCCATGGGCAAGGTTGATACTTCTACATTACCAGTAGCTGAAACAATTGAACCGCCCTCACGACCTCGTGCTATTTTAGAGGACGTTCGACGCGGAAAAATGAAAGTAGGCAGTGAGGGCGTTAAAGAAGTTGGTTGTTCTAAAGCCCTCTTCACAGAGAAAGCCATGCCTCCTCCTGGTCTGCTAAGAATTTCAGAACCGACTCAACGCGTCTGTAAAAAGACGAATGTTGGGAATCCCGAGGCTTCTCTATACTGTGGCGATGTAGTAGTCTCAAATTTTTATCGACAAGCAACGCTATCTTTGTGGGAAAGCATTCGGGATAAAATTGTGCGTATTCCATTTGAGCGAGTTCCGGATCTCAGGTCAGAAGTCACAAAGGTATTCTGTGGTATTTCGAAGGTTCATGCAGAGAATTTGACTCCGCTTCAGGAGTTTGTGGAGAATTATCTCAAGAGGGTGGAAAATTTTAATTTGCTACAGTCCTCTTATTCCGCGCAATTATCTTCAACCGACAAAGATCATCAACTAGGGGAGAAAACATCTCGTATGAAAGAAACCCTTACTTTGATTGACCAAATGCGAGGAGAAGATCAAACCATTCGAGAGCGGGTCGCTCAGTTAGCCTCAAAAAGGGAGGAATTGGAAGCTAGACTTCGAGAGGTTAAAGCCGAATATGAGAAACTTTTGGGTCTGTGTGATGAGAAGAAGGAGGCCTTAGACAAAAGGGAACTTGAAGTCGCCCAAATGCAAGAAGAAATTAACACTCTTAAGAGCACTCCTACTATAACCGATGAAGGTGTCGAGGCTTTTGCTACTGTCCGAGACAATATGGAAACTGCACGCGAAGAGTTGAAGAACTTCGAGTGGAGGCTTTAGAAAAGAAATTTTATTTATTTATTTATTTATTTATTATTTTTTATTTATTTCTTTATTTATTTTTTCATATGTCCCACCGAGATTCAGATTTAATGAAATATATATATTTTTTGATGTTACTGCACTTAATAAATTTTAAGCTGCCTACGTACCCTTTTACAATAACGGGATCAAGTCATTACGTAGTTCATTCCGGAATATGTTTTATATATATATAGTCGTTCGCCTTTAAGTTCATGCGGGCCAAGAGCGTATACATCAATTTTTTTTTATCACGCTAAGCATAAAATCTTTTAAGGAACTTGCCATTGATTGGGCCGATTCTTAATCCATCTTGATCAACGATCTTGTATGCTCCGTTTGTATAGACTTCTTTAACAATATAGGGTCCGTCCCATTTAGGTGTGAACTTATTCCCTGTATGTCTCGTTGTGATGATAGGTCTTCTTACGGCAAGTACTAAATCACCAGTCTGAAATGATCGAGGCTTCACATGTTTGTCGAAAGCTTTAGAAATTCGTGCTTGATAACATTCCAATGCCTGTTGAGCTTCGAGTCTCTTCTCGTCAAGCGCTTCTAGCTCTTAAAGACGTAATTTGGCATTGTCTTTGGTAGTTAGTCCTTCTTGAATCACCATTCTCAGCGATGGAATTTCCCTCTCTAATGGGAGAATGGCTTCTACTCCATAGACCAGAGAGTATGGTGTGACTCATGTGGGAGTGCGATGGGTGGTTCGGTAAGCCCATAGGACTTCCCCGATCTTTTCCTGCCAATCCCTTTTTGTCTTAGAGACTACCTTTTTTAGCAGATTACATAAAGTCTTATTGAATGCTTCTGCCAGTCCATTTGCTGGGGCATTGTACATAGAAGACTTGTACTATTTAAATTTAAACTTTTCGCACAACTTGTCCATCAAACTATTAACAAACTGTCTTCCATTATCTATGACAATATGATGAGGGATCCCGTATCGATAAATGATGTGCGTACGAACAAAACTTACGATGTTTTCTTTTTTTGCTTCTCTTAAAGGCACAACTTCAGCCCACCTTGAAAAGTAATCTGTTCCAGCAAGAATATAAGAGTGTCCGCTCGACGACTTAGGTGTTATAGGTCCTATCAGATCAAGTCCCCAAGCTTCGAATGGCCAGGAAGCTACTGTCGGATGAAGAGGCTCTGGCGGCTGATGTATAAAATTTGCATGGAATTGACAAGCTTCGCATCGCTTTGCATATTGCATGGAGTCATGCACCATTGTGGGCCAGTAATAGCCCATTCTTTTCAATTGATGCTGGAGTTTTGGTCCGGACTGATGAGCGCCACAGACCCCTGAATGTGCTTCATCTAGGGCTCGTGCAGATTCTTCTTTCCCTAAACATCGAAGAAATAGACCCTCATATAAGCGTCGATAGAGTGTATCATTGTAATAGATAAATCTGGCGGCTCTTCTTCGTATCTCAATCTTATGTCGCGGGTCTATGGGAAGCTTCCCGTGTTGTAGGTAATTTATAATACAGTGTCACCAGTCCTCCTCTTCAATCACGAAAACAGATATGGTATCAGTTTCTTCATGTTGTTCTTTGATTGGCGGAATGACCCACTTTTGACAAAGAGAGATATTCATTGGAATGTCGTTCGCAATTGCCAAAGCAGTAGCAAGATTTGCAAGTGCATCGGCTTTCCTATTCTCTGACCTTGGTATATGTTCAAGCATTATACCCTCAAACTTATCCATCAGCCTCTTAGCAAGGATAAAGTAAGACTTTAAGTCCTCATGTTTCACATCATACCGGTGTGAGAGCTGATTTATAATTAGCTTTGAGTTGCCGTAAATTTCAATGTATGTTATCCCCATATCCAAAGCTATTTGTAGACCGATGATGAGTGCTTGATATTCAGCAACATTATTTGAACATAGCTCACTGAGTGTGCGGTAACATGTGCTTTTCCGTGGAAATGAAGATGATGCCGACGCCTGCTCCACTTCTTCGAGCTGCGCCATCAAAGTACATGGTCCAAGGCTCTATGATTTCAGCGTAAAATACTTCTTCATCGGGCAAATCTTCACATAGTTCCCAATCTGATGGGATCGGATGATTAGCCAAGAAATCTGCCAATGTTTGACCCTTCACTGCCTTTTGAGGTACATACACTATGTCATATTGTTGAAGTATAACCGCCCATTTAGCGAGGCGTCCCGAGATGACTGGCCTAGATAGGATGTACTTGATTGGGTCGGCTTTTGCTACCAAGTGTACCATGAAGGCTTGCATGTAGTGTCTTAACTTGTCTATTGCGAAGAACAAAGCAAGACACATTTTCTCAATTAGAGAATAATTTAGCTCAGCTCTAGTCAAGGTTCTACTTAAATAGTAGAGCGCGCGTTCCTTACCTCTCTCCTTTTCTTGTGCGAGTAATGCTCCGATCGATCTTTCTTGTGCAGCTATGTATAATATCAACGGTTTTCCAGCAATTGGTGCGCTCAAGACCGGGGGGTTGAGCAAGTACTTTTTTATACTGTCAAACGCATTTTGACATGCCTGATCCCATTCAAACACTGTATCTTTTCTCATCAGTCTCTGAAAGGGTTGACACCGACCCGCAAGATTAGATATAAATCTTCTGATGTAGGCCAGGCAGCCTTGGAGGCTTCTTAACTCATGCAGGTTTTTCGGACTTGGCATTTTCTGGATGGCATCAATTTTAGATTGATCAATTTCTATCCCGCGGTGCCTCACAACAAACCCCAGAAACTTTCCTGAAGTCACACCGAAAGCACATTTGAGAGGATTCATCCTTAATTGATACTTCTTAAGCCGCTCAAAGACAAGCTTCAAATCTTCTAGATGGTCATGTCGTTTTTGGGATTTTACCACTAGATCGTCCACATAACATTCAACATGCTTATGTAACATATCATCGAAAATCTTTTGCATAGCCCGTTGGTACGTAGCATCTGCGTTCTTTAATCTGAAAGGCATCACCTTGTAACAATATATACCTTTTGGAGTTCGAAAAGCCGTTTTCCTCCTCGTCTTCCAAGGCCATTCGTATTTGATTGTAGCCTGACGATCCGTCCATGAATGATAAGGCCTCGTGTCCCGTGGTAGCATCTACCATGATTTCTGTGATGGGTAAGGGAAAATCATCTTTTGGACATGCATTATTCAAGTCACGAAAATCAACACAAATGCGTAGTTGTCCATTCTTTTTCTTTACAGGGACGATGTTTGCTATCCACGTTGGGTATTTGACTTCACGAATAAAACCAGCCTCAATTAGTTTGTTAACTTCCTCCTCTATTTGAGGAATGAGTTCTAGCCGAAAGCGTCTTTGGGCTTGCTTGATTGGTCGATACCCAGGCTTAATTGCTAGGCGATGGACTGCCACTTTTGGATCAAGCCTAGACATTTCTTTGTATGACCAAGCAAAGACATCTTTGTATGTCGTGAGTATGCTCACATACTCCCTTTCTTCCTCATCAGTTAGTTGTGCACATATGAAAGTTGGACGAGGCTCCTTTATTGTGCCAAGGTTGACTTCCTTTAATTCATCAATCGTTGATTGACCACCGTCCTCGAGTGGTGACGGAGCTTCTTTTGCCTCTTCCTCAAGCACCTCAGGCTCTGATGCTTCTTCTACTGTGACATGACAGCAATTTGTCGCATCCTCTTCATCTTCAGGGTCGTTCTCTTTAGGTCGAGTGATGATGATGTCGTGTCGCTTTATTTTAACGAACCCTCTGTATTTACTGAAACCGGCAATTTTCTTTTCATTCTTGATGGAACAGCACTGCGAATTTTTTCGTCACTTTTTATCTCGCATGCTTTGCTGGAGCTCGATGTAAGGGATCGTTTTTGACTTCTTGCTATGGTGACGCTTAATCTCTCGAAAGCAGATGCTCGCAGGGTGATATTTGAGCACACATTATTTGTCTCTCGAGGGTTTACACTTAACCTCTGAAACGCAGAAAGTCGGGTATGGCCGGAAGTTGAGGGTTGTTCTTCATTCTCACCCCCAGGCATACTCAGCCTTTGAAAAACCGAAGGACGTGCCACAGGAGGAGTGATGCGACTAAAGGCAGACATTCTCTGACCTTCACTTTCCTTGTCGTCTTTAGAGTCATTGCTTTCTTCCACAGTAATGTGACATGTACTTGAGGTCTTTGCTTTTCCTTTTCTGGTTATACGAATCAGCTCCGGGGGATTATATCCAAGCCTGGCCCTTGAATAAGGGATAGTATACCATTCTTTCTAAAGCTTCCTTTGAGTTGGGGAGAGTTCCGGTCTTTCCTCCGATATTTTCAAAGTTTTAAACTCAGTATGAGCTTTGAAATCATAACCTGCCTTTTGCAGTAGCCTATATGCCTTTGGATCGAAGCCATCCTTTGTTCGTTTTTCTGGCAAAGTTGCGCTAGCTTGCTCTGTCTCGGTGTTTTTAATGTCACTCTTATCCATTTTTGTGAGTGGCGTAGTGAAACTCTCCTTCAAAATTTTGACGTCTCCGATCATTAGATTTTTGGAGCACTCTGCAAATGGTGATTTTCCTTTTTTGCATCAAGATAGGGGGACATAGCGTAAGACGAGAGATTTTGAGTTCTTTCCTTGTGTGCTTATCATCTCTTCGTTCTTTAGCACCTCATGCTTAACCTGAGTCTTTGATTCATCATTTCCCCGGCCGTTGAAAGCATCCACTTCGCTCAGCTTCTTTGTCGTCACTATTCGTTGCTCGGGCCTACAGGAGCCTTTGGCCACTGGGACCTCAGTTGATATGACTTCGCTGATGTCCTCACTTTTCATGTAGAACTTTGCATCAGCAAAATGCGATTCAGCTTCTGAAAACGGTTTGCTATTGGCATCGACTTTCTTAATGCCTTGCTGATAAAACTTAAAACACTGATGGAGCGTGGACGTTACAACTCCGTTTTCATGAATCCAGGGACGCCCTAACAGCAGTCTGTATGTAGTTCTTGAATCGATCACGTGAAATAAGGTATTTGCTCTTAAATCCCCTATGACGAGTTCAAGGCGAATCATGCCTATCGCTTGCTGCCCTCCTTGATTAAAGCCTTGAATCACCAACTTGCTGGTGGACAATTCATCCATCGAAACGCCTAATTGGTTCATAGTCGATTTCGGCATTATGTTGATAGCTGATCCATCATCAATGAGGATCCGACTAAGCTTTTGCTCCCGAATGTATCCAGACACAAATAAAGGTCTATTATGAAGTTTTGACCCGAGTAACAAATCTTCATCGGTGAATGATATCTGTCCACCTTTTAAGATTTCGACCAGTGCATCCTTGGTCTTATGTGGTAGTGACAACAGATCATTTATGCTGAAAGAGGGTAGTTCCTCCGGTCGGGTTGTTGCCTCTACCGTGTTTGAAGGAGCGCCATCTTCTTCCGTCGCATTAATAATGTGACATGCAACAGTTTCACCTGAAAAGCTCTTTGGAAAGAAGTCTCCCAAGGTTATCGGTTACCGAGATCAAGGAAGTTCCTCGCTTTCTTCGATGATTGGTCGAGGTCTTTTCATACTCGACCTTGTTTTTCTTTTTTGTGTCTTACTTCTTCTTTTATGACTTCGGTATGAACGTGATTCTTTTTGAGTAAAACTTTGTTTATGTTTCTTTCGTCGGGTTACCAACGTCCATTCTTCATCTATATCTTGAATTCGTTCTTCCTTCTCCAGTAAGTGGGTTTTCTGAAAGTCGATCCTCCCTGTGGCTTTTAATGCCGGATATATAATGATCGGTTCCAAAGATCCAAATTGGATTAAACTCTCTGTTGCAAACATGGGGATGTCTGGATGAATCATTACTGCGGCGTGATTTGTCTGCGCCACGTCCTCTAGGTCCAACTCGATTTTTCTTTCTTGAGCTAACTTTAAAATTAACTCTTTCAATACAAGGCACTTTTCCATCGGATGGCTCACCACTCGATGATATTTGCAGTAATGGGGATCATTTACTTTTCCCAATTCTGCTAGTCGCTTGCATTCAGGGAGCTCGATTAATTGTTTCTCGAGCAATTGTTCCAGCATATCTGGAAGATCGGAGTCTGGAAAAGGGTAAACTTTCTCCTGTCTCTCTTTCAACGTTGGTCGTTTCCTTTCGCCTATATCTTGGCGTTTCTCAATCTTCTTCTCTTTAGCAGTAAACTTTAAAGGGGTCGTATTTACGACCATAGCTTCTTTAGTTGCACCATTCGATATCTTCTGGGTGCTCTTCAATTCTTTCCTTTCTTTCTTTACCTCCGGGATTAATAAGTCGTTGCTCCCTCTATTAGCAATGCTCAACTCCATATCATGAGCTCGAGTAGCTAATTCCTCAAAGGTGCAAGGTTTTATCCCTTGGAGGATGTACAAAAGTCCCCAGTGCATTCCTTGAGTGCACATTTCGACAGCTGATAATTCTGTCAACCTGTCTTTGCAATCAAGGCTTAGTGCTCTCCAACGATTGATGTAGTCAATGACTGGCTCGCCTTTTCGTTGCTTGGTAGCAGTGAGCTCTATCATACTAACGATGCGCCTAGTACTGTAGAAACGATTGAGGAATTCTCTCTCAAGCTGCTCCCAACTATCGATAGTTTCGGGCTCCAGGTCCGTGTACCAGTCGAAGGCGTTTCCCTTTAGAGTTCGAACGAACTGTTTAACTAGCAGGTCTCCTCTGGTTCCAGCGTTTTCACAGGTCTCGATGAAATGAGCAACATGTTGGGTTGCCCTTTCCATCGAACTGCTGGAATTTTGGCGGCTGATACCCATTTGGCATCCTTAGGTTGTCAATCCTCTTTGTATACGGCTTGGAATACAAGAGAGAGGTTTGACTGGGACCTCCATATTGAGCCTTGATGGAGTTCACAATCATTTCCTGCAACTGTTGGACAGACAACGAAGCAATTGAGGTTGAATCTTGGGGTTGACTATCTTGCAAAGTCTTCTTCCCTTTGTCATTGTTCTTGATGGCAGGTGTATGACTTGATTCAGCCGCATCACGACTCTCACTATGATTCTTGAGGGATGCGATCTCATAATCTCTTTCTTCGATTGCCTTCATTAGCATATTAACTTTCTTTTCAAGTTCAGTCATCCTCTCTTCACTTGTTCCCACGTCGGCCATCATGACTGACATTACGTTTGGTTGGGATGCCTCCTCGTTCGGTCGTTCAGAAGCCGAGGTATGCTTGTCAAGTGTAGGATTCTCTTTGATTACGACCCCAGCTTTCGGGTCTCTTGAGATCCGTTCTCATATATTTCTCGCGATCTCAAAGGTAGGTTGCTCTTCCGACTGTATTTCTTTAGAGTGGCTGCGAGTAATCAGCCTTCTGGAAGTGTTACTTGAAGCATTAGAAGCATTGTCCTTGGATGCTATGTCGTATGTCTTGTATGGGAGAAAGAGATGAAAGGTAGAGATGGTCCCACTGGGCGTGCCAATTTGTTTGACGAGATTATCGAAGAAGAAGTAATTTGTGGAACTTTGAACTTCGTATTTGTATTAATTTCAGTTTCGTGAGTACAATCTCTAATATATCTAATCCTTTGATTCTTTCTCTCCAAAAGTAAATGCGTGCGGCTTGAATTCTTGAGATCTTCTATAAAGCTTTTCTCTCAAGGTCTTTAACTCTAGAGTCTTCGATCTTTGGATCTTTGAATCTTTGGCTTCTTTGGAGCTTCAGGGAGCTTCAATCTTCAGAGCTTGTGAGCTTGGGAGCTTCGGTCTTTAGATCTTCAGCTTCGGCCTTCAATTCTTCAAAATCAGGACTTCCATAGCTTCAATCTTCTCTTCCCCTTCAAAAAGGATCCCTTCCATGAAGAGATAAAACCTCTATTTATAGAGTTTCTATGGGCCTTCATGGGCTTGGGCCCAATTGCTTTTTGGGCCTCCAAAAATTGGGATTGGGCTTGGGCTTGGGCCCAATATCTTTTTTGGCCCAAAAATTTACCATGGACTTGAGTTGGGTTAAACTCTTAACCCGAGCCCCTTTTAATTACTTGGCCCAATCTGATTTATAAATTCCACAAAGCCTTTGGACTCCTGATGACGTGACGAAATTTGGTTGGCCGAAATTTCTCATTCAACAATATCATTTAACGGTAATATTTTGAGATATTGTGAATTTGAATTAATTATCTCAAATAATTGAATTGTGTTTCTTTTTAATTTTGTATCCTAGATTTTGTTTTATAATCCAATTTTAATATAATTCAAATCAATAAAAAGTAACAAAATAGATAAATAAAAGAAAGAAAGAAAAAAGAAAATTTTTTCTCACTTTTTGTTTTGTTCTTTCGTTCATGAGTCTCTAATTAGTAGTCATACAGCTCTTATCTATAATTTTTTTCCTTCAATCATTTCTTCTTTGTGATGTTGTCACGTTGTCGAATGCCAAGAAGATTCATATTCTCTTTTCTTTTTCTGCTTCTTATTTCACTTTGACCATCCTAATCTTGTTTTCTGTTGCACCTCCACCAATTGGTTCCTTGTCTTAAATGTGTGCCCGACTCAATCCATTTTTCATAAATATATTTTTTTATTCCTTTTTGTGTATATGTATTTGCATGTAATTAGTAACCGGTAAAATACTTAAATATAATGTTTTTGTGTTGGTTTAGCTCTTTTTGGATTTGTTTTAGGTTGTTACATGGGTTTTTATCAATTTTAGTTTGCATGCTAAGTTTGGACATTTGCTAATTAATATTTTTTATTTTAAAAAATAGTTTTGCTATTTTTACAATTTTGAAAAGTTTTAAAATTTTTCAAACTAAACTTAAAAATTTGCTATTTATCTTGTTAGCTCAAAATATAGGATAAAAAAAATACTTTTTTAGTCTCAAATTTTCATGAATAGGTATATTTGGTCCCTTCAGTTTGTAAAATAGATTTAAAAGATTCTTATTGCCATTTTATAAATTAATTATATATTTTTATACTATTATAAATTTTGATATGACATTATTAAATTAAAAATAAAAATATATTTCCTCTCTCCTCTCTCTTTCATTCACTTTTCTCTCCATCCTCCCCTCCCTCCACCATTATTCTCTCTTCATCTTCCTATCTCTTTCTCGGCAACACATCTACTTGGCCTCTTAAGAGTTTTCTGGAAATTTAGAATGAAAGAGCATTGAAAAACTAATATGTAACATGACCTATCTGGCTTGGACCAACTGCTATGCTTTTATTTGTGTGGGCAATTTTCAAAGCAATAGCACTCTGGTGTAGAGAACTTGTTGTGTTCTAACCAACCAAGTAAATTTATAGAATTGATCGACAACTTCTACTACTAGGTAATATTAGTAGCAATATAGAATTCATTCACAAAGAGCTATGTGTTTCTAATCAATATTTCACTTTCTTAAGTTAATCAAAAGGGGGTTGTAATTTATTTTGCAAGATAAAAGTAATAGTACGGAAGTAAAGGCAATAAAAGTAAAGGAGCTATCAACTGAGAAAAAGTCTAGCTTAGGTATTCGAATCCACCCATGTATTTAGTTGTTTATTAGACACTAAAGATAATCAAAATTATGCAAATGTTTAGCCAACACATTTAGTAATGCTAAAAGAAAATCCAAAACGCCTAATCAACACATTTAGATGTAATGCATCCTAAACATGTCAATCAACTATAATAAATTCTAGTGATAAAGCCAAGACGATTAGTTACTGAGTAATGCTTAAATAGTTTAACCAATTTTATTCTTGAACTTAACCAATCATACAATGTTGTAAAAATGGTCACTATGAATAACCGAACAATTTACACACAAGCATCTTTTGATCTGTGCTACTTAAAGATCAACAAACAACTAAATGCCACAAATTATGAGTCAATACTAGCAAAACAATGAAAATATGTGTTAGCATCCAAAAGGTGTTAATTTCCTCAGCTTAACTCAAGGTCGTTATGCTATTTAATGTGTTTAATTTGCTATTTTATAGGTCTTGAGCACTTAAAAGGTAGAATGGATCATTGGAGCTAAAACGGTACCAAAACGAACTCAAAGAGAGCTATGAAGGCATCAAAAGAGAAAAAGAAAGAAAAATTATGAAATTGTCCTAGAAGCTAGTGTAGCAACGCTCCAGGCAAGCGCCTACTTGACATTTTTTCCTGAGAGGGGTGAGTGTGCGATGGCGCCACGACGAGTCAAAGTTTTTGACTACAAGCTATGTGCAACGACACTACTCAGCACTGCTACACCAGTTTGTTCTATAGAAATGTTATTTTGTCGAATTAGGTCATTCTCTCCTCGATTTGGCAGCCATCAGCCGTAAAATTCTCTCTTTAATTTTCATTCCCAGCATCCTTTTTACTTGTATGTTCATTTATCTACATTTAGATTCATCTTGGTGCACTATGAATGGCTAAGGTAAACACTTTCTAGTTTATGGTAGGATTGAAACCCATGAGTTTTGGTTGAAAGACTTGGATTTTTCATTGTTCTTGAATATGTACTTGTTGGATATTTGATATTCTTGATTGTTGGTTGAATTTCTCTGCATTGGAGTAATGAATTTCTTGCCAATTTCCATTATTCCATTGTTTAGCTTTGGATTGACTTACGATGTGGCAAATTGTATGTTAGTCTTAAAGGGCAAGGGTTAAAGCATGATTGGGTGTGAATTTTAGGTTGTCTAGGATGATCCTTTCACAAACATATTGCATGATTAATTAATTTCAAGAATGAACTATTAGTAATTTTAGCTAACCTAGTTATTAATCGTCTTAGCTAATCGCCTTGCTTATTGCGATTGTTTAATCTTTATGGACACTTTTGAACCCAATAAATTGAGCATCTAGGTTAATTAAGAAATTAATTAACAATTTAGGACATATTGTTGAGGTCTTCTAAGGCAAAAATGCTAAGTTTAATAATCAAACAAGTTTACATCATTAGAGTTTGATGATTAACCAAAACAAATGGGTGGATTTCAAATCCCTAGGCTAGCCTTTTATCAAATTAATCTACTTTCAATTCTTGCTTTACTTTTATGCAAGTTCACATCCTTGCATCTAAAATCTCTTGCAATCACAACAATCACAAAACCCCCATTAGTTAACCGGAAGAAATTTTTTATCAAATCAAAGAAAACACAAATGCTCCCTATGGATTGACCCAACCAATTATTACCACAGTTTTAGTTCGGTCTGGAGTTCATAATTATCATTTAATCAATCGAGAGGGAATTCGACACCCCTTCTAGGCTCCAATCAATATGCAAGGGTGATCAACCCAAACATAATCCAAAGCATAGAAATTAAAATACATTCAAGAGTCACAAGCATTCATAAGATAATAATGTAAATACAAATCCTCATAACTTAGTACGCTAGGTTTCTTCCTCAAGCAAAGCTAGAAAATACCTCTTACCCGCTAAACATCAAGATATTCAATGGATACAAGTTTAGGGAGTAAAATACACAATGAAAGTGAGAAAACACAAAGAAAAGAGAGGAGTGATGGCAGTTCAACTAGGGGCCCGATGGATTGATGTAATGCATAAAGGGTGTATTTATAGAATGGCGATGGCGTTGTGGCGCCGACCCCTTTACATATTTGCTAGGATTTCAAAAAATGTGATGGTGCCGTAGTTTCCATTGCCAATCTCTTGCACATCTCATTTCCTTGTCTACAACGTCACCAAAGCACCAATGCCTTGTGTAGCAACTACTGTCTTTTGCGCTGCCCATAGTGTCGCGGTGCTAGGCCTTTATGGGCAAAATCATAATTTGATCTCCATTGTAACTCCAAATATTGTGTTAAAGCACCATTTTCATCCAAACACTTAAATCTACCTCTTTGATGCTTGATACCTACAAGATCATAGATTAAACACATTAAACCACACAATAAACTCGAGGTAAGCTAAGTATTATAGTACATTTAAAGTTATCAAATCGGCCCCAACTTAATTATTGATCTTCTTCGAGCAAGACAAAAAATTATATCAAAATAAAATATTTGCTTAGTTTAACAAACAATGACTCAAGTCTCGATGCATTCAAGAACAATGTTTGTAAGAAAGAAACTCATACAAGTATATTTAATCCATGAGACAATTTTTAAAACAATCTTAATCTATTTATGAAAGAGTAACTTCTTCTTAAACCATAATAAACTTGAAAAAGCTTTATATGGTCTTGAATTTCCCCCTACTTTGGCTCAAACACCAACCTTCAAGCATCCAAACAATCAATAAAGTAATATATCAACTAAGGTGCCTGAAACGAGGGCCTTAAACTTGCATTTCTTTATCTAGGAATACTAGCTTTTACACATTCACTACAAGGACTCATACCCAAAACATTGGCTTCATGGTTGTCCTAATCGATTACAACAAAGGCAACTCTTTTTATCCCTAAGACACACATTGCATGTTTATATTTTCTTTCCCATTCTTTTTCTTTTGAGCTTAAACTTCATTTTCATTCAACAGACATATCAAAAATCTTCTCTTTTTCTCCATCAATATCACATTACAACCCATTATGTAAGACACTACTCTCTAATCAGTGGGGCTTTTCGAGGTGACAACAAAAATATTTGACTATATAACTCTGATTTTAAGCTCAAAAGAACCTAAGATAGAAGGGCAAAGAACTTAAACATATATGAGAGACAATAATTTTATTTTTTAAAACAAATGTTCAAACTCATAAATATGCTTCAAATTTTCTGAAAAACAAACATAACTACAAGAAAAGCATCGTGTCATCAATAATCATCATCATAAATCAACTAAGCATAGCAAATAACAAACAATTCATGCATAATGGTCAAAGCTAAGATGCTCATGGACTCAGCCAAATCTCAAGACCACCCAACCTAACCACTCCCAACTTTTGAAAGATATAATGTCCTCAATGGCCTAAATGCTTCATTTTGGCTACAAATGCTCTTTTTAAGCATAATTTTTGTCCAAGCACTCAAATCTACCTCTTCAATGCTTGATACCTACAAGATCATAGATTAAACGCATTAAACCAAATAACAAACTTGAGTTAAGCCTAGTCAGATAGTAAATTCAAGGTTCTATCACACTCCTACACGGTAAAGAAGATAGCCTCAATTGCAAAAATTTTGCACCCACGTATCCTTTGGCGAAATCACAAGAGTAGGTGGGAATGGAGGGATTCAAGTTGGAGAGAGGGTATGATGGGTGTTTTGAAATGGAGGCTTTGAAGGATAAAAGAATGGGAGAGGCTAAGGGGATGTTTCCAGATAAAAAAGGGAGAAGAAGATAGAGAGGGAATGATATTAGAGGGAGGAGAGAGGAAATATATCTCTTTTTTTTTTAATTTACAAATGTTAAATAAAAATTTAAAATAGTATAAAAAATATTTAATCAATTAATAAAATGATTGTTTTCAAATATAGAAAAATGAACTAAAATATTTACAAATATAGCAAAATTTTACTGTTTATTGGCGATAGATCGAATAGACTACTACATGTGTCATGATTGACACAGATAGTAGTTTATCGCGATCTATCGCAGTCTATCGAAGATAGACTGTGATCTTTTGTTATTATTTGTAAATATTTTCAACAGTTTTGTCATTTAAAATAATTTTATTTAATAAAATGAGAATAATGATCTTTTATAGCTATTTTGCAAAATCGAGGGACTAAAATGGGTACATTGAAACTTGAGAAGTCAAATGCAGTTATTCTTAAAAATTGAAAGACTAAAAAGGTACTTTAATTTTAAAAGAAAATTAGAAGAGAAATTTGAAGGAATGACACATTCCATTTGTTTATGAAAATTAACCAAAAGAAAAAAAATTAATGAATTATGATTAAATCAATTTTCAATTTTAAAAATCGTCTAGTCGCTTCTTTTTCCATTTTACCCTTTTATTATCATAGGCTTAATCCCCGAGTTTGCACAAGAAATATGCTTTTAAGTTAAAAATTTTGATTGTAGAAAGGTTAAAAGATTTGGATTTTTCCAATTTTTAAAAGGTAGATTACACATCTCGATTTGGCCAAACAGTGTTAGGCAACCACCATCTTCACCCTCCATTTTTAGTATTTTGGGGTTTAAAGTCGTCATTTGCATAATGGTTGTAGGTTCTTATTGTACATGATTTTTTACTCATGTGGTTAGATGCTTATTTCGATGTGCCAATTTCCAAAGTTTAATCATCGATTTAAACCTCTTACTAAGGGCTAAGAGTTTTAGAAATTTGCGACCACTTGAAGTAGCAGAAAATGCCTCCAAAACATGAAATTTTGGGATGTCTACTCAAAAAGGTCAACTCTCGTAAAATTTAATTTAAGATTTATAAAGAGTTTGCCAAGAATTTCAATTGGATCCCTGAACTTGAAGAGTTTTATCAAGAAATGGTTAAGAAAATTTTATCCCTATTTGAAACAATAGATTTTGGGATACCATGAAAACGCACCACTTCGTGCATAAACAAGGTAGCACTCATTTTTATTGTATATGGGTGAGTAATGGATATAGTACGGTTATGCTTATTTAGTCTATCCACCACCACTAAGATTGTGTCCTAGCACTACAAGAAATTTTGGTTTTTCTGACGAAATTTTTTTTTTCTGACGCAAAAAAAATCGTCGAGAAAAGTAGCCTTTCCCGACGGTTTATTTGGCGTCGGGAAAAAAGTAGCTATGCCGACCCTTTTTCTTTATTTCATCGTGAAAACTATGCCTATCCCGACGAACTTTAGTGAGCGTCGGGAGAGATTAGTTCTCCCGACGCATAGGGCCATCGTCGTGATGTAAAGAAGAGGGAAAATTTTTTACTTTCTTATCTCCCGACGGTATTATAATACCGTTGGGAGAAATGGGCTTTACCGACGGTAATTATAATAAAAATACCGTCGTGAGAGGTTTTTCTCCCAACGATATTATAATACCGTAGGGAGATAAGAAAGTAAAAGTTTTTTAAAATTTTTCGAGAAATGAACTCCCGACGGTATTTTTATTACCGTCGAGAAAAGAGACCTCTCCTGACGGTGATTTTATTACCGTCGGAAAAACCAATTTCGCCCGACGGTATTATAATACCGTCGAGAGATCAGAGAGTAAGGAAATGATTTCAAGAAACGGGTATTCCAACACTAATAAGAAATTGTTGGGGAAGGTCACAACATTTCCCGATGGTTATAAAAACCGTCTGGGAAAGTCAAATTTTGCAACAGTAATAAAAAACCATCGGGAAAAGTGTTTAAAAACCCTCAACCCCGATTTTCTCCCTCATTTTCTCCCCCACTTCTTCGCTTTCACCCTAGCTAGCTGTCGCACAGACAGCACGCCACATGCCATCGTCGCACGCCGGACGCCACTGCCGCACGCTTGACGCCTGACGCCTGATGCTGCAGTACGCCTGACTCTCGACGCCGCACGCCCAACGCCTGAAGCTCGACGCCGCATGCCGCACACTCCTGACGCCTAAAGCTCGACGCCTGAAGCTCGATGCCGCACAGCCGACGACTGACGCCTAACGCCGCAGGCTGCCTAACGCCACCGTCGAGGATCTGCTCCCACCGCTACTGCCTCAGATATGCTCCAGCAACACTTCCCACTGCCAAACGCCACTGTCTCACGCCACCGCCTCACGCCGCTAGAGATCCGTTTCCCACCACACACCATCGCTTTCGTTTTTAAGGTCAGTTTTCAACATTACTGATTACTTATAATCTTTTCTTATCTTTAGCTAATATGAGATTTTAGATTGGGTCTAATATTAGATTTTAGATTTTAAATTAAATAGTTTGAGTAAAAGATCAAATTCATCTTTAGTAAGGTTATTATCGCTGGTATGTGTTGACTCTGTTTTATATGATGTTAAAATAAAGGGTTAAAAAGTATTGAATTAACAATTAAGTAAAGTGAACTTATGTTTTACAACAATTTAGTCTTTATAATTTAAATTTTGTGTAACGATTAAGTTTTTCAATTGTATATTATAATGAATTTAATAATTTAGTTATTACTTTATAAAATAGTATTTAAGACTTAAATGAAACTTCTTACCTATATTGATTGGCCAAATATGTTTATATATTCTAGAAAAATCAAGTCCTAACCTAATTGAAAAAAGAAAGACAGTTAATTTTGGTTAGGTTTTCATGTATAAATTGAATGCAAAATCGCTTAGAGCAATTCAGTATATGGTAGTCATGCATATCTCTCTCCCTTACTTGAAAGAAAATTATTCAACACTACAACAATTTTCACCTTCCATGACTCTTGTACACTAGCAGAAATAGAGGAGAAAGAGAAAAAACAGTCATTAAATCCAAAATCACGCGTTTTTTGCAGGAAAAAACGGAGGTTTTCGGATTTGTCGGAATCGATGACTGTTTTTTTGTGTCATTAATTAATGACTAAAAAAAACAGTCATTAAATGTAAGAAAATGAAAAATACGGTTTTGGCGGGAAAAGACGTGAATTTTTGGATTTTTTTTTTACTATTTTGACTTTTTTTACTTTCCCTCCTCTCACTTTCCCTCTTTTTTTCTTTTTCATTTTACTTTTATTTTTACATAAAACAAATAAAAAATCTCCACCCATTCCTTTCATCTTCCCCACCCTCACCCCACAAAATCCTCTTCCCACAACAAGGCTCCCGAAGAACGACGACGCCGCTGCTGCTACCGCCCTGACAAGAAGGCTCAACCGCTCCTCTACCCGACGCCGCCTGTTGCCGCCGTTGCTGCTGCCTCCAACGTCGCTGCTGCCGCCTCGCGTCGTCGCTGTTGCCGCCAGTTCGACGCCACCTATTTCTGCCACTTCTTCTGCTACTGCCGCCCCACGCCGCTTCTTCTACCGACACCCGCCTTCTTCTTCTGCCGACGTGGGTGGTTGCCGCCATCTTACTAAACGTAGGTGAGTTTTTTATTGACTATTCGTTTGGATCTAGAGTTGTTTTCCATAGTTATATAGACTTGTTAATCGAGTATTTATTTTTTTTTAATCTAGAATTGTCCTCTACAAATGAATGTATGAATGAAATTAGTTGTCGTCTTGGAAGATTAGTTGTCATTTTGGAACACATAGTTTAAATTAGTGGACTTTGCATTGTGAGACTTACCAAGTATTATAAATACCATGTGAAAATTTGAATGAAGTTGTAATGACAATGATGAAATTGCAATGAGAATGATTAATGTTGATCTTTTAGGTTGATTTTGAGTTCGGAAGTCACACTTATATATGTTCAAGTTGTTTTGAAAGTCATTAGTGTCATTTAGACACTTTTTAGCTACATTGTTGTTGCTTTTGAAACTTAAAAGAACACTTAGACACTCTTGATGAGTTGAATTTAGGTTGGTTCATTTAGATACTTGAAGCCATTATGTGTTTGATGAATACTCTTGTAGGTGGACAAATAAGACTTTCAAGTGTAATTTTTTTATTAATCAACATGTCACAAAATTCTATTTGACACTTTTTAGGAACTTAAGATATTTTGAATTTAGGTTGTTTTGGGAGTTAATAAGTTTCTTGGACACTTTTTATGCACTTTTAAGTTGTTTTGAGGGTCAAAGTGAAACTTATACACTTTTTAGGTGGGTTTTGAGTTTGAAAGTCATATTTAGACATTTTGATATTGTAGTTGGGAGTTAAAGTGTCATTTAGACACTTTTTAGCCATTCTTTGGTTGGTTTTGAGTTTAGAGGTCATAGTTGTGCATTTTTGGACTTATTTTTGGAGTTAAAGTGTCATTTAGACACTTTTTAACCATTCTTTGGTTGGTTTTGAGTTTAGAGGTCATAGTTGTGCATTTTTGGACTTGTTTTTGTAAGCAAAGTGTCATTTAGACACTTTTTAGCCATTCTTTGGTTGGTTTTGAGTTTAGAGGTCATAGTTGTGCATTTTTGGACTTGTTTTTGTAAGCAAAGTGTCATTTAGACACTTTTTAGCCATTCTTTGGTTGGTTTTGAGTTTAGAGGTCATAGTTGTGCATTATGGAGTTGTTTTTGTAGTCAAAGTGTCATTTAGACACTTTTTAGCCATTCTTTGGTTGGTTTTGAGTTTAGAGGTCATAGTTGTGAGTTTAGAGGTCATAGTTTAGAGGTCACTAAAAAATTGTTGGGGCAAGAACAGGAAGGAGATAGACCTTAAAATACTTAGGTATTTTTTAAAATTAAAGTTCAAACTCTGTTTATAAATGCATGTATATTATGTGTGGCTATTTTGCAGTTATGGTAGCTAATTCCTCCATTTAGTGTTGTTATTATGTGCTTGAGTTGATTTTGATAATGTGTCACTTAGACATTTTTTAGGTACTTTTTAATTGGTTTTGATAATCAAAGTGCACATATGAACTATTTTGGTTGTTTGGGGAGTTAAATTGTTTCTTGAAAAACTTTTAGGTACTTTTTATGTTGGTTTGAGAGTATTTAAGTTATATATTTGTTTTGCTCGTATTGGATTAATGTGCTTGAGTTCTAAGGAGATATCTTTTTTTTTTTTTGTGATAAATATTTTTTGTATTATGTTTCACTTGTCCTTCCCTAAATGAAGAAGTTTTTCATTTGACCCTTATTCTTTCTAATAGACTAATGTATGAGTATTTCTACTTTTTAGTAGTTATACTCTTAAAAGGTTGGACAAGTTACAATAATTATATATCTGTTTTGCTCCTACTATATTATGTTTCACTTGTCCCCCCTGCCTCTAAACAAAGAAGTTTTTCAATTAACTCTTATTCTTTCTAGTAGACTAGTGTATAAGTTAAATTTGGAGGTTATCCATGTTATTAAGGTTGAAAAGTGAGATTATAATGTGATTTTGAGTCTATTTATGTGGTTTTATTGTGATTCTATGTATAATTTTTGTTTAAAAGTGTTCATTGAAGCTTACTTGTATGACTAAAGTGGGGTTTTAAGTGCAAATGTATACAACAACATGATATTGTCATAGTACGATCAACATATATATAACCTGCATATTGTTATTATTGTTCACCTTTATATATTGAGTTAAATTCTAAAATGAATGTTTTTTTTTTTTACAAGGTTCCTAGACAAGGCCATTGAAGTAAGGAAACCCACCAACCAAGATATTTAAATAGATGTTGTATATATATTTTTTTGGGATTTTGCCAACACTTAGTTCTAAATACTAAATTTGTAAATGATGTACCCAAAATTTGGTTACTAATGTTGTTGTTGTTAGTTTCCCTGTAGTAATGATAGAAAGTATATTATTATATATGAAAGTTACTTTTTATGTTTGTGTACATATTTTGTGTTGAAACTGAATGAAACACGGGTGTAATAACATGTATGAAACATAGGTGTAATAACGTGTATCATTGAAATGGTTTCTTTGATATTTGACAAAAGTCATCTATCAGACTTCTATGACTATAAATAAGTGACAATGTATGTAATTTAATGACCTTAAAAAAATGTCATAATTAAGGTATTATTGACACTTTAGATGTGTCATTATTTGTTGCTCGATGACAGAATTTTAATGTCAAGATAACTCTTTATTTGACAGAAAAAGTCAACATTTTCATTATTTAATGACTGTAGAAAATTGTCACGAAAAATGGTTTCCATGACTTATAATAAATGTCAATACATGTTCTTTGTTGACTGTGTTTAAAAGTCATGAAACTAACAATGATGACTGATTTCTCATGTGTCATCTATACACTTTAGATGATGGGCGATTAAATGACTAAAAAAAAGAGTCAAGAAATGTGGTAATGATTGTTTTTTAGAGTCATAAAAGCCTATTTTTGTTGTAGTGCAATGTCATTGTCACAGTGATTCTCTTCTATGTTCATCGTTGTATGTATGAAGTATATGATATATTCCAAGATTTAGATATGGACATGTAGATGCATTTTTCACTTTATATGTTCGTTTTATAGTTTAGTCGATAGGATAGATAGATTAAAGTTTCAAGCTTACTCTCATTAAGTCGTAAGGGAGGAACAACAAGGTGTTTGTCAATTTCAAGAAAAGCAACAACAAGGTGTTTGTCAATTTCAAAAGTTATGCACTTGCAAAAGATGGGGGATAGAGTTGTAAAGCCACACGTTGGATACACATTGATCTCTAGTGACAAGGTTGCATTCTGTAAGTTCTTGAAATCATTTTGAGAATTTTCAGAGTCATCTCCCAGTGAGTGAGAACCTTCACCCTATGAAATTTATGTATCAAATAGCAACCATCTCAAGCCTCCATGAAGCAAGACATTGCTAGTGGCGGCTTTACGTCTTCCATCTGTTATATCTCCATTTCCCTCCTTCTTACTTATGTTTTGTTAGTGACATTCAAGAGGATGGTTTATTTTCTTAATATAAGTTTGATTGACGATTATCTTCCATTTATTTCCATATTAAATACTTTACACCATGCTATTTGAATGTTAAATGAGTTAGATATTAGAAGTTAGTTTTTCTTAAGCAATATTAAGTATGTTACATCTTGATTAATGCATATAATTAGCTTGCATAGCTTTGTTTGAAAAACAAATTTAGCAAGCATGACAGTCTAGCTTCAGAGAGTAGATGGTTAATCATTAGCATTTATCAAGACTAGATGAGGTTCAGAGATGTAGTTCATCTTTTGCCAACGCAAACTTACCATGCGTCTTAGAGATAAGATTAATGTGGCGTCGAAACATCGAGAGATAGATTCACAAACCCAAAGTTTGTAGGTATGTAAATATACTTAGATATGCTTAAGTAACAACTAGCTCCTGCGTTAACTCTATTTTTATCGCATGGTTCCACCGTCATTCTCAACGCATGCTATCTGACACTAAATGACATTTGACTCACCTTCCCCACGTCCACCTCATTGTTAATTGTAGGAAATTTTATTAATTCTTTATATATAGTTTTAGGTACATACAACCCCTGCACATAATACATGTATAGTCATCACATAGTCTTGTATCTATTTTCAACGCCTAGTTATTACAAATCCCTGTGTTCGACCCTAGACTCATCAGGAAACCTATAAGAGCTTACACTTGGGCTTTTATAGGAAAACTTGCTTATTAATGATCATACTTGAGTAATTCTCGACGCAACTCTGTAGTGAAATTATAACATCTAATACACTTTATGCGCAACAAGCTATGACCTCAACAATAGTCATGTCCATCTCTATGGGAGAATTTCTATCTTAGTCGATCCTAATTGGAATAAACCAATCTGTCATAATGCAATGAGGTTTAGTAATGCAATTGGTACCAATGTTTGAGAATCTTTTTCTGTTAGTTGGGGAAAATGGAAAGAGGTAACAAAAGAATGTAAAGAGCTTGTTAAAAGTCAATTGTTGGTACGATGCTTATTTGATATTTTACAATTTAGATATATGTATGTGTATTATAATCAATTTCCTTTTTTCAGAACCACTTCGAGTTTGACTTGTTCGATCAACTTGTCAACAATTACATCAATGGACAGATGCAAACCTCCTTTAAAGAGTATAGGTCAGAACTCCACAAACACTATAAAAAATATGCAAGTCCTGAAGAGGCACGAGCACACCCACCCAATCGACTTAAAAATGCCATTGAAGATTGGCACTTTTTATGCACCAAGTTTGAATCCACTGAATGAAAACTAAGAATATTTTGTTTCTTTCACTTTACTTACATTTGTATTACTACTTTGATATTAATTTTTCGTTTTATTAGAGAGTAGCGGAGACTAATCAGAAGAATCGATCAGCTTTGAAGTTCTTTCATACAACTGGGTCCAAGACCTTCGTACACATATGAGAAACCATGATAGTAATAAAAATCTTTATTTATTTGATTTGTAAGAAAGTAATATAAATATCTTTTATGTGATTTATTTTACAGAAAGGAGACGACGGTCAAACAATCGACCCAGTAGAGTTTTTTAGGCGTACGCACTCTAAGAGTGATGCCTCGTTTGTTAATTAGGTTGCTGATGATGCATACGTAAGTTTTTATTCCTTCAATTTCACTTTTTATCTATATAAAGTTGTCATACAAATATTTGTTCAAATTATTGTTGTAGAGTCAAATGATTGAGCTAAGAGAGGCTTCCACCCAAGAAGGGTCTCAACCAATATTAGGAGAAGAGATATGCGAGCAGGTGTTGGGCACACGATCGGGTTAGGGGCCAAAACCAAAAAAATCAAAAAAAGATAACTCATTATCGATTGCATCCTCCTCCAAAATTATAGAGGAGCAACGAAATGAGATACAATCCTTGAAGGCCAAAGTGGATGAATTAGAGAAAAAAGACAAAATGAAATAGATGAATTGAAAGCCATGGTCTTACAACTCATGCAACCACAAGGAGATAAGTAATAATAGGTATGAATTTTTCAACTTTTGTGGTAAACTATTTACAAAAGTGTATATGTTGTTATCCTGCAGTTATGGTAACAACATTGAGTTTGAGATTGGTATATAGATTCATACATTGAGTTTGAAATTAGGTTTGAGCAATTTATATGTTATAATAATTTTTGGATTAAAGTGTGTGCATATATTGGGGGGGGGGGGGGGAAGATTGCCTAAAGTGCATTTGAATTTTCTTAAGTTAAGCATCTAGTTTTAAAGTTTGTATAAGAGTAAGTGCATGATTATAATATTTACGTTTGAGTTGAATTTTATTGAGTTTGAGATTAGGTTGGAGATTGGTATATGTTATAATGTTACTAAATTTAAGTTTAAGTTTTGTATTGACTACGTATTGTTATTTGAATGTTAATGTTAGGAGGGAGGGGGGGGGGATATGGATAAATTCATTGAGTTTGAGTTGAAATTAAGTTTGTATAAGAGTAAGTGCATGGTTATATTTAACTTTTCTATTGCATTTGAGATTAATATGTGAATAAGTGCATAGTTGGGGGGGAGGGGGGTGTGATTGCCTAAAGTGCATTTGAATTGTCTTAGGTTGAACATCTAGTTTTAAAGTTTGTATAAGAGTAAGTGCATGGTTCTATTTAAGTTTGACTTTTTTTCTTCGGGAAAAGGTTTTCCGACGAGGCTATCCCAACAACGATCCTGATTGTAGAAAAGTCGTCGAGAAAGGCTTTCCCGACGGTTTTTTTGACTTTTCCCGACAGTTTTTCTCGTCGAGAATAGGTAAATTTCTTGTAGTGTAGCCATTTATATATATATATATATATATATATATATATATATATATATATGAATATCTTTGATAAACATTACAAGCCAAACAAAGTTCTTACTCTAAACAATCGATATGCAAAAAAGTCTAACCAAAAAATAAACCCGGCCAATTCAGGAGGGTTGGTATTTCTCCCTAAAAAACTTGCAAGTTTTTACACAAAATCCTAAATAACGACTCCTTTCTCCCAAACAAACAATATAACAACATTCCCTCTCGACCATACATAACGTTCATGTTCAACCCACAGTTGGTCTAGGGTGAAATGCCCTTCTTGCCCCTATTCGAATAAACATTTTGAATATGAGGTCTAACATTACCCCATGTAGAAGAAGTATCAACGAGAAAATGAGAAAGAAGAATATTAAATTTAGTTTGAACTATTAAAATTTATATAGAAAGTGAGAAGTCAACAACAAGAACGGAGAAAGAAGAATAAGTATAATCATCAAATGTCCAGTAAAGGTTATGTGAATCTTGCCGAGGAAATGATAAGAATATGGTAAGAATATTACATTATGTTACAAATAATAATTTTTAAATTTAACAATTACATAGTTAACATTATGTTTATTATGTAGAAAACTTCCAGCGAAAGTGATTTTGGACGAGCCAATATGTGGAAAAAAGCTCGGACAAACAAAAAGGGAGAATACGTTGATGAGAATGTCCAACAAGTAGCCAATCGAATAGTAAGATCACTAGTGTTATATTTGCATGAAATCATGTGTATTTATAATATTATTGAATATTGTGATATGTATTTAATTTTCCTTTAGGATGAGACCATAAAGAATACAAATTCGATTGCCAACAAAAATCCTTCACCCAATGATGCTTTAACTCAAGCTTTGGGTACTCCAGAACTGGGTGGAAGCGTACGTGGGGTGGGTGCTTTCATTACACCTACTATTTACCTTCACACAGTGAAATGAGGATAAAAAAACTGGATGCAAACAAAAACATTATTGATGAAAATGAAGCACTTCGTCAACTCATTAAGGAATTGGAAGATCAAATTCAAAACACACCAGAATCAAATCCAAGAGAAGAAATTCATTATTATACCACCGATTTGATGGACGCTAGTCTAATGATCTATCTTATTTAGTTTATGCATTAAGGTTACTATTACTGCTTATTGAATTATAACTTCGTTATTTTAGATGAAAGTTTCAATGAAGATGGCAAATGAGAAGGAAGTCATTATTATACCACTGATATCACATGAGGCAAATAAGAATGAAGCTCAAGATTTAAAATTCTTGAAGGTGAATTGTAATAATTTCATGTTCTGTCTTATTTATGAAGTAACATTTACTTATGAAATTATATTTTATTTGCAATAGGAAAAAACTTCAAAGACGATGGTGAAGAAGAAGGAAGTTATTAGTGTAAGCCCTTAACTTGTCTTTAGTTATGCTAAGTCTTTTGTTGGTTTCGGTGTTGTGGACTTAAACAAATTTTTCTTATTTAGGGCCAAGGATGCGTGCAAAGAGTTGTTATGTGAGACGCATAAGAGTTGTCATTAGCTGCAAGGATGAGACTTGCACCATGAGAATAGGCATTGAACTTGTTAAAGGGCTAGCCGAGTGTTGAAGAAGTGTTTGACTAGGCGACAAGGTATGACAAGGCTTTAAGGCGATGGAGTTGAAGGAAAAGTAGGCGTGGAAGAAGCCTAAGTCAAGCAAGCGTTGAAGATGTCTTAAGTCGAGGAGGCGTTGAGAAAAAAAGGACACACGGCTGTTGAAGAGCTTGAGGCATGAGGTGTTAAGAGGTGCAGGCGTGAGATCAAGCGAAGAATCTCTAAGTTCATGTGTGTTATGTGTTGAGGGGATGAACTAAGTGGTAGGCGTTCAAATCTCCTTTAATTTTGGATAATTATGCTTAATTATTTAATTCAGGGTAATTAGGCAGCAATTTAATATTCAAAGTGGAAATTAGGAAGCAAGAGGTGGCACGCCTATATGTTGCATGAAGCTGATGGTGGAGGGTATAAATAGAAAGTCAAACGAAGAGTTTTGGTTTACAAAATTCGCTCGTGCCAAAAGAGAAGTTATACCTCCAAACTCTTTCAAAATCAGTCTAGAAAATGTGTGTGGGTTGCCAGAGAAAGATTTCATCGGCAAGGGCTTGGAATTTGAGGAGAATTGGAGATTGTTCAAGCTTTCAAGTGATTTTGAGCAAGGGCGGAAGATTGGTGGATTCCAAGCTATAGAAGAGAAATTTGAAGGCTAAATTTGGAGGTAAATAAGTTATGCGGTTAATTTTGAGGTTTATGGAAGAAAATGGCATTGAAAATGGTTAGAGATGTTGGTTTTAATGATTGTGTGTAGGTTGTACTGTGGAGGCCATCGGGTGACTGTCGGCCAAGGTTGAAGAAGACAGGTGTGGAAGGAGGTTGTTGGTGGCAAGGGGCAATCAAGAGGCTTTAGAGATTATTTTGTTGAATGCCTAGGTGGGCAAAAACATGTGTGCGTGAGGTAGACCGTGTGGGCAGCATAGGTAGACTATGAGTGTGTAGCCAAAGAGGTCTGTCACTGAATGCCTGGTGTCCTGCACAAGGTCGACGCATAGGGGCCTTGACGCATCAGCCAGTTGGTGTGCCCACACCTTCAAAACAACGTGTTGTGCGGGTGTGGGGGAGTTGTTGCATACTAGGACTGTTTATGCGTGAGGTTGTGCGAGAGCTATCGCACATGGCAGTTCAGGCAACATTGTGGGTAAGCGTTTGGCTAAGGAGCCCACCTAGTTGCAACTTTCAATATTCAAAGACTTACTTAGCCGATTAGTGTTGAAGAGTTATTTAAGGTTAAACTTTGATCTTAAGGGCATAAAAGCCAAAGATTTAATTAAAGGACCTAAAGAGAAGTCTAACAAAGGAAATGCATTTTATTTTCATGAAAAGAGAAATTGTGGACAATCTATAATTCATTTGCGACCCAACAAAAGAAGTGAGTGATAATGTGTTTCCTTTAGTATGAAAAATTGATGTTTCTTTAATGTTTTTTAATTAACAATCTTTTGAACGCATGATTCTCATGGAGATCTACATGTTTACTAAGTATATTTTCAATGTGGTTTAGAAGCTTGGTGAACATGTTGTCTTAGTCTTAAAGTTTAGTAATGTTTAAGCTGCTGAATGTTTCTTGGGCAAAGTATTATTTTATGAATGTGTAATATTTTCGACAGATGAATGTACCTTGGAAATGTATGTGAGGGACCCAATACTGAAGGATAGAGAGAAGATATTTGGGCAACTCTAGAATTGTTATGTTGGGACCCAGTACTGAAGGACAAGAAGAAGATACTTAGGCAGCCCAGATTATGAGGAAACTCAATGTTGAAGGACAATGAGAAGGCATTTGGGGAAAATTTGAATTACAAGGTCTTTGGGACCCATTTCAGCACACAAGGAGGCTTTGGATCGTGTGTCGGGTGGCCCTTTGGGAGCATTTTCTATGTGTGCATAGGAGAAGATTGTTGTTGAGAGTATTGATTTTCCTCTACCTCAACTAAGGTGAAATGGATACGAATGATTAAGTTGATGATGTATAAAGTAAACCATGTTTTCTATAAGCTATTTGGCTATAGTTGCTATGATGAATGATCACGATTTCTTAAGGATTATACTTAGTGAAAGTTTTTTAGTAGAGTATTTGTTAAGTTACTTAAATGTATTTTGTCACTCATTGGGCAACCCAGCTCACAGTTTTTTCTCTGTTTCTTATTTTCCAAGTACTAAGCGAGTTAACGGTGCTTAGCCTACCCAGCCTTGTCTGCTTCAACTGCAAGTTTAGAATTGTTTAGTTTCCTGTATGAACTGAATCTAAAGTTTTCATGTACATATAATCTAGTTGGGGGGAAAGATTGTAAATCAGTGATTATGAATGATTGTATATAGTTATGGTTGTGTAATGTAAATAAGTTCCAGGAGTTCATCTATCTGTTTATGACTTGAATGTTATCGGATATGCATAAACTGTTTACCAAGTGGCTTAAGGAAGGAAACAAGGTAGACAGTAAGAGTTATGTCCTACGCAAAGATGTAATCGATTTTTGTAGCATGCAAAAAGTGAAAACTTTATCAATGGTGGCTTACATCCCATAAGTAAATGTTATTTGTTTATGATATATTTATGATCATTTTTGTAGGTACTATTATTGTAGGTACTTAAACCCATTTTTTTGTGGTCGAGAAGAAAGTTTCGAAGTACATTTTTGTAGATCCATTTCTTATATCTGTGGGCCAAAATACTCGAAAGATTAGAGCTTGAAACCTTTGTAGTAGATTAATGACTTCAAAACAAGATCAACTAGTTATTGCACCTTACAATCCATGGTAAGTAAAATTTTACTCATTTCAAACTTGCATTAATAGCAAAAATACTAATTACTTGTGTATTTTATTTAGTGATCACTGGTCATTAATTGTTATTAATGCATATATGGACGTGGTGTACTATCTCGACTCATTGAGAATAAGTTCGCGAGAAGATATCAAATACATAACAAATATGTAAGCTCTAACTTTGTTTGTGTTTATTTTATTTATTTATTTATTTTGGTGAAAAGTTTATTTCATTTTTTAATATTATTATATCATTGGCAAATGTAGGGCATTGACGATTTTTCAATCTCAAAAGAATTTAAAAAGGACTCGAAAAACTACATTGTGGAAAGTAGTAATGGCAAGTATAAGAAATTTTAAATATTAATAGAATGATGTACACATTTAGTGCAATATGTTTAGTGCAATATGTAATATGTATTATTGGTTTTGTATTGTAATGTCTTTTACAAGTGGGAACTGTTGAATGTGAGTATTATGTCATCAGATATATGAGAGAAATCTTGACCGAAGAAAATAGCATGTTCACAAATGCGATATGTTTTTAAACTACTTATATTAACATTTATAGTGTAATGTGACCAATTTTTATTCTTTGTAAAATGTATATTTGACTCTTGATGTTTTATAGATCAATACAAGGAACTCGTACTCGTAGTTTCAATTAGATGAAGTGCGAGTGGAGTGGGCTGAATTCGTAGGTTGTTATATCTGATGGATGTGTATTTGGAGTTGTTTCTATAGATCTTGTGGATGGCTACATGAGAATATGCTCATATACTTTTTTTTTTTTTGTGTAAATGTTTTGTTCATAGCCATTATATAGGTTATATACTTCAAAACAATGTGTGGTGGAGGATACATTTATAGTTTTGTGATTTTAGAATAGCACATATGGGATATAGTGTGTTCTGTAAATTTTGGAATGACAGATTTTGAGTCGAGGTTGATATAGTGTGGTTTGTAAATTTTGGAATTGTTCATATATGTGAAAGGTAATAAAAGAATAAAACTGTTAATTGGATGTATATTGGATGCATAATTGTTTTAGTTGATGAAATTGTTTTATTTGGAACATAATGTAATGCAGGAAAAATGAGATTATAGAAAATTGGTATATTTAATTTGAAAAAAAAAGGCATATATTTTTAACCCATGATACGTATTTAGTGTCAAGAATTAATAAACTTGTCAATAATTTCGTGTCAAGATAATAATATATTTGACAATTAAAAAACATCAAGAGTAACAACACATGATATGTAATAAGTGTCAAGAATAAATAAACTTGTCGATTATTTTGTTTCAAGATAATGATATATTTGACAATTAAAAAATATTAAGAGTAACAATACATGATACGTTACCAGTGTCAAGAATAAATAAACTTGACCAAGCTCCAATGTCAAGTACATTATTTCTCTTGACACGGAAATTATATCAAGAAACATATAACTTGACGTTTTAGAATTAAGTAATCTGACTTTACTTGACAGTCGATTACTTGATGTTTTTAAAAACGTCAAGTATATTGTTACTTGACATTGTAGGCTTGTAGCCACGTCAAGTAACCCAGTTTTTGTAGCAGTGTTTTAAACTTTTAGATTTGGATAGTTTTTTCATTCTTATTGATTAGATTATTGTTTGATCTTTTCAATATTGAATTCTTTTACAATTTATTATTATTATCTTGTAGGCCTTGACATGTGTATATAAACTTATGTTCTACATATATTACTTATTTATTAATTGCGCCTCCCTCGAGCATCATCTTTTTGTTGCCTCTCGTCTTGAGGCGATCAAGGGACTTATCACCTTGAGGTGCACCTTGCGCTTTGAAAACTCTAACTCAAATAAAATTAAAATGACCATATTCACTTCAAAACACCATTAAATCATCCAAAATAATTCATAAACATGTAACAACCTATTTTGATGAACTTTAGGATTTCTCAAAGCTTTAATGACACACTTTAGACCCAAATTCCACATGAATCCTCACTAACAAAAGGTAAAAAGTATGCAAAATATGGCACTTATCACACCTCTACCTAGCTACTAATCATAGAACCTATGGTGATCCTAAACGGTTTACAAGTCTCACTAAAAGCATTTTCACCTTTTTACATAACAACCCTTCCCCCAAAACTTGTTTGCTTGCTAGGCTCTTCCTTGCCTAGAGAGAATCTTTGATGTCACACTCATCTTCGTTTCAACTTACTGATTACACTTGAATTATATTATCTTGCTCAACTTAACTCGAGATTGATATGCTATTTAATATGTTTAATTGATTATTTTAAAGGTATCAAGTGATTTGGAGGTAGAATCGAGCATTAGGGAGAAAACATAGCTAAAATTGATTGATTTGAAGGCCTAAAGAAGCCACAAGGTCAAAGAATGTGAAAAAGACT
Source organism: Citrullus mucosospermus (assembly GCA_030954485.1). NCBI lineage: Eukaryota > Viridiplantae > Streptophyta > Magnoliopsida > Cucurbitales > Cucurbitaceae > Citrullus > Citrullus mucosospermus. The sequence goes on along the minus strand of CM062064.1, from coordinate 9,224,825 downwards.
AAAACACCCCTGAAAGGCTAGCGACGCAACACTAGCACGACGCAAAAGCCAGTAGGCATCAAACGGGATAGCACTACTTTAGGGTATCGCGACGCCATCAAGGCGAAGAACAAATGCGTGGTTAGTCACATGAGCACCAAGGGAGAAGTTATAAATATAAGTCAAATGATCTCCCGAGCCCCAACCTCCTCTCATCTTTTCCTCTATCCTTAATCACTTTAAAGATTGTTTCCAATGATTTATGGCTAAGGTAAGTCATTCTAGCTTAGGATTAGGGTAGAAACTCATTTGAATTGATTGGGAGAATTTATGTATATTAATGGACCAAAAGTGTATGTGTGATAAAAATATAGATAAAATTGGTCTAAATGGAAGCATACACTATCGATGAAGTAATAAATCTTGGATTATTCCAAGAGTCGAATCCCTAGACTAGCTAACCAATTGGGTTTATCTTTAACAATGCAATCAAAGTGACCAAAAGTAACTAGTGTAGAGTAAAAGTTGGTTGAATTGAGTGATGTTGAAGAATAAAAGCAATCAATAGTAGCTAAGTTCCTTTAGAGGCCTTGTACCAAGTTCCTTTAGGGGCCTAAGTAGCTTAACCTATATTTCTATGGTTAGTTGTACTTTAGATTAATTTTAATGCAAATTCTTTATCCTATGGTACACCTTATTGTAAGGATGTATGGAAATCCTATTTCTAGACTTTAGCTCCATATTCTCCTAAGAAATCAATTTATACCCTAACCTTCTAAGTATTAGGACTCCATTAGATTGCTAAATTAAGTGGCCAATTTAACTTAACAATATTTATCCATACAATCAACAAAGGAAATGTGTAAGGAAAAAGAGGTATGACACTTAGGAAATTACTCAAGCCATAAATCCCTAGGGTATCCACATAGTTGAACCCTTTAGTGAATTTAGCTCATGATTAATAATAAATGAATTGATTTCATTGCTTCCATAATCATAATTACAATATAGATGTTCAAAGAATATAAACTAGCAAGAAGAAAAGAAAATGGATGTTGGAAATACATTAAATACACTCCTCAGACTAATTTCTCACTCTCTCAAGCTCCCTAGGTTGGATTCTCCTTTTTTCAAGGATGAATCCTTTCTCTCTACATTTTTTCTCACAGGGTAGGGAGGTCCAAACTCTAATTTCTTTGGAGGAACTTTCGTTCTTGGAGAGTTTCTGAATTTTTGGGTGAGACGTCTCCTTGGAAGGTTTGAATTTCATGATGATCCTTGAAGAAAAGGCTTTCTATTGCGACGTTGTGGCACAACGCCGAGGGTAGTTTTCCATGACGCATAGCGTCGAGACGCCATCAAGCAGCACAGCGACACCACTTTTCAATGTTGGTCAACGCTGCGGCGCCATTAACTAGCACCGCAAAGCCATTTTTCCATATTTGAAGAATATGCATTTTTGGAAGAATTTTGGGCGGCCAACTCTATAAATTTGAGGGTTTCTAGTAGGCTTAATCACCATTCTAGATATCAAGAAATCAGAGAAAATACACCAAAAACAAAAAGTGAATTGGTTGCAAGGAAGAGAGAAGAGAGTTTGGTGTCGTTCGAGTTCCCAACGTGAAGACCGAAGGACATTGTGGCAGTTCCTCCTCAATCAAGGGCTTCTTCCTAGTAGAGTTTTCCTTTCTTTACACTCTTTCTATGCTTAATTTGTTTGTGAACATGTTGCTCAAAGCTATGAGTGGCTAAACTCTTTAGTTTTAGTGTTTTGATGAACTATTTATGAAGTTATGTTGATATTCTAGATTATTCATGGATTTGTTGTAATGATTATGCTTTTTATTGTTATTGTGCTTAATTCTTGTTGATTGGTCATCCTTGAATGTTAGGTTAGATGTATGGTTGAGAGATTGTATGTCTAACTAGATCTATAACAATGAATTGTTGTTAATCTATCATGAAAATAGTTAGGTTAACAATAAAAGTTGCTAAAGACTTCTCTTAATGCCATGTAATTTGTATTGATTTTAAGAAATCAGTAATCAATTTAGTTGCATGAGAAAAGGTTGTTTTTTAGACAAAATAACTTGGATTTATGTTTCTAGACTGAAGCATAAAATTTGCAATAAAATCCATGAACCCTAGAATATTGCATAATGGAGTAAACAAGGATTCATTACCCTAGAACTCTCTTTGACTCTTGTGTTTCTTATTTAATTGCTTTTCTTTTTAGTTTTTCAAAATCACAACTTAAATTCCAATCCTTAAATAAAATTGATTTGATTTTAGAATAGCTAAGTAACTTAAACCTTCACAACTTGATCCTTAGTGGAACAATATTCGGACTCAACAATCTTATATTATAACTTGACTCGTACACTTGTGGTTAACATGTAAAGTGCGCATCAATCCGCCTACGCCCACAGCGTGCGCCCTATGCCTACCTACCATCCATGCTGCATGCCTACGACCATTTTGGGTGTTGGTTAAATTGAGGTTGGAGAAGCCTATAACCCTAAGAGTGTACGCCTGATCTGTGAATGACATATATTTGTTTTAAAAGAATTCATTTATGATATTTAGCCATGATTTCTTATGAAAATGTGTTTTCTCACTGATTTTACTGAGCATTGAACATGATTCACTGATTTTACTCTTAATGCGTAGTTCAAAAATGTTAACCTTATAAGGAAGTTATATGTTTTCTTATACTCAAATGTGGGCAAGCATACATGTTTTTAATGATAATAACAAATGTAATGCTTAAATGGTTTATGAATGCTAATGATGAATTCAAAGACTTTTAAAATGATACTTCAAACCATTATGCCTTGTACCTTGGGTGATTGCTCTGCTGCATGAATATGTTTTCATAGCATTATAGGTTGCCAAAGGATTCTCGGTACTAAAAGATGAAAGAAGATACTCGAGAAGCCCAAGGGATTTTTGATATGAAGGATTAAAAGAAGGTGTTCGAGAAGTCCAAGGATTTCCAATACTGAAGGACTAAAGAAGGTATTTGGGAAGTACAATATTAGCCTTTTAGGGGTAATCTGCGTGCACATAGGAAATGCATTGACATTGATGTATTGAAACTACTATACATCAACTAAGGTTATGACATTGAGTGTATTAAGCTTACTCTACCTCAACTAAGGATTGTGGGTACAAGTTTAATGTGAAGTTTTGCCAGTCAAAGTGATGAAAAGTTTATTTGGTTCCATGATGTTTTATGTTATTGTTTTACCCATGGTTATGAGCTTGATATTACATGATGCTTTGAGTCTAGAAAAATGTTTTCTTAATTTAGAATGTCTTAAACATATGATGATGTAATTTTTTTTAAATTGTCACTCACTAGGCTTTCTAGCTCATGCTTTTCTCTCTTTTCTTTCTCACCCCGGTAGCAAAAGAGTTTTAGAGCTTAGTCTACTCAAGCCTCGTCTTCCTCAGTTCTCAAACATCAGCATAATCACTTCTCCCATAACTTCGTATGTGTAAATGTTTGGTCCAATGTGGCATGTAGATACTCCTAGTTGGGTTTAATGTGGGGTGTGAGAATGTACATAATGTATGTTTGGTGAGTCTTGTAAGAAATGGTTCTGATGGAACAACTGTTGTAAATATCTATTTTAAGTTGAATGTTGAACTTGAATGCCAAATACTTGAGGAAAAGATAATGTGGGTGGCTATGTTATGATGTTGTTTTCAGCAGGTTAATCAGGTACAAGTGGACAATGAACCTCACAAATGGGGTGATGTTTGTTGTCTTAACACCTCTTTCCAGGTTAAAAAGGGTAATATAGGAGGGGCATGATAGGCTTCCACTGGTGACTGCATTCTTTCTAGTGGATGCTTTGTTCTTCTTGCTTGCTAGGTTGCCTTGAAGCTTTCTGATTAAGGCAAGGTTAATAGCAGGCTCGACCTTGCATTTTTCCTCATCCTTTATCACCACTATTCCAACTTGAGCACAAAGTCTGACAATCAACGAGGGAAGGAATAGTCTGCCTCTCGTGTGCAATTCGCACTTTACAAGTTCCTGTTTAATGATGACTCCAATGTTGATTGGAAGCACTTTCCTGATAATGTACAAGAGCATGACCCTCTTTAGGGCTATAGTTGTGTCATATGTAGTAGGCATGATCTTGTGCTTCACAAAATATAGCCAGATGGTTAAATTCTCTCTAATATCCCCTGGATGGAAAGTTCGCATCCTGCAGGTGATATGATCCACTCTGCTCCCCTAGTGCCCATGAACTTTAGTGCCTCCACCACTTGTTCCTTAAATAAAATACATCCTCCATCGACATTCTTTTCCTCCTTCATTAAGGACTATGTATAATTTGCTGATGGCCTCTATAAAGAAGTCTATAACTTGTTGATGGCCCTCACAAATAAGTCTACTTGAACTCCTCTAATTATGGAGATGTTTCGTTCAGGCTCCATCCTCAAGTAGAACTCTCGAACTAGTGAGTTACTGGTTGGGGCTGGCTGACTGGCTAGTGACTCCCATTCATAGTGCTTTATCACTAGCTTACAAAAGATGGGTGAATTTCGCTTTTCCCATAAAACATGTTCTCTTCAAAGATCTCCCTTTTCCTCAGAATTTCCTTCTTTTTCATCAAATCCTCCTCACTTTTAGACTCATTAGAGGAGGATATTACAATCTACGAAGCATGCTTCATCCTCGCTCGTTTCCCCTCAAGAGAAACCTTACTTGAATTCACCTTTCTCTTTGCTGTTTAAGGCCAATCTTGTGATCCTTCTAGAGGTCACAAGTTCGGGCTCTATTATCTGATATGCTTCTTCCACATCTTCAGGGTGATGTGGTCTCAGATGAACTTTCTTCAAGAGTTCATCCTTTTGTGTCATATTCAAATAGAAAAGCTAAATCCTCTTTTTTCAACCATAGGGGCTTTCCCTTCTCTGTGGTGCACAAGTGGTGCGGTCGCATCACCTTGTGGTTGTTTAATGTCTATATCTCCATGTGGTTGGCTGGATGTGGTTGCTCATTGCAAACTATTCTTTCAGCAACTCTAATTCCTCCTATTGCATGTTTGATTTTTCTCTCCCTTTCCCGGTCAGCTTATTCCTCCTTTAGTCTCAACTTCTCTTCTTCTGCCCGATCTCGCTCTCGAGCTGCGAGGTCTTCTAATTTCATTTTCTCTTTGCTTATCATTGGTTAGTACTTGCCTCAGAACATGTTCAGCTTCTTTATATCATCTCTGTCAATGGTACTCGTTAGCAAAGTATTTGGTTGTCCGTACACCCTTCTACATCACTTCTTTCCACATCTCTTTATTAAATACACCTTTGGCCTGTTGAACAAAAGATAAAATGTTAAGGTTATTTGAAGATGAGGCATTGACTTCCTCAACTAGAACAGTGGCCTCTGGCTGGTTCATACTTTTGCTTTCGCTTAAAACTTTTCTTCACTTAGTCCCCGTAATCCTTACATCCACTCCACCACTCTCTCAAACATTTCTTAGGTTCCATGGAACCTTGCATGGTGGGTTTTAAAGAAGACCCATGAACGAGTCCTTTCTCTAAGGCCGACAGATAACTCGAATGATGTAAGAGATGGCTGATCGGCGCAACTTGTGAGGAAGATGATAACAGCGGTGGTACACGAAAAAAACGCCCCCAATGACTATAGTCATGGGTGTTTCTCCTGATGGCTGACGTGTTGATCTTTGTACACTAGAGAAGGATGATGGTGGCAACACTTCAGAGGATCGATCGACACATTCTGATGTTGTGCGTATTTCATCTGATACCCATCACGAGGTCCTCTGTGAGTAGGCTCAATTGACAACTTGGGTGGACAAGCGTGGGCAGGAGCTAATGAACATTTCTTCTCCATGAGCATTGATTGGCATTGGGAATTAAGAGAGCCTATTTGGTGAAAAATCAAAGTTAAAAGTATATAAATCTTGAAACATAGAGACTAAATGGAAACAAAATTCATAAGCTAAGAATAAAAAGGTAAGATTTCAAAACTTAAAAACCAAATAAAACTTAAATTCAAAACACAAAATAAAAGTTTAACCTTTTGATGCATAGGAGATGAAATAGAAACCATACTTTAAATTTAGGACCAAAAATATTTTTCCCATAAAAGAAAAATATATATGTTGGGTGTGGGAAAAATGTTTTAGAGAAAAAAATTAAACTTTTATAGAGATAAGATTTTATTTAAAAGTGGAAAAGATTATGGGAGACATTTGAGGTTGACAGAAAGTTAGAGAGGAAGAGAATTCGATACGCACAAAAAAAAAAAATGGAAAACCCAAGTCAAAAAGTTTGAAATAAAAATGGATTTTAAACACTTTTTTAAATTTACCTATAACTATAGGTATAAAAAAATACTTTTTCTAAGAAAATATATATATATATATATATGGAAAATTATTATAAATATAAAAAATTATCAAATTATTTACAAATATAGAAAAATTTCATCCTTTGTCAACGATAAACTACAATGAATTTCTATTGTAGTCCATCGCTCAAGCAATAAATGTCTATCGCTAATAGATAGTGAAATTTTTCTATATTTGTAAATAGTTTGCTCATCTTGCAATATTTGAGAACAACTCTATATATTAAAAAATATCTTTGATCTTTAAAAACTAAAAATTGTTACCGTATTCCTCCAAAGTAAAATGTTAAGGGTCATTTGATTTTTTGAAAATTTAGATAATTGGAATCATTGGATGCTCGAAATTATATATATGTTCAATATATTTACATCAATACGTTTGTTTTGTAAGAACTGTTCGTACAAAGTTTCTAAAAAAACGTGTTGTACGTTTATGTTGATTTATGCGGATGTGGTTTGATTTTTGGTACTTGAATAATAGAAAGGATTGAGCTCGAGAGATGAAATCTGCATTATATACTTCTAGGCCCAAGTTAATGGTGACATTGATCAAATGAAAAATACTGATTCCACATACTTATTGAATGATTTCACCCTCTTCCTATTCTAGGCTTTCATTTTTAGGATTAATGAAAACTTCATATCCTTTTACCTTTAGTGAACCTTCTCTCGTATTGAGGATAATGAAAGTCTTTCTTTTCATTCGTGATGGAATGACACCATGGATTTCTCCTTCACCCTTCGTCTTCCCAGATGAATTCTAGCTTGAATGATTCCTAATGCCCTCGTATTTAAGGCAACCAAAAAATGAGCGCACGAGATATTCTCGCACTTTTTTAGTTACACTAGGAACAACATTACAAATTTCTCCCTAAACTTTTTATCTCATAGAATGACTTTTTGCTTGAGTGATTCTCACTTTTTGCACTTATAAGGCAGTCAAAAATTGATGCTCGAGGTATTCACTCTTCTTTGTAGTTATACTTAATCTTTCAAAGGCTAATGTGGCCTTATCAGCACTAGAGTTCGACAAATGTTTTATTATCCTCCGGAAGGCATAGTTAAATGAATGAGAGAAGGCTGTCGAGGCCTTCAATCGATCAAATAACATTTATAATACTAATCAAATACTACCTATACTACTGAGTTGTGCAAGTGACAAGACCGAGTCAATTTGCAGGGAAGCATAGAGATTAGTTTCGATGATTTAAATTTCTAGTTAAAACGATAAATGAGGGGTCGTGTGGTTGAGAATTGAAGTGTGAAAGGATACATGTATGAAAATGTAAAGTGCAGAAAATAGAAGTGCAAGCAAATAAAAACGATCTAGCCTAGGAGGTAGGATCCACCATAGGATTTCTAAAGATGCTTTCTTATTCATGCAAATGTTTAGCCTATTTGTTTGATAGTGTCATGACAAGCACCCGCACACATTAATTAAGAACTTAATTAAACTAAGTGCTTGATGGAGTGAGTATGAACTTGCTCCATAAACATTTAACACATGCATCGCAATTATAATGGGTTGACTAAGACGATAAGCCATTAGGTAATGTCTAAGTTACTAATTGATTTCGTTCTTAATCCTAAATCGATCGAGCCAACTATGTGATGCAGATAACATAATGTCGTGCATGCCACACTAATGGCCAAAACTTGGTTTAACACAAATGCACGTATCAAGTGTAATATAGTAAAATTGTCAGAAGTCCTCTAGAGAGCAAATGCCCAAATTGTTTTCAACTATTCTAAAGTTTTCTTGATTTTATCTAAATATTAGTCTTGTGAGGATAATTTTCAACTTAAAAGAAAGCAAACTAAATTGATGAATGAAATTCAAGAGATAGTTTCCTTAATTACTTCATTAAGTCATGCAATGATTCCTATGGATTATTATGCTATTGATATGCCTAAGTCTAGAAACTATTTTCTAGATTATTATCTTGCAATAACAATATTTTCTCATGCAAACTTAATTGATTATTAATAACTTGAAACCAAAGTAAGGAGCATGACATTAAGAATAGTCATGATCAACTTTCATAGGTCCAATTAAACATACAATCTTTGAAAATATGACAATACTTGAAATTAATTGCAAATATAGAAAATTTACCTTCAACTTATAGAAAATGTCCAAAAAGACCATTGAACGCACAAAAATACGTTGAAAGTACGAAATTCCTGATTTTTAAAGTTTATCAATGATAGCTACTATCAGTGACAAGAATCTATCAGCTATAGTTGTTATTAGTGATAGCTACTATAAGTGACGTCTACCTATATTATTGCTATTATTGATATCACCAATATCTACCTAAATTTTAGCACCGTTATCACAAATACACGGATATCACTGATATATACCTAAACTTTATCATGGATATCACTGACATCTACATAACTTCTATCATTGATATCATTGATATCTACCTAAATTTTATCATTTATATCACTGATACACAGGTATTACTAATATTTACCTAAGATTTTATTAGAGATATCACTGATGCACGAATATCATTGATATCTACCTAATTTCTATCACCAATATCACTGAAATCTACCCAATTTCTTCCTAATTTCATACTTTATAATATAAGAGTTATATTAGGATTTTAATATGGATTAAATGCATGATTACTATATAGTCTTCAGATTTTATAATATAAGAGTTATATTATGAATTTAATGAAATGAATAGGCATAAAATATGATAATTGTTAATTAGAATATAATAGTAATGTTTAGTTAATTATGAGACCATGAAAAATGTATATTATATTGTAGGATCAATGAATAATGAAACTTAGAATAAGGTTACATGCGTGATTAGGATTTACGTAATTAAGATAAAATTAATTAATTTTTTTAAAAGAGTTTAAAATAGGATTTTTTTTTTAAATATAGCAAAATGAGTTAAACTATTTACAAATATAAAAAAATTTCACTGTTTATCAGCGATAGACTACGATATACTGCGATATACTTCTATCCCTAGAAGTCCATCATAGCCAATAAACAATGAATTTTTTCTATATTTGTAAATAGTTTGATATTTTTTCTATTCATAATCATTTTCCTTTTAAATATGGTAATTAATTCACTTATCTTTAATTTTATTTCCAATCAGATTAAACTTAAAATAAAACTTTTATTTTAAAAAAATTGTTTAAAACAAAAAAAATTAAAGATTAATTATAAAATATTGACTATTAGAGAACTCTATCTAGGAAAGTTCTGTCTAAGAATTGAGATATTTAAGTTGGCTGTAAGGGAACACCCCTCCTTAGGAACTTACCTAGAGGTTGAATTAGTCAACATTTTATAAAGCATGCAATAATGAGTTTAATTTATTGAAGAGTTCAATATACTAAAACATTATAGTAAATAATCCAAGTGTTATATTATATTGGAAAAAGGAAATCGAAGATGGTGATGGTTGAAAATGGTGAAAGTCGCACGTCATAGAGAGTACAAATGGACTTTTGAGATTCTAGGTCAAAAAGCGTTAAAGTCAACTTATTTATAGTTTTTTAAGTGGCCCACTAGATTCTAATGACATCATCAGAATTTGAGTTTTTGTAGTGATGCAGCTGCATCAAGTTTAGAAGGTAGGTTTCCAAGTCGAGGTGTTTTCAACTCCTAAGATGTAGTGCCTTCTTTTTCTTCCAACTCAATTCAATGCCTCCTGAAACACTTAACCAAGAGGATTAAAAAGTTCAACTCCTAAATGGTGTTCTAAAAAAGAGGCTATTACCTAAACTTGATTCACTTTTATGTATACACATAGAGTCTAAGTATTCAAACTATAACAAGGGGTTCTTAATTTATTGGATTTAATAAATGCAATTCACATATTCAATAACACATTTACTAAATAAACCTCGATAACAACTTGATTGAGAATATATTCCAAAGTTTACAAACTACGAATTTTAGGACATAAAACCCAACAATGTAGAAATACCTATGTTTCACTTTAGTACCATGGTAATACACATAAATTTAAACTACCATATATATATCTTTATTATTCTTTATTATTCTCACAGATGTAATATATATACCATGCATGGTGACCACTTACCAGTAATATGAGTTTCCTTGACACCCAAGTATTGTAGGGTAAGATGAGTTGTCCCATAAAATTAGTCGAAGTGCACCTAAACTAACTTGGAGACTTTTAATATATACTAGAAATATTCTCACATATAAATACCATTAAAATATACATTTATATTAACCATATCATTTATGATAAACAAGTATTTAGCTCAATTTTTTTTCCCTCAAGAGTAAAAAGCCAAATCCTAATTCTTACATAATATACGTAGTCTATAGTTTCTTCTTAAATTATATGTAACCTTCATTTACTATTGTTTGTTATATTATATATACAACAAATATATATTAAATGTCAAAATGTATATTATAGTATTACTTATATATAAATAAAATGTAGACACATATGTCAATTTGCCTTTTGATTTTGTTGGTTAGAATAGGCAAAATAATTTGTTTTATTATGTTCCGAACAAAAAGAAAAGAAAACTTGAATATCATCAAGCAATATTTTATTGGCTATCAACTATACCTAGAAAGAAAATACCTCTTGAGCATATACGACATGTTTGGTAGTAGTAATTGTGAAAAGATTAAAATCACTTTGTCATTTTCAAAACTATTTTGAAATAAGCTTTTAATAAATGAAAATTAATTTTGATATAATAAAAATTGCATTCAAAATACAAAATTAACCATTAAATAAAAAGCAAGTTTTGAAAGGATGAAAATGATTCTAATTACTCCAAACATGCAGTCGGTAAATATACCCACAAAAATCAATTTGGTGTACTGTAAAAATCAATGAAAACTTACCCATAACTATTTGAAGAAAATCTGGAAGCTATAAATCGTCTTCGGAACAATCGTTTCTTCATTTGTTCAAATTGTAATGGAGGGCAGTATTTTGAATGAAACTGCATAAGACTCTCCCCTAGGGCTGCAATGTCCGTCTAAAGTGATCACAATTTTGATTTTGATTTTTTGGGCATGATTTTAGGAGCTTCATAACTAGTTGAAGATTTTTTTTTTTAAATAATCTTTTTTTTTTTAATAAATATTAACAAAAATAGGATGGGAGGGAAAGAAATACAAAAAAATTGTTTAATCGTGGATCCAATTGTTTAATCGTGGATTGGATCCACGAGTATGTGAAATCATGGACCGGATCCACAATTATGGGTGAAATCATGGACAGGGTCCACGATTATCTTGCCATGCGCATGCTCTCTGCCATGCTGACGTTGCTGACCGACTGCCACTGCCACGCCTAATTCCTTCTTGGTAAGTTCAAACTTATCGGGAAGGAGTTAAGCCCTCTGTGACTTTTCTTGTAAAAATTTTGATCAGAACTTTACGAAAAAAGTCATGTCATGGAGGGCTCAACTCCTTCCCGCTAAGTTTGAACTTACCAGGAAGGGAAACTTACTAGAAAGAAATTAGCCCTCTGTGACTTTTCCCGTAAAGTTTTGGGAAAAGTCAAATGGAGCTTATTCCTTCTTAGTAAGTTCAAATTATCGGGAAGATATTTGCTCTCTGTGACTTTACGGGAAAAGTCACAGAGGGCTCAACTCCTTCCCGATGAGTTTGAACTTAGCGATGCAAATTTAGTTAGCAAGTAGAGGTGGCAATTGTCTAAGTGCTTGTGGCAGGGAAATCGTGGACCGGGTCCACAAGTTAGGTACAACTCAACTTCCCGTTAGAAGCTGATCTTGTACCTGGTACCTATTGACAAGTCCTAAGAGAAATCGTGTACCTAGTACACGATTTCTCTACCCTATTTTTGACATTTGTTTCTAAACCACCCTATTTTTTTGCATTTGTTTCTAAACTACTCTATTTTTGTCACTATTTTCAAAAATTGCATTATTCTTGAAAATAACCCTTCTATGATCTAACCAATATTTATTCTATTATTAATTTCCCGTTGACATGGAATTGAGTGCATATTAGTAAATAGATTTTAGTTTTATATTCTTTATTTCAACTTGCAGACAATTAGTTTGAGAAAAAGAAAGAAAAAAAATTTTTTTTTTGCTCTAGTTTCTAAGCAAGTGATTATTTGTTATAAATTGATTGATTATTTGCTACAACCACCATTTTTTATAAGAAAAAAAAATTGTGGATGGGGTCCATGATTTCCATGATTCCCATGATTCCCATCCACACTAGCGTTGCGATGTTGTTGCCCCTAAATCGTACATGTTTTCAAAAATTGTGTACCCGGTCTATGATTTTGCCACCTATTTTTATTGATTATTTTTCTTTCCACACTATTTTTGTTATTATTATTTTAGAAGGAAAAAAATTGAAATTCGTAATTTTCGAATTATGTAGAAAAAGTGAAATATAGGCCTAAAATTAAGGCCATATGTGTAGTTACCTAAAAGAAGAAAAAAAGCCCACACAAATTGGCCCACGGTAAAAGCCCACAGAGAGAAACGACGACGAAAATCCAGCCGAACCCTCGATCGGAAAAAAAAAAAAAAACAACGATTTCGACTGCAACAATCGGAGAGAAAGTACTAACCCTGGATAAACGATCGGAGAGAAAATCCAGCCGAACCCACGTTTTTAATCGGAGAGAGAAACGACGACCCACCGTTTCGACTCATTTGATGCGATTTGAGGCGATCTATCTGCGACTGCAACTTCTGATGCGAAGCACCAGTGTCCTATGCTTTCGACTGCAAGGAGGACGATTGCAACTTCCAAAATTTCCAGGCGAGTCTTCAATTTCGTTTCAACAAGGTAAGCCTTTGTTTAGTTTCTTTCTGTACGTGTTTCGATCGATTTTTGGTGTGTGGATCACTGGGTTACTGTCAATTGTATGTAGAAATTAATTAGTTAGAGTCCCGTTTATATTGAATTGGACGCAATACTTTCTATATTTCACAGTTTTTCGATTTTTTTACTGTGTGTTTTTGAATCCCAGATCTTCGAGGGAAGCGGCTCTCTGAACTGGAATCGCCAAATAAACGAAGATCTACCAACAACCCATTTCCCTAAAACAAACTGAAAACCTAAGTTCAATCTCAATCTCACCCCTTTTCTTGAATTGACGGTTACCCATATGCCCCACCCAGTTGAATCGTCGTCGTCATCATCAGAGTGCTGTGATTCCCATCGCCAGAAAGTGAAAAAACTTAAACCAGGACCACGATCATCGTCATGGGAGCTGAGAAGAAATGGCTCTTCACTCTCTTCTCCGCCGTTTTCCTTTCTCTTCTCCTCCTTTTATTCTCTTCCATTTCTGCATTCAGTTCTCCGCGATCCATTCCCTCAATAGTCCACCATGGAGCTCCATATCCTCCGGCGTTTGCCTATTACATTACAGGTGGCCGCGGCGACAAGGACCGAATCTTCAGGCTGTTGCTAGCCGTCTACCACCCCAGAAACCGGTACCTTCTGCATCTCGCGGCAGATGCTTCCAACGACGAGCGGCTGCAGCTCGCCGTAGCAGTGAAGTCGGTACCGGCAATTCGTGCCTTTGAAAATGTTGACGTTGTTGGAAAGCCCAATCGAATCAGCTACATGGGGTCGTCTAACATTGCCACGATTCTTCATGCTGCAGCGATTCTTCTCAGAATTGAGAGTGGTTGGGACTGGTTTATCACTTTGAGTGCCAGGGATTACCCGCTTATCAGTCAGGATGGTAATGCCAATTCGGTAATTGTTTCTTGTTGCGTTTATTTTCATAAGCCAATTGGGAAAATGGAATAGTTCTTGACATCATTTTTCTTTTTATCAAATTTGTGGATTACTGTCGATGTGTCGTTTGTTTGCTTGATTGTTTGGCTCTTCTTCTCACCCAGGGAGGTATGTATGGGAATAATGGTTGAAAGAGCTTTGGACCTGTAATTAACAGAGTTGATTTATGTTTTTGGGGTTTCTTATTCAAAAAATGTATTCTTATGTTTTTGTAATAGGAAGCCAACTCTTTTTAATTGATCAGATAATGTAGGTTTAATTAATTTGTTCAAGCAGAGGGAAATATTCAATGCTTATCCTTGAGAATCTCTATTCATGTTGAGTCATTTGATCTGTGAAGTCTTCATATGATAGTTGATTCTCTATATATGTGGAAACCGATGGATTGTTTTAGTTTGATGTTTTATTCTACCGTCCTTTTGTGAGCCTCTGAGGTTTCACAGCAATATGCAAAAACTGGAGTGTACTTTCTGGTACAAAATTTGAACTATTGTCATACCAACTTATTACCTGATTCACATTCACTTCATTGCTTTGCATTGGGCGTAAACTACAATGGAGTCCTAAAACATTCACTTCTTTTTCTTTTTTGTTTTTTTACATAGATTGCTGCTCAAGTTTGGATGCGTATCCATTCTACTTGTAATTTTTTCTTGATCTCATTTCATAAAGGGTTTCTCTTAGAATAGAACCACTAGGAATCTTTTCTTTGAGGAAGCAAATAGTTCTGGCGAAGTTTGAAGTTTCATTTTATTAGTTTATTTTTTTGTGAAACGTTTTTACCCCTTTTTCTTTGAGGTTGGGACTGTTATAGAGGGCCTTTTTAAAAGTTTAGGGGCAAAGAATGAAAAGGTTAATGTATTGGAATCATAAGAGACTTTCATTGACTTGTATGAGTATTTGTTAGGAACCAAGGTAGTATGGGCTACCTTTGTCCCACATTAGTTAGAATGGGATGACCAATGTGGTACTTAAGTGGCTTGGCTCTCCCACCGCAATAGCTAGCTTTTGGGGTGTGGTTCTCCAAGGTGCTTAAGTACCTAACCAATGTGGGACAAAGGTAGCCCATGTCACCTTGGTTCCTAACATATCACATAGAAATATTTGCTATTATGAGATGAATATTGATGATTTCATTATTTGAACTTCAAAGGAGAGAACCATTATGGGTCGGACTGGTTGGCATAATGGCCAAATGTTGGGAGGTGTAAATCTAACGTCTTTGACGTTTAGGTCATACATTTAAAACCTGTTGTCATCTACCTAGTATATGAAATATTCTATATCAAACATTGTAGGGCTAGGGGCTGTCCCTAAGATCAGAAGAGTTCTACATGTATGCTAGTCTAAATGCTCAAATGTTACCTAAAAAAAATAAGATAAACACTTTCAAGGAAACCTCAATAATATTGTTTATATCACTATAATTGATAAAGTTGAAGGAGAAGACTTGTGTAGGAGTGGATAATTTGTTTTTACTCTTCTGTAAGAATTACTAATGATTTATGAGACTCGTTATTTTAAAAGATAAGTTCTAGGATATTTATTCTGTATCTCATCTCTTTCAAGCCTTTTGTTCTTTCTTTCATCTTGTGCGTCAGTGCATTTAAAAGTCATTATTAATTATGCACATCTTTGAGGCTGGGAAGTCTTCAAAGTTATTCGACTTAATGATTTCCATGAATTTCTTTCCTTTTCCTTGCATAGTAATGTCTTTCTTATACATGTCTGCAGATCTATCACATGTCTTTTCGTCTGTTAGAAGAGATCTCAATTTCATAGATCACACAAGCGACCTTGGGTGGAAAGAGTAAGAAAATACCAATTTGCATTAGCATTATATAGCCGTTCATGGTTGAATTGAATTATAATATTGCCAGTGTTTGGTAATGCCAGAGGGCAGAGGGTTCAGCCAATTGTAGTTGATCCAGGGTTGTATCTGGCAAGGAGAACTCAAATATTTCATGCCACTGAGAAGCGGCCAACACCTGATGCTTTCAAAATTTTCACAGGTTTAGTTGATTTTGCCTCCTTTCTCCTTCTTTTTCTGCATTTCGTCCCTGATGTGTTCTTTAGATAGCTATCAACATTCGACTTGTATGGTTTTCTTCTTAATCTAATGCTCTCTGAAGGGGATATTGTACCTAAGACCTTATCATTTGCAGGTTCCCCTTGGTTCATTCTGAGTCGATCGTTTCTTGAATTCTGTGTTCTTGGGTGGGATAACCTTCCTCGGATACTACTTATGTATTTTAACAACATCGTATTATCACAAGAAGGATACTTTCACTCTGTCATTTGCAATTCAAATGAGTTCAAGAACAAAACTGTTAATAGTGATCTAAGATTTATGATCTGGGATGATCCTCCAAAGATGGAACCACTTTTCCTCAATGTATCAAACTTCGATGTCATGGCTGAAAGTGGAGCTGCATTTGCTCGAAAATTTCATAAAGATGACTCTGTATTGGACATGGTCGATCAGAAAATCTTGAAGCGAGGACGTAACCGACTTCTTCCTGGAGCATGGTGCTCGGGTCGGAAGAGCTGGTGGATGGATCCCTGCTCCCAGTGGAGTGATGTCAATACATTGAAGCCTGGACCTCAAGCTAAGAAGTTTGAAGAGTCCATAAAGAACCTTCTCAACGACTGGAACACTCAATCGAATCAATGCCGATGAAAGGCAATACAATGAAAAGATTGGCCCAAGGCTTGATTTCACTCATAAGTAAGGTTACAAATCATAATATTTGATCTGATTTGGGGTAGCCATGTTCATAACAGGTTAGAAAAGATGAGGAAACAAGAGGCCTATTGTTGAGGTTTTGGATTAAAATGTAGTATTATCATGAGGCTAGTATTTATTTAAGAGCCTCACAATGTATTCAAACAATGGGAACATTTTCCCTTCTTGTTGCCTTTTCTACCACGTGCAACTTGACTCTCAATTGCTATATAAGGACTGGTCATAACTCATTCATTGAATTCTTGACATCTCTTTCTATTTAAGATTTCAACTTTTATTTTTTTAGGTTACCCCGACGGCATTATTGCAATGGGAGAAGTCTTTTTTTTTTAATCCCCACTTTTTCTTTCTTCCCCACAAATCTCCTTCTCCCTTCACTTCTATTCTCGCTTCTTCACTCTCCTCTCCCATCCTTTTTCCTTCCCTCATTTTTCAACCAATTCAACTTCCACAACTCTCCATCTAAAATCCGTCTTAATGAAAGAAAAAAGAGACGATGAAGAGGGAGGAGAGAACACGAGGGAGAAGAGGAAAATATAAAATATAATTATTTTTTTCAAGTCATATTCTCACATCTAGTCTTTTCTTTTCTTTCTTTTCTTTTTCTTTTTCGTTTAAATTTTGATGATTTTAGGGGTAGTTGCAAATATAGCAATTAGACAATTAAGTTAAAAGTATTTGCAAATATAACACAATGTAAAAAAAATTGTAAATATAGCAAAATTTAGATTATTAGTGATAGATTATATTAATAGTAGAGTTTGTCTATCTATATATTTTGTTATAATTGCAAATTTTTAAAAAATGTTGCTATGCACTTAATTATTAGGGTTCTTTTCAAATATAGCAAAAGAAATCAAAATATTTACAAATATAGCAAAATTTCAAATTATGTATTTTGCTTTGTAAATATTTTTAGTAGTTTTGATATTTAAGATAATTTCCCTAATTATTATTCCTAAAAGTATTATCCAATGCAATTTTTCGGGATATTTAAAATCTATTTCTAAAAATTTAAAGACTAAAATGGTCCGTTTGAAACATTAAATATTTTATGACCTATTATTAGATATTGGGACTAAGATGATACTTTTTAAATAATAAAAATAAAAATGAAAAGAGAAAAAGAAAATCTAACTCTTTCAAATTTCATCTTCCTCTCTATCACTCTCACATGATTAAGGGGAAATTGAATATTTTGACCCCTTTGAAGTTTTGCTTTGAAAAAAAAGGACCCTTTTGAAAAGCATTATTATTATTATTATTACTTTTGGATATGTAAGCATGGAAAATTATATACTTATTAACCGACCTACCTTCTTACCTACCATCAACAACTTAATTGAATATATGTGTTGTGATTTGTCATTACGAAAAAAGGTATATAGTTCATCCATTAAACATCTTGTTGTATGAATAGTTCAAAATATATGCGTTGGATAATTGTGTATTTGAAAATAATCAAAATTTCGTATGAAGCCTTGTCGAGGTTCATATTTTAAGGATGGCATAAATACCCAGCCGGGCTCACCTTGGGTTAAAAAGATTGGAGGTGGGAAATAATTTCTAGTGTTTTTATTGGTGGTGGCCCATCTGGGACTGTCTCGAGATTTTTCGCGATGATGGGTTCCATTCTTTTGCCTAGTGGCAGGTCGGCGAACCAGATATAATTAAGGTGTGATTAATGTCTAGATTTGTTTTGGTGGTGTTTAGAATGAAAGTGAAGATGATTATGATGGAAGAGAGTTTAGAGGATTTGACACAAACGATGAAAAATGACATAAATTTGGATGAGTACTATGAGATTGGTATGGCAACAGTTTGACTAGGGTTTCTTCAAACTAATTATAACTTTTTCACTAAGTGGACCCAATTAAACAAATTAATCAAATTTTTGCTAACAAGTAATTTTAACGATGGTTTTATACATATGCATTCACTTCAAAATGATTAATAAATTGGCATTAACACATTTAATTTTAATACAAGATTGATAATAAATATGTGAAGCTTGTTTTGGCTATATTTTTTTCGTTTGAGCTATGATTTGAGTAATTCAAAATGTCTTAGAATCGTTGTTCCAACATAATTGACTCTTCAAAGTACTCAAATTATTAGTGAATAAAAGTAAGTTTGTTATCATTAAAACATTAATTAATTAATTTAAGATTAAGAGCCAAAAAAACCAACAAATACAATCTTGTAATAAGATGTATACTCCAATTGAGGTCCAAACCACTAATATTTATCATTAGAAAGGATGAAGACACATTCACACCTTTTTGACATGGGAAGAAGTCTCTGTAATACCCTTTTACGTATCAACTATTCTAAAGTGTTTTAGTAACCAAGAATTTCGTCCATATACAACCAAATAATTCATATATGTGACCATCTCAAGAAATTCCATCAATATCTAGGTCATTCCCTTATAAGATAGAGGAGAACATTTCATCAATATCTATACTTCTTCCATTGATATCTACATATTTTGGCCTAAACTCATCACTTACTCTGTTGCCTATAATTTGGCGACACATTTCTTGGGTAATGATGTGGACCATGTTACTCAAATTCAAGATTTTAATGATTGGTCCTGGAGGGAAACATGTGATGATGGAGAGGAAGTAATTGCAGATGTTGATGGTGAAGTTATAGACAGAGATGATCATGGTGAAGCGTACAGACGTAGATGGTGATGCATATTATGTAGAAGAATCCCTTAAGGAAGATGATGTAGTCCTTGATCATCATGTACAAAACGTTGGATTTCCTTCTAATGTTCCAGATGAAACATGCTCTAATTTGTCACATCCATCTAGTAACTCAATTGTTATGCCAAGTCAGACTTATTTTGATAAAGATCTAGAAGTTAGTGACATAATTTTATCTACAAAGAATTTAAAGAAGAGATTGTCAAGCAAAAAACAATACAAAGTTAAATGCATGCATTGCTAAAAAGTGAAAATGGAGAGAATGTAAGCTATTAAATTGAAAGGGTGTGACATATTTAAGATTTCTAAGTACGATATTTGATAACTTGTAGAAATACAAGTTATTGTACTCTTTATTTGGAATAATTGAAGTCATATTGGAGATAAACGCATGAATTTAGGAGTTGAATTATGTAATATAGATAACTCTACGTTTACCGTCTTTACAAAAGCATATATTCTAGAAATTACGAGTTTGTATCTTTTTTTAATGCAGAGTTGAAAGAAACAAAAAATACTCAAAAGACAAAAGAAAAGATGTTGCTAGAATCATCAAAACCATACTGTTTTGAAGATCAACGCGTCAAAGAACCCAACGTTGAGAAGAAAAAGCAATCTTAGATGCATTCGCGTGCGGCAACTGTCATGTCAACTTGCAAGTGGGTAACTGATTTGACCAAGCCATGACAGAATGCGCAGGGCATGAAATTAAATGCAAAGGTGTCAGGTAGATTACCTTTTTGAACGTCTATTAATAGCCCAAGGAGCTTCATGCTGAAGATAGAGAGAGAAACTAGTGGTGAAAGCTCTACTCGAAATCTCCCTCAACCTCCATCACCACCTTCTAAGCTCTTCTGTGAAAAGATTTTGAGAGCTTCAAAGTCGCCTCTCAGAGAGTGAGAATTCATCCACCCCGGTGCAAATTTGTATCAAACAACCACTATCTCAAGCCTCCAAGAAGCAAGACATTGCCATTGGCGGCTTAACGATTTTTATTTTCATTTTTTCATTATGTTCATCTTTCATTCTTGTATTTTGATCATGACAATCGAGAGATTTTTTTATTTCCTTAATATAAGTTTGACTGACATTATACTTCCATCTTTAATCATCTTCAACACCCTACACTAGGAATGATTGAATGTTTAATAGGTTAAGTGCATGAGGTTAGCATTTTCCAAGTTTTACCAAAGTTTGCTTTCATCTTGTTTAAATGGGTGCTTCAAACTTACTTAAATCTGTAGAACAAATAGGTTTAAGTAAGTACGATCAACTGCTTGAGAGAGTAAGTGATTAATCTTTGTCATTCAACAAGAAAAAAGTTGACTTTAGAGATAAAGTTCAACTTTTGCATGAAGAACTCACTATGCATGCGTCTTAGAGATAAGATTAATGTGACGTTAAAGCATCGAGAGATGCGTTCTCAATCTTGAGTTTGGTAGCATGAATACATACTTAAGTAACACTTCGAAATATGCTAGCGAAGTTATCTCAACCCTACTTTTTCCATGGATACTTCCATCTCCACGCATGTTGTCTGAACATATTTGTACTTGACAAATTCATCCATCTCCACCCTGCATCACCAATCCACATGTTCATCCCTCAATTTATTATGTATAAAGTTATTCTTTGTACTTGTTGTAATTACACTATGGTACTTTATATGGTCCTTCTTTTTAAGGATTCTATTTTTCCCACATTATGCATAATCACAACTTTATTTGATTTTCATCTAGCTTGTATTGGAAGTTTCATAATCCATAAAATCATTTTCTTCTTATTTGGGCTTCCCTTTATACTTTTGGAAAGAGCAGGATGGCTCAACACAAGTACAAGATCCAAGTTTCTTTTTTGCTTCCCCAGAAATATAAATTCCGTTCCGATTAATATTCCGTTCCGATCAAAAACTTTATTTTTTAAAAGGATTTAGTTCTTTACCTCTCGATGAAAGATTCGAGGAAAAATATAAATTCTCGTGATTTGTATCCAAAAATAAGTTCGAAATTGAAAAAATTGGATCATGAAATTATGAAACATAATTTTATTGAATTGGATCAATACTTCCAATTGAAGGAATAAGGGATCCATGGATAAAGGTGGAATTTTTTCTAATCGTAACTAAATCTTCAATTTTTTCCTTTGTATAAGGGAGATTGAAGCAAAACAAAATAGCTATTAAACAATGTCTTTGGTTTACTAGAGACGTTGACATCGTTTTTTAGCTCAGCGGAAACAAAATACTTTTCCTAAGGATTATTTTAAATAGAAATAGGGAATGAAATAAATAACTGGAAAGATTGTTATAATCTTCTCTTGTATAGGGGTCATCTATAAAGCGGGTCCTTTTGAATGCATTCAGACGGAAAGGCTGACATAGATGGTATGGGTGACATTTTTTTTTTTTTTGTTTACATCTTACATTTAGGAATTTATCCATCTTCCATAAAGGAGCCGAATGAAACCAAAGTTTCACGTTCGGTTTTGAATTAGAGACGTTCAAAATGATGAATCAACGTCGACTATAACCCCTAGCCTTCCAAGCTAACGATGCGGACTTTTACCTCTTCACACAATTTCATAACTACAAGTTCTAATGGATATTTAGTCAATATTTGATATATGAATTAGACTTACCTTGGTTAGTGATTCATGATTGATTATGAACTAGATTAGCACTTGAACTAGTTTTAATATCCTTTTATTTTATATCAAATGGAGAAAATAACAGAAAATAATGAAAACGTCACAACCTTAATTTTTCATTGATTATTCTTTCTATAAAAAAAAAAATACAAAGGAAATAAAATAACAAGAAATTACTTCTCATAATAAGAAATGCAATTATATGTTTTTAAGTACTTATAAAGTCAATTCAAACAAACTCTAAACGGTAAGGAATCTGATTTGACTATATCTCAAGTCCATATCAACCAATTTGTGCATATGAAAGTCTTTAGGTAAAAACTCCTAAGGAAATCCATGCCAACAAAGCCATATTATCTCTTGAGGAATATGCTTGAAATCTTCATTTATGTTAACAAAATTAAGTTGAAGTAACCTCAAATTCTGCATTTGATTAAAAGCTTTTGTGCTCAACTTTTGCTTGCTAAATCTTGGCAACTTCAAACTTAGGCCTTCAATTGTATCGGTTGAATACAATGAATAAAAAATATTAAATATAAAAAGAAGAGTTCAAGCACAAAAAGAAAATTCAAGATGATGTGTTTTGTGTAGTGATCACCTTCTAATTACTAAGTTAACCTCAAATGGAAGATTTATTTATATATATACAAAAGCCCAGCATCATCATAAAAGCAAGATCATCAAATACAATATGTCTAAGTAGATTAAACTTTAAAATGCAGGTTGTAGTACAAAAATCCCTTAAATAAATAAGCTGTGGATTGCACTCAATCTTACTCGATTCAACCCTTTTCAAGAAGAATTGGGTAATCTACCGCCCAAAACTATTGAATGGAACTGAATCGGCACAAGAATAGCAGCTTAGAGCTTTAAGAATAGACTTAATATAGTAAAATAAATAAGAACAAAGTTGCAGATTTTTTTTGTGTTGGAGGGAGGATGGATGAAGAATGGATGTCTTTCAGAGAACATTTTGAGGTCTATTTATAGAGTCCAATAGTTGGTGATGACTACTAAAGATGGGTTGCCATAATTCACCAAGATTGGTGGAGAAAATCTCGAAATCAAGCAAAAAAAAAAAAAAAAAAAGAAAAAAAAATTGGATTGGAAAATTTAATTATGCTGTGGCAAATTGTTGTAGCAATTTGTTTTTAGATAAGGTAGACCAAGATAACAAAGAAAGTAGATGGGCATTTGGAGCAATCGAGTGGACCAAAGCAAAATCAAGATATGATGACTAAATTTAAACAATTTGTTGAAATTGTATCGTTTTTTAATCTTGTTCTTACTCCATTGTTTTTATTTTTGAAACTTGAATTTACTAAACGTTGAACTATTTCTCTCAACTAGAATTAATATATTCACTTTCCAATTTCCAAGTTTGTGATCTGTTAACCTAACTAACTTATCAAGTATGTTGTACGAAACAAGAATTTACTTAGCTCATTGTATTGGCAAAGATTATTGGGTTAGTATAAAGATTATGAAGGGTAATATTTTTTTGGTATGATTTAGGTGTTGATATCAGTATAAGAGTGGGTGCAAGATTTGTTATGTATCCCCCATCGTTTGCCTTTATTTGGTATAGTGATCTTTTTCATATGTTTTCTCCTATCCTACGTCTACAAGTTGCTTGAAAACCCAACAGTTTGGGGTTTTGGAGTTGAATTAAAAAAAAAAAAAAAAAAAAAAAAAAAAAAAAAAAAAAATTTGTTATATGTGTGAAACAAGTTTTGAATTTAACAAGTATTTATATTTTAATGGATTATGAAACTTGCATCCAATCCCCCTTTCTTGGAAACAAATTAAAGATCCTATGAAACTGGAAGCTGAAAGTGGATTCAAAGATCTACTAAGGTAACCTCCATTTCATTTGTCGTTGTCTATTATATTATTTATTCCATTGGATATTGCTTTGATTTTATCATAATTAGTAAGGTAAACTAGGCTTTAACTAACTGAATCTCTTTCATACTGTTTTATCACAATTAGCTTATCTATCTTTTACTTTTGTTTTCTTAAAAAACTTATGCTATAAAATGGTTAGAATAGCGTTTTTAATAGCATTTGTTTCATACTATTAAAAAACGCTATAATATGGTTATCTTAGCATTTCCTTTCGAGCTATTAAACATGCTATAAAATAGTTTTGATAGCATTTTTTTTTCATACTTAAAAACACTACGAAAGAGAAAACATAAGCATTTTTATTAACACTATGAAATGTTCCATAACATGATAATTCTGCCATACAAATGAACTTTTTATAGCACATATTATAGTAGGCAAAAAACGCTATCAAAAGTTTACGATAGCGTTTTTTGCTTTCTATCATCGTATATGATATTTGTTGTAGTGTGGGAAGCTGAGAACATAGCCACAAAAGATGGAATTCACTCCTTCCCAACATCAGAGTGAAGTATAGGAGTTGTTCCCTTAAGTGCTAACTCCAAGTCTTGAACAATGGAGTTCCTTTTTTTAAACAAGTTGTTCAATGGAGTTCCTTTTTTTAAACAAGTTGTTCATTAGAAGATCAGTGAGACTTAAGGAGCAAGAGATAATTACAAAGGTAAAATGGTAATTTAACCAAGTTGTAATTAAGAATGAAATTTCGTGCAAAAGCACATGAACCCGTGTGCTTTTAATTATGTTTTGAACTTACAAGAAAAACACAAAGAAGTATAAACACAATCTAATTAAGAATGCTTTTAAAGGGAAAAGAAAACTTACCTTTGAAGGCCTTCTTTAACGCTTCCTTCTCCACAATCTCATGAAAACCACGAACGCCCACGAATAGTCATGAACGGGACACAACCACTTGGGCTTCCTTGCTATTTTTGGACAAGAATCGAGATGATAAGATCTCACCTTTGAAGAAGAGAAGAGTAACTTCACCAAAAAAAAAAAAAAGAAAAAAAAAATTTGTAAAGTTCTTTTTAGAGAGAGAGTTATTGTGGTAGAGAGAAAAGCTAGGAAGAACTCAAAATTTAATCCACCATCCAATTCACTGCACCATTTTTTTTTTTAACATGAGAGAGATGGAATTGGTTGGAAGAGGAGTTACAACTCCCCTCCACCAATAAGTAGAATAGCTCTCTGGGAGTTATTCTTATTTAAAGGCTCCCAAAGCCCTATTTATAGAACTTTGTGGGTTATCCTAATCCCCGCACAGATTTTAAATCAAATATTTAATAATATCTAATATTAATAAATATCTACCCAAATAATATCTCATATTAAATGGTTTAAAATATTTAGATCTTATTTAAATATTTATTTTCTGCAGAATCTTTGATTTGGATCTTATCCAAATTAAATAATTAATTATTTGAATCCCATTCAAATCAATTATTTAATTCTCTAGCTATCTATTTTAGAATCTTTAATTTGGATCTCATCCAAATTAAATAATTAATTATTTGAATCCAATTCAAATCAATTAATTAATTCTCCCTCTCTTTATTTATACAGATTTTATCCAAATAAATAATTAATTATTTGAATCATATTCAAATAAATTAATTCTCCATATTATAAAGTTATGATTTTAATCACATTCAAATAAAATTTATAATAAATCATGCAATTAATTGTATCCAATACAATTAATATTTTCCCTCATAAAGTTGAACATTTCAAAATTTTCTTTTAACCTAGTTGATCCTTGTTGTCCATAGTGAGCTAGTAAGAGGACCTTATAGGCCTACAGATCAGAAGCTCCAACAATATGAAATTAATCGGCTAAACTCATTAACCACATTAATTAATATTCGTTGACTATGGGTACACTCCACTAAAGACCCACAGCTGCACTCTTCTCACTGCAGATGTATTTCTGTGTTCATGGATATAGACCAATAATAGCAAATTAGTCATTCACAATTGTTGGTAACACCAGCTGGGTTAAATTACCATTTTACCCTTAGGTTACATCTAAATCCTTAAGTACCAGTGCTCCTCAAATGAGCAGTCCAACCATTAAACAGAAACCCGTCTTGGGCCAGTGAGAGGGTAGGACCCTTTGTTCAAATCCCAAAACACCACTTAAGGGAACACTTATCTACTTACCCTAAAAAGGGGAATGAGTGAATTCCATCTTGTATAATTATGTCCCCAGCTCCTCACTTGGTCTTGTCCCAAGATGGTAGGCATATTGAGTCTGCAAACGGCCACTCTCACCCATACAAATCAAAGGACAATCCCTCGTGGACAGGAGTTCATAATATACTCAGGATTAAGACCAAGTTGTCTAGGTCATTCTATTGAAATAGAAACCTAACTAGTCAATGAAGTTACATCTAGTGATTACTATTTCGTGGTTCGGTCTTATGCAAACTCATTGCATAGGATGCCCCCACTAACATGTCACCTACATGAATGCATTAGATCATTGCTTTTGTATCAAATACAAAGTGGGTCGTATCCATAATGTCACCAGGATAAGGTACCCAACCTTATCTCTATACTGTATCTTGAACATTGATCTCCATATGTTCCCACATACAGTTCAAGACTCATAAAACAGCCTAGGATGTTAGTTTATTGGATTTAGGGTTATTAAGACAAAACAAACAAAAACAATCAATAACGCTTATTGAAGTAACATATCAATAACTCTTTATTAATGACTTAATTACGGTCAAATTATTACATTTACAATCTACGAGTTTTAGGGCATAAAACCCAACAGTAATTACATCTAACTCCTCAAGTCTCACTGATTCTCTAATGAACAACCTGTTTATGGTCCTACCATAAACAAAATCTCTCGAGCTAGTGTGAGAGAGGGGTCCCATCTTGTGTAGTTATGTTATCTTGTGTAATTAACAAAATCTCTCAGGAAGGAGTGAATTTCATCTTGTGTAGTTATGTTATCAGCTCTTTACTCAGACAAATCCCAAAAATGGTAGGCTTATTGAGCCGACGACTCGAGTCACTCTCACCCATACAAATCGAAGAACTACCCTTATAGACAAGAGTTCATAACTAAGAGTTACCTATGATCATCTTATTAAATGTTAATCTCTTCAGTCAACAGTGTTATAAAGAGAGATTAATCATTTTGTGGTCTAATCTTATACAAAATTTTTGTATAGGATACCCTCACTTGCATGTCTACACATGAACGATTTAGATCAAATCGTTTGCAACACTTACAATTCTTGTAACATTTACAAAGTGAGTCGTATCTGTAGTATAGGATAAGACACCCAACTTTATCTATATATTACAAACTATTTAGGTTATTACTTGAACATAATCCACCTAAATGTCTACCTCACACTATTAAAGTTACATAAAATAACCTTGGATCTTTTCGCAATGGATAATTGCATATATAAAATAATCAACCATTATTTCAAATAACTTATTAACTAATAACTACGGGGTTTTAGGGCATACATCCCAACACCTCGTTCTTTCTGATGTTGGAAACTCTATAATTTGATGGTATGTGGATGGAACGAATTTCAAATTATGTATTGTTGGTCTTCTCAAGATTGCATTATGAGTAGAAAGATTATCCACTACTAAGAACTTCACCAACTTGGTCACCGTAAGTTGTCCTTCTCCGAACATCATAAAAAGTTGGATGCTTCCTATCGGATTCACCCTTTTGCCTCCGAACCCTACCAACGATGAATGTTGAACTTTTAATTGCTCTTTCCCTATATTTATAGCCTTAAAGGCATCAAGGGACAAAGCATCTGCCGAACTTCCCCTGTCAGCTAGGATTTAGTGTACTTTAGCTTTTGCTATTGTTAGAGCCGCAACTAGTGCATCATTGTGCGATTGGTGAAACATTATTGCTTCATCCTCAGTAAAATCTATGGCTTAGCCATCTGTAGTAAAAAAAATGCTATTCACCTCTAGTTCATGCGACGCCTCTCTTGCCTTGGCCTTCTTTTTCCAGATTGATTCTCCCTCAGCTGGTCCTCCAAACATCGTCTTAATGTCCTTGGTTGGTTGTGTGATATTGAAATCATAAACTAACTCCTTTGTAAGAGTTGAAATAAGTATTGTAAAGTTAGGGAAAATTTGGAAAAGCTTTTATGTGAAAAGTTGATACGAGCTTGTGACCCTACCATTTTTGGATCCCAGAGGTAAGCTTCAACAGGCCACCGTTAGGAAAGACAATTGTTGAAGATTAACCTAAGAAACTTTATGGAGTTTGCATTGTTCTAAATCCCATGATCAGGCCCTCCGAAGGGGTGGTCGCTCCAGGACGACACGCTTGTGGATCATAGCAATCTCATGGTGCAACCTAATGAAGGAGACTGTAGGATATGTTGACACATGTCCTTCTCCCACTTACTATTCACCTTGGTATTGACCCATGTAAAACACTTTGCGAAGGGAGGTGGCGCCGAGGGCGACACGAAGCCGATCATGGATCTCACTGTGTGAACTCTTAGGGACGTGAGAACTAAAATTTGATATGTCATATATGCTGGCCTTTTGGCCCTAAATCTCAAATTAATTGATTTTAATTGATTGATTAATTAGTGTTTTGATGATAACAAACCTGATTTTATTTATTAATCATTTGAGTGTTTTGAAGTATCTATTGTGTGAATCTTGGAACAACGATTTCAATGCAATTTGAATCATTCAAATCGGAGTTCAAACGAAGAAGATATACCCGAAACAAGCTTAACCAAAAAGTCCCGAGTTGATGACGTGGAAGAATTTTTTAATCAAAGTGGACCAACTGAAAGGTGCTACTTCGAGCAATGGATAAGTGACAATTAGTGGGTTTTTTATTTTTGGATTGATGTTAAAAAGAAGATGAATTTAATATTATTATATATGTTTGTGTAACGACTAGTTGCTTTTTAAAAAGATTAATTTAATATTATTATTTTTTTGTGTCTAACGTCTAGTTGAGTTTAAATCTCCACTATTCAATTTTCTTTTACAAAGATCTAATGGATCAAATTAATTTGGTTTTCACCCACTTTCATTTCTTTTTAAACACTTCATATTCTCCAAAATTTTACAACAACTCTTATTATTTTTAATCCTCCATAATTCACCAAGCCACCATTATTGCTCTCTCTCCAAGCTTCAATTTTCTTTCTTTCATCTTATTCTTGAGATAGAGATATTGTATTGTGAGTATTTATTTGTGAAGTGCTTCAACTTGTAAATCCACTCTAGTTAGAAAGTTTGTCAAGTGTGCTCTTTATTTTTCCAAACTTTTGTATGAGTTGGCTCTTGATCCAAAAAAAAAAAAAAAAAGTTGTTGTAACAGTTTGATCCTTAACCATGGAAAGGAACGAGTTTGTTCTTGCGCATGGAAAAATAACATCGTAGCGATTCGACTCTAAGCCGTGGAAAGAGTCAAAGACTTCTAGTGAAGTACCCAAAATGAGCTTGGGAAGTGGATGTAGGCCGGTTGTGTCGAACCACTATAAAATTCACGGTGTCATTTTCTCTATCCCTCTCCTAATTTATTTTGCAATTAATTTTTGTTACTATATTTTATTGCATGAAATTAATTGCAATTTTTAATTCTTGAAATTAATTGCTCATATTGGTTGTTCTTAAATTTCTATATTCATTACCAATTTTTTTTATTAGAATTAAACAGGGTGCTTTAAAGTGTGATTGTTAATTTCTTGTTTAATTCAAAGTGAATTTGTTTGCATAAAAATATTGTTTAAACTACTTATTTGCAAAGAGTTTATTAATTTGTTTAATTGGGCCCACATTAGTAGAAAGTTTAAATAAGTTTTAATAATCCCTATTCACCCCCTCTAGGGTTGTCATACCAATCCTACACTATTTAAGTCTGTATTAAATTAGCTCAATACAACATTTATATTGATTGGTTAACAATATATGATTTTTTAATTTATTAAGCACTTTAATAAATTTAATCATTAATTGTATGCTAGAAAATGTTTGACTAATTCACCTCCCAAGTAGGGGTGTTCCCTTTTGGTCAACTTATACCAAAATCCTAGACAGAACTTTCCTTAGACAGACGTCCCTTATAGGCAAACATTTTATATTTTAATATTTTATTAATTTCATTTTAATCCTATTAAAAGAAAATAAAAAAATTAACCTATTTCTAATCATATTAGAAAAAATTTAACATAAAGTCTAATTTTCTATACTTTAAACAATTTTAAAAAAATTAAACTTTATGTTAGCATACAACACTTTATTATAGATTTTAATGTCTAATTCATTAACCTTGTAACAATTATAAAAAAAATGAATTATTAAAACCTATTACATGCCTTCTATGATATCTTTGTTAATTAAATATAACAATTATAAACTAATTAATAAATTTCAAATATCATGTATATTTATTTTCATTAACATATATAACATAACTCTTATATTAAGCATTTAATGAAAACCATATTTTAATTATCATGCATATAGTTATCATTAAATAATATAATATAACTCTTATATTACAAATAATGAAAACTATATATTATTTTCATGCATTCATATACTTTAGGGAAACACCTAAACATTAAATATAACAATTATATTTAAAATATGATGCATGACATGCTTAACCTATGGTGGGATTTAAATTTATATGACATACTCTATGCAACATACAAAATAACATAATTTAATATATACATCCAATGCAATGCTAAATTAAAAAGTAATAATAGATTGGATTTTGGCATTCCTAAGAAAGAAAAAAATATAAAATTACAATAATTTTAAAGATCCTATCTCATGGTAAATAATTTTGCATGATCTTCTCAAATTAGGGCTCCAAAATCCTAATTTTCGGCCAAATCCCGCATTATTCACGCCCAAAAAAAATTGCTCTGTTTAGGAAAATCCATGACGCACAAAAGATGATGTATAGTAGTTAAAAGCCTTTAATGACGAATGGTATAAATCAACATAAAAGCTCTCGGGTCTGCACTCCAAATTCCGTCTTTCACCTCCATTTGTGGCCTTTTTTCACAGCAAACACTATGTCACGAACGACCCAGACTTACAAGCTTAAAATACAAACAATTTGCCCAAAATAACCAGCCCTTACAATGATCAAACCAAAGTACAATATAAATCTAAATGCCAAAATTCACAAACATCTATTATACAAACATAATTTTAAAACCATACATCGCCATTTTAATTCTGAATTTATTTTAAACGGAAAAGTACATAGAACTAAACCAAACCTCAAAATTTAATTTTCAACAGAATTAAACTAGATTAAGCATGTAATTAAGGAAATAAATATCAACCTTTTGAAATCGATTTGGAACACCACCCTGCGATTCATTGAGGACTTGGTTTGTGGGAACCGATCTCAAAAGGGAAATATAATTTCTTTTAGGAGAATTTCAACTCACTAGAACAAAAGATCGATCTCATCATCTACTTTTCCTTGCCTGTTTTCGAGTATATGTAGGAAAAACTGAAGGAGAGTGAGTGAGAGAGCTCACAGGAACAAAAGATTGATCTCATCATCTCCTTTTCCCTGCCTGTCTTCAAGATATGTAGAAAAAAACTCAAGGAGAGTGAGAGAGAGGAAGACATGAGAATGAACCCACGATTAACTAACTTTCCATACGTGGAAAATTGGTTATTTGATTTTAGATAAATAATAAAAAATCAAATAACTAATTTTATTAATTAATAATAAATATTAATTAATTAAATCTAATTTAATTAAAAAATTTATTTAAATCATATTTAAATGAACATCTCTCACATAACCTATGGTTTTAATTCAATTAATTTAATTAAATCAAAATTAAATTAAATAAATTAAATTAAATTAAATAATTAATCAATTCTACAATAAATTAATTACCAAATAAAATATCCAATATTTAATTTAACCTACAATTGAATCATATTCAATTGGATTTCTCTCATAACCTATAGTTTTAATGTGCATCTAATACACATTAAATTTTTAACATATAGATTAAATATGAATCTAATTCATATTAAATTAATATTTGAACTACTTCAAATATTTAATTATCTCATTAATTTCGAATCACATCCAAAAATTAAATTTATAAAGTTTTTTTAAAAAACTTTATATTATGATTTGTCATTATACATTATAATATTCCCCAAGTGAATTGGAAAATTTCAAATTCAATTCAAGATTTAATATACCTCAATACTCTTTATGAGCTAGGAAGGGGACCTAATAGACCTACAGATCAGAAGCACCAACGATATGAGATTAATTTTCTAAACTCATTAACCAAATTAATCAATATTCGTTAACTGTGAGTATACTCCACTAAAGACCCACAACTGCACTCTTTTCACTGCAAATATATTTATGTGTCCACGGATAAAGACCAATAATAGCAAATTAGTCCTTCACAAGTGTTTGTAACGCCAGCTGGGTCAAATTACCATTTTACCTTGAGTTACCTCTAGATCCTTAAGTACTAGTGCTCCTCTAATGAACAACTTGTTTATGGTTCGATCATTAAAACAGAAACCCCTCTCGGGAAAATGAGAGGGTAGGGCCCTTTATTCAAGTCTCAGAGACACCACTTAAGGGAACACTCATCTACTTATCCTAAAGTCGAAAAAGAGTGAAATCCATCTTGTATAACTATGTTTCCAACTCTCCACTTGGTCTTGTCCCAAAAATGGTTGGCGTATTGAGTCGGAAAATTGGCTAGTCTCACCTATACAAATCAAAGGACGATCCTTCGTGAACAAGAGTTCATAATATACTCAGGATTAAGACTAAGTTGCTTAGGTCATCCTATTGAAATGGAAACCTAACTAGTTAATGGAGTTATATCTTGAAATGGAAACCTAACTAGTTAATGAGTTATATCTAGTGGTTACTATTTTGAGGTCTGATCTTATGCAAATTCATTACATAGGATATCTCCACTTGCATGTCACCTACATGAACTCGTTGGATCACTGTGTTCGTATCAAATACAAAGTGGGTTGTATCCATAGTGTTAAGGTACCCAGCCTTACCTCTATACTATAGACCCTTTAGGCTGTATTTTAATCATTCATCCCCGTATGTCTCTACATACTGCTCAAGACTCATAAGACAACCTAGGATGTTAGTTTATTGGATTTCATGGTTATTAAGACAAAATATATATATATATATAACATAATCAATAGCACTAATTGAAAGAACATTAATAACACTTTATCAGTGACAGTCAATCATTTACGTTTACTATGTACGAGTTTTAGGGCATAAAACCCAACAGTTTTCGTCTTTAAATTTTAGGGCCAAAGCTTCCCTCGTTATCTCATCAGAAAGGAGGGGAGGGGGGATATTTCCTTGCATGTTTCCTATCTCCTCTTGAATCCTTTGAAGCTCTTTCTTTCATGGATATGCCTCAGCTTTGGATTCGACGTGACTTTTCTCACGCTGTCTTTCCTTGATTAGTCCTCTCAAATCTGTCTCTAGGGTCATTCGGCTCAGCTCGGCCTTGGGTTAGCCTCGACTTTCTGCAGATGAAGTCTTGCTTCATCTGCACATCTCTATGCTTCCTGCGCTCCCAACGTTGCCTCAATTTGCTGTCATCAGATTTCGATTTTTTCTCTCTATCTATTTGTTGATTACCCTTACCTTCTCTTTGCAAGCTATCCACTTCCTCATCGGAATCCTTTTCCAAGGGTCTTGGGATTTGCTCCATATTGTTATTTAGGACATCAACCTTTTTTTTCCTAGAGCCTCAATTTTCTTTCCTCTACCTTGGGAGGTCAAGGCCGAGGCGAGCCACGACCAAGGGGGTCATTCTCTGTTCGACTAGTGGTTCTCCGGGGATGCCTCTCCTGATCTGCATCTTCACTTTCTTGTTGACTCATTTCTCCTTCGTGTAAACGATGCTTTTTTCATTCTCCAAAGGTTACACTTATCTCCATTGACAACACTAACTGTTGATGGCAAAATCCAGCCAAGAAAACTCACCTGACTTTCACGTGCTATCAATGGTAAATCTACAGTTTGGAGAAGATGTTACTTGCAAAATAATCAAAATAACACATCGGTGTGGTGCTTGCCACAGACACTCTGATCCTTAAGTTAGTATTTTGCATAAATGTCAAGGCAAGTAGTTTTTAGGGAGGAGTTGAGCATACCTTTCATTTACTAGTGTGTCCTATTTATAACTGGCCCTTAAAGGTCTTCCTTTTCCCTTTTAGAGAAGGAGATTTGCTTTCCTTTCCCTACTCTGAGGCTAGATTCACTGGGCTAGGGCTCGGGCATTGTGGATGTTCCAAACAAGTGGGCCAATCCAGATTGGCCTCACTAAAGAGGCATTGGGCCTCAGCCTCTAAGGCCAAGCCGAGCCAGGCCTTGGGCCACAAAGGCCCATATTGGCCTCGACTTTGGCTCTTGAGGCCAAAGCAAGCTTAATTGGACTCTTTTGGGCCCAATCTCTTTTTCCTCTATTCATTGGAACTCTCCCTAATCTAACCTCTAGCTAGTCTTAAGTTTGTTCCTTGGGTGAGGTAACTTTCTTAGCCCAATCACTTTTTTACTGATCGAAATTGCATATAACAGGGTCAAAAAGAAGAAAATTTATGTTTTCAAGTCATAGCAAAAAAAATTCACCAAAAGATGCAGAAACATTGAAATAAAAATATCCTTTATACAATAGGCCCTAATCACAAAATATTTAGATCTTTTTGACTTCAGACCATATCGAACTTACATATTATCACAAAAAGTGTATAACATACAAATAATCCATGGAATTGAGATGATTTGCGAAAAACTACTCAAAAACCCTAAAAAAGTATGCAAAAAAAGAAAAAATAGGGAAAAAAAAAAGGACCTATAGCGTCAAACAATGGGATGAGGAGTTAGATGATTTGCAAAAGAAAAACTTGATGAAATCTAGTCGGAAAACTCGAAGACAATCACAAGGATAGTGTTGTTAACTTTAATGGTTGGGAAGAGAGAAAGGGAAGAAAAGAGGGAGCTGGAATTTGAATTTGTCATATTTTTGAAGGGTAAAATGGTATTTGGTATATTGCGTGGAAGTTAAGGACTTTAAAAAAAAATAAAACACTTTCAAAGTGGTACATATTTTATTTTTCCAAACCAAAGGGTTATAATTGTCAATTTCCCGTCCTCCACGCTCTTTTCTTCTTCTCCAAGCCGCCGCCTGCCTCCTGCTCACTGCTGGCAGTTGTCGTCTGTCTTCCCCTCGTGCCGCCGTAGCCTCCCTTCTAGTGATTTTGCATTCAATTTCTTCTCTCTTTGTTTCTGGTATTCTCCTAATCTCCATCTCCGTCTTTCTTTTTGCTGAAAAGCATTAATTAGGATTTTTTTCCCCCATTTGTTGCATATGTTTGAGGCCTTGATCATCTGTATATCTCTTTGGTATCGGTTGAAAATTGCCTTATTTCTGCGGCCATGATTTTTTCTGCGTCTCCCTTCTTTCTTTATTTTGTATATCAGATAATCAGTCCAAGTAAGCTAGGGCAATTCTCTTTTAATCCCTAGCTTATAGGAGTTATTTTTTATTGGTGGAACAACTTCAACCATACTTATATCTGTAGATTTGTAGATTTAGGTGGGGTTAGGCAATGAGTTCCTTTTTTTCCAAATGGTTCTCTCCCTCAGATTAACCAATACAATAACTATACTTTGATTTTACTGAAAATAGCAGTCTATATGCTTTGTATTTCTAGATAATGTTGAGGGTAATATATGTTCTGAAATATGGATGACTTAAAGAAACCTAAAGATTCTCCCGTTTAGCTACTTTTATATGTAGTATAGATATAGAATTCTTTGAATTGCTTTGATTAGACGCTGTCTAAGCCCTATTTTAGAGGATCTTCCGCCTGTGGGTTCGAAAGGTAAGCTTCCAACTTTTCAATTTTTGCCTTCTGTAAGATTTTTTCCTTTTTAGCAAACAAGGTTGTTACTCTGTTTTCATGTTCTTACTGTTGGCTCTATGGAATTTTATCTTTCCAGTTTATCGGTTGTTTGATGGGAAGTCAAGTAGGTTAAGATCAGATGATTTCTTTCTGGTATAGTTGAGTTGGGGTGTTATGAATGTGTTTCATTGAAGGTCTTGTCTTCTGTTTTCTTATTTGATGACTCTCTTCAACCGCAAGTAAAGAATAAAATTTAACAATCTAAGCATCGCTCAACTGATTTAGGTGCGCTCGATTGAGAGGTTAGAGATTTGAATTTCCCACCCCTACTTGTTGTTATTGAGCTCAAAAGTACAGAATGAAATTCATTTTGTGTAGACTTTTATGATTCAGTAGCCCATTAAGTAAGATTTCAGTATGATCTAATTTGATGCTCATTCATGATCATGTTTTTTCTGCTTGCAGTTTTCAGGATTTCCTTTCCTTTTACTTAAGACTGCATTCCTTGAGAAATTTTAACATGGGTGGTCTACCTTTTGTAAACTCTTCATCGGCCATAGCTTTGCCGGAATCGAAACTTGACCAAAAAGGCTCAGCAGTGGTCAAGTCTACCCCAGATGGAAAACCAAAAAAGAAGATCTGTTGTGCCTGTCCTGATACTAAGAAGCTAAGAGATGAGTGCATTGTGGAGCATGGTGAAGAAGCATGTGGAAAATGGATTGAGGCTCATCGTAAGTGTCTCCGTGCAGAGGGATTCAATGTCTGAACTTGATAACCTAATAAAATGAAAGATTTGATTTTCTGTTAGTCTACAGTTTAACTATTTGAGAGATACAGATACCAGAGAAAATTGAGAAATAAAGTGATAGAGAGGAGGAGGTATAGCCAAAGCTGCAGTGCAGTAAGTACAGTTTGGCGGTGTATTTTTGTAGGCTCGGGCCTTTGTTATCGACTTACTGTATTAATTTCCTCATGTTATTCAAAATTTCTCACTATTTCTTCTTTATTTGATACCCATTGAATTTTTGTATTCTGCATCAATATCATGTGTTCTAAATATGTGATTCTCGAATTTGTGGATTTGAAGTTTTGCATCTCAGACCCTGTAGTAGTAGACTTAGAGTGAAAAACCAATGAATTGATCAAAGCTTCGAACCTATTCTACCCAGTGATAAAACCCATTGTGATGAACTATGCTTTTTAGGCTTGTGATTTGAAGCAAATACTTGCCATGTTTTCTAAATAAACCAGTTGGCATTCAAATGCAATGATGTTAATGTTGGATGATCCCATATTCCCATGTTACAAAACCTCTTTGATCCTACATATTTGAGCTAAGCTGTAAAAATGATTAGAAGCAGCATAGCATTACAATTTTTAGAACTTGTTCTGTTAGATTTGTAGAGTTCTGTAGCACTCTATAAAGTATCGTTCAATTTTATTATATTGTGAAGGATAGTGACACATTCATGAATTGAAACATCAATTGTTGTTTAATGCCATAGCATTCAAATTGGATTGAAACATCAAAATGGATGCTGTTTCATTTACAAATTTAACTTTCATATGGTAAATTTGCAATTTCTTCCATTTGATGAATTATGTTTGAATTTAGTCTAGTGACAATTCAATTGAGTTATGTTTGACAAATGTTACAATTTTGTATTTATTTGGTTTTATTTTATATTTTGGAGAGTTACTAAGTTGTTAGCATATGAATAACAACTTAGTTCCTCAATTGGAGTATCTCATCTTGAAGAGTTCTTCTGTCCTTTCTTCGATCTTGAGTTCAGTTGAGAGAAAATATTCAAGTCTTCTACCAGATCTAAGTAGTTCAAGGTTGTTTCTTTCGAAATTAGTTGTTGTATCCGCTCAGGCGATTGTTGTAGTGTGCATGCAACCCATGTAGAGAATAATTGTTTTCAGAACAATGCTTTGTAAGCATGCCTCGACTACCTATTGAATTTCCACAAGATCTTGAGTTTTTTGGTTATTTCTATTTATAAGTCTTGTTATTCCATTAGACTTACTTTTGAGTGTGAATGTTATTATTGTAGGTAGTGTTTGTACTGTAATTGTTTGTATTTAGTTAATGTGTAATTATTTTGCTAGTATTTTCAGTTCTTAGTGATATTTTTTCCTCCAAGTATTGTATTGAAGCTGTTCTAGATCGTTTCATCCATTGTTTAAATTTGAATTCAATTTGAATCAAGAATGAAAGGAGCAAAAATAAAAATGGAAGGAGAGGAAGAGAGTATACTAGTATAACTTATCCATTAACCCCATGGCCACAGGAGTGACCAACATTACATGACTATGGATGAAGAACAGAAGTAGACATTATTCATAACACACCTCTAGCTCAGAACAGAGGTTTTGAACATAAAACAGACTTTTTCAAACACAGCTGCTACATTATTGCTCGCTTTCATATAGCTGTGCTAGTTGAAATTATAGATGTATGTGTTCAATTGCCGCAGTTGCAATTCTTACAGCTGCAGGGGTTGCAGCTGCACTTGTCATTGTGCTCGGCCACTGGAGCGTCCATAACTATGGTGTCAAATGAGCTGCAGAACCAAGAGATTTATCGTTAGATGCCAGACAGTTTTTGTCAATAATTTGTTGGGAATTGTTTTTGTTGTTTGCACTTTTTCCTCTAAATTTACTCATGCTTTTGTTTACGATTTACTTAATTCTTTCTCATATTCAGTACTTTGAATTTGAGGGTCTATGGCCTATGAGCTGAAACAATTACCTCTTCTCATTCTCCATGATGACAGCTCCGTAGCTGCTTCCTTTTTTCCTGTCATTATAGAGCATGTCATTGCTTATTATAAGAATTTAATTATGCAGACTTTTTCCGTCCCTTGATAAGATTGAAACATACCAATAATAGTTTATATAGGTTTTGGTTGATATCGAGGGAAAACATTGATCATAGACCTTTATGATTATCTTCTTCACCACAACACAATCAAAATGGAAAATTTGGCTAGATTAACTTTCATAGGAATAAAAAAAGACATCCATTCAGCCAATACAAGCGTAGCTCAACACTAATGCACAACTTCCATCTCTTATGTTCAAAGATCCAAATCTTCGCGGTTATAATTGTTGAACTAAGAAAATGTTCGATATAGCTAAACAAACTTGCAATATTAAGAAAACTTTGGACCTTGCAGCAGGGTCCTGATAGAGCAAGGATATCTTCCAGATAACCACACCAGAATAATTGTCTTGTGACAAGTAAGCTCTTAGTTAGATTTGCTGCAAAATTTGTAGGAGGGAAAAAGGGAAAAACTACTTACACGCACTGGCTCTTGTCGGAGCAGTCACAGTTGCCACAGCTTGACATTGTTAAGAAGCTAGAAAAGTTGCTGGAGAAGGGAAAACAGATAGCTTGTAAATGTTCTTTTTTTACTTATGATCTCCAAGTCTTGAAGTATGGTTGTGTATTTATACTGCAGGGTTGTGGCCATTGGCAATGGAAGATGATAAGCTTGGGAAAGAAGCACACGCCTCTTCCGAACCGTCCAAAAGAATCCGAATCATGTAGGTCTGGCTTTCTATCCTTCTTTAATGTCAACTTCATTTTTCTTTTGATTAAACAGACCATTTCTGAAAATTGATCTTTATTTCAAGTTTTATACAAAGTCCCTGAAAGAAAAAAAATGGCTGTTTTTGAAGTTACTCTCTTGCTTAAGGAGTTAATTTTGATTTCAAGAATCAAACTTTAATTAGCATTTGAATGTATTAGTTTCATGCTTTCTGTATTTTTGGGATTGCAAAATTCTGTCATAAATGTTCTTTTCTCCATCATGTTTTGGGCAACCAACTGTTCTACTTTGTAATATTTGGCATCAAACTTCAATACATTTGACTCATGCTTTGAGTGTATGGAACTTGAAGTTCATAACTGGAAGTTTGTGCAAGTTTATACTTAAGTTGTGTTAAAGAACGAAGTTAAATAACAAGTCGTCGAAACTTTCAAATGGTTCTGGTTAGTTTTTGAACTTTTAATTTTTTGGGTATTAGAATTTTTAAAAATAAATTGATTTATTAAATATAAATTTGAATTTTATGTTTAATGGATTTTAAACTTTCAATTTATGCCTAGTAAATTCAAAAGTTTTAAAAATTTGAAAATTTGTGGATTAAATTTGTAATTTTGAAAGCTTAAGGACATGTAGTTCAAAAAAAATGTAAAAATTGTAAAAACTTTTAAGTTTGTATAATATCGAGCTATTTTTCTCTCATTTTTTTTTCTTCAAATCAATAGAAGTGGAAGAATGCTATTCTAAAAAAATGGTTGATAATATCTTCAAGAACAATTTCTTAAAAAAAACCTTAAAGTAAGGAAAGATAAATGTTTTGAAACCTAGCAAAGAACATTATCCTACCTTTTTCATTACTATCCAAACACTTTTTCCTACTTTTCAAAAGAAATTGGATTCTACACAATATGGAATAGAATAGAGAAAAAAAAAAAAAAAGTTGTGACAATGGTTTAATTGACGTTGAAATCAAGCTTCTCTCTCTCTCTCTCTCTATATATATCTATTTTATCAATGGTTTAATTAGTTGGTTGGATTGACTTATTGTACAATTCTTTTGGTTAAAATAAAAAAAAATAATAAATAAAAAAAAAGAAAAGAAAAAACATTGGTAGATTCTTTTTACTTTTATCACGAAAGGAAAGGAGGCGAAGATTGATACGACAAGTCAAAATTTCTATGAAAAATATTGATAACGTGGCAAAATGTTGACCGTTGAAGTGGAATGAAATTATGAAAATTCATTTTATCTTTCGATGTGGATCATTGCTTGGCTTTCTTGTAAGAATCTTTATTTTTGACTTCATTTTCATGCATAGTATTCCTTGAAATCAAATGACATTATCAAAATTCATTCTCTTTCCATGTTCATCCTTGCTTTGCATTTTTTGGGAGAATCTTAAATTTTACTACCTTCCATGGATAGTATTCATCCAATATGACCAAGACGGAGATTGAATCTTTTTTTGGGAACACTATCTAAAAGAGACTGAAAAAAAAAAAAAAAGATGCATTGATCAAATTTGATCTTTCCTTCTATACAACTAGCCCTTATTTGAATGTGAATATAGCTTGGTTTGAGATTTGAATATTCACTCCCACGAGTTGTTTAACTAAAATAATGGATAGTTGCAAATATAATAATTAATAGTAGCAAAATTTAGATTCAACTTTCGAAGTTTATTGGTGATAGACTAGATCATGGATAGATTCTACTAATACATTTTGCTATATTTGTAATCTCTTAAAAATGTTGTTATACACTTGGGTGTGTTCGTAATGCATTTTCAAGTGTTTACTTTGAAAAATAAATCATTTTCTTTTTTAAAAAAATTAGAGTATTTAGCAATCACTCAAAATAG
The DNA here is from genome assembly GCA_030954485.1 of Citrullus mucosospermus. Classification (NCBI taxonomy): domain Eukaryota; kingdom Viridiplantae; phylum Streptophyta; class Magnoliopsida; order Cucurbitales; family Cucurbitaceae; genus Citrullus; species Citrullus mucosospermus. Next base: position 9,183,318 of record CM062064.1, on the reverse strand, counting down.
ATTTTGAAGTGTATTTTTAACTGTATCTATCAAAAGAGTTTAAATAAAAACGAATTGTTTTAAAAATATTTTTTTCTCAAGTCAATCCAAACGGGCCCTTAATTACTAACCCTAAAGCTAACACCCATTGTAATTACCCAAATATATATGAATATGTGCATATGTTTATATGTATGTATGTATGTATATATGTATGTAATATATATATAATGATTTTTTGTTTTTGAAAATTAAGTTATAAGCATTTCTTCTACTTTTAAATTTTTTACTTTGTTATCTACTTTTCACTAATGTTTTTAAAGACCCAAATTTTGAAAACTAAAAAAAAAAAAAAAAAAAAAGTTTTTAAAACTTGTAATACTTTATGGACTTTGACTATGAATTCAGCTTTTTTATGTAAGAAAGAGCAAACTATTGTAAACCAAATGAGACTATAACTAATAAAGGAAACAAGTATTAATATAGTTAGTGTGAAAAATAGTTTTTAAAACTAGTGGAACTGATGAAGAATTCAACTTTTTATGTAAGAAAGATGCAAACTATTGTAAACAAATTTTGACCGTAACTAAGGAAGGAAACTAGTACTAATATAGTGTGGATTCAACAATTTTTATGTAAGAAAGATGCAAACTATTGTAAACCAAATAGAACCGTAACTAACGAAAGAAACAAGAACTAATATAATGTGAATTCAACTTTTCTATGTAAGAAGGATGCAAACTATTGTAAACCAAACAAGACGGTATATATTGTGTGTGTGTGGCATGTGTGTGCATGTGCGTTGTGGTGCTAGTAGGACCAGGTCATCTCAATAATTCTCTAAACAAACTCTTAAATCTGATGGTAATGGGGGGTTTTGTTTGGTGTCCACATAAGTGCATAATTAAAAGTTCAAGAAAGTAACAATTGGAAGTATGTAAATGTCCGAAGTATATTTGGAAAAATTGTAAATTCAAATTAACAAGATTGACTCAGAGATAAGATCGATCTAGTTTGGTTGCTTTACTTTATCATAGGAAACTAAAGATGGAAGGGTCGATTAGCAAGCAAACACACAGCCACATTGTAAGATAAATCAAACAAGTGTCCCAAATTCATTAATTAAGATTACTCTTAATTATACTAAACAATTTAAATCAATTGGGTCTGATAGCATCCATAAAGATCATCTAAGTTTGCATTTAGAAAGCAAGGATAATTTATCGAGGCACATGATATATATGGATTGTCTAAATCAAACATAACGACTTAATCTTAAATCCTAATTTGAGCTTGCATGCCAATTAAGGGGATAGCCTACCAATTTAACATACAAGACCCTAATTATGCTATTAGGTGTTTTCTATGGGATGTTAACATATGGCAAAGGAAAAAAGCACACAACAAGCATTCAATTCAACATGAATACTAATTGAATTAAACAAAGATTCAAAATGTTCGCTTTAGTAAAGACCCACAAATTTGATCAAATCATCAAAAGAAAAACCAACCTAATTTCCTATCCCCAAATCAAAATGCTTCCCTTAGCCAACCATAGTAAATGTATCAAGAATTCAAGTCTATGAGCCTCAATACAAGTAAAAATGGTTGGAAAGGTGATTTTGCCGTGAAAATAGTGAGGAAAATGAGAGAGAACAGCGGATGGGATGTTCACTGAACCCTAAAATTGCAAAATCATGTTATATAAAAATGTCGATAGCATTGTGGCTTGCTCCATAATTCGCCTGCGTGGTGCAGCGATACAACACGTGTCTGATCCATCTCTTTAACAACGTCATTGTTGGATTGGTATGGCAACTTTGGGGGAATAGGGTTGAATTAAACTTTTTAAAAAATATGCTTAATTTAAACTAATTAGATATTTTAAAATTAAATTAATAAAAATTTAATTGATGCTAAACACAAGATTATAAAAGATGTGAAACACTAGATTCAATCAATCTCGACCAACAAGAATAATCATATAGCATGCCACAAAAAATTAAATGCAAAATTATTTGAGAAAGACGGTCTAACTTGACTTATATCCATTTTCCCAAGCGTCTTTTGAGATTTCGATTAAAATTTTCATTTGACTCTTTCTACGTATGAGAGTTGAACCGCTACCTTGCTCCTTTTTCAAGTTTAAGAGCAAACCCGGTCAGGTAAGGAACCAACCGTTATAATATTTTTGAAACTTTAAATCACACAATAAAACTCTCTAAAAAGAGTAGATGTACAAATTTGAGCTCACAATATTCAATCCTCACAATACAATAAAAATATCTCTCTAGAATAAGATGAAAAGAAATAAATTTGAGAGCTCGGAGAGAGAGCAACAAAGGTGGACTTTTGCAATTTTTGAGGATTGTAAAGTTGTAAAAGTTGGGGAAATTTTGGAGAAGATGAAGTTTAAAAAGAGAGGGAAGTGGTGTAAAAAGTGGATTCTAATTTGTCATTGGATTGATAAAAAATGTAAAATGAAAGGTGGAGATTAAAAGTAGAAGGGTTGTTTTCAAATATAACAAAATGAATCAAAATATTTATAGATATAGCAAAATATAATTATCAATTCTGATAGATACTAATAGAATACTCTCACTATTAGTGATAAACACCGATAAATGTCAATTAGTAACTATCAATGATAGACAATGACATTTTGTTATACTTGAAAATATTTCTAACATTTTGCCATTTAAAACAATTATCAAAAGTAAAAGGTTTTTTTATTATTATTTTAAATATAACTAGACGTTAGACAAAAACATATATAATATTAATTTTTTTCTTTCAAAATCAACTAGCCGTTAGACACAAACATAAAATAATATTAAATACATTTGCTAATTAAAATAATTTTCTTTTTAACACCAATAAAAAAATCAACACCCCACCATATGTCACTCACTCTATCCTCTAAGTGGTACTCTTTGAATGGACCAACTTGATGATTTGACCGCCACGTCACTACCTCAAGTAATTTTTCGTTAACCTTATTTCAACTCTAACTTCTTCGTTTGAACTGCGATTTGGGTGATTGAAGAGGCGTCATAATCGTTATTCTGAACTCTACCCTATGGACTATTCAAAATAAAAAAATTGTTAGTAAACAAAATCAGGTTTATTATCATCAAAACATTAATTGATTAATTAATTAATTTGAGATTGAAGGCCAAGATGCCAACAATCTCTCACTTTTTTATGATGACAAATCATTGAAGAGAAATAACATGAAATGCACGTATAACAACACATATGATCAATTAATAATCCAATGTCACGAACATAAATCACCACAAAGTTCATTCTTGAAATTTATTTAAAAGAATTAACTTCTCCCCCTTAATTAATTCTCTCTCTAAACTTAATCCAATAGAACCAATCATGCAACACAAATCATAATACATATTTTTCTAATACTTTTCCCCCTATGAAATCATAAAAAAGAACAATAAACATATAAGTGCTCCCCCTAAAACTATGAACACATACAAAAATTCCAATTCCATCCTTATCAATATGCATTCTATGATAATATATAATAAGATAGGAAATCAAAATGCATCACAACGAATAATACCAAGCTCAAGCCTATTTTTGCAACAACTTTATTCATTCAAAGACTTGGTAAAAATATCCGCTAATTGATTATTAGAGCTTACAAATTCAATAATAATATGACCATTTTGCACATGTTTTCTAATAAAATGATGCCTAATATCAATATGCTTAGTCCTAGAATGATGTATAGGATTTTTGGTCAAATTAATAACACTAGTATTGTCACAAAATATGGGCACACTATCAAATTTTAATCCAAAATCACAAAGAGTTTGTTTCATCCAAAGAGTTTGTGCACAACAATTAACAACCGCAATATATTTTGCTTCAGTAGTGGATAAAGCAACCAAATTTGGCTTTTTACCAAACTAAGATACTAAGGAACTACCAAGAAATTAGCAAGTCCCGCTAGTACTCTTACGGTCAAGTAAACTACCGGCAACATCCGCATCAGAATATCCTACCAAATTAAACTCAACATTTCTAGGTTACCACAAACCTACATCCATAGTTCCAAGCAAATATTCAAATATTCTTTTTGTAGGAATTGAATCCCTTTGGCAGAAGCATTTGATCGCTTTGCCCCAGTTTTGTTACAATGAATTTCACAGAATAAAGAGAATAATTGAAGTGAAAAACATACTTTTACATATTCATTGAGGAAGAAGGTTAATACCTTTGTAGATCCAATCTGCAAAGTATCCTTCTAATCTTCAAAATTAAACAGTAAAGAATACATTACACTTCAACACCACCAATTGATCTTCTCTGGTATTCTTTTGGAAGAAGGTGGTTTGTGGCAACCTTGTGAAAGAGAAGGGAAAATCGGGAAAAAAAAAATTCAAGAATTCTTTCTTTCTAGAGAGGAAAGATTGTGAAAGATTTTTTTCACAATGTTTCTTTTTACATACCTTGTGAATTGAGATCTTATCTCAATTTATCATGAGGGAAGTTCCCCACTCATTACTCCCCTTCAATACAGAGGAGTTATTTTATTTATTTATTAATTATATATTCAATTAATATAAATTAATAAAATCAAGGGAAATTATCTTAAATAATAAAATTGCTGAAAATATTTACAACTAATAGCAAAATACACAATCTATCTGCGATAGATTACGATAGATTGCGATAGACTACTATCTGTGTCTATCATGAATAGTATGTAGTTGACAAATGGTTTGAACAGTATGCAGTTGACAAATGGTTTGAACAGTATGTAGTTGACAAATGGTTTGATCCAAATCGTTCATATGGAGATATGTGAGTGGGGATATCCTATACAAAGAGTTTGTATAAGACCGAACCGCGAAATAATTGATATCTCTTTGTAAATCTGTTAATTGATAAGATTAATATTTCATAGGATGATCATGTGCAATTTGATCTTAATCCTAAGTGATTTATGAACTCCTATCAATGAGGTCAATCCTTTGATTTGGACAAATGAGAGTGGCTTGAGCCGCCGACTCAATAAACTTACCATTTTGGGGACGTGACCAAATAAGGAGTTGGGAACACAACCTCACAAGATGAAATTCACTCCTTCCCATATAATGTAAGTAAATGAGTAGTTCCCTAAGTGTTGATTTTGGGTCTTCAACAAGGGGCCCCATCCTTTCACTGGCCTTAAAAAAACTTAGTTTATAGTTGGACTATAAACAAATTGTTTATTAGAGCAATTAGTGGTACTTAAGAAAACGATGTAATTACATGGGTGAAATGAATATTTTGATTTAGATGTAATTATGAACAACTCGTAAAGGAATGACTTGCTTATATTAATTATATCAATGGACAACTTGTCTTGTAATATATAAGAGTTCAACTATGGGTCTATTACTGGTTTGCCCCATAGTTAATAATGAAGGTTAATTTAATCAAAGAGTTTAATTAATTAATCTTGGATCATTGGAACTTATAATTTGTAGGTCCATAAGATCTCCTTGCTAGCTCACCACAGACCAACTGAAGGAATCGAATTTCTCAGCAGAAGTGCGTGAATACGTGTGCTTTTAATTTACGTTTTGAATTTACAGAACATACAAAGAACTTTAAACATATTTAACTAAGCATGATTTACTGAGAAGAAATTCATGGAGAAAAAAAATACATTTGAAGACAACTCTTCAATCTTCTCCAATTCTTCATTACATTCACGATCTCTTCAATCACGAACATGACACCACTACCAAGATCTTCTCGGCTATTCTCTGACAAAGACTAGGTTTATGGGAACCTCTTTTTGGAAAACAAAGGAAGAGTTTTTCAACTTTTTACAGTGAAACGCTTTCTCTGCAATTTGAGAAAGTGATGAGAGAAAAGAAGAAATTGTTGAGAGAGATTGTTGATTCATCAAAAAGCCTTCTCATGACTTTAAAAAAATGATAGAGAGGTGAAAATTTAATTATGGATTAACTTACCTTTAGCCATCCTTTTACTCCCTAGGAGTAAAATTTTAATTAAAGTTAAATTAAATCAAATTTAATTAACTAATTATTAATCTAATTAATTAATATAAATTAATTAAATATCATATATTTAAATTATTATTACATTTGAATCATATTTAAATGTATTTCCCTCTCATAACCTATAGTTTAAATATGAATCTCATTCCTATTATTTAATATTTGAATCTTATTCAAATATATTATTATCTCATATTATATAGTTTAATTTCAAATCTAATTCAAAATTAACCTTTAGAATATAATGTATGCATATACATTATATTAATTATATTATATACAATTAACATATAATTTCTTCATTATATGAATCTTCTTCATATTAATTTAATATTTGAATCTTATTCATGAAAGGGTTGAAATTCCTAATACAGTGGAAGCAATACATAACCAAATTCAAAATAAATTGGGATTTTGAAATACCAATACATTGGAAAAAAAATATACAGAAAACTTACTGTATTAATTCTAGGGTTAAACAATGTTTTAACAATTAGAAGTCTTACATTCGTTGTCGACTCTGAACACTACCACCACGAACCTCTCATATTCTCTTAATGATGAGATGAAGGATTGTGGATCCTTTCTTGATCTTTGGGAAAAAAACTAGAGAGAGCACTAGAGAGAATTTTTTTATCGAGAGAATTACTTTCATCTCTCTGTTTCTTTTGCAGGTCTATATGGAGAGAGAGATAAAGAGACATGGGATTAAACCACGTAAAGCATAACTCCCACGTATGGGAGTTACCTTTTTAATTAATTAATTACATTATTTAATTTAACAAATAAATAAATAAATAAATAAATAAATAATAAATCATTGAATTTAATTTAAATAATTATTTCATTTAAATCATATTTAAATGAACATCTCCCATATAACCTATAGTTTTAATTCATTTAATTCAATTAAAATAAACTAAGAAAATGAATTCTTTAATTAATTAATTTTCAAATTAAATATCTAATATTTAATTTGACCTACATTTGAATCATATTCAATTATTATTCTCTCATAACTTATAGTTTTAATGTGCATCTAATACACATTAATTTTAACTTGTAGTTTTAATATGAATCTAATTCATATTAATATTTGAACTCCTTCAAATATTTAATTCTCTCAAACATTAATTTTGCATCATATCAAAAATTAAATTTATATTATAAAGTTCGAAATAAATTTTATATTATAATGTATCATTATACATTATATTATTTCCCTAAGTAAATTTAAACATTTCAAATTTTATTCAAGACATAGATACCTTAACAATCTTTAGGAGCTAGGAAGAGGATCTAATGAACCTACAGATCAGAAGTTCTAACGATATGAGATTAATTGGCTAAACTCATTAACCACATTAATCAATATTAGTTAGCTGTGGGTACACTCCACTAAAGACCCACAACTGCACTCTTCTCACTTTAGATGTATTTTTGTGACCACGGATATAGACCAATAATAGCAAATTAGTCCTTCACAAGTGTTCGTAACACCAGCTAGGTCAAATTACCGTTTTACCCCTAGGTTGCTTCTAAATCCTTAAGTACCAGTGATTCTCTAATAAACAACCTGTTTATGGTCCAACCATTAAACAACCCCTCTTGGGCCAGTGAGAGGGCAGGCCCTTTGTTCAAGTCCCGGGGGACACCACTTAAAAGAACACTTATCTACTTACCCGAAAGATGGGAATGAGTGAATTCCATCTGGTATAATTATGTCCCCAGCTCCCCACTCGGTTTTGTCCCTAAGATGGTAGGCATATTGAGTCGGCAAACGACCACTCTCACCCATACAAATCAAAGGACAATCCCTCGTGGACAGGAGTTCATAATATACTCAGGATTAAGACTAAGTTTCCTAGGTCATCCTATTGAAATAGAGACCTAACTAGTCAACGGAGTTACATTTAGTGATCACTATTTCATGATCCGGTCTTATGCAAACTTATTGCATAGGATACCCTTACTCGCATGTCACCTACACGAACGCGTTAGATCATTGCGTTTGTATCAAATACAAAGTGAGTCGTATCCATAGTGGATACCCAGTCTTATCCCTATACTATAGACCATTTCGACTGTATCTTGAACATTGATCTCCGTATGTCCCCACATACAGTTCAAGACTCATAAAAGAGCCTAGAATATTAGTGTATTGGATTTAGGGTTATTAAGACAAAACAAACAAAAACAATCAATAACACTTATTGAAGTAACACATTAATAACTCTTTATTAATGATTTAATGACGATCAAATAATTACATTTACAATCTACGAGTTTTAGGGCATAAAACCCAACAATTCAAATATTAATACTCATAATATATAGTTTAATTTTGAATATAATTAAAAAATAACTTTATATTATAATGTATCTCTATACATTATATTAATTGTATCATATACAAAATCTTATAACTTGAATGATTCAAATTCTTTCAAAACTAAATATTCTTTGTTTTACCTTTAGTGAGCTAGTAGGGGGACCTAATTAACCTACACATTAGAAGCTCCAATGATATGAGATTAATTAATTAAACTCTTTAATTAAATTAATCAACATTCATTAATTGTGAGTCACTCTACTAAAAACTCGTAGTTGCATGCTTTTTATTGTAGATATATTTCTGTGTCCACAGAGATAACCAATCAATAATGAGTCGACCCTTCACGATTTGCTCATAATTACAACTTGATAAAATTTCTGTTTTACCCCTATAATTATATAACTCCCTATGTCCCACTAATCCTCTAATGAACAACCTATTTATGATCCTACCATAAAACAAAATCCTCTTGGGCTAGTGGGAGGGAGGGGTCTCATTGTTCAAAACCCAAAGTCAGCACTTAAGAGAGCAATTCATCTACTTACCCTAAAGAGGGAAATGAGTGAATTCCATCTTGTGTAGCTATGTTCCTAGCTCCCTATTTGGACAAATCCCCAAAATGGTAGGCATATTGAGTCGGTGAATATGGCCACTTTCACCCATATAAATCAAAGGTCTGTCCTGTTGGGTTTTATGTCCTAAAACTCGTGGTTTGTAAATGATAAACATATTCTATTTTCAATAAAGTTGATATTGAAGTTTATTCAGTACATATGATAATGAATATGTAAGTTACGTATAAATCAAAATCTAATAAACTAAGAATCCTTGACTGTAGCTTGAATACTTAGACTTTATGTGTAGATATAAAAATGAATCAAGTTTAAGTAATAGCCAAAACGATCTATAGTACAGGGATAAGGCTAGTGGTACCTTATCTTTGAGACACTATGGATGCTACCCATTTTGTATTTGATATAAACGATGTGATCTTATATCGTTCATGTAAAAACATGAGAGTGTGGGCATCCTATGTAATGGAGACTCTATGGATGCTGCCCATTTTTTAGTTGGCCTTAACATAAGTCAAATCATGTTCATTATTGTAATTAGAAGTTGAATAAATAATTCCAACAATTGCGCTATATTAGAATTGAGGAAAAAGTCTTCACCTCAAGACAATTTCTCAAATCTGTCATAGGATAGCCGTTTAACAAATAAAGTTCTTTTTAAAGACACTAATTAAATTCGTTTTTTCTTGGGATCAAATCTCAAACTCCCCGAAGATGTGATCCCTCACCTCAAAAATTCTAGAAAATTGAACTCCCAAATTTTTTAGATTCCTTCGTAGGAATTTTTTTAAGGAAGACGGTCTTAAAAACTAAGTTATTAGAAAAATTGATTAGAAAACCTTTTGAAATAATATATTAGTATTTTAAATGTTCAAAAATACAAAAAAGTGTAATTTAAAGAAACAATTTTTTAAGGGCTATTTTCAAATATAGCAAAATGAGCCAAACTATTTACAAATATGGAAAAATTTCACTGTCTATCAGCCATAGATCGTGATAGACTTCTATCACATGAGGATAGAAGTCTATCGTAATCTGTCGCTTAAGCGATACAAGTGTATCGCAGTCTATCACTGTTAGACAATGAAATTATTATATATTTGTAAATAGTTTGATATATTTTTATTTATAATAATTTTCCTTTTCTAATGAGAAAAGAGGTTCGAAAAAGGATATAAAAAAAAAAAAAAAAACCTAGAGAATGGTTAATTGAAATTTAAACACATTTAATGTGATCATTATATAAGCAATAAATATAATTGAAGAAGTATAATAGTGAATTAACTAAACATACAAGAGCATATTAAAAATTTAATGAAAACATATAGAAGATCCTCAAACTCCCAAAGAGTTGACTTCTCACCTCAAGAATTCTAGAAAACCAAACTCCCAAATTATCTAGATTCCGTTGTTGGTTATTTTAAAATCGTTAAAATGAATGTTGAAGAAGGATTAAAAACAAGATATTAAATAGACTATAACAATATGTTTATTGACTTTAAAACATGATGAATGCATATCAGAAAAATTGAAATTAAATACCATGCCAAAACTAAATAGATAAATACGTAATATATAAATAGCAATTGGTTGAAATAAGAAATTAAAAACATAAGAAAGAAGTTAAAATAGAAACATAATAGAAAGCCTAAAAAAACTAAAAAAACAAAATTGAAGAAAAAAAAAAAGTTGAGATGATGGGCGGCAAATTAGTTGTCCATCTCACATCCTTACACATGCACGCTTAATTTAGCAAAAAAAAAAATTAAAAACCTCTTTTTAATAACCTAAATTACTCAAACTTTTATTTCTTTTTTTTCACTTTCACGCTTTATTTATTTTTAATAAAAAACTAAAAAAAAAATTCACAAGGACGAATAAGATGAACAAAAAATAGGTAAATAAATAAATAAATAAATTGAAAATAACATGGAACAAATAGTAACAATAGATCTAAAGCAAGTGTAGATAAAGGTAGACGAAAACTACATGATAAAAAAAAAAAAAAAAAAAGAATTAAGAAGCATAACCAAAAAATAAAAAAATAAAAATAATAGCTCTACTCTTCTTTTCAAGGTATTCAAAATAGAAGAAACCAAGAACACTAAACCTCTTGTTGAATGACGTGCAGATCCTTGGGACAAAGCCCTACCAAATGCAACCTCCAATTAAGTGACAATTTTGTTGTGTTCTTAGGTGACTTGAAGAAAAAGGAAAAAGAAAAGAAAATATGGATACTCTCTAGATTTCTTTATTTATTTATTTATTTTTTGTTGTTGTTGTAAAGAATCTCTCACCAAATGATCAATGATCACTTAATTTATAGAAAAATTTAAATTCTTTAAATTTAGGAAAAAAAATCAATCAAATTACCCTTAAAAGGAAAAAAATAAAATTAATTATGTGATTGATTTATTTTAAAAAAATATTATGTGATTGATTTTCCCAAAATTGATTAAATACAATTTTTCCATAAATAAAAGATCTCACCATTCAAATTCTATTCTCCCTCCATAAAAAATATTTAAATGTTAATTACTCAAAACTTTATTTATTATTTGTTTTTTTTTTATTTGTTTTATATTTGAAAACTAGCCTCAAATTAGAAATAAACATCAATAAGTAACCGAATTAGGTCGAACAAAAATATGTGGCTACAAAATTGATGGATCAAATCAAATAAGATTTATATTCACGAACTACTACTTACACTATGATGGCTTAGCATAAGTGGCAAGTTCGGGTCGAACCACAGGGAAGCAGGAAGATTAGTTCCTCAAAACTCATTTTCAGTTAAAGCGGTAAATGGGGGGGGGGGGGGGTTAGCGTGGAATATATAATTGTAGTGTGAAAAAATAAAATGTTGAAAAGTAAAGGATAGAAGTGCAATCAATCGAAACGTTCTAGCTTAAAGGGATGGAACCATCCAATGCAATCTTGATCCTAGGATATCACTCAATCATCTTAAACATATGGCCAACTTAAGTGGCAATGCCACATTTAGCGTCCTAAACTATTAATTAAGATTTGAATCCTAATTAAACTATATGATGATTAATTAAGAATGATCGCATTCACATATTAACCAATACATGCATTAAGTTTTAAGATTAAATCACGACGAATTTGCAAATTAAAATGCTAGCTCACTCGACTAGTCTTGATCTCTAAGCCACTCAAGACAACTATATAGCATTACCCAAAAACTTCGCGAAAGAGACCATATACCCAAGAGATGACCCATGCTACTTAGCAACAACACACATCAATTTATGAGTTAGTTTTTAACGATTAGCATACATAAACGATTGAGTGTTCAATCCTATACATTCATACATGCCAAAGGATGAAAACAAGAGATAGGGATGCTCAAGAAATAGAAATATATACATTAAGCACAAAATCCTCCCAAGAAATACATTGGATTCTTCCAAAATCCTCCAAACTACAAAACACATAAATCTTATCTTCCCATCGTGATGGAGAAGCTAAAAGTTGACATCATCTTGATCAATTACAAGAGAAAAATGAAGAAAATACAAGTGGAAGAGAGAAAATTGGAAGAAAATCGGCTTAGGTCGATTGCGGATCATCCACTGCCCTAAAAATCGGAAGAACACGTTTATACCAGGTTGGAGCATTGCGGTGCTACCATGCACGCGGGCCTTAAGCCAAGTTCGGAGCGCCGCGATGCTCTCACTTATGATGCTCTCTACTAAAAAAGAGTAGAACGCACCTACTCACGAGAGACAATGTTACTAACAATGTCACAACAATTCACATAACTTTAACTAGACAAATACTAAGTTTAAAACACACGAGATTGGTAACCTAGTTCGGTAAAAAACCACCTGCGTCTGGGGGGCTGAAAGCCCAAGAAAGATTACTTCACTAATATAAATGATGAGCAATTACAACTTGGTACTTATCTGTAATAAATGCGTCTCTACAGTGACCTTAGTACAACTTATGCACTCAAACCTCTTCCTAGGCTCCCCCTAGGTATGAGACTTCGTTTCTGGCTAACTTAAGCTTCCTCTAATCGATGTTATCAATGAAGAAGAACTTAGACTCCCCCTAAGTTTAAGACTCCCTCTCAAGTTAAGCTTTATCTTTCCTCCGAGCAAAGACTACTTCATTCATTCTGCTTAGGCTCCCCCTGAGCTCATAAAGCACTTACGTCAGAGGAGTGGGGATCGTGCCGAACAAATAGCTTGAAGTAACTTTTCAATCTTTCCGCAGTATAGTCTTCAATACCTTTGATAAAACTCACTTATGAAAGAACACAAGACAACAATTCTCGATCTTCTTCGTAAAAAACCAGCCACCAGCAGAAGAAGGCAAAGAGACTTTAAATAATCATATTAGCAATACAGACGTGCAACGTTAGTTTCCAGAAATAATCGAAAATAGAAAAGGCAAAAGATATGTCAAAAAATACAACGGATGGAATTTTCCAAATATGGAAAATACAGAATATGCATTTCTAAAGACACATGCTAGCAGAGAGAACCATATGCAAAAACAATCCAAATAACATTTGAGGAACTTAAATAGGTATTGCCAATCACGATCTGGCTTTAAGTGTTGCGTGAGCGCTGAGCAGGCACTGCCGCGCCAGCCATCTGGGGGCAAACCTGTCCCTTTTCACTCCTTTGAAGCTTGGTTGCATTAATTAGCTTCTAATTGTTCCAAATTAACCTCGAACGACCGGTAACACTCTGGAATGCATATTGTGCTCAATAATCTACAAATATAATCATATAAACACATTAAATATCATAAACAAGCTAAATTAGAGGCACTAAGATATCACATTTTGGGTGCTATCAGATACTTGATTGGAAATTCAAGTATCTATAGACACATTTTTAATACATAGAGAATAAAACATACATTGTAAAATTAAAGTTCAAGGTTTTGTTGAAAACATTTTAAACATGAACTAATACAACCCTAAAAAGTTTAATTTCCATTTTATAATTATTTAGTTTTAATTTTTAATTTTTTTTTTAATATTGTACTTGTTTTCTTACAACTCTTTATAACAAGTTTTCATCTTTCCTAAATAACCATTTGAATTCATACTCAGAGTCAAAAAAAAAAACAACAATAAATTTTTAAGAATGACTTTTTTTCAGTTTTCCCAACTTACTTTAGATTTTGGAAAATAACTAAAAGATGGTTATAACCAATGTAAAAGTAGTATTTATAATTTAATTTTCAAAAACCAAAAAATGTCAAAAACCAAATATATCAACCATGGCCTTAAATATCAAACTTATATAATTTAACTGAGCTAGTGTTTGTAATTAGTTTGTTTCATACTTTTCATGATTTTTCTTAAGAAACATATCTATTGATATTAATTATTTAGTTAAATTACTCAAGTTAAATTTCTAATAACTTTAAGGTCATGTCCAAATAGATTTATGAATTTTAAAACTTGTGGAGTATTTTTTAAGGTTCTATTAGGTTTTTTAAAAATTGTGAGTATGTTTGCTCATAAATTCTTAATCATGATTTTTCATCTTCTCAACATATAATTAAACATTTGAATTCTTAGATAACCATTTGATTTTGAAAACACTTCTAAAAATGTGGACAACAATAAAACAAATAAATTAATTGGTGGAACTTTTGTGTTTATAAACAAAGAAACTAATTATATTGGTTAAAGCGCTTTAATTTTCAAAAACAAAAAATCAAACACAAAAGAAATATCAAATGAACCCTAAATATTCAATTTTATGTCAAATAGTTTTTTGAACTTTTAATTTTATATTTTGTGTCTAGTAGATGTGAAACATTTAAATTTTATGTTAAATAGGTTTCTAAAATTTCATATTTTTGTATTTTATGGAATATTCACCTATTAAATATTTTTGAAAATACCATGTTACAGGTCTTATTATCCAAAAGGTCAATAGTTTTAAAAAATCTTAACTTGGTCAGAGACTTATTAAAGAGAAAGTTAAGTTCGATAACCTATTTTAATAACATTTTCGTAAAATTAATATACTTTAAACATTATCATTGACATCCATATTTAAGATATTTTTAAAATGACTTCCTAAATACTTAAAAAAGTATTTCTAAGTAAAGAAGTGATATTTTAAAATAAACACTTAGAAAGTGATTTGAAACAACCTATTAAATCCTTTTTTCTTTAGGGGTTTTGACAAGCAAAGTAAACATTTTGAAAGGGTCTTCCATGAGCCTCGCAAAACCCACCTTGGGCATGTAGGGCCAAACTAAAAACTCTCTATTTTAGGATGGAGAGAGGACCTACAAGAGCTTCCATTATATTGGCAATGGCTGTGAAGTTTGTTCAAAAAACAGAAAACCCTTATTAAGTCCTTTTTTCTTGTAAATTGAATTAGAAATTACAAACAAAGTTTGTTAATAAAACCAAAATTATGCTTCATGGCTTTTTCAGCTTCTTCACACAAAAACCCTAAAAACTTTGCTCAAATTTAAAAAATAAAACCAATTAAAAAAGAGAGAAAGAAACTCATAACATGATCCCTCAAGCTCTTAGTGTTCCACAATCCAACCCTCCTCCTTCAATCCTCCCTTTCCTCACTGCGTTTTCGATCATAATCGTTGTCTTCATCTCCATCATCGTCTTCTCCGTCGTCGCGTCCTTTGCAATCATCATCTTCATCTATATCATTTGCCAATACCTAATTGGGCCAACGAATTTAGACGGACACAGTTCCGACCTCGAAGTGGGTGAGAGAAACGAAAACCAAAGGATGATCACACGGAGTAGGATTTTGGTATCTCATCATCAAATAAGTACTCAAGGGAGAGACATGGTGAGGTCTGAAAGCAACGCATGGAGGGAGGCTTTGGAGAGAACAATAATGGTAGAGAAAGTGGCGGAGCCGGTGAGCTATGGGAGCTCCGAGGCGGTGGCGAAATGCATTGATTGTGCAATCTGTTTGGAGGATTTTGAAAATGGAGAGCTTTGTCAGATTTTTCCAGTGTGTAATCACATTTTTCATTATTCTTGTATTCAACATTGGTTGAAAAAGAACATGACTTGTCCCATTTGTCGTTGTTCTATTGTCAATGAGAAGTGCTGAAATTTGTAAAATTCAATGTAAATATTTCCAACTTTTGATCCCATTATTATTTGCCTGATTATTTTGGCTCACACTTTTCAAAATGTTTTACTTACTCGTATTAGGTTGATTTTAATTTTCTTTTTCCAACAATTAATTGTACTGGATTCTTCTCTCAATTTTTTTTTATGTTTTTTAATAAAGAAGATTTCACGTGACAAGCTTGTGATTGAGCACTTAAATGTGGGATGCATAAATATGGATGTAGCTCAAGATTCACTCGAGTATTTTTCTTTTTTAACTCTGTTTTCATCTCCCCTAAGCTAACATTTAAATTATCAGTTAAATTTTAATAACAAAAACAAAATTTTAAAAACTATTTTCTTTAGATTTTAAAATTTGGGTTGAATTCTAAAAAAAAGTTTTTAAAGGTAGACCAAAAAAAAAAAAAAAAATCTCAAAAGATAAAGGTATGTACCTTCAACCAATATAGGTGTTAAAATGAAAAACTTCCTAATGAAGGGATGAGCATCAAAGAACGGATCAAATCAACTTTAATCAGTCAACTTAAGGGTATAGATTAGTCATGGTCAATCTAGTGAGCCGAATCTAATGAGCCCAATAATGGTCTAAATCGCACTAACCAATTGATCCTATCTTTTTTTTTTTTTGAAAAAAAAATTATTGGTTGCGTGTGGATGTGGTGTGTCACAATCGTACTAGAAGAGAGTAAGTTTGTGATCGACTAAAGCAGGCAGTGTAATGGTGACATGTGAGTGTCGCCTTCAGACCAAGTAAAAGGATGCAAAAGAGAGGTGTTATAATGTGAGGAACAAGGATGATGCATTCACTTAACATACCCAAGAAGAAGTGTGTGAGAAACCTTAGTGGAGGTGTGAACAAAGATTGAAGTGATAGTGTCAACGGTGGTGTTATTGATACGCCTAGTGGGGGCTATGATGAGGCCTAGGGTCTAAGGCCCCAACCTTGAAAATGGAGATTAATTGCATTAAAAGTTTTGAAGATTGGCTGGCTCTAAAGTTAGATGTATAAATTTATGAGATAATAGGTAAACATGTTAGATTTCAAGTCAATTTGAAATCAGACAAGTGCTCTATGTTGGTAACTGACTCTTCGTCAGCCACTTGTCATGTTCAAGGGTGATACACCACAAACATGATTCAAAATGTATGTCAGGGGCAAGCACAGTGTTGACTCTTCAGCAACTCCTACGCCTCATGACCTAAGTAAGTCACCACCTATGACACTTTCGTGTGTCTTGGCATCGAAAAACGTTATAAAACAAGTTTCTTAGGAGTCTTCCATCGATAATGGGTCTCATGTGCAGTGTCGAACAACATGAATGTGTTGGCGTTGTGCCTCTTCCGTTGGGTCAAAGGTATATGTATAGAGTTGGGATCTTACTTGTGATAGATACCGAAAGGTACTATCTTATTCCACTTAATTCGAGTTGATTTTGGGATTTTATGTGCTTATTTTATGATTTTATAGGTATCGAGCAGATACTTGTAGAAATACAAATTATTGTCTTCTTTATTTGGAGTAATTGGAGCAATATTGAAGATAAACACATGATTCTGGCGGTTGAATTATATAATATGAATAACTTTGCATTTACTATGTTTACTAAAGCAACTATTCTGGAAATTATGAGTTTATATCTTTTTGAACGTAGAATAGAGTTAAAAAGAAACCAAAAGCATTCAAAGTATAAAAAGAAAAGATGTTGCTAGAATCATCAAGGCCACAATGTCTGAAGATCAATGCGTCGAACACCCAGCGTCGAGGAGAAAAAGTAACTTCAGATGCCTGGACGACAATTGTCATGTCAATATGCAAGTGGGTAACTGACTTTACCAGACCATGACAAATCCAATGAACCGAGGACACGAAGAAGTTTGCATAGCAAGACATGGAATTAAATGCAAATGTGTTAGGTCATCATGAGACTACCTTTTTGGACGCCTATAAATAGCCCGATGAGCTTCATGCTGAAGAGAGAGAGAAATACAGTGGTGAAAGATCTGCTCAAATTCTCCCTCAACCTCCATCGCTACCCTCTACTTTGAGCTCTTCTATGAGAAGATTCTGAGAGTTTCAGAATCACCTCTCAGAGAGTAAGAATCCATCCATCCCTTGTACAAATTATGTATCAAACATCCACCATCTCAAATCTCCAAGAAGCAAGACATTGTCACTGGCGGCTTGACGACTTTCTTTTCCATTTCTTCATTATGTTCATCTTTCTTTCTTGTATTTTGTTAATGACAATCTTAATATAAGTTTGATTGACGTTAATCCTCCATCTCTACTCATTTTTTACACTTTACACCATGAATGATTGAATGTTTAATAGGTTAAGTACATAAAGTTAGCATTTCCAAGTTTTACTTATGTGTGTTTTCATCTTGATTAAATGGGTGCTTCAAACTTGCCTAAATTTGTCGAACAAATAGGTTTAAGTAAGGACAATCATCTGCTTGAGAGAGTATGTGATTAATCTTAGTCATTTAACATGAAAAAAAATTGGCTTTAGAGATAAAGTTTAACTTTTACATGAAGAACTCAACATACGTCTTCGAAATAAGATTAATGTGGCATCAAATCAACGAAAGATGCATTGTCAATCTTGAGTTTGGTAGCATAGGCCTACTTAAGTAACACTCAGGAATATGTTGGCTAAGTTATCTTAACCCTACTTTTCTCATGGATCCACCACCTCCACGCATGCTGTATGAACATATTTGTACTTTACAAATTCATCCATCTTCATCCTGCATCATCACTCCATATGTTCATCCATCTATTTGTTATGTACAAAGTTATTTTTAGTTATTGTAAAGAGAATTCAACTATACACATATTCTTAATTATTGTATAGTTCAACGCATCAAATCAAATAATGTTCTCAACGCCGAATTATTACAAATCCCTGTGTTCAACCCTAGACTTTCCAAGAATTCTATTTAAACTTGAACTTAGGTTTTTATAGAAAAACTTGCATATTAATGTATCAATCTTTAGCAATTTTCAACACAACATTAGGCCAATAGACGCAGAACGCATCATACACTTTAAATGCAACAAGTTTTTGGCGCCGTTGTCAGGGATTGAACCTGGGTCACCCCGTGACAGGCAGGAATACTCATCACACCTAAAACATACCAAAAATGGAGCTTCAGAGCATCAACCAAGGAGAAACAAAGAGAAATTACAAAATTGTCCTTGAGAAGTGTTGCGACGTTGTCCACGGCACGTTTTCCAAAAGCTTCACATTTGTGAATCGCCGCGGCAGCATCATAGAGCGCCATGCTACTCCGAGCTTTGACAAAATGCAAGCGTCAGGCAATCATGTGCAGCGTCGGGTGGGTTGCGACAAAGGGACAACAACACTGCACTCCACTATTGTTATAAAGTAATGTTTTCTGAATTAGCGAAGCATTTCAGGATTGCAGCTTCCAACTTGACTTCTTCTCTATATTTTTCATTCCCATCTTTATTTTTCTTGTATTTTCATTCTTTCTACATTGGATTTCATCTTGACAGTCAATCAGTAGCTAAGGAAAGTTATTTCTAGCTTAGGGTAGGATTGAAAACCTATTTATCTTGGTTGTGAGACTTGGTATTTACTGTCGCTTGCTGAATTTTTATCGTTTCTTGAATGCAATTTAATTTCCATGATTAGAAATTGTGAATGGCTTGACCACTTATCATCTTTTCTTTGTTTGGCTAGAGAGAGATGCATGTATGTCTATTAATCTTAATAGGGTATAGATTAAGGTGTGATTGAGTGTAAATTCTAGGTTGTTAAGGACAATCCTTTTACAACATCGCATGATTAATCAATTCAAGAGTTAAATCAATAAGTAACTTAGACTATTGGGTCATTAATTATCTTGGCTATATTCCTTAAGCTTAATGCAAGTGTTTAATTGATTAGGACGCTAATGATTGAGCATCTAGATTAATTAAGAAATTAACTAATAAATTAAGGTGTCTTCCTTTGATCTTCCAAGCAAAATCAACAAGCATTGCATCATTAGAGTTCTGTAATCAACCAAGTAAATGAGTGGAATCGAAATTCCCTAAGCTAGGCTTTAAATCAATTTGAATTCAGTTTCAATTCTACTCTTCATCCACTTGTCTCTGTGCGTCGATCTCTCTCCCACCGTGTAGCTTGATGGGGTCACCATCGTGTCCCTATCAGCCACTACGACCAAATCTCCACCTCGGTGTTGCCGTTGGATTTTGGTTGGATTTGGGTAAGCTTTTGTTTTTGTTTTTTCTTAAGTTTGGGATTTTTAATGGTTTTGTTGGTCACCCATTAAATTGAAGCTTGGAATCCTTAAATCCATTATGTGTGGGTGTAGTTCCGAGAGATGATGAAGGGAATTTGACGGCTATCCTACTGAAATTGTGGTAAATTGGTAAGTTGTCGATTTTATTTTTGGAAGTATTAGTGTGTTATCCAATGGTTGTGGGATTCGTTCTTGGTAAATTTTGGTTTGAATCATTGAGAAAAGTTCGGAATCGATCTTGGATCAACCTACATTTGTGGGTTGATTTAATATTTAAGATAGAAAGGATTTTGGTTTGCTTATTACTCTTGGGCTTATTCGCGAGGTAAGTAACACTACTACTGGAATGCCTTCAAGCTAGACGCCCAAACTAAGATGATTATGTTAAACTGGATAAGTCTTATGAGCTTGCTATGGAATTGTTGGAATGTTTGACCTTTTTTCATGAATGAAAGGACTGGTACAACCATGTTGACATCTATGAGCTATAATAATGTGATTATGATATGAGACTCATTGATTGTATTTTGTATTCTATATAAGTTAGCTATGATAATATGATTATGATATGAGGCTCATTGACTATATTTCGCATGCTAGATAAGTTAGTGGTTGTTCACCTTTCTATTGGTAGCAATGTACATCCTATGTTCATGTTCCTTTGGGTTCACTACCTATGCCTATGACTGTGTACCTAAGGGATCACTACATATATATATATATATATGTTTGTGTTCCTCTGAGATCATTATCTATGTTTGTGTGCCTTTGGATTCACTATCTATGCCTATGTGTTCCTCTAGGATCACTATCTATGTTTATGTGCCTTCGGGATCATTACCTATGTTTATGTGCCTCTAGGATCACTATCTATGTTTATATGCTATGTATGATGCGCACTTTTAGTGTTAACCGCAAGTGTACGGGTCAAGTTATAATATAAGACGGTTAAGTTCGAATATCGTTCCATTGGAGATCCAATTGTGAAGGTTTATGTTACTTAGCTATTCTAGAATCGAATCAATTTTATTTGAGGATTGAAATTAATATTGTGAGTTATGGAAAATATAAACCAAATAAAGAAAGTATTAAAGTGAGAAACACAAGAGTCAAAGAGAGTTCTAGGGCAATGAATCCTTGTTTATTTCATCATGCAATATTATAGAATTCATGGAATTTATGGTAATTCATATGCCTAAGTCTAGAAACTTAATTCCAAGTTGTTTTCTCTAAAAAACAACCCTTTCTCATGCAACTCGATTGATTACTAATCTCTTGAAACCAATACAAAATTACATGACATTAAGAATAGTCTTTAGCAACCTTTATTGTCAACCTAACTACTCTCGTGATAGATTAACAACAATTCATCGTTATAGATCAAGTTAAACATACAATCTCTCAATCATACATCTAACCTAACATGTGAAGATGGCCAATCCACAAGAATTAAACACAATAACAATGAAAAGCATAATCATTCCAACAAAACCATGAAAGTCTACAATATCAACATGAATTCATAAACAAATCATCAAAACCCTAAAACTAAAGAGTTTAGCCATTCATAGCTTGAAGCAACATGTTTAAGCAAAATAAACAAAAAAGAGTGTAAAGAAAGGGAAACTCTACTGAAAAGAGGCTCTTGATTGAGGTAGCACCGTCACGATCTCCTTGGCTCTCACGTCGGAATTCGAATGGCACCACGACTATCTCAAACTTTTTTCCTCTTCCTTGCAACTAACTCACTCCTTGAACTCTTTTATGAACTCTCACTCAATTCTCTCCTTCTTGTGCCTCTTTAGGTCTGTAAATTGATGGTTGATTGATTCTTGATTTGATTTGATGATTAGGGCTGCTGAAAACTCCCAAATTTATAAAGTTTGGCTGCCTAAAAACTTACCAAAAATAACAAATTTTCATTTAAGGAAAACTGGCATCGCGGTGCTAGGGTTGTGTCCAAAATTGTTGCTCTCAGGTTTTAGTGCCGCGGCAGCGCTGTCCAAGCGCCGCGACGCTGTGATGCGTTTAGAATTATTACTCTCGGGTATTAGCGCCGTGGCAGCGCCGCGACGCTGTAATGCGTTTAGAATGTTGCGTCAGATTTTGGCGTCGCGGCAGCGCCATCTCGGCTCCACGATGCTATGATGCGTCCAGGCGTTGCGCTGGGGCTTTAGCGCCGCGGCGCTATCCCAAATTTCGACCTTTTCAGTTTTTCAGCTCTTTTTCGCGGTATTCTTGCTCGGTTTTGATCTTTTAGTCTTTTCTTCTAATTTTCCTCATTTTAACCTGAAAACCACTAGCAAACAAGTGAAATCTAATATAAACTTCCTTAATTTGAGAGGATAGAAAGCACTTTTCAAGTACTTATCAATGTACATCTATCCCTATGATAGAAAGAGTTAACAAATTCACAGACAACCATCCAAAAATACCCCACCTCCATGTTTGCATTTATTGGACATAAATGCATAACCTAACCCCAAAAGTGGGGTTACTTACTGAGTATTTTATACTCATCCTTTATTGTGACATGTTTTTCAAGTGAGGACAAAGACACACCAACGAATGACAAGAAGAATTAGTGACCGTGCCAATGGGACGCTTCGCACATGTTTTCTTATGTTATCCATGTTACAGTTGTTAGTAGTCAAATGTTTAGAGTTCTTAATTATTTTTCTTATTTTAAACATATTTTTTGGGGGGGACCTCGAGAAAGTGTTTTATGTTCTTTAAGACAAATGAATTTGTTTAGTTTATTCATTTTTAATAATTTTCTTTTTCATTTTGGATCGAGTAACAAAGGTGTTTTAAGATTAGTATGCATGTAGCAACGTCCTATTAGTAGTCTTAGAAAGTCAGGTCGTTATAGTTTTAGTCCAAATTTAAGCTACTGGTCATGATCTCAAAGTTTCATACCCAACACATTTTAATCTCCATATCAATCAAGCTAAACCTAAGAAGATAGCATAAATTGATATAACACTATTTTAGACTATTTTTAGGGACTCTTTTGAGGCATTTTTCATTCTAATTTTTAGACATAAAATCAACATTTTTTAGATCTAATTAGGACTAAAACATCTAGATTTTCTAAGAACAATTCCTAAAGTAAATTGGAAGCTAGTTGTCCTTGTTGTTGGATGTGTTTTCCTCTCTACGGTAAGGATAGATGGAGAGAACTTTAGGTAATTGAAGAGCTTGAAATAATGTTGAAATATCTTAGAAAAGAGGTGGGAACATTCTTAGGATCTACAAGAATTAATAGGGAAAATTCAAGATGACTGTAGAAAATAAAAAGAGAAAATATTGTGGATTTTATTTCTTTCCTTTTATATTTTCCCAATATCTTTTCCTTGTATAGGTTTTCGATCTCTATTTATTTTTTCCCAGTATAATGTTTTGATTGTATCAAATTAATAAAAGAGAGAAAAGTGTATTGTGGTTTTTTCTCCCTGAATTAGGGTTTTCCACGTAAACCTTGTGTTGTTTCTTCTTCTCTTTTTTTTCAATATGGTATCAGAGCGTGGTGAAGAAACCCTAGAAACCCTAGCCGTTGTCGACGAAAATGAGCCTAGACACGATCTGTAGCCGCCATCGCCGTCCTGATCTGCCGCCGCCGCTACTGGGTCTGCCATCCAAGAGGCTGTTGACAGGTACCTCCGGTCTCTTAACCCTAGTGCAGCCGCCTCATTCCTTCAACCCACGAATCAGTCACTGCAAGTGTATAGATTGAGTATTTTCGCTACTGTCACGACACTGCCAACGTCGAATAACCCTTGGGTCATAGTTCTGCCGCTGCAACTGTATAGATCGGATTTTTCCGCAGCCTCTGTCTTCCCTACGCCGCTGATGGTTTAGAACATGTCAGTCGAACACGATCTGACGGAACTCTTGAAAGATATAAAGACAGGCTTGTAGCAAAAGGGTTCACTAAGACTTTTGGGGTAGACTATTCTGAGACTTTTTCTCCTGTCGCAAAGTTGAACACGATCAGGGTCCTTCTATCAGTTGCAGTCAATAGAGATTGGCCTCTTTATCAGCTAGATGTGAAAAACGCCTTTTTTTTTAAACGGTGATCTAGAAGAAGAAGTGTATATAAGCCATCCTCCTGGCTTTGAAACTCAATTTGACCTGTGTGTGTGCAAGCTTAGAAAGGCCTTGTATGGATTAAAACAGTCACCGAGAACATGGTTTGAAAGATTCACCACATTTGTTAAGTCCCAAGGCTTCACTCAGGGACACTCTGACCATACCTTATTTACAAAAAGGTCTATCTCGGGTAAGATTGCCGTTTTGATTGTGTACGTTGACGACATTGTCTTATCAAGAGATGATACTGCTGAAATCAACAAGTTAAAACAGAAAATGGCAGACGAATTTGAAATCAAAGACCTAAGAAACCTAAAGTATTTTCTTGGGATGGAGGTGGCGAGATCAAGAGAAGGAATCTCAGTTTCTCAACAAAAATACACTCTTGATTTACTAAAAGAAATAGGTATGACCGGATGCAGGCCTGCTGACACTTCTAATGAGTCTAATGCCAAATTGGGAGAGTCTATTGCCAAAGTTCCTATTAGTAAAGAGAGGTATCAACATCTAGTTGGGAGACTAATCTACCTAGCACACACTAGACCAGATTATCTCCTATGCTGTTAGCGTTGTGAGCCAGTTTATGCGGGCTCCCTACGAAGAACACATGGAAGCTGTAAATAGGATTCTGAGATATTTGAAAAGCACACCAGAAAAAGGGTTGATGTTCAGAAAATCCGACAGAAAATGCATAGAAGCCTATATAGACTCTGACTGGGCAAGATCAATGATTGACAGAAAATCTACGTCAGGGTATTACACCTTTATTTGGGGTAATCTTGTAACTTGGAGAAGTAAGAAGCAAAGTGTGGTTGCTAGAAGCAGTGCTGAAGCTGAATACAGAGCTATGAGTCATGGAATCTATGAAGAAATCTGGTTAAAGAAAGTTCTATCTGATCTTCATCAAAGCAGTGAACTACCTATGAAACTCTATTGTAACAATAAAGCTGCTATTAGCATTGCAAACAATCCGGTTCAGCATGATAAAACAAAACATTTGGAGATTAATAGGCACTTCATAAAGAAAAAACTGGAAAATGGAAGTATTTGCATTCTTTATATTCCTTCCAGCCAACAAGTTGCAGATATTCTTACCAAGGGGTTGCTTAAGCAGAGCTTTGACGCATGTGTGAGCAAGATGGGTCTTATTGACATTTATGTCCCATCTTGAGGGGGAGTGTAGAAAATAAAAAGAGAAAATATTTGGGGAGATATTGTGGATTTTATTTCTTTCCTTTTATAATTTCCCAATATCTTTTCCTTGTATAGGTTTTCAATCTCTATTTATTTTTTCCCCGCGTAATGTTTTGATTGTATCAAATTAATAAAAGAGAGAAAAGTGTATTGTGGTTTTTTCTCCCTGAATTAGGGTTTTCCACGTAAACTTTGTGTTGTTTCTTCTTCCCTCTTTTTTCAATAATGAGATTATTGAAAAAGGAACGTTTCTTATCGATTTGACACTATCTTGTTGAACAATTTTTTGAAATCCAAGAACACCAGTTGAAACAACTTTGAAAATTCTCTATTCTCTTCAAGAAATGTGATTTACAGAACTAGGTTAGAGAAAGACTTTTTGGAATGTGAGCAACCTCTTTTTCTCTCTCCTCCATGCATGCACAGTTAAGAAGTATTCAAATAGAGTTTTTGGCTTTTCATTCACCCACCTAAACTCTTAATTACCTTTTAGTGGAAACTCAAAAGGATGGGTTAAGAAAACTATACTATGGTTGAAATTAACTTACGTTATGATTAAAATGTTTCCTATTTCCTTTGAGCACCAATTTATCAATTTCAATTCTTATATTTTTAATTCCTTAATGATATTTGTTTTACACTCTTATTCATTTTGATTAAGAACTTGTGACAAAAGGTTACAAACTACAAAAATTAGAAATAATAAGTTGATACATCCATTTAATATCACATTCTTACCAAGTTAATTATTATTGTATTTATATTCATTCTTCCCTTCCCTTCTAATATTCAAGTAACTAAATATAAATATAACTAAAGTTACTAATATTTATAGTGAATTTTTAGAATTTGTAATATTTATGTACAAACAAGTATTGAAATCGATCTTGATAAAAAAAAAATTATATCAATTAAGCTTAATAGCTCTCAATATTATCATAAATTAAGTTTTCAAACCAATGGATCCTAACCTAAATTTAAATAATTTATTACACTAGTTTATCTAAATTAACAAAAGCATAATGATATTATAAAATTACGAAAATATCTATAATAATTGTGTGGGTCATTACACATGCACTATATGTATAAAAGCATGACCAAGCAAGCAAGGAAAATAGGTGACATCTCAATGCTCAGGATGGAATCGTGAAGCATTGCCTACTCTATAGCTTTTTATTGGCAAGGTATTTGCTTGGTATGACATAGTAAATGTTGTGATTGAAAGTTTAGAGTTAAATTAACCAAAATAAGTGAAATAAAATTCCTTATAGAGTTTGTTGACAAAAAATATTGTATGGGATATGTAACAAGATTCTTAAAATGGGTTTAACACAGTTGTCGTTGTTGTTATTATCTTCACAAATAAACTTTCTAACAAACAAGAAAATTGTAAGGGAGAGATTAAAAATGAAAACAACAAAGAGTTTGTTAATTGCCCTCAATTGTTATGAAACTCTATGGTCTCTTGTTTTCTTATCTCAACAAAAACAAAAACAAAAACAAAAATAAAATAAAATAAAAAGAGAAGGAAAAGAAAAATGAAGAGCAACCAACAAGTTGTCAACCATGATTCGTCATCAAAACTCAAAAGTTTGTTTTTCTCTCCACTTTTTCCTTCATTTTCCTAGCATCCAAACAACACAAGTGATTGATTGATTGATCATTCAATCAATAATTCCACTTGAACTTTTTCACTCCAAATCTCATGCCCATAATCGTCATCTTTGGCTTTTTCTTGACAATTTTTGTATTCATCTCTTTCTTCGGCTTGTGCCTCTACATCTGTTTCCAATGTTACAACCAGGGGTTCCCAGAAGGCGAGCAACGTGGTAGTGGGAATGGAGAAACGACGACGACGACAACAACAACAACGACAATGATGGATCCTGAGGAGCAGAATCGTCAGACTCAAATGGCTATGGAGAAATTGACAAAACCATCAGCAGAGTATGATTACGAGGAAAATGATGAATCTCCATCAACATTGAGTGAATGTGCGATTTGTTTGGAGGAATTTCAAGAAAGGGTCTCGTGTCGAGTTTTTCCTAATTGCAAACATATGTTTCATACTCATTGCATTATCAATTGGTTAGGGATTAATCAAACTTGTCCAATATGTCGAACTCAGTTGTAGCCCAACACTGACAATTCGAGCAAAACTAACTGGTTAACACACATACATTTGATCCAAAGGTCATAAATTTGTATCTCCTCTGCACATGTTGTTGAACTAAAAGAGAACAAAGAAATTGTAGGGCCACAACTGATGTTTATTCTTTTATAAGGCAATGTGTGGAAAGTTTTGTCTTTCGATTGACTCACAAATTGAGGTTGTGTAATAATATTGAATTTAGCGTGTTTTGAATAGCTTTCAAAAATATAACTTTTTAAATAAAATTAATTTTATCTTTAGAAAGACTATTAATTTTAAATGCATTTAGCATGCAACTTCTTTTCTTTTTAGATAAAAGGATTCATTCATTAGGACTTCAACATGCCTAATTAAAGGGTTACAACGGGAAAAATCAGAAATAAATACCAAAGAAAGCCATTTAAGAACATGTTGTGTTCAAGTCCTTGTTTGTTAGTTAAATAAAGCTCAGCTAGTTAAATTATGAACAACGTTATTAATTGAACAACGATAATTTTAGGGCCTACTTGGTAAACAATATAAAAATATAAATTTGAAAACAATGGAATTCAATGAAAATTTAAGTTTTATATACTTCAATCATATCATATGTTTTGATGATATTTATTTGCTGATGATTTTAGCATTTTTAAAGTTTCCATAACATAGATCTCGAAAGGATGCTTCCAATGCATTTTGAATTACTCAAATCAGGCGTCAAACAAAGAAGTTGGGACCAATTGAAGACTCGAAAGAAAAATTTATATAGTGAGATAACATGGCACACATGGATCAATTAGAAAAAGGACATGTGTCAATACTTGCTCGCACACATGGTGAAAGAATCAATTCAATCGAACAGTTCAAATTGTGACATATCATTGCTCCTAGAACGTATCTTTTGAATCAAAATAAAATTAAAGGAAATGATTTTGGTTGCACTTAAAAAAAAGGAAGAACAAGAATTTGACTATTGGAATGAAAGTTCAAAGACCAAAAATATTTTTTAACCTATATATCTTTATTCATAATTTTGTTTGGTTAAAATATCATTTTGAAGATTAGAAAAAAAGAAAAGAAAATCATTTTGATCTATGCCTGGGTTTCATTCCATTAAATTTAGTTATTCAAAGTTAATTTAGGTTAAATAATAATATCCCATTTTCATGTAAGAAAAAGACATTGTGTGAATATATTTTTAATTTTTATAAAGGACGAAATGATAATACAAACTTTTTTTTAAAATAAAAAATCAATAATAAATTAATGGTATGGACTAATTCTTCGATCTATTCAAAGGATTTGGACTAAATTTAAAGCTTTAAATGTATAAGTATTAAAAGAAGTAATTCTAAGATATATTGAAAGTATATTTATTAAATTTTTATAAAGGAATTTTTAATATTTGTTTTTCCTTTGAAAAATTTCAACAATAAATTAAATAAAAACTAATTCTAACATCTAAACTAAATTTGGATATTTGAAAGAATAAAATGGAACGAAACCTAAAATATAGGTTTAAAATAATATTTCAACATTTTTCTTTTTTTAGTTTAACATATGGAGAAAATCGAAATAATCTCTAACCTTGTGAAAGAATGTATAACTTTTTTAATCAATTAAAGTATACTCAGGTTGTTAAATTCATATACCTATATTATCTAAAAGGACTATGGGAGAAATATTTGATTTCTCTTTTATCCCTTATGGTGGATGTTTATAGGAATATCTAGGTAATTTATCTTATTATGGTATTGTTTTTTTTTTTTTTTTAATCTGATCTTAACATGATGTATTAAACAATTATTTTTATTTTAACATGATAACCTAGATTCATTTTTTAAAAAAATTAGTTTGAATTTTGATTTTTTTTTTTTTTTGTAAGATTTGGTTTAAAATGAAATCAAAACTCCATAAATTTACTCAATTACTTTTGATTTTCCCTTTTTAATTGATAGTCATAGGATTTGTTAGGTAATTCACTATTTTTTATTTATTTATTTTATTTTATTTTTTTTTAGAAAAATCACCAAATCTTATAGTAAATTGGTAGGTTTATTTATTTATTTATTTATTTTTATAATAATCTCATTTTGTCGTGAATGTATTAAGTATATATATATATATTTTTTAATTCATTTTAACCTATCTTAGATTCATTCTTTAAAAAAATAGTTTAAATTTTTAATTTTGTTTTTCCAAATTTGATTTAAAATCAAATCAAATTTCTCTATAAATTCACTCAACTGCATTTTCATCTAAGTAATTTGATGAATTACAACTTAGATCTAAAATTATCACATCACCTTTATATGATTCCCTATAGATACCTACATTCATATAGATATATTGATTTTATATCACAAACATTCATCGCCTGATCTGCTATATATTTTCAATTTTGAAATACTTATAATTTGTTTCCTCAAATATCATGTTTACACATGTACAATCACTTATGTTTGAAGTAAGCCACATGTTAGACTCTAGTCTACTAAATATATAGCTGCGTTATCATAAAAGTCTAAGTTTTGAAAAAAAAATAGACGACACTAGCATATTTAAAAAAATCTATTTTTTTGAACATGAAGAAATAAAGAAGTCATTGCAATGGCTAGAAATACTAGGCCCACTAAAGGCACAAAAATAGAGGGTAAGGTGGTGGTGAGAGTTGTCATAGAATGAATACCTCGACTTAATATTTGTACCTGTTATTTATTTTTCTATTAATATTTTTACCTGTTATTTAGTAATGGCTAGGTGATCGCACACATTATATTAGGCGATCGCTTACACATCATGTAAGCGATCGATTATTATGATACTAGGCGATCGCTTACATATAACCAGGTGATCGTTTACATTATATTAAGCGATCACTTACTCGATACTAAGCGATCGCATACATTATATTAGGTGATCGCATACAATTGTCTAAGCGATCACGTATATTTTACTAGGCGATCGCTCTGTTTTTTCCTTTTTGAATATCATTTCTAATTAAAATAATTACTTCTTTGTAGGTCAGTGAATCTACTTCGCATCTTTGTATGATTTGGTGGGGAATGGGATTAGTCCAGATACAACTATGTTGAAGGTCACATGAAAGGTCTGAAAATCATAAAGGATATAACCTGTAATGAATTAGTTAGCATACTGCACCAACGACTGAACATTGATCCCTACCTATTCGATATACACATCAAGTGCTGCTATAATCTGTTGGTCCAAGCTCCTCCAATTGACATAGTTGACGATGAAGACTTCTGTTTTTTTCTGGAAGTAAGTGATGCATCTTGGATGCCACTGTTTGTATCACTTACACCTCACGAAAGGCATGAAGGATAACATGCAGCAAGAATGCAATCCAACTGCTGAGCATTTCCAATCAATCCAACATATGATTTTCCCCCCCCCCCCCCCCCCACATTCTCATTGGAGGAGAATGTTGAGGCATGCAACCTGAGAGATGACAGAAATGAAGAATGGGTTGGTCAAAGCATTCCAACATATGATTATACAGATGATGGGCGTAGACAATGGTCAATACCACAGACAATCCCAATACAATCCACTTATGTGCCAACACCATCCACTCATGTTCCGACATCATCCACTCATGTTCGGACATCGTCCATTCATGTTCCAACCCCATCTGTGGCAATATCGTTCGTTCAAGTGCCCCCATTGTCCCAACCCAACCTTCAGAGGGCCCATCGTATGACGACCTCATCACAATCCCCTACGATTGTTTGAACGACGAAGATATAAGAGAAGGTCAGATTTTCTTCTCCAAGTATGATTTGTCGGTTAAATTGTCGATACTTGCAATAAAAAAGAACTTTGGCTATAGTGTAAAGAAGTTTATGAAAAGTTTGCTGACAGTGCGGTGTTTGGTAGAGGAATGCAAGTGGAGGGTCTGTGCAAAAAAAATGTAAGGAAGCAAATCCTTCAAGGTGACTAAGTATCCGAGTGTTCATATATGTTCACTTGAAATGAGGACAGGTAGCCATCAACAAGCCGAAAGTTGGGTTATTGGACACTTAATCAAGTCCAAGTATGAGCAAGTAGGTCGAACATACTGCCCAAGGGATATAATTGAAAATGTCCGTCGAGATTATCGTGTGAATATAAGCTACGGCTGAGCTTACCGTGGAAGGGAGTATGCATTAGCGTTTGCACGAGGTCGCCAGAAGAATCGTATGCTTTTGTCAATGCATATGGCGAGACACTTAAACTTGCAAACCCAGACACAGTGTTTGTGGTTGAAGTAGAGGATGAACAGTTCTTTAAGTACGTCTACATGGCTTTTGGTCTGTGCATTAGGGGATTCTTGAACTGCATTCGTCCTGTAATTGTCGTGGACGGTACCCATTTGCATTAGAAGTATAAAGATACGTTGTTGATAGCAACATGTATTGATGGCAACAATAACATATACCCAATTGCTTTTGGAATCGTAGACGGTGAGACCGATGCATCCTGGCTTTGGTTCATAACCCACTTGAAGGCATCGATCGAAGCCATCCCTAACTTGGTGATTATATCAGATCGTCACAAATCCATTGGGAAGGCTGTATCAAGTGTATTCCCAGAGGCATTCCATGCACTGTGTATATACCACATTCGGAATAACTTGATGGATAAGTTCAAGAATAAGGACATAATCTCGCATTTCTATCTTGCTGTCAAGGCTTACAGATGTCTGAGTTTTAGATATACTAGTCTAAGCTTCAACTATATCCTGGGGTGACAGCCTACCTTGAAGATATTGGATTACAACGGTGGGCACGGGTATACCAAGTCTATTGTAGGTATGACAAGATGACCATGAATATAGTAGAATGCCTCAATGGAGTCTTAAAAGACTTGAGGAAACTGCCTCTTACAATGCTTCTTGAACATATACGGGAGTGGTTACAGTGTTGGTTCTATGTTCGACGTACACATGCCATGACGTGCACGAACCTTGTAATTGACTATGCATTGATCATCCTCAAAGAGGTTGAATCTCTTGACATGGGGTTGACACCTGGCATCAACTCAACCCCCCTTATTCTATCTTCCTTGTACCTCAATTCATCAGGTGAAGGCACAAGTCTCGCCATGACGATCGTCTGTAATGTAAACAACAAATCAGTAAACGATCGCTCAATAATTCACATGTGAGTAAACGATCGCACAGGTTAATGTAAACGATCGCCTAGATTAATAAAAGTGATCGCTTTCATATACTAGGTGATCGCACAGACTATACGATCGCTTATTACAAGCTCAGCGATCGTTTAGATTTTCTAGACGATCGTTGAGAGACATCTACGATCGTGGAGATGTATATCAACGATCGATTAGAACATCTAAATGATTGCTTAGAATAACTCAACGATTAGTTACCTTTTTGGGTTGGAAGACATTCCTCTCCAATGACTTGTACGATGGAGGTTGAGAACATGTCTACCTCAAAATTCGTGGTATGGCATTCTTGCTTGCTTTAGTGGCCACGAACTTCCTAGAAGTGGACAGTATCTCGTACGCCCACACCTATAACAAACACGTTATAAATGGATTAGGATATGGATTATGCCAAATTAAAGTATACAATAGAAGTATAATTGAAGTATACATTAGGCTAAATCGTACCTGGAATGCAAACACATATTCTTTAATGTAGTAGTATGTGGTGTGCTTGGGGTTGTCTGCCTATTTTATATCATGCGCCTCTTTCTTCCCGCACATGATAGTTTTCATGCTATTCAACAGTCGGTTGAAGAAGACAGAGGACCAGTCGTAGTTTGCGAATACTCTAGAGTCGTCGACAATCCCAAGTGCCTTCATGTCGAATTAGGTTTTCTTGTCTTTGCCCATCATAATCGTTTTGATGTACAATGCGAGGGCTACCTTCACGGCGTCTTGATCATTCGTAAATCGAATCTTCTCGAAGACAGCCTCAACATTCTTGACCAGCTTTTCCTTCTTATCTCTCAGGTCCTTAGGTCTAAGGATGAGACACCGTAGTCTCTCGCCGCATGTATCTCTTTCAACCGTTTTTTCAGTCGGCCAAAGTTCGGTTATGATATTGAAGTCTTCTTGGGTGAAGGTAACCTTCTTCCCTAGTATGTTGAAGCTGATTGAGTCGGCTCTCACCTCCCTCACCTCCCGTAGCAAGAATTGGTGGAAGAGCTGCGCATTGAACACCAAGTCCACGTCCAGTAGTGGACCAAAACATTATTCCTAAACATATCCATCTGATCGGTTGTCAGCTTGTTCTTGATTAGAGTACTGGTTTTGTGGACCATGCAGGAGACGATGGCAGGGAAATGTCTATCCTCAAATACGACCATGATCAACCTATAATAAGGAAATGTAGTACAAAATCAGTTTAACAAATTACCAACTCCTAAATGATCGCTTATTAAACACCAAATGATCGCATAATAAATACTAAGCGATTGTCACACCCCCTCCCAGATTCCCTTCCTAACCTAGAAGTGAGTGCAAACCTGTATACACCCGTTCCCGCATAACTTATAACATTAATCAACACCAGATCAATTATACTTAACTATATGCCAGCAGAACATCATAAGTTAAACATAATCGCTCAAGCCAGATGCTTAACTCATAACTGATCATAACAAGTATTCATTATATGCACCACAAAAACCAACTCTCACTATACCCCAAGGAACATGCATGACAAAAACATGTACATCAACGGTGTAATTACAACTATCCCAAAGAACTGATCCGAAGCAGGCCGAGACGAGAATCTTTTGTAGGCTAGGTGTCCTGGACATGCTCGCTACCTGAAACAAACAAACAAACAAGCAAGAAAGCGTGAGCCTAATGCCTAGTGAGTGACTGAATTTAACTAATTGCTAATAAACTTCCTTGAGTTAACATGGATCATCATAAAACTACCACATGTATATATATATATATAAATAATAATTCCTAAGTCAACAATACCATAAGAACATAAGTGATACAATTATCCTTTTCTAGCTAAGGCGGAGCGAAGCTCAACGCACTCAACCTCGTGTATCAATACTCATCATTCATATATTCAAATGCCTTCACACAGGTCCCTCGGCACAAATGCCTTCACATATCGTCCCTCGGCATTTCAAACCCTCAAGTGCCTTTACATATTGTCCTTCGGCACTGAGTTTCACTATATCAGAGTTCCCATATGCCTTCTCACGTGGTCTTTCGGCACTGGGTTCCATATCAATCCATTGCTCAAGTGCCTTCACTCGTAGTCCCTCAGCACTGAGCTATCATGTATTGGATTTCAATATGCCTTCTCACAAGGTCCCTCGGCATTGGAATCCATTTCAATCAACTACTCAAGTGCCTTCACACATGGTCCCTCAGTATTGAGTATCATATATCGTATTCCCTATATGCCTTCACACGTGGTCCCTCGACCATGAGTTGCATTTAGATAATACGTATAATATTCTTTAAACTTCACAGCACAACACAAGATATTCAATGAATACACCATATGTATGTTGCACAGCTTAATATTTAAAAGGAGATATACGTATATAGGATTTCTCATGCACTTAGCCATTTTATAGCTCATAACCCCTATCATGCGTAAATATTAGGATTCCATAGGATATGATAGTTTCCACTCCCACATTGCTAATAAAACATGCTAAGAGTAATCATTAAATAAAATAGAGAGTCACTCACTACTTGTCCTGGGCCTTGAGCGGATTATATGCCTTTTCGAGCTCTTCTTGGCCTGTAAATACACATTTCTCACGTTAAGCTTTCCTTAAACTTCCTTTCCATGATCATTAAGTGTGCGTAATTAAACCCTACTCATGTTTCATCGCCGAGACTCTCCTTTTTCCCAAAGTAATCATAATAAGCGAGATTACCAGCGAGATTCCACATTTCTAGCGAGATTACTAGCGAAAACACTCAACAGAACACGACACTAGCGACACCAGGATGAGCGAGACTAGCGAGATTTACTTGAGGAACGAGACCTAGCGAGACCCAGCGAGATTTGTGAGACGGAAAACCCCCCTGCGTCCCAGCGACACTCATCTCGCTACTTACACCTCAATTACTTAGCGACACCTGCTTCCTAGCGACACCGGACAGTAGAGTTTCCTTCTTTTCTTTTTGTTCTCACTTCTATCTGTTAAAAGTCATATTTCCAGCCAAATTTCAAACTTCTTTCCTTCTACAAACTTGTAGAGAAATATGTTTTCTAGCTTACCTTAAAATTTCGTGGCTTAACTTCTCCTCATTCATTAGATATTCCAAACTTTCTCTACGCTACTCCAGATTGCACAACAATTTTGTATCAGTCACTTCCGCCTAAAAGTTTACATGTTTCTTCTTATTATCAGCTCAACCATCCTTCATAAGAGTTGTTATAAACTGAGTTAACTTACTAACCTCAAAATTTCAGCTCGAAACTCGATCTCCTTAGCTCGCTTTTCTCCAAATACCAGACCATGCTCGGATTGCATGACAGCAGCCAAGCTCTCTATTCCAGCTTTGGTTTCACCATGAAAATGACTCGAACTCTCCACAACTTTACCCTAGACACGCTCTCCTATCTCTTCTCGTCTCTCAGCCATAAAATAGAACCGATTTGAGCTTTTGGTCGTGTTTAGAATGATTAAACTCTCAGCTTACTCACTTATATAGGCCGCCGACTTAACCGCTACTCATTTTTCCCTTTATCAACGAGTTGACCAACGTATAGCACCTCTTCTCAACCTCACCAACGCATAGCCTTAGCCCACCAACGCATAATATAGCTTATGAATGCATAGCCTTTGCTCATGAATGCATGGTATTGCCCATAAACGCATAGCATTGCTCTTGAACGCATAATATAGCTTCCAACACATGCTAGCTCTCACACTCTTGTTCTCGGCCCACCTTTCTCTTCACCAACACATAATACATCACCACCTTAAGCTTGCCAACTCCCAAAACTAAGTGTGGGGCTTACAGCGATCGCTTAGTGAACTAAACGATCGCTTAGTGAATTACATGATCGTTTAGTACGTACTAAGCGATCACTTAGTTAATTAAGCGATTGCATAGTGAACTAACCGATCGCGTAGTAAACTAGACGCGCTTAGTCATTTAACCTAGACTAAGCAATCATTTATTCTAGGCTGAGCAATTGTTTCACCTAGGTTGAGCGATCACTTAACCTATGCTAAGCGATCGTTAAACCTAGATGAGCGATCGTTTAACCTATGATGGGTTATCGTTTAACCTAGGCTAAGTGATCACCTAGACTGAACGTAAGGGACGTCATATACCTTTCAGAAGAAGCCGAAGATGACGAAGAAGAAGAAGATGAAGACGAAAGGTTCGAAGAAAGCGAAACGTTGAGAGAAATTGAAAGGTTGAGAGAGAAAGCCAAAGTCCGAAAAGCGTAAAAGTGAAACGTTGGACAACGACTTGAAGAAAAAGAGAAATGCGTGCTCTGCTGTTTTAATTTTTTAGGGTAAAATGGGTATTTCACGTAGCTAAAAGGTTACTAATGATAAGATTTTTGGGATTAGGTCATCTATAGAAAAGTTTTTGATTTTTTGGTTATCTTGTACAATTTTCCATCATTAACTCATCAAATAATTTAATAATATTCGTCCAATTTTAAATAGAGTGGAAAAGTGAAGGGGGAAGCGACAACCCAATTTCCGCAACAGTGCAATAGCGAGTCCTTCTCATAGCGGAAAACCATGTCGGTTTGCTCTTCTTCTTCTTCGTCATCATCCGGGTACCTCGGCAGTGCCAAGGCCTGGATTGTTCATGGGA
Source organism: Citrullus mucosospermus (assembly GCA_030954485.1). Classification (NCBI taxonomy): domain Eukaryota; kingdom Viridiplantae; phylum Streptophyta; class Magnoliopsida; order Cucurbitales; family Cucurbitaceae; genus Citrullus; species Citrullus mucosospermus. The sequence goes on along the minus strand of CM062064.1, from coordinate 9,145,778 downwards.
TTGTCGCCGGGATCGCCATCGGCGCGGCCGTCGGAGCTCGAGCTTATTTGGGTCGATCCAAGAAATTCCGTAGCCGCGTTGTTGGAATCATTCCCGCCCGCTTCGCCTCTTCTCGGTTCCAGGGGAAGCCTCTCGTTGAGATTCTCGGAAAGCCCATGATCCAGGTCAGTCTAATTGTTTCTCATCTTTCTCTTTACCGTTCGTCCCATTTCTGGATCTGTCAAATACGATTTATACTGCTGTAAATACTCAGCGAATTTCATTTGTTTCATATCTCAACTGGGCTTTTGTTCGTTTCAATTTCTAAGTTTGTGTTTAAACTATTCATTTTATGGTGGATCTACCATAAAACGAACTTCTATTTCCTAAATCTTGTATGTAGGTTTTTGGAGATAAATTATAGGTGAATTAGCAGAATTCCTCTGTATCTATTGGTTAGGTGCTGGTAAAACTGTTCACATTAGTCTTAGGAATTATGAAGCTTGGTGAGCTTAGCTATAGCGGAAATCCCATAAAGAAATAAACGGTCGAGTTCTATCGTTTCCTTGATGATCCATTTTCCTCCCCTTCAACTGGCTGGTGGCTCTTCTCATGGGTATCAACAATTTCCTTTCATCAATTTTGGTGGCCCACCCATTATGAAAGAAAAGAAGACGTATTGGCACCATTCATTATAGCCTTCTTTTGACATCTTCAGCTTGGGAGGAAGAATTGAATAATCAACAACAATGAAAAGTATTTTGACAGTTACATAGACTCTCACTCTTCTGTGTGCCTTTCTAGTGTATATTTTGTGTTTGATTCAATGATTACAATTTAAATACTCTTTGTTTCAATTTTAGAAGTTTTTTCTAATGTTCTCTGTCTCAGGTTTGGCTTTCCTTCCCCTATTTTGTAATTTAATTTCATATTATTTATAAACTTGTTCCTTATCCTAAAGAAAAGACAAATAAATTTGTCAAACCATCAGCTTTCCATACAAAATCTGATCAACAAGAACCGAATTTGAATCCTCTGACTTCGTTCAGTTTTCATTTTCTGGAAACCAATTGCCAATAATGTCAGTTTGATCAATTCTCATAGGTTTAACTTTTAGCTCTTTTAGTTAAAAATCCATAAAATGCTGTATGAATAGGACTTCGATTTTGCATTGGCTGGTCAAGATCTGTACTTAGGATATGTGTAACTAACATCTTATGTCAGACGGATCTTTGTTTCTCGCTCTAAAGAGTTATAATGATTAATCTTCGATTTTCAAGTTTTGTTGTTGATTTAGTTGTACGAGTGAAGAAATTCTTCTATATGACCTCGGGATTCCACTTTTATATTGTTCACTTTTCAAGTCTTTCAAAATTTTAATATTCCTATGAAATTAATATTCTGCAGAGAACATGGGAAAGGGCAAAAATGGCTACTTCATTGGATTGTGTTGGTAATCATGTGTGCTTTATTCATCTTGTTTTATGTTTCATCATCTCATCTCATCCTTTCCTTCTGATTTGAAAATTTTCCAGTTGTAGCGACGGATGATGCTAAGATTGCACAATGCTGTAAAGGATTTGGTGCTGATGTTGTAATGACATCAGAGTCTTGCCGGAATGGTAAGCACTCTGATTTTATAACAAATCTCATGATTACTTTTGAAGTCTGATTTCAGTATGAAACTACTTTAGGGACTGAGCGTTGTAATGAAGCACTTCAGAAGCTTGAAAAGAAATATGACATTGTTGTAAATATTCAAGGGGATGAGCCCCTTATTGAACCGGAGATCATTGACGGCATCGTTAAAGCTCTGCAGGTAAATGATCTCATACCTTTCAGTTATTGTAACACTTTTATTTGTTAGGCTTGGAAGTTTTGATATTAAAAGAACCCATGGTAACAAGTTGGCAGAGCAATCATAGGCAATAGTGTAGTGATGACAAAATTTGATTGAATGTTCACTTGTTTCATTTTAATTGTTCAACTTGTTTTGTATTGTGTAGGCTGCCCCAGATGCAGTGTTCAGCACTGCAGTGACATCCTTAAAACCTGAAGATGCATTCGATCCCAATCGTGTGAAGTGCGTGGTGGATAATCATGGTTATGCTATTTATTTTTCAAGAGGATTGATCCCTTTCAACAAGTAAGATTTTCTTTTCCATCTTGGGTTTCCCTTGTGTGTACTCTATGAAATCAACACGGGGCTTCCAGTATAGAAACTTCCGGTGTTTGGGAAAATTTATCGAGTTACATCAATTCATTTCATTGATGCAGGTCAGGAAAGGTCAACCTTCATTATCCATATTTGCTTCATCTTGGAATCCAGGTATTAACTTTCGTATACAAGACGAATTCATTGTGCCGTAACGACAGAGTAAACGAACCTTCCTCTTCCTATATTTCTATTTCCAGAGCTTCGATTCGAAATTTTTAAGTATGTATCCTGAACTTGAACCAACACCGTTGCAACTAGAAGAAGATCTAGAACAGCTAAAAGTATTAGAGCATGGCTACAAAATGAAGGTACAGCTCATCTTCTTATGTTACATAGCATCTTTTACCACTTTTTGGAGATTCGTACTTTTAAAGCAGTTATTCTTACAGTGTGTGGAATAACTTCTATATATTACTTTTGAAAAAACAATTAATAATTTAGAGTATGGCTTTCTTTTTGTATAATAAGGTGACATTCGAATTACAAGCCTCTTCGTCACTAACACATATTATATGTTAGTTATAGGTCGCTTTGTCACTAACACATATTATATGTCAGTTGAGATAATCGTTTTGTTAATGTATGATGCTCAAAATGTTGAAACTGCCATTTTGTTATGTAGGTGATTAAGGTTGACCATGAGGCTCATGGTGTTGATGTTCCTGAAGATGTGGAAAAGATTGAATCTTTTATGAAGGAAAGGAACCTAGCTTAAATAAGACCAACGGGTGAAAGTTATACACACGATACGATTTCGTTTTTAGTCTAGGCTTGAAAAAGATTTGCTGTTATTTTGTAGAGTTTGACGCAATTTTTTGCCATATTATTTTTTTTTCATGACTATATTTCTTGTTTGGTTTGATATTTGTGACATTTATTTAATTGTAAAGTTAGTTTGATATGTGATTGTATATGTAAGTTTGCTGATTAAAGTGTTAACCGAACCTCACTTATAATTCTTCGACCTAGGTGCCCCTTCTTTTTTCGTCTCTCATGTCCATAGAAAAGGGTGAATTTTTCATTAAAACAAACATCACCTAATAACTATGATGTGATGATTAAGTTTATGATATCTTCCAAGAAGAGAAGAAAATAGAGCTCTATATTATTTTCCAGTTCATAATAACTTCAATTTTTATAGAAAAGAATTATCAAACAGAATCAATACAAGCAATCTCCCCCAATAAAATTTCAACTTCAAAATTATTAATTTCCTCCCACTAATTTCTAAACTCATGTACCTATATATGTGCACTAGTAAAAATATACTAAACCTATCACGTGTAAAATACATAAGTACAACTAACCAAAAATTACAAACTACCAAAGAGTAAATAAATAGGCGGAAATTGCTAATCTCCTCTAACTATCCTCAATCTCTCATGGACAACTTATTGGACCTATTGAGGGATAAATAAATATATGAAGAAACTTGTCTCATGGATGAATTCTATGAAGTATATAGGCATAAATACAACGGACTATGTTATTTGAAGTATATATGTAAACTTATAAATAATATTCAATGAAAGTAGGGTTACAACTGTATATATAGATGTAGAACCTACCTCAATGGTTTTGTAGAGCGCACTCTTTCATTTGAAATTCAGTACTTCATTTACCCTTCAATCTCAAACCTTAAAAAATAGAAACTTCCTAAACCTTTAATTTGCTTCCAAGTTTGCCATTGCAATTGGACTAGAGAACTTCTATTGGAGTTTGCTAGCAATGTTGCACATAAGAGATGGTGGAAGGTACACAATGCCATGCATGAAAATCTGCATAAATTTTGTTTGCTTCAATCTAGTAGAAAGCACAATTGGGGTGAGACCGAAGGCAATCAGAGAAGGAAACTTCACCAGCGGTTACTATACTTTTCTCTCTCATTCCTTCACCATAATCTACCCCCTTTTATGTATGTTTTTGTTATCGTTGAAGTAGGAATTTATGGTATATCTAGACCCTAAAAATCTCTTATTTCTAACCTAAACAATCGTATTTCTATTGTGATGGTATATTTATAAATAACTGGTATACAATGATATAACTGGAAAAAATTGTTTCCACACACCTCCCTTGGAAATCTGGTAAGCATTTTTGCAACATTACTAAAGTCTAGATATTTCTCAACATTGGGTATTTTGGATAGATATTTCTTTTAATTTTCTATTAGTTTATAAATTGTTTTTGGTCATTTTGGACCAAATGATATATTCAAACGAGACATGAAAGACTAGGAACACTAGGCCAAGAGAGGAAGAGAAATGGGTCATGGGCCTTGACCTTGACCTCTTGGCCTCTGAAAGAACTGAAGGTTGTCATGACCTTTATCGATCAAACACATTTATGATATAGACCTAAACCACTACTACTAGGTAGCATTAGCAGCTAGATTAGGTCGAACTAGAGGGAGAATTGCTAAATTTATCTATGGAAACTGATAGCATAAAATTACCTATCTGATTTAGAGATGATCGGGCTAGTCATGGTTTAGTTCATGGATTTATCACAGAAATAGGGTTACTTAATTTAGAGCTCAATCAACTGATTTGATAATGTTGGTCAACCTCCCTTTATAGACAACCAACTCATAACGAATTAATTCCTAAATTAACGAGATACTGGTCATGCATTACCCACTAGCTAATTAATTTCATTAAGTTCTTGAATTGATTAAGACAATAGATTAAATTGTCCAAGTTAAACCAAACGTTTTTCTATTCTTTTGCTCTTTCTTTCGTTAGGATAACCTTGGTAATGCCATAGATTAAACCACACCTATATAGAACTCAACTTATTTGCTACTTAAATTAAGCATGCTTTTGTTACAACTATGAATAATCTTGACATATACAGCATACATGAGCAACCTACAATTTAGATGACTAATCTGTCACATTAATTGAACTATGAAATCAAAACAAAGAATATAAATAAGAAAAATCAGAGAAACCCATAATATTTCACGGATAAATCTCACAAAACCATATGTACAAGCCCGACCAACCTTTAAATAAAGAGCTTTGGGCCGAACATTGAACCTCAATCTCCTATGCTACAATTGTCGGTTACATAGCAAAAACAAAGAAAAATATCATAGGTTTTGACCAAAATTGGTCAAAACCAAACTTAAACTCTCTAACATTCTCTTGACCAAACCCTAAAATGAAAGATTTATAGAAATTGTGGCAGTATGGCGATTACTCTAAATAGTGTTGTGATGTTGCTTGAAAAAAGTCCCACCGTTGCAACACTATTCTTCAAAAACAAGGTAGCATAACCTTTCCATCTTTAAGCATTTAGCCATAGCACCACTTAGCATTGCAACGGAAATTTTCTCCAATTTACTCCACAAAAAAAAAAAAAAAAAAAAAAAAAAAAAAAAAAACTCCAAATTAACCCCGTAATGCTCCAAAATGCACATAATGTTTAATTTCCTACAAAGACAAAGACAAACATTTAAGTACATTAAACACCTTTAAACAAGAATATTAGAGGACCTAAGATAGCTCATTTAGGGAGCTATCAAATCACCCCAACCTAAATCTAACTAGTCCTTGAGCAAGGGTAATTAAAATAATAAAATCAATCATCAGTTGCACATCAGTGACTTTAATCTCAATGCGTAAGATAACAAAAATATTCACAAGGATAGAATCACTCAGATGCAATCAACAACAAATTTAAAACTTATCATTTTAATTCCTTACATTTGCGTGTGCTTAACCAATTCTATCTATGTTTTTATAAGCCCATGAAAGCTCATAGATAGTAAATTCTATCGAGGGGTGTTGGGTTTTATGCCCTAAAACTCGTAGATAGTCAATGTAATAATTAATTGTCATTAATAAAGTGTCATTGATGTTCTTTCAATAAGTGTTATTGATTATGTTGTATTTATTTTGTCTTAATAACCCTGAAATCCAATAAACATCCTAGGTTGTCTTATAAGTCTTGAATAGTATGTAGAGACATATGGGGATCAATGATCAAGATATAGCCTAAGGGTACCTTATCCCAATAACACTATAGATATGACACACTTTGTTTTTTATACAAACGCAGTGATCCAATGCGTTCGTGTAGGTGACATGCGAGTGAGGGTATCCTGTGCAATAAGTTTGCATAAGATTGGACCATGAAATAGTAACCACTAGATGTAATTTCGTTGACTAGTTAGGTTTCTATTTCAATAGGATGACCTAGGCAACTTAGTCTTAATCTAGAGTATATTATGAACTCCTGTTCACGAGGGGTCATTATTTGATTTGTATGGGTGAGAGTGGTCAATTTTCCGACTCAATACACCTACCATTTTAGGGACAAGACCAAGTGGAGAGCTGGGAACATAATTATACAAGATGGATTTCACTCATTCCCGACTTTAGGGTAAGTAGATGAGTGTTCCCTTAAGTGGTGTCTCCGATTGAACAAAAGACCCTACTCTTTCACTAGCCCGAGTGGGGGTATCTTGTGTAATGAGTTTGCATAAAATGGGACCACGAAATAATAACCACTAACTATAATTCTGTTGACTAGTTATGTTTTTATTTCAATAGGATGACTTAGGCAACTTAGTCTTAATCTTGAGTATATTATGAACTTCTGTTCACGAGGGATTGTCTTTTGATTTGTATGCGTGAGAGTGACTATTTTTCCGACTCAATGCACCTACCATTTTGGGGACAAGACTAAGTGGAGATCTGGGAACATAATTATACAAGATGGATTTCACTCTTTCCCGACTTTAGGATAAGTAGATGAGTGTTCCCTTAAGTGGTGTCTCTAGGATTTGAATAAAGGGTCCTACCCTCTCACTAGCCCGAGAGGGGTTTCTGTTTAATGGTTGGACCATAAGCTAGCTGTTCATTAGAGGAGCACTAGTACTTAAAGATATAGAGGTAACCTAGGAGTAAAACTGTAATTTAACCCAGCTGGAGTTACGAACACTTATGAAAGAATAATTTGCTGTTATTGGTCTCTATCCGTAGACACAAAAATATAACTGCTGTGAGAAGAGTGTAGTTGTGTATCTTTGGTGGAGTGTACTCACAGTTAACGAATATTGATTAATGTGGTTAATGAGTATAGCCAATTAATCTCATATTGTTGGAGCTTCTGGTCTGTAGGTCCCCTTCCTAGCTCGTAAAGGGTATTGAGGTAATTAAGAATTGAATGAAATTTGATATGTTCAAATTCACTTAGGAAAATAGTATAATGTATAATGATACATTATAATATAAAGTTTATATTTTAATGAAACTTTATAGCATAAATTTAATTTTGGACACAATCCAAAAATTAAATTTATGAGAGGATTAAATATTTAAAATAGTTCAAATATTAATTCAATATGAATTAGATTCAAATTAAAACTATAAGTATTAATGCATATAAGATGTGCATTAAAAACTATATATTATGAGCTAGTTTTCATATCCAGAGGAAGGGACATAGCCATATTTTTGTCCAATAACAGAGATTGCTAAGCCCAGCGGATGTGACGGAATTTTTTCCTTGTGCGGTATCAGTAGCTTTGTAAGAAGCCGGAGCTCTCTCTGGCACTGATGTAGATGGTGGGAAAATATAGTTGAATTTGATTCAAATGAAAGTTGAATTAAATATTAGATATTTAATTTGGTAATTAATTAATTGGAGAATTAATTGATTATTTGATTTAATTCAGTTTAATTAAATCAATTGAATTAAAACTAGTCAAATTATCTTAAATGGCAAAACTACTGAAAATATTTACAACTAATAGCAAAATACATAGTTTATAGGTAATAGACCATGATAGATCACGATAGACTACTATCGGTGTTAATCGCGGTTTATTGCGGTCTATCGTATATCGATAGTGAAATTTTGCTATATTTGTAAATATTTTGGTTCTTTTTGCTATATTTGAAAATAACCCTTAAAACTATAGGCTATGTGAGAGATTTAAATGAATTAATTAATTAAATTAGTTTTTATTTAATTAAATAAAAACAAATAACTCCCACATAAGAGAGTTATCTGAGACGTGGAGTGATCCCACGTTCTGCTATTATTTCTCTCCCACATACCATTGATAAAAACCTCTCAATTCTCAGAGGTTTTTTAGATGTTGATCAAGTTGAAAAAAATTAGGTCAGAACAGTTCTACCATTTTTCCCCACAAAATTTCTCTCAAAGTTTTTTCCAATTTTTCAAGGTTGGTTCCCACAAACCACAAGTCCTCAATTCTTGAGAGAATAGGAAGTGAATCATGCGGTGGTGTTCCAAATCCATTTCAAAAGTTTGGTATTTCTTTCTTTAATTACATGTTTAATCTAGTTTAATTATGTTGATTGCCAATGTATTGGTATTTTGCAATTCTAAAATTAAATTTCGAGGTTTGGTTCTCTATACTTTTTTATTGCGTTAGGGCGTTCATCCCCACATTATTCAACCATCAACTCGTTTTCCCTCTACTCCAGCTAAAACACAAATCAACAAGCATCAAGGAGATTAAGAAGGTAATATTTCAATAAGGTGCCTGGAACAACACTCTAAGGTACCCTAAACTTGCATTTCTTCTACTTGAGTGCACTAGCTTTCACACATATACGACAGGGACCCGTACCTATGACATTGGCTCGATGGGAGACCTAACTTATTATAGTAGAGACAACTCTTTTACCCCTGGTCATGCATATACATCACAAGTTTTCTTTTACTCTCTTTTCTTTTTCTTTATTCTCTTAAGCTCAAACATTTTCTTCATCATTTTTTAGCAAACAAATATAATCTCTCTTCTCTTTTAGTATCACATTACAAACTATTATGCAAGACAACTCTCTAATTATGGGAGACTCCAAAGTTGACAACAAGCATATAGGCTAAATAACTTAGTCTCCTAAGCCTTCGAAACCACACATAGGACAACTATGTGCTTGATAGATATAATGGAATTAAGTAAAAAATTTTATATTTGGCTCAAAATCATGCATGTATTTTTATGAATAAAAAATAATGTGAATAGGAAATATATTGAGAGTCACCATCATAACAAAGCATGTAGCTAAATCATGATACAATTAAAGCTCAACCACGAAGTGAAGGATTCGAATCTCACAACAAAAGTGTAAGATCGCTTTCGTTTCAATTTCCTCACTATGACTCTGGAAAATACTGGCTTGTGGAAACCTCTTTTGGGAGATTGAAGGAATTGGGTGGAGTGGGATAACTTCTCAAATCCACTCTCCCTACTCCCCTTTATTAAGGGGAGTAATTTTAATTAAAATAACTAAATTATTATTTAATAAAATGTACTAAATAAAATAATTAATTAATAAATTCATAAATTAATTATAATTAAATATCTCATATTTAATTAAATGAATATTTGAATCATATTCAAATGTATAAATCTCTCATAACTTATAGTTTAAATATGGATCTCATTCATATTAACTTTTAATCTTCCATGTTATATATTATAATGAATCTATATACAATTAACATGCTATTCCCTAAATTAATTTGAACATTTCAAATTATTATTTCAAAACATTGGTCCTTGTTAATCTGTTGTGAGCTAGCAAAGGGACCTAGTAGATCTATAGATTATAAACTCCAATGATCCAAGATTAATTAATTAACCAACATTCATTAACTATGGGGCAAACAATTATAGACCATAGTTGCACTCTTATGCACTATAGAACATGTTGCGTCCATGGATATAATCGTTAATCGTAACTCGATCCTTCATGAGTTGTTTGTAATTACAGCTAGGTCAAATGTTCATTTTACCCCTGTAATTACCTCTATATCTTTAAGTACCATTGATTCTAATCAACAATTTGTTTATGGTTCAATCATAAACCAAGTCTTTCTCGTGCCAATGAAAGGGTGGGGCCTCATTGTTCAACTCTCGGAGTCAGCATTTAAGAGAACTACTCATCTACTATCCTATATGGGAAGGAATGCATTCCTTTTTGTAAAATTACGTTCTTGACTATCTATCTAGTCAAGTCCCCGAATTGGTAGACTTATTGAGTCGGCAACTCGAGCCACTCGAATCTATGCAAATCAAAAGACAACCTTCACAGGTAGGAATTCATAACTCACTTAGGATTATGATTGAGTTACATATGATCATACTATGAAAATTTTGTTGGGGTTGATGCCCTAAATCTCGTGGTCTTGTAGTTTGTAAGTTTTATTTGTATAAACAGATTATTTATTTAATAAAATAGTTGTTATTTTATTCGACATTTAGTTGCATTAACCCAAAAACAATAAACTAAGATCCAAGTTTATTACCTATAACTTAAACATGTATATGGAGATATACATGTGGATCATGTTTAAGTAATAACTTAAATGGTCTGTAGTAGATGGATAAGGCTGGGTACCTTATTCTGGTGACACTACGAATACAACCCGCTTTGTAGTTGTTACAAGTGTTGTAAAATACTACAAATGATCTGATCCTGATCATTCATGTAGAGACATGCGAGCGGGGATATTCTATACAAATAGTTTGTATAAGATCGGACCACGAAATGTTAACTCTCTTCTTATAACATCATTATTAGAAGAGACTTACATTTCATCAGGATGACCATAGGTGACTTGACCTGAATCCTGAGTGAGTTGTGAACTCTGCCTATGAGGGCGGTTTTTTGATTTGCATGGGTGAAAGTGGCCAGTTCGCTGACTCAATATGCCTACTGTTTTGGGGATTTGTCTGATTAGGGAGCTGGGAACGTAGCTATACAAGAAGGAGTTCACTCTTTCCCTACTATTAGGGAAAGTAGAGAAATTGCTTTCTTAAGAGCTGATTCCAAGGCTTGAACAATGTGGCGCCACGCCCTCTCCTGGCCCGAGAGGGGTTCAATTATAGTTGGACTATAACTAATTATTTGTTAGAGGAATCAGTGGTATTTAAGAAGTAAGATGTAACTACAGGGGTAAAATGATAATTTTGACCCTATTCTTAAGAGCAATTTATGAAGGGTCAACACACTATTAATTGGTTATATCCAATGGACACAAAAATACATCTATAGTGCGAAGAGTGCAGCTGTCGGTCTTTAGTGGAGTGACCGACAATTAATGAATGGAAATTAACTTAATTAACAAGTTTAATTAATTAATCTTGTATCATTAGAGCTTCAATCTATAGATCCATAAGGTCCCATCGTTAGCTCAATAAGGAATAACGAGAATCAAATAAATTTTGAATTAATTTGAATTGTTCAAATTAATTAAAGGGATTTAATTGTATTAGATACAATTAATATAATGTATGTGATATATTATAATATAAAGTTTATTTAAGAGAAATAAATATTTGAATGTGATTCAAATATTAATTGTGACATCCCAAATTCTCGGGTAATTTTTTTTAAAAAAATTAATTAATTATCTTGAATTATTTGGTTAGTTGTTTGAATTTTGAGGCTTTAATTGGATTATGTTGAGAAAATAATTCAATTCAAAATAATCGTGATAAAGGAGTTGGATTTAATTCAATTAATAGAAAATTAAATTTATTTGTGGGAGATTTAAAAGTTAAATTTAACTTGATGATTTGAAATTGGGTGAGATTTAAGAACTTCGATTAATTTAAGAAAATATAAGGATAAGTTGCAATTTAATTTAAGTTGAGAAATTGATTTGTTAGGAGATATTTTGGTTAAATAAATTATTAAGCGGTGGTTGGAAAAGATTTGATTTGATGGGTTGAGGAAACTATATTAATTAAGTTGTGTATGTTTTGGGAAAAAGGAAAAGGGAAATTTAAATATATATATTTAGGGTTTTGGAAAAGGAAAATGAAAGGGAAAGAGAATTTTTAAAAAAGTGTATATATATATATATATATATATATATATTTAAGTCAATCTTCGATTTCAGTGGGTTACACTATATTTCAAAATTTGGTTAGACCAAGACGGTTTTGGTAAGTATTGTTGATTTTCTCTTGTAATTTTGTGAATACCCATTGGTGTTGGTTTAATTGTTGTATTTTGAAACTGGAAACAAGTTGTTCAAGCGGGTTAAAGGGTCCATTTTGGTTGGACAAGTATGGAAAATGATTGTGACATTTGCATGAAAAATGCTGACGCCCATGGTTGGATTATGGTTATTGTATGGACTGGATTATTGCATTGGTTGGTTATGATTATTGTGTCCATTGGTATGATGATTGAATTGGAAACTTTACTTGATTATGTTAGTGATGACTGTTATGGAAACTCTGCTTGATTATGTTAGTAATGACGGCTATGTAGCGGTGATTGTTATCCTGTTTATCATGCCTTGTACCCCTATTGACGTGAACCTTTGGATACACTAATTATGATTAAGATTATGACAGGTGTCCCTCGGGATCACTACCTATGTTTATGTTTATGACTGTAACCTTTAGGATCACCGCGTGCCTCTGGGTTCTCTACTTATGCCTATGCCTATGTTGAGTACACGGGTGCACATGATAAATCACCTAGTAGGCCCAGTAGTGGGTCACTTATTGAGTATTTTATACTCATTCTTTTCATGTTATGTTTTTCAGGTAAAGGAAAGGACACATCGGCAAATGTTTAAAGAAAACCTTGATCGTGCCATTGGGTCCAGTATGCTTCCGCACAAGAGATTTCATGTTTTTATCTTTAAGAATTTTGGTTATGTCATTTGGATTCAAAACTTTATTTCCTTTTTCTTTTAAAATTCTCATGGTCAGATGATTTATGCGAATTTCCTATTTTATTAAAATTGTACAAGGGTACGATCAAAGATTTTCAGTTATTTGAATTTTGCAAAAGATATTTATTTTAATCAAAAAGTTATTTTGATTTTTGTAAAATTATGAAAATGAGTCGTTTTAAATATATGCATGCATATAGTGACGACCTAGTTCAAGTCCTAGGTAATCGGGTCGTTACATTAATTATCTGAATATGATTCATATATAAACTATAGGTTAAAATTAATATGATGAATATGATTCGTATTAATACTATAGGTTATATGAGAGAATTTAAACTATAGGTTATATTATATGTGATATAATAAACTATAGTTTATATATTATATGGGATATAATACATGATTTGGATTTAATTATATTAATTAATATAATGAAATTCAAATTTTGAAGTAACTCCATTCACTTGATGTAGTGGGGAGTTATTTGATAACTCCCACACATACATGTCTCTCTTAAATGATTCACAACAGGGAAGATAACAAAGTGGAAAAAGAAAAGAAAAAAAAAACTCTACAATTTCTCTTCTTCTTCCTTTTTGGCAATTTTCTCTAAAAAAAGTTTGTTTTCTACATTTTCCAAAACTAATCCAAGCGAGCCCAGAAAACTCCACTGTGATTCTCACCTTGAGAATATCAGGGAAGATCTCGTGGTGGTTATCAGAGTTGTGGTGTTTGTGATCATTTTCTGTGGAAAAATTACGAGAAGAATAGTCGTAAGTCATTTCTTCTCCCTTTTCATCTCCACAATTTTATGTTAGAAAGCATGCTTAGTATAGTTTTGTTTATCCTAGTTTCCGTTTCTCTGTTTATTGAATATTCTGTAAAACAAAAAATTGTTCACAATGCATTCAATTGCTTCGGCTTAGAGGAATTCAAATCCCTTTAAAATTATCTCTTCAATCAACAAAGTTACAAAGAGAAATTAATTATTTCATGGTCAAGTCATACACAAACTCTTTGTATAGGAAACCCTTGCTCATATGTCTCCATATGAACAATTTGCATTACATTGTTTGTAACACTCACAAAGTGGGTCGTATCCATAGTATTACCAAAATAAAAACTCAACCTTTTTCATATACTATAAATCCTTTAGATTATTATTTTGAACATAATCCATTGTATGTCAATTACATATTGTTCAAATTTCATACTAAATAACCTTGGATTTCTTTATTGGATATAGTTATGCAAATTTAAGACACAATATAAAATAACAAATTGTTAATTTTATTAATAATTAGTAAATAATTTTTTATTTACAAACTATGAATTTAGGGCATAAAACCCAACATGAAGTGTAAGCTCAAATGCTCAAGAGCTTGCTAGACGTGCATATCCACCCACCATCAACCTAAAATGATACATTGCCTCTAATATATCTCTAATCAGAACACATAAAAGAAATAAACAAGGAAATGGTAAACCACCCCTGAAAGACGTTTTTGTGCATAGGTCTTTGGGTGGTGGTGATGCTCTCACTTCTCCATGTGATCTCTTTCTCTTTTAGGGTTAAGGTGGAATCTACAAAAACAAAACAAGAAGCTAAACTAAGAAAAAGAAAATAAAAGAAAAAAATACAGTTCAAAACTTGGCTACCTCCAAGAAACACAAATTTTTAATGTCGGTTGCTCAAAGTTGCTCACCTATCAAGGTACGTAAAAATTCTTATATTTTTTGGCCTTATCTTCTTTGAATCCATGAAACTCACTAAAGTAAGCAAGCTTTTATAATATTCAAGGCTCTAGAGACAATTTTTTTTGAATATTTTCATATAAGAAAAATAAAATGATTAAAAGAAAGACTCAAAGGACGATACTAACTCAATTGAAAATAAAAACAAGTGAGGATAAGGAGAGGAAAACTAAAATACATAAGAGATGTTAGAGAGAAGAACAAGACAAGACTTTGCAACCTCTAACTATATGACTTAAGGCTCCTCGAGATGAAGCTCAAACTCTTCCTTAACCCTGTGTACTAGTTCAAAACACGACAAAAACTGTCATCGTTGTTGCTAAGAGGGTACATCTCCTCCAAGAACTCAACCTTATTAGTATGGGCTAGGGGTGTGCATCAATTGGGCAGGGGTCAATTTTTTGACCAACCATCGTCGATTTTCTTAGAATCTCTTTTTGACTATCTCATTAATCGGTTTTTTATTTGTTATTTTTTCTTTTAAATAATAATAATCATAATAATAATAATAATAATATAACTATTTTTGTTTTTGTAAAAAAGTAAATAATAAAACATTTCAAATTGTTTTCATGGATGAATCACAGGCTGAAACAGGTGAAATCAAGGGACAATACTTAAATGCTACTATAGGTACATGCGAAGAAATGATCAAAAGGGATATATTTTTTCGAGAATTAGGAGTTCCTATTATAATGCATAACTGCAGATGCTAGCTTGGTTCATTATTGCAACCTATTAGACTCAATGCCTAAGTATTTAGAAACTAAGCTTTTAAATTTAACAAAAAGAAAAAAAAAAACTTAAAAAGATTAATTTCTAGACAATAACAATCCAACGAACAACAAACTTATATAGAAAATTAATTTCTAAGCACAGTAAGTGACCAACTAATGAAGAATTGAAAAGAATAATAAGCATCAATATAACATTACAATAAGAAGATCAATTCTCCTATTTTCCTCTCTTTTGAAGAATATGAAGCATCAAATTTAAAGAATAAGCATTAGTTCTCCTCTTTTCCCTCTCATTGTCCACAAGCTCCTACCATTTTTGGAATGAAATCATGAATAAAAATTTCATTTTTTCCCAACTAATAACTATCAAATAAACAATAGTAGTCTAGTCTTAAAATATAACATGAAAGTTCAAAGTTCATCCATAAAAAAAAAAAAAAAAAAAAAAAAAATGTATTCATAAGTTTAATACATACGATAATACAACAAAATTAAACATAAGTCATAAAAATTAACTTGAAGTCTTGAACATAAATCTGAAGTCATAGAAATAAATTAACATAAAGTTTTCAACTTCATTGCCAAATTACAACTCAACAAAATCTTCAACGTCTTCATAGTTTTTTCTTTTTTCTTTTTTCTTTTTTTCCCATCCATTATCGGTCTGAACCCTACAAATTAGAAAGAAAAAACAAAACTATCAAAATCGTAATATATAAAATAAATTAAAAATAGGAACAAAAAGTGAACATTCCTTCTTCAAAATGCTAAAGCTTCTTTTAGTTCATGATGAATACTAACTCTAACGAATAACACCAATGTGTACTTTAAGCGACCAACTCTGGTGAAGACTACCTCTGATGATAAACTCTATCGACAACCACCTCTTATAGTCAACTACAACGATCAATATGAGCCACCAACTTTATCGTCCATCTTCAATAACAACCAACTCGACTAATCATATACCAAAAAAAAAAAAAAAAAAACGTGACTGGTGAAAGCGTTTTTAATTAATACAAATTTAAATTATTAGTTTATAGTGTTTAATAGTTGTGTCTTTTACAGTAATTTGACATTGAGAGATTGTCTGAGGATAATTGGGTCATCCTTGGAGACCTACTTGTCACAAAACACTGTCTGCTTCTTAACATTTCCACCACAATCTAGGAAGAGATATTATTTGTGTCTACTTAGTAGGATGGGCTAGCTTAACTATCTTAATTAACAATTTTTTTTAGGCATGAAATCTGCCCATTGTTGGCCATGTTTATATATATATATATTTTGTGAACATGTAAATAGACCACTAATGACAACTCCATTTTTTTTTTTTTTTTGCATGTTCAACTTATACATTTCAAGATTGTTTAAGTATGTTGTAGGGTTGTTGATTATATGAATAATAGTATTTTGTCTACATCAAATGCAACAGTTACATGTAAAAAATTGTATAACATATTTTTATTTATCGAGTCCACTCCTCAAACCAATTTTAAAAATTTGGGAAAGTATGTGAGTAAAGTTGAATGGTGGAAAAAAGGTTGAGAAAAAAAAAAAAAGAAACAAAATACAAAAACACAGAAACAAAAATAAAAACCCATAAAAAATGCATACTTGTCTAAGTTACACAAAATTGCACCATATATCAGTAACTCAACTCAACTTTGCACCTCAAACATAAACAATTATTACAAACTCAGCTCAGCGCTATATCCCAAACACAGATAATTATAATCGACAAAATTATTGCCCATAGACAATTATTACAGGCCAACTCAACTCACCCCAAACGCACCCTTAAAAATGTGTAATGGGTCTCTAAACTTTAAATTTTGTATCACATAAATCATAGAGCTCTTTTGGATTGACTTGACAAAAAATCGTTTTTTCAAAACTGATTAAAATACATATCAAAAGCTATTTTGAATTGTTGCCAAACACTTCAAATTTTTTCAAAATGACTTATTTTTTAAAGGATTATTTTCAAATATAAAAAAATGAACCAAAATATTTACAAATATAGCAAAATTTTATGTCTATCTGTGATAGACTGCTATCTATATTTATCTTTGTCACAATAGACACATATAGTAGTCTATTACGATATATTGTAATCTATTGCAAATAAACTGTGATATTTTGCTATTATCTATAAATATTTTCAACAATTTTGTCATTTAAAACAAATTTTCTTTTTTAAATTAAACACTTAAAAATATATTCCAAACACATATTTACATAAATTAAAAAATTTAATAACGAATTGACCTCTTAAATATGAGTTAAATTTTAATTCTAAATTTTAAAATTTATAATTTTGTAAGTTTAGACATGGATACAATTTTCAGAATTTATATTTAGTCTTATTTTGAAATTAAGTGAGAATTTAAAGAAAAATTATTATAAATAGAAAAATATCAAACTATTTAAAAGTATTGAAAATTGTGATGGTCTAAATTTTCGTAAATCTATATTTTCAAAGAACTCAAATTTAAATCACAAATGTTTAATCGGCAAGAAATATTTTAATCAATGGATTATGGTCAAGTTAATTTGGAATTTAAGTTCGAGTTGGGTACAAGTACAAGATCCAAATCCAAATCCGACTTACGACGTAAATAATGGGAGGACGGCACCTGTCACCCACGTGCTA
Organism: Citrullus mucosospermus; assembly: GCA_030954485.1. Taxonomy (NCBI): domain Eukaryota; kingdom Viridiplantae; phylum Streptophyta; class Magnoliopsida; order Cucurbitales; family Cucurbitaceae; genus Citrullus; species Citrullus mucosospermus. Next base: position 9,127,747 of record CM062064.1, on the reverse strand, counting down.
GAGTTCTATTGGTCTGTGTTTGAACTTGTATCAACGTCACGGTACGCCAGTCCCCAGCATCCTCATCCATTCGTCCTCCATTCATTGCCACATCAAACCAAAACCCCGAACTTCCCCAATTTTGCCCAAACTTCTCACTCGCAAGTCGCAACCACCATCACCCATCAATCCCTTCCTCCGATGGCTACGGTTCTCGATTCCCTCACTCTTCCCTGTTCCTCCGCCTTGGCTTCCACCGCTTTCTCCGGCCGTCGGAGTTCCGTCGCTCTCCCGCAGTGCAGAGGCTTGAAGATCGCTCACAGCTTCACTTCCCACTCTATAAGATCTGCCAGATCTAATGCTAGATTTACTCAGCGTTCGGCAACTATCGTTTGCGAAGCTCAGGAAACTGCTGCCATTGGTTCGGATTCTGTTCTGCTATTTTCTTTTACTGTCTTTTTCTCTTGTTGGGATAAGTGAGGAATGGATTTTTCTTTTTTTTTTTTATTACGATACTTAGTATCTGTTGATGTTTGGTTTTGTTTGGTTTTGATACGCATGAAACTCAACAGGTGTGCAATTAGTAAATAATATGTTAAAGCGCCTCTAGAATTATAACTTATAAGCGTCAGCTTAAGACAAGTTTAACTTTTTCAGTATACGCTTAATATAAAATTAGAGAGAAACTAATGAAAAAATAAACATAGAAATCGCTTTGGTGGAGTGATGTTGACATGGTATAACAAATCATTTCCTGTTTGAATTTATGTACATGTCATATTCTTTCCCCATCCTTGCATTTGCTTGGATCTGAATGTAAATTACAGTGACACTAAGTTGGGATGTATCTGATGGATTGTTTGGAATGACTACCTAAGTGCTGTTTTTAAATACTTGAAAAGTCATTTCAAATAGCCACTTAATTGGACTGTAGAAATGTATTTCTAGTTCGAAGTGAAAGCTCGAGCATTAAAATTTCAAACGAATGACTACATTGATCATATAATATTACCTGAGATGATGCATTAGGCAATCAGTGGACACCCCATGGGTGAGTGATAAACCAATTCCGTCAATGCACCTTTGAGAGGGATAAGAGAGGGTCTCTGGGAGGGAGGTTGGCACTAAGCATTAGGAGTGTTAGTTGTTAATTGAGAAGATGGTTTCTACTGTGCCTGGGCCTTAATGATGCTACAAAGAGTGATCTGTAGGGAGCTGGTCTGATATTGGCTCAATATGTTGGGGGAAAGTGCCCCAGTTGTCTTTCTCTCTTGGTTCTGCCCAGTTCTCGTGTCCCGCTCTTTTTTGTGTGTATGAGTGAGCTTGTTTCTGTATGCATCTTGATTTGATTTGCATAGGAGCCACTGTTTACCTTGCATGACATCAGATTCTGAATCTTTTACAATAGGTATAAGTGTAACATTGAAATGATAACGCGTGTGTTGGTGGTTGTCGTTCCTGCACATTGTATTTTGATTGTTATTCTGCATGATTTCTATGAAATAACAGCTCTCTAACCATCTAAACGGTTATGAAATGGTGCAATTCAGCTACCTTTATAGTCCATTGTATACACATGCGCACATACAAACAATTTGCATGTAATGTATATGGTTCATAATATTTGTCCAGTTTGGTCAAATTTTAAAAAAAAATTAATTCAATTAGAGAGTTCCATCTGTTCTTATATTGGGGAGTTTACTTGTATCAAAATTTTCCCTACTGTCATGTACCAGCATTTATTTTATTTATGAGATCATGGGAAGAGGACATCGGAAATTTCTGTTTTAACTTTAAGAATTGTGACACTTTCAACTGACTTTGAGTTTAGTTCTCTGTATCATTGATTGTACTAATTCTTCATCACTTGCTGTGATGTTCATATTAATCCTGGAAGGTCACAGTACTCAGTTCATGTTAGTATGTTCTCTTTTGACTCTTACTCTGCTGCCTGCCCAATTCGCGGGTCAATGATGTCACCTGCACCTACTTTTTCTCTCCTCGAAAAGCCCTTGTTGAGTTTAATTGAAATCGCTTGTTTCTTGAATGTTGCAGTACCTGCTGCTTCAGAAGCTACCTGGAAGTCACTGGTTATAGAATCTAAATTACCCGTACTAGTTGAATTCTGGGCTCCATGGTGCGGTCCTTGCCGCATGATTCATCCAATCATTGATGACCTATCTAAAGAGTACGCTGGAAAGTTCAAATTTTACAAGGTGGATACCGATAACAACTCTTCAATTGCATCCCAATATGGTATTAGAAGCATACCTACAGTCATTATCTTCAAAGATGGTGAGAAGAAGGAGGCAATAATAGGTGCAGTTCCTAAAGCAACTTTGACAGCCAGCATGGAAAAATTCTTGTAGAGATGGCTGATATAAAGTATGAATTGAAAGATTTAAGCTGCTTTCCCATTATTTCCTTAATTTTAGCCTCTAATATGTGAAGATGAATTCTCTACTTTGGAAATAAACTCTCTTCTTTTGTTACATATAGTTCTTGATGCCTCTGTATCTTCTTTAGGTTGTATTTATTGCTGCAATACTTTTACTATGAATGCATCTTTCTTTACAGAATTATTTACTTTAGTAATTTTAATATACATGAAATTCTTCTATGTTCTGTTATTTGTATTAATCAATACTTGCTTGCAAATCTTCTGCTGGAATGCATGAATTGCTTGCCACTTGGTATTGAAGAGAGAGAACTTTTGGTGCATATTTTAAAGGAATTCTCTACATGTAATCTTTGTTTTGAGTCATTTTTAGTTGATTGAAAGCAGTAAAACAAAAAGTATTTGACGTATTGTGCAGATTAGGCAAGTTTCTGAAGCAGCTGCATTAGAATTAGAGGGGCCTTGGAACTCTGCATTTTTCACTCTTAACTTCATCACAAAGGATATAGGGCGGCGTAGCTTGTTGCATGGAAGGAATAGGTTTCAAGTTTGGCTTTATGTACATAGGGGAAATTTGCCACTCCTACCGAACATCTTTCATACCTTCCTTCTATAGTGACATGTGTCAGTATTATACATTTTTATTTATTTAACTTTTTTACATTGGTCCCGCCATGATTTTAAACACGTTTTTATTTTATTTTATTTTTTTTTCTCTCTCTTCTCTTTTTTAAAGATTAATATGAAGAATATTATTGTTTAAAAAAATCGGCCAAGACATACTTTTGAAATAACCTTAGATAAAATATGCTAATTTTCTCGTCTTTATTAGAATACATCTCCTCCATAGATGATATTATTTGAAAATTGTGTCATCCATTAAAATAATATTGCAATTTGATGGTGATTTTGAAATTTTTATCGGTGGTTTTTAATTAATATTTTATCGTATGTAGGAAAGCAAGTTAAAATGTCCTTGAAATATTGAAATATTGGTTGTGCATAATTATTATTATTGTCATTATTATATTCATTGTTTTCTTTTATCTATTACTATATTAAATGTCCCCTCTTTACCCTTAAAATTTTTAATAATGCCGATTTTATGGTTATAGTCACACCCCTGCAATACTCGTTCTTTGGCTAATAACTGTCTAACATCACTTCAACAAAAACTAATAAAATAAAAAATTGAACTAGTTTCTACATTGATGCTGAATGGCAAAACAAACTTCTCTTCTCTTATTTCTATTCACTACTGCGTAGCACTTCCGATGGTAAGTTTGATTAATTATTTTACTTTCCTTCATCCCCACCTTTTATCTTCTGTAATAGTTTCAATGGTTTTTATGGAAGTAGCGAAGCAGACAGCCGCCAAAGTTGCAAAACCCCGAGCCATTGACCACAATTGCACAGACCACGATCGAAGCACCAACGAGGCGACTTTTGCACTCCAACGAACATCCTCCGATAAACACTAGATCGCACGGACTATCCACGACGAGCAGCTTCTGGTGAACTTTGTGACCAGCAGTTTGCCCATGCAGCGACATTGACATGAGTACTCCCACGTATTGATCTAAACACTAATAAGCAACAGTCTAAATGAAGAAAACTGAGAGCACTCTAAAGAAAACTTGAGAGTAAAAGTTCCAGAGAAAGAAGATACACAGAGATTTATAGTGGTTCAATCCCAATGAAGAATATGTTGGATGAAAGGTCTTCATCACCATTATCCTTTGATTCATCAACAACAAAATAGAGTATTACAAGAGTTAAAATGCTTGTAAATCTTCTCCTTACAATGTAATCACTCAAAAGCATATTTCATAGTGAAAAACTCACAAAATGAAAGAACACTCAAACCATAAGAAGAAAGAATTACGCCCATAAATGCCCAGCTCTCTCGCACTCATTATGCTTATCTAAAATGGAAAGAAAAGAAGAGGAAACGATACATTCCTCACAGTTCCCAAACAATCTCTGGTGTCATCCTTCAATAAGCTTAACGGCTTCATGTGGACACAATGCCAATTTAGTATTGAATTCAACCCACGGAAACTTCCTTCTAGAAGATTGACACACGAACAGATAGAAGGTGAAGATGATTAAATCTAGGGTCTGGAATAAAGACCCAATATAGCTGTTAAGGGGAGTCTTCCAGCCCAAACATTAACCGACTAGGCTAGCAAATAATAACAGCTCTCTACCTTACTAGAGTAATCAATAAACAGCTTCAGAAATCAAAACTAATGTTAACCTTTCATTCCTCTGTAGGACACTTACAAAGAACCAACCTTGAGAGTTTTTAAACAACTCTCAAGTTTGTGCACTGGAACACATTTCGTTAATGCATCTACAGCATTTTTTTATCAAGAAATCTTCTCCAATCTTATCTTTCCTTCAGCAATCACATCTCTAATAAACCGTAATTTGACATCTATGTGTTTTGTCCTTTCATGATATGTCTGATTTTTATACAAAAACACTACACTTCACTATCAAAGTGTATATCAACATTATCCTTTAGACAGATACCCATTTCTTCTATCAGTTTACTGAGCCAAATTGCTTCTTTGAATGCCTCTGTTAGAGCCATAAATTCAGCTTCTATTGTCGAAAGAGCCACAACAGATTGCATTGATGATTTCCAACTCACAGTGTTTCCAAACAAAGTAGAAACCAGTCCTGTCAAAGACCTACGCCTATCCTTATCTGTTACATAATCTGCATCTACGAAGCCTGTTACATGCTCTTTATCAACCTGTTGTTTAGAGTACACAAGACCATGGGTTAAGTGCCTTTGACATATCTCACCAACCATTTCACTCTTGGCCAATGTAGCTTCTTCGGATTTAACATGTATCTGCTCACTACACTCAAAACATGTGCTAAATTTGGTCTTGTCAGACTATGAGATGCATCAAACTACTAACTGCATTGGCATCAGAAAGAGACTCCATATAATCTAATTCCTCTTTAGATTGTGGTGAATTATTTGAAGACAATTTAAAATGATTTGCTAAGGGAGTAGAGACAGTCTTACAATCATACATTCTAAACCTTGTACGCATCTCTTAAAACAATATGATTCTTGACTAAGTTCATTGTACTGAGTTTTCTGTCTCTTAGAATTTCAATACTTAAGTATTTTAGTAGCATGCCTTAAGTGTTTCATTTCAAAGCTCCCTTTAAGTCATCTTTTAATTTGTTTATCTCATGCCTTTTAATACTTGCAATCAACATATCATCAACATACAATAGGAGATGATGTAAACAATCACCATTTGTGTGTCTACAATATACACAATGGTCTAAATTACTCCTAGTAAATCCAATGACAGCATAAAAGCATCAAATTTAAGGTACCATTGTCTAGGTGATTGTTTCAAGCCATATAATTAATTTTTTTTAGAACATATACCTTATTTTCAGTGGATTTGTTGATAAAACCAGGGGGGTGTTGCATAGAGATGCTCACATTGAAATTTCCATGGAGGAAAGTTGTTTTGACATCCATTTGATCCAACTCTATGTTTATTTCTGTTACCAATGATTGAAGCATTCTGATGGATGTGTGTCTTACAACCGATGAGATGATTTCAGCATAGTCCATTCATTCTTTTTTATTATACCGTTATGCAACTAGCCTTGCTTTGTACTTAGAGGTTTTTAGTCTTCAACATTTTGTTTGTGTTGGAATTTGTGCCCCAAAGTCTTGTAAATGATTAGTTAATTAATTTAATTATTAATTATTCAATATTAATTTATCCATGAATGGAAAAATCCAAGGTTATTGCATTAAGCCTTGAACATGTATGTAGTTGTCATGCTGGTGGATCGTGTTCAAGAAATAACCTAAAGGTCTATAGTATATGAATAAGGATGGGTGCCTTATACTAGTGACACTATGGATACAACTCACTTTGTAATAGTTACAAATGGTTTGATCCAAACCGTTCATGTGGAGACATGTGAGTGAGGGTATCATATACAAAGAGTTTGTATAAGATCGAACCGTGAAATATTTCATCTCTCTTTGTAAGTCCATTAATTGATGAGATTAATATCTCATAGGATGATCATGTGCGACTCGATCTTAATCTTGAGTGACTTTTGAACTCCTGTTTGTGAGGTTAGCCTTTTAATTTGCATGGTTGAGAGTGGCCCAAGTTGCCGACTTAATAAGCCTACCATTTTGGGAATAGACTAAATGAGGAGCTGGGAACATAACTTTACAAGATGAAATTCACTTCTTCCTAGATAGGATAAATAGATGAGTAGTTCCCTTAAGTGCTAATTTTGAGTCTTGAACAAGGGTCCTCTCATTGGCCCGAGAGGGACTTAGTTTATGATTGGACCATAAACAAATTGTTTATTAGAGAAATCAATAGTACTTAACGATAAGAGATAATTACAGGGGTAGAACGGACATTTGACTTAGTTGTAATTATGAATAACTTGTGAAGAATCGACTTGCTTATACTGATTATATTCATGGACACAACTTGTCCTACAATGCATAAGAGTTCAACTATGGGATATAGTGGTTTTCCCTGTAGTTAATGAATAAGATTAATATTTAATTAAAGAGTTTAATTAATTAATCTTGGATCATTGGAGCTTATAATCTGTAGGTATATAAGGTCCCCTTGCTAGCTCACCATGGACCAACAAAGATAAATTATGTTGAAAGAATTTTGAAATGTTCAAATTTACGAGGGAAAATATTAATTGTATTGGATACAATTAATTACATGATTTATTATAAAGTTTATTTGAATAAGATTCAAACTATAACTTTATAATATAGGGAATTAATTTATTTGTATATGATTCAAATAATTAATTATTTATTTGGATGAAATCCATATAAATAAATAGAGAAAAAATTAATTAATTAATTTAAATTAGATTCAAATAATTAGTTATTTAATTTGGATGAGATCCAAACTAAAGATTATGCAGAAAATAAATATTTAAATAAGATATAAATATTTTAAACCATTTAATATGAGATATTATTTGGATAGATATTTATTAATATTGGATATTTGAAATATTTAATTTAAAATCTCTACAGAGCGGTTATCCCAATAGGATTAGGAGTAATCTGAGTTATATAAATAGGACACTTGGGAGTCTTCATAAGACACACACTCTCTACAAAAATAATCTCTATATAATTGCTCTAAAACTCTCCCTCTAGAAATTCTCTCAATTTTAAAAAAAGTTCTAAGAAAATTCTTTTTCCCATTCTTTTAAGAAGCGACTCCAACAAACCAGTTCCTTCCCAGAGTCATAGTAAGAAAGATCTATTGGAAAAAGAAAATTACAAGGAAAAGACTGTCGGTTCGAGGAGAGATTTTGCTGAAATTATAGATCGACCAAGGTATATTGCTTAACCTTTTATTAACTTTTTGTATTTTTAATTCTTTCAAAAAAACGCGATCACACGCTTATGCCGGGATTTAATTCCCTTCAGTTTGAGTTTGAAGATTCATTTGCATCCAATCAATTTCTGATTTATTAGTTTGCCAACAAGCTCCCTAGTTTGGTTTTTAAGAAGAGAGTTCATCTCCTTTGCATAGCTTGTTTCCATTTCTCACTTTCATTTGAAGATACTGCTTCCTCGTAACACACTACAAGAAATATCACTTCATTAAAAAAAAAAGAATGCTATTGTAGATTTTCCATGGCATTTTGGAAATGTCATAGCCAATGTTATTGAGAGTGACTTTCCATAGCATTTTTTCACCACTATAAAAAAATGCTATAAAAAGTCAATTGTCGATGGTGTAAAATTAATGCTATGAAAACTTTTCATAGCATGAAACAAAACACTATAGAAAGTCTTTTGTAGCGTTTTTTATAGTTGTCCAAAAACGCTACAAATGACTTTCTATAGCGTTTTTAATAGCATTGTAAAAAAGCTATAAAAGCGTTTCCATAGCATTTTAAAGACGATGCATAAGCGATGTTATTAAAAGTTCTTGACTTTCAATAGCTTTTTTTACGGATATAAATAACACTATAGAAAGTTGGTATTCAATAGGCGATGTTATTAATAGTCCTCGACTTTCAATAGCTTTATTACGACTATAAACAATACTATAGAAAGTTGATATTCGATAGCTTTAATTCGATGTTATGAAGATGTTTCCTAGTGTTAGAAAATATCTATCATTGAAATTTTTTATATTTGTAAATAATTTGATATCTTTTTCATTTATAATAATTTCTCATATATATATATAGATGTATAGATGTTACTTGCCCATATTTTTCTAGATGAACATGTAATTAATTCACATTTCATCTACATCTACAATCATAATTATAAAAAAAAAAAAAAAATTTCAAATTTCTAGTGTACAAAAAACCAAAGCACTATTCATCCAAAAGGTTTGATAGTCATCCCAAGTATATTCTAACAAAGTTGTTACCTAATAGAATAAGTGGCAAATTCTTAACCCAAACAAAATGAGTACGTAAATAATCCCAAAAAGTTCATACAATCGAAAGAGATGTTATTTAAAAAAATAGCTTTAATAAATCATCATGATCTAACTCTAACGTAATAGATTAACCAATAAACTAAATAAATACTTAATTCTAGTAAATAAATTTTCTTACATAGTTTGACTTTATACATTGGCCATGCAACAATAGTGCCCACAACATCATCAATAACAAACAATGTCTGATGTAGGCCTCCATAAGAAGGCATTAGATACTTTTATCGCATCAACCCACACACGAATTGCTTTGAGCCAAGAGGTATGTGATGGACAAGGATTGATAGATCATTGGAGGACCATCTTTCTTCAGCAACTACTTCTCCCAAGGCAGCCCAATCTAGTAGCAAACACTTATGGGGAGTGTTGGTTGTAATACTCTTTTTTACCAATAATAATTTTTAAAAAAATGTCAAACAATAATAATTTTGAATGCTAAATAAATAGAAAAGTTATATGAAGTATGAGAAATGAATTTACGATGGGGAATTTAGGATTTGGAGCTGGAACATCTGCTGATGCTGGTACTCTAACAACATTACTAGAATTTTGCTCGTTCATTTTTTTTTTATAAAAACGTACTCAAAATGTTATATAAAACACAATTTAAATAGATAAAGAGAGTTAAGTCAAATTTACCTTGTTCCTTTAATAAGGAAGCTACCACACTTTTTAGCTCATCCCGTTAGGTTGTTGTATTTTCTTTCAAGAGACGCAATAATTTAATCTTTTTGACTTGATGTAGAAATCTTTGACCTAGTCACTCTCCAAATCCTAAACCTCGTACATGGCCAAAATTGGAACACAAAACTCTATTAATTGCATCTTCAACTATACTACACGCATGAGACATTTCCACATAATTTTGTTCAATACACTCTAACAGAAAATCATATATAGTAAAACCATACAAATACGAAGATTCAGAAATTACAGACATACAACTCAAGTTCTAACAAATATCAACAAATCATAAAGAGAGAGTTAACCCAACAAAGTGTTCAAAATCCTAAGAAGCCATTGGGGGGTGGTGGGTTACGCCTCATAAACAACCATGCAAATAACAAGACTAAAAAACTACACATACAACTCAATTTCCAGCAAATACGAACAAGCCAATAAGAGAGAGTTAACCCAACAAAGTGTTTCAAAATCTTAAGAAGCCATTTGGGAGGGGTTATGCCTTATAAACCATGCAAAATGCTAAGATTCAAAATAAATAAATAAATAAATACATAATCCGAGAACTTTAAAAAAATTTTAAAAATGAAAAAAAAAAAAATCCAACTTGAGTATCAGCCACTTGCGAGTTAATAGGTTTTTCACCTTTCTTCATATGTGCCTTTGTCCAAACATCTACTTGAGATCCAAGGAATATCTACCAAAACATATTTGGTCAAGAATCATCAAGATCAAATTCTTAATTATGTATAGTTCCCTAGGTTACTTGTCCCTTAACTTTTCAACGAAAAGAAATATTGCTTCAAGTGTATTGGAGAGCTGTGTTGTTGGCTCTCATATTATTTTTAAGGTGGTTGTTCTCATATTGTTTTTAAGGTGGTTGCTTGTGTTTCTCTCATTGTCACATAGTTAATCATAACATCTGTGTATACCGTTAGGTGTCCTCTGCGGACATTTTATTTCCTTATCTGGCGCCTGTATGTAGATTTATTCAGGTCGATTTTATTTCCATCTTGGATTCGTTTTATTTCCTTACTTATCCTACCTGTTTAAAAGGTGTGGGGCATCCCTTTCTAGGGTTGTCGTTTTCATTGTATTGAAACAAGATTGAGTGTTAGTCTAGCCGACCTCATCACTATGAAAAGTGCTTGTGTTCTACATCTTTCTGCTGTGCATTTGTGACGATTTGTGGAAGCATGGATAATCGTAACACAATGTCTCAAGAAATACTCGTGGGGTCAAAGGAAGCCTTGGACCTCTTACTGTGAGAAGAGAGTTCTCACTCCTCAGAAGTGCTGAGCATTTTAGTGAAAGAAGTTCGCTGTGATTTGAGAGAGATAATTGACCGGAGGAGTTCCACACTAGCACTGTCAGAATCTGAAGTGCGGCTACACTAATATCTCTCAACTGTAATTTTGACTGAAAAAGTTGCTCAGTTGTCTGTTTGTTCTTTTTTAGAAGCTTCTCTTCATGGACTTGTAAAGTACCCATAAGTTGATCAACTATCATTGTACTCAAAGTTTTTTATTCTTCAATAGCTACAATGATGAAATTGAATTTTTTATCCAAGTAGCGAAGTATCTTTCTACAACGTGCTCATCATTTATTGTCTCACCATACCTCTTCATTTCATTCACTACCACTAGCAATCTTGAGGTATAATCTGAAATTGATTCAGATTCCTTCATATGTAGTGATTCATAATCACCTCTCTATTTTTGGAGGCGAACCTTCTTGACTTAATCTACTTCTTTATATGTATTCTCCAATATTTGCCATTTTTGCTGTGCAATAGTTGCTCCAGAAATGTTCCCAAATTTTGGATCATCAATGGCTTGATGAATGATGGTGAAAGCCTTTTGGTCTTTCTTTCTTGTATTTTGCAAGGCTCCTCGTTGAGCTTGATTTAACATTGCATCACTTTCTAATTCTTCATAACTATTATCAACAATGTCCCAAGCATCTTGTGAACCAAATAGAGCTTTCATATGAATACACCAGTTGTTATAATTTTCTTTCGTATGTCGAGGAACTTGGTAAGGAACCAAATTTTTATATGCCATTTGCAAAAAACAATTCTTGTTTTCCAAACTCAACCTTTGATACCACTTTGTTGGAAGCGTGTGGTGGACACTCACAAATAAATATTCAACAAAGAGTATTTGAGAGAAAACAAAACACTTATAATTGAAAAAGTTCTTCTAACTTAATTCTCACTTTTATTTGAATTCTCTTTATGTATTCTTTTCTACACACTTGGTTGCTCTAAACAATACAAAAAAAATCCTATTTATAGGATTCTCATGGGTCCATAACTCTCCTACTTAAATGCATGAAACCATATTAACTCCATACCTCAATTCATGAAACTCTAAATTAACTCTTAAATTAATATACTTAACTAATTATCATCATTTAATCCATCTATAACTTATCTAATCAAAACATGTTTAATTTTCAACATCCAATTCCTTTAACGCTTCATTCATGGTGATTTCCATGCAAGACTTTTCCAAACTAGTGTCTATTAGGACTCATGTGAAAGGAACAACTAGAGTTTAAGATCCATTCAAAACCTAAATTTCCATCCAATACAATTAAGACTTCAGCAACATCATAGTTTTTAGTGACATTAACATTGTGGGTTCTAGTATCTTTCTTATTCTCCAATTTTCTTTTAATCTTGAGTTCAAGTAAAATCTTTCTAATGTCTCATTCTTTGGGGGCAGTAGAAACATTTTTTAGCCTTTTGTTGAGATTTAGATCTTTGACGGTTAGGATTTGTCATTTGCCCACAAACCTTCACTAATCAAATAAATTTACGAAACATCAAATTATACTATATACACTACAACGGGGTATAAGTAGTAAGACCGGGTCGCCTCTTCAGGGAACCTAGGTAAACTTATTTACAAAATCATTACCAACCGCACCTTTGAAAAATTGGTGCACAATATTGGGGTGAGACGACTCAGAGATCTCAAGTGATGTTTTCATGAGAGGAGTAAATATATTGTATTCTTTAGGGACTATTAGATTATATGAAATATGTACTCTTTTTCCTTCACTAGGTTGTTTTTACCATTGGAGCTGTTTTCCTAGTAGGGTTTTAACGAGACATATTTCATATATATAAAATCGGCATATAAGGGAGAGTATTATAAATATTCAAAAATATGTGTAACTTAGATGTTCATACTTAGTGTCCAAATGTCATGTGTCTCATAATCACACATCCATAGTGGCCATGTATTTCCACCACCTACTTGTCAAATTGCATATAAATAGTGACATTTGGTGGATGTTGATGTTGCATACATAGGTGAGAAATCCAAATATATTGGAGAAGTTTTCATGAATTTCATAATTTTCTAATTTTTGCTATCTTGTTATTTTATTTTATTTATATTATGATATTATATTATATTGTATTTCTTTGGTATTCATACTCCATATTATGCATCGTTTTGCTCATCAATTTTATAATATTTATTTATTTATCTTTACTAATCTTTTATGCCAATGAGTTTTAATTAAATTTTACAAATAAATTCTAATTTAATTTTCTAATTTTGTGGCGGTCAAATTTCCACTGGAATGGATTAATAACAATACTGAATTTTGAATGTGGTTATTAATGTGAATTTCCACTATATTGGATTTTGCTATCATTCTTTGATTTTGTGTTTGGTTATCAATAGGTGGTCGCCAATAGCATTTTTACAAAAGAAAAAGATGGGGTTGAAAAATTCTAATAGAGGGAAAAGTAACAATGGAAGAAAGAAGAACACAATAAATTTTATCAGAAAATTGTTGAGATTAGTACCCTAAATCTCATAGGTCTCGTAGTTTGTAATCTATATAAAGACAAGTTATTTATTTAATAAAATAAGAGGTTTTTTATTTGACATTTAGATTGCATTTTACTCAATCCAATAAATTAAGATACAAGGTTATTATATGTAGCTTGAATAGTATGTAGTAGACATATAAATGGATCTTGTTTATGCAATAAGCTAAAAGGTCAGTAGTATATGGATAAGGTTGGATACCTCATACTAGTGACATTATGGACACGACCCACTTAGTAATTGGAGTTGTAAGTGTTACTAACGATTTGATCCAAATCAATCATGTAGAGACATGTGAGTGTGTGTATCCTGTTTAAATATTTATATAAGACTGGATCACGAAATGATTAATCTCTTATTATGACACTGTTGATTGAAGAGATTAACTTTTCATTAGAATGACCATAGGTAACTCAACCTCAATCTTGAGTGAGTTATGGACTCATGTTATGAGGACAATCCTTTGATTTATATAGGTGAGAGTGGCTCAGGTCGCTGACTCAATAAGCCTACCATTTTGGGATCTAGCTAGGTAGAGAGCTGGGAACGTAACTACACAAGATGGAGTTCACTCCTTGTCCTCAAGAAAAGTAGATAGATTGCTCTCTTAAGTGCTGAATCCAAGTCTTGAACAAGGGGCCCCTCCTTCCATTGGCCCGATAGGGATTTGTTTGTGGTTGACCCATAAACAGATTGTTCATTAGACGATTAGTGAGACTTAAGGAGAAAGAAGTAATAACAAGGGTAAAATGGTAATCTTGACATAGCTGTAATTACGAGCAATTTGTGAACAATCGACTTATTGATGACTAGTTGTATCCATGGACATAGAAATATATCTACAGTTCGAAGAGTGCAGCTGTGGGTCTTTAGTGGAGTGACCTACAGTTAACGAATGTTAATTAAGTTAATTAAAGAGTTTAATTAATTTAATTTCGAATCATTGAAGTTTCTAATTTGTAGGTCTATTAGGTCCCCCTACTAGCTCACTACGGGTAAAATAAGGATCAGTAAATTATAGAATAATTTGAATTGTTCAAATTTTTTAATGAAATTTTATATTAATAAAGATTAATATGAAGTATAATGTATTGTGATACATTATAGTTAATTATAAATGTGATTTATAATTAAAACTATATAATATGAGAGATTGTCATTTGAATGAGATTTATATACTAATTTAATATGAATTAGATTCATATAAAAACTATAGCGTAAAATTAACATGAATGAGATTCATATTGAAACTATAGCTTAAGAGAAAAATATGGCATTTTTATATGAATTAAATGCGTTATAAATAAATATGTGATTTGTTAATTAATTAATTAATTAATTATATTAAATTTGATTTAATATATTTGATAAAAAGTAATTAAGTGGACTTGATCTCTATATAATGATATAAAGATATAGGAAATTCATGGCAGAAAAACAAAAAGCCATAAGCTCCCTTCTTTCTAAAATTCTTTTAAAAAATCTTCTATCTCAAAATTATTCAGTTCCCTAGAACAAGAAAGGATCTCACCATCCCAAAAGGTATTTTGTAAATTATTTATTACATATGGTTAGCCTTATTCTTCTAGAAAATCAATTATGTTTTTCTTTCTCAAATCAAAGACAAAAGCAATCATTACACTTCGCTTTCGCTTTAGAATTCAATCCCTTCAAAATGGGCCATTGAAATTTTCCTTTTCCTTCCTCTAATTGTTAGAATAAAAATTTGAGAGAAACAATGATTCAAAATGGAGAGAAAATATGGAGAGTAATTCAAGTAAGAAGTAAATGAGGTGAACGTCTACTGGGATGGATGATGATGGAGACAAGATTATGGTGGAAGATGCTTCTAGCAGTTTGGAGGTTTCTTCTATGGGGTAAATTCCTCTCTCGTTTTCTTTTTTTAGATGCATAGAATCCCTGACTCATAATGTACCTTTGTAAAGGAAAAAATTCAATATATTGCAATACATAGACAGTCAAATAGAATCAAAATAAAAAAAATATTATAAATATTATATTTGTAAATAGATGTTCATTATATAGTCAAATTTAGTGGCTAAAGGTCATGTGTCTCTTAAATACACATCTTTAGTGGCCATGAAATGTCACTACCTACTTGCCAAATTGCCTATAAATAGAGTCTTTTGGTAGATATTGTGATACACACATTGGAGAGAAAAGAAGAGAAAAGAAGAGTGAAATTTGAATTTTCATTTTACATAAAATTCCACTTTCTTTATTTTAAGTTTATTTTATTTAATTTTGTTATTTTAATTACTTTTATATTATTTTATTATTTTATTATTTTAATATTATAATTTCTCGGTTTTCATACTTCCGTTTTTCTGTCATTTTGCTCCTCAATTTTACAACACGTTATCAGCACGAGCTCTTACCGTTTTCCCATTGAAGGTAAGTTTTGAAGGTATACCATTTTCTCTTTATCATAATTAGTAAATTAAACGTTGTTTTGCATGCTTAGTATATATTAAATTGCTAATATAAATATAATATTTATGATAGTGTTATCATGGCAAATCTAACAAAAATAGAATTTTCAGTCCTTGATATCAATAGAAATAATTATTTGTCATGAGTGCTTGATGCTGAAATACATCCGGATGCCATGAACCTGGGAGAAATAATTAAAGAGGGAAATGCAACATCCATTCAAGAAAAACCAAAAGCTATGATTTTCCTTCGCCATCATCTCCACGAGGGATTGAAGATGAAATATTTAACAATATAAGATCCCTGTATCTTGTGAAAGAATTTAAAACAGAGATATGATCATAAAAAAACAGTCATTTTTCCTAAAGCTCATTATGAATAGATGCATTTGAGGCTCCAAGATTTCAAATCAGTAAGTGACTACAACTCCGCATTATTTAAAATCAATTCAAAATCATTGTTATGCAAAGAGAAAATTACTGATGCAGATATGTTGGAGAAGACATTTTCTACATTTCATACCTCGAATATGCTCCTACAGCAGCAATATCGAGAGAAAGATTTTAAACAATATTCTGAATTAATTTCATGTCTTCTCGTGGCTGAACAAAATAATGAGCTATTGAAGAAGAACCATGAATCTCGACCAACTGGAACAACACCATTCCCTGAAGTGAATGCTGTAAATTTTAATAATCGTGGTCAAGGTCGTGGTCGTGACCGTGGCAGAGGAAGAAATAATCATTATTTTCGTGGTGGTCATTCTAATCATCCAAACTTCAAAAGAACAACCCGAAATGATGATCATAAAGAAAAAGCTCCACAAGATAAAAATTCAAAAGATGATGAGCATAAATGCTTCCGATGTGGGATGACTGGGCATTGGTCTCGTGTTTGTCGTACATCAAAACACCTAGTTGATCTCTATCAAGCTTCCCTAAAGAAAAAAAAGGGAAAATGTGGAAGCAAATTTTGCACACCAGGATAATGATATATTTGACCCATCCAATATGACAAATTTGAATGTGGCAGACTTCTTTGAATCTCCTGAAGAGAAAATCAACACAGATGATGGCATAGCAACTGTTTCTTTTAATTTTGAGAATATTTAGAATTAAAGTTCTTTGTTTTGTCCATCTATCTTTCATGTTTTTTTTTTTAACCTTGTATTTCAAGTTTTGTTTTTCTTATTGTAATTATCTTGTTTAAATGAAGAATCATGGACAATTTTCATGTATTGAGTGACTAAAAAATGAGGAATGAAGATCTATGTTTAGCATACTATGCAACTACACATATAATACTTACAAATAGAAAATATTTTTCCAAATTGACAATGCTAGAAGCAAAAGTCAATACAATATCCGGTTCTGCAAACCTGATTGAAGGATTTGGAAAAGCAAATATTATTTTGCCTAGAGGAAAAAAATTTACAATTAAAAATGCATTGTTCTCTAGTCAATCAAAGAGAAATCTATTAACTTTCGATAATTATTGTATGTCAATTGGGATAAATATTTAACATCTTGTAGCTCATGTATACACAAAATGGTTTAGCAGAATCATTTATAAAACGTTTGCAATTAATTGCTTATGAGAGCTAAGCTTCTTACATCTGTATAGGGACATGCTATTTTGCATGCTACGTCACTTGCACGCATTAGGCCAGTAACTTATCATAAATACTCACCGTTACAATTAGCTTATGGCCAGGAGCCAAATATTTCCCATCTAAGAATGTTTGGATGTGTAGTATACGTTCCAATTGCTCCACCACAACGTGCTAAGATGGGTCCTCAAAAGAGGTTAGGAATATACGTCGGATATGATTCCCTATCAATTATTAAATATCTTGAACCCTTGATGGGTGATGTATTTACTACACGATTACTAATTGTCATTTTAATGAGACAAATTTTCCAACATTAGGAGGAGGAATTAAGAAGTTGGAAAAGTAAATTGCATGGAATGCATCATTATTGTCTCATTTAGATCCCCGTACAAATCAATGTGAACTTGAAGTTTATAAAATAATTGATTTGCAAAATATAGCAAATCAATTACCTGATGCATTTATAGATGCAAAGAAAGTAACTAAATCACATATGCCCGTTGAAAATGTTCCGTCGAAAATTGATATCCCAACTCAACAAGTTGTCACTAATGAATCTGGAACATGCCAGAAGCGTGGTAGACCAGTGGGTTCCAAAGATAAAAATCCTCGAAAAAGAAAAATAAACGATAGTAAAAACGACTTGGTTGAGTATGTAAATATTCATAAAGAAATCCTAGACATGATTGATAATCCAATTAGTGAAGAAGGTGAAATACCTAAAGATAATAATGAGATATCAATAAATTATGTCATGACAGGGAAAAGATGAAATCGAACTCATGTAATTATTGATAACATTTTTGCATATAATGTTGCACTTGATATTATATCTGAAAATGAGGATCTTGACCCAAAATCTGTTGAATAATGTCAACATAGAACAGATTGGCTTCGGTGGAAAGAAGTAATCGAGACAAAATTAAACTCATTTTCAAAATGTCAAGTTTTTGGACTAGTAGTCCAGACACCAGAAAATGTCAAACTTGTGGGATAAAACTGGGTATTTGTGAGAAAAAGAAATGAAAATAATGAGATCACAAGATATAAAGCAAAACTAGTTGCACAAGGTTTTTCACAAAGACCTGGTATTGATTATGAGGAGACATATTCTTCGGTGGTGGATGCAATTACATTAAGATATTTAATTGGTTTGACTGTGTATGAAAATTTGGACATGCATCTTATGGATATTGTCACAGCATATTTATATGGATATTGTCACAGCATATATGAGAATCCTAGAAGGATTTAAGATACCTGAAATACATAAATCAAGTTCTCGAGAACTATATTCAATAAAGTTACAAAAATCACTATATGGATTAAAACAATCAGGACGAATGTGGTATAATCGCCTAAGTGGATATTTGTTGAAAGAAGAATATCAAAATAATCCAATATGTTCATGTGTTTTTATAAAGAAATCATAGTTAGAATTTGCTATTATATCTGTATATGTTGATGACCTAAATATAATTGGAACTCTTGAAGAGCTTTCAAAGGCAATAGAATATCTTAAAAATGAATTTGAGATGAAAGATTTCGGAAAAAAAAATTTTTTGCCTTGGATTGCAAATTAAGCATTTAGAAGATGGGATATTTGTTCATCAATCAACATATACAGAAAAATTTTAAAAAGATTCGATATGGATAAAGCACATCCATTAAACATTCCAATGGAAGTTTATTCACTAGATGTGAAGAAAGATATATTTCGACCTCATGATAATAATAAAGAACTTCTTGGTCCTAAAGTACCATATCTTAGTGCAATTAGTGCACTTATGTATCTTGCTAATAATACAAGACCAGATATTGCATTTTCAGTAAATTTATTAGCTAGATACAGTTCTTCTCCAACAAAAAGACATTGGAATGGAATTAAGTATATACTTTGTTATCTCTGAGAAACGATCGACATGGGTTTGTTTAATTCAAATAAATCAAATTTTGACTTAGTTAGTTATGCAGATTCTAGATATTTATTTGATCCACACAAAACTAGATCTCAAACAGGTTATTTGTTCACATGTGAAGGAACTGCTATATCCAAGCAATCAGTGAAACAGACCATAACAGCAACTTTCTCAAATCATGCTGAAATTCTTGCAATCCATGGAGCTAATAGAGAATGTGTATGGCTAAGATCAATGACTCAACACATTCGTGAAACATGTGGCTTGTCTTCTAGTAAAAATTCTCCAACAACATTATACGAAGACAACACAGCATGTATAACCCAAATCAAAGAAGGATATATTAAAGGAGATAGAACAAAGCATATTTCACCAAAGCTTTTGTACACATGATCTTGAAGAAAATGGCGACATCACTGTACAACAAATTTGTTCGAAAGATAACTTGGCAAACTTATTTACAAAATCATTACCAACTGCAACCTTTGAAAAATTGGTGCAGAACATTGGAATACGACGACTCATAGATCTCAAATGATGTTCTTATAAGGGGAGCAAATGTATTGTATTCTTTTAGAAGTATTAGATTATATGAAATATGTACTTTTTTTCCTTCACTAGGATTTTTTTTTCCCATTGGATTTTTTTTCCTAGTAGGTTTTAACGAGACATATTTTATAATATATAATGGACATCTAAGGGGGAGTATTATAAATATTATATTTGTAAATAGATGTCCATTATGTAGTTAAGCTTAGTGGCTAAAGGTCATGTGTCTCTTAAAGACATATCTTTAGTGGCCATGAAATGTCACTACCTACTTGCCAAATTGACTATAAATAGAGGCTTTTGGTAGATATTGTGATACACACATTGGAGAGAAAAGAAGAGAAAAGATTGGCGAAATTTGAATTTTCATTTTCCATAAAATTCCACTTTCTTTATTTTTTTTTAATTTGATTATTTTAATTACTTTTATATTATTTTATTATTTTATTATTTTAATATTTTAATATTATAATTTTTTCGATTTTCTTGCTCCCGTTTTTCTGTCATTTTGCTCATCAATTTTACAACAGAAAATATTTTTTCAGAAATTATATATTATTCTTAAAATGCAGGAAAGGAATAATATAAATCAAAAATAGAATAATTTCTCCTTCTAACGATGTAGGAGAAGAGAAAAGAATAGTGGGGCGTTATGATGTCCTCCGTAAAGGTATTTATTTGTTAAATTTAAAGTATGTTTGGAATGCTTTTTCAAGTAATTAAATTAAAAAAAAAATAATAAGTCATTTGAAAAAAAAAATTAATGTGTTTGGCAATCACTTAAAATAAAATTTGAAAAAAATGAGTTTATAAAAGAAGTTGGTTCAGGATAAACAATTGAAACTAACTTTTAGAAAAATAAATTTTGAGTAATCTCTCTGTAATTTCAAGGGCAAAATGCACTTTTAGTCCTTAGATCTAGAGTTGATGTTTATCAAGCCCCTAAAGTTTCAAAAGATACAATTTAGTTTCCTAGGTTTGCAAAATGATTCTAAATGGTCCATAACTTAACTTTCAATTAACGGAGTGCTAACCAAACCATTAAGTGCTGACATGAATGAAATAATACTTTCCTCCTTGGCAAAATCATTTTATTTGTTGGAAAATTCTTTTAAAAAACTAAAACTATTCTAAATATATTTAGAAAAAGCCAAAATCATATCTTTGATGAACTCTTCACCATCTATCGTTGTTCCTCCCATTTCTTTCAATTCTTCTGCCCATTAATACTTGTTGTTTTCCATCTACAAACTTAAATCAAAATTTTCCCACTCATACAATAAAACAAAACTTTCATCATTAGGACTGACTTTTTTTCATCCACAAAATGCAGGGTCTTCTGCCCATTCTTCTACTGCCACTCATTACATAGCAAGATTTGTGTGTGATCCTAAAAGGAATACATTAATGGGGCTTTCAAATATTTGTGGCAAATGATTATACTTCCTGCTTCCCCAAGTTTGTAGCAAAAAGTATGAGCTCAACTATAACAACATTTGTATATAATGTGTGCTTCTTCAAAGCGCTATTTTGGGGTTAACTGGGAGAGGTTGCTTATACGCTTATCATAATGTGGCTCAAGACTCTAATGATTCAATTGCTTTCAAATGCTCCTACTTTAATTTGACAAAGTTTGTGTTGCTTCTTCTAACTTAAATGTCGTAGACATGGAGCATAAATGGGGCACTCCTATTCGTTTGTCAAACAAATTTAAAGGTCAATTAACTATGAGACAGAATGATTATTACATTATGTAAAAATTTTTAATAGGTTGAAGCATTTAGTGGTATATAAGAGTTAAATTGATATGGATAAGCTCTTTGATATACTTTGTAGGCTATTTTGAAAGATTGTCAAAATTATACATTTGAAAAATTAAAATAAACACACATGAAATCAAATTCATCTTTAATCTTATTCGTGCCGGTGAACAATAATATAGCATCTATTTTACTGATTTTAGTGTCGAATCACTGTGTCAAATGGTTGATTGGAGCACATGTGCCAGAAGAAGATGGATCTTTTAACCCCATGTGATGCTCCTTTGTACAATGAGTAGAATTTTATATAAAATATTTATTTTCGAATTACCTCCTCATTCTCATCTTGTATTCAACGAGCATGGGCAATTTTAATTTGAAGCATTTTCAAAATAAACACACCATTATTCTTACTATAAATAAGCAATCCCAAACTTCCATACACACTATTTTAATGCATAAACAAATATCTATCAGAACTAAAAACAGTAGTATAATTTAACATGTCGAATTTTACCATTCACACCAGAATTAACTAAAATCTCAGATTTGGGAGAAGGCAAACTGTGCACTAACAACATTGCATATGGTCTCAAAATCTTAAACAAACAAAATTTGTTTCCTTCTAATGACACATCCCTTTTACAATTTTGGTTTTTGATCCATAATGCGTATGGTGCACAAGTCCAATATGTATAAGCCTCCAAAGAAATCACCTTTGTCTACTAAACAAAGCTTGAAGAAGCATCTAAAGAACACAAATGGAACGTCGATGTTTACTCTTACTAAAGCCTGCAAATAAAAGTTAACATGACAACTATATTTAGATTTGTGTAACACAAATAAGTCAGGATTTCAAATTAATAGCTGATGAATCAAATGTCAAACATAAATAATTGATGCGCCTACTCTATTTTTGTGTGTTTATAGATCCAGAAAGTTAATGTTGCTGTGAAAAATCTCCCTCCTAGAAAAGACAGATACATTTAAAGGTATATGAAAAAATAAATAAATAAAAATTACATGAATAATTAAATAAGTCATTTACCATGTTTCAGATTTTGAAACCCATGAAAATCATTTTCCATCTTGCTTGTTTCGTCCTCCTAACCATCGGTCCTTTACATGAACGAGAATTGGGACCTACCCCTTTACATTTACTACGTCGAATAGTAGGTCAACAATGGTTAAATTGTTGCGAAGAAGATACCTCATCCACATCCCTCTTCCTTTGTCGTTTTGGTCTCCCTAGCAAAAATATTGATATGTGCAAGCGCACACGTCGAGTAATAATATATAGTTTAAAACGACCAACGCCGAGTATCGTCCTCTAGAAAATTGGTTGGTTAACTTTTAGATACTCAGAGATTCTTCCAATTTTATTTAAGGAACCCAACTGTGACGAAAACTAATGTAAATTAATCATAGAAAGTAAATAAAAGATAGACACGGGGTGAAACCAAACAAAGACACGTCCTATGGTGATGAGTTCATTGATGGATTAGCCAAGTTAATTGTTTAGGCCTCGAATTAATTTTATACTAACTATAAACTTAAGAGTCTTTTGTCCAAGTATCCTCTATCTGATCAATCCTTTCTAACACCTAAATATCAACTCATTATCATGTAATCAATTAATAGGGGCAACACTAGGTTTCTCTATTATTAATCTCTATTAATCTCCTATCATTTACATGCATATTTGATTAATAGTTTAACATGCTAGTTCCAATCTAATGTACTCTATCCCAAGCAAGACACCAATTTAAATCATTCTAACATTGTCCAATTGTTTGAAAGCAATAAATATAAGCATGCCAAAATAGCTCATGCATTTAATAAATTCAAGAACAATCAACAAAGTGTCACAATCCAAAAACTACATCACAACCCTAAGAACTACGAATCAGTTACTCATGGCTACAATATAGACATTCATAATGCAACCAAACTCAAAGAAACAAAAAAATAAAAAAAGAAGAATGTGCAAGTCGAGTTGTTGACTATCGTCCTTGAATCCAGAATTGCACTCCAACAATCTCTTCAAATCTCCACTCCCTTGAAAGCTCCAAGATATCTCCTTTGCCCATAAATCAGCTCCTGATGGAGGC
This sequence comes from Citrullus mucosospermus, assembly GCA_030954485.1. Taxonomy (NCBI): domain Eukaryota; kingdom Viridiplantae; phylum Streptophyta; class Magnoliopsida; order Cucurbitales; family Cucurbitaceae; genus Citrullus; species Citrullus mucosospermus. The sequence goes on along the minus strand of CM062064.1, from coordinate 9,103,915 downwards.
CTTGACGACTCTAAAATAAAATCCAAAAATCAACCTCACTTCATTTGTTGTCTATACTACATATTTATAAAGATCAATTTAGCGTCACGACACTTCCCCTATTTTGCTCTCTTGAGTTTTAGTGCCATAGCGCGCCTTGCATGCCCTCTTTCCCCTTTTTTCACCCATTTTGACCTAATTTTACATCTCTTCTTACTCTAGGTCAAAGTTTGACCTTCCTTGGGGGTATTTTGGTCATTTTGCATTGAATTAGCTTGTTCTAGTTCAAATGCTCAATTTCCTACAATTAAACATAAAAGCATCAAAGAACTTATTTTAAGTAATAAAACTAAACAAATTCTAAACCTAAGAAAGCACATTTTAGGTGCTTTTCAGCAACCTTCGTATCATGGAAGGTTGTATCGAGTTATAATCAATCTAAGCCATAGGTTATGTATCCATTCACAGGTTTTGAGAAGGATGAATACATTTTTCCAAGAGATTCCCAAGAGTTGTAAGCATGCATAAATTCTAGTCTCTTTTTTAAGTATAGTATATGTTAAGTCTATAATTTTGCTCTATATATTTGTTTAAGACTCCTGATATTTGCTCCCTAGGCAGTTTTGTGGTTGTTTCAGAATATATCTCAAAGGGAGCTTGCCTTATAGGCTATTACGCAAGTTGTTGATTCTGTAGAATATTTCCTTCCTTAATTAAATTATTGTGCTATTTTTCTCTAGGTTGTTTCCCTTCTTGGAGGTTTATCGATTTTATATGTAGATTTTTTCCATCCTTTTGTTGTGCTATTTAACCCAACAAGTTAGTTTGCAGGGGTGGTCGTTCTATTGTGTTGTGAGTTTTTAAATTAGTTTCAGGGTATATTGAGCATAATTTCTTCAGAAGAAGAACATTTGATTTCTTGTCAGTAGCGGCGTGTACTTCATATAGTTCTTATGATGAACATTTCAAGATTACAACATTTATACGATCTTAGAGAGAGCCTAAGATAAAGCTAATCGAGAAGTTCTTCTCAAGATTTAGGGGGAATCTAAGTTCTCATGTGAAGGGAGTTCACTACAAGAAGGAAAGATAGCTTCAAGTGAGAAGGAGTCTCACGCTTAGGGGGAGCCTAAGTGTTGCATCACTAATATCCACATACTTAGAGGGAACCTAAGATTGAGAAGAGGGAGTCTCACATCTAGGGGGAACCTAGGTGATTAGCTAACTTTTGGGTTTTTATATGTGTCACTATAATCATCGTTATTTATAGATAAGTACAACGGTTTAATTTATTAACTTATATATATTAGTGGATTATATTTCCTAAGCACACTACCCCCCCAAACGTAGGTGCTTTACACCAAATTGGGTTACCAGTTCTTGCATGTTTATATTTGATTCATTGTTTGTTCTTTGCTATTTTCTCTGATTGTGCTACAACATCTTGTGTGACATTCGCCTTTAGTTCGTTGAACCTTCGAAATTTTAGTATACATTGAACAGCATGATGGCAAGGGATTCCTGCCAAATCCCACCGTCTACAACTACATTTTCTGTTATCTACTTCAACAGAATATTGATCATTATGCCCTTCAACCTTAAATTTCATATTTCCGCATAATGTTGGAATGTAAGTTCTAGAGAGATTTTTCAATTTATCCAGCATTTTTTGGATCTTAACTCTATTTCCTTCTGAATGTTAGAATATGCTTCTAATTTCTTAATGATTTGGGTTGTGACATTCTTTCTAATCATTTCACATATTTGAATGATAGGTCTATCCCTAGCCTCTAAAATGAAGGAGTTGACGCTCAGACATGTTGTTCAACGCTAAATCACATTTAGGCCTATTTCAAATGCATTTTTAGATCAATATTTTGAAGGAATGTTTTCAAATATTAGTAAGAATTTGTATTCACTTTTGATATCTCCTCCATCCACTTTTCAAACTAAGACCTTGTGGTACTTTTTGAAGCACTCCAAAAACAATTATGAAGATGTAATCCCTTAAAATCTTTTGGAAATTAGTATAAAAATGTCTAACAAAATCTATGATTGACCTTTGGAAAGAAGACAAAAAAAAGTTGGAACTAAACTCTGTTTAAAATGGTAAAATTCAACACAAAATCAAATGCTAGGAAAAAAAAAGTAGCACTTATGCTTTGAAACCTAAATAATTTTCTAATGATGTAGTACCTTTGGTCAGAGATGAAAGTGATTCCTTGAAACAATGTTAAGTCACCAAAGATCACATAGGCATGCAATTTCCATTTACATCCAGCTTGTCTTTTATCATTCTTCACCATTTCCACACTATACAAGCCCTTCAAAATATGTTCCTTAATAGCTTTTTTTAACACTTCCTTAGTGCTAAATTCCATTCCTACTTGGAATGGAACAGCCTGCATATCAATCTCATGTCTAAATATTGGATAGCTACACACCTATCTATCCTAATCAAATGGACATGGAGAATGTAAATTGAAAGATGAAGCATACATTCTCCAAGGTCTAAATCCAACAACAAATTCATACCAATAGATGAATCACTTGACCCATCTGAAACTATATCATTCTTTTCAAACTCAAGAGAGCTGTCACTAGATGTGCGGGTTGAATTCAAACTGAGCCGCATTGCTTCTTCATTTGGGTTATGTTGAACATATATGTGCAAAGTGTTTTCTCCATTAACAAGGCTTACCATACTTAAAATGTCCCCATCATGACTAATTAAACGTAAACCACGAGATAGTTCTAGACTGGGTTCCAAATACCAATAGCACTGAACATTAAATACATTTTCTTCTAACATCAATGTATTTAACTCAATTACAGATAATATGTCTCTATCAACAGTCAAAGCAATCTCAGTTCCCCAACATATTCATAACTATCCGCTATAACAAATCAACTATTGAAATGGAATATGAGATCTATGATATCCATCCTATAAATAAAATAAAAAAATAAAAACTATAGCATTTTTAGAACTAAATAATCACAGATTAAAATTGTCATAATTACCATTAGAAATCAATCACATACTCCAATACCACAAAAAAAAAAAAACTATATGATTAAATTGAATATTATTCAGACAAAAGGTTAGATAAGAGGTGAGTAATTTTGAAAATTTTGTAGTGTCGAGATTGTTGGAGTTTTGTGAGTGCTAAACAACGCATATAAACTATTCTATTACTTACATAATTAATTTCATATGGTAAATTTTTTATATTAAAAAATACATTGTGGAAGAAGACAGTGATACATAATATTTTAAGAATTAATACCATAGAGTGGGGAGAAGACGTTGCAGTTTGTGGATGAAAAAAGTCAGCCCTAACAATGAAGGTTTTGTTTTATCGTTTGAGTGGAAAAATTTTGATTTAGGTTTGTAGATGAAAAACAATAAGCACTAATGGGCGAAGAATCGAAAGAAACAAGAGGAATGACTGTAGATAAGGTGAAGAGAGTTCATCGTATATCAAGATGATATGATTTAGAATTTTTTTCCAAAAAAAAATTAAAATATTTTAATTTTTTTTAAGAATTTGCCAACTAATAAATCATTTTCCAAGTAAGTAAATATTATTTCATCCATATCAACACTTAACAGCGCAGTCAGCATTCCGTTAGTTTAAAGTTAAGCTAGGGACTATTTAGAATATTTTTGCAAACTTGAGGGATTAAAGTGTATCTTTTGAAACCTTAAAGACCAAATTTTTACAAACTCGAAAGATTAAAGTGTATTTTTGAAACTTTAAAGACCAAATAAACATCAACTTCATTTCAATATTAGTTTTGTTATATATCTAATATAAAGTATATCTTTGGTATAAAATTTACGCGTTGTTAGATTTGTACCAATTCTACAAAATATATATTTTCATGTGGGAAAGGGGCAATTATTTAAGCATATAAAAGATATGGTATTATCACATAAGCTCCTTTTTCTTTTTTAATTATATGTTGCACATGAAAATTTATTGCTGCGTTTTTCAACATAAATATAAGTCAATACTCAATAAATCACCGTGGAACATTTCAATATTTCTATTAATATTTCTAAATTTCTATCGATTCAACATCAATATAAAAGTGAATCAAAATTCGATAAGAAAAAATATTAAGCATGAAAAAGAAACAATAATGTAAATATAATAAAAATAATAACTTGTTTAACAAAGGATACAATATTAATTTATTTATCTATTTTTTAAATTTTTTTTTATAACTTTTCAATTATTAATTTCAAGTTTTTTTTAATAATTTTTGTTTTTTATAATATCAATAATAACCATCAACATTGCTATTTATCAATATTTCAATCAACATTTCCATAAATATTGAGACACAATATTCTATACCTCGCTTGGTACTCAGGATTAAAATATACATCTATTGACATTTCAATATATCTGTAAATCAAAAGAGTTCGACATTGATATTAAATATTTTTTATAAATGTTGGTAAAAAAAAATTATCGAATAAATTAATATGAATAGAAATACTAACAACAAATAATATCGATAACTAAATTTGTAAAAAAAAAAACAACTTAATTATTAATCTAAATAACTTTACAACAGCATCATCAATGCATCTATAAAATATGGAGATCAATATTTGAAAGCTTACATCCTACCAATAATTAAGCCTAAAATATGTTTGATAAAGGAGGTAATTGAATGTTCATGGATATTTTGATTAGAAAGTTGAGATAATAAATCACCGACAAACTAATTCTTAAAAGAAGGAAGAAAATATTGAAGTCACATGGTTGTGTTGTTTGAGTGTCTGATGTTCTTTAGAGGTACCCGTACACGTCTCTCTGTACCTTGATCTTATTCTGCATAAAACCGCGTTATTCTTAATTTATGTATATATATTTCTATATACTCACCGACAAATTAAAAACTTCCCTTTTTGGGGCTCTCTATAAATGCATGCCTTACGTTAGTTTTCTAAGTACATTACAACATTATACACATTTTGTCGTTAATTTCTGTTTGTTTCTCGGTAAAATATATATTATGGTAGATATGGTTTTTGGAAATAACAATGGGTTTGTTTGGGTTTTGTTTTGGTTTATTTTCATGGTGGTTGGTTTAGGTGAGTTCTTCGTCCATGGGGATAATGCTTGGTTTGATGCTCATGCAACTTTCTATGGTGCTGATCAAAACCCTACTAGTCTTGGTGAGTTTTTTTTTTTTTTTTTTTCTCTAAAAGAAAATTAGAACTCAAATATTACATTTTGATCCCTATATTTTGGTTTTAGTTTCATTTTTGTCCCTGTATATACTTTCAAAATGTTTATTTTTAGTCCATGTATTTCGAAAATGTTCATTTTGGTCCTTAACTTTTAATATAGTTATTTTAAAATGATCTTTTAAGTTTAATGATCAATTACAATAAACATTTTGAGAGTACAAGATTAAAATGAACAAAAATAGTATAAACACCAAAATGAACATTTTAAAAATACACATAAACCAAAATAAACCAAAGAGAAAAGCAAATGAATCAAAATTAATATTTAAACCAAATTTATGTGATGAAAACGTCACAACATTTATTTTCTCCTAAATAACTTAAATAGTAGATGCAAATTCAAATTTATTTTATAGTATCTATCTGATTTTATATTCAGTGCGCAAAACTACCACTTATATTGTGGCCATCTCTTCCTTGATAATATATTTGAGTTATGTTTAGGGTTTGTTTTAGTTTTGTTTAAATAACTATGTTCTTTTTATAAAAAATGTAAGAAAATTTTAAATTAGAATTAGCTACTTGAAAAGAAAGTCACGCCATTATTATCATTCTAAAATTTAAATAATAATGTTAAATTTTCTAATAACTATTTTATTAGAGGTAAATTATAAAAACAAATTTTTAGTTGAACATGGTTTTAAATAATTGAATATTGAATGAAATACAAACAATTAGAAAAATACAATTTATTAATCATGCATATCTACTAATCAACTTAACATTCTAATACCATTCATTTAATTCCGTGATCTCCATTAATATAAAACAATATACGTTCGACACAAATAATCAACCCAATATCATATCTTATTTATCATGATTCAAGAATTAATTATGAAATAAATTTTATATTCATTTTTCTTAAAAAAGAAATGTTAGTAAGTGATTAGAATCATCAAGAACTATATTCGTTTTGAAAACGAAATCTTATCATATAATTTATTTGTAATAATAATGTGTTACTCCATCTCAAGTTCAACATTTTCTTCAATGGTTAGACTTTCGTCACAAAATTGTAATAAAAATTTTCAAAATGAGTATGATTCATCTAATATAAAGTATGAACGATGGCGAGATCAAAAGTTGTATATATATTTTAGTAATGTAATAAAAGTTGTGTTTGATTATTTATTCATCAGGAGGAGCATGTGGTTATGACAATACATTCCATGCGGGATTTGGAGTAAACACGGCGGCGGTGAGCGGCGTACTTTTCAGAGGCGGAGAGGCGTGCGGCGCTTGTTTTCTCGTAATTTGCAACTACAAAGTCGACCCTAAGTGGTGTCTTCGCCGCCGCGCTGTCACCGTCACCGCCACAAATTTTTGCCCGTCCAATAACAACGGCGGCTGGTGCGACCCCCCTCGGTCCCATTTCGACATGTCGTCACCTGCTTTTCTTACCATTGCTCGTCAAGGCAACGAAGGCATTGTCCCAGTCCTTTACAAGAGGTACGCTATAATTATACAATGCAATATCATCACTTAATTAACCTAAATATAAGTAGTCTTATGAATAAAATATTATATTAAATTTTCTACGAGTGGACGCTAAATTTGGTGGGTAATAAATTTAGATGTCATTTCCTAAATTAGTAGAAAATATGGGACAAAAAGAAAAAAAGTACAACTTTTGGATTTTATTGGTTCTTTTTAATCAAACGTTTAATTTCAAAGTATTGATAATACAAGCACTATGTACGTTTCAACTGTGCTCATTTCCAATTGAATTTCAATTATTTTGTTAATTTATTTTCACATTCATTTCCTTTTTTATGTTTACATTTTTTACTATGAATTCTACTTGATGGTTGAACTTAATATAAATAAGTTTTTTTTTCAAATATTTGCTTTTTTTTTTTTTTTTTTTTTTTTGCTAAAGTATAAAAAAATACTCCTTAATTTTGTCCTATATTTAAAAAATACCCTTTGTTTAAAAGTTAGAATATTATCCATAAATTTTCATTATTGATTAAAAACTACCTTTGGATAATTAGAAATATTTTAGAACTTTAGAAAGAAATTGAGACTTAGGACGATGTGGTATGACCCCGAAACAATGTGGTGATCCAAGTTTTTCGTTTTAACTAGGTTACACCACACCATTCCAGTTCTAATTTTAGTTTTAAAAAATTCGAAATTAGAATTTTTATTTTAATGATAGTTATGAAATATTTATGAAAGTTATGTGGTAGTATTGAAACTTTTAAAAGCATATAAATATTCTTTTTAGCATAGGACAAAGTTTAAGGATATTTTCTGTAACATAACAACGTAATGCCTTGCATTGAATTTAACCATAGAAATAAAAGGGAAAAAAAAAAAGAAAAAAGAATGTAACAATAGAATGCTTAAGATCTCAATTAATATAGTAGACAAAGACAAAATTTAAGACATACGTACGTTTAACCCATTGAAGTTTGTTTCGTTTTCGTCTTATACTTTCAAATGCTTTATTTTTATAGGGTGAGTTGTAGAAGAAAAGGAGGGGTTAGATTCACATTGAGAGGGCAATCAAACTTCAACATGGTGATGATATCGAACGTTGGAGGCAGTGGGGATGTGAAGGCTGCATGGGTAAGAGGGTCGAGGACGAGGACGTGGATGCCCATGCACCGAAACTGGGGGGCAAATTGGCAAGCCAACATCGACCTCCGAAACCAAAGAATGTCGTTTAAGCTCACTCTAGTTGATGGAACAACATTAGAGTTTTTCAATGTTGTTCCTTCCTCTTGGAGGTTTGGACAGACATTTTCGTCCATGAATCAATTCTCCTAGCTAGGCTTTCAGGACTTCACGTTTCAACAGAGAATAATCTTTGTAACTTGTTATGTGATCCTTCTTTCTTATGTCTTTTATTCAAATTTCTATGATAAGTTCAAATTGATTTAAAGTTTCTGTTGAATTAAGGGTGGAAGAAATTTTTATCATTTCACTCAATGCATCATCATGCATTAAGGAAATATTATAATTGTACGATCCATTCATCTTTCTAATCAGTGACAAAAGAAAGAAAGAAAAAGAAAAACAAAAATCATCTTTTCAATTCCTATCAACTTAAGTCTAATGTACATCTTAGAAAACTTCATTTTATGATGTGGACCTTGTTATGTGTACTAGCTTTCTTTTATATTATTACTTTTGAATTAAGTGGTTAAAGATTTATATGTTGTTTGTATTGTTTTAAGAAGTTTCTAGTTTGGTTATATGGCTGTTATCGTTCTAACACTTCATCCATATCATTGAACATTTTACAATATATGTTTATATCTCTACTATAATCCACAACATATTGTTGATTCATGCATGGAATTCAAACATTTAATCCACAATAAAAGCTAGTTACTTGTAAGTCTTAAGTTGAGCTATACTCGTATCAACACAAAATTCTTTTGCTTTAAAAGTTTATTTGTGACAAACTCGACTATACTTTCATAAAAGGTAAACAAAAAATAAATAAATAATGTATACACAGACACATATTTATCATCACTAAAGTTCTCTAATGACAATACTTCTAGTGTCATCAAATAAATACATCTCGTGACAATTTTGTTAAATATTAAAGAAATGCTTATAATAATGAAAACTTATTCGTTGATATTTGTCATTATACCTATATGTTTCCTCCCAACTTTGACACAAAATATGTATAAACATTAATAATAATAACTTTCAAATATAACGATAAAGTTGGTAACATTTTTAGAAAGAAGTTATATATAAGAAAACTAGTAATCAAACTTAGTTGTTGTCATAGGTCATTGATATTAATCACTTAGGTTGTTCCATGTTCATTTTAGAATTCAACTCAAAACATCATTATCAACAATAATGACAATATATATTCATGAGGTATACCTTGATCTTAATCCTTCCAACACACTAAACATCGATCTTGATCAAAGCATTTGGTGGATTTCACAAAGTACAAATACTCACACATCAATTTATTGGAAATAATATATATAGCCAAATGGAGTAAATGTGTCGTATCGCCAAATTAAATCTACACTTTAGTTTCTTTGAGGTGAAGTGGAGTAAACAAATGATACATGTAATTTGAGAATACGTCTTCTTAGTTTTTATGACACTTGCGCACAAACAAATGCACCTTTTTTTTCTTAAATAAAAATAATTATGAATTATTTATTTTTATTTAATGATTACTAATTATGGTCGTAGATTGATGACAATGAAAATTATTGTATAGATTTTCGACAATACGAAAGCTTCAAACTTTTTCGACTAAAAAATGTGCCTTTTGAGTTTTATGACACTTTTTTGTTTGGTGTCTTCCTGTTTTAAAATTGGTATGGTGGCGATAATCAAAGATATTCCTAAGGGAGAGATGATGGTTGCAGAATCGATTTTTGTTTCAAGTTAAATGGAAGTTGAAGCAGCTGAAGTTTAGCTGTTTTAAGAGGTTTGAAGATGTTTGAGGAATTTGGGTATAGATGGTTGTTTGTGGCTTGAATTTGATGCTCAAGTTAATTCTTAAGCTTAACCCTACATATATTCTCTCAATTTCAAAGATAGGCGCATCTCGGACAACATGTTTTTATTTAGTTGAAAGTATATATATTTATAAGGATAATGTTACATCTTAATACATGATTGATAAAGGAAGATGGGTCGTCATAAAATTAATACAATGAGCTTGAATTGTATTAGACTTTGAACTCGAGCAATTTTAATTACTCAGCTCAATCTAATTTATAATTTTTATAATGGAATTAGACTTTCATTTTGGTGACGTAACAACTTGTGATTAGCCGAAAATTTTTCATTCAACAAGTACACATTTATTTTAACTAAATTAGTCTTCATCTTCAATCCTTATCATCCTTGTCCTCGTCCTCCTCCTCCATCGACCCATGAAGTTCTGATGGATCACTTTTTTCCTCTAAATCTTCTGGAAACTCCCACAACTGGAGCAACGGTACCTCTTCTTTCAACGTCCCTTCTCCTTCTTTCTATTGGTGTTTCTTGATGCTGTCTCATGATATTACCCAACATTTCAAACATTCTCACATAAACAGAATAATGAGGATCCATTGGTAAGAAAGTTAAGTAAACTACTGCAGAATATGAAATAGAAGAGCATAATATGAAATGCTTTTCCGTAGCCCTTCATTCACCTGATGATATAGATAATATAACGAAAGTAGAGGGCATGCATTGGTAGAGTTATTATTTAAACATTTTCTCTTTAATCACATGGATTAATTCGGTGTTAAATTTTCCAACTCTTTCAAGGATTCTCATTAATTTAGCATTGTTTAGAGTGTTGGATAATTTACATGCCATGCCAAAACATAAATAACTATAACAGATTAACAGGTGAAGCCAATAGAAAAGTCAGCGTTTCTTACCCTCAATATAGAACAATATTGTTGAACATTATTCTAAATAATGACTTGTAAATCAAATATCAAAATCAGCTAATGCAGGGACCAAATAATATTATCTAATCTAATTATGAAAAAATGTAATTTAAGTAAACGTTAATTATAATGTTGGGTTGGCTTTTTTCTCTTTTTCATTTAAACATATCCCATGTGTTTGAAATAACTTTTCACGTATTTAATTTTAAAAAATAAGTCATTTTAAAAAAATACAAGTATTTGACAACCACTCAAAATTGACTTTGAAAGTCATTAGTGTCTTTATTTTAAATAGTTCTCATCAAAAGTGTTTAAATGAAAAAAAATTTTAACAACATTTATTTTTTAAGTTAATCCAAACGGGCCTTTAATTTAAGAGTAAAATTACAAATTTAGTCTCTAAGGCCTCTTTAATGGGTAACTACGCTTTTGGTTTTTAATTAGCACTCATTCTACTTATAAATTTTTTTTTTTTATCTTTTTACCAATGTTTTTAATTCATAAACCAAATCAAGTTTTAAAAACTAAAAAAAGAATAGTTTTTAAAAACTTGTTTTTGTTTTTAGAATTTGGCTAAGAATTCGACTTTTTTTATTTATGAAAGATGCAACCCATTATAAGAAATTGAAAAAAAAAATAGACTTAGTTTTCAAAAACCAAATAGTTACTAAATAAGACCTAAAACTTTTAAAACTGTCTAAGATCTTGTTTGTTTCACAAGATTTTTCATGTATATGTTTGTTTGTTTTATAGGATTTCACTTTTTAAAATTCATGATATTATTAACCATATGAAACTTTTGAACCCATCTAACATGGATCTTCTAATACCCTGCATGATAGTGGAATTTTTATAATGGGAAGATGAAGAACAAAAATATAACATAATTAGTTAATAAATTAATGTCATTTAATGCTTACTATTATTTTGATTCATTATTAAATATTGTACTGTCTACCAAGATAAATCGCGATAAACTTCTATCTGCTTAAATGATAATAGACCGTGATAGACTTCTATCATTCAAGCGATAGAAGTCTATCGCAATCTATCACTGATAGACAGTAAATTTTTTCTATATTTATAAATAATTTGATATTTTTTTTCTATTTATAATAATTTTCCTTACGTTATTATTTAGATTTAATAAATTTAAATTAACGCATTTATCATTAATATTTTATAGGAAAAAATAACTTTTTAATCCAAAATTTAATAATTCAGTTTTGAAATCACTATTACATTAATTAGGATTTTTAATTATTAGTTTAAAACTTTGAAAATTAAAATATTTAGAAAAATTCTCCCTCCTCTCTGTTATCATGTCCCCTCCGCGATCACAAAGTTGGATGAAAAATTCAATCATTTTTTTGTCCTTGTTTGGTTTGTCATCATGGTTTAGGGATTATTAGTCAGGAATTTGGCAATGACCGTTTCCTTCTTAGGTGTGCTTAATTTGTGTACATATGATCATCCTTTTGATAAACAAAAATACTTGGGTGCAAGCTTGCAACACCCACCTATAGTGTTGCACCAATTAAACGATGGACATGTGTTAGTTTTATTTTTTATTTTTTTTAAATAATTATTCAAAAGAAATATTTGTAGGAAGAGGGAAGCATGAACTTAAGCTATACTTAAACATTGCTCTTTGGTAAAACGGTAGGAGAATGATGATAGACAAAGGGAAAGAGAGAGAGGAGAGAGAATGATTTTCTTATTTTTTTATTTTAAAATAAATAATAATAATAATAATAAATTATTAATGTTGTAAAATAAGACTAGTGCAAGAAAAAAACAAGAACAAAAAGAAAGTAAAGTAAAGAACAAAGCAGAGAGAATTAGAAATTAAAGAAAACAATTCAATTGTGGTGTGTATTACAAATGCACCATACACCACTATTTATTTTGTATACTTTAATGACTGTCTCATTAAAAATCTTGCTAAGAAAACCCAGTGGAAAAAACTATAATCAAGGGGGAAATAGTACAGTAAGTTTACTCCCTTCATGGAAACATCACTTGACATCTCATAGTCGTTGTACTCAAATGTTGTGTACTAATTTTTCAAATGTTGTTGTGGATAACATCTTCATAATAAGCTTTCCAAGTTGTTTCTTTCTATTTCTTAAGCGCTAACAACTACGTTGTTCCACCGCTCTTTTAAAGAAATTTCTTGGATCATATGCCACCATTTTTTTAAAGGTCATGAATATAGAATTTTATCTGTGATATTATCTTCTTATAATAGCATTCTAGGCCAACCTCATAATCGTCAGGATTTCAGTAATTGTTGTAATTTGCTTCATAGATTGTCCTAATATAAAAATTCATCTCCATGTACTAATTACATGTTTAAGATCTAGCTTTTATGGATTAGATACATAACTTGCATTTTCGCAACGAACTAGATCATAATTAGATTTATTGAAAAGAAAATAAATGAATATAAATTAATTCTCAAATAAAACATATAATATATGTTCAACTCTACTCCAATATCTTTCTTTTGGAGAAATATTATATCTATGTAACAAAATTACTAAAAAATATTACAACAAGTAATGTATAACAAGAAAATATATAAATGCATTTATTTTCCAAAACTATTGTTCTTCAAAACCTAGGACCTAAAGTTCTTCATTATCATATTATTAGATTAAATGATATGTCTTTTTCAAAACCACCATAGGATTGTTCAATGATGTAACTAGTTCATATAAGATTTTTATATATAACTTGATGCAATCTCATCTGCTTTATGCTTTATTTGCAAGAAAAGGCAAAACTTTGTTTTCCAGAACTTTCATCTCAATTTCTTTCTTCAAAAACTTTATTTCCTTTGAAATCTCTTTAGGAGTTTCCATTATATATTCAGATTATCAATATATACATATATAGTAAATCTTAACTACGATTTCTTTATAGTATCATATAGACAAATAGAGTAATTTTATAACCTTATTTCAACGAATATTTAATAAGGTGATTATATCACATTTGTCAAAAATGTTTTATAAGAATCTCCGTGATAAATATAATTATCTAATATTTGAATTATATAATATCGGTGAATGAATTGAATCCTCAGCAGAAGCGAGTGATCGCCATATGCCAATAATTTTCTTTTGAAAAATACAAATTACAGAGAAGATAAAACATGGATAACCTTAAAACAATTAGCATGCCAATGACAAGAATTAAGAATCATAAAAATTCTACATTTGAAAACCATCTTCGGTGTAGGAAAAAACTTCTTCTTCAACAAAACACGAACCAGAGAGAACTCTTGAACAAAGAACACAGGAATACTTTTTGGGACACTACCAAGAAATCTTTTTTTGTTATTCTCAGGAAGAACCAAAAGAGGAGTGGTGGGCTCTATTTTGTTTTGGTAAAGGAGAAGAGATCTTGAGAGAAAGAGAGAAAGAGAGAACTTGAGAGAATCTTTTTTTTTTTCACAGAATTTCTTCTATCAACTATAACTACATATCTTCTTTTCTCTCTTCTTCCCGTATGTTATAAAGAAGAAGGAAATAACTCCCCACTACATGTAGTGGGAGTTATTAATAATATAATAATATCAAATTAAAATTAAAATTAATTAAATTATAATATATTAAATCATATTTAATAAAATTAATTAACAATTAATTAATAAATTAAATATCACTTTTTTTTTATTTGAATCATATTCAAATAACCTTTTCTCACATAACCTATAGTTTTAATATGAATCTCATTCATATTAATTTTAACCTATAGTTGTTATATGAATCTCATTCATATAATCAATATCTAAATCTTATTAAAATATTCATCTCTCCTTATTTCTTCACCGCGGATTCTCGCGTCATTTTCTTGAAAAGATATTAGATCACCATGGGAAACTTTAAAATGAGTAATGCTTACCATTCCTTTATTCACACAAACCCTTCAATGACTTATCGCCTGCCTTGCTTGAGGAATAGTTTCACTAAAATGGAGACGAACCGGAATAACGTCCGATCTTGTTTCTGGTCTCTTATAACATAAAGTATAAATTTTGAATCTCATTCAAAAATAACTTTATATTATAATGTATCTATATACTACTAATTGTATCATATATAATTAACTTCCTTATTAATTTGAGCAATTCAAAATAAACCAAAATATTTGATTCTTATACAAAGTCTTAATTAGCTAGCAAAGAGACCTTATGGACCTATAAATTAGAAGCTCCAATAATATGATATTAATCAATTAAACTCTTTAATTAGATTAACCAATATTCATGATAACTTGTAGAAATACAAGTTATTGTATTCTTTATTTGGAGCAATTAGAGCAACATTGAAGATAAACACATGGATTTGGTAGTTGAATTGTGTAATATGAATAACATTGCATTTACAATGTTTACAAAAGCAACTATTCTGAAAATTATGAGTTTATATCTTTTTTAATGCAGGATAGAACTAAAAGGAAACAAAAAAATATTCAAAGTATAAAAGAAAAGATGTTGCCAGAATCATCAAGGCCACAATGACTGAAGATCAAATAGTCGAATACCCTACGTTGAGAAGAAAAAGTAATTCCAAACGCCTGGGCGGCAACTGTCATGTCAATATACAAGTGGGTAACTGATTTTACCAGATCATAGTTGTCACACCTTGCCCGAGCCACCCTCTTGTAGCCCGAGACAAAGCGTGAGGACAGCAGACACCGACCCTCTTGCAATGCCTACCGTCAAACCTCCTTTCCTCAAACTATTATATGCAACTTAGATAAACAGAAATAAAGCTAACTCATAATAACATGCATAATTATTAATACAACTATTTAACAAGTTTGTTTAGAGAAGACATGTTTCTAGTTCCTTAATTAAACTGCTGTTTATGGCTAAGTGCACACTATTTCTCGATAGACCTTGACTTCGAACGACAATGGAAACTCGGCTGCTACCTGGAAAGAAAAATATAAGAAAAGAATGAGCTTCAATGGAGCCTAGTGAATGATCGAATAAACTAGGGTTTAACCAACCCTTTCCCCATTATAATAATAATCATAATACTCGTAAAACAAATCAACCGCAACTATATCTATAATTAAATCGAGCTTATACTCAAATCTCCTCCATCGGGTTAATCTCATAATCATCTTTTCTTATCAGCACCTTCGACACAGCAAAATCTCTGTTAATCTTGTTGGCTCCCACTATTGGGTTTCATGCCCTAAAACTCGTAGATTGTAAATGTAATAATTTGACCATACTTAAATCATTCATAAAGAGTTATTGATGTGTTACTTCAATAACCGTTATTGATTGTTTTTGTTTGTTTTGTCTTAATAACCCTAAATCCAATAAACTAACATCCTAGGTTGTTTTATGAGTCTTGAACTGTATGTGGGGACATATGGAGATCAATGTTCAAGATAAAGTCTAAAGGGTCTATAGTATAGGGATAAGACTGGTACCTTATCCTAGTGACACTATGTATATGACCTACTTTGTATTTGATACAAATGCAATGATCTAAAGCGTTTATGTAGGTGACCTGCGAGTAGGGTATCCTATGCAATGAGTTTGCATAAGACAGGACCACGAAATAGTAATCACTAAATGTAACTCTGTTGACTAGTTAGGCTTATATTTCAATAGGATGACCTAGGCAACTTAGTCTTAATCCTAAGTATATTATGAACTTCTGCCCACGAGGGATTGTCCTTTGATTTGTATGGGTGAGAGTGGCCGTTTGCCAACTCAATATGTCTACCATCTTGGGAACAAAACCAAGTTAGGAGCTGAAGACATAATTATACAAGATGGAATTCACTCATTCCCATTTTAGGGTAAGTAGATAAATGTTCCCTTAAGTGGTGTCTCTAGGACTTGAACAAAGGGTCCTACCCTCTCACTGGCCCAAGAGAAGTTTTTGTTTAATGGTTGGACCATAAATAGGTTGTTCATTAGAGGAGCACTAGTACTTATGGATTTAGAAGTAACCCAAGGGCAAAACCAGTGATTTGACTCAGCTGGTGTTACGAACACTTGTGAATGACGAATTTGCTATTATTGGTCTATATCCATGGACACAAAAATATATCTACAGTGAGAATAGTGCAGCTGTGGGTCTTTAGCGGAGTGTACCCACAGTTAACGAATATTGATTAATGTGGTTCATAAGTTTAGCCGATTAATCTCATATCGTTGGAGCTTCTAATTTGTAGGTCCATAAGGTCCCCTTGCTAGTTCACTATGGACCAACAAAGATCAACTATGTTGAAAGAAAAATTTGAAATGTTCAAATTTCTGAGGAAAAATATTAATTGTATTGGATACAATTAATTGCATGATTTATTATAAATTTTATTTGAATGTAATTCAAATTATAACTTTATAATATGAATAATTAATTTATTTGAATATGATTCAAATAATTAATTATTTATTTGAATAAAATTCATATAAATTAATAGAGTGAGAATTAATTAATTAATTTGAATTGGATTCAAATAATTAATTATTTAATTTGGATGAGATCCAAATTAAAGACTCTGTAGAAAATAAATAGAAGGAGAGTTAATTAATTGATTTGAATTGAATTTAAATAATTAATTATTTAATTTGGATGAGATCTAAATCAAGGATTCTGCAAAAAATAAATATTTAAATAAGATCTAAATATTATAAACCATTTAATATGAGATATTATTTGGGTAGATATTTATTAATAATGGATATTATTAAATATTTGATTTAAAATCTGTGCAGATGAGTTATCTTAATAGAATTAGAAGTAACCCATAGAGTTATATAAATAGGGTATTTGGGAGTCTTTATAGAACACACTCTCTAAGAGAATAATCTCTACTATTACTCTAAAAATCATCCTCTACTAATTCTTCCAATTTTCTTAGAAAATTCTAAGAAAATTTTTCTTCCCATTCTTTCAAAGAAGCGGTTCCCACAAACCGAATCCTTGCCAGAGTCATAGCGAGGAAAATCTCTTTGAAAAAGAAGACTACAGAGAGAAGATTATCGGTTCGAGAATTATAGATTGACAAAGGTATGATGCTTAACCTTTTCTTTACTTTTTGTATTTTTAATTCTTTCAATAAATCAAAGAACACGATCATACGCTTCCGTCGGGATTCAATTTCCTTCACCCCTGACACTTTTTCCGCTAGCCAACCCGACTCAGCTAATCTCATCAAATCTGTGTCTATCTGTCCACTATGTTCTCCCTTATGTGATCCCTATGTTCCTCCTATGTGCAAATAGTCTTACCTTCGAGGCTCAAGAGCTAGGCCCGTCGGCCCCCTGACCATCCCCTCGGGTACTTCTCGTAGGTTCAAGAACTAGGCTCCGGTGACCCTCTGACCATCCCACAAGGAAATCCCTACTACAGGCTCAGAAACTAGGTCCTTCCGATCCTCTAACCATCTTGTGCGTTAACGAATCCCAGTCTCAGTCACGACCATCATCATCAATGCCTTCGCGAAATTCCTTCGGCATTGGAATCATATATTCAGCCTACCCATATGTCCATCAATACCTTCATACAATCCTTTAGCATCGGAGTTAGTATCTAATATCCAACAAGCTTGATATACAATACTATTTTAATAATTGTCCTAGCATGCATACAACATCATGCTAATAAGCTCGATAAACTATCTGAGACCTCACTATAGCACACATAATTACAATAATCCGTACTATCAAATAAGAGCTCATATGCGTGCTATTATTAATTATTCATAAGAAATATAATTAAATTTTCTCGCGGAAAGAAATCAACCACTCATAGTAAGGGTAGTCGACCGGCTTAAGGTTTTCTTCCTCTGTATTTAGTTTCGTTCTTTCTCAGCTTCTCCCGAGCTTTTGGAACTAATAAAACAGCAACCTCAAAAGAGCAACTTCTTGAACGATCTTACTCCAAACTTTCTTCCTCCTTTCCCTCCTTCTTTCTTTTTCCTTTTCTTTCTCTCATTCTCTCATTCTCTCTTTTTCTTTCTCTCTTTTTCTCCTTTATGGTACTCTCACCTTGGAGGATGGGATGAGAATTTCTTCTCCCAAATGAACTTATTTATAGGCAATTTGCTTAGCCAATTTCCCGAAATTCACCATCCAAGTGGCATTTTGCATGCTTACTTCTTCATGCATCAAAACATTTGTGATTTTGCATGAATTTTTTACTATGCAGCTTAACACCTCATTCTTTTGAAGTGTAGATTTCAAAATTCAGCCACTTAGCACAAAAAATTGGGTTAGAACAAATAAAAATGCATTTTGCCATTTTTCCTGTAAAGTTCTGTCGGTTCAATTTTTCGTAAAGTTCTAGTGGTTCGCTTCCTAGTAAATTCCAGCAATCCGGTTTCCTGGTAAGTTTCGGCGGTTCAGTCACATTTTCTAGTGTAATTTCTTGGTAATTTCTCGCGGTTCAGCTTCTCGCCTTTATTTTTCTGGTAAGTTTCGTTGGTTCATCTCCTGAAAGCTACTTCCTGGTAATTTTCTCCTTCCCAGTAACCTCTATTTTCTGGTAAGTTGACTTCCTGGTAACTTCTGTTGACTTTTTCCAGTAAGTTTGACTTTTCTCGGTAAGTTCCATTGACTTTTTCCCGTAATTTTTGTCTTCTTTCGGGAATGTTCCTGACGACTTCCAATGGCCTTTTTCAACCTTTAAATGTCCAAATTACTTCCAAAAGTCCAATACTTAGTCAAAATTCAATACTTAGTCAAAACTCCATAGACTTGTTTTCCAAATTTACACCCTTTACCCTAATTTCTTTTCTTTATTTCCTTTAAGTAACTAGGTCAAAGATTAGGGTGTCACAATGGTAGAGCCAATGAACCCGTGACACGATGAAGTCTGTGCAACAGGGATGAAATTAAATGCAAAAGTGCCAAGTTATGATTGTTGGACCAGTATGGAAACCCTAGAGGGGGGTGAATAGGGTTTAATTAAACTTATTCCTAAATATGCTCAAATTAAACTAATTGAATTAATTTTTGAATTAAATTAATAAAAACCTTAATTGATGCTAAATATCAAGATTGATAAAAAATATATGAAACACAAGATTTAATCAATCTCAACAAAGAAGGATAGTAATCTATAACATGCTACTAAAAATTGAATGCAAAATAAATTGAGAAAGAGTTGGAGAAGAAGACACCGTGATTTTTATAGTGGTTCGGTCCAACTCGATCTACATCCACTTTCCCAAGCGCCTCTTGGGATTTCGATTAAAAAATCTCCTTTGACTCTTTCCACGGATGAGAGTCGAACCGCTACCTTGCTCCTTTTTCGGGTTCAAGAGCAAACCCGATCCTTTCCACGGGTCAGGATCCAACCGTTACAATATTCTTGAAATTTTAAATCACACACTAAAACTCTCTAAAAAGAGTAGATGTACAAATTTGAACTCACAATACTCAATCCTCACAATGCAATAAAAGTATCTCTCTAGAATAAGATGAAAAGAAAGAAATTTGAAAGCTTGGAGAGAGAGCAACAATGGTGACCTTTTTTCAATTTTTGAGGATTGTAAAATTGTAAAAGTTGGGGAAACTTTTTGGAGAAGATGAAGTATTTAAAAAGAAATGAAAATGAGTGAAAACCAAATTAATTTGAACCATTAGATTTTTGTAAAAGAAAATTGAATGGTGGAGATTTAAACTTAACTAGCCGTTAGACACAAACATATAATAATATTAAATTAATCCTTTTAAAAAGGCAACTAGCCGTTAGATACAAACATATAATAATATTAAATTAATTCTTTTAAAAAAGCAACTATCCGTTAGACACAAAGATATATAATAATATTAAATTCATCTTCTTTTTAAGTTCATTTTCTTTTTAAAATCATTTTCTTTTTAACATTAATCCAAAAATAAAAGACCCACCAATTGTCACTTCTCCATTGCTCCAAATGGCACCTTTCAATTTGTCCACTTTGATTAAAAAAAATCTGCCACGTCATCAGTTCGGGATTTTTCCAATAAGCTTGTTTCTGTTATATCTTCTTCATTTGAACTCTGATTTGAGTGATTCAAATTGCATTGGAACCGTTGTTCCAAGCTCCACACAATAGACACTTCAAAACACTCAAATGGTTAATAAATAAAATCAGGTTTGTTATCATCAAAACACTAATTAATCAATCCATTAAAATTAATTAATTTGAGATTAAGGGCCAAAAAGCCAACAATGATGAGACTACCTTTTTGGACACCTATAAATAATCGATGAGCTTCATGCTGAAGATAGAGAGAAACACAATGGAAAAAGCTCTACCCAAATTCTCCCTCACCCTCCATCGCCACGTTCCACTTCGAGCTCTTCTGTGAGAAGATTCTGAGAGTTTTAGAGTCGTCTCTCAGAGAGTGAGAATCCATCCATCCCTTGTACAAATTATGTATCAAACAGTCACCATCTCAAGCCTCCAAGAAGCAAGACATTGCTATTTGGGCTTGACGACTTTCATTTCCAGTTCTCCGTTATGTTCATCTTTCTTTCTTGTATTTTGTTAATGACAATCGAGAGATTCGTTTATTTTCTTAATATAAGTTTGATTGACGTTAAATCTCCATCTTTACTCATTTTTAACACTTTACACCATGAATGATTAATTGTTTAATGGGTTAAGTGCATGAAATTAGCATTTCCAATTTGTACCTAAGTATGTTTTCATCTTGATTAAATGGGTGTTTTAAACTTACATATCAAAGAATGTTCTCAACACCGAATTATGACAAATCTCTGTGTTCGACCCTGGACTCCTCAAGAAACCTATTTAAACTTGCACTTGGGTTTTTATAGGAAAACTTGCGTGTTAATGTATCAATCTTTAGAAATTTTCAACGCAGCATTAGGCCAATAGAAGCATAACACATCACGCATTCTAAACGCAACAATTCATTAACTGTAGGTCACTCCAGTAAAGACCTACAACTACACTCTTCACACTATAGATATATTTCTGTGTCCAAGGAAGTAACTAATCAACAGTAAGTCGACCCTTCACAAATTACTCATAACTACAGTTGGGTCAAATTATCATTTTACCCTTATAGTTATATTTTAACTCCATAAGTACCACTAATCTCTTTAATGAACAAACTGTTTATAGTCTAACTATAAAATAACCTCTCTCGAGCCAGTGAGAGAGGGTGAAGCCTTATTGTTCAAGACCCAGAATCAACCCTTAAGGAAGTAATTTATCTACTTACCCTAAACATGTGAATGAGTGAATTTCATCTTGATCTGGTCACTCTCACCCATACAGATCAAAGGATTGTCCTCATAGACAAGAGTTCATAACTCACTTAGGATTAAGGTCCAGTCACCTATAGTCATCCTATGAAATGTTAACTTTTTCAATTAACAATGTTACAAAGAGAAATTAAACATTTCGTGGTCCAATCTTATCCAAACTCTTTACATAGGATACCTTTACTCACATGTCTCCACATGAACGATTAGGATCAAATCGTTTGTAACTCTTTATAACTCTTTGTAACAATTACAAAGTGGGTCATATCCGTAGTGTTACCAAAATAAGGCGCCCAACCTTATCCCTATACTACAGACATTTTGGTTATTACTTAAACATGATTCATCCTCATATGTCAACCACATACATGTTTAAGTTTACATCAAATAACCATGGATCTTAGTTTATTGAATTGAGTTAATGCAAAAGATAAATAAAATAACTCTTTATTTTATTCAATAAATAAAATAACTCTTTATTTTATTCAATAAATAAAATGTATTTACAAATTTACTAAACTACGAGACCCCAAGAGATTTAGGACACCAATCCCAACAATTGGTACCTTTAATCTTTCGATGATTTTTATAAATTGAATATCATTATTAAGAAATTCATATAAATGTGGTATGACTACATCTTTAAGATGTATTATGTTAAGCTATTCATACACAATGAGATAAATTAGATATCTCATGCTATTGTATCCACCATTAGATAATATGTTGCCTCATAATCAAATACCAACGTTTTTTGTAAGAATGATTGGAATCTATCTCGTTTTCTATCTTGTGACCTTTATTTATTTTTCTTATAAATACTTACTTATGTCCCAAATGTTTGACATTCTCTAATGTTTGGACTACTTGTCACAACCTACTTTTTAAGAAACGATGCGTTGAAGAATTTATGAAGAAAAGAGGTAAAAGACCATGTTGGACGCATGGTCAGGGCTAGGTAACGCATGGTAAGGGTGGACGCATGGAAGTAAACCGAGAATGGAAAGAAGTGAAGCGGATAAGCAAGAAAAGAATAAAGTTAAGTTGTGAAGTGTTGAAGAAGGTTGTGAAGTAAACATAAAAACTGGTGCATGTGGTGGACGCATGCTAATCTATCCTTAAGAGAAGTAGTTTAAGTGCAAGGAAAAGGTTAAAAGAATAATCTGGGGAGTAACCAATGAATGTTCAAGGATAGGAAGATGGTCATTGAACGCGGGATGAAGGTGAATGCATCAGGATCAACGCATAAGGGAAAAACTTGAGAAGGAGTTATTATGTACATAAGGAAGGAGTTGGACGCATGGTATGATGCGATGAGGTACAAACGCATAGTATTGTGCGTTTGTCATTAACGCCTAGTGGCATTGTGAAAGCATTGGGTTATAACAGTGCGGCTATGCGCTGAAGGTGATCTCGAATGGTTGTTGTGAGCTGAAGTGGTCGCCGCGTTGGCAGGGGAAGATACGTACTTAGCTTACCATGTGTCGGTAAGGTTGTCATGCGTTGAGATCTCTATGCATTAAAGACAGAGTTATCTCTATGCGTCAAAGAGTAGTATAGTTGGCTGGGAGTTAGAAAAATGAGTAGTGAAGCTTAATGAACGCATGAGGGCGTTGTGTTGAATAAATGGTTATCTGTTGGAAAATGTTGGACGCATAAAATAAGTTTATAAGGCCAGGTGGCTATGTATAGATTTGACACCTTATCAGTAGGAGGTGTTAAAGTCATGTTAAGTGTTTCATGCAAGGTGGCACTTGGACTAATGCATGGTTAATTAAGAATGCAGCGTGACATGTGGCAAACAAGTGGCACAAGGAGAGGAGAAGTTGGATGGCAAGCTTCCTATAAATAGAACTTTGAGGGAAAAGGAGCGACGGATGACTCTTACAGAAGAATTCTGGAGAGAAAAGAGAAGAAGAAGACAACAAGGACGTCTGTGGTGGGAGTATGTGGCCAAGAAAGAAGGTATTCGACAACTTAGTTATTTTATGTAAAGAAGTTGTCTGGTGTTAAAAAGGGTCGGCGATGCATTGAGGACAAACATAATGTCCAAGGTGAACGCGGCATCCAAAGTTAGATGATGCGTTCATGATGGACCTTGCGTCCACGAGAGGACGACACGTCCAAAAGGGAAGTAAGAAGAGTCGGGATGCACTTTGCGGAAATAATCAGCCTTGCATTCCAGAGTTAAAACGATGCATCCAGAAAGCTCGAGAAGAGGAAATAGAGGAAAGGAAAAAGAAGTATTCTTTGGCAAGTACAGGTGAGTAAAGCCTGCATTTTATAAAAATAAATGAGTTCTTAATGAATGTAATACTATGGGTTTTGAATAAAATAATGTATGCGTTTTTCATAAATGTAAAGCATACGAATATGTGATTTATAGAGACATGAGCATGCGTTTAGAGACATGTGTATGCGTTGTACTTGTAAATTTTGAGAATGCTGGATACTTGCTATGAGTTTATAAACGCCATGGTGATTGGTTAATAGTTGTTTCATGAGTTTTCTGAAAATCATGGTGTTATATGATTTCAAGAAAGATTTGAAAATAGACTTGTATGAAAAGCATGCGGTTTGATATTAAAACTGGAAATTGAGTTTAGCATGCTGATGAGGTTAAATATGGAAACGGTTAATTTATGAGTTATTAATATAATGTTTCCAAAATATGTATGATGTTTTATAAAACTTCGAAAAGGGACCCCAATGCTCAAGGTCTCGTAGAAGGCATTGTGGGCGGCCCGGATTATAAAGGTACCTAATGCTCAGGGACTCGTAGAAGGCATATGGGTAACCTGGATATAGAAATAGGACCCCAATGCTCAGGGACTCGTAGAAGGCATTGAGGGCGGCCCGAGCTCTAGTACCTATGTGCACATAGAGGTATGTACGACGCTGATGTGTTGAGATTACTCCACACAGCTAAGGAAAATCAACGTTGAGGAGCTTTGAGCATTGCTCCGCCTCAACTAGGGAAAAGAATATTATAAGAACAAGATTTTTGAGTATGTAACCTGAAACGGGCAAACATGATTTCACAATGGCAATGGAGTATAGTTTATTATGACTTGAAGTGTTATGTTTAATGCGAGTTTGATCGATTTTATAGTTAAATTATATTGTTTTCAGAAAACCGTTACTCACTGAGCCGTTAGCTCATCTTTTTTAAATGTTTTCTATTTTCAGGTAGCATGACAGTTCCCGTTGCTGATCGAAGTCGAGGTTTGTCAAGAGCATGTGGATGGTGAGGTTGACAATGGGTTACGTGACAGGGTAGTCGGTAACTGCTATCTTCACATCTCTTTTCGGGTTATGGAGGATAATCCGGGAGGGGGTGTGACACTACTAGTCCTCACGATTGTAAAATGAGTTGATTTCTATTGGATTGTTTCTTTTGACATAAGTCAATCATTTCTATGTTGACATTTTTCAATAGGTCTAAGCACATAATACTCATTTTCATAAATAATATCATCAGCAACATTGTATGATGTCAAGTAATATAAATTTGGTTCCATTTTTTTCATGTCATGACATAATTTATCAAGATCTCATTATTATCCCCACTGGCTTCGATATTCTTATGAGTACTCATATTTAGAATTTCTTCTGGAATATCTCATATTCTTAACTGAGTCATTTTAATTATTGATTACTTCTTTTTCAAGGATCTTTTATCTTTTAAACTTATTTGTCTATCACGCTCCAAGCGTAGTGTAGATATCTTGTTGCATTGGGATATCAATTTTACATGGTGTATTTGCAACTAGTATATAAACCTTAATCACTTTCTTGAAACTGTAAATGTTCTGTAAATACATCTAGCATTTTATTGCAATATTTTACAAATGAATTATTTTTTGAACTTCTAGTTCAAAGTGATCTATATGGTGATCAAAATGAGACACTATTTATGCATTCTATTCAATTTCTTTTTCCAACTTCTTAATTCCTCCCCCTAATATTGAAAATTTTGCCTCATTAATAACAATTAGCAAATTGTGCAATAAATATATTAGCAAATTGTGCAGTAAATATACCACTCATCAGGGGTTCCAAAATATTTAATAATTGATGCGAAATCAATTTCAACATTGATTTATAACCTCTTTTGAGGACTCAATTTAAATTGTTTCATCATCTTAATTGTTGTTGTGGAACAATAATTTAAATATCTACTACACATCTTGCATGTCGAAATATATTTAGCTTATGACTATAAGCTCATAAGTCATTGGCTTAAGGCATACAAAATAACATGATTTCATACATAATTAAAAGCTTTGCTATTTGAATTAACATAAACTACAGGATATCCAACAATTATATCAATCAATGTCAATAATAATTATCAAATGTTTGGGATGTAAACTCGCTAATAAGAGTTTGATAATTAATCTCTTGAGAACATGCCACATATGACAATTTATTACATAGAAGAATCTTCTAGTTTTTCAATGGATGTCAATGTATATTTCTAATTATTATTTTCACTGTTGACCCAAAATGACTCATCTTGACAAATAAAACATAGCTGGATCAATGAGCATCAGGTTCATTGTTGCATATATTTAAATTACACAAATGTGTGTGTATAATAAAATTTAGAAGGAAAAGCAGACAACTTTTCTATATGCATTTCATGTAGGAGACAATAAATATAATAAATAAATACCATATATTACTCTTTTTATCAATCTCTCTTGATGTTACAACGTATACCTTTCAAAATTACTAAACTTCTCCTTGATTTACAAAAGAATAAATTATAATATCAATTGTAAACTTTACTCTTCTGGGCAAAATAATATTTTCGTTTTCAAAATCTTTAATAATCAAGTCTACAGGACTTAAAATATCATATTTGATTTTTGCTTCAAGCTGTTTGAATTTTGGAAACGTATTGTCTACTTTAAGTATCATATGCATAAATGCACTAAATGCAAAACATGAATATCAATTATTCCTATTATTTTCAAGAGATTCAAAACCAATCTAAATATCTCATATACAAGTGGGTCAAAAATAACAATCATCTCTTCAGAAGATTCTAAGAAACTTGTAACATGCAAATAATACCATAGGGGTTAAAAAGATAAGTTATCTCTTCAAAAGATTCAAATAAATTCTCAAAATTTGTTTTTCGCATTTTCCTTTTTTTATTACTGAGGATTTTAATTTTCAAAAAGACTCTTAATGTACGACAAGTACAATATTATTGTCTTTTTTGCATCACATTTAAAAATTAAAATTATCCTTCAAAACATTATACGTGTGTAGTTTTAATAGAATAATTGTTTCTTCCTTTATAACATGATTCCGACCACAATTATTAAATATTGAAACATTCACTTCAGAGAATGTTATTAAATTACTTAGTCGAAATTTATTATTATATGCTCATTCGTTTTATTCAACCTCAAAAGAGATTAGATAAATATGTCATCACAATGTTTTTTAAACTTTCTTTCTCAAATTGCTAATGTAAGAGCATAACATGTTTGGTATATGATAGTAATATATGTTTATTAGTTTATAAGCATTTATTAATTTAAAATATGTGCAACTACAGGTGCAAGGCAAAAACAATGAGCACTAATTAATTTATGCAACTTCAAGTGCATTAAATCAAAATCTGCTTTAGGAAGAGTAATTAACAATTAGACATAACTTTCATAAACTTTGTCATGAGAGAATTTAATCAAATACATATAACCCTATAAATTTCAAAAGTAAATTTATTCACATGAGAATAATTAAAATATTCAACAATCAAAGAAATTTCAATATCGGCATAGAAAAAATTTGACTAATTCAACTCTCAAGTTAGTTCCCACGTAGAGGTGTTCCCTTACGGTCAATTTAAGTACCTCAGCCTAGCCAAAACAATCTTTAGATAGAGTTCCCTTATAGTCAATATTTTTTATTTCTAATCCATTAATCTTTTAATTAATAGCTAATTAATATATTAATGACTCAAAGTGAATCATTAAGCTCTATTTTTAATCTTTAAAAAAACTAATTTCCTAAAGAAATAATCTTTGATATTTTAAAATTTTAAACCTTTCAAAATAAAATTAAAGATACTCTTGGATATTTATTCTAATAAAATATTTCACAAATAAAAGATAATATTATTGGAAAATAATTTTAATAAATAAAGGAAAATGTAAGTAGGAGGGAATCTTAATCCCTATTAGAAAATTTTCTAATACCATTATTAAGATGAAAGATAAACATCTTACTTCAATTTTCCTATTCAAATATATAAACATATGAATTAACTAGGAAACATCTCAATTAAATCTAAAATAAGATCATAATTTACAACCTTAGCCTAAATGACATCCTTTATACAAAGTAACAAACAATTGTAAACATATATGACAATTTACAATTTGGTAGTCTTAAGAAATTGAAGACAATTTAAATTACTTAGAATTTAA
The DNA here is from genome assembly GCA_030954485.1 of Citrullus mucosospermus. NCBI lineage: Eukaryota > Viridiplantae > Streptophyta > Magnoliopsida > Cucurbitales > Cucurbitaceae > Citrullus > Citrullus mucosospermus. The sequence goes on along the minus strand of CM062064.1, from coordinate 9,075,561 downwards.
TCTCAAGATATATCTTAATTGATCATATCAATTTTACTTTACCAAAAGTTTCTTCGTGCGAAATTAAACACCAAATCAAAATAAACATTCCCAATTTTTTTTTATTCAATTGATTACTTGCTTGTGTTTGCACACGCACGGGCCACAACCACATAAGTAAACATTTATCATATAACTTTGACTTTCTCCACACAAATAAGAACTTGAAAAAGGAGATTAATTTTGTTTGTAGGTATGCACCACATTATTCAATATTTGTTTTCCACATAATCATAATCTCTACCATGAGTATTTAGTTTGATTCTTATAATTTCAAAATCTCATTCACAACAACTTTTAAAAACTCATAAAAGTACATGAAATTTAGAAATTGATCTGATGCAAAAGGAAAATTATTATAAATAGAAAAACTATCAAACTATTTACAAATATAGCAACATTTCATTTTCTATCTGTGATAGACCTGATAGACACAAATAAACATCTATCATTGTCTATCACTTTATCAGATAGACACAGATAGATGTTTATCTGAGTCTATCGCGGTCTATCACGAATAGAAATTAAAATTTTGTTATATTTGTAATTATTTTCAACAGTTTTTCTATTTTTGAAAACATCCAATGCAAAAACCTAATTAACGTCAAATTTGCAATTCAATTTCACAATCTACATATGTTGCATATATGAAAATTTTGAAATACTCACCTTCTTTTGGACTTTAGTTTTAATAGCATAAAGATGAATGATGGTGGTGAGAAAATCAATGATGAATACATCAAACACATACGTATAATTTTGTTTCATCTAACCCAAACAAGACCAAATCACCAAAATCAAAATACTCACCATATTTGAATGGAATTCTAAATACCTCAAAAATTATGGAGAAATAATGGAGGGTCTTTAGCGTTCGTGATATCTCAATGAATCAAATCTAATCTTTACAAAATTTTCAAAGTGGTAGCGATTCATACTAATAACGTGTTGTAAAATAAGACTTGTGCAAGAACAAAACAAGAACAAAAAGAAGTAAGGTAAAGAACAAAGTAAAGAGAATTAGAGAGTAAAGAAAACAATTCAATTGTGGTCTATATTAGAAATGCACCATACACCACTATTTATAGGACATGGAATAGTATATGTTACAATATATAATTCAATGGGGTGTATATTATAACATGAAATTGAATGGGAGGTTTATGATATTTGGTAACCTATATAGGTGTCACAACCCCTCCTAGATACCTTCCTTATCTAGAAAGAGATGTGAAGATGACGAGCATCACCTCTCTTGTGACACACGTCATTTGTACTATTCCTGACATACCTAATAAACAAGAATAATAAACCATACTATTCCTACATTCAAATTCTAACAAAACTCCAGATGTCGCCTAAGAGCATCTAATAGAACATATGTACATACAAGCATTCCAGTCCTAACCGAATTCAAAAGTTAACAATCTATCGAACACCTAATGAGCATATACACATACAAGCATGATATGTACAAACATTCATATGGACTTCCGAAAGATGAGCCTTAACCCTACTTAAGTTCAAAAGAGAAACAATCAACATAAAAATATGTACATACACCTATACAAATGCTACAAACCCTACCAGAAGTGTCACAACCACATAACTATATTATATAGTCCATAACCCAACTACATATGTACATGCCAACCAAAACCTACAAACATACTATGTACTAGGATGAGAAAATGAAATTCTGAAGATGGTGGCAGACTTGCTTGTGGTGGCTAGGTCCCTGGAACTCCTTTACTACCTGAGGGGAAAAGAAAATATATGGAAAAGGTGAGCTGGAAATGCCTAATGAGTGACGAGTTTAGAAAACATTAACATGCTTATAAACATTGAATAATAGTTCAAAACATACTTTAACAAATATGCTTAGACAACTTAGTAACAAATCAATCTCAAAGCTTTCAGAAACTCAACAACAATAACATGTTAGAAAACTAGCCTTCTTGGCATTCATAGTCATAAACTATCCATTGAACAAGAGTAAATCAGATAACCATCACATAAACATATCCAAACCTTAGTTGAGATGGAGCAAGCTCAACATACTCCACGTCAATAACCTTAGTTGATGTAGCGCGAACTCAATACAATCAACGTCAATATTTTCATATGTGCACACAGAATTGCCCCCAAAGGGCCTAACACCCTGCACACCACCCAAAGCCTTAGGTGTGCCTAGGTAGGTCGCAAAGACCTTTTCAGATGCCTTCTCCTTGTCCTTTAGCATTAGATACTTGGGTTGCCCGAATGCCTTCTCCTTGTTCTTCAGCATCGGGTCCCTGAATAACATTTAACTAGGATACAAGCAAGTGAGTTTTTACAATACAAACATAAATAACATGCTTTAATACTTAAAACACATTTTAAACCTTACATGCTTGCAAATACTTTGGACATATTGTGTTGCTGAACATTCTTTATAAAACAACTTGTATACTTAGACATATCATGCTTGAAAAACCCTTGAACTTCAAAGCTATTTGCACTTTCATGCTTAAAACACATTTTATAACTTTAAGTTCATAAATAACCACATAAAACTCATAGGAAGATCATTTTCAGTATGACTGGCAAATCAAAGCATATTTGGGTCTTTACCCTATTCAAAACAAAACATGTCTCGTAAAGCATAAAAACATCAATAACATGGATAACCATCCTTAAAACCATTTAAGAAGTATTTTAAATAAAATTTGTCACTCACAGATCCTTTTTTATCCTTCGAGCCTATATACGTCTCAGATTGTTCTTTGACCTGAAAATCAAATTATCATCTTTCAATAACCTTCATTGAGTAGCTATTTGAGCCTAGCACATCCTAGTACTTAGCATGCTTTCCTAAAACTCCATTTAGTTCCAACTATTGCATACTTTAGTGTGTTTAGCACATTTTCCTTAAATTCCTTAAAATAGCCTAAAATAGTTTAGGGTAAAAAAAAAATACTCATTTTATAGCCAAAAATTCAAGGAAACATGAATTGAATAAAAAAAAATAACTCAATTTCACCTAAAATGGTTGTGGGCCTTCAAATAGGCAGCATGGTGGGCTATGGGCACACGCTGGCACAGGTTGGGCGGTAGGACACGCACACTAAGCTTGCTGGGTGTGGGGCGTGGGGATGTGGGTTACTAGGCTGGCTCCCCTGTTTTCGACAGATTGCAACTTCCACGAAAATAACTCGTTTTCACTCGTTTCTTAACCAAATCTCTTCAAACTTTTCCACAAATCTCTTAGAAAACCTCTTAACAAGTTTACCTACAAAATTGGGCTTCAAATTCCTCTTGGATTGTGCCGAATTTACCAAAATCCCAAGGTTGTTCTAGATTTCATCAGAGATTTCTAAGCTCCTCAATTTTCCTATAATTTCACCAATTTTCTCCCATAATTACCACAAACATCCTTCTTAAGAATGTTAAGGATTTGCTTAACTTATTAACCTCAAAATTTCAGCTTCTAATTCGTCTTCTACCACCTGAAATCCTTTAAACTCCACAACTTACTTAGATTGCTTCAACTCTGCACACTTCTTCTTCTACCACGAATTTCTTCAAGTTTCCGAGCTTCAATCCTCAAGGCATCCCAAGATAATTAACTTCACTAAATCCTCTGCAACTTGGTTGAAAATTTTCGAAGAAAGCACGAAAAAATTTGCTCACGCTCAACCCACGAATCTGAAAGAAAAAGAAACCACAGATTGCATAGTTTAAAATGCCCAAAATTATGTTACTTCACCCCACTTTCATTTCCATTTTTTTCCCTTTAATTCCATTTTCCCTTTTCCTTTTTAATTCGATTTTCCATTTTCCATTTCCTTTTTCCTTTTTTAATTTATTTTTTTATTATTATTTTTATTATCATAAAATAACCAAAACCAAATTCATCCTCCAACTTTAATCCTTTTGGTTCACAAACATGGCCATTTAATTTTTCCTTTTTATTCAATCAAACACCTACATAGACTTAAAAGCACAAACGAGAAAAGTTTTAAAACTTACTGTAGATTATGATATCTACGTTAAATAGTATATTTATAATATTTATTATATTTATAATAATTGAAACTATTATTTAAAACTTAAACATTAAATTAGTTAAATTGAAACTGTAAGACCAAGCACAGCTATTCCAAAAGTATTTTTCCCATACTTAAATACACAAACAAACAAAGCGGTCTAAATCAAACAACCAAACTAGAATTCTTCTGAAGATTGCAGCTCTCGCAAAGCTCTGGCCATGGCGGCGGCTTCAGCGATTTTCAAAATCTTCAGGAGGTCATCTTCAGGCTGCACTAGAACAGCAAGAACAGAGACAGATGCATTTTATTTTGTGGTGTTGAGATTATACAGCGCAAGACGAAGCTGCGATCGAAGAAACCTCTTTGCGAGGATTAGTCCTCTTGGTGACCCTGAGCTTAGTGTAGTGCCGGTTCTTAATCAATGGATTGAGGAAGGCAGGAAGATCAAGGATTTTGAGCTCCGGAGAATCGTTCGCGACCTTCGTACTTCCCGGCGGTATGGGCAAGCCCTTGAGGTGAGCGCAATTGAAAAGCACGCCCTAATTTCCCGTGAAAAGAATGCTTGTATTGTATGTGATGTCTGTTGGATGAAGCAAAATTCTTTTGGTTTATTGTATGAATGAATGATGGCCAGAGAGTAACCTCAAATCCTTTTTCGTGTTCTATTCTCACAATGTTTGATTGATTGCTGAAGACACTATGAAGGAAGGCTACAAACTGGAAATATGCATTATGAACTTTGAAGTAATTACAACTAGTTAAGCTAATTGTCATTTTACACTCACCTTGATTATGCTTCTAGAGGGTAGCAAATTATATGTTATGTTATAACCATTGTGGAGTTAGCTTAGTACTAGGTTGATGCCCTAAGCTGTTTATATCCCATTTGATGTTTTATCAGTCCTGGATTTCATCTTTCAAATATCTATAGTATTATAAAATTATGGATGGTTGATTTTTGTTCTTTCTCTTGGTTTATTCAAATTGAAGGTGTCTGAATGGATGTGTAGCAAGGGACTTTTTTCCCTCACAACAAGAGACTTTGCCGTGCAGCTTGATTTGATTGGCCGAGTTCGTGGGTTGGATTCTGCAGAGAAGTATTTTGGCAGTGTTTCTAACCAAGAGGAAATTGGTAAACTCTATGGTGCTCTTCTAAATTGTTATGTCAGGGAAGGCCTTGTAGATAAGTCCCTTGCTCATATGCAGAAGATGAAGGAGATGGGTTTTGCTTCCTCTCCCCTCTGCTACAATGATATAATGTGTCTATATTTGAAAACTGGCCAGGCTGATAAGGTTCCAAATGTACTGTCTGAAATGAAGGAGAATGGTGTTCTTCCTGACAATTTTAGCTATAGAATTTGTATCAGTTCTTATGGAGCTAAGTCTGATGTAATCAGTATGGAAAAGGTCTTGAAAGAAATGGAGAGTCAAACTCACATATCCATGGATTGGACTACTTATTCAATGGTTGCCAGTTTTTTCATCAAAGCCAGTATGCATGAGAAAGCAATTAGTTATCTTCGGAAATGTGAGGACAAGGTCGATCAAGACGCACTTGGCTTCAATCATCTCATTTCACACTACACCAGTTTGGGACACAAGGATGAAGTAATGAGATTGTGGGCTCTTCAGAAGAAGTGTAAGAAGCAAGTGAACAGGGATTATATAACCATGTTGAGTTCTTTTGTAAAGCTGGAGTTGCTCGAGGAAGCTGAGAATCTTCTCGTGGAATGGGAGTCATCTTGCGAATGTTATGATTTTCGAGTTCCCAACATCGTTCTTATCGGGTATTCGCAAAAGGGGTTAATTGAGAGAGCTGAAAAGATGCTTCGAAACATCATCAAAGATGGGAGGATCCCATCACCAAATAGTTGGGGCATTATTGCAGCTGGGTACTTGGAAAAGCAGAACCTGGAGAAAGCTTTTCAGAGCATGAAAGAAGCTCTTGCTGTGAAAGAGCAAAATAAAGGGTGGAGGCCCAAACCTAGCGTTTTCTCAAGCATACTGCGATGGCTATCTGAAAATGGAAGATATGAAGAGCTGAAAGAGTTTTTGAGCTCATTGAAGACTGTACCTTCCATGGATGGAAAACTAAATAATGCCTTGGATGAGCTTCTGAAAACCTTGAATGATGATTGAATAACGACGATGGGCGAATTAGAGATGAGGTGATTTAATGCTCATATGAAATCACAACATTGTTTAAGAATCTTTGAAATCAAGGTGTAAACTTGCTATCAATGTAGGAACTAGGAATGTATAAGATATTTCATGTACATAAATTGTAGTGAAACTATAGAGGTTAAAATTTTCAATCGCTTTTTATGCTCAGGTTTCAAGATTGTTTCTGCTGATTTTTGTACCCTTGAAAAAACTACCATTTAAGCTACAGACAGATTAAGTTTGTAGAAATAATTGTTGATGATTTAGGTTAATGTTTAAGCATATATCTATAATATATATAAAAGTACAAAGGTGTGAAGAAACTTTTTTGGACAATTCTATCCTTTGTATATTTTGATAAACCTAAATTAACCTTGAACCCTATCCATCCACTAATTACACACTCACAATCATAAACAACCTCATTTCTCTCTATCTTACATGTACCCACTACTATTTAAACCCCACTCAAGACTCTCTCTCTCTCCTCTCTCTTTATTTAATCCTCTCAAAGTTTTGATTTTTTTTATCATTATAATTACCCATATCTTATTATAAATTTTAAAAAATTCATAAAAAAAAAGAAAAAAAATCACTTCTCTACAACAAAGGTCACCTCGTAGAGAGAGAGAGAGAGAGAGAGAGAGAGAGAGAGAGAGAGAGAGAGAGAGAGAGAGAGAGAGAGAGAGAGAGCTTCTATCTCAAATTTACTTTTATATTTTATTTTTTATTTTTAAGAAATTAGGCATTTACTTAGTTGTTATACTCTTTCTTCTATAAATTTCTAAAGAACATGAAGCTTTTCTCACCATTCTTGTTTTCATTTTTCCTCCCTTTTATTAAAATATTCATGGTTAGTTATAAGGACAAATGCTTAATCTCCAATAATTTTGTGTATTGTAATCGATTATTGATAACTTGTAAAAATACAAGTTATTATAGTCACTGTTTGAATTAATTAGAGTAACTTTAGGGCTAAATGCATGATTTTGGCAGTTGTAATATGTATTACCATGCATTGACACCATTTACAAAAGAAAATACCTGAAGAATATATGAGCTTTTCTGCGCAGGATTAAGTAGAAAAGAAACACAAATAACCCAAGCAACAGAGAGAAGCTACTGCGAGAACAAAAATGGAAACCCATGCATCGAGACCATGCGTTGAGAAGAAAAAGCAGATACAGACGCCTGGGCAAAAGTTGTCATATCAATATGCAAAAGAATTACACATTATCAGATCATGGCAGAACCAATGGGCCGACGATGTGAAAAGTTTGTGCAGTAGGGCATGGAATTTAATGCAAAGTTGTCAGGTCATCATGAGTTCAACTTTTCGATGCCTATAAATAGCCCAAAGTTTCTCCATTCAAAGGAGGAGATAAACAAGTTCAAGAGGCGAAAGCTCTGCAAAAATTCTCCCTCACCATAACCAACCTCCATTTCAAGCTATTCTGTGAGAAGGATTCCTTCACCCATGTCATTTATGTATCAGATAGCAACCATTTCAAACCTCCATGAAGCAAGACATTGTCAATGGCGGCTTAACGTCTTCGATTTCTGTTCTATCTCCATTTCTCTTCTTCTTACTTATGTTCTGTTAATGACATTCGAGAGAATGGTTTATTTTCTTAATATAAGTTTGATTGACGATTATCTTCCATTTATTTCCATATTAAATACTTTACACCATGTTGTTTGAATGTTAAATGAGTTAGATGTTAGAAACTAGTTTTTCTTAAGCAATACTAAGTATGTTACATCTTAATTAATGCATATTATTAGCTTGCATAGCTTTGTCTGATAAACAAATTTAACAAGCACGACTGTCTAGCTTGAGATAGTAGATGGTTAATTTTTAGCATTTATCAAGACTAGATGAGGTTCAAAGATGTAGTTCATCTTTTGCCAACGCAAACTTACCATGTGTCTTAGAGATAAGATTAATGTGGCGTCGAAACATCGAGAGATGGATTCACAAACCCAAAGTTTGTAGGTATGTAAATATACTTAGATATGCTTAAGTAACAACTAGCTCCTACGTTAACTCTACTATTATCGTATGATTCCATTGTAGTCCTCAACGGATGCTATCTGACTCTAAATGACATTTGACTAACCTTCTCTGCGTCCACCTCATTATTAATTATTAATTGTCTTAAATTTTATTTATTCTTTATGTATAGTTTTAAGTACCAATTCTCTCTCGATATGTTCTTCAAAAAATCCGATTCGTGCGGATTCTTCCCCCAACTAAAGAAGAGATCTTGGCGGAATTGCCACATGAAATTGAGCACAATTTTGCAAAGAAATAGCCCACTTGTTTCTTGAGAAGAGATGGGAAACATGCTCGCACATAATATATGTATAGTCACTACATAGTCTTGTATCTATTCTCAACGCCTAATTTGTTACAAATCTCTGCGTTCGACCCTAGACTCACCAGGAAACTTATAAGAGTTTATACTTGGGTTTTTATAGGAAAACTTGCTTATTAATGATCATACTTGAGTAATTCTCGACACAACTCTGTACTGAAATTATAACATCTAATACACTTTATGCGCAACAAGCTATGACCCAACAATTATTCAAATGTCAATAAATTGGAGAAAACCACAAGTTTTTCGTTATCTTTGTTAATGCAAGGCAAAATTATGGATCACCTTCATCAACAAATTTGTCTTTCTTTCCTTGTAATTGTAGTTGAAATCTCGATATCAATACAATGTCAATATATTTTAATAGTTGGTAATGAAACATTATTATTTTTTTTAATTTATGGTCATTGAGAATTATTTGTCATTAGAAATTTTTGTCTTTACAGCTTGTCTATACTCTATTCATACTGAGGTATCTCTTTATAGCAAGTGCACATTCCTATGATTTGTTGCATTACAATTTTTTTTTAATTAAATTGAGTGAATAAAATGCACGTAATGTCAGTTCAATATAAATATTAAATATTATACTTAATATCTATAGATTAAACTATATTTACATATTTGCTACACTAAACTTATACTTTTATTGTGGTTTTGTTTGGATTTGATGTTTTAGACTTTTAATTCAAGGATTTTGTTATGTTCTAGAGTTTTAATTCAAGAATTTTGTGAGAATTAGCTACTTGGACCTAATCCTAAGATAAGTAATCTTACTACTAGAACCACCTACGTGCCAGGTAGTTTAGTTATTAAAATATTGTTGACTTATTTAAGCCATCTATGAGATATTTTGTTTGTATGTAATTCTTATGACTGCGAAGATATGAGCATGATGTTTGTATGAGAGGCATTATGATAGTTACCTCTATGTTGGTTGTGTATCCACTAGAGGTTTGTGTTCCTTCGTAATCACCAGAGGTTTGTGTTCCTTCGTGATCACCAAAGGTTTTGTGTTCCTTCGGGATTACCAGTTTGTGTTCTTTCGGGATCATTAGAGATTTGTGCTCCTCTAGGATCACTAGAGGTTTGTGCTCCTCTGGGATCACTAGAGATTTGAGCTCCTTCAGGATCACCAGATTTGTGTTTCTTCTGGATCACCAGTTTGTGTTCCTTCGAGATCATCAGAGGTTTGTGCTCCTCCGAGATCACCAGAGGTAAGTGTCTCCTAAAGGGATTCACTAAAGACTTGTGGACACCATTTACCAACGGTAGGGCGGGTCTAACCAATCACTCAGATAAGTGAGGTGTGAAAAGTAGAATTATGCATGTCCTACTTGTATGAAGCACTTATTGCACATATATGTTTAGCCTAACCCTGGTAGTGAGGTTACTTACTAAGTATTTTGTAAACATTCTTTTCATGATTTGTTTTTCAGGTAAGGGAAATGACACCTTGGTGAATGACGAAAGAAAACCTTGACGGTGCCATTGGGACTAGTCCAAGAAATTTCACGTTTTCATCTTTAAGAATTTTGGTTATGTCATTTCAATTCAGAACTTTATTTTTTTAAAAAAATTTTTCTCACAATCTGATGTTTTATGCGAGTTTGCTATTTTATTGAAATTGTACCAGAGGTACCCCAATAAAAGATTTTCAATTATTTGGATTTTGCAAAAGAGATTTATTTTAATCAAAAAATTATTTTATTTTTTTTTGTAAAATTATGAAAAAGAGTCATTTTAGATATATGCGTGCATATAATGATCACCTAATTCAAGTCCTAAGAAGTCGGGTCATTACATAAAAAATATTAAATGTCTTTTAGACACAAAAAAATAAAAATAAGAGACTTATTAAACACAAAAGTGAAATTTTATAAATTTATTAGATACTTTATAAAACTTAGAAATCTATTAAATATAAACTTAACTACGTTATATATTTATTTGATACAAATATAAAAGTTGAGAGATTAAATTTAGGCTAAACTATACAAAATACCTCTAAACTTTGTACTTTATGTCAAAAATACCCCTTGAACTTTCAAAAGTTTCAAAAATACTCTTAACTTCCACAATGAGTTCAAAAATACCCTTACCGTTAATTTTAGATGAAAACTGTTAATGTTTTGTTCAAAAATATCCCTGAACTTTCAAAAATTTCAAAAATATCCTTAAACTTTAAAAAAAAAATGAAAAATACCCTTACTATTATATGAACAAAAACCGTCAATACTGTTTTACTTCTCTATTTTCCATCTTTTTTCTCCCCTCCTTTCTTCAATATTCTCTTACTCCCCTTTTTGTTAACTATGTGACATTTGTTTATCTAAATTAAATAAATGAATGAAATTGCACAGTCTAGTTAAGGTATATGGATTATAACAAGAAGAAAGAGAATAAAAAAATCATAAAGGAATTTTAGGACTTAAATGTTTTAATAAAACTATATGTTAATAGGTGAGTGTGTGTCAATAACTGAATACATTTTTTTTATTTGATTATTTATCATTTTGGTATGTTTAAGGAAAAATTTTGACTTTAGAATTTTGTAAGATTTTATGAGATTTTATGTTTTGACTAATGTTGATTGGTGAGAAAATTTGTGTAAGCTGAAAATTGGAAAATTGAGAGAAAAATGAGAGTATCTATATGAAAAAAATGAGAATATATAATTTGTTATAAAATTTATTCTTTTCGAACTTAATAAAACTTTAAACAAATTGTTCAGCATATTAACATTAGGAGCAATTTTAACTTTTTTTTTTTTTTAATTTTAAAGTGTTTTGCAACAAGGTATTAACGTTTTCTGTTCATATACTTATGGTGAAGGTATTTTTTAACTTTTTTTAAGTTAAGGGTATTTTTTAATCTTCTGAAAAGTTTGGGGTATATTTGAAACAAAACTTTAACGATTTCCATCTAAAACTAACGGCAAGAGTATTTTTGAACTTTTGAAAATTCAGGGGTATGTTTGACGCTTGCACTAAAGTTTCCCTTCCTTTTCCTAGTTTCTTCTCTTTACTTTATCCAAGATATTAGGTCAAGATTCCGGATTTCACAGCCCATTGTTCAAGGCCTAGAGTCAACAGTTAAGTGAATCACTCATCTAATTACCCTAAGGCGAGAAGGAGTGAATTTCATCTTGTGTAGTTATATTCCCACCTCCCTATTCAATCAAGTCCCCAAAATGGTAGACGTATTGAGTCAACAACTCAGACCACTCTCACCTATACAAATCAAAAGAAAAGCCCTCACTGGCAGGAGTCCACAACTCACTTAAGATTGAGATTAAGTTACATATGAACATTTTGTGAAATATTAATCTCTTCAGTCAACGGTGTTACAGTGAAAGATTAATTATTTCGTGGTCTAGTCTTATACAAACTCTTTGTATAGGATACCCCTACTCGCATGTCTCCACATGAATGATTAAGATCAAATCTTTTGTAACGATTACAAAGTGGGTTGTATCCATAGTGAAGGTAAGGCACCCAACCTTATCAATATATTATAGACCATTTAGGTTATTGCTTGAACATGATCCACCTGTATATCAACTACACACTGTTCAAGTTTCATCAAATACCCTCAGATTTTAGTTTATTGGATTTGAGTTATGCAATTCTAAAAGTCATAATAAAATAACAATTATTTTATTGATAAATAAAATGTTACATTATTACAAACCACGCATTTAGGACACAAAACAAAAGGAACTCCATCTTCTCCCTCTTTATCTCTCCCTCCTTCCAATGTTTACAATGACTCTACCTATCAACCACTGCTAACGACCAACTTCGACGACAATCATTGCCAACGAAAATGCTTCGACAACCACCTCTGTCTGAACTCAGACAACTGCCACCTTTGACGATTCCTGTCACCTCACAACGACAACATGCTTAGATAACCACCCCTCCAATGACCAAACTTTAATAACCACCTATGAGTTTTTTGCTCTAAGCTCGTGGTTTGTAAATAAATAAATAATTTGTTATTTTATTTTGTGTTTTGAATATGCATACCTAAATCCAAAGAAGCAAAATCCAAGATTATTTACTTAACACTTGAACAATATGTAGCTGACATACAAGTGGATCATGTTGAAGTAATAACCTAAAGAGTTTATAGTATATGGAGAATGTTAGGTGTCTTATCTTGGTGACATTATGGATATGAGGAATTTTCTAATTGGTACAAACGAAGTGATCCAAATCGTTCATGTAGAGACATGTGAGTGTGAATATTTTATATAATGAGTTTGTATAAGACTGAACTGCAAAATCATTAATCTCTCTTTGTAATTCCGTTGATTGAAGAGATTAATATTTCGTAGGATAATTATATGTTACTCGATCTATTAAAATATTTACCTAACTTATTTTTAGAATAAAAAATTTATTAAACGAATGCAATTACTTTTTTTTTACATAAATTATTAATTAATTAGCTAATAATATCTTAAAGGGTAATTGTTTTAAATGATAAACTGCTGAAAATATTTTCAAATATAACAAAATGTCACTGTCTATCTATGATAGATCACGATAAATAGTAATTTGTGTCTATCATAAAATAGATAAACACAGATAGTAGTCTATCGCGATCTATAATTAAATTGTGCTATATTTGTAAATATTTTGGTTCATTTTCCTATATTTGAAATCAATCCTTATTTATAATCAATTGATTGTTTATTGTGATTAATTTTTATTGCGTTATTCATTATTAACATATCATATCTTTATCTCATTTTTTCACTTTTTATATAATATATTGTTTATTAAAATATAACTTCTTATATTATTTAATTAAAATTTTAACGTGATTAATTATAAAAACAATTAAGTATTAGATTACGATTAATATGACATTCATCAAATATATTAGGGTGTGTTTGGAATACCTATTTGATTGTTTAATTTAAAAAATAAGTTATTCTTAAAGAAATAAAACTATTTGGCAACCATAAAAAATGGATTTGTCATTACTATCTTTATTTTAAACACTTTTTTTATCAAAAGTGTTTAAATGAAAATTAACATTTGAAAAACTATTATTTTTTAAGTTAATCCAACCGAAACTTTAATTGGTTAATTTAAATTATAAATTACTTAATTTTAAAATATATTAGTTAATTTTTATCAATATATAGATTGATATTTATTGTTTAACTAATTAGTTTATTACAATTATATAAGACTTTCATGTTTGATTTCATAATTTATATATAAACATAATTTTTGTTCATAAAATTTCGATAGTATTAGACATTCTATTTCTAGGCATCCTATTTCCATGCATCTTCTATATCATTGATGAAACCTTAAACCAAATACACCTTAATATTTATAATTTTCAAAACCCCAAAATTTGAAATCAAATAGCTACAAAAATAGAATATATCTGTAATTTAATCGTTGTTTTCATTTTTCCAATTAAACGCAGCTTTGGGCTTCCTCTGGAGCCGAGGAGGGAAGGCCCATCGGTTCAGATGATCCGTCACAAATATATATCTCTAAAACGGAATCTTGCATCTCGCTGCTTTCCACTCTCATTTCCTTTCTTTTCTTGTTCGAACGTCTCCCTAAATTCTCTAAACCCCCAACTAAAATGGCTAGAGATCGAAATGGTGAGCTATCTACTAAGAGAGGAAGTTCCGATAACGACGAGCCCGGGGAGCGAGAAGGAGAAGACAACGGTGCTCCCTCAAAGAGAAGCTCCGGTAGGAATTCCGAGAAAGATCCTGAAAATTCGGGCTCCGATGTGGACGAAGGACGAAAACGCAGCAAATCAAGAAGAAAATCACGAGACAGTTCGGATTCCGATGAGAAACATGACAAGAAGCGTGGAAAGAGTTCGAGAAGAAAGGGCAAATCCCGTAGACGATACAGTAGTAGTGAGGAGGATTCTGATTCCGAGGATACCGAATCTGATAGCTCGATGTATGATTCGGATTCGGGGCACTCCGACGCGGAATCGGCTTCTAATAGTTCGGGTTCGGAAGGCGATAGCGAGAGCGAGGAGGAGAGGAGGAGGAGGAAGAGGAAGGAAAGGAGGAGGAGAAGAGACAAGGAGAGAGAGCGGAAGAGGAGGAGAAAAGAGAAGGAGAAGAAGAGGAGGAAAAAAGAGAGGGAGGAAGAGAAAAGAAGGAAGGAGAAGAAAAAGAAGGAGAAGAAGGAACGAGGAAAGAAAGGGGCAGTGACGAATTCGTGGGGAAAGTACGGGATTATCAAAGAAACTGATATGTGGTACGTGAAGATTGAATTCCATGAATGTTTCTGTTTGCTTACTGCCAAAATTTTTCTTCATTTTTCAAAAATTCAAGTCCTCTTCTTACTGTCTTCCATTTTGTTTGACTCTTTTGGCTTTGATGAAGCTGTGTGCATGTAATAAACCGAACCTGGTTTTTGTTTTACTTGAAAGAGTTTCTATGTTACTTCTTGATTTCTTCTGAATAATCATGGGTTCTTTATTCAACTTGTTCTTACTAACTTTGTTTTATAGGAACAAACGACCGGAGTTCACTGCATGGTTGGCTGAAATTAAAAAGGTAAATTGATTTTGCCCATTATTTTCCATTAGCTCAATAATGCTAATTCATGACATTTGTAAGCTGGTGACATAATCTTACTGCTGCACTTTTGATGTGTTCTGCAACTACAGAGTGCGTAGAGTAGCTTTATGCAATAGTTGAATTTCCTTCATTTTTAATAGACTTCATACTTTCAATACGGTGGTGCCAACCTCAGTATTTCATCTCTTCAATATATGAATTTGAATTAACTAGAACCAAATTAGTTTTTCATGTTACTTCACCGTCGAGAAATGAAAGAAAACTTCCAATGTCAATCCAGTTAACCCACTTTTGCTGTTTTCTGGACTCAAATTACTTCAAGTAGTGTGCGTATGTTTTTGGATTGAACATACATAAGTCTACCAAGGAGAGAAGAATTTAGGATCTGACTACTTTCTTAGTCATGGTATTTTGTCTAATCATATTATTTTGATTTTACATTGCTCTTAGGTGAACTTGGAAAGCCTAGCCAATTGGGAAGAGAAGCAAATGTTTAAGGAGTAAGCTCCTCACAGTCATTATTCTTGAAGATAGCTGTTATATTTGCTTCTCTAATTCTCACTTAATCCATTTTTGAAAAATTATTAAAATTGTGAATAACTTCAATCATACTCCTCTTGTGATGATTGTTTGTACAGATTCATGGAGGACCATAACACGGCCACTTTTCCATCCAAAAAGTAAGGTTCTGAGTATTTTTGTATGTGCAGATACTATGTTCTTGTTTGAGAAGGTAGAAAGAAAGAAATGAAATGAACATAGAATTCTAGATGGAATATTTTTATGGTCAATATTTCTTGTAGTGCCCATTCTATACAGTATTTTAAACCCAAGAACGAAATGAACTGAAGCCATGTTTACTGCTCTATAATCAAAATTGCTGCGATTGTAATGGATTTTCTTTATTATTCATAATTCATAGAATATTGTAACTAGTTTTTTGAGATTGTATTTAAATGGACCCACTTTTCATATTACCATTAAGTGATTACGTATACTTCCCAATAAACGTGGCCTGAAGTTTTTCTTTGAAGATCAACTCATCTACTCATGTTGTTAATTATGCTTTCACTTATTAGACGGGTATTCATTTTGTTGCTTGCAATGTCAGCCACTTGCGTTTGTTTCATATTTTTTCATGTCATTTCAGGTACTACAATCTTGATGCCTATTACCAGCGTAAAATACAAAAAGATATGAAGAAAGGCCACAAAAAGGTTTTGGCAGGGGAACGCACTGTGTTTGATGATGAAGAACAGAGGAGGTACTTTCTACACTTTCTTTACCTGCTGTTCATTTTGAGAATTAAATACACCTCATATTAGGAAATTTTCTCATGTGGTGGTTTGAGTATGAATGTTTTGATGATGGAGCCATACCACTCTTTAAGAATTCACAAAGAAATTCTTTATTCAGTTTTTCAAAAGTATATCAAATTGTTCTGAATACAAGATCTGAGGAATCATCTACTAACTAACTAAAAAGACTAAACAAAATTACTAAAAAGCTGTTCAATAAACTAGTACTAAAACTAATTAACCAATTCTTTAACTCACTGCATCATTTGAAGTGCTGCCTTGTTCCTGGGCTTAAATGCCGTCAAACTATTATGGAATGTTATCATCGTATGGTCTCTCTTGAACCCCTAGAAAGAAAGAAAATTAAAAGAATAAAAACAGAGACGGTCAAGTTGGTTCAGTTAATAATTTCGCTCTACTTTTCAGGCAAGAACTACTCATAGAACGTGAAAAGCACAAGGAAGAACAAGTGGAAGCCTTGAAGCGCTCTATGCAGACTGGAATGGTCAGTGATTTTACTCTCTGGAAGTAGTTTGGATTATCTAACTTTATTGCAAGTTTCTTACTTCCATTCCTCACAGGCCCAAGCAATGAAAGAACAAGCTCGACTCAGGGAGGAGATGGCTTACCAGTATAAACTTGGAAACTTTGAGGTAGGCGTAAATGTGAACGTAGTTTTCCTGGGGTTTCATTTTGATGAGCCATTCTCAAGCTAGTTCCTCAAATTTTTGCTAAATTTTGTCACAGGCTGCAGCTGCCATCCAGCGAAGATTGGACCCAGATGTTGCCCTGTGAGAACCGAGATAAGAGGCTCTATTTTGCACGATTATCCTGTGTTTGGTACTACACAGTTCCACTCTCAAGAACTCCGAAGTTCCCGCATGTCGTGTTTGGATTTCCAAACAAAGGGAAGCTTTCCAATCCACTCATTTCGGGCAACCTTTGTAGTTTTGTAGCATCCCATGATGATAATAGTACAGGAATGGTTTTGACTTGTTTTTCCTTTGGAATAGTAAAGGTAGTTGCATAAAGTCGTTATGTTTCTATAGTGTAAAAAGCCATTCCCCTTGCTAGAATTAATTAACGTAGTTATAGTTAGGGGTCCAAAATGTGGGTCGTGAATCTGAGCCTATGTTTGTGCCCTCAGAAATGGACAGAGATGAAATGGCATTTCTACTAATCTTTTTTGTGTTAAGGGCTAATCGATAGATGGATTGTTTTAATGGAAAAGTGAGGGACTCTTTTGGAAACATATTTCTTTGACAAGAACTTGGAGACTTTTCTTTTTCAGGTAAGCTAGGGGTGGGGTGTTTGGGCATTGAAACACCTTATTCCCGTTTTAATTTACATCAATGTTAAATAATTCAAATTCACCAACTATTGAAATATGTATAATTATTGATGTATTTCATATCTTTCCTTTCTTACTCGTTCTATCCCTTCTATACTTTTAGTGGCTCTAACTGTCGATTGTTGTTGACGATCAACTTTGATGACAATCATCATCGACAACATGCTTCGAAAGCCATCTCCAATGTCCAACTCCGGCAACAACCACTGACTAGTGCTACCTCACTTCAGCGACATGCTTCAATAACCACTTCTGACAACGATCTCCAACGACCACTTTTGATGTCTAACCTCGTGCGACTACCACTTTTAGCGACCAATTTTGATGATCACCTCCAGTGACCAACTCTGATCACCAACTCCATCTATCATTTCCAATGACTAGTCGGATCATATACTCATAAAAAAAAGGTTAAAAAAACTCCGTCGATAGAAGTGTTTTGAAATACAAAATTGCAACTATTAGTTTATAGGGTTTAATAGTTGTCTTGTATAGTAATTTAATATTAATAGAAAAATTTGAGTTTTTTGGCCAAACCAAACAAACTTTGCTATAAAACACTTTTGTAAGTATAACAGTGTAAAAATGTTATACTCATATATTCCACTAATGTGAAAGTATATTATAATTTTGTTGTTTGTATGAAATAAGTGTATACTTGAAGCTCAAATGGTTATATGTAAAAAATTGTAAAATATAAGTGAAGATTTTAAGTTGATACCTCAATTGAGTTTTAAAATGAGAATATATGTGCAAATTGAAGAGTTAAACAAACAAAAATAACTAAAAGTTGAACCACATAACTTTGACCTAATAATTCACACCTGATTTTTTAATCTACACATATATTCAATATTAATCACATACTTTAGAATTCAACTTAGTGCCTCAAAGAGCTCCTTACTTGTAGGAGTTAGTAACTTCGTTCGTGGGTGAGACTTCGCATAAAAGAGATATAAGAAGAGAGAGAGAAACTATGGTGAATGAGAGAGAGAAAAAGATCCATGGCATGTGGTAACGTCCGTGCCGTGATCAATGATATGCATGCGGTAGAAGCTTGTTGCGGCGCTAGTGGTAGTATAAAAAACCATTTTTTTTTTTTCACAAAACTTAAGTAAACAAAGAAACAAACAAATATATATAGGGCTCTTTTTAAATATAGCAAAGTAATCAAAACATTTACAAATATAACAAAATTTCTGTATCATGATACACATAATAGTCTATCGCGATCTATTGCAAATAGACTATGTATGTTGCTATTAGCCTTAAACCTAAATAAAATATGTTCATATTTTTTTTCTAAAATAATTAATATTATCTAATGTTAGATTTAAAAATTTCAAAAATATGAAATTGGAGAAAGATGGAAGATACATCCAAATTTGAATAGGGAAAAAAAATTAGAAATTAAGGGGGAAAATCAGAAATTTGGTTTAAATATGATATTAACCGTTTATACAATACTGCTAACACACAAAATGTAATTTCACAAGGATTGGTTTAACAATCAATATAATATTGCTTACACAAAATGTAATTACATATAGATAGTGAAGAAAAAATGATTTATTGTGTAAAATGTTAAGAATTTCAAACAAAAGTCAAGGACTGATTTAAATATGATAACAACGGATACAATACTTCTAACATAAAATGTAATTATACTGTATGTGTAAAGTTTTAAAAGGTATAAAAGATAGTTTCAAATAGATGATAGTATAGAAAAATTGAGAATTTTCAATTTAAATCATTGACAATAGTTTGTTTAAAACAAATACAATATTTTGTTTTAATTAAAAACCATGAAAAATGATGAATAGTATCTAACAACTTACTTTTTAGAAACCAGCGAAGGCAAACTAGTAATACGAAAAAGCATAACATGTGAGAGACACCTATTTTGCTAAAATTCTTATTAAGTTTCAGACTTGTCATTTTTCCAATTGAAATTCAAAATCTTGCTATATACTCCAATTCTTCTTAAAAAACCCAATCTCAAAGTCTAAAATGATTTTCGCCCGCTTTTTAAAACTTAAAATTTTGACCTTTTGATTACCTCATCACCAAACAATTTTACACAATTACCTTTATTTTTTAAACTTCTTCTTTAAGTGCGACCAACTTCAATGAGACCACGCACTATCTTTGACGAGTCCACACGAGTAGCTTCGACTACTTTCTTCTTCTCTCCCTCTATTCAGTTTGGGTTGCAGAGAGAATAAGAGAGCAAGATATGAGAGAAAGAGAAAGGATAGTAATATGTGAGAGGAAAGGGAGCGAGAGTGAGAATAAGAGAGTGAAAAAACTCATTCAATGTGTTAGTAATTTTACTCCAATTTAATATTATTGGAGAATCCTTACTTTCATAAGAATAAGAATAAGAATGAAACAAATCTCAATTTCTTCCCCCACAAATTGTCACCCATCGGACCAACCCTGCCCTATTTCATTTCTAGAATCATAGACTTCTTATCCAAGATTCCCCCAAACGACTCCTTTTTAAATTTTTAACCATCATAGCATGAGGATCCTTCTTTTCTATACCTATTTCTAGGTCAGCGTCCCTCCCCACCCATCACCAGCTACTGCATCCGCCAACGCACACAGCAGTCCGCTGCCGCTCCTACCTGAAGCAGTCTCAGCGTCTGCCCCCACCCTCCCAACGAACTCGCCTCTGCTCTTCCCTCTCACGCTCTCTCGCCTCTCCGTGCAATCCGAGTTACTTAACTCTGTCAGTCCCTAACCCGCGCTGTTGGTGAGATCTCGCCACCGCTCATTTTTCAGATCCAGCCCAATGTTTTGCTTCTGTTTTATCTTTAAGCTGTTTCATTGATTTATTCTGTTCACTCATGAAGTATAAAATCACAATTAGCATTATTTCTCTATTATTTGTTGTTGATTTCTTCTTCCACCAATGTTTAATCAATCCAAATGATAATATAAAACTAAAATACATCAGAGTTCGCTTGAATGACATTGAATTTGCTTGAATATAGAAGAAACCATCGAAGCATAACTGGTGTGAGTTGGCGTAAATTTATTTCTTGAATATAGTAATGGTCCAAATAGTAGAACATGAACCTATCATGCCATGTTCTTCGGCCCTTTTGGAGGCTTGATTCTCTGATTGCTTTAATTACTAAAATAGGCTATTTGCTCAATATTTGCAGAAGGATATGGGAGGCAGAGGAGTCATTGGTGACAAATGGTCCATGAGGGTTCTCTGGGTCTGTGCTCTAGGAAGTGCAATCGGTAATCGCTTTTAACGCATGTTTGAAAGTGGTTTTGAAATGCTTAAAATCACGTTTTGTAGTATGTTTTTAATCATTCAAAATCAATTTCGATTGCATGTAATTTCAGTTTATAAGTGTGAGACCAAACTTTGGATTGATTTGAATGATTAAACAAATGGTTAGGACGGACGGGTTATGAGTGATTTTGAGTATGACAAAAGTATATGCTCTTAATCTTCTTGCACATGAATGCTTTCTATGTAAATCTTTTGCACGAAGGTTCATCTAATTTATCAAGAGTAACATTCTTTATCTTCATTATGGTATAACGAAGCTTCCTAACTTGATAATTATTGTCATTTGTCTAGGTTTGTATATGGTTGCTCAAGAAAGACAATTACAAAACAGGCAAAGAATGTTGGCTGAGAGTCTCAAAGATGCAGAATCAGGAAGCAGTGGTGAAAATGTGTAGACACTTTAGGGCATTGTCGAAATGGGAGCTCCAGACTATCAAGATTCTGTCATTTGCAAATTGCTTCCATCCCTTATGGTGACTACAAATCAATACTGTGAGTTTCCAACGATGTGAAATAATTAGAGCCATGTTTATTAGTGATGTACTTGGATTTCATTTGAATTCATGGGATACAATAATTATACTGAATCAACGTCTAGTGGGCCATTTTGAGAAATGGGATCCAGAAACAAACATCACAGAAGTCATGAAATTTCAAAAACGTGCTTTTGATGTTTTCACTAGTCAATGACTTTTTTTTTTTTTTAAAAGGAAACATGACTTTTTCATTGATAAAATGAAAAGAGCCAATAGCTCAAGGTACAAAGGAAACAAAAGAAGAATAAGCAAACAAACAAAATAGGAGCTAAAGGAAAACAATTACACAATTGAAAGAACTAAAACATTGAAGAGAAGAAAATACAATTGACTAAAGGGCTAAAGAACAAAAGCCAAAAAACGAGCATAATGGGTGAAGGAATGGTCCTAATAAGCTTGTTGAGATCTGGTGAAACTGCTTTGAACTTGTAGACACCCTAAAAAGCAGCTACCTTTAGCCATCCCTTCAAACTTCCCAGCAGCAGAACCAGCCCAACCAACTAGGCATGCTTCCAAAGATGCTTCCAAGCCTCTTATAATTTGTAAAAATCCATCACTCCAAACACCCCTCCAGCCTTCCAGTATCTGAACCTGCCCATCCACTCTAGACATACTTCCAATGATGTGACCAAGCCGCTTGTAAACCATGGAAGGATCTTTCACTAGTCAATGACTTTGACAAACCTATTCACCTTCTCCTTTGATATCATTCTCCAGGGTTAGGGTACTACCTTTTCATTTTTCAATACCTCATCTTTCTATGAAAGCTAATCTCTTTGCTATTCTGGATGAGTTTACAAGTACGATCAAGGAAGGAGGAATGCCTCGAGGCAGAGCATTGTACTTAGAAATGAAAGCTCTATCTCTCCCTCTCAGCACTCTCTTACTCCAACAAGTTTGAATCTTCACAAATCTCTCAACTGCGACCATAATAGATTCCTCCTCAATGTATCAGAATGGAAATCTGATTTAAACAACATCTTCTTCTATCCTAATCTATGGCACTGATCAATACTCAAGACTCATCGCCTCCCCCCCCCATCTTTTATTTCATCACAAAATTCTTCCCCATTCGATGCACAAAACCAATGGATCCCTGACCTTTTTAATATTAGCAGGCACAGAATTCATTAGAGAAAAGTAAATCCTTCCTTCTTATTAGTTAAACAAATTCCGAACCATTCTTCTCCACAGGCTCATTTCTAAAGAAAATCAAATTCTTCCCATGGGAAATTGCTCAATGCCCCCATCAAAATGTTAGGATTCTTCACCTTGAAGCTGAAAATCCCAACAGGAATACAATTACCCAAGAAATCACAAGGCAAACACCTTGGGTTATATATTTACTTCAAGGAAAACGATTACAAGTAAAAGATATAAAGAACCAGCACTTCTCGGCACATTCTATCCTCTCCCAAGAGCCAAATGCTCACTCAAATTCTCCACACCCTTAGCCATGCTCTCTCCTACACCCAAAAGACCTAACAAACTTGATGTCTAATTACTAGAATACCCCTTACTACTAATCTTACTAATTATCCTAATATTTTCTTAACTAGGGTCTTACACAAGACTACTCATGAAAAACTTCAACGTCGTATGCATTACATGGCTATTTCACACACTGGTGCTCTATTTGTAGGAATGCTACGTAGTCACAGAACCAACTCTTCCTCTCTTGCTCTTTTGCCGTACTCTTGTGGACAAACCTTGTGAATGCCTTTGAATCGACCGCTTCCTTCCCCCGCTCAGGCTCACCTCCTTGCTTCCACCTTTATAAGGGCATCCTTTTGAGAATGAGAAGAGATATCTTTGGGTTAATTTCTTGAAAGCCTTTGTTTTGGTCACATGAAAGGAACGAGACCCCAGAACCTTGGAAGTTGGGATAGTCTTGTGAGATTAGTCGAAGTGTGCATAAGCTGGTTCAGACACTCATGGGTGTAAAAAAAATCACATGTTGGGATAGTACTACCTACTTAGCTTTTTCTTGGTGCAAATTGTTACCTCTTTCCAAATCTAATTTTTGTATCTCTTACTACCAGTTGGAGAAGCGAGATTTTCTTTTGATATGTAATTTCATACATCAATGAAATTGTTTTTCATAACAAAAATAAAAAATTAAAAAAAAAAATCTTTGCCACAAAATCCACCCACATGTGAAGGGATTCATCGTGTTCCCTGCACAACTTTCACCATTTGTAAATTTTGTCCAAACCTATTTACAAGTTTTACTTTACCAATTGACTGTTATGAAATTTGAACCATGTGGGGTTTTTATCTAAAACAAATATCAAACATATTGATACAACTTGAATGTCGTTATCTAGCTATCATGGGTTGACTTAGCAGCACAAAAGGAGACATAGTTTCAATAAATGACTAAGAGGTCATGAGTTTAATTACTGGTGGTCTTCTACCTAGGAATTAATATCCTACGAGTTTACTTGACATTTTATTATTGTAGGGTCAGACGAGTTGTCTCGTGAGATTAGTCAATGTATGCGTAAGCTACCATGGACATTCTTGGATATATAAAAAAAAAGAATTTGAATGTCATTATCTTTGGGCTAAACTACAAAAATAATAAATATATAAATAAATAATAAAAACTTACTAATGGATTTCTTTTTTCATGGTACTTTTGAAACTTTCATGGAAGTTCAACGATATATTTCAACTTTTGAAAGAATACAAAGTATTTTTGAAATAAAAAGTAGAGTTTAGGGTTTTTTTTCGAGAAATTATTTTAAATTAAAAAATTGTTAAAAATATTTACAAATAATAGCAAAATATCAGTCTATCTGAGATAGAGTGCGATAGACTGCTAATGTGTTTATCACGACACAAATAGCAATATATTGCGGTAGACAATAAAATGTTGCTATATTTTAAAATATTTTGGTTCATTTTTCTATATTTGAAAATAATCTTTTTATATATATATTTATTATTTTTTTAAATTTAAATTATTTTTTTTTAATCTTTTTGTTGCATTTCTGATTCTAAAAGTTTGTTATCAATTAGATGGATCTGTAGTTTTTTCTTTTCCTTTTTTTTTTTTTTTTGCAATTTTGGAGAGGAATTGAACTTCAGATTTCGAGGTTCATAGTACAATATTTTGATTGATAAATATTTAGTTATGTAATTTCAAAATTATCTTTATGAATATTATAAAGAGATTAAAGTTACCTCTAACTTGAATCGCTATTTAGCTTCTCTGCAAGAACTTTCCACATTCGTATGGTAAACATCTTTAGTTATTTAAAGATGTTGAATAGTAAGTTAGGTGTTCTATTTAATCCTTCCATTTTTTTTTTCTTTTCTTTTTTTTTTTTTATAAGAGAATTTCATTGATTGAATGAAATATTCAAAGATATACAAAAAGGTCCAATTCAAAGGAAATACAAAAAGATGTTTTCAATTTGTTACAATTTAGTTCTTCAATTGTTAGAATATCATAACAATTTTTTCTCTGCCGCTAATATGATAACAAAATTGTGACATGGCATGTATAATTGATATATTTTTGTTGAGCTGATACGATGAAAACACATCAACAATGTGGAAGGTGAGAATTTGAATATTTAATTTCTAGACTTTAAGAAGTTGAGCTATACTCGTTTTGGTTATAAGCATAATGCAAAATTTATAAAATGCAATAGAAAGATTTTAAAATTTACTTTTTAACCACTAAAATTGTTTGTCAAAATTTGAACATTTTCTTTTTCTTATGTAACCAATCCCATATGAATAAGCACGTAATTTGTACATAACAACAAGAATTTCATGACCACGAGATTCCTGGAAAATAAAACCAAACACACTGCGCTTACTTTACCTTCCCCAAACGCTTCCAACTTCAGTTCCCTTCCCATATAATATAAAATCCCCTGTTCATCTTCACTTCACACCCATCCAAAGCATCAAATTTCCACCTAAAATCCATGGCTTCTCTCAAATATTTCCTTCTCTGTCCCTTTGTTTTCCTCTGCGGAAGCTACACCTTTGCCAATGGAGTCTTCAACTCCAATGATGGATCTCATTCCGGTCCTAGGGCTTGGCCATTACCCGACCCAAGTGCTGGTCCAGGAGTCGATAGAGGGGTAAAGAATGTTGGGGTTGGCCCAAGAGCCGGACCGACAGCTGGTCCAAGAGTCAAGGGAGGAGTAACTAATGTCATTGCCGGTCCGAGAGCCGAACCAAAAGCTGACCTGGAAGTCGAGGGAGGGGTAACTAATGTCAATGCTGGCCCAAGAGCCGGACCGAGAGCTAGCCTAGGAGTCGAGGGAGGGGTAACTAATGTCAATGCTGGCCCAAGAGCCGGACCGAGAGCTAGCCTAGGAGTCGAGGGAGGGGCAAGTAATGTCAATGCTGGTCCGAGAGCAGGACCTAAAGCTAGCCTGGGAGTCGAGGGAGGGATAAACAATATCGGTGCTAGTCCGAGAGTTGGACCAAAAGCTGGCCTAGGAGTTGAGGGAGGGGTAAGCAATATTGGTGCTAGTTCGAGAGGTGGACCGAAAGCTGGCCCGGGAGCCGAGGAAGGCGTAAGCAATGTCGGTGCTGGTCCAAGAGCCGGACCCAAATCTGGCTCAGAACCTAAGGTAGGGGTAAGTGGTATTAGAGCTGGTCCAAGAGCGAGGCCAAAAGGTGTTAATTCAATTGTTAACGGAGTCGGAGTCGGAGTCGGAGTCGGAGTTGGGTACAAGCCAGGATTTGGACCTCCAGGATTTTTGCCTCCTGGATTTGGGTCAAGGCCAGGGTATTGGCCTAGGCCAGGATTTGAACCGTACGATGATTGCATATTGGGCTATGTTTGTCCAGCAAATGAAGCTAGGGAATGCAGCAAATTTGAGTATGGAACTTGCCATTCTTATAACTTTCATCCATTGACGGCTTCTACGGACCTACACGAAGTTGACATCAATTGGGCCAGAAGCAAGCCTTTTGCAACGGCCCAAAATGGTGGATCTGGACCAGTTATTCAAATCGACTCAGCCCACTAAGAAGGCCCAAAATGGTGTCTAATTAAATGTTTTCATGGCCATCTCCTTGCTATCATGCAATATTAAATAATCTTTCACCTCTTAAATAAAAAAGAAGCTTTAGAAAAACATAAAATAAAGTTGCAATATTTAGTACAATCCTATTTCATATTTTGTCTAGTCCACTACTCTATTCGCTTCTATCATTTATCTACCACGCTTTTTCAATTAACATTTCACATCTAGGAGTAGATCCATATACCGTAATATAATATTTATATTTAACGCTAATGATCGCATATAAACTTTACTAATGTTTCATATTTTTAATTTTTATATAGTTAATTGAATCATGTTGTTTTTTATTTTTAGTAAACAAACTAATATCAAATTATATCTCAACTAATATCACAAATTATAGTTTGGTCGTTAATATTACTTTTAGCTATATATCATTCCATCTAAAACTATTGACATGTTTGTTTGGGAGTGATGGATAAAATCTTTTTTATTTTTATTATTATTATTTTTTTATTTTTTAATTTTAAAATCACTCTAAAAATGATTTTAATTATTCAAAATAATTTTAATACTATGAAAATTGCATTAAAAAGTTTTAAATCAAACATTGAATTAATTTTGAGAGATTAAAATTATGTTTCAGAGTGATTTTGTACTTGAAAAAAAAATATTTTCACAATTTTAAAATCACTTTCAAATATGCACATATCTATATTAATTTGTATTATTTCTAACGTGATGTTTTAGATTTACCACTTTACATTATCAATTTGTTAATGATGTTAATGACTTGGAAGTATATAAACATATAATTCAAAAGTTAAATAGACATAGTTGAAGTTCTTCAAATTAAATGGACAGAATTATAAAAGTTTAAGGAAACTAAAGAGAGTTATTTGGATACTATTATGAATTCTTATTAGTCTACAAATGTCTCAAATTAGTATACAAATATCTCAAAGTATTGGATTTTACACATGGTGAGCAATGTGTTAAAATATCGATCGGATTTTTTGACATATTAATAGGATTAACGTATTGAATGGGAGAATTTTGTTTTTCCTATTTTGATGGAAACCTTGAAATTAGGATTATAGGAGAAAACCTTAAGGTTTCGAAAATATTGAATGGAATGTTGAACATACCGAATAAAATGTGGGGGGAGTCGGATTGTAATCAGGATTACTGGGAATCTAATTACGATGAGTTATGCTTGAGAATCTGATTATGGTGTTTGGAGTGTAGGGTTGGATTGGTGTAGGGTTGGATTGGCTGGTAATCTGATTACAGTGTTTGGATTGTAGGGTTGAGTTTGGCTGTTTTTTTAGTATTATTTTGACTGTTTTTTATTCTACATATGTTTTAAGCATCATATATTTTGAACTTTATCTGTTTATACTATAGAAAATTAAACCATCATACTATATTATAATTTTGATTTTTTTAAAATATTATTTTGACTATTTTTATTTTTTTAATATTATTTTCACTATTTTTTTTCTACATCTGTTTTAACCATCATATATTTTGAACTTTATCTGATCATACTATACAAAATTAAACCTTCATGCTATATTATAATTTTGATTTTTTTCTTTTTAAATATTATTTTGACTGTTTTTTTTATATGATTTTAATATTATTTTATCATTTTAACCTATCATACTATATTATAATGTTGACTTCTTTTTCTTGAAGTATTATTTTGACTATTTTTTTTCTACGTCTGTTTCAACTATCATACTATATTAGAATTTAGAGTAAAATAATTTTAGTATATAATAAAAGGTCCACGATAGAAAATTAAAGTTCGAAAAAAATTACACAGAAGTCAAATTACAAACAACATCATGGAAAGATAAGATTCATTAATCATAACATAACTTAGGTTGCAAATTGAAGGGAAAAATATTCAAACAAATTCAGGGTACAGAAAAAGCAGAGTCATGGTACTGGATCCCGTGGTCGCCCGAGAACTTGCATGCAATAGTTGTACTTCCACTACGGTGGGAAGTCCACAAAGTGGCTTAACAGCATCGGATCTGCAAGCAATGACCGTGCAACAGTCAAGCCATCCTGCACCGACAGACCAGGAATGGATTGCAGCTCGGCGTACAGTTCTCGACGACGGCGACGGCTTTCCAAGTCCTCGTTCACGACAGGCCACTGTGCAATGCCGTCAATAGACTTCGTCAGAAGTTGGAATCCCTCCCAAACCACCTCACTGTACTCTCCAATCGAGGAACTTTGAGACCTCTTACTTCTTGATGGCATGCTACTCCCAGACTCTCTACCACTAGGGTAGTTGGAATGTCCTCTGACATGGGCGAGCTGGCAAACGGTGGATCAGGAATATAGAAATTCTCATAGTCTGGGGACTGGTTATTCAAGATGTCCTTGTTCTCCTCTTCCACAACAGGTTCAGAATCGACCTCTGCAGTGGTGGTTGCATGACTCCCTGTGGCTCTGTCTTTGCCGAACATAATGGCCAAGTCGTCATAGAACGGAAATGACTTATGGCGTAGTTATTTTGCACTCAGATGACTTTGTTAAATGTGAAATGTGTTATGTTATGACGAAGACATGTTTAAAACAAGAAGAAATAAATAAAACAAACAATAAAATTACTTTGACCCACACATCAAATATCTCTGTCTCACAGTCAATACCCTTGCGCTTCGCATTCCAACCAAACCCACTACATCCTGGGCCCAACATTTTAGTGATTGCGTTGTACTGTCTCTTCAACGTCTTGACCCTTGACTCCAAATGTGGGATTACCTGTATGGAACACCCCGATAACCTCTGCTGCATCATCCGTAGTATGTTTGCCAGAATCTAGGTCGGAAAGTTCCATTATCAGCTTGCTAATGTCCAGACTGTACACACTGGTCCAAACACTCCACGAGGATTTTGTCCTCCTCATCCGTCCAAATATGTTTTGCAGCTCTTGCGCGTGATCCGGATGCTTCCATCTAAAACTAAACTTGTTAGCACAATCAGGCTATAACATGATGATGTATTGTGGGGAGCAAGCATTAACCCATTGAAAGTGTATATAACAAGAATCAATCCATTCACACTTTACATTAAAATATTCACACATGTTATACAAAAAATTACAAAACGTACACGTCGGGCATCAACAAAATACTGTATACATAAAAAAAAAAAAAAAAAAAAGACTACACAAAATTTTCCAAGGGTGTCTTTAGTTTGCATTCCATTCAGCCCACATTTGATTTGCGAGATCATCCTTTCATGCAGTAAATGCATCAGATGTATCCACAAATTCAATATTCTTAGTGTCTGTTGGAATTGGTCCCCCTGACTTCCCTCTCCTTTGTCAAGTAATGAATTTGGGCCAATTTCCTGAATTATTAGATTGTGCAGGAGACAACATGCATGTATGGTTTTGCACTGCACATATACCGGGTAGTATGATTTTCCTTGGAGGATTGCCCATCAACCTTTCAACATCCCGAACGCTCTCTCAATGACGTTCTGAGCAGATGAATGTCTCATATTGAAAATCTACCTAGGGCTTGTTGGCAAGTTCCCTCCACGCCACTCAGTTAAATGGTATCTTTGTCCCCGATAAGGAGCCAAAAATCCCTCGGCGTTTGGATAACCGACGTCGCAAAGATAGTAGTATCTTGCGAAATTGGGCCAAGTTATCACTTGTCGTACTTTTTCATTTGTGTGGATGGGTATACAGATATTTATAAACTAACCCCTTAGGACTTTCAATTCAGTTGGCTTGGACACTGCATCTCGCAGAAGCCTCGAGTCAACAGCTGATCCTTCCCATCCAGCGAAAACGAATATGAACTCACAACTTTGATTGCATACAGCAAGAACATTCGTTGCGATCTCGCCCTTTCTAAGTCCTATAGCATGATCGATTAGCTGCACTGACATTTACCTTTATGTGGGTTCCGTCAAGTGCACCTAAGCATTTCTGTGACGAAGCATTGTTTCAATGATAAGTTTAAGGTAATTTCAAAACCCCCAAACAATACCATTAAAACAATAAGATGATTGTACCTGAAGCCAGCGCCATCTGTCATCTGTACAATTCTCAGTGACTGGCTCTAGTTTCTGCAACAGAACTTCGTACAGTCTCAATATTGCATTCAGCACAATATTGAAGTGCCTGGACTTGTCTCGCCAGACCTTGCAAATTGGCGTCGCATCACTTGATTTTTTACATCGTGTGTGACTAGGTGCAGGAAGATGGCCACCATTTCCTCCATATCTACATACTTTGTTGGTCTTAGCCCACCCGTCGTCCTAAGTAACTGACACAGAATCGTGAACGTTCTCCTATCCATACGAGTGTTCTCACGACACGTATGATCATCTTCGTAAATCATACGAAAGAAGTTCAATTTTTGAATTTGATGTCTAATAAGTGGAGACGATCGCTCCCGATTGTCCTCCAATTGTAGCAAAGTGGTGATAGTATTCACCATTGCAATGGTGGCCGCACATACAGCAGTCAGTATTGCGATTAACTCGTCAGGTTGAATGTTCATGTCATCCATTGCTTAACTCTACTAACAATGGACCTGACAAGATAGCGGCCATACTTAAGTATTCCTGTCTATTCAATCTTCCTATGCAATCAATCTTTTCTTATATCCCATCCAATTTTTTATTTAGAAAGATATTGATTACAAATGAACAAATAAAGAAGTAAACAAACAAATGCATAAACAAACAAACGTGTAAACAAACAAACGATTATTTCTAACTCTAACAAGGAAGGGATAAAAAAATTAATTTAATTGCCCCAATGTTATATAATTTTATAAGTTTATAATCTTGTTTGGAACACGTTATTTAAAATTGGATTTGAAAACTCAATGTAGTTTAATTGCGAAAAGATTTTCCATTCCCTTAATCATAAAGAACCATAGTTGATGGGGTAATGTGTTACTTGACTACCATTTCTCATAAATTATATTTTCAAAACTACTTGATAAATTTTTTCTAAAACTAGGACTTAATAATAGTTAGTTACAAACAATTTTTGTACCAATTTTTGTGAAATATCAAATATTGGATTTTAATTATAGAAGATTTCGTTTCATAGATGGTGTAAGTACCAATTTTAGTAATGTAGGAAATGGTGTATTTTATTTATAGGAAAGGATATGAAAAATTGTTTAAGTCCCAACTTTTGTAAAATAAAAAACATTGGGGTTTAATTATAAAACCACATTGAATTTGAGTTCAATTATCCATTTTTGCAAAGTTGAAAACATTTGTTTTTAATTACAAAACCAAATTGAATTTGAGTTGAAGTACCAATTTTTGCAAATTACAAAAGATTGGTTTTTTATTATAAAACCGCATTGAATTTGAGTTGAAGTACCAATTTTTTGCAAAGTACAAAACTTTGGTTTTCAATTATAAAACTGCATTGAAAAATTATTTGAGTTGAAGTATCAATTTTTGCAAACTTTTGGATTTTAGTTATATAATATGCTTCTTCTTGTTCTTTTATTTTTTCATAATGGAACATTTGTATTTTAATTATAAATTATACCTTATATTTTGAAAGTGAAAATTCACTTTCGTACTAATCTTCGAGATTGGAATTGGTATTTTTTTTTTGTTCTTTCTTTTATGCTCTCATGAATTAGGTGAAAGAAAATTTCAGTTAAGTTTTTTTTTTTGTTATTTTTTTTATTTTTATTTTTATTTTTATTTTTTTACATCTTGAGTACACATATTTAATCTTAGGAAGATGTGTTTTATATAAAATAAAAAGGAAATTGTATAATATAGCTCATAAACTAAAATGTACAATTCAAATTCATTGATTAATAATGAAATACGTAAAATACACTATTCTTCAAACTGTTTTATTCTTCAAAATGTTTTAAATAGAGGTGCAACCGAATGAATTATACACATGAATTACACATAAGCATTTCAAACAAAATACAATATACATTTTTCAAACAAGTTCTACAAATAACATGTACTTAAAAAACAAAAAAGGGTATTACAAATGAGTTACGTGTAAGGTAGTGACGGTCGAACATGGTAGGTTGGTTAACTGTCAATTTCCACCATACATTGACAAAAAAATATATATATATATTAGTTAAGTAAAGATTATGAATAACAACAGAAATGTAGAAAAGACCGAAGCATATGTATGAACCCGTTAAAAACTGACTGTCAATTGGGTTGAAGAAGCAAATGGGAAGTCCACCGTCACATGAAACAAGGAAGTATAACAAAATGAGAACAAAGTTTCATGAAAACGAATTCATAACATATGGAGAAAAAAAAAAAACACTTCAAGGGGACTCACCACTAGACAGGAACAATTTGGAGAGGGAATTTCTTCTTCAAATGGTGTGTGATCAAGAATAGGAGAGAATGAGTGTATATATAAGCATAGAATTAATGAGGTTAAATAATCGAACCACTCAAATTAAAATGAGGAACAATGCTAAGTTTTTAATGGAAGTGACACCATTTAATAAACCAACAACCAATATATAATAATATAATAATCAAAAAATAGTTGTGATCCAACTAAATCGGTTAGAATGGAACCATATGTTCAACTACTCAATTACAATGATTTTTATTTTTAAAAATGGCCTCAGGTGTGGTAAAAAAAAAAACAAAAATAAACGATCAATTTTAGTTCAAAAATAGAAATAGAATCGATCAACGGGTTAAAATCAAAGGAAAAATCCAACATGCTTCAAACAAATTTTCATTTGGAAAGGTAAGATGAAATTTGTAGAGTTGGAAATGGTAATCGAGTAAAGAAAATTATCCGGCTAAAATAGTTTGAAGGAAAATTGGAAAAACCATCATCATTGGCGAAAAATGGAAGTAATAGAGTAACAAAATGCAAACCCATCCGAACATGACAAAGAAAATTGAAACCATGGATATATGAACATGCAACACAATTAGAAGAGGGAAAATATTGGAACAAGTCTATTAAAAGAGATCTATCTGAACATGAAAGAACCACATATCTACAAACATGCAACAAAATCAGAAGGGGAGAAAACTATACAACACTAGATCTCTGATGAAAAAAAAGAATGGAACACAGATCTACACCCAATCTCGGCCGAATGTCAAAAAAAAAAAACAAATAAATATATGACCATGCAACACCAAAAATGACTATGATAAACATGCAACAAGATGACAAGAGGAAAATATCATAGAACAACAGATCTTGGAAGAAGAAAAAAATGACAAACAGATCTGCACCAAATCTCGGCCGAATGTCGGAAAAAACAAAGAATCGAACAAATATATGAACATGCAACATCGAAAGATGAAAAAAAAAAAACCCACATACTGACCATGTAAGTTGAGAGGAGCCCTCCCCTACCAAAGCCCAAATGTAGCATAATGGGACCACCTACCAAACAATCGATGGCGGCAAGAGCCACCATTCCCGCCATTAGAGCGGCAAGAGAGGGCTTCGACACCCCCTGTTGTATGCTCTGAAGTGTTGATTAACGCTTCAGAGCAAAGAGTGAACAAGGAATCGAAGGGAAACAGAGAGAAGGAGAAGGAATGAATGCGGAAGAAATGGGTCGGTGGAATTGAATAAGGAGAGAGGTGACAGAAGAGAGAGAGAGAGGGAGGAAGAAATTCATCGTGCATAGTGAGCGTAGGAAACCGGCAAAACCGAAGGAGTTGGGTGGGAATAGGGTTTGTAATTGGCAGATGAGAGGAGTAATGGAGAGAGATCGGAGAACGAGAAATCGAAGGGAAACAGAGAGAAGGAGAAGGAGTGAATGCAGAAAAAATTGGGTTGGTGAAATTGAATGAGGAGAGGAGGCGACATAAGAGAGAGAGAGGGAGGAAGAAATTTATCGTGCATAGTGAGCGTGGGAAACCGGCAAAACCGAAGGGGTTGGGTGGGAATAGGGTTTGTAATCGGCAGAAGAGAGGAGTAATGGAGAGAAATTGGAGAACGAGGAATCAAAGGGAAACAAAGAGAAGGAGAAGGAGTGAATGCAGAAGAAAGTTGGTCGACGAAATTGAATGAGGAGAGGAGGTGATAGAAGAGAGAGATGGAGGAAATTTCAGCATCGTGCAGAGTGAGCGTGGGGAACCGGCCAAAAACGAAGGGTTTGGGTGGGATTTGGGGTTATAATCGGCAGATGAAAATGGGTGGGATTGGGTTGTATTTGGGGTTGGTTTTCTAATCCAAACAAACCCCAAAGCCCATTCCCCAAACACTGGTTTTCAAACCCAACCCATTACAACTCAATCCAATCCCATTCCCCAAACACACCCTGGATGGAGTGGGGATTAAGAGATAAATTTTTTAGAGTTGTATGAGTTGATGACTTATTAATGATTTGATCACTACTTTATTTGGGAAGACAAATTCTTTGAAGTTGATGACCATTTCCAAATTTGTGGATCCATCCATCCTTCTTTATTTTTTAAATCTTTAGTTTTGATTTAACTTTCACATTAAAAAAAAAAACCCGTAATTTTTCCATCAATATTTACAATATTCTTGTGACAACCCGACTTTTTGAGGTAATATTTTATTATTGGGTTAATTAATTATCTTAAATTAATTGGGGAGCCGGTTGGAATTTAATTTTTAGGAATTAAGGAAATCAAATCCAATTTGGGTATTTAAGATTTAAAAATTGATTTGATTTGAAAGAGATTTGGAATTTGAAATCCAATTTAGGAAAATTGAGAAGAGATATCTTTTTATATTTATTTTTTTCGGGAGAATTGTTGATGTTGGGAGATGTGAGATTTATTAAATATCATTGAAAAAAAAAGAATTAGAAAATGAAAAGGAATAAAGTTATAATTATTTATATATACTTATTTATTAGGTCTCGAAGTGCGTGCGAAAAAAAAACTCTCATCTTCTCCCTTTTTTCCAACCAGCGCCGCACACCCCTCTCTTTTCCCTCTTTATCTTTCGTCTACCTTTCTCTTCCCTCTATCTTTTTCACCCGTAGCCTCGTTGACGTCTATGCAGCCCTGTCGCCGCTATCCTGTGCGTGTGTAGCAGCGGTCGTCGACACTCGGTTTTTTGGCCGCATCGTCAGTCGACTCATCAGTTTTCCTTGGGTTCTGCTCCTCTCGGTTGCCGTAGGTTGCGCCGGCGCCGAATTTTTTGTTTTGGGTGAGTTGTGGGTTTTCTTCGCAAGTCTCTTGCTTGGATTCGAGTTTTCTAATGTTGGGTTTTTGTGTAGATTGTGGACTTGATTTGAAAAGTGGGAGTTGATTGGAGGCAATTTTGAATTAAGCTAGCTTTGGGTAGGATTATATGGAGTAATTTTGAATTAAGCCACGCTTTGGGTAGGATTATATGGAGTAATTTTGATTAATTGAGGTTGGAGCTAAGCCTAGAAGTTAATTTAAATTAGGGTTTATGCCTATGTTGCAACTTGAGGGTTTTTCTAAGAGTTGGCTGCGTGGTTAGCTACTGGAATTAATTCCAAGGTAAGTAGACTCGTTACTGGGGTTGCCCTTATGCTATGTGATTATGAACATGCTACACTATTATTGTTTGATGTGATTATGCATGGGACCATGGAATATGTTGCATGATTTATATATAAGTCTTTTTGAAACATGTTATAAATTAACTGAGTAGTAACGATTGCCCTCCCAACACCGCTATGTTACCGAAAAACCAACGGGTTTCCTACCATGCCACCGGAAGTTTACGGGTTTCCTGCTATGTTACCGGCAACCTACGGTTTTCCTACTATGTTACCAGGGACCCTTCCCTACTATGTTCCGGGTGCTTTACATATGTTCCACTAGTATGTTGCGCCTTTTGGATGTGGGTGCTTAGCCTAGCCTAGTAGGGGCTACTTATTGAGTATTTGTACTCACCCTTTAATCATGTTTTTTTTCAAGTAAGAGGAAGGATACTTTGGCAAACAATGGGATGAAACATTGACTTAACCACGGGGACTAGACCAATGCTTCCGCACGTGTTTTGTGACCGTCCATTTATTTTTAACACATGTATTTGTCGTTGAACTTCGAAATCTTGATTCTTTGATTACCTATCAGTGTCGAAATTCCTATTTTTAAATTAGAACTGTAAGGGTGCCCATTTAAAATTTAGGTTATTGGGCATCAACCAAAAATTTATTTATTTATTTATTTTAAAGGCTTTCCTTGTTTTCTTCCACGTAAAGAAAAAGTGGGTTGTTTGAATTTTATGCACGCACAAGTGATGGCCTAGCTCGAGTCCTAGGGAGCTGGGTCATTACAATTCTAAATAACTTATAAATCACAAAAA
Organism: Citrullus mucosospermus; assembly: GCA_030954485.1. Classification (NCBI taxonomy): domain Eukaryota; kingdom Viridiplantae; phylum Streptophyta; class Magnoliopsida; order Cucurbitales; family Cucurbitaceae; genus Citrullus; species Citrullus mucosospermus. Next base: position 9,038,566 of record CM062064.1, on the reverse strand, counting down.
AAAAAAATTATTATAAATAGAAAAAAATATCCAACTATTTACAAATATAGAAAAATTTCATTATAAGTAATAGACCGCGAACGATAGAAATCTATCGTGGTCTATCGTTGATAGACAGTGAAATTTTTCTATATTTATAAATGGTTTGACTCATTTTGCTATATTTGAAAACAACCGTTTTTATTATTTTTGTTTCATAGGTTCTATTTTTATTATTTTTACCACTTATAAATATCCATCATTCCATCACCACTTTCTTCCCACCTCAATTTTAATCTTCTCTTTTACTTTCAAATTCATTTTAATTCTATCAAATTCTCGTAAAGTTATTTCTTAAACCAAGGATTTTAAGTTCTAATTTACTTTAATTTTCACTAAGTAAAATTTGGAGATTATTATCTCTCTTTACTTGTAAATTGCCAAGTGTTCAATACTTTTACTATTTTATCAATTGTTATTTGCATTGTTTTTAATATTTCATTTTTATTTAATATTATTTCGTATGTAAATATATTTTATGTCTCCTTAATTTTGTAATCAATTATCAATATTATTTTGTAATTATTTTTTCCATTTCCTTTTTAAATGTGTATTCTTATGTTGACAATTACAATCTACATCTACATCTAAGTATGGTCTTACTTAAATGATTATTGAAAATTCTCAATTATCATCTAATTAAGTTACGATCAAAGTTTAATTAACTAAATATAACAATTTTTTTTTTTAATTTCCATATAGTTTTGCAAAATTTCAATCAACATCAATATTTCTATCGATATTTCCATAAAATCAAGAGCTCGATAATTTTTTCGACATCGACATTTCGAACATTGGTATATTGTAAGAACTAAAGAGTAAATATACATTATTTATTAATCTAAGATTGTCAAGAATTAGAAGTCTTGCTACTACAACAATGATTATATTCCAAAATGTGTTTACTAAACACTTAGCTAAATTCTAAAATAAAAACAAAAAGTTTAAAAACTACTTTTTAGTTTTCAAAATTTGTTTGTTTTTATTTATAACATTAGTGTAGGGTGAATAAAAAAACATACAAACTTATAAATAGAACTAATGTTTATAAGCTTAATTTTAAAAATCAAAAGGTGTTCTAGTGTTTATAAGCTTAATATTAAAAATTAAAAGGTGTTCTAGTATTTATAAGCTTAATATTAAAAAAAAAAAAGGCGAGATAGCTATTTAACAAAGCTAAATTGTCCATTTGTTGGCTAGATAGTAAATGGTCATTGTCTAGACAAATGTGATTAGTATAGAAGATAAGTGAACTTGTAGGGATGAAAAAGGTACCACTGCATTCTACTGGTAAACAAATCCAAGTACCCAAATTAATTTTCATAACACGATCGGTAAAATAAATATGTAACGACCCCACTTCCTAAGACTTGAATTAGGTCGTCACTATATACATGTATACATCTCAAACAACTTTTTTTTCATAATTTTACTAAAAATCGAGGAAGCACCATTAAGTTAAACAAATCTGCCGTCGTTTAAAACAAAAAATCTTTAATCAGGGTACCCAAAGGGACCAATTCAGGTTGCCAAGATGCCTTCTCCCAATTCTTCGGTATTGGGGACCATATTCAGGCTGTCCAAATGCCTTCTCCCAATACTTCGACATTGGAGACCATATTCAAGTTGTCCAGATGCCTTCACCAAGTCTATCGGCATTGGGGGCCAATTCCGGCTGCCCAGATGTCTTCTCCCAATTCTTCGGCATTGGAGATCATATTCTGCTCTTCAAATGCCTTCACTAGGTCCATTGGCATTGGGGACCAATTCAGGTTGCCTAGATGCCTTCCCCTAGTTCTTCGACAATGGAGATCATATTCAGGCTGCCCAGATGCCTTCTCCTAGTACTTCGACATTGGGGACTTTTTAAATAAAAACATGCTAAATCATTCACAAAAACGAGTTTAAATAATTTCTCAAAATTTCCATAATATTTTCAAACAACATGTTTTTTCACAAATTCCAGAATTTCAGAGCATCATGCTCAAAACTATGCAAAAGCATGTTTAAAATCATATTGAGGAAATACATGCTTATCAAATTCAACACATGCCAGAAATCTCATATTTTCAAGATAAACCAAACATTTTATAAATATTGTGAGTACAAATCATCAAAAATGAATTTATGTCACTCACAACTTGTCCTGAGCCCTTAATGGGTTATACGTTTCCCTGAGCTCTTCCCGACCTAGAATAAATAATTCCTTTGTCAAAATTCCTCAAGATTTCCTTCATAGTATATCTCAAGTCATTTTAGCTAAAAAAAGCTTACCAACAAGCAAAAATTAGCCAAAATATCCAAAAATGGAAAATTGCCCTTAGGCGTGTCCAATAGCCCTGTAGCACACTCACCAAGTCGAAAACAACCTCAAATGAGCGGCAAACCTCGCACAACACGCTGCCCACACGTCCAGCTATTGCCTTGCACACATAGCCCCTTGTGGGCAGCATTCCCCGCACACCAACAACCGAAACAACCTCAAAAGAGGTAGGGCGTGTGTGCGTCTGCATTGCCTTCATCGTCGACCTGCGTAGCATGTCTTTGTGAGGTTAGTAAGATGCGTCTTGCTCAACACTTGCGCGCACAAAGCGTCGCCCACCGCACATCAGCGACACCTACCACACCCCCACAGCCTACACACAACACCAACGCATCCTGCTCGTCATCATGCACACTGCATGGCTTATGGCATGCCAACCTGCCTCCTGGGCATCCAAAACCTTTCAAAATAACCTCAATTGAATTCTCACTTTCGGCCACAGCCCATGCCTAACTGCATGCACATCCACTCAAAAACTCACCTGGTAGCCTCAAACTCACTGCCTTCACTTCTAGCTCAAAATTTCAGCTTCTAATTCTTTCTCTATCATCAGATATCTCCAAAACTTTGCGGTTTGCTCTAGTTTACCTAATAGCCAGAGCAAGCTCAAGTTTTTGATAAATTCCGAGTCTTTCCTCACAGATTTTCTTCCCGGTAGCCCTCTCAGTAAAATTAGACTCAATTTGAGAGAATTTGGTCGAAGAAAATCACAAATAGCATGAGTAAATTGCACACGCCAACCTCTTCTACTGGACCCTTCTATTTATAGATTTTCCAGAATTTTGCATGCGAACTCCTAGCTCGCCACCTCATACTTGATGCATGCCCATGCCACACTTGACCTCAATCTAACACCTAATCTTGCTTGCTTAACACTTAAGTCTAAGCTTTGCTTAATCAAGAAGGAATGGTGGATGCATCAAAGCCTCCTCCACACATCCTTTTGAGGTTAGTTGGCTTCCTTTCTTGGCTACCACTACTCACAACCCCCTTGGCCGAATTGCTTGGATGCATAGCACCATGCGTTAGCCCAATAGACCTTCTTGGACGCATCGCTTCCCAACATAACCCCCTAACTAACCTTAACCAATTGATAGCCAAGCTCACAAACGCACCAAACTTCCTACTAACCTCAAACGCATAGCCAAGCTTGCCCAACACACCAACCATCGCCCATGGGCGCATGCCTCTTCAAGCCAACGTGTCACACACTTGACCAACATAACAACCCTTATGCTTGGGCTCGACTACCTCCTAGCCGACCCTTCTTGTCGGCCATACTCACACACACTCAAGCCAAAAGGCCCTTGTCCACTTCTCTCTCAACCACCCGCCTACTTAGCTTGCCATTACCCAAAGATAGAAGTAGGGCTTACACATCGTGTCCTCAGGATAAGATACCAAACCTTTATCCATATACTATAGACCGTTTTGACTATTACTTAAACTTGATTCACTTTTATCATATAAAATTTAAGTATTCACCATATATCCATGGGTTCTTAGTTTATTGGATTTAAATGCAATTCAAATATTCAATAACAACTTTGTTGAATAAACCTCAATAACGACTTTATTGAGAATAAAATCCATAAATTACAAACAACGAGTTTTAGGACATAAAACTCAACAACACTGTGAGACTCATGCTCGGCCTCATGACGCCTTAAAAGTGACTTCCCTTCGAAAGGAGTTTGCATGGGTTAATATTAAGGTGAATGGAGAAAGTAAGTGGAAGAAAGATATATGTCAACATATCCTACGGTCTTCTTTATTAGTTTGCATCATGAGGTTTTCATACTCGACCTTGTGCCTGGAAGTTTCCTCCCATCGGAAGTTATTTACATGAAACCAATATCAGGGAAAACTCCATAAATAGATAGGGTCGCTTTTGTTTTTGCGTCAATATTATCCTTCCCTTCGGCAAGTTTATTGGGACAAAACTCTAGGATCTAGAATATGAGGGATTACACCTACAAGAATAAAGTATATTAATGTTTTCTTGACCAAAATAATGGTAACTAAAATTATAGGAATAAGAGTTATTCTGGTGTATGTGTCTCAATTCAATGAAGGAATGACTAACTACCCCTTTTGTAGATTTTAGTTCTAAACCATTGAATTATCATTGCAAATTTAAATGATTATAGAGTTCATTATTAACTTTTCTTAAAAAAATGATTGGATTTGTTTCTTAAGAGTTATACAAGATATCTTATATAAATAATTTTGTTTGGTTTCATTATAATTGAAATGGCTAGAATTGTAATTTCACTCCTCGGTGACGATAAGTTAACTGGGGATAATTATACATCCTGGAAGAATATGATTAATATTGTATTGGTCATCGACAACCTAAAATTCGTCCTAATTGAGGAATGTTCTCAAATCCCTGCCAAAAATGCAGTACAAAATGTTCGTGATGCATATGATAAATGGGTGAAAGTCAATGACGAGGCCCGAGCATATATCTTGGCTAGCTTATCTGAAGTATTAGCCAAGAAGCATGAGTCCATTATCACTTCATGTGAGATCATGGATTCGTTGCATAAAATGTTTGGATAGCTGTCCACTCAAATCAAGCATGTGAAGGGAATTGAATCCCGGTGGAAGCATGTGATCGAGTTCTTTGATTTCTTGAAAGAATTAAAAATACAAAAAGTTAAGAAAAGGTTAAACAACATACCTTTGCGGCATAATTTTAGCAAATTCTCTCCTCGAACTGATAGTCTTCTCCTTGTAGTCTTCTTTTTCCAAGAGATCTTCCTTGCTATGACTCTAGCAAGAATCCGGTTTATGGGAACCACTTCTTGAAAGAATAGAGAGAACGAGAAGAAGAATTTTCTTAGAACTTTTAAAATTGAGAGAATTTCTAGAGGAAGACTTTTAGAGTAATCGTAGAGATTATTCTTGATGAGGCCAGTCATGTCAGCTTTTTGGAGACTCTTCCAAAGAGTTTTCTCCAATTTCGTAGCAACACTATTATGAATAAGCCTACCTAAAACCTTACCACCCTACTGAACGAACTATAGACCTATGAGTCCTTGATGAAAGTCAAAGGACAACAAGGGAGGCAAATGTTGCCAACTCCTCAAGGAATTTCCACAGAGATTTGACCTTTAGGACTAAGTTTGGACCTTCTTCCTCTAATACAAAGAAATGGAAAAGGAAGAAGGGTGGAAAGGGGAATAAACTACCCATCTTACTGCTGCCCAAAAAATGCAAGAAGGCCAAAGTTGCGAAGGGAATCAATGCCCATTGTAACTAGGATAGGCACTGGAAAAGAAACTGCCCAAAGTATTTGGCTGAAAAGAAGAAGGCTAATGAAGGTAAATACAATTTACTTGTTTTGGACACTTGCTTAGTGGAAAATGATGATTCTGCCAACATAATTGATTCAGGGGTCACTAATCATGTTTGTACTTCTTCGCAAGGAATTAGTTCCTAAGGGTAGCTAGAGGCTGGGGAGATGACCTTGCGGGTCGAGACATTATAGGTTGTCTCTACTATTGCAATGGGAAGCATCAAATTACTTTTTCAGAAATCATTTTTATCATTGAACAATGTGTACATAGTTCCTAGTAATAAAAGGAACTTGATTTATGTATCTACTTTGCTTGAACAGTTGTATTCAATTCTTGTTCTTTGAATAAAAGGTTTATTTATAAGAATGGAATTGAAATTTGTTATGCAATATTAGAGAGTAATTTATATGTGCTAAGGTCGTTAGTGTTGGGACTTAGTTTTCAGAAATCAAATGGTTTGCAAGCTTAATCGATCCATTTATGGATTGAAACAAGCATTTCGATCTTGGAATATAAGATTTGATACTATGATCAAGTCTTATGGCTTTGACTAGAATCTTGATGAACCTTGTGTTTACAAGAAAATCATCAACAGTTCAGTAGCTTTCTTACTGATGTATGTGGATGATATTCTACTGATTGGGAATGATGTAGGTTTATTGACAGATGTAAAGAAATGGCTAACTGCCCAATTCCAAATGAAAGATTTGGGTCAAGCACAATTTGTTCTAGGGATCCAGATCATAAGGGATCATAAGAATAAAATGTTGACCTTGTCTCAATCATCGTATATTGACAAGATGCTTGTCAGGTATTCAATGCATAATTCTAAGAGAGACTTATTCCCTTTTCGGCATGGAATTATATTGTCTAAGGAACAGTGTCCTAAGACTCCTCAAGAGGTTGAGGAAATGAAACAGATTCGCTATGCATCGACTGTCGATAGCCTTATGTATGTCATGTTGTGTACAAGACCTAACATTTTCTATGCAGTTGTGATTGTCAGTAGATATTAGTCCAATCCAGGATTTGATCACTAGACTACAGTTAAAACCATCCTCAAGTATCTTCGAAGAATGAGAAACTACATGCTTGGTGTATGGGGCTAAGGATTTGATTCTTACAGGATACACAGACTCTGATTTTCAGACTAATAAGAATTTTAGAAATTTCACATCAGGATCAGGGTTTACTCTTAACGGAGGGGATGTAGTTTGGCGAAGCACAAAGCAAGGTTGCATTGCTGGACTCTACCATTGAGGTAGAGTATGTAGCTGCTTGTGAAACTGCTAAAGAAGCTATCTGGCTTAGGAAGTTTTTGATAGATCTGGAAGTTGTTCCAAATATGTCAATGCCAATCACACTTTATTGTGATAATAGTGGTGCCATGAAAAATTTCATGGAGCCTAAAAGCCACAAACGTGGAAAGTATATAGAGCACAAGTATCATTTGATATGGGAAATTGTGCAACGAGGAGATGTGATCGTCATGCAGATTGCTTCGGAGCACAATGTTGCCGATCCATTTACAAAGGCTCTCACGACTAAAGTGTTTGAGGGTCACCTAGAAAGTCTAGGTCTACGAGACATGTCACATCTAGTCTAGAGCAAGTGGGAGATAGGTATCGAGTTATGCCTTAGTTTATATGTATTGTACACCCACTAACTTTAGGACAAATGGGAGATTGTTGTGACTGATGTGTCCTAAATCTCTTGGGTCTTGTAGTTTTGTATATTGTATATACATTTTATTTATTGAATAAAATAAAAAAATTATTTTATCTATTTTATGCATTAACTCAATCCAATAAACTAAGATTCCATGGTTATTTAATGTAAACTGAAACATGTATGTGGGTGACATACAAGGTTGGATCATGTTTAAGTAATACACAAAAAGGTTTGTAATGTAGGAATAAGGTTAGGTGTCTTATTCTGGTAACACTATGGATACAACCCACTTTGTAATTGTTACAAGGAACTGTAAAGTGTTACAAACGATTTTAATCCTAATCGTTCATGTGGAGACATGTGAGTTTGTATAAGACCGGACCGCGAAATGTTTAATTTCTCTTTGTAACGCCGTTAATTGTAGAAATTAACATTTCATAGGATGACTATAGGTAACTCGACCTGAATCTTGCGAGAGTTATGAACTCCTGTCTATGAGGGCAATCCTTTAATCTGTATGGGTGAGAGTGGCCAAAGCGCCAACTTAATATGCCTACCATTTCGGGGATTTGTCTAATTAGGAAGCTGAGAACATATCTTCACAAGATGGAATTCACTCCTTCCCGTGCTTAGGGTAAGTAGATAAATTACTCTCTTAAAGGCTGATTTCGGGTTTTGAACAATGAGACCTCACCCTTTCACTAGTCCGAAGGGGTTAGTTTCTAGTTGGACTATAAATAGTTTGTTCATTAGATGGATCAGTGGTACTTAAAAAGTTAGATATAACTACAGGGGTAAAACAGTAATTTGACCCAACTGTAGTTATGAGTAATTTGTGAACAGTCGACTTACTATTGATTAGTAAATTTCGTGGACACAGAAATATATCTATAGTGCGAAGAGTACAACTATAAGCCTTTAGTGGAGTGACCTACATTTAATGAATATTAATTAATCTAATTAAAGAGTTTAATTGATCAATCTCATATCATTGGAGTTTCTAACTAAAGGTTCATAAGGTCCCCTTGCTAGCTCATAAAGGCTTAGTATAAGAATTAAATATTTTAGTTTAATTTGAAATGTTCAAATTAATAAGGAAATTAATTGTATGTGATACAATTAACATAATGTATGTAGATACATTATAATATAAAGTTTATTTTGAATGAGATTAAAAATTTTATACTTTATATTATCAGAGAGATAAATATTTAAATGAGATTTAAATATTAGTTATATGAATGTGATTCATATAAAAATTATAGGTAAAAATTAATATAAATGAGATTGATATTAAAACTATAGGTTAAAAATATGATTTAATTATATAATTAAATTATTATTATTATTATTAAATAAATAACTTCCCGCATTATATCATCTCTCTCTCTCTCACTTTATACGTAAAAAAAAAATAAGGGAGGGGAGAAGTTACAGAGGAGTTACAGAAGAGTTTTGTATTTTCCCAAGAACTCTCCCTCTCTAATTCTCTCTTCTTCCTTGCCAAAATTCAAAGAGAGCCCACAACTCCTCTATTGGTTCTTCTAGAAAATCGCAAGGTTTCCATTGTGGTGGTATTCCCAAAAGAAGAAGAGTTTTTCTTGTGAATTCGTTGGAGAAGTCACCGGTTTGTGATTTGGAGAAGAAGTGTTTCCCACATCGAAGAAGGTTTTCAAAGGTAGGAAAAACTTATCATCCCTTAATATTTCTAAAAGGCATGCTAAGAATTTTTTTGTTTATCCTGTTTTTTTTTTTTTTTTTTTTTCTCTATAGTTTGTTTTTCTAAAACAAGTTTAATGGGCAAGGCGATTACTCACTTTCGCTGGGAATTCGATTCCTTCAATTAGCATCTAAAATGTTTCAAAATACTGAAATGTTCAAAACTGCAACGACAAAATCCAAAAGACAAAAGATTTCTCCTAAAGAAAATGCTCATCTTTGGCATCTAAGACTTGGATACATTAATCTTGTAAGCCCCGTACTTAATTTTGTGAGAACGCAAGGTAAGAAGGGGCCGAGAGATGGACGATTGGGTAAGAGTAGTTGGTTGGACTGTGATTGGGGCGGAAAAATGACTAGCTATGCGTTGGTGGCAACATGCTTTGATGGAAACAGTTTTGGCGTAAACGCAAAGGTGAGGGAAGACTGTTATGCGTTGAAGCCACAACGCATTGAGGACATAAGGCGTGGAGAACCACCTTGTACCGAAGATTATCTTGCGACAAACGCATTGAAGGCAGCGGGGCGTTGGAAGTTAATAGCCACGAGGAGTTGTGAGCTAATTTGCGATGAGGTCATTATGCGGTGAACTCTACCATGCGTCGAAAGTGAGTACGCGTTGGACAAAGAAGGTTGGCCGAGAGAGAGTAATGCGTTTGTTAACCATCTGGCGGGAGAATGTTGAAAAGTAACACCATCAGAGGCTGTGTGTTGCCGAAGCTGAATATAGAAGGTATGCGTTGAACAGATTGTAGTGTAGTGTAGTGTTGAAATGGAGATTAAGTCGGTGGTATATATATAAGTGGATCGAGAATTCAATTGTTCTGATTGCATTTCAGAGCTCGAGCTAGGTTCATTCTAAAGCTAAACATTGGAAGGAGGTAGAAGAAGATGTTCACGCTGATTTGGAGTGGAAATCTCATCGAAACTGTGGAAGAAACTTGAGTTGGGCAAAGGACTCAGCTGGTGTTACTTCCTTAGAGTGACGCTCGGTTTTGGAGGAAGAACAAACTGAAGGAACGGTGGTTAGGGCCGGAACTTTTGAGGTTAGTAAGTTAACTCGATTTTTAGCAAGTTTCATGAAGGATGCTTGAGCTGAAATTGTATTAATGTGTGTCAAACTCAGATAGAAGAGATTAACGCTAAATTTGCCGGACAATTAGGGGTAACTCGAGGTTGTTGAAGAATATACCCTAAACGAAGAGGATGCTCTTCATGAAACTTGGAGGTAAGATGAAGAACTTACACCTTAACAAGTTTGTAGAAGGAGGTAAGTTCTGGAATTGATCAAAATGTGATGTTTAGCAGGTTGAAAAAGAAAGAAGAAAGGAAGAAGGAAGTGGTTCTGTTATAGCGGTAGTATCGCTGAGAGAGCGAGAGACAGGGCAGCGAAGCAAGTATCGCTGTAATGCAAGAGGGGCTTTGCGTCTCACGATTCTTGCTAGAGTATCGCTGGGTGTCGCTCCTCAGGTAGTCTCGCTAGTTGCATCCAACTCAGTGTCGCTAGTACAGTAGTATGTGATGAATCTCGCTGGTAGCTTTTAATTGTCTAAAGAATAATGCTATTAATGTGTGTTTAAGGAAAAGGAAGATTATGAAAACTAAACATGAGGAAAATGTATTTTCAGGCCAGGAAGAGCTCGGGGAGGCTAATCCACTTAGAGCCGAGACAAATCGTGAGTGACCTTTTATTATATCTTGTGATTAACTTAGTATACTTATTTGATTAGGAAATGTGATCCTTTGCAGTATCCATCCTGAATGTGATGTGTTAGCAAGTTAATAGGGTACTAATGCTAATTTCTAAATATAATAATGGCTGAGGGACCTTATGGTGAAAGCTTATATGTAAGTGAGCATGAAGTTAAGTGCTGAGGGACTTTATGAAAGCACTTGAATAGCTATGAGAAATGGATTACAATGCTGAGGGACTATGAGTGAAAGCATGTAGTAACCCATCACATACTAGCTCGTGCTGAGGGACCATGAGTGAAGGCACTTGAGCGAAGATAGAATTGGTTACTAGTGCTGAGGGATTTCATGTGAAGGCACATGGTAATGTAAATATAATCGAATAAATGCTGAGGGACAGAATGTGAAGGCACTAGATAGTTGCAAATCTGTGTGACATGAGGATGTGATATTTATATGTGTAATTTGGAAAGAGAACCTTAGTAACTCTCTGGAATGTGATATGTAATGGTTATTAATAGATAAGCTAGCTCATATTTGTTAGTGATAGTTGAATAGATTTAGTCACTCACTGGGCTTTTTGCTCATTCAGTTTGTTGTTGTTTGTTGTTTCAGGTAGCGAGCGTGTCCGGGACGCCTAGCCTACAGAAGAATCTCATCTGGGCCTATCTGGAAGCAAACCTCTGGGATAGTTGTAAATATTTAGTCTGTACATATGTCTTGTAATGTGCATGTTTCTTAGAAGTGAAAGGGGGATGTGTTGTATCTTATATGTATATATGCAGAAAATACTTGTTGAGAGGTTGCATGTTTTTCTAATATTTTAAAAGAAATTTTATTTTGAATTGAGATTCATCTGGTATCTATTTTCAAATATGTATTGAAGGAGAACAGTATCACGCTCAATCCTAGGTATAGAATGCATCTGGGATGGGGTGTGACAAATCTCAATAGGATTGAGATAATGGTTAAGAGTGAACTTCTAAACGAGTTAGAAGAAAACTCTTTACCAGTATGTGAGTCATGTCTTGTAGAAAAAATGACTAAAATGTCTTTTATTAGAAAATGTTATAGAACCAAAGAATCCTTGGAGCTTATACATTCAGACCTATGTGGTCCAATGAATGTTAAAGCAAGAGAATGGTACAAATATTTCATCTCTTTTATAGATGATTATTCAAGATAAGAGTATCTTTACCTATTGCAACATAAGTCTAAAGTTCTTAAAAAATTCAAGGAGTATAAGCTTGAAGTTGAGAATAGGTAAAACTATTAAAACACTTTAATCGAATCGAGAGGGAGAGTATATGAATCTGAGATTCGAAGACTATTTCATAGAACATGAAATCACATCTCAACCCTCAGCACCTGGTACAACTCAACAAAATGGTGTATCAAAAAGAAGAAAAAGAACCTTGTTAGACATGGTTCGATCGATGATGAGTTATTTACCCAACTCGTTTTGGGATCATGCAGTACTAACTGCAATGTACATATTGAACCACGTTCCATCGAAAAGTGTTTATGGAACACCTTTTGAATTGTGGAGAGGTTTAGAATTTAAGGATGTCCAACATATGTGCTTGAGTCAAACCCAAAGAAGTTGAAACCTCGTTCAAGAGTATGCCTGTTTGTAGGCTATCCCAAGGAAACGAGAGATGGGTACTTCTACGATTCAAGAGAAAATAAAGTGTTTGTATTGAAAAACGCTACTTTCTTGGAAGAAGACCACATTAGGGATCATAAACCACACAATAAGATTGTATTAGATGAATTTTCCGATGAAGCTACTGATACGTCAACAAGAGTTGTTAACATTGCTAGCACTTTGTTGATGTTGGTATGTTAAGTCAAGCACATATCCTTCTCAAGAGTTGAAAGTGTCTCGACGTAGTAGTAGAGTTGTAACCCAAGCTACTCATTATATGGGTTTAACAGAAGCCAAGACCGTCATACCAGATGATGACATTAAGGATCCATTGGATGATGGGGACAAAGATGAATGGGTTAAAGCCATGAATCTTGAAACGGAGTCTATGTACTTTAATGAAGCCTAGGATCTTGTAGATCAACCTGCTGGGGTAAAACCTATAGGTTACAAATGGATCTACAAGAGAAAAAGGAGTGTAGATGAGAAAGTGCAAACCTTTAAGGCTATACCAGTGACAAAGGGTTATACCTAGGTGGAGGGACCTATGATGAAACTTTCTCACCTGTTGCCATGATTAAGTCATCCGTATTCTCTTGTCCATTGCCACATATTATGATTATGAAATATGAAAAATGGATGTTTTTTAATGGTAATCTTGATGAGAATATCTACATGAAGCAACTAGAGGGATTTAAAGAACAAGGTTAAGAGCAAAAGATTTGCAGGCTCAACTAAGTCCATTTATGAATTAAAACAGGCGTCTAAATCTTTGAATATAAGGTTTGATAATGCAGTCAAATCTTATAGTTTTAACCAAAATATTGATGAGTCTTGTGTCTACAAGAAAATCATCACAAGTTCTGTAGCTTTTCTATTAAATTTCTCTATACAAAATTTGAAAGGTGAAATTTCAATTTTGAATGTAATTTTGTTTATTCCTTTTAGATAACAATATTTGACACTATTTTACAAAGTAATAAAAGAAATAGTGGCTAGAATTGTGTATACTTCATTTTAAATAGTGGTTAGTTAAAATTCTCTTAGTGAATAGACTTTTAATTACATTTAAACGGTAAATTATTTACATTAAATTTTAAAGTAAGAAAAGAGAGATAGAAAAAAAAAAAAAGAATCATAGATGGATGAATAATAAAACTAAAATCCATATGTGATAGTAATTAAACTAAAGTTATAAATTGATTCTTATAAATAAAAGTGATGTAACAGGCGGTTTCTTGTAATTGATTGATTTCTGTTGGAAAAAGAAATAAAGGAGATATTTCACATAAGAATCACATACCTTCAAATTTTGTAAGAAATTAAATAAGTATTTAATAAATTGAACCTTTTTTTTAGAGGAGAATATCTTTATTCACAACATTCTTTGTATCTCTAAATAACAAGTTTGGATCTTCTAGTGTCTTGATAAGAACTTTTGTTGTTGACATTGACATTCCTCTCGATAATGCCACATAGAATTGTCCATGTGCAAATACAAGTTGTGGAAGATATGTTCCAACATAAGAAATAATATGCCCTCATACCTTGTTTATTTGGATTTTGAAGAGATTTTTATCAAGTATTTCCAAAAAGAACAAGCAACAAATCATTACAATTAGCTTGAATAGATCATATTTTTGAAATAAAATACATCAATTGCAATTTAAAAAATATGAGGGTACATAGCGACAAAAACCTTGCAAATTATATCTTAAAGATTGGAAATGGAGAACATGCTTATAACGACGATATCATTACCTTGGGCAAGAAATTACAATGACACGTTTTGAAAGTAACATGAGATGGAAATAATAAGAAAGATATATCCAAATTTACAACTTCATGCTACACTGACGGAATACATGACTAGTAGAACAATTTAAGCTACAATCTAAATGATTGATCAACACTTTGATTTGATATGTTGAACATTGTTGAATCAATGGATTGTAGTGGAATTTTGAATATGGATTGGGCTGTTCGACCCTAGAATTGATGCTATTATGGGTTTTGTGCCCTAAACTTGTGGTTTGTATTTTTTAAAAAATATTTTGATTTATTTATCAATAAAATAATTTTTATTTTATTATGACTTTTAGTGTTGCGTAACTCAAATCCAATAAATTAAAATCTGAGGTTATTTAATATAAATTAGACAGTATTTGGTTGACATATAGGTGGATCATGTTCAAGTAACAAACTAAAGAGTCTATAGTATAGGGATAAGGTTGAGTGTCTTATCCTAGCTAGTAACACTATGGATACGACCCACTTTGTAATTGTTATAAATAATTTTATCCTAATCGTTCATGTAAAGACATGCGAGTGGGGGTATCTTATACAAAAGATTTATATAAAACTGGACTACAAAATGATTCATCTCTCTTTGTAACACTGTGAATTGAAGAGATTAATATTTCATAGGATGATCATATGTAACTCGATCTCAATCTTGAGTGAGTTATGGATTCTTGCTTATGAGGGTTTGTCTTTCGATTTGTATGTGTGAGAGTGGTCTGAGGCGCCGACTCAATATGCTTATGACCTGGGGACTTGACTGAGTAGGGAGCTACAAACATAGCTACACAAGATGAAATTCATTCCTTCTCGCCTCAGGGAAGTAAATGAGTAGTTTCTTTAAGTGCTGACTCTAGGTCTTGAACAATGGGCCCCATCCTCTCACTGGCCCAGGAGGTACTTGGTTTATGGTTAGACCATAAATAAATTGTTCATTAGAGGATTAGTGGTACTTAAGAAGAAATAAGTAATTACATGGATAAAACGGTAATTAACCCAGTTTTAATTATGAACAACTTGTCAAGGATTGACTTACTTGTAATGGTTATATCCATGGACGCAACATATTCTATAATGCATAACAGTGTAGTTGTGGCTCCTTAGTGAAGTACACCATAGTTAATGAATGTTGATTAATTTAATTAAAGTGTTTAATTAATTAAACTCGAGTTATTAGAGCTTATAATCTGTAGGTTCATTAGGTGTCTTTGCTAGCTCACAAAGAGTAAAACAAGGATCAAAAGTTTTGAAAGAATTTGAAATATTCAAATCGATTAAGGGAATTCATGTTAATTGTATATGATACAATGTATTTAGATACATTATAATATAAAATTTATTTTGAATTAGATAGATATTAAAACTATAGGTTATGAAAGAAAAGTGTAGTTGAATATGATTCAAATATGTATTTAATTAAATATGAAATATTAAATTAGTTAATTAATTAATTAATTAAAAATGAAATAACTACCCTACATTACATGGGAGTGGGGAGTTACTTCCCATCTCTTCTTCAAATTGTAGAAGGTCTACAATATAGAGGTTAAAGAAAATTACATGAAATAAATCCTCTCTGTCTCTCACTCTCTCAAATTCTCTCAATATAGAGAAGAATTTTCTTTGCATCAATTTACTTTCCTTTTTAAAAAAGAAGCTCCCACAAGTTGGTCATTGCCAAGAGAATAACAGGGAACACCTTTGGAGGCGTCACCCTCGTGAGATTAAGTTCGTTGGGAAAGAAGAAAGAGTTGCTGAGAAAAGAAGAGAATTCTTCAAAGGTAATCTATTCTTCCCTGTAAAATTCATATTTAACCTTAGATACTGCATTATGAATGTTTGTATGTTTTTCTTTTATGTACCGTGAATTTTAAATAAAATCAAAGCAAAAGCGATTAATTGCTTCCGCTAGAGATTCTGAAGATTTTTGAAGCTCTAAAGCAGCCCATATTAAGCTTTCTTTGATAAGAAAGAGAGACTTTACTCAAATGAAGATTAGTGGGAAAAAAATGTGAGTTCTAGTATTGAAGAGTTTGATACTCGTCTGCGTTCTATCTTTATGTATAAAAAAGTTAGCCTAGCCAACAAATAAAGGCAGAAAAGAAAAAGAAATTTTGACCTAGAGAATTGAACAGGGATCCCCCAATAGGAAGGAAGTGTGGTATTCAATTCTTTTCAATTTGATTAAGGGCCCGTTTGGATTGACTTGAGAAAAAAAATATTTTTCAAAAAACTCATTTTTATTTAAACTCTTTTGATAAAAATTGTTTAAAATACACTTCAAAATCTATTTTGAGTGGTTTCCAAACACTCCAATTTTTTTTTTCAAAATGACTTATTTTTTAAATTAAATACTTGAAAATGCATTTCAAGCACACTTTAATCAATTAAAGATCTTTTTTTCAATAAAATCAATTAAAGGTCTTATAGTTTACCATGTGTGGACTTTAATCTCTAATTTTTGTAGAGTAGATTGGTCAATGAATTAGATTTTGAATAATTATTGTGGATTTTGGTAATAATAGCAAAAATATATAACCATATGACAAGAAGTGTATAATTTGATAGTATCCAAGAAGAAAATAATGATACGATATAATTAAAAATAATTTTAGGCTTTCACAAGATAAACAAATAAAATAAAAAAAGTTAAGATGAAAGGAAGAGACGTGACAAAAAAAAAAAAAACCATAACATTATAAACATAAAAAGAAAAAGAAAACATCAAATTGAAAAGACGTAAGAAAACGTGGAAAAGTGGTGGACGTCAAATTTTTTTCCTTTTTTTACTCTAACGTAATAGAGTTAATTAGTGTAGAAGGCTTTTTTATTAAAAAATAAATAAAATATGGGCCAATAATTTTGTGCCACGTGGCTAGGCTACTAAAGATGTAGACCGCCTGCAAATCACAATATTTTATTTTTTTTTGTTCGCTTCTCTTTCGTAGAGATCTACCCACGAGATTCAAGATAAAAACATTTGAGGTAGCTTCCTACATTTTTATTATAGATGTGTTTGTGTGTGCTTTTTCGTATTTCATATTTTTTTAATAGGTGAATGAACAATAGAGCTACACCCTCAACTTACTACTTCTTTAACCACAACGATAACGAATGTCTTATTTAAAACAATTGTCACCAAATTATAATGAATGAGGAACTATGTACTTTTTATATAATTTATTTTAACATTGTAATTAAAATATATTGGGTATCATTATATTCATTTTTTAAAAATTATACGAACAAATTTGACATATGCAAGTCTTTTGTTCATTTTATAATGAGTTGATGGGTAATTAAAACATATGGAAGTCATAATTAAATAAACACCAAACTTAGAATAAGTTGAAAGCTTTTATATATGTCGTATAAATAATAAAAATAAAAACATTGAGAAATGATTTTTATATACTAAATCTAAAGAACTAAAATAAAATCGTTGACAAGGTCAAATAATAAAAATAAAATGCTTAAATTTTTATGATTAAAAATAAAATAAATATAATACTTTAGATACTAAATAAATAAATAAATAAATATAGTTTAAAAGAATTCAAATTAACTTCATTTATAATAAAATGAACAAAGAGAAGTTAGACGGTAAACTTTTCTTAGTTTAATTATTATTAACGTAACACAATAAAATGCAGATACATCACATGCATAACACTTTTTTCTTTAAAACTTTTTTTTTTTGAAAGAAAAGCATAATAATCTTTTCTTTTTAACAATTTTAGTTATAGTTATTTATATAATACCTAAATTAGGATTATTCTTAAATCTTTTCAATTGAACATTTTTTTTATTACTCCCTCAATTATTTGTACTTAAATTTCAAAGATGAAGGTGGAAGAGCATCTATATGCATTGTTTTTTTATATTAAATTTAGAAATATCACGTGCATTGCATGTGTTAAGGACTAGTTAGAACAAAATACAACCAAGATAAACATCACAATGCTTAGTCATAAATACAACCAAAGTAACAACACAACACAGTCACATTCACATTACAAGTCAATAATAAATGCTTAATCGATAAGTGACAACTTTGAAAAATCTTCAAGGTCTTCAATGTCTTTTTCCTTCTCCATAACCGCTTTGAATCCTATATAATTAAAAAGAGGAAGACAACCTCATTAAAATTTTAGAAAATATAAATATAAATATAAGATATGTTAAACTTACAATTACAAAATATAAATAATCAAACAATCGAATAATGAACTTCTTCAAATAATGAAGCTTCTTCAAATTCATGATGAATTTCAATGTCTATTGGATCATAATTTATTTAATTTTGGGAATAGAAAAGTCTCCACTGATTTAGGAACCAATGAATAACATGATGAATCAACTGCACATCCTCCTATGCTAAAAGATGACTAAGATACTATAGTAGATACTAGAATGGCTGATATATCTCTAAATGATATGGCTAAGAACCTCAAATTGATGACTACTATTCTTCCTCAGATTGATGATTATTATTCTTCCACCACTGAAGTATGTCAAAATCATGTTCATTCTTAACATCAGATTTCAACAAATAAACATCAATCTCTGACTCCTTATCAAAAGTTGTAGTCTCATCACATTCAAAATCACCTATCATTGTATCATAGTTGAAGTTTTCACCCACCTTTTTAGTTGGATTACAATCATTACTTATGACATCTTCGACTAAGACAATTGGTGTATTTGTACTAGAATTACTACTACCGCTGCGAGGAATACTATACTCATGAAAGATATGTCTCAAGCATTGCTCCACAACACTTCCCATGGATTTGGCAATCTCTAGCCAAAAAAAAATTTTTAAGACAGAGATACAACTTTTTTTTTTTTTTTTTTTAGGATTCAACACAATAGCAACATACAACAATAGATTGTTCTTATCATTGTTCTCCAAATACTTCTCAAATTTGGCCTACATGCTATTGCCCATTTCAACTAGCATCATATTTGTATTACCAGCATTCAAACATAGACAATTTTGAATCATTGTAATATGATGGAAAACTATATATTAGAAGTGGTATACAAAGAGCCTAAAATTTTCGGCATGATCTAATAAAAGACTTTTAAAAAACTAATCAACATCTTAGCATATGTCCAATCTTTCTTGTTTGGCCATAAATGATGTCTATAAGAAGCACATCCTTATCTTCTAATCTATCAAAAGTCTTTTAAAACTTTATAGCAACCTCAAACATCATACATGTGGAGTTCCATGTGGTAGGAACGTCAAGACACTTATTACTTTTACAAGAAAATTTTCAATTCGACGCACTTTTTAAATTCCAAAAAATGTGCAAGAGAAGATCTTATAAGTAATTTATAATTTATTATCCTTTTATGTGATCTCCAATCTGAATCAATGAAATGGGCAGTTAGTACCAAGTAATTTATATTTTATCCTGAGGTCCAACAATCAATAATGAGAGAGAAATATATATTTTATCTTCACAAACATGTCTTTCTGACATTTTTTCTCACTAAAATGAAACTTAATTACATCCCTAGCCATAGTAAATCAAGATGGAACAAAAATCTAGGTTGACTTGCACATGTTAATTATTGACGAATTTCTTAATTACTTTACCCTCCACAAACTTAAATGGCAATTCATCTACAATTATCATTTCAAGTGAAGCTTTTTTTACAACTCTGTAAATCAAATGACTCACATAAAAGTTGTAAAGTATTATTCCCAACATTGTATTTGTCTTTACGTTTAAAAGCTAATGTCTCTTGGGTTGGATCTCTCTTTTTTGGTAAGGGAATTTTTTTGCAATTTTCCAAATGATTCTTCATAGTTTACGTAGTACCATTACATTTAGAATGACATGCATAAATAACTCCACAATATTTACATTTAGCATAAGGCTCTTTAGGATCACCTTTTAGCCTCTCAAAATGATCCCCAACCATGGATTGTTTGACATTCTTTCGTTTTTTTCGGTGGATTTGGAACATCTTCTTATTCTATCTCCTCTAAATCAACATCAACGGTATTGGCATTCGTATCTTGATCTCGTACATTTTTTGAAGTATCAGTTCCTTCAAACTCCATATTCACCTAATCTATATTAAGTCTACAAAATCAAAATTAAAGCAATTATTTGGATATAAATAAAAGTAAGGCTACTCCAAAACCAAATACATTTCAGGAGTATCCAGAATCCAACAACCATAAAATGCTTTCAAGTTCCTATAGGAACCAAATGTTGATCGTTGTTGTGCTGTGAAAAATCCACTACCTTGAAAGTAAAATTCGGTGCGACCTTGATAACACTTGAAATGTGTTATCTTCCTCAACTTAACTTGGGATCGCTATACTATTTAATGTGTTAAAAATGTTATTTTGTAGATATCAAGCTTCTAAAATGTAGAACTAAGCGTTAGGAAGAAAACAGAGCTAAAACAAACCAATTTGGAGTCCTAATGAAGCAATTAGGTCAAATGGAAGCTAAAAAGACCAAAACGCCCCTAAAGGAACTCGTCACGGCACTAAAACCAGCTGACAATTGATTTTGACAGTGTAGTATTAGCAGCAAGACCCAATTAAATAATATTTATAATTATACCGATCTTTACAACTATTACTACTAAAGCGTAGTATTAGCGGCAAGACCGGGTCAATCCGTAGGAAAGCGCGAAGATTAATTTTGAACAAGTTAAATCCCTAGCTAAAAGCGGTAGTGAGGGGTTTTGTGTGGAATTTTAAATTGTAGAAAATAAAAGTGCAAGTAAATAAAATAAACAACTTAAGCCTAAGAGACTGATCCACCCGCTTGTTTGATTGATCATAGGAAATCTCAAAAGTATTGATTTTAACTTATTGTCTATGCCTAGATCGATTGATTAGAAATGCTAACCAACGGTCCTAATTATCTAATTAGCCAATTAAATTAGATGAAATACATACTAACAAATTGAACTAACCGCATTACGCTATAGGATTACGCTAGGGTAAATTTCCAATAGGAAATGCCTAATTAGAAATCTCACGTGGTTTTCCCTAGGTTGATTACACAATGTCAATTGTCATCAATTCACAATTTCACAAGATAATCTAACCTTGCTTGTTAAAGATTAACATATAATTATATGGCATGTATTATACGCTAATAAAAAACATCCAATCATACAATCATCCAAGATAATATGAATGTGAATCTATTAAATCAGAAAGAAACCCTAAGAACAGGAAATATAAATCATTTTGAGGAAGAACAAAGCCTCACGATCAATACAAATAGGTTTTTCCCTACTTTTAAGCTAGAAAACGAACCTTAGCAATCTTTTGGGGCAATATCACCAAAAACTATCGCTATTTAACTTGATTATAAAGGGAAGATGACAAGAACTCTAAAATCTAATGTTGTAGATGAATAGAGGACAAAAAAACAAAGAGAACTAGTGGTCATTCGCCCAAAACAGCCACCTAAATCAAAAGATATGACCTAATTACCAAAGTGCAGTTTTTGTAACCGCGTGATAGCGTTGTAGCACTGTCAAAATCAGCTGCCTATTGGTTTTAGTGACGTGACGAGGTCCTGTAGGGGCATTTTGGTCTTTTTAGCTTCCATTTGACCTATTTGCTTTGTTTGGACTTCAAATTGGTTCCTTTTAGCTCCATTTTCTTCCTAACACACGGTTCTACCTTTCAAGAGCTCGATACCTATAAAATAACATTTTGAACACATTAAATAGTACAACAGATCCCGAGTTAAGCTAAGGAAGGTAGAACATTTCAGGTGCTATCAGACCTTGATGCTAATCACGTATGTCAATTGCTCCTTAAGGTTTACACAATGTCCAAACTCAAGCTTGCATTTGCTGAAGAAAGGAATCGAAATGTCGGAAATTATGCTCAAACCATAGAAAAGAAAAAAGAGAGAAGGGAGGGGATCGATCTTCATTCCTTTTCTTTCTAATTACTAAGAGCTTTAAAGAAAAGATAAGATCCATTTCAAACCAAAAAATCGTTTTGAAGTCAATTTTAATTTTTTTTAGAAATAATCAAGATTAATTCATTGAATTAATCACAAACAATTAATTTTTGGAATTAATCACAAACGGTAATAAAATAGTTAAAACTCCTTTTTCGTTTTTTCTTTTTCTATAAGCCAAACGCCTAAAGTCATTCCGTACAATCCCCCACAAATGACTGGTATAGCAAACAAAAGAAAAAAAACATTTTATAAAACCTATTTTCTGAGCAAAGTTAGGAGAACAAACTTAAACATCAATATCCCCCACAAATGATTCCACGATAAGAGCATGCTATTTAAGGCCATGCACATAGAACCTCGGATCAATGTGAAAGCTCTAGAAAAAGACCTTTAAACTTTTCGTGGAAGGTGCCACACCTTCATAATCAGTTAAATGCTTCATCAAGTCTGTTCGATACAAACCACTAAAAAATTTGAGCTATGAAGATTTCATCATCAAGTCCATACCAGAACCAACTTCATCAAGTCTATCAAAGACAAACCACTCAAATTGAGTTATGAATATTTCACAATTATCCATCAAGTTCGTACTATGACCACCCAAGGAAAGGGCTATGAAATTTAAAGGTTTTAGCTTTATCCATTAAGTCCGTACTAAGACCATCTAGGAGAATTGATGGGTTTGAGTGGGAAAATTAAAAAAATATGGTTGTTTTATAAAATATTTAGGAAAATATTGTATTTTTTGAAATATTTAGTAAAATATTGTAGATTTTATAGGGAATTGGGATTGGGTGATTTTTTTTCGTCGAGGATTGAACCTTCGACCCCTTTCTTTCTTTCTTTCTTTTTTTCTTTTCAACCCTCCACCCCATTTTTTTTCCCCAACTTCAATAATAATATTATTTAACTAACATTTTTTTAAAAAACCGTTATAGTTTTTAATAACAAAAAAAGATATATTTTATCACTAACCAATCAATATAAAATTAAGGTGTCAATATTAATACCATAATTTATTGTTTTTCTTTCACTAAAATTAATAATAATAATAAAAAAAATCAATGTGTCCCACAAGGCGGACGTCGCCGATTTCGAGCTGGTTTGCGTCATCGACTTTGAACTCTAAGTTGCTCAGATTGCTCTGGTGGATCTGGTTGCTCTGGTACCTCTGCAGGCGCTTCATAGTATAGATATTCATTATGTTCTTCATGACCGCCCCCATGTGTATGCATGTATGAAGACGATGGCCCGGCTCTGAATCATAATATCCTAAACCAAAGGCTGGTTGCATCATCATCGGACTAGAATAACCAGTCTGGCTCTACGTTTGTGTCTGCGTCATAGGAGGCAATTCTTCCACATTATGGTCAACCGCATCAAACTCATCTTCTTCTGCTCGAGCACGTCCCTATGCCTAGGAACTGGTGGAGGTGCAATAGGGATATCGTACGTGTAGTGTAATTCCTCCATGTAACTTGCGTTATTACTGCATATAGTAAATACCTGATCTGGATCATTTGCAACATCACGAAGACTACTATTGCTCGATCTCTGTAAATTACAAAACAATTAGATAATATTTCAAATAAATTTAAATTAAAAATAATTAGACAATATTTGATTATATACCAAATGACCCAAAGCTGCTTCCAGATGAGTAATGTAGCGTCTTGTAATATTATTATACCAAAGAATGTAATCTCGAGTTGCATCCCTATCGAATTGCCCAACTGAAACGCCCACTACAATAAACCTTCTACGATAGTGCCATCGCACTACCAAATGTGCAACTTTTTCAGACCAATCTGCAGTTCTCAGGTCAATGTCATGTAGTTGGGGTTCAGTATTGCACTCTGACAAGACATCCTCTTGGAAACCAAACTGTCGCATTACCCTGTCAGGAAGATGCACTCACCAATGTGAAAACATATGAGTGGGCTTATCGCCCACCATATGTCTTGATCACTCGTACAGAAATTGCGCAAAGTGTCCATAACAGCTTTGTAAGGCTCTCAAATAATTTGAAACAACATATTATATTAAAAATATTAAAGACAATATATAAAAAATATATGTATAAAAAATTCAATTGGGTTTAGTATTCACATACCTGGTTAGGTTGGAAAAGATCAAGCATGTATCTATACTGACTCACTACATGTGTGGTTGACCTAGTTACACAAAATTGGTCTCTCCACCTATATTATTAAATTAATATTTTAGGTTTAAAATTAACTATATTAGTCACAAAAAAATATTAGCTAAATTAAATTAAAATGACATACCGAGAATCGTAGGCTCGTTCTGCTAATTGATGATCGTTGACATGTCGAAGTTGTGAAGCCATTGTTGGAAATCGTTCTAAGCCCATATTTGTAGAAGTATCAGAGGCCCAACGATTTCACAAATATTAGGTTTTGTTGCTTTACATAGTTGTCTATATAGTCATGCCAAACACGCTCCACCCCAAGAATACCGTCTCGCCTCATAGATATTGGCCAACAGTGGAAGGAACATTAGGTGCACGAAGTGACTTGATTTATCAGAAAACAGACTTCCGCCCATCATCTGCAGTATGTATGCTCTCGCGTATCTCGTGACAGATTCATCGTCTACATCATCATCAAGTCCTGGAAATTGTGTCCCTAGCCATGTTAGACTTAATCTTGATCCCCTAATTTTATTTGCAGATGGGGTCACACCGAGTAGCATCTGACAAATATGCAGCCAATCGTCATGCATTACCCTGGTAACAGGCTCGCCATTGACAGGTAACCCAAACAATACTTCTATGTCCTGGAGCGTGATAGTGACTTCTCTAGTAGACACATGAAATGTATGGGTATCTAGCCTCTATCTCTCAACAGGTGCAGTGATGAGGTGCCAGTCTGATGAGCACTTTGAGTGTTAACCGCAAGTGTACGGGTCAAGTTATAATATAAAACGGTTAAGTCCGAATATCGTTCCACTGGAGATCCAATTGGGAAGGTTTAAGTTACTTAGCTGTTCTAGACTTGAATCAATTTTATTTGAGGATTGAAATTTAATTTTAAAAGTTATAGAAAAATACAAATCAAGTAAGGAAAGTATCAAGGGGAGAAACACAAGAGTCAAAGAGAGTTCTAGGGTAATGAATCCTTGTTTATTTCATCATGCAATATTATAGATTTCATGGATTTTATTGCAATTCATATGCCTAAGTCTAGAAACTTAATTCCAAGTTATTTTCTCTCAAAAACAACCCTTTCTCATGCAACTTGATTGATTATTAATCTCTTAAAACCAACACAAAATTACATGGCATTAAAAATAGTCTTTAGCAACTTTTATTGTCAACCTAACTACTCTCGTGAAAGATTAACAATAATTCATGGTTATAGATCAAGTTAAACATACAATCTCTCAATCATACATCCAACCTAACATGTGAAGATGGCCAATCCACAAGAATCAAACACAATAACAATGAAAAGCATAATCATTCCAACAAAACCATGAGTCTACACAATTAACATGAATTCATAAACAATTCATCAAAACCCTAATACTAAAGAGTTTAGCCACTCATAGCTTGAAGCAACATGTTTAAGAAAAATAAACAAAGAAAGAGTGTAAAGAAAGGGAAACTCTACTGAAAAGAGGCTCTTGATTGAAGTAGCATCGTCTCGATCTCCTTGGCTCTCACGTCGGACTTCGAAGGGCACCTAGACTATCTCGAACTCTTTTCCTCTTCCTTGCAACTAACTCACTCTTTGAACCCTCACTTAATTCTCTCCTCTTTGTATTTCTTTAGGTCTGCAACTTCCTTGCTTTGCCTTGAATTTTCTGAATGAATTGGACTGCTGGAAACCCCCAAATTTATAGAGTTTGGCCGCCCAAAATTTTCCAAAAATACAGATTTTTCAATTAAGGAAAGCTGGCACCGCGGCGCTAGGGCTGCATCCGGAAGAAATTTGCTCTCGGGTTTTAGCGCTGCGGCAGCGCCGTCCAAGCGTCGCAGCGCTAAAATGCGTTTCAGAAATATCGCTCTCGGGTTTTAGTGCTGCGGCAGCGTCGCAGCGTTACAATGCATTTCAGCAAGGATGTGTCGGGTTTTAGCGCTGTCTTAGCGTCGCAACGCTACAATGCGTTTCAGCAAGGATGCGTCAGGTTTTAGCACTGCGGTAGCGCTGTCTTAGTGCGGCGACGCTGTCATGCGTTCGACAAGGATGCGTCGAGGTAGCGCCATCTCGGCGCCGCGATGCTACTATGCGTTCAGACTTATGCGTTTATGCTGCAGCGCCGCGGCGCATCCCGAAATTTGTCCTTTTGAGTTTTTTCAGCTCTTTTTCGCCATATTCTTGCTCGATTTTGATCTTTTAGTCGTTTCTTCTAATTTTTCTCGTTTTAACCTGAAAATCACTAGCAAACAAGTGAAATCTAATATAAAACTCCCTTAATTTGAGAGAATATAAAGCACTTTTCAAGTGCTTATCACAGTCTAACTGAATGAATCCTAATCTGGCAGCCCCATAAAAGCCTGATGCATGCAAAAGTGGTAGTATGCGATGATGAAGTGGGATGGTACGATAAACAACCGCCTCACGACGTCTACAGCACATCTCGCCTGCAGTCCGATCTTGCCATACATTTGTTAATCAATGAACAGATTGATCGTATAAAATATCGAGATCAATCGGTCTTGGGTTTAAAGCCATGATCTAGAAGAAAAAAAATTATATATTTATCGAGTAAAACATACAAATAAATTAGGACTTAAAATCGAGAGAGAGCGAGATAGCGAGAGCACATGATAAAAATATTAATTTCATTATTAAAACATTGGTTATATGATAGAAATGTTAAAAAAAAAATCTCTAACTATATGGTGCCTGTCTTTGTAAAGAAGATATTTCTTTTGATTATGACCTAACTGATTTCAAAATCCGCAACGTACTTGAGAACTTGGTTCTATCCAGTCCATCTCATTATGATATCGTGAACTCTTTGGTCTACCAGTTTTTCTCAATAACGTCGGGTCGGCATATAAAACAGGCATATTAGGAGGTGTGATCCAGTAATCTTCATGCGATACAAGTTGAAATTGAGGAGAGTAGCATGCAGTGTATGTCGACATTTTATAGTAGTCCTCAATGAGATCTTCATAGTTCATGTTGAATCGTGAGCAAACCGCCATAAAATGCGAACATGGAATGCCAAATGTTTGCCACTTGTTACATGAACAGTACTGTTTGGATCCACTTAGCCTCAGTATTTGAATATTTCCTCCTTTAGAATTGAGGCTGTGACGTCCAATTTTCACATGAAATAAGCCTTCATATCGATCATATGATTGGACTTCATGTTTACTGGATTTTGCAGTCCATTTTGAGATTTTTCTGTGTGCGTACCTGAATATTTACTCACTCAGTATTATAAAAATATTTGAAACAAATTGTTGATTACTAAAAAGAAAATTATTACCGAGTGTATTTATCTCGATGCTCTAAAGCAGCTATTATTTCTTCTCTTCTTTTCTCAAAATAATTTACATATTTGTAGAATGTTATTTGACAAAGAGCATTTATCGGCAACATTCGAGCTCCTTTGAGGACTCCATTGATGCACTCTGATAGATTCGTCGTCATCCACCCATACCAAGACCCTCCATCGTGCGCTTGAGTCCATTGCTCAATACCAATGTTGTTAAAAAAACTCATACAACTCCTATTTATTCGCTTGATGTCTTCCATTGCTTTATTAAACTTGCAAACTTGGAACTGACATCCAGCACGATGTACAAATTTTTTTAACGTATTGAACTTGTATTTTTTATTAAAATTACTTACAATATGGCGTAAGCAGAATCTATGGTGACATTTTGGCCCTGTTCAGCCATTTTCTGGATTGTTCACTACCGATATGATGCCACCATGTCGATCTAAATCAAGCACACCTCTTCATGTATAACAATTTCTCTGAGGTGTTTTAAAAACCATCCCCACGTGTCAGCGGACTTCTTATCTACAACGGCAAATGCAAGAGGAAGAAGATGCACATTCGAATCAACTATGTAGCAATTAGCAACTTTTCTTGATATTTTTCATATAAGTGAGTACTGTCTATTTGAATAATAGGCAGACATCTATTAAATGCTTCTATATAAGGACCAAATGCCCAAAATACAGAAGTAAGGATGGCATGTCCTTTAGTATGTGTGCCATCTATTCTCCACTCCACTCGCGTGCCGGGATTTGTATGCTTGACTATATACAACCACCTGGGCAACCGTTTGTATGATTCATCCCAATCACCAAACACTTTGGCCAACGCCTTTCGTTTACCCTCCCACACCCTATGGTAAGGAACATTGTATCCAAATTTTGTTTTGATGTCGGACTGTAGTTGTACCACACTGATGATGTCAGACTGTAGTTGTACCACACTGATGGACAATTTTTCCCTCCCAGCTTCACAAAATTCTAGTGCAATCATTGAATAATCTATTTGCACATGACTTTGGCTATTTTCTGAGTAAAAACATGTATGTTGCTCAACATACTTAATAATCTCAAACAAATTATGAGATTTTTTTTCGTTGCACGGAGGCGCCATCTGCAACCATCCTCCCATTTCTTACACGAATTTCCCAAATATTTGGTGTTGACTCCACGACCTCATATGGTGCGTGACACTTGATAGCAAAACACTTGACCAAATGTTTTAGCATTTCTTTGTCTTGAAAAATCATACCCTTATACATGTCAAGATCAACGAATGATCTGATGGCATATCATGTTGACGACCATTAAAATCCAACTCCTCAAACTCATTGTATGTTTCTGTTTTAAAATCCCTATATCGATTGTCAGCCACCATATCTTTATCGTCATAGGCTGGTGCAACTGATTCGGGATCAGGGTCAATACATTGATCCGGGTCTTTAAACTGACTAAACGATTGTGCATTCAAGTCTATATCCAAGCCTACCCCACTCACATTGACATATAAATCCACTAAGTTCGGGGCAGCATTGCAATTGAAAACATCAGATTCATCGCTTGTTCATTATGAATGGGGAATGACATATACTTTACAGATCTAATGGTGTTAGATTGGGATGTTTGTAAATTATTTCTAACTGATTTGATCTCATATCTACACCAAGTGACATCCCAATCATTTCAACAAATTATTCAAAAACAAGTCCACTATTTACATTTATGCTAAAACCCGCACGTGTTGGTTGGTCATATTCAACTCCAATAACACCATCAATCATATGATCATTTGTAAACAACATAAATCCCAAACACTTGTCTTCCATTTTCTGAAAAAATAAAAAACAATATACATCACTAAATATTTGACTAAAAACTCTAGTATTAAAAAAATTTAGTAATCTTTAAAATGCAAAGAAAATATAAATTTGCACTAAAAAGTTTACTATAATACTAAATATAAACCCTACAAACTCTGACACTCAAACAATCTAATACTAATTTCTTTTTTAGGAAAACCCTAAACAAGGCCTAAACATTTTAATATTATCTTTTTTTAAAGAAATTCTTAAGCTAATTTTTTTTCTTCAAGAAAACTCTAAACAATGACTAATTTTTTCAATTAAAAAACGGATACTAAAAAACTAATATCATTTTTTAAAAAATTCTAAAACTAATATTGTTTTTTTAAAAACAAAATTAATATTATTTTTTTAAAAAAAAATTAATATTATCTTTTTTAAAAGAAATTTTTAAGCTAATTTTCTTTTCAAGAAAACTCTAAAAAAGTCCTAAATTTTTTCAATTAAAGAACAGATACTAAAAAAAACATGTATACCGAACTTTTTGTATTAAAAAACCATAAATATAAAATGCAAAACAAAAACACAAATTAGAAAAATTTTAGATTAAAATTATCAACATGGTAGATCTAAGATAATATTAACATGGTAAATCTAATATAATATTAACATGATAGATCTAATATAATATTAACATGATAGATTTAATATAATATGAACATGATAGATCTAATATAATATAAACAATAACATTAAACATATAAAAAAAAAATCAGAACATCAATATATAAATATTATTGAATTCAAAATAGTATGGCTAGCATAATATGAATATCAAAAAATGGAAAGTAAACTCACAAATTAAGCAAAGTTCCTACTTTTTTTTCCTCAAAGTGACAACAATCGATCTTTTTTTGTTATTTGTTGTCTGATCAGCAATAAAAACTACGAAAAAATAGAATAATATGAGAATATAGATCTATAATCTATTTTTTCTTAACAAAAAAATAAAAATTTAACAAATAAAAAATGCACCTATTCTCCTGTTGTTTGCTTCCCAAATAGCAACAAATACTATAATAAGAAGTAAAATAGTATGAGAATAGAGAAAAAATTTATATTATTTTAAAAAAATATTTATTATCATAGATCATATTTACAAACCTCGTAAATTTAGCGAAAATGGAGATTCAGATGGATCAAATTTGAATAATATGGGGAATATGGATCAAATTTGGACGGAGAAAATAGGAAAATGAGATGAAGCTGAATTGGAAGAAGAGGGGAGTGGGGAAGAAGAATGGGATTCGAAGCGGGGAGAAGACTGGGATTCGGAGGAAGAAGTTTGAGTTTTTAAAGAGATTGGTCGAGGGTCAACCCTCGACCAATAGTCACGGACGGACAGACGGACAAGACTAAACGACCAGCGGTAGCAGACGACCAGTGAATCTCTGCAAAAGCCGACGATCAGCAGCGAACGGCCAGCGGAGCGAATCTCTGCAAAATTCGATGATTAACGGTAGCAGTAGGTAGTAGCTAGCGATGGGATGCGACACTGAGAGCCCAAGCGAGACCAAGCGAGAGCAAGACGGAGCGAGAGCGAGAGAGAGTCTGAGAGAGAGAGCGAGTTTGAGAGTTGAGAGAGAGAGCGAGAGCCAGAAAGAGACTGAGAGAGTCTGAGAGAGAGAGCGCGAGAGTGCACGAGAACGAGAGGAGAGAGAGCGCGAGACTGACAGAGAGTCTGAGAGAGAGCGACATTTGGAGCGAGATTTGGAGCAAGATTTTGCCTTGGTTGAGGGTTGAAGCTTCGACCTTCTCATTGGTCAAAGGTGAAGTTTCGACCTTCTCTCTCCTCCCAAAACCACCACATTTTTCTAAATACTTTCCAAACAACCATATTTTCCTAATTTTTTTGGCCAACTACAATATTCAAATAAAACATCTAGTTTAAGTCCCATGCTCCTTGAGAATTCTTAAATTATTCTCCTTGTCAGACCTTTGGTTAGAGGATCTGCCAAGTTCCTCTCTAACCTCTCAAACTCCAAGGAGATAATTCCTCCTTTCAACAACTGCTTCACAGCTCCATGTCTGTGAAGTATATGCCTCCTTTTGCCATTATACACACTATTCTTGACAATTCTTATGGCAGCCTATGAATCACAATGTAAAGAAATGGGTATTGATGCCCCTACAATGGTACATCTCCTAATAGACTTCTAAGTCACTTAGCCTTTTGTCTTGCTAATTCTAAAGCAATAAATTTAGTCTCCTTGGTGGACCTAGCTATACAAGTCTGTTTTGCAGACTTCCATCAAATAACTCCCCCATCTAGTAAGAACACATATCTACTAGTGGAGCTTACTTCGTCGTTGTTAGTTATCCAATTTGCATCACAATACCCTTCTAATATACAGAGAATTTATGAAAATGCAAACAATAGTCTATCCTATCTTTAAGGTACCTTAATAAATGACGATGAACAATCCAATGATCTTTTTTAGGATTATGTGTATACCTACTCAATCTACTCAGTGTAGTTCATTAAAAACATAACACTTCCAATAATCTTTGCATATTCAAATTGAGAAACACTGTCTCCTATATTTTTCTTGAGGCTCATACTAGCATCATAAGGTGTTCTTCCAGGAGTGTCGTTGAAGCTATCAAATCTCTTTAATAGTTTCTCAATGTAGTGTGGTTGACACAGAGAGAATCCATTCTTTGTTATTCTTATCTTAACACCAATAATTACATCAATTTCTCCTAAATATTTCATTTCAAAATGTGACGATAATAGCAACTTGGTGTTATTGATTACATCTATGTTTGTTCCAAAGATAATTAGCATATCATCAACATACAAACATATAATCACACATTCAGCTCCAAACATTTTTTAGTAAACACATGCATCAAAACAACTCACTTTTAAAACATTATTTCCTAAACTGTTTACATACCTTGTTTTCTTGATCAACAATAATAAAACCTTCAGGTTGGGTCATATACATTTCCTCTTCCAAGTTACCATTGAAGAATGTCGTGTTAACATCCATCTATATATTAGAAGGCCTCGTATTGCTATAAATGCTATCAAGGATATATAGTAGCTATTTTAGTCATACGATAGTATACATCAGAATATTCAATGTTTTATTTTACATATACCCCACAACCACTAATCTAGCCTTTAAGTTTGTCAATTGAACCATTTGGTCTAATTTGTTTCTTGAAAATCCACTTACACTTAATTGGTTTATTTCTTTTAGAAAGTTCTAATATCATTTCATAAACCCATATTGATCACATTTGAAGAACTTCTAAACAATATCACACATTTTATAGCTAGACAATATCTTAAACTACCATCAAATTCTGAAAGTTACCACATAGGAATGATGGATTTTTCATATTTCATATTGGCAACAAGCTAGATAATAGGTAAAATAATGTTATAGGACCATAATATGTCAGTTTATGACATGAATCATATATAAGCTTTGTCAACTATAACAGAACATTATTTCCATTCATAATAATCAAATTTGTTCAAACGGATTACAATAACATTTCATTGAGGTATGAAAAATAATTAAAAAAAAAACAATAATATTATTATTTCTTTATTGCACATGTCATTTGCTACTCATGAAATATTATATATATACTTATCAAATATATTTTGAATACCACCTCAAATGTAAATGAAATAAAATTGCTACATTCTCATACCATATATAAAAATTTGAAATATCTTTGAGCTTAAAAAATATAGGAAAGAGAATCAATGCAATGTTCATTCAAAATCAACCATAGAAAGCTCAATAATTTATGTGGAACAAATTAACCACAAAAATATCTTCTACATATTTGAAAATTGAATTAGTTCAAATCAATTCTCAGGCCTCCTAATGCAAACAACATGTATGCAAATAGATGATTAATAATATATTAATAATAAAACATATTTCCTCTATCACAAGCCCATCTGACATCTAACATGAATCAATCCACTAATTTACCCATCACAAAAGTTAACTCAATATGTTAAATTGTCTCCAAATCTCTCAAATCATAGTTTCAATTGGATGATTCAGCCCACAAATCATTTTGAAAAAAAAAAAAATCATTCATGTGGATTAATAAATTATGATATGATTTTGAGAGATTCATTCTAAAAACTAAAGTTTGAAATATAAAATATACACACTCATTATAGACTTAAAAAAGTCTTCTATTAACCCCAATCAAATAATGTTTATGATTTTGAGGATTTTTGTTCTTAATATATATTTCTCTTTGATTTTTTGTGGTTCTTGAATGTGATTGAATTTTTATGCTTAGATGTATGATAGGCTAGATCAACCATCATTCATTCTTTGATTACTAGAGATTATGAATTCTCTAATGTATATATAATCTCAAATGGGCAAGGGTTAAAACATGTTTGGGTTTTGAAATTAGGTTGTTTAGAATAATCTTTTCACAAGCATTGCATGATTAACTATTTCAAGAATGAAATCAATTTGTAACTCTAGGTTGTCCGGGTTATTAATCGTCTTAGTTGAACCCTTCACGCTTAATGCAATTGTTTGCTTGTTATGGATGCTATCGAACTCAAACAACTAAGTAATTAGTCTAATTAAGAAATGAATTAAAGTGAATGTGAGATTTTTATGGCCGCTATCGAACCCAATTAATTAAGCATTTGTTTTAATTAAAGTAATTAATTAGTAATTAGGGCGCTTGCTCTAGGCTTTCCAGGTAAGCTAGCTAAGCACATTAAATCGAATATCGGGTGAATCCTAAGTTCTAAGCTAGGGCTTTATTTTATTTTTCCCGCATATTTATTTTCCTGCACTTTAAATTTCGGAATTTACATTCCTACATTTCATTCAAGCAAAACCCCCGTTTTTACTACTTTCCATAGACATATTTAGCTTAGAGAGATCATATATTAGGCTCCTTGTGGTTCGACCCCGGACCTGTCACTTGTGCTACTCACTAGTATAAGTTGTTTGTTTGGTGAATTATAAATTTTATTTGATTGTTGGGGAAAGGTTAACGACGCCCATTTTCCCACTATCAATACTCAATTAAGAATTTTTAGTTTTTATGCTTAATTTTCAACATACTCAATTAGCCTTAAATTTCTTCTTATTTTTTACATAATTTGAAATGTTTCCATAAAAGTACTATGCTTTGTGGCTAACTATAGAATAATTTTTTTTAATAATTATGATAATTAAATTATTTAAGTTAACTTAGATAAGGTAGGATTAGACTTTCATACAAACCGAAGAGTCACTAGTTGTTCATTTCAGTACTCTTTATGAGTATAGAAAAAATGAAGTATTATGCCTTATTAGAATGCTATCAACAAGTCAATGGATTTAGGGGTGCACTTCACCGGTCATACGAAACAACCTTATCACTAATGAGTGAGAAAGATGTAGGACAATTAAATAATATAAGCCCACCTATTATAAATTGAAATTAGCTCTTGTGGTTTCAGGAACAGATTGACATCTTTTCTATCCTTATTATGGAAAACGAAGAACTATTTACCATCCTCCCAATTATTACCACTTCTCAGTGTCAATAGTTGCTAGCTTTAACCTTATCATTAAATGGCCATCATAGAATAGAAAACCAACTGCCATATACATTAGAAATCAGATTAGACAGCTGAAATTTTTTTGGCTTATTTATGAGAGTGACATATGTTGTCGCAAAAGCACGTAGATGGATATAACGACATTCACAACCCTTTGTAATATGCTTAGGACGAATGGTCGTTTGGTGCCTACCCAATGTGTTGACATTGAGGAGATGGTGGCAAGTTGCTCCACATACTAGCACATAACGTTAAGAATCAAGTAGTTTGATGACAGTTTGCAAAGTCTGGTGAAACAGTTTCAAGGCATTTCAAGTCTGTCCCTATTATAGTGCTTCAGCTTCATGAGGTACTCTTGAAAAAACCAGAGCCTATTACAAGGTGAATGCATTGATAGTAGGTGAAAATGGTTCAAGGTATTAGAATAACTTTATGTTCGTTCATGGTCAAATACTAGGTATTTGTTTTTTAAGAAAGACTTTTTTTTTTTTTTACTTTTTTACGATTTATGAAATTAAACAGAATTGTCTGTGTGCATTTGATGACACAGACATCAAGGTGAATGTAAATGCAACTGATTGACCACGATAACGTACCAAAAAGGGTATGATAGGCACAAATGTGCTTACGGTCTGTTCTTCAAATCTCGTTCATATTTGTAATGCCATGGTGGGAAGGGTCCGCAATCGATTATAGAGTGCTTAGGGATGCAATTTCTTGACCTACTAGATTGAAGGTTCCCAAGGGTATAAGATTTCGTGTCTACATTTTGTGTTGTGTTCAAAAGCGAACGTACCAGGGAATTAACCATATGTATACCCTGTCTAGGTTATTACTACCTATGTGATGTTGCATATCCAATGTTGAGGGATTTTTCGCATTGTGTAGGGGAGAACGTTATCACCTTTTCAGAATGGCGTGGTGCTGGAAATGCACTTACTAATCCACGTGAATTTTTCAACATGAAGCGCTCATCTACCAGAAATTGCATTTAAAGAGCATTTGGTGTGCTTAAGGGTCGATGGGCAATACTTCGTGGGAGGTCATTCTACCTGGTGAAGGTCCAATGTCGAACAATAACGACATGTTTCCTGCTTCAGAACCTTATCACCA
Source organism: Citrullus mucosospermus (assembly GCA_030954485.1). Lineage (NCBI taxonomy): Eukaryota > Viridiplantae > Streptophyta > Magnoliopsida > Cucurbitales > Cucurbitaceae > Citrullus > Citrullus mucosospermus. Next base: position 9,002,390 of record CM062064.1, on the reverse strand, counting down.
GGAAAATGGGCCCACCTGCAATGTTTGAGGCACCGGAGGATTCGAACCCTGCATCTTTTCAACTCGGTGCTGAAAATATACAATTTATTGAAATGTCTGTTGAATGGACTAGCTTTAGGGATGATTTGGCGGCTCGAATGTTCACTGAATGGGAACAAGCATCATGAAAAAAATCATTTTTTGTTAAGCTTGTTGTACTTTGAATTCAAACTTAATTTGAACTTAGTTCATGTTGTTTTATGCTTAAACAATTTGCTACTTACGATTATGTGATATTTTGCTTGTTGGTTGGTGTGAACTATGAAATTTGTCTTTTGTATATTGTGCTTATAAATTCATTTATCTATATGTTCCAAAATTTTAATTTAGTTAGATATACGAATGCATGTAGCTTATGCAAGACGTGAGAGAATCAAGAAACACACTTGGTTCAAGGTTGAAAATGCGAAGTTGGTGGAGTCATTGCTATAGTTGGCCGAGAGTGGGTGGTGAGCTGATAATGATACGTTCAAGCCTCGCTATCAACAACTACTCCAACGTCTGCTGCATGAGAAAGTTCCTAATTGTGACATAGGGGTAGCCACAATAGAGTGCAGGGTTAAATTTAGTGACAGTATACAAAGATTGTTGAGATGTTGAGTAACGCATGTGGTGGATTTTGTTGGAACCAGGAGTTTAAGTGTGTAGACACTAAGCAAGACATGTTTGATCTATGGGTCTGGGTAAGACAACACTTTACAGTATACTATGACAAATGATATAATTTTTACTAACATATTATATATCCAATTTGTAGTCACATCCCAACGCAAAGGGTATGAGGCATAAACCATTCCCACACTATGATGAACTTTCCATCGTGTTTGGAAGGGATAGGGTTACAGGTGATGATTGTGAAACCCCTATTGATCAAGCAACTGAGATAAATGACCATGTGGGGATGTTAGGTTGGGATCACAGGTTAATGAGCTGCTTGAAAATAGAGGGTCTTAGAACATACCCACAGTTGATGGTATGGATGAGGTTTTCTCAAAGACACCTACCAATAGGTGTGCCAACTTTAGTAGCAGTTCGAGAGGAAGCAAGTGAAAGAGGAATGCCTTCCAATCTGACGTTCTTGAACTGGTACAAACAACAATGGACGTCCATGAACAAAAACTGGACAAGCTTGTATCATGACAGAAGAAGAAATATGAACTGGAAGTTGGAAGGAGCAAGGAGATTATCGAACAGATATACCAGGTGGATGGTTTGGAGGAAGCTGACCGGTTGGCCCTCATAGATTTGGTAATGATTGATATTAAAAAAACAGATTGTTTTCTAGCCGTTCCCCTACAATTGAGAAGAGGATATTGCTTGCATATGTTGGCAAGACAAGCTGAATTAAATCATGTTATGAATGGTTGAAGGTTTTATTTTTTGTATGGACATTTGTTGGCCCACATATATATATTTTTGTGTGTACATGAAAATGGGTCGAGCAATGTGACCCATTGATAAGATAGTCTATAATTTTGTATGAAGCATGTAATATGGGCCTAAAATAGGGGCAATATATTAAGATTTTGGTGCTTCATTCCACATAATATTCAAGTGAACAGTTTTATTCATCAAATTAATCTAAAAAATGTTTGTCCAACTTAACAAACCAACTAATAAGAAATCAAAATTTTAAAATGATTGTTTTTTTGGGGCTAAAAAATGTTAGAAATTATTTATCCAAAATTAACTCTTAGACTATATTTCAAGATAATTAACAATACATGCGTACTTAAAAAAATTGAAAAAATTGCAATTCATAATTTAATCAAACAAAAGATGTGTAGAATTATTGAGTAAAAAATTTCGGAAACAAAAATAGTCATAATAAAAGCTGTTGATTTGGATTTTAAAAAATTGCATCAGATACCACTAACATATGAACTTAACTCTGTACCCTAAACACAAACATATGAACTTAGGGTAAAACAACTCTACACCTCAAACATAGACATATGAACTCCACAAACATATGTTTCCGCAGACATCATATCTCAATTCAACGCCCCAAACAACCCATTGAACTTTTCCACAGAAGACATCATACTTTCACAATCACATTAACTACTTTATCAAGAGCTAGGAAGACTTCATCATCTAGTCTACACCAGGACCAACTTCATCAAGTCTGTTAAAGATAAACCATTCAAATTGAGCTATGAAGAATTCACAATTATCCATCAAGTCCGTACTAGAACCACCCAAAGAAAAATCTATGAAATTTAAAGGTTTTAGCTCTATCCATCAAGACCATTTCTGTAGTAACAATAACTCTGGTTGAGATTTGGACTCCATTTTTTATCGATATTTTGAATAAATGCTTTCAACTTTCAAATTGTATGAACCAAATGGTGATCATTGTTGTGTTGTTGAAAATCCATTGCTTGCAAGCAAGATTTGACGCGACCTCTATGCTAATTGCGTATGTCGGTTGCTCCTCAAGGTTTACACAATGTTCAATCTCAAGCATGCACTTATGCAGAGAAAGGAATGAAATCATCGGGAATTATGCTCAGACCATAGAAGAGAAAAAAAAATAGAGAAGAGAGGGGATCGATCTATGTTCCTCTTTTTCCAACCACTGAGAGCTTTAAAGGAAAGATATAATCCATTTTAAAACAAAAAAAAAAAAACATTTTGAAGTTAATTTTAAGAACTATTTTAGAACTAATTAAGATTAATGGTTAAAATTAATCACAAACAATTAATTCTTGGAATACAAACGACCATATCAATTATGACCGACCACATGTCAATTTTTTTTCTTTTTAAAACCAACACTTCCGACTAACAACCATCTGTTTGTTCGGTTTCAGTTGGTGAGCTGGATTTTCAGTGCCATGTGTCACCGCATGCCCACCTCGACCCCTTTTTATCATGCTTTCACCTTATGTATTTCATTTTGCTAGTTAGTTTACTTTCCTAGTACTTTTCTTTGTAAGTGACCGCTCGTCACTTTGCATGTGCAAGGGTGACATTTCTAAAATTGTTCAGAATGTACTATATGGGGGTGAGCCTAATCATTAAATCCTCATATTCGGAGTTGTGAGCTATAAAGTCGTTGTTGTCCCTTATTGATTTCTAGTCTTACAACAAATCTTATATTCTCAAACATGCTTTCAAACGTTTGTGAAAACCTTTTCCTCTAAACCCGTTTTCTAAAACAATTTTCTCTTGAAATGGGGGCGGAGGTTACGGGAGGTACTAGATGTGCTATAGGCGATTAGAATTCGATCAGGCCTGTCGCACAATCGTTTAGCGAGACATAAAGTTGCGATTGTGATAGTTGGTATCAGAGCCAAGTCGGCTCATAAAAGAGAAGGCCAGAACCATGTCGACCACGAAACAACTAAACAAGTCCCAAACGGACTGACTGGTAGAGATAGGAGAGTAGATGCTCTACTTGAGAGAAGTTACTGATGCTATCCGTTTTGTGGAAGCGCGAGTACAAGAGATCTTTGAGAAAAATGATGGGATGACGTGGTAGCTGGATGCCAAGATGGAATGCCCGTCAAAGAGTTGATGTTAAGGGTTGAGACCCTAGAGACAAAAGCTACAAAACCTAGTAGCTTTGAGCGTGGGGATAACTCATCGGGCTCTGTAGCCCATATGGAAGAATGAGTTGAACAACTAGATAGCTCTCGAAAAGCAATAATCCAAATGGTAACCGACTTGTTAGAAGACTTTAGAGTCGCACTCGATGTCGTCAAGACGGAGATCGCAGATGTCAGTACAAGAGTAAACCTCACCATGAGAGCGGTGGGAAACCAAACTCCAATTGGGGGTGCAGTCTAGTTTAATCGGGTGAAAATACTCGAGCCTAAGCCCTTCTGTGGGGCTCGAGACACAAAAGCCTTGAAAAACTTCCTATTCAACATGGAGCAGTACTTCAGGGCCACAAACACGATTGCTGAAAAGTTGAAAATTACTCTGGCAACGATGCACGTCGCAGATGATGTCAAGTTATGGTGAAGGTCCCGCTATATAGACATACAAAAGGGTCATTGCATTATTGATACCTAGGATAGACTGAAACAAGATCTGCGTTCTCAGTTCTTCCCCGAAAACGTTGAGATTTTAGCACGACGAAAACTCTAAGAGTTGAAACACACGAGCCTTATTTGAGATTACGTGAAATAGTTCACAGGGCTAATGTTGAACATACGTGATATGTCTGAGAAAGAAAAAGTATTCTGTTTTGTCGAAGGCTTGAAACCATAGGCGAAGGCCAAATTATATGAGCATAGAGTACAGGACCTCATGTCTGCCTACGCAGTCGCCAAACGATTGTTTGATCTCAGTAATGACTCCCAAAACGCCAGATGGCAATTAACTTCTTCGAGTGGAGGAAATAAGAACAGTCGGACAAGCCCTCCTCGAAATGTTGGAGGAGACAAAAACTCGAGTAGAGATCGAAAGCCCTATCAACCCCCTCAACAGAGGAATGGGAACACTTGGCGGGGGCCTAATCAACAGAACAATCACTATTGTCCCTTACAGTGCTTTATATGTAAAGGACCACATAGGGTGAGTAAGTGCCCGAAATGAACTCCGTTTAATGCCTTCCAAGCTACTCTGGCTACTGACTCGGACGGTCAAATCGAACAAGCAGAGACTGAGATCCCACCGACAGAGGAGAGGGATAACCCTCAAATGAGGGCACTGAAATTCTTATTAGCTCTTCAAAGGAAGATAGAAGAGACCAAGGAACCCATCGAGCGAGGACTCGTTTATGTTTATGCCTGGGTTAACCAAAGAGCGGCCAAAAGCACCATGGTCGACTCTGGTGCCACCCATAACTTCATGACTGAAACTGAAGCGCGTCGGTTGAACCTTCAATGGGAGAGAGACGCAGGGAAGATGAAAGCTGTCAACTCTGCAGCCTGACCCATCACGGGAGTGGCGAAGAGAACAGTAGTTAAGTTGGAGGAGTGGAGCGGACACACCGACTTTGTGATCGTCAAGATGGATGATTTTGATGTAGTATGGGGGATGGAATTCTTGCTCGAACACAAAGAGATACTGATGCCGCTGGCAAAGTGTTTGGTAATCACGGGTTCCACGCCCATAGTGGTTCATACTGACATTAAACAACCTAATGGGGTAAAGATGATCTCGGCCCTCCAACTCAAGAAAGGCCTCGCTCGCAATGAACCCACTTTCATGGCCATCTGGGTTGTGTCAGTCGAAACAGAAGGAGAGACCATTCTAAAAGTCATTTAATTTGTCCTAGAGGAATATTGGGATGTCATGCTGGACAGTCTGCCAAAGTCCTTACCTTCAAGAAGGAGGATCGACCACGAAATTGAATTGTCGCTAGGGGAAAAATTGCCTGAAAAGAATGCCTATCGAATGGCGCCTCCTGAGTTAGCAGAACTCCGGAAGCAGTTAGATGAGTTACTGAGCGCAGGGTTCATTCGTCCCGCAAAGACACCGTATGGAGCCCCAGTGTTGTTTCAGAAGAAGAAAGATGGAAGTCTTCAATTGTGTATTGACTATCGAGCCTTAAACAAGCTCACAGTTCGCAACAAGTACCCTTTACCCATTATCACAGACCTATTTGACTGCCTCCATGGCGACAAATATTTTTCGAAACTCGACCTTCAATCAGGGTACTACCAGGTGCGAATTGTCGAAGAAGATGAGCCAAAGACGACCTGTGTCACGAGATATGGGACCGAATTCCTCGTAATGCCCTTTGGCCTCACTAACGCCCCCCGGCTACCTTCTGTACTCTGATGAACCAGGTTTTTCACGAGTATCTCGAAAAATTCGTCGTGGTGTACCTAGACAATATTATGGTCTACAGTGCAACCATGAAGAAACACCAACACCATCTTTGGTTGGTCTTTGAAAAGCTAAACAAAACCAATTGTATGTGAAGAGAGAAAAGTGCTCCTTTGCTAAGGAGTGGATAAACTTCCTTGGCCACGTGATTGAATGTGGCTGAATTGGCATGGAGGAGAGTAAAATACGTGCAATACGAGATTGAAAGGTACCGACCTCTGTGACAGAACTACGTTCCTTCCTCGAATTAGTCAATTACTATAGGCGATTCGTAGAGGGATTCTAAAAAAAGGAGGGACCGCTAACTGAACTACTGAATAAAGACCACCAGTGGAGTTGGACTCCAGAGTGTCAAGTTGCATTTGAAGACTTGAAGAAAGCCATGATGGAGGGGCCGGTTCTTGGGATTGCTGATGTGACTAAGCCTTTCGAAATCGAGAGAGGTGCATCCGACTTTGCCCTGGGCGGTGTCTTCCTTCAGAACGACCACCCCATCGCCTATGAAAGCAGGAAGCTAAATGATGCTGAGAGAAGGTATGCAGCATCCGAGAAAGAAATGCTAGCAGTCTTTCACTATTTGAGAGCTTGGAGACAATATCTGTTAGGGTCCAAGTTCGTAGTCAAGACAGACAACAACTCGATCTGTCACTTCTTTACTCAACCGAAGCTATCGTCCAAGCATGCCCGATGGCAGGAGTGCCTTGCCGAATTCAACTTCCAGTTTGAATATAGACCAGGTAAAGTCAATCAAACGGCAGATGCCCTCAGCCGAAAGAGCAAACATGCAGCCCTGTGCTTGCTCGCTCGCCTGAAAGCCAATAGCTTGAATGGAACAGTTTGGGAAACCATCAAAATCCACCTAAGCAATGACACAGCTGCCCAAGCCTTAATTCAGTTAGCCAAAGAAGGCAAGACTCGTCAGTTTGGGGTAAAAGACGATCTCCTCTTCACCAAGGGCAATCACCTATATGTTCCTCGATTTGAGGAGCTGTGGAGACTGTTAATAAAAGAGTGTCACGATACGCCGTGAGCTGGACACAATAATTGGCAAAGAACTTATGCTCTGTTGAATCAATGCTACTACTGGCTGAGCCTCAGGGACGATGTCATGCAATTCACCAAGACCTGTCTTGTCTGTCAACAGGACAAAGTGGAAAGGGCGAAATTAGTGAGTATGCTGGAACCCCTACCAGTGCCCTCAAAACCATGGGAGAGTGTGTCTCTCGACTTCATCACACATTTATCAAAAGTTGGAGAGTTCGAAGTGATACTTGTAATTGGTGATAGGTTTTCAAAATACGCTACATTCATCTCAGCACCGAAGTTGTGTTCAGCCGAAATGACAGCTCAGTTGTTCTTCAAGCACATTGTGAAACTTTAGGGTGTCCCTGTCAGCATTGTTAGTGATCGCGATGCAGGATTCACTTGGACATTTTGGATAGAACTATTCCAGATGTTGGGTTCGACACTGAATATTTCCTCCAGTTATCATTCGCAAACTGATGGGCAGATAGAACAGTTTAATAGTATGCTCGAAGAATATCTCCGTCACTTTATTGATGTGAGACAGAAGAATTGGGTCCAGATGTTGGATGTGCCCAGTTTAGCTTCAACAGCCAGAAGAATTCCTCTACAAGAAAGACACCCTTTGAGATTGTGTGTGGTAGACAACCACTCATGTCGCACGTCATCGACCACTTCTATGCGGGTAAGAGCCCTCAAGCACACAACTTCACTAAAGAGTGGAAAGAGTTCTTGGAGGTAACACGTGCGTGTTTGGAGAGAGCATCGAAGCGTATGAAGAAGTGGGCAGATATGAAGCGCAGACTCCTCGAGTTCCAATCAGGAGATAAAGTCCTGATTAAGCTGCGCCTTGAACAGTCTCGGTTTTGAGGACAAAGAGACCAACGACTTGTGAAAAAGTACGAAGGACTAGTAGAAGTGATTGAGAAGGTCGGAAATGCCTCTTATCGATTTAGTTACCCTGATGGATGAAGATTCATCCTGTCATACATGTGAGTAACTTGAAACCTTACCATCCCGACCCTAACGATGAACGATGTAATGTGGTGAATCGCCCTCCTGTCACAATGAAGAATACAACAGAAAAAAGTGGTCAACGAGATACTCACTAACAGAACCCGCTGCGTGGGAAGACCAAGGCGAAACCTAAAGGAATTCTTGGTGAAATGGAGAGACCTCCCAGATGAAGAGATCAGTTGGGAGTGCGTCGAAGACCTGAAGTCAACCAATTAAATGGGGGAGGATGTCACGGCCATGCTTGTCTAGGGCGTGTTGCCCATGGCTGCATGCCTGCCTCGACCCCTTTTTATCATGCTTTCACCTTATGTATTTCATTTTGCTAGTTAGTTTACTTTCCTAGTACTTTTCTTTGTAAGTGACTGCTCGCCACTTTGCACGCATGTGCAAAGATGACATTTCAAAAATTGTTTAGAATGTACTATATAGGGGTGAGACTAATCATCAAATTCTCATATCCGAAATTGTGAGCTATAAAGCCCTTGTTATCCCTTATTGCTTTCTAGCCTTACAACAAATCTTATTTTTTCAAACATGCTTTTAAACGTTTGCGAAAACCTTTTCCTCTAAACTCATTTTCTAAAACCATTCTCTCGGAACATGGGCGGAGGTAACGAGAGGCACTTGGTGTGTCGTAGGTAATCAAAATTCGATCAGGCTGACTTGTTCGTGAGTTAGAACAGCACACAATCGTTCAATCGTTTAGCGAGGCGCAAAGTTGCGATTGTGACACCATGATGTCATGGGGTCACAATTTTCCTATGACCTACGTGCGGCACTTGGTGCTTATGAATCAACCAAGTAAGCCTTTTGAGGTTTGTCGGGACAAAGGATGCGATAAAGAGGCGTTGAGAGAGTAGAAAGAGTCAAGAGAGTCAGGCGTTGAGAAGTTAGCTTTGTATTGCGTGTGCCGAGTATTTTTCAAAGTGCTTTACAATTGAGGGGGCCTCGCCTTTTTATAGAGGCCCCGCACCGACTTTCTATGACCGACTTATTATGTCGGTCATGGAGGTTTCTACACAATTTAATATTAAAATATTATTTACAAATAATCTAGACGCGGGGAGGAATTCTCGAGAGTGATCCAGGTCGTCTCTAGCGCAATCGGGATCCTTCCAAGCCGTTTCTGAACGTGTCCTCCCGTCATGGAGGTTTCCAGAAGCGTCCAGGCTTCTCTAGAGGGGTCATGGCCCTTCCCGGGTGGTCGGGAGCCTTCCAGGGCCGTCGATGCTCGTCCAGGCCATTCGCGTGCCTCTGAGCGTTCTCCAGGCGCATCGGCGCCTATCTCGATTATTCCAGACGTTTCCAGACTTTGCGTTTATGCGTTCACGGATATCCGTCTTGCGGCGCGTTCTGCGATGCGTCGGACTCAGCCTTGTCCAGCGAGGTGCTGGACTCAGCCTTGTCCAGCGAGGCGCTGGACGCAGCCTTGTCCCACGATGTGTTGGACACAGCCTTATCCAACGATGCGTTGGGCGCAGTCTTGCTTGGCGATGCGTTGGGCGCAGTCTTGCTTGGCGATGCGTTGGACACGGCGTTGTCTAGTGATGCGTCCAGTATGCGATTGACTAGGGTCGATGCATCCTTCTCTTCCTGTCCTCCCATATGCGCACAACTCTTTATCAGGCGTCCTGGGCTATGCGTCCCGGTGGGGTGCGGCAGACGCATAGACCTTCTTGTTGGCTGCGACTATCATTTTTCCTATTCCCGTCTGGACATTCTAAGGGAATAGGCACATCAGTGTCACGAAATTTGTGGATTAATTTTTTTTCGTGACAATGATCCCCCTAATCCATATATTAACCCAAAAAAAAAAAAAAAAAAAAGACTTATTTCGTTTATACGGTTGCAATATTTATATCATTGAAAGTTGGAACCGAAAATTCGTAAGCAGTTGGTTTGGTAACTGGTCGCCAAAAATGGAGCTCTCGTTCTTTCTCTCAACCTAAACAAGGAGATTCGAAGAAACAAGAACTAATTACTAGAGCTTCTCAATCGCTTACGACGGCCATAGATCTACATCCAAAGTTCTGGAGTCTGCACTGATTATACTCGAGGCATTCGAGCAATGGATCGGGTGCTAAAGGCCGCAAGAGCATCCGGTTCTCTTAATCTTTCCAATCGCTCTCTCAGGCAAGTTCTTCATTCATTTACACATCCTGATCAATCACTACTTTAAAATCCACTAAAAGATAAGACTAGGGAGGTACCACTTTAATCTTGTTATGACCGAAGTGCATTTACCCGAATTTTGGTTATAATCTTTAGTGATGTACCAAATGAGGTCTATCGGAGCTTGGATGCAGTTCAGGCAGACGAGAAGTGGTGGGAGGTAAACTTTCTTCACTTTCGACTTGGAGATTTAAGAATTGATTTTACATTGTTTGGTTCATTGCTTTGTTTTTGCAGGCTGTGGAGCTACAGAAGCTAATTCTAGCTCATAATAATATTCAATTGTTGAGTGAAGAACTGAGGAATTTGTCTTCTCTTACTGTATTAAATGTTAGTTACAACAAACTTTTTGAACTACCAGCTGCAATTGGAGAGTGAGTTCTGATTTTGTATTTTCAGTACTCAAATCTTAGACAAAATTTTATGATGGTTGTATTTTGGTAATTCTTACGCCGTTATTAATTCACTCTTGCAGGCTTCCTGCCCTAAAGCTCTTAGATGTGTCCTTCAATTCGTTAATGAGAATACCTGAGGAAATTGGATCCGCCATTTCACTTGTCAAGTATTCCTCTTTCCTTCTACATATCCCCCGTAGATTGATCTTTTCAGAATTTATGAGGAGAGAATCCAGTTGAATATTTTCGGAAATGGGAGATCGTTGATGAATTCATTTGCCTTAAGTTTGTACTTCTATTTATTTTATTTTATTTTATTTATTCTATGAGAATCCAGGGGAATGGTGTTACTAGGACATAAGGAACTAAAGAATTGATTGAAGTCAGCTAAAATTCAATGTTCAGTGTTCTTCATTAAAGTGATTATCAGCTTTGCAAATTGAAAAATATTTTTGCAGACTTGTACAGACGTGATTAATCTTCCCCTCCTTCACCTCGTTCCTTTTTCTTTCCTCAAAAAAAGAAAAACAATATGTGAGATTTACCATTCCTGCAATTATTCACTTCCAAGTTCCTACATGTCAAAGAAACCCTCTTTTAGTTTTTTAAATCCGTTTTTTTTTAATCATTGAGCTTCCAAGTGGACATGGACATTACAGAGAATTTTTTACCTGTCGCTTATTGAGGCAATTGTTTCCCTTTAGATTTGACTGTTCAAGCAATCACCTTAAGGAACTACCAGGTGGACTTGGAAGGTGTTCAGATCTGTCAGATCTGAAGGTAATTGTTTCCTACTGTGATCTGCACTCACTTCCACATCCCGAAATGGTCTGCTTCTTGAGCTGTCTGCCTTGACTGACCTTGTGGGGCCCTTTCCATCTCTTAGTAGATTAACTTTGTAATACCGACCCACAATTATAATGGATTATGGGACCTGTTTTCTTTTGCCATGTTATGTTAAGTTTATCCTTGCTGATATCCTAGACGGTAAATGTTGCCTGTGCTCTCTCCTGTGCTAAATTTTCCTTCAGTTGATATGAAGGTTACACGGTTGATTGGGTCAGTTGATGGGGGTTTGGGATATACCAACTAATAATTAATGATAAAAAGGCTCTTATTTATTTGTTTTTAGCATAATGTATCAAGCAATGTTTCTAAGTGTACTCTTCCTTAGGCATCAAACAACTCCATTTCCAGCTTGCCCGATGAACTTGCAAACTGCTCAAAATTGACAAAGCTTGATATGGAGGTAATGATAGAGAATGTTAATTTTAGACGGGTCTGATGAAAAAAGTTTATGTCTGGTCTAGTAATGGAAACAGTTATTCATTTCTAATGTAACCTCTTTGTTTGGCAGGGGAACAAGCTAATGGTGATTTCCAAAAATTTGATTGCATCATGGACTATGCTCACTGAACTTAATGCATGTAATTTTGAAGTCTTGACCTGTCCATCTGATATTGTTGAATCATTTATATTTTGCATTACTAGATTAGAGAAATATAATCTTACAATTAAATATTTGCAGCAAAGAATTTGCTTAATGAATTGCCTGAGAATATTGGTAGCCTATCACGCCTCATTCGTTTAAATATATTCCAAAACAGTGAGTCTTTTAGCTGACTAGCCACTTAATCTCCTTTATTCACTAATTTATCATTTTCTTTTAAGTTTTAACAAGGCTTTCCAAATATATCCCCTCTGCAGAAATTTCATCAATTCCAGCTTCAATAAAGGATTGCTGTGCGCTTGCAGAGTTATATATGGGGTAGTGTTCCATCCATTATCATACACTTGGTTTAGATTGTAATGGGTTTCTATGGTTTGTTCTTTTTCTTCTTTTAACATTTTAATTTGATGATTTGATTGAGTAATGTGATTTCAAATTATAGGAATAATTCAGTGAGTACGCTACCAGTGGAGATTGGGGCACTTTCTCATTTAGGGACTTTAGATCTTCACTCAAACCAGGTAGTCTGTTCATCCCCATATATTTCTTACCTATATTTTTTCCTTACCTCTATAAATGGATAATAGAGAATAGGGAAACTATAATATATTGGAAAACTGTTGGAGGAAACTGTAATGCTCTTTGAAATGTTGGCTAGGCTAAACCTGGGATAAGTGAGCATTCAGACAAATAAATTCTACCTTGATTTTTGCGGTATCATCCATTGCTCAGCATAAAATATATTACAGTATAGCATGGTTTTTTGAGCTGTGTAACATTTTTTGTTTAAAGAAAGCAAACTTTCATTGAGAAATATGAAAGAATATGCTCATAAAAAGAAACCACACGAAAAATCTCTGCAACATTTTGGATGGCAGTTCATGTTTCTATCATGCATTTTTTCTTTCTCAAATTTAATTTATATTTTCTCTCAACAAATTTTATGTTCTGGGCTAGTACTATGAAAATTTCTAAATGCTGTAAACCAAAAAAAAAAAAAGAACGTTCATGATCTTAAATTACGAAGTTCAAAGGATCTAATGCATAAATGTTTGCTAATCTCAAATAACTCCCTCTATTAATGAAATGAAATTGCCATGAAATTCAGCACCGTGGTCTTTGGTTATGGGCATACTTCCATCAGATATCATTAGTGTGAAATAAACTGCATACAAGACAGTGTGGAGTTCTCCAATTCTTTAATTTGAAAATGAAAAGAAGGGGGATTCAAATTCATTCTTGGAGCCCATAAATTAGTTGGATTAGGTTGGACTTGGAACAATATCTTCTGCAACTCTTGGTTGGTGATGTGACATAATAAATAGATACCCATTTTGCGATTCATATGAAGGAGGAATAGTATTTTAGATCCAAGCAGCCGATGGATATTTCTCAAAAGTATTGTTAGTTTGTGAGGGGCGTACTAAATGTTGGGTTTGTTAGTGAAGGTGGTTATAATAAATAGAGTAAATTGAAGGGGTAGGAGATGGACATAATTTGGAAGGTGGTCAAAGGGGGAGTGTTGAGAATCTCACATTAAAAGATGAAGAGACATTGCAATCTCTACAAGATACACGAGTTACTGATATGGTATCAGAGCTAATGATGCCAAAATGGGTATTTGGTTAAAAGAAAAAAAAAGGTAAAAAAAAGATGGCCAAGTGGTGAACGCAAAAAGGCACCATCTTGAGGGGTCATGTTGAGGATCTCACATTGGAAAGATGAAGAGACCTCCCAATTTTTATAAAATACATGAGTTAATCCTCTCATTGTGAATTAGTTTTGAGGTGGAACCTCGTGTTTATCAAATAGGGAGAATGAAGCCTTTCAAATCCTTAGTAGCTATTGTAATTTTTCTCCATATTATAATACAATTTTAGCCCAATTTTCAGACTAGATTGGGGTTTCTATCAAATTAGTACTAAGGGAACATTTGATTTCAGATTTAGATCTAGAAGAAAGGAAGACATTACTATAAATGTAATGTTGCTAGGGAAGACTTTTGTGGCAGGTTTGTTGTTTTGTGATTTTGTAGGGAGTGTGTCTTGAGAGGAATAGTAGGATAGGTATTTGGAGGAGCTGTGGGAGATGGTGAGATTTAATATGTCTTTATGAGAAATTGATTACAAACTAGAACATAGTTTCATGTAGAAAATCAGAATGGAGTTGCACAAAGGAGGATGGATATAATTTGAGGGCTAAAGAAGTTATAAAATTCAAATTGGTGCGTCTGCCATTGAGAATTTATGATTACGCCAGAAGAAATTCATGTGGGATATACCACCAGAAGAATCAAAGAAAACTATCCAAGGGGAGTACACAAAGGTCTAAGCATGAAGGTAAAAGGTTCCAGCACTGGAGGTTTACTAATCAATGAACCCCCAAAACCTAATGGCAGAAGGGAGACAAATACCTATGAAGAAGTGAAAGAGAAGATTGCGGCACATGGTGGAGGTGAAAACATAGTGAAGAGGGTGAAAGCTTGCTGGCTTAAATATCTCCAATGTGTGGAAGCCCATGAGATGTTGATAATGGCAGGGATGGAGTTGAGGAGCTAAATCATAAACTAGAGAAGCCGTACACTCGTGTACTTCACAATTCAAGGGTGGAGAAACTTCTGGATTAGATAGGGTCATGGGTCTGGTCCTTCTGAACTAATTTAAATGAAAAGAAAGCCAAACTGGGAGGGAGGAGTCTACATGCAGTGTGCAGGTTAGGAATAATTTTGGGGCTGAGGAGTGGGATTAAATTAGCTATAAAAAAAATAAAGAAAGAAAACAAACTGAATTATTTTAAAAGAAAACTGACTAAAAGACCAATAACCCTTGAGGAAGTGTGTTCTCGAAGCAGAGTAGCGTTAGGAACATTGTTAACATTATTAGGCTACTAGGGACATGAGTTTTCAGGTTGTTAGTGGGGTGGTTATGAATATCACGTTGGAGGAGTTGGAGACAGGCATACTTTGGGATTCTTTTGGAGAGAGTCTCGAATTCTTGGTATGAACTATAGCTTTCTGTGTTATTTTAATTTACAGTATAATTTCAGACCTAATTTCTAAGTTTTCAATCTCAGGATTGAGTTCCCATCAACATTTTTCTCATGAACAACCAAATTCCAGCCTAGAAATTGAGATGAAAATAAAATACTTTTGCCCATGGTGGAGAAAATTCATGCTAAAAGCTTGCATTTCAGTACATAATTACCCATGTGATATTGAGTACAAATATTTGCAAATCTTGCATAGCTGGAGAATAGTACTTTTTTATTATTATTTTTTTACTCTAGAGAAAATTGGTTCTACATATGGATTTACTATGTTGTATTGTTCATCTAAATTATATTCTTTACATGTCATTAAATGAATCCACTTACTACTTTCGTAATACTTGGGATTCTGGTAAACATGCCTCCTTACTATTCTATGCAGTTGAAAGAGTATCCAGTTGAGGCATGCAGGTTGCATCTCTTGCTCCTAGATCTTTCAAACAATTCATTGAGTGGACTGCCCTCAGAAATCGGTAAGGTTAGCAGATATTATCTAAGAGTGTTTGAAATACTGACAAATTATTCAAAATTCATATTTATATAGATGCTCCTCTCGCACTGTTTGTAGAGTTTGTAGATGTTAGTGAACTAAGTTTTACTCCACTTGATCCTAGTTCTCTAATAGACCTTTTTAGAGGCAGTAAAAGATTAGTTGTATCAATTACTATTCTTTCATAAGCATAGACCAATGTAGTGCCAGAACTTGTTGAGCAAGTGTTGCCTTAACTTCACTAAGTTCACTTGCCTGCTTCTGGGAACCGAAATGTATTTTTCTTACAAGCACAAAGAATGCCTCTTGCATTATTTTGAAAGTTAGAGTTGGTAAATGTATATCAACTTTAATTTTGGCTGGAAAAATTTTAGGAAACATCATGGTATTAATGTCTTTCTTAAAGGACTAAAAGGAGGATCTGCGGTAGATATTAATTTTGATCCCTTGTGTAGGTAAGATGACTACTTTGAGAAAGCTCTTGCTCACAGGCAATCCCATACGTACTCTTCGAAGGTGTGAAAGTTATGTTGAGTGTATTACCAACCTAATGCTCATAAATAGCTTTCCATTGTTTCATTTCAATGAAAAGGTGACTAAATTTTGATGCTTCGTTCAATGCTAGCTCACTAGTTTCTGGGCCAACACCTGCTTTACTGAAGTTTCTCCGAAGTAGACTTCCTGAAAATGAAGGTTCGGTAGTCAATTTTATTTTTTCTATTTGGGTAGGCCACTTATTATTTCATATCTGCAGTCTCTCTTCATTATGGTGTTTAAATAATGTTCTTTTCTAGAGCCTGAAGCTAGTAGCACTCAAAGAGGGGATGTAATATCTATGGCAGCTAGAATGTCTATCACTTCAAAGGTATTGCCTACCCTATATTTTAAAAAAATTTCAAAGTTTATATAGTTCTTCTGTTATCCAATGATGATTTAATATGTAAATGCTGAGCTCTTACTTTTGACCCATTACCTACCGCACTACATCTGTTACTTCACATAGATATTGGTCCAAACTCACTTTTAGAAATAAACAAAGCCTAATACTAATATGTTGCATTGCATGTGATGAATTTTATTAAGGAAACTGACTAAATGAGAGATAGAGGGATCTTTACAACTTTCCGGTAGTTCAAGAATTAGAAACTTGTTATAACTTATAGTTTCTTAGGGCCTGTTTGGTAAATGTTGGGGTGTTGGTATATGCTAATTTTACCACTTTTTTTTGTTTGTTTTTTTTAATCGAAAGAATTCATTGTCCTTTACATACTTGAAAACTACATCATCATTAATGAACACACGGATAAACTAATTTACACACAAATCCATCTCAGTCCTCAAGGACACCAAATAAACCAAGAAAGACTACAAAAACCAAAAGAATACACTTTAAAGAAAAAAAAAAGATGATATTCCAAAAGATAATCTCGG
This sequence comes from Citrullus mucosospermus, assembly GCA_030954485.1. Taxonomy (NCBI): domain Eukaryota; kingdom Viridiplantae; phylum Streptophyta; class Magnoliopsida; order Cucurbitales; family Cucurbitaceae; genus Citrullus; species Citrullus mucosospermus. The sequence goes on along the minus strand of CM062064.1, from coordinate 8,985,541 downwards.
TGGACGTGATAAGGATGATTATGAATGAAGGTCTTCTCTTCAAGCTCGGGCCTTCAATGGAATGGCCCTGATGATGATTAGGTGCTAAATAGCAGTCAAAGCAGCCCCAATGGAAGGTCACAACCAGGAGATCCAATAGTCATCCCAAGCGTGTTGCCCGTTGTAGAATGGTACTAAAGAGGCATAATCTTTGAGAATCCTACATTGGAAACGTGGAGAGACCTCACAATTTTATAAGATATATGAGTTACTTTTCTCATAGTTAATTGGTTTTGAGATGGAACCTCATGTTTATCTAATATGATATCAGAGCACATGAAGCCCTAACAGGCATTTGGTCCAAAAACATTGGGATCCAATCCAAGAATGAACCCAAGAAGGTACCATCTCCAGGGAGTACATTGAGGATTCCACATTGGAAAGATGGAGAGACTTCACTCTCTAAAAGATACATAAGTACTCCTCCCATTGCCAATCCCAAGTAGCAAACAACGGATCCGTCTTGGCAAGTGCTTTTTTTTCATCGGTGAGATACCCAATCTTCTCTTGTCCACAAATATACATATGAACGCTTTGGGACTATTGAAAAAGAGAAGAAAAATAACACAAAGGTGTACGTGGAAAACCCTAGAACAGGGAGAAAAAACTACGTTAGAACTTTCTCTTTTTTATTTATTTTTGATACAATCAAAGCATTACAAGGGGAAAGAATAAATAGAGATAAAAAACTTAAACAAGGAAAAGATATTGGAAACATATAAAAGGAAAGAACCAAATATTTTCCCATTTTTTATTTTCAACACTCCCCCTCAAGATGGAACGTAAATGTCAATTAGACCCATCTTGCTTACACATGCATCAAAGCTCTGCTTAAGCAACCCCTTGGTAAGAACATCTGCAACTTGTTGGCTGGAAGGAATACAAGGAATGCAAATGCTTCCGTTTTCCAGTTTCTCCTTTATAAAGTGCCTATCGATCTCCACATGTTTTGTTCTATCGTGTTGAACCGGATTGTTTGCAATACTAATAGCAGCCTTATTGTCACAATAGAGTTTCATAGGTAGTTCACTGCTTTGGTGAAGATCAGATAGAACTTTCTTCAACTAGATTTCTTCACAGATTCCATGACTCGTAGCTTTGTATTCTGCTTCAGCACTGCTTCTAGCGACCACACTTTGCTTCTTACTTCTCCAAGTTACAAGATTACCCCAAACAAAGGTGCAATACCCAGATGTAGATTTTCTGTCAATTACTGATCCTGCCCAGTCAGAGTCTGTAGCTTCAATGTATTTTCTGTCAGATTTTCTAAACATCAATCCTTTTCCTGGTGTGCTTTTCAAATATATAAGAATCCTGTTTACAGCTTCCATGTGTTCTTCGTAGGGAGCCTGCATAAACTGACTCACAACACTAACAACATAGGAGATATCTGGTCTAGTGTGTGCTAGGTAGATTAGTCTCCCAACTAGACGTTGATATCTCTCTTTATTAACGAGAACTTTGGTAATAGACACTCCCAATTTGGCATTAGATTCGGTAGGAGTGTCAGCGGGCCTGCATCCGGTCATACCTGTTTCTTTCAGTAAATCAAGAGTGTATTTCCGTTGAGAAACTGAGATTCCTTCTTTTGATCTCGTCACCTCCATCCCAAGAAAATACTTCAAATTTCCTAGGTCTTTGATTTCAAATTCGTCTGCCATTTTCTGTTTTAACTTGTTGATTTCAGCAGTATCATCCCCAGATAAGACGATGTTATCAACGTATACAATCAGAACGGCAATCTTACCCAAGACAGACCTTTTTGTAAATAAGGTATGGTCAGAGTGTCCTTGAGTGAAGCATTGGGACTTAACAAAGGTGGTGAATCTCTCAAACCATGCTCTTGGTGACTATTTTAATCCATACAAGGCCTTTCTAAGTTTGCACACACATCAATCAAATTGGTCTTCAAAGCCAGGAGGGAGGCTCATATACACTTCTTCTTCTAGATCACCATTTGAAAAGGCGTTTTTCACATCTAGCTGATAAAGAGGCCAATCTCTGTTTACTGCAACTGACAGAAGGACTCTGATTGTGTTCAACTTTGCGACAAGAGAAAAAGTCTCAGAATAGTCTACCCCAAAAGTCTGAGTGAACCCTTTTGCTACAAGCCTTTGGCTTTATAGTTTCGTCAGATTTATACTTTGTTGTGAATACCCATTTACATCCAACTGGTTTATGCCCTTTCGGAAGAGCAACAAGTTCCCAAGTATGATTTTTCTTAAGAGCTCTCATTTCTTCCATAACAGCAGCCTTCCATTCAGGGATTTCCATAGCCACATATATGTTTTTGGTATGGTTACAGTATCAAGACTAACAGTAAATGCTCTGAACTTAGAAGACAAATTATTATAAGAGAGGAAGCTATACATAGGATACTTGGTGCAAGATCTTGTGCCCTTTCTTAAAGCAATGGGCAGGTCTAGATTGGTATCACACTCTCCTGGCTTGTCGAGCTCTTCTCCAGTTGTAGGGTTTTGAGGTATTATCCCTTTTTCATTCTCCTCAACTGTTGTTGACACTACATCACTTTCAGCAACCTGGTTATTTTCTGTCATATCATCTTTACCATCTTCTACCGGAAGTTTTGTCAGGTCAACAATATCGTTTTCAACACAAACATTTTTAGCACAAGTATTATTATCAGGATCAGTGGTACCTTGGGCTTGTGTCGGTTCGGATGATTGGACCGGAGCCGACATATCAGTAGGGGCCGCTATTTCCTTTCTAAGATTCTTCTTGTAGTACGTTATCCATGGGACTTGTCTGGTGGGTAGGACAGTGTCGTGGGTTGTTAGGGTAGGTTCAGAAAGGGAATTTGGATAGTTAGTCTCTTCATTATTGCTCTCCCCCTGAAGAGGACTAACGGGAAAGAAAGGTTGATCTTCTAGGAAGGTGATATCCATAGAGATGAAGTATTTCCGGGAAGTGGGATGGAAGCATTTATAACCACGCTGGTGGAGGGGATATCCAACGAAGACACATTTCTGGGCCCGAGGGGAGAACTTAGTCTGGTTTGGACCGAAGCTGTGGACAAATGCTGTACACCCAAACACTCGGAGAGGGACATCAGGTATAAGGCGAGTGGTAGGATAAGATAATTTGAGGTAGTCAAGAGGGGTTTGGAAGTGGAGAACGCGAGAAGGCATCCGATTTATAAGATGAGCTGCAGTCAATACTGCATCGCCCCATAGGTAAGATCGAAGGGAGGCTGAAAGCATGAGAGACCGAGCAACTTTAAGGAGATGACGGTTTTTTCTTTCAGCTACTCCATTTTGTTGGGGCGTATAGGCATATGAGCTTTGGTGAACGATACCTTTAGTGGATAAGAACTCGCGAAGGGTATTAGTGAGGAATTCACGACCATTGTCACTCCGAAGAATGGCAATCTTGGCATTAACTTGAGTTTCAATAGTGGTGTAAAACTGTTGGAAAATGGATGAGACTTTAGACTTATCTGTTAAAAGGAAGACCCACGTAAGATGAGTGTGGTCATCAATGAAGGTAACAAACCAACGCTTACCCGAAGAGGTGGTAATCCTCGAGGGGCCCCAAACATCACTGTGAATAAGATTGAAATGTTGAGAGGGTTTGTAAGGTTCTGTGTTGTTTTGCACGAATACACACATCGCAAGATAAAGAGGAGATGTCAACTTCATTAAATAAATGGGGAAATAAATATTTCATATATTGGAAATTGGGATGGCCAAGACGAAAGTGCCATAACATACCGTCAGTTTCAGAAGTTGAAAAAGATGAAGATAGCAGACTAGCCCTAGAACTGTGCCTAGAGGAAGTATCACCATTAAGGAAATAGAGTCCCCTATTGTGCTGGGCAGTGCCAATCGTCTTCCCCGAGCTCAAGTCCTGAAAAAGAACATCATCGGGTGAGAAAGCTACACCACAATTTAAATCTCTGGCTATCTTACTCACAGACAGTAGATTATATGAGATTTTGGGGACATGCAGAACATTCTGTAATATTAAACCATCGAAAGGAGAAATGTGACCCTTGCCGGCAACAGGGGCAAGTGTCCCGTCAGCAATTCGAATTTTTTCATTACCAGCACATGGATGATAAGAGAGGAAATTGTTAGAAGTTCCAGTCAAATGGTCTGTAGCTCCTGAATCAAGAATCCAGAGTTTCGGGCCAGTAATACTGAGTAGACTCAAGAATGGAGAGATACTTGAATGTGCAATTGCCCCAAGAGAAGTGGTACCGTTGTCAACTGGGTAGTTCTCTTGACGTTGTGGTTCTGAGTCACTTACCAAAGCCTGGTTGGGTTTGTTGTTTGGAGGTCGGCGTTTACCATTCGGAGACCGACCATGTAGCTTCCAACACTGATCTTTCGTGTGCCATGGTTTCTTACAGTGTTCACAAACTGGAGGAGGTTTCCCGTTCTGCTTGTCTCCAGTTGTCTAGCTAATTTTGCACTGAACGCAGTTGAGTCAGTAATGGAGGTACCCACAGTATTCATAGCACTCGTTCTATCTTCCTCAAGCCGAACTTCTGAACAGACTTCCATCAAGGTCGGTGTTGGTTTCTGTCCCAATATTCAACTTCGCACAGCATCGAATTTGGAGTTTAAACCGGCTAAGAAATCATATACTCGGTCGACTTCCTCAAGCTTGTAGTATTGAACTCCCCCACACGGACAATCCCAAACAAGTTCTCGACACAAATCCATTTCCTGCCAGATCAGAGACAATTTGTTAAAGTATGACGTGACATCCATAGTACCTTGTTTACATTCGTGGATTTGTTTCCGCCGTGTGTAAAGTCGAGAGGCGTTTTGTCTTTTGGAGTATAATTTTTGAACGGCATCCCAAATATCTCGAGCTGTGGCAGCATACAGTAAGGGTTTTCCAATTTGAGGTTCCATACTGTGAATTAAAAGTGACCGGAGTAGGGAATCCTCTCCTTTCCAAATGCGCTCTTGCGGGTCTCCTGGTCTGGATTTCAGTATCTCGCCAGTTAAATACTCGAATTTGTGACGCTCTTCAAGAATCATTTTTACCAACTGAGACCAGGAGAAGTAATTTTGGCCATTCAATTTTTCACCAACAGTTAGCCCAGTGGAGTTACCTATTGGACCAGACAAATAAGGTGCCGGTGTAATGGTTGGGAATGTAGTTACCGGATGCACTGGATACAACGGTAAATCTGACGGGACACTTGAATTTACTGCACTTTGACCTATATGGGTAGAAGCACTCGGTGTGGCCCTAAGAGCGGCGATTTGTTGCTGAAAATTTGCTTGAAGATCGGCGAGTTGTAGAAGAGAAAGCATTGAAGAAAAACCACTAGATCCGGCAACAGCGGTCGGAGCCGAGTAAAAACCACCATATCTGGTGGTAGCCGCGGTGGTCGGAGGAATAACGGCGCCGGCAGCAGTGGTCTGAGGGTGTTAGAATCTCGGTTGCCCATCAAACCCAGAAGAAGTTCCTACCTCCACGAACTGTTGCTGTGTAGCAGCAACGGACGGAGGGAAGTGCAAATTGGGGTTAGACGCGGAACTTACCTCCACAAAGTGCGGCTGTGCAGCGGAGACGAACGACGGGAAACGCAGATCGAGATGGCCGGCGACTTGTTGGTCGATCTAAGTAGCAGATCTATAGTTCCCAGTCGGTGGCGGATGAATCTGAGGAGGCGCGGCGCTAGGGTTTTGCGACTGCGGCAATAGACTCTGAAAAAAGGTGGCGGCGGCGTTTGGGTTGAGCGACCAGAGATACTTGTGGACGGCGGCAGCGGCAGCGGACTCCATCGGCGACGGTGGCGGCAGATCTTGCCTAGGGTTATTTTCGTCAGTGACGGCTAGGGTTTCTAGAGTTTCCTCACCACGCTTTGATACCATATTGAAAAAGAGAAGAAAAATAACACAAAGGTGTACATGGAAAACCCTAGAATAGGGAGAAAAAACCACGATAGAACTTTCTCTTTTTTATTTATTTTTGATACAATCAAAGTATTACAAAGGGAAAGAATAAATAGAGATAAAAAACTTAAACAAGGAAAAGATATTGGAAACATATAAAAAGAAAGAACTAAATTCTAAAATATCTCCCAAATATTTTCCCTTTTTTTATTTTCAACAGGGACCAATGAAGGAAGTTGTCCCCATTAAGTCGGATTGTGGTGGTTTGGACATTTGGAGGCTGACGGTATCAGAAACTTTGGCCAGCGATAAGTTTTCGTCGGACATGTTGTGTACTAACGGATCTTAACAATACCACTAAAAAAAAAAAAAAAAGAGAGAGAAGAAAGAATACCACACTAGAATAGTAACCTCACCGGAAAACCAATCAATGGGTGGCAGAACCTTAATAGCCAAAAAAAATTGCAAACAGGGAGTTAAACGCCCGGAAACTCGCGATCTGGTTATCGGAAAATACCAGATCTGATTGATGAACGACTGGAAAAACGATGGACGAGTGGCCGGAAAGCAAATGATTGGATGGCAGCCGAAATTACGACCAAATCTAAGGAGGAAAAACGAGTCGTAAAACGGCGGAAGTGTCTGATCGTAGCTGAAAAATTGCGACCAGATCTGTTGGAAGCGTCTGATCACAGCCGAAAAACACGTGGGTCAAAGTCGATAGCGGCGGCGGAAGTTGCTTCCAGATTAGCAATATGAAACTCTAGCTACTCGCTCTAGTAAAGACTAAATTTTAAACTAGAGGCTCTTGAACAATCTCAAAAAGTTGTTCCAAAGCAGTCCAAATCAGTTGTAGAAAACAAGAGCGTCTTATCAACAAATTTAATATGGTTCAAACATAAATAGGAAGCATTAATAGGATGGGTGGCCATACTACCCAAACGAGCACGGTGAGCCAGAAGATGATTAAGACAATCAACAACCAAAATAAATAAGAAAGGTGAGAGAGGGTCACCTTTGCACATGTTGTGGGGATGGATGATTTTCCCTTGTTGTCTACCATTAATAATGATAGAATAATTAACACTAGAGATAGTGCCCCTGATCCAAGATCTCCAAAGAAAACCAAAACCCTTAGCCTGACGAACAACTTCCAGAAACTCTCAATCAATAATATCAAAAGCCTCCCTAAGATTCTATTTGAGAATCACGCCTTCTTTATGAGAGATAGTCAAATCATCAATCAGTTCATTAGCCATTAACTGAGGCATCTAGAATATGTCTATTGGTGACAAAAGCTAGATGATTTTCAGCAATGGTAGAAGGGAGAACAGGCTTTAACTAATTAGACGAAATTCAACCAATGATCTTATAAGCACAAGCAATAAGACTGATTAGCGATAATCAGCAACTGATTTAGAGACAATTTTCTTTGGAATTAGACAAATGTATGTCTCATTCAGGGAAGCATTAACAATACCAGAAGAAAAGAAATCATGGATCATAGTCATAATGTTGGGCTTAAGAGTAAGTAAAAAGATTTGAAGAATTCAGCAGCAAAACCACAAGGACCAGGAGACTTGTTTGACCCCAAAGAGGAAATTGCATGAAAAACCTCTGCTTTAGTAAAAGGAACTTCAATCCCAATTGTCTGTTCACGGCTCCAGTCAAGATTCAAAACATCCTTTGTAAACAATTCGTACAAAATCAGTAAATTCAGTGTCAAGATCACTGGCTAACTAGAGGCTAGTACCATCTCTGGAAAGGATTTCAGTAATTGAGCTTCTACACTTGGCAGCTAGAATTCAATGAAAAAACATGTTTTCATCTCCCTTCTTAAGCCAATTTAACTTGTAGCGTTGATGCCAATAAATATGCTCTTGAGCCGTCAACAATTTAATCTATTCTCTGAGCAACTGTGGATGTTTTCATCGCCCTCCTTGAACCTACTATTACTCATTTATTAAGAAACAAAAGTTTTGTTAACCATCCAGTTACTTGTTTTAATTTTTTTTTGAGTATTCCTAAAATAGTGTTTCAGAAAATATAAAAAAAAATAGTTTCTCTCTATTCTATTTCTGCTCTTCTCATTTGTATGCTTCCGAAGCTGGCAAGTGGCAACAACGACATCCTCCATTCCTCTTTAATTTTGGATAGCCAATTCAAAATAGGACAACATTTAAAAGGATAAAATATAACTAGTGTAATTATTATTTAATTTTTCTTTGGGACTTAGAGTGGTATTAGATACTATAAATCCTATATACCTGTTTCAATCCATGTTATATGTATTGTTTTATGCTATATCTTCTAAGTTTTATTTCAACTAGGGGAAAAAAAATTATCAAACACACTTTGGTTTTATGTTTCTATTTTTTCAAAAAACAAGAAAATGAAATGGTTCTCTTTCTAGTTCTAAAAAAACTAGAAATAAGAAACAAGAAACACAATACAAGTTTTAACCAAACAGGTGCTTACTAAACTGGTTCCCAGTGGTGCAAAAGTTTGATGAGAAGGTCCTATATTAAGTCTCGAAGTTTCTAATTACAAACAAGCAATGAAAACGGGTCGGTTCATTTATTATTAATGGGGTGGCACAAAGGTTTAAATTAGCTGCGATGGTAATGTGTGGATGATCCTAAAATATGTTATCTAAGAATCATTGCTAATAAGATTTGTCGCATTTGTCTTTGTTTACTCTGTCACTAAAGAGTACTTGAAGTAGTTAATCTTAATGTGCATGTGATTTTCCCTTTTATCATTAATTCATGCTTTTTCTGCTTTAAGGAGCTTTCTCTAGAAGGGCAAGGGCTGAGTGCTGTGCCATCAGAAGTTTGGGAATCCAGTGAACTCATGAAACTTGATCTGTCAAAGAATTCCCTCCAGGAGCTACCAGTTGAACTTTCCTCATGTACTTCACTACAGGTATGCTAAATTTTTGCGTTGCACAATCAATGTAATGATTAATATAGTTGCTTCATAGGAAATAGTTAATTTTGACAAACTGCTGATCTCAAAAGTCATGGATGTTAGGAACTTCAGTGTAAATTTTGAACTGTAGGAAAATATTCTTGCTGTAGTCAGATAAAGCCTTAATAGATGCAGAAACTTAGGCCAACCAGTTTGATATTCACGAGTATGACGGTCAAATTTCCTTCATCACTGCATTTTGCATGTGTTTTTCATGGTAAATAAAACGTGCAGGACTTTGCCTAAAATATTGATTCGGATCGATGCAGGATTAGCTCTAAAAGTCAAGTAGTTTAGCTATTTTTAGTTAAGTCTTTTCAAGTAATTGAATGCCATTAATTCATCAAATATATGCAGACCTTGATTTTGTCTAGGAACAAGATTAAAGATTGGCCAGGTGCAATTCTCAAGTCGCTACCTAATCTCATGTGTTTAAAGCTGGACAATAATCCACTTAAACAGGTAAAAAGTAATTCATGTATGTACCCTGTTCATACCCTGCTCTTGTTTCTTTTTATTGTTATTATTTTTATTTTAAATTAGAGAGATATCCTAGAGTCAAAATTGTACATTGACATTTTAAAAGAAGGTTTTTGTTGATACTAGACTTCTTTCTTAAATTCTGTAATATGCTATTTTCTCAAAGGATTTAGCTTCTTGTATTTTTAAGGTCGTACATTCATTATTCAATGATAGACTGGTGGCGTAGTTTTGAAGTTTTGCATTATTTTAAATTTATTGTTTCCTGACATTCTGGACTGGCCCTCCTTTTTCATGTCTTGAATGCTGAATGGTCGACTGTTCTCCTGTCATTGGCTTCTTTACTTATAAAACTCTAACTAGGTGATGTTACTTGATTTTGTAGATTCCGTCAGATGGGTTTCAAGCAGTCTCCATGCTACAGGTTTTAGATCTTAGTGGCAATATAGCTTCCTTGCCAGAGCACCCAACATTTTCTGGCTTACCACTTCTGCAAGAGCTTTACCTAAGGCTAGTTCACAAGAAACTGGGATATTTTCCAGCCCTCCAAGATTCCTGTCATACTTACTTGTGCCGTGTTCTTATGTATTAACAACATACGTACTCTAATGTAATGGCTTTTAATTAACAGGAGAATGCGGTTACATGAAGTTCCATCATCTATATTGGGCTTAAGGCACCTGCGGATACTTGATTTGAGTCAAAATTCAATTCAATTAGTTCCAGAGGTAAACAGTGTAGTTGCAATCCAAGAGGCCTTAACGGGTTAGATTCAAATTGCCGTTATCAGTTTGATTAGCATATGTTCTTATTATCTGAAAGAGATTGATTAGGAGAGGTGTTTCTTGCCAAATCATCTAAATGGCATACTATTTAATTATTAGCAATTTTGGCGAAGACTTGAATGGTTTAATGATTTACTTTTTCTTTTCAAGTTTTTGAAGTACAACAGTTTCTAGGATCAAATTGTTAGGTATCTACACCTGCAAACAAGAACAATACCCAACAAGATACCAAGAAACACAGAGTATTACGATATCCCTTTATTATATATTCACAAATAAGGAGATAATTTCCAGAGTCTCAACAAGAAGATACTAAACCGAAAAGGAAATAACAAGCAAGATAACTTCCAGCAAATACAGAGTGCTGGTTCTCTCCTCCCTCTAGGCTTAACCCTAAAATATTTCCACACCCAGCTGGAGACCCAAAAACCCTACTTAACCCCCACGACTCTTGTATGGATGGTCCGACCCTCATTCTCTCCCTTCCTTGTACTCCTGTGGATTCCCTTTCTTGCCCCTCCTCTGGTATGTATGGTGAATTGGGGTCTAACAATATCCCCAGTCTCCAGATGCACCTTGTCCTCAAGGTATAATTCTGGAAATTGATACTTGATGAAAGCAGCCTCCTCCCAAGTCACTTCACTATCTGGCTGCTTCTCCCATTTGATCAACCATTCCTCTTTATTCAGTTCCGAGTTCCATCTAATGCCGAGTATATTTTCTAGTCGAACCTGCAACTCAAATTCTTCAGAAAACGGAGGAGGGTGTACTTGGACCGTCTGTCTCTCCCCGACCTCCTTCTTCAAATTCGGATACATGGAAAACATTGTGAATGGTTGCCTCAAGTGGAAGTTGAAGATGATAGGCTACCTCCTCGATCCTTTCTATCATTGGATAAGGTCCATAAAATAGGGGTGTACACGTGTTGGGTTAGGCCGGGTTAGGGATTTTTTTTGGACCAACTTGAAAATTCGGGTTGGTGTACGCTCGACCCCATCGGTTCCATTTTGGAGGGTCAACCGAACCCAATATTTTCGGGTTGGGTCACCGGCTTGAGAGAGCGAGAGAAAGTGAGAGCAAGAGCGAGAGAGAGAGAGCAAGAGCAAGAGCGAGAGCGAGAGTGTGGGGGAGAGCGAAAGAGATAGAGAGGATGTTTATCATAAAATGGCATGTGTGCTCTCTCGCGCTTTCTCTTTCGCTCTCTTTCTCACTCTCTCTCGCTCTTGCTCGATCATACATTTAGGTGAAAACTAAAAAAGAAAAATAATAATTCATATATTATATACGGGTTGAGTCGGGTCGACCCATATGGGAAATCCAACAACCGAGACCTGGTCCGAAAATAAACAAATTCAAAATTTTCAACCCAACCCAACCCAAAATAAAATTTAACCCAACCCAACCCCTGGTAGTCCGGGTTGGTCGGGTTACCGGGTTTTTTATAACACCCCTACCATACAACCTTGGAGATAGCTTCGCACAACGTTTCTTTGCTAACGTACATTGTCTGTAAGGTCTTAGTTTAAAAAAGACTTCAGTTCCCACCTCAAATTCAACCTCCCGCCATTTCATGTCATAAATTTCGATTCTACGCTAGGGTCAAATGCTCCTTAAGAGCCATCAAGGCCTTGTCCCGTTCCATTAGTTGTCGCTCCACCGTGTCATTAGACACCTTGTTTTCCCCGTAAGATATCAATGGAGGCACCGCAGTTCCGTATACAACATTATAAGGAGTGGTGTTGGTTGAGACATGGTATGTGTTATACCAATATTCCGTCCATGGTAACCAGTCATACCAAGCCTTAGGTTGTTCATTGCAAAAACATGAAGGTATGTTTTCAACTCCACATTCTCCGACACTTTTAAGGCGTTAGTTTCCACTTCTGATACCTCCTCCTCACAATTCATTTCTTCGCAATCACCTTCTTTGCCTGCTATAATCAAATTCAGCTCTCTTTTCTTTTATTTTGCAATGGTGGCCTTGGAAATAACTTTCGTCGCAATGGAAGAATAATCCCTTGTCCTTTTTCCCCTTGAATTTAGAGTTGGACAGTCGTCTCATCAATGGTTCCTTCTTTCGACTTGGGTTTCCCTTCTCAAGAACAATAACTTGCCGATTTAGGGCACCAGCTCCACTCTTCCATGAATATTTTCCTCCCATTCCTTGGGCCTTCCCCCCCCCCCCCCCCCCCCCGGGCTCTCCCTCTCATTAGGCCCACTTCCTCGAGGGCTAATTTCATGGTGAAATATCTATCATCAATGGATTGGGCTTCCCCATTCTTCCTTTGAGATGACTCACCTTCTTCCATTTTGGCATCCTTGTTCTCTGTTTGTGAGGCCTTCGTCAACAGCGTCTGTCCCTTACTCACTCGATTGGACAACTCCCGTAAATCGCTCGACATCCTCTCAACATTTTGACAAGTCGTCACCACCAGTTCCTTCAAAACTGCTAGCTCCTTTTCTTAAGCTTCAAACCGCTCTTCATCATCTTTTGTGCCATTCTTCTTGTGATCCCCAGTGTTGAATCGAGCTCTGATACCGATTGTTAGGTATCTACACTTGCAGACAAAAACAATACCCAACAAGATACCAAGAAAAACAAGGTATTACGATATCCCTATATTATATGTTCACAAATAAGGAGATAATTTTCAGAGTCTCAACAAGAAGATACTAAACCGAAAAGGAAATAACAAGCAGACAACTTCCAGCAAATTATAGAGTGCTGGTTCTCTCCTCCCTCTAGGCTTAACCCCAAAATATTCCCACCCCCAGCTAGAGACTCAAAAACTCTACTTAACCCCCACGACTCTTGTACGGATGGTCCCCTCAATTCCCCAAATATGACCCTCATTCTCTCCCTTCCTCGTACTCCTGTGAATTCCCTTTCTTGCCCCTCCTCTGGTATGTATGGTGAATTGGGGGCCTAACAAAAATTTATAGGCTTCGAATACATATGCTGTTGGAAGATAAATAGCAAGTTTTCTTACTTTTGGCGGGGGACAAATATCAGAGGACTATGCTCAATATTAAGGCTACTTTACTAATTGCATCTAATTTCTTAATTTGCAGGATCTTTTCAAGTTCATAAGCTTAAACATATATTATATTTTCCCCTGCACCTTTCACTAGTTCAATCCTCTATTCTGGTTCTCCGATTCATCTTTGGCTTGGTGCAGGGATTGAAGAATCTTGCTGCCCTTACTGAGCTGGACCTATCAGACAATAACATTTCGATGCTCCCTCCACAGCTGGTAAGAATGGATAGCATTTTGCGGAAACTTTTAGTGCATATCATATAAAATACCTTGCATAATACATTCTCTTGCATTTATTGTCTTCCTTGATGGCTTATTTCATTAGTCTATAAAGATCAGTTAATTTAAATCCAAACCTAAGATATTAACTTCCAATACAACATTGACTCAAATTGGAACTAAGTGGGCACTCTCAAGCATAGCTCAGTGGAGACAAGGAACATGTATATACTATTATAGGATTTCTATCCCAGCATTATTTAAAAAAAAAAAAAAAACGAAACCGAATGATAATTTCACATAGAACTAACTAATACTGCTAACATGTTTTTGTTTTTTTTTTTTCCCTTCCTCTCCAAAGTTTTAATCTTTTTTCTTAACATCCTCTAGCTATAATTCTATCCATCACTTATCTCATCTCTCTTTAACAAAATCTCTCTAACACAAACTCATCTCCCAACCTTTCAATGGTTTCTCTCTGATACAAACTAATTAGAATTTACGTTTTTCTTTTGGATCAGAGCTTACTTGAGCCCAGACTACAGGTACTGAGACTGGATGGAAATCCACTAAGAAGGTACGCAATGCTTCATTTCGTTTTTTCTTCCATTCCAACATGAAAGTAAACCACTTCCATAATTTTCCTGTGTTAGTATTGTTAACCAGTGGTCACATTTCATTATATAGCATTAGGAGGGCAATCTTGGACAAAGGAACCAAAGCTGTTTTAACATATTTGAAGGATAAATTGACTGATTGAGTGACATTAGCCTTTTCATGTGATCTATAGAGAGAGATTGATGATTGGTCAAGTGGAAATTTGAGGGTTTTTTTTTTCTTTTTTGAAATTTGATTGTTTCTTATTTATTGTGTTTCATTATATTTGTATTTGAGGCTTGTAAATACAACCTTGTAGGGTTTGTTTGATACTATAGTTTTCTGTTCTCAAAAAACAACTTAAGTTTGTTTATTTCCAATTTCTCTATTTTGTATCTTTCATTTTGGAAATTAAGGGGAAGAAAAAAAAGGTTGTGTTTTAAAGTTTAGCTGTAATTGGAAAGTATAAAATAGAGATCAAAATGTTGGAAGTAATTGGTTACATTTAATTTGTACTAGCTAGAACTATTATTTCATAACATTGAGAATAAAATATACATGTATAAGTTGAAATAAAAGTATTCTTAACATTTTTTTTTTATACTTAAAAAAATCATATTACTCAATTTTTTTTAATTAATATATATATATTTTAAACTATTTTTTTAAATTTTCGAATTGATTTTTTTCTCTTAGTTCAAATATTTTATAGTAAGAGAACGAACAAAACAAATAATATTTGCATTTATCATAAGAAAACTTTAAAATAAAAGACATCACTTTTTTTGGAAATAAAAACCTATTTCTATATATTTATTACAAAATTATATATAGATGAATTGCTGTATATTTATTTCAAAACCATGTAAAAATAATAAATTATTATAAATCCACTCATTGGTGTGCACTTGCAAAAATTAAAAAACTACAAAATCATAAAATAGTGGACCGCTCTCTTCTTTTTGTTACTTTACCGATCTCTAAATTGCTTGAATCTTTAACAAATTTCTTGAACCTCAAAAACAAGGTCTTATTTTCCACCTCTTGAATATGAGGGGAAGAATAGATGAATCTATATGTATAGAAAAAAAAAAAAAAAGTTACAAAAGCAATATCAAATAATCATTGAAAAAACGACATATATTAAACAAAAAAAAGAAGAAAATGACATATGATAAAAAGAAGAGATAGAGACAAATGTCAAACAATCATTAAAAGGGCAAATGGAAAAATCTAATGTTTCTCCCCATAGTCCCTCTTAGATAGTATAGATGAGTTGAAATGCAGTGGAGAAGGTCGAAAACGTTTGGGGTTTTTGAATTAAGATTAAAATGGTCTTTTCATTGCCGATCGAAAAGTAACCTTCTAATGATTTGCCAAAAAAGGTGCTAATAGTGAAAGATGAAAACTTTTTGAGATTATTTTTAACAATTTCTCCATAACATTTGTACTACTTCAAGGTTAAAATATTTTCAAATCTTACTATATATTTGAATATTAATTTAGTTTGTCATTAGAAAATTAAAATTCTTTTTTCTTATCATCTTTCGTTTGAAAATATCAATTTATACTTCTCAATTTTGGAGGTGTATCAAATTAAACCATAAACTAACAATGGTATCAATTTAATCCTGAATATTCATTAGTGTGTCAATTTAAACCTTTCATTACATTCTATTTGGATAAATATTCGTGTAAAACTTATGATTTTATCGATCAATTTAATTTTTTTATTTTTTTTTATAAAAAAAAATAATAAAACCAATATATCTAATTACCAACTAATCTTAGTGTCCCATCCACGTACAGTTTTTTATTTTTGTTTAGGAGTAGGAAACAGATTCCTAATAATGTATGGGAAAATATTTGGGTATATATTATCCCATTTACACCATATTTTTCTTCACATTCAACAATTTCTCTTCTACTCTTTCATTCATCGTTCTCTAGTCTCAACAAGCAAGATGGTCGGCGGTGGTTTTAATGAAGGTGGTGGGATAAAGAACTATCCCGGAGAGCTTACTCGTTATGTGATGATAACATGCATTGTTGCCGCCATGGGCGGACTCATCTTCGGTTACGACATCGGTATCTCTGGTAATTGTTTATCTTCAATTTTTTTTTTCTTTTTTTTATTTTTCTTTTAGTCTTTCACTCACTCTATTTTTATTTTTGTATTTGTGGATTAGGTGGTGTCACCTCCATGGCTCCCTTTTTGCAAAGGTTTTTCCCATCTGTTTATCAAAAAGAAGCTCTCGACACTTCTACTAATCAGTATTGCAAGTTTGATAGTCTTGCCCTCACTATGTTCACATCTTCTCTTTATTTGGCTGCACTTTTGGCCTCTTTTGTAGGCTCTTGGGTCACCAAAGCCTTTGGTCGTAAGAAGTCTATGCTTCTTGGCGGCTTTGTTTTTCTGGTTGGTGCTGCCATTAATGCTACCGCTCAAAACATCACCATGCTCATCATTGGTCGTATTTTTTTGGGCATTGGCGTTGGATTTGCACTTCAATCTATTCCACTTTATGTTTCTGAAATGGCTCCATCTAGATATCGAGGTTCTCTCAACGTTGTTTTTCAACTCTCAATTACAATTGGGATTTTAGTGGCTAATTTTGTGAACTATGGTACTGCCAATATTGATGGTGGATGGGGGTGGCGAGTAAGTTTAGGTGGTGCAGCGGTGCCTGCATTGTTCATTACAATCTCAGCTCTTTTCCTTCCTAACACTCCAACTTCAATGTTGGAGAGAGGTGAGTTTGAGAAGGCAAAAGTCATGCTCCAACGCATTCGTGGTTTGTCTGAGAAGGATGTAGAGGAAGAATTTCAAGACATTGTGGCAGCAAGTATGGCTGCTAAAGCAGTGAAGCAACCTTGGAAGAATTTGAGGGACAAACAAAACAGACCATCGTTCGTAATGTCGATTTTAATCCCATTTTTTCAGTAATTGATTGGTATCAATGTGGTCATGTTCTATGCTCCTGTGTTGTTCAAGACAATTGGATTTGGAGACAATGCTTCTCTTCTTTCTGCTGCCATTACTGGTGGAATTAATGTTGTAGCAACTTTGGTATCTGTTTATGGCACTGATAAGTGGGGAAGGAGGATTCTTTTCTTGCTCGGTGGAACTATCATGTTCATTTTCTAGGTGATTCATTTTAATTTTTCTCTTTACTTTTATTAGTTTATTTTAAAATTTTAAAATGACATATACCATTTAATTATCGGCTACTACTTTTTATTTGGTTTCCTAAAACTAATAACGATTCGTAAAAAAAAGCCATGCTTCAACAATGTCTAAACAAGAAATTATTTCTCTCTAGATTGATTTGATTCTAATAAAAATGGCATTGGTAGGTCTTGGTTGCTGTTTTCATCGCTTGGAAATTTGGAGTGTCTGGTGAGGTTGCTTATCTACCCAAGTGGTATGCTGGTGTTGTGGTGTTGTTCATTTGCATTTATGTTCAAGCTTTTGCATGGTCTTGGGGACCTCTGGGATGGTTGGTTCCAAGTGAAATTTTTCCACTTGAGATTCGATCCGCTGCTCAAAGCATAACGGTCTCAGTGAACATGTTCTTTACTTTTTTAATCGCTCAGATCTTTCTCACCATGCTTTGCCATATGAAATTTGGATTGTTCTTCTTCTTTGCTTTCTTCGTGGCTTTAATGACCTTATTCATCTATTTCTTTCTACCCGAGACAAAGGGCATCCCAATTGAAGACATGACACTTGTCTGGAGACAACATTGGTTTTGGAATAGATATATGCCCCAACAACTTGCTAAAGTTCGCCCTCAAGTTTAAGGTTTAATTTTAAGAAGTTAGTATTTGTATTTTTTTTACCCTTTCAAATTGTTACTTTGTAAATTAAAATCTCACCGAATAAAGTTTATTTTCTATATCTTCTTTGTTACTAATACCAGTATTCATTTATGGTGTTTCCCTCGTAGTTGTATGATAAGAGTGCTTTAAGAACAAACTTCGAAAAGCATTATGCAATATATATTATCGTGAAACTTTATGGTAGGACCTAAAATGGTGTCAAATAGACTAATCAAAATTCAAACGAACCATTGCCATTACATATGTTTGTGTTCTATTTCCAAAGTACTAACATGAGATTTCAGTTCTAAAATTATTAATCAAATTAAATTGAAGTCCAAAAATCATTCTTGAGAAAGAAAATTAAAAAATATACATAGGTTGTGTATAAATCAATCAACCAAGCTATTTGAACCAAATAAATAATTAGGTAGAGTTGTATTAATTTAAACTCTAAATTAATAATTATATCCTAACTTTAAATTTTAAATATAACAAAATAATATTTATAATAAAACCCCTCAAAATAATATTTGCAATAAAACTTTTCAAATTAGTTGTATCAATTTAAACCATAAACTAATAATTATATCAATTTAAACTTAATAATTTTATCAATTTAGACCTTTTTATCAATTTAGACATTTTCATAAATATATCATAATCTCCATCAATATCCTTAATTAAACCTCTAAATTTATTCATTAAAATTTATTTGAATAATTAAATGTTTTGCATAGGGAAGTGATAAAAAACCCCAAAGAAGTGAAAATTAATTTTAAACATAAGATAATATAAAATAAAAAATGTAAAAAAGCTGAAGTAATAAATATTAAAAATCGACTTAGAAGGATGCGCCATGCCCGAGCAATAGTGCAAGACTTGGGCGACGATCAAGAGCCCCAGTAGCAAGCTGCTTTAGGTGGGCCCTTTCCATCGAAAAATAAATTTAGGAAAAATTGTATAGGATGACCAAAATGAGATTGTCATTTTTTATTCATGACCAAAATTTTATGGGTAGGGTCCATCTGAAATTATAATTTTCGAATTCTGCCCATGGTGGATAACCCATGGCAACATTAACAAATTAAAAGCATAACCATATTTAGGGAGATTTATTGTGGCTTCAACCGATCCCATCGCCACCGATAGTCACCACTCGTTTGCCAATTCTTCCTCCTCAAGGAAGCACATACACAGAAAATACTTTGAGCACCAGCAGCAACTGTGAGCCAATAGTTGAAGTACCAGCGACACCAGAACTCGAGTCTGATGAGATAACTAAAAGTGACATTGAAGATGCATTTTATGAGGATCCTGATTAAATTCCTACCATCAAGCTCAGCATGGAAGAGTTCAAAACAACTTTACAAAACTACATCTCAGAAGGCGAAATGTCCACAACTTTAGTTGTCTTGAACCTGGAAGCTACCTTGAACCTAGAAGCTGCCTATCCCAACGCCAAAATTGAAGAATGTGAGTAGGCTACGAACAGAGCATCAAGTACCCCTGCTAAATCCAATGTTACTATCAATTTAAGATGAGTATATCATCCCACAATTTTAGCAAAATCTAGTTTTTATAAAAGTACAACAATCTCATATTTTCTCATTCCTGGGCACCAAAGTCCGTCGAAAAGCCTCTCTTCATCGTGATTACAAGGGGGATTACATGCCCCCCAATCAATTTTTGATGAAAATCCTCGAATCATCGTGATTACAAGAGGGATTACATTTTTTTCTTTTTAATTTTTGTTTTTATTTATCGTGGGATTTGGTTATTTGTTTTATCATATAACCAAATCCCACACCTTCCCCACCAATTTATTTTTCTTTGCACGACAATAGGCAACAACCCCCACACTAGTCGACCCATGAAAAAAAAATGTAACCGGCGATTTTGTCAGAAATTTGAGACTCATGTGGGGCGCGACAAGGTATTTGTTTATTTCGTGCCTAAACTTTTTTGTTATTAATTAAAATTAAATATTCTTTATGGTTTAAGGTTAATTTGGGGTGAAATTCAAAGATCCAATTTTTCTATTTTTCAACCATTAATTTCTCATTATGATTAAACTTAGTCTTTTACTTCGAAAAAATCTATAATAGGTCTCTTAAACTTTCAATCTTGTATCTGACAAGTCTTAAAGTTTAAACATGCCTAATAGGTCTCCAAACTTTCAATTTTGTGTCTAAAAGGAGAAACATGACAATGCAACAATGAGTGGGAGAGAGACGGTGGTGACGACCTAAAACGATGATTGAAATTGAATGGAAAAAAAGTTCAAGGTAGCACGATGCTAGTAATGCTAGGAAAGAGAATGACTCGTGATATATAGGTAAGGATAATTATCTTTATTGGTATGAGGCTTTTGAATGATTCCAAAAGCAAAGCTATGAAGGATTATTCTAAAGTAGACAATATCATACAAGTATGGAGATAGGTTGAAGTTTTAATTATTTTCTTATCAATTGGTATTAAAGTCATGGTCTACACTTAGCTGTGTGTCAGAGGAAACCCTCAAATTTTAAACAAATATAATTAGCATATTGAGCCTCAAATCATGCTTTTATCTAAGTGTTTTTCATGTACGCTCCTTGACAAAATCAAGTGTGATTGGTGTTCATGATGCAAGTTGCAAGTGCACGGGTCAAGTTATAATATAAGACGGTCAAAGTTCGAATATTGTTCCACTAAGGATCCAATTGTGAAGGTTTAAATCACTTAGCTATTCTAAAGTCGAGTCAATTTTATTTGAGGATTTGACTTCAAGTTGTGATTGAGAAAACAAATAAGGAAAACAAGTAAAGTTGAAATACAAGAGTCAAAGAGAGTTCTACAATATTGAATCCTTGTTTAATCCATTATGTAACGTTCTAGGGTTTACGGAGTTAATTGCAATTCATATGCTTAAGTCTAGAAACATAAATCCGAGTTATTTTCTATCAAAAACAACATTTTCTCATGCAACCTAATTGATTACTAACATCTTGAAATCAATTCAAGTCACATGGCATTAAGAGTATTCTTTAGCAACTTTCATTATTAACTTAACTATTTGCATGAGAGATTAATAGCGATTTATTGTTATAGTTCCAATTAGACATACAATTCCTTAAATCATACATCTAATCTAGCAAACATGGATGGCCAATGAACAAGAATTAAGCACAATAACAATGAAAAACATATCCATTACAACAATCCATGAAAAATCTACAACATTAGCATAACTTCATAAATAATTCATCAATACCCTAAAACTAAAGAATTAACCACAATAACAATGAAAAACATTAGCATAACTTTAAACCACATGTTCAAGACAATTTTTTAGCTAGAAAGAGTGTAAAGAAAGGAAAACTCTACTGTAAAAGGCTGGTTGTACAAATAGCAATCAGGCCAAAGTAATAAAAAAATATAGCACAAGGAAAAATATATTAGGGATATAGCACAAAATTAGTGCCAGATATCACTGATAGGATAGCCATTTGGTAAATGACTAAAAAGCCCATGTTCAGCCCGTTATTTCACGCTTCTTTCTTCCGATTTTCTCAAATTGAAAGCTATCACTAATAGCAACTATCAGTGATAGCTATCAGTGGCTATCACTGATAGCTGCTGTCAATAATAGCTTTCAATTTGAGAAATATTATATTAATACAACCTTGAAATAATAACACTTGAAATATTAGCTTTCAATTTCCTATCATTTATTAGTGGCTACTATTGATACACTTTTATCAATTGGAATCAAGCTTGAAACATGAACACTTAAGGCCATGAGTGGTTACCAATGGTAGACTTTTATAAGTAGTTATTAGCTTTGTAGAAACTATCAACTTTCAAAGATTAACATTTAAAGCTAAAAGTGATAGAAGTTTATTAATGAGAGGTTTATAAGTGACTATCATTGATATCTACCTAAGTCATATCATCGATAGCTTCTATTAGTGGCTATCACGGATAACTTTTAGTAGTAGCTATCAATTATAAACTTTCATCAAATGGAATCGACTTTTATATCATTGATTATCATCGATATATGGACATCACCTAAGTTTTATCATTGATATCACTTATATTGTGGTTATCGATGATAGCTTTTATCACTGATAACATGCTATTAGAGATAACTTTTGTCATTCATTTTTACCTTCAAATAATATGATATCGTTGATAGCTTCTATCACTGATAACATGCAATAAGTGATAACTTCTAGGCATGCCACTTACACTTTAGTTCGAGATTCAACTTTATTAATTAATTCCACTAAGTTGGCTACCAATGATAGACTTTTATTAGTGGCTATTAACTGTGGAAGAAAATCATCAAAGATTAAGCTAATAATGATAAAAAATATTTGTGGTTATTTCTGATACACTTTTATTAGTACCTATCGATTTTGAAATATTAACACTTAAAGCTATCAATGGCTATTATTGAAAAACTTTTATCATGATTATCAATAATAGACTTCTATCACTGATATCTACCTAAGTTCGATATCATCGATACATAAATATGACTGATATCTATCTAAGTTCTATCACTAATATCACTAATAATTAATATTATTGATACATAATATTTAGTGAATTCTTTTCTAACATTTAGAAACATGAGTGATAGCGAATGAATTCTTCAAAATATGAGGATATTGGGGAGATGGAAGCAAAATCTAGAAAAAGAAAATGAAAAAAAAAAAAAAAGAAGAAGAAGAAAAGAAGTTGTAGAAGACAAGGGAGGGCAAAATTGAAAATCAGAAAAATTCAAAAGTTGACTAGTCAACATTTGCCATATTTGCAAATATTTTTAAAATGTGCTATATTTTAGATTTTTTCCCTTCTTTTGCTATCTATTACAAATATCATACTGTAAATCTACAATATTAGCATAACTTCATAAACAATTCATCAATACCCTAAAACTAAAGAGTCTAACCACTCACCTTTAACCACATGTTCAAGACAATTTTTTAGCATAGAAAAAGTGTAAAGAAAGAAAAACTCTACTGTAAAGAAGCCCTTGATTGAGGAGAACAATTTTTTATCAAATGCGAATGCTCTCGGACAGATTCGACGCCGTCTGTCATGGAAGCCCAGTCTTTAGTGCAGCACCGTAGCGTTGGGACAATTCTCGCCTAGCGCAACAACACTCCCGACAAGTGCAACTATGCTCCAACAAGTGCTAATTTTCGATGCTCTTGGGTTTAGAGCGCAGTGGGGCGCTCTCAGCTGCGTTGCCCTGTTTTTAAGGTTTTCTTGCATTTTTCCTCGTTTTTCGCTCGATTTTGGCTCGGTTTGGTCTTTTTAGCCTTTGTCACTTGATTTTTGCCATAATCACCTGAAAACCACTAGCAAACGCGTGAAATCTCATAAAAACATACATAATTTAAGAGAATAAAAAACACTTTTTGAGTACTTTTCAGTTCATACAATTCACGACAAGAAAAGCACACTCTCGCAACCCCCTTAACCAGTGTCGCATGCCTCAAAACATGTTGGGCATTTCCTTCCCAATGTTGAAAATGTCATCAGGGTGATCATCGGGAGAGACCCGTCGGGATTTGTAGATCATTTAAAAGATTCACCATTTTATTTTCTTCTACAAGGTTAGACTATGTAGTACTTTAGACAGTATGGTACTTAATCCATCATTTTGTATTACATTATTTATGTGGCCTTCATGATATACGGCTATCTTATGGTTCTATTTCCAAAGGACTAACGTGAGATTTCAATTCTAAAATTATTAATAAAATTAAATTTAAGTCCAAAAATCATTCTAAAGAAACAAAATTAATAAATATACATAGCTTCCGAAATGTATAAATCAACCAAACAAGCTATCTTAACTTTAAATTTTAAAATGAACGCATAATATCTGTTGCGTTTAGAATATATGATGCCTGATGCGTCGACTAACCTTATGTCACGTTGAAAATACTAAAAATTTATTCATTAATAGGCAAGTTTTCTTATTAAAACCCAAGTGTAAGTTTAAATAGGTTTCATGGGGAGTCTAGGGTCGAACGTGGATTTACAATAATTCAGCGTTAAGAAAATTCCTTGATTTAAAGGGGTGGATTGTACACATAATTACAAGTATTTTGAATGTGTTGAATCATCTTTACAGTAACTAAAAAGAATAAGTTTATACATAAAAATTGGTGGATGAACATATAGAGTAGTGATGCGGGATGGAGATGGATGAATTTGTCAAGTATAAATATGTTCAAACAACATGCAATGCGATGGATAAATCAATGGAAAAAGTAGGGATGAGATAACTTCGCTAGCATATTTCTAAGTGTTACTTAAGTATGCATTCATGTTATCAAACTCGAAATTGAGAATGCATCTCTCAATGCTTTGACGCCACATTAATCTTTTCTCTAAGATAAATGGTGAGTTCTTCAAACAAAAGTTGAACTTTATCTCTAAAGCCAATCACTTACTCTCCCAAGCAGTTAATTATACTTTATCTCTAAACCTATTTGTTTGGTAGATTCATGCAACTTTTGAAGCACCCACTTAAACAAGATGAAAGCAATCTTAAGCAAAACTTAGAAAATAATAGTTCCATGCACTCAACCCATTAAAACATTCAATCATTCATGGTGTAAGATGTTGAAGATGATGAGAGGTGGAAATACAAAGTCAATCAAACTTATATTAAGGAAATAAATAAATCTTCGATTGTCATGATCAAAATACAGGTATGAAAGGTGAACATAGTAGTAAATGGAAATAAAAGTCGTCAAGCCACCAACAATTTCTTGCTTCTTGGAGGCTTGAGATGTGGCTAATTGATACAAATTTGCACGAGGAGTGGATGAATTCTCACTCCTTGAGAGACAAGAGCTCGAGGTAGAAGGTGGCGATGAAGGTTGAGGGAGAATTTAAGCAGAGCTTTCACCCACTATTTTTTCTCTGTCTTCAGCATGCCATCCTTCGAGCTATTTATAGGCGTCCAAAAAGGTAGTCTCATGATGATTTGACACCTTTCCATTTAATTTCATGCCTTGATGCATAGACTTCATCGAGTCATAGGTTCATTGGTTCTACCATGATTTGGTCAAATCAGTTCCACTTGCACATTGACATGACAATTGTTGCCCATGTGTCTAAATTACTTTTTCTTCTTGACGCCTGGTTCTTCGATGCGTTGATCTTCTGAACATTGTGGCCTTGATGATTTAATAATGTTCTTTTGAGTTCATTTCCATAAAACTTCTCTTTAAGACATTTTTATTTATAGCCAACTTATAGTAGTTATTGGTCATGCATTGATCCGAGCTACCCACCTTCGTTTCGACATACCAACTATGGCGTGCATAGAGGTAGCCATCATCGAGCAAGCACCCCTTTAGAATTTAGCTCTTATCACGCTTATGTTTTATTTTAGTGCGTTGACAATGGAGCCGTTTATTTATTTTCGCCGATCCTAGATACTCACCTCCATTTTGACATACTAACTATGGGGTGCATGGAGGCAGCCAACATTGAGCAAAAGTCATTCTCAACTCAACTCAACTTTTAACAGGCTAATTTTATGCACCCACGGCGGAGTTGGTTGTCCAAAGATTTATTATTATTTTTTATGGCATTAAGAGAATTTTATGAATTTTGAACGCAATGGCTGAAACCTTTCCCAGCCCCAAATTTTTGAAGGCAGAAGGTTCCTCATTGGTGAAATCGAGTTATGAGATTTACTTAGAAACATTTTGTAAAAGAGGTTTTAGGTAAAACTTGCACGCCTACTCTATTCCAGAAATGTTCTTTTTAGTGTAATGTCCGAAGGCTTGTGAGTTAATTTTTTCATTTCCATGAATCTAAGGTTGTGATAGCATAATTTTATCATTGAAATTGAACGTAGACACACAAAAAAGGCGGGGAACAAGAAAGCAAGAAATAAACACAAGTGGCAGACAAAAGAGTAATTATAGAAGATAATTGCATGAAACTTTGCTCATTATACTGATGTAATAAATTTACAATGCGTTTACAAAGAATCTGTTTACAAAAGAATGGAAATAAAATACAAAGAAACCAAAAATGACAGGTAGTGGTGGTGGAGTTGGCTCTTTCACTGAACTTCTTCTTCGACCTTAATTGGTTATCAGCTCGATGCCTGGACTTCGAAGTCTCTCTTGACCAACTTCCTCTTCTTAGGCTTCGGTGGCTGAGGGGAGGAGGTCTCTTGTGACTTGGCTTACCTTTTCTTTGTCTTAGCGACCTCGAGCAGATGCGGGGAGTCCCTCAACAACTTTCTCAAGACTTGGTTGGTGATGACCTCGTTCACCATAACCTCTGGCTCATCTTCCATGAAGCACATGTTAGTGCATAACCACGTCACTATGGATGGGGAGAATAATTGACCCATTGGCTTGTAGAAGGTCCTCTTTATCTGTGGTGCAATGATGCAACCAACATCTAATTGAATGCCCCGCATGATGCAGTAGATTGCCATTACTCTATATTTTCAAATCGTGACATCATGCGTTGTTGGGAGTAGAGACCTCTTGATGAAGTACCACCATAGGTGGGCTTCGGGTTTCAGGCAGGTTGGCGCTAAGGTCTTGAACCCTTTGGGGATGTGTTCCATTTGAACCCTGGTTTGGCAACTTTTTTCAGAGCCTCTTCCATTTCTGCTCACGTCAAGGACTCCATCATTCTATTTCCCTAAGTCTCTAAGTCGCTTGGCAACTCGAACATCCAGTTGATCTCCAAGTCGTCGAAGGGGATGATGACTCAATCAACTTTTACTTTATCCTGCTCCTTGTGGAGCTTCCCTTTGTAAAACGCCTAGACAACGGTTGGTTGTATTGGATGGGCACCTTCGCAGAAGTGGCGTCATCCCAATGAGTCGATTGCTTAGATGATGAAGGCGGGCAGCTCGATATCCTCCGAGAAAAATCCTATCTCTAGATGGAGATTGTTGAACTGCTTCTTTTGGCTTTTTCTCGCCTCCTTCGGTGGCTCCTCCACTATCTCCTTCTTTCCTTTCTCACTTCTCTTAATTTTGGGACTGGTAGACATCCCACTCCTTTCTCCCACCTTTTCGTCCCTTGTTTGCAAGGCCAGCTGCTTAGCCGCCTCTTTTGTTTGTTTCTCTAGTAGCTTGACCTTAAATCTTGCTACCTTTTTTATTTTCCCTTTTCCTTCTCTAATTTTCTTAACATTTTTCTTGATGCGTTGGGCTTTGGTTAATTTTTTCGCATCACTCTCTTCCTTCAGTTCTCTTTCAAATTTTGTCGTGACCTCATCTATGCAGCAATTTTCTTCTTTTTACCTCGCGTCGAACCCTCCTTGCTCGATTTTCTTTTCTCTCATATCTCGTTCCAACTTTTTGGCAGAGATGATGGTTTGGGTGTCTTCCTTCAGGCAACAAAGACCCTCTTTCACTTTCTTAGTCTTCTCGGCTGCCTGTGTCGATAGCCGCACAACAGATAATGCAACGCTTCTTACTTTCGGGCTCTTAGATGTGTCTTGATCTCTCTTCTTCTTAAATTTTCTTCTAAGGGGGGCGTCTTCATCAACAACCTCTGAAGGCCTTGTTCTCTTTTCTTTTTCTGCAACCTTTTTCTTCTCCACTATCCCGATAATTTTTCCAATCGGCCTATCATCGAAGTTAGATCTTTCCTTTTCCTGAGGCCACTTGTCATAGGGACTAACCCACGCAACGATCTTTCCTTTTTTCGAGGGTGGTCAACCAACTCGTCCACCCAATCCTTGTTTGATAGAGGGTTTTGGGCACGTGAGATTGGGCGAGTGGCTCTAGGCATGACATGATCGCGCAATAAATGTGTCTAACATACATCAGCATACGATGGCGCACACCTAGGCATCCCTTCAGATCCCACTATTTGATTACGACCCTTAGTATTCCTCGCCGTCGTCGAAATATCCTAAAAGCAGAGAATCCTATTTTCAATGCTTTGATTTTTAAATGTAATAATTTTAAAGATAAAGGCAATAAATCCATTGATTTCTCAAAACAATATCATACAGCCATTCCAAACAAAAATTTGAAAGTTAAAAAGAATGCGTAAAACAACTTAAAGAAATAAAACATAAATAAAAGACAAAAGAGGGGATGCATCCCTGAAAGTATGGTTGTGGTCGACGCAGAGTTCATCCAGCTTTTCCTCACTCGATCTTTTCCAGGTCAACGAAGACTTTATCTCGATCAATGCTATCTCCATAATACGACTTCACCCACTGACCATTTACTTTAAACGCATTGGTGCCATCTTCATTTTTGAGCTCTACGACACCATGAGGAAAAACTTCCTTAACTATGAACGGTCCTTACTATATTCTTCTTAATTTCCTTGGAAACAAGCGTAGACGAGAGCTAAAAAGTAATACTTTCTGACCAGGATGCAAAGATTTCTTACTGATGCGTTG
Source organism: Citrullus mucosospermus (assembly GCA_030954485.1). NCBI lineage: Eukaryota > Viridiplantae > Streptophyta > Magnoliopsida > Cucurbitales > Cucurbitaceae > Citrullus > Citrullus mucosospermus. Next base: position 8,957,299 of record CM062064.1, on the reverse strand, counting down.
ATCGTGCCAACGTTTGGTCCTTTCTTTATAGATCTTTGCATTCTCGTACACTTGCAACCTCCATTCCTCCAATTCATTTAATTGAAACCTTCAGGTTTATCCAGCACCATTGATGTTGCGGTTCAATTTATTGGTAGCCTATAGTGCCTTATGTTGAAGCTCGAGGGCCAGATGGCAGGCTTTTCCAAAGACTAATGTGTAAGGTGACATTTCAAGAGGTGTCTTGAATGTTGTTCTGTAAGCCCACAATGCCTCATCTAATCTTGACACCTAGTCTTTTCGAGAGGTATTGACTACCTTTTCCAAGATAGTTTTTAATTTTTAGTTGGAAATTTTTGCCTACCCATTTGTTTGAGGATGGTATGTAGTTGCCACCTTATGATGCACATTATACTTGATTAGCAACTTTGAAATGATTCGATTAACAAAATGCGTACGTTTGTCACTAATCAGGGATCTGGCATTCCAATTCTCATGAAGATGTTTTTCTGTAGGAACTTTAAGACTGTCACCACATCATTCTTCATGCAAGAAATTGCCTGAAACCCATTTTGAGACATAATCCATAGCTACCAGGACGTAGTTGTGGTCGTTTGAAGGTGGAAATGGGCTCATGAAACTTATGCCCCAAACCTCAAAGAGCTTGACTTCCAAAATTGAGGTAAGTGGCATCTCATTTCGACTTGATATGTTTCTTGTGCGTTGACACCAATTGCACTGGGGGGGGGGGGTGTTTTAAAATAGTTTATTGCAAGAAAATAATGAAATCTTAAATGGTACTAAACTAAAAATAGAGGTTGTGATAACAGTCAGAAAAACACCTAACTTGAGTTATAATGAAATTTTCTTTATTCAATGTTCTAACCTATTGCTTCCTTTGATCAACATACAACCAAGTGTCACAAATCATATATCGATCTAAAGCGATGATCATAGTATTCACCAGTGTCTACTAAGATGATCGTAATACTTTAAAATCTAGAATCAAATCATGCATACAATAGAATTTCGTTCAAAAACTCATAAGAACATTAAAGTGAAAGAAAATCCCTAAAAACCCAAGCTAGAACTAAGTACCTTAGTCCATAATCAACATACTGATTGATGGGTTCGAGTTTCGATGTATAAATAGATGAAAAATAGAGGAAAGTTGAGAGAATTCGAGCTTGAGTCGACTAGTGGCTAATAATCTAACCTAAAAATCAAAGAATACACTTATGAATTAGTTGAAGTGCCGCGACACTATCACGTGTACGTGTGCGACAATAGTTCAGAGCACCGCGACACTCCCATGCAACGTTGTAGAATTGTCATACTTCGCCAAAAATTTTTACACTTGGGAAAAAACATCGCGGCGCCTAAGTGATCTTTTTGGAGTTCTCTTTCCAGGTTAATGCAATAGAACTCCGTTTCGGTTCGTTTAAGCTCCATTTCGTCACTAATGCCCCACTCTACCTGTTAAGTGCTAGAAACCTATAGAATAATATTTTTAACACATTAAATAGTACAACAATTTCGAGTTAAGCTGAGGAAAATAACACATTTCAGGTGCTATCAAACACCCCCAACTGAATTCTTGATCATTATCGAGCAAGGTACAATAATGCACACAGTCACACAAATTAATACTCTCTCAATTATGCAAGGTTCGTTACTGAAGTCTCAACAATCAACTAGGATTTAAAGCTATGAGATTAATTCATAATCGATCAATGGAGCACAATTTAAAATTAATTCTATACTTATTCATGCAAGAGTAAGTTCAAAGCCCTTCTAAGTAACCCTCTAACACCTTAAAATGCCATTAAATTGCTCTCAATTTGTTTTCCCCCAATGTCGACTCATGCACAAATCATCAAATGTCAAAAAAAATCAAAATGGTAATATATCAACTGAGGTGCCTGAATTTAACAATAGGGCCTTAACTTGCATTTATTTTACCTAGGGGCATTAGCTTTCACACATTTGCTGTAGGGAACTATACTCACTCTTTTCTCGCAAGTGTCCTCACTAATCAAAGCAAACGCAACTCTTTCTACCCCTAGTTATGCATATCATTACAAGTTCATTTTTATCTTTTTCGTGATATTTCTTTTTAGCTCAACATTTTATCTGCAGATCTTTTTTTAGCAGGCATATACATCTTTTTCTCATCCTCAATATTAGAACTATCGTATTAGTGGGGCTTATCGAGGTAACAAAAAAAATGCAAGCTAAGTAATATGATTCTAAGCATGCAAGACCTAATATAGGAAGACAAAGAACTTGAGCGTTGATAAGCACTTGAAAAGTGCTTTCTATCATCTCAAATTAAGGGAATTTATATTAGATTTCACTTTTTTTACTAGTGGTTTTCAGGTTAAAATGAGGAAAATTAGAAGAAAAGACTAAAAGATCAAAGTTATTCTTAATGTCATGTAATTTGAATTGGTTTCAAGAGATTAGTAATCAATCAAGTTGCATGAGAAAGAGTTGTTTTTTAGAGAAAATAACTTGGAATTAAGTTTCTAGACTTAGGCATATGAATTACCATAAATTCCATGAATTCTATAATATTGCATGATGAAATAAACAAGGATTCATTACTCTAGAACTCTCTTTGACTCTTGTGTTTCTCACTTTAATACTTTCCTTATTTGGTTTATATTTTCCATAAATCACAACTTCAATTCCAATTCTTAAATAAAATTGATTCAACTCTAGAATAGCTAAGTAATTTAAACCTTCACAATTGGATCTCCAGTGGAACGATATTCGGACTTAACCGTCTTATATTATAACTTGACCCATACACTTGCGGTTAACACTAAAAGTGCGCATCAAGCGTGCATGAAAAATAAGATTTTTTTTTTTAAAAAGGGCTAAAATCATGATTGTTCATTTTAAAACATTATGTCATGTAAGAAAATAAGAAAGAGTGCGTCATCAACTAGTCATCATAATGGTTACCAAGCAAAACATGAACAAGTAAGCATGAAAGCACACAAAATTTAGTCCGAGCTCAGATGCTCAAGGACTCCAGCCAAAACACAGACATCCCCAACCCCGAACTTAAAACTACACATTGTCCTCAATGTGAGAAAAATAAAGAAAGCACGAGATAAATAAAAGGGAAACAGAAAACTTCCCTAAATTTTGTACATAGGATGGCAGTGATGTCTGGCTCACAAAAGTAATTCTCTCGAGCTCCTCCTTTGGTTACAAAAACCTAATAATCAAGGAACATGGAAAGGATTAAGCTCTATAAAAACAAAAAGAAACAAAAAAGAAACAACATAAAGATAAATTTTGGCAGCCTCCAAATAGCGCAATTTTTTAAGTCATTATGCTTGACCGTACTCGACTTCATCATCCATATCCGAAGGAGAATGCCATATCCCCATCCAACACCCCTAACTTAGGGTGTTGACCACAATCCTGAAAAATTACTAAGCTATAACACAAAGGATTAGTGGTAGTGGGCAATCAGAAATACAAAATTTTTCAAAATTTTCTTTGTGCCATAGAGAGCACAGACAAGACAGAAGTAGAAGAAACAGAATTAACATCCATGTTAAGCACATAGAAATCAATAGGGAAAGTTCCGTAATTTACTCTAACTAGCATATCTTTCACTAAACCAATTGGCCTAACAAGTGAATGGCCAGCTAACTGCACTAAAATATCGGCAGGGTGCAGAATATGGGATTGAAAATCAACATATACAGGGGCAAGCATTATATTAATAGCAGACCATAAATCCAGCATGACACCTTCAAATTTCCTAGCTTCTATTTGACAAGGAATAAAGAACGTACCTAGGTCTTCTTGCTTAACAGGTAACCTAGAAGGACAACGTCTTATTTGATCATTTTCTTTTGTTTCTTCTTTTCAGTGGGGATCTCAACCCAAACCTTTTTGCCTTTTACAATAGGGCTCTTGCCTCATGTTGGCTGGATAGACATCACCTCATTCTTGCATGATCTTCCCTGAGCAACAGTCAACCTGCTAGGGAAAGAAGCACAAGGAACATTAGTAGAAATGCGCAAATCAAGAGGTGGATAAAAAATTACCCCACGCTTCCTTGGCGAGCTCACGACACTCATGATCTCAACAGGCTTGACAGTTGGCTCCTCAGGCAGGGGACTCATCATGCAGCTCACAGGGGTAATGACACTCACATTACGGACGTTGAATGCAGCTTGGGTAGGAAGCTTCCCATGCTGTGTGTCCAACCTGCTAACAACACCAGCTAGCTAGGATATTTGGCTAGCCATACTTTATATATGTGAGGGGTCTCAATGAACTACTCCTATGTACGCTGGGTTTGGGTGGTGGACTCCGCCAGGTGCTTCCCATGTTCTCTAGAGGCATCTCTAAACTACAATGCCCCTGACTTCCTTAATTGCCCCAACGATTGTAGTTGTACATCTGTCCACCTTGCTGATTACCGGTGTAACTAATCTCAGCCATAGGCTCCTAGGTGTGCTACCTAGTAGCAAAGACCTGTTTCACAAGAGAAGATAGTTCAGAAAGTTCAGATCTAATCTCAGTTACCTCTCGTGAAGATGTGATATTTCCGAGAGCTCGCCATGGTGGAGATGAGCTTTTCGGCCCTAGTGGGAGTCCTTTTCACCAAAGCACCACCATTTGTCGTGTCGATGGTACTTCTATCACTAGGGATAAACCCGTCATAGAAGTACTGAATGAGGAGTGCATCAAAGATCTGGTGATCAGGGAAGCTGGCGCACATGCATTTGAACTGCTCCCAATAGTCGAACAAGGTCTCACTAATCGTCTCAGAGATCCGGTATATCTTTTTCCTTATTCGTGCAGCTCGTGAGGCAAGGAAGAACATATCCAAAAATTGGCTCTTCATCTTCTTCCATGTGGTCATGGATCCATCAGGAAGGAAGTAGAGTCAATCGTTGATGTCATCCTTCAAGGACAAAAGGAAGGCTCTAAGGTTAATCTGCTCTTCAGTCATGTCATGAGGTCTCATCCCTTCGCACACAATGATGAACTCCTTCAAGTGTTTATGTGGGTCCTCATCTGCACATCTAGAAAAAGTAGGGAGTAAATGGATTAAGCCTAATTTCAACTCAAAATTACCTATCATGGCGGGATAGGTAATGCACAAGGATTGTCGATCCAAAATTACCTATGTTGAATTGCATCTATTAAATCCAATAAACTAAGAATCCTTGGCTATAGGATGTATGCATAGACTTTATGTGTAAACATAAAAGTGGATCAAGTTTAAGTAATAGCCAAAACGTCTATAGTATAAGGATAAGGCTGGGTACCTAATCCTGGGGACACTATGAATGCGGCTCACTTTGTATTTGATATAAACGATGTGATCCTATATCGTACACGTAGAGACATGTGAGTGGGTGCATTCTATGCCTTGAGTTTGCATAAGACCGGACCATGAAATAATCATTTTCCTTTATCATACTGTTTCCCGTTAAAACTGATTATTTCAAACTGACGACTTAGGTAACTTGATCTCAATTCTAAGCCAACTATGAACTTCTGTCTGTTTGAGATTATCCTTAAATATGGATAGGTGAGAGTGACCCAAGTTTGCCGACTCAATATGCCTCCCATTTCAAGTATAAGATTAGACAGATAGCTGGGAACATAGTCTTGCATGATGAATTCACTTCTACCTATTACTAGGTTAGTAGATAAGTTGTTCTCTTAAGTACTGATTCCGGGACTTAAACAAGGGTTCCCACCCTCTCATTGGCCCGAGAGAGACTAGGTTTGTTGGTTGAACCACAAAGTCAATTGTTCATTAAAGAATCATTGGGACATAAGAAACGAGATGTAATTACAGGGGTAAAACGATATTTTTTGACCCAGCTGTAATTACGAACAACTTGTGAAGGATTGACTTATTTATTATGGTTACATCAAGTGGACATAAATATATCTACAATGAGGAGAGTGCAACTACTGAGCTTTAGTGGAATGACCCAGTAGTTAACAAATATTAATTAACTAGGTTAAAGAGTTTAGTCGGTTAATTTCAGATCGTTGGAGATCATGGTCTGTAGGTTCATTAGGCCCTCTTGTTAGCTTATGGAATAAACGTTAGAACAATATATTTAGTGAATTTCAAATGTTCAAGTTCAGAACAAATTATATGGTTTGTTCGTTTAATTATGAATTAGATGAATTTGGAGAGTTAGAAATGTTTAAATGTGATTTAAATATTTTTTAGGATGAATAGATTCATCGAGTTGGAATTTGCCAGGAATAGTGGAGAAATAATTAATATAATATAATTAATTAATTATTTAATTAGTTATAATTTAAATTAATTTTATATTAAATTAATTTTATTTAAAATTGATTTTTTGAAAATTAATTTTAAATTAAAATTCAATTTGTGAAACTGAGAAGTCAAAATTCAATTAAGAATCTGATTTTGGATTTCTCCACTATGCATGTGAAGTAGGTGGTGTTTGTTATGCAAACACCATCTTCTTCTTCTTCTTCCACCTCCAAATTGGTTGATTTAATCAGCCAATTTGTTGGCTTCATGCATTTTGGTGAGGTCTGCATGCTCTTCTCTTTATATAGATGAGAGGAATTAAAGAATAAGGTCGAGGTTTTTAGCTAATTTGTGTTGAATTACTCTCCTACTGAAATTCCATAAAAACTATGAGTTCTTTCACCTTGTTGCTCCAAATTCAGCTCAATTTGGATCCCACAATTTATTTTAAGGCCTGAGGATAACAAGAAGAACACTAGAGGTTGTCCACAAAGTGTTTGTGATCAGAAATTCAAGGACAAGCATGTTTAATCTTCAAAATTAATGTAATTAGAGTTCATTAGAACCTAATTGTTTCTGCTATTATGTTGCTAACTCCTTCATTTCGATCCTGGGAGGATTGGGTGGAAAAATTAAAGAGCGAAAAAGAACTAAAAAATCCTTAAAAGAGAAATTTCTTGGCTACCCGACAACGACACCAATTTGGCGTATAAAATTCGTCGCCAATTTTATGCCAAATAATATTTTGTACTTACCCAACAGTAGTAGTGGCAAGGTCGGGTCGAACACCGGGAGCAATTGAATTTCTCATTCAAGTAGTTATCAATTCTGGTAATCGAAGGGGGGTGTTTTAAAATGGTTTATTGCAAGAAAATAATGAAATCTTAAATTGTACTAAACTAAAAATGAAGGTTGTGATAACAGTAAAAAAAAAAACACCTAGCTTGGGTTACAACGAAATTTTCTTTATTCAATGTTCTTAATCATCGAGTCATCATTACTGAATTTATTGTAGTTTGCACCTAATCAATTTAATTAGAAAGGCTAATTAAATCTTCATAATCGACGAATTAAGATAAATTTAATCGATGACAGGCATGCAAAATTCAAGTTTACCCTAACTAGAATAAGTTCTATGGAGAATTAGGCAGAAAATTTAAGTGGAAAGTCCGAAATCAAATATTCTATTGATTCAATTTTAGGTTGCTTAGAACAATACTTATCGATTTAGATTCGCAAGCTAATCTAACCTATTGCTTCCTATGATTAGCATACAACCAAGTGTCACGAATCGTATATCAATCTAAAACGATGATCACAGTAGTCAGCATCTACTAAAATGATCGTAATACTTTAAAATCCAAAATCAAAATCATGCACACAATAGAATTTAGTTCAAAAACTCATAAGAACATTAAAGTGAAAGAAAATCTCTAAAAACCCAAGCTAGAACTAAGTACCTTAGCCCATAATCGACATCACGATTAATGGGTTCGAGTTTCGATGCATAAATAGATGAGAAATAAAGGAAATGTTGAGAGAATTCGACCTTGAGTCGGCTTGTGGCTAATCTGACCTAAAAATTAAGGAATGCACTTATAAATTGGTTAGAGTGCCCCGGCGCTTTCGCGCTTCACAAAAAGATTTTGCCTTCGGGAAAAAGTGCCGCTACGTTGTGGCTTCAGGGGCAATTTGGTCTTTTTGGAGTTTTCTTTTCCGGTTGATGCAATAAAACTTCGTTTCAGTCCGTTTTAGCTCCATTTTTTCGTTAATGCCCCGCTCTACCTGTTAAGTACTCGAAACCTACAAAATAATATTTTGATCACATTAATAATACAATGTTCCCGAGTTAAGCTAAGGAAGATAGCATATTTTAGATGCTATCACAGGGCCCCTTTTGTAGAGTTGAGGCTCGTCCCAATAGTAAAACTTTGCGTCAAGCATCAGCTTCTTCTTCTAGTGTGCGTTGAAATCTTCTACAAATGGCTTACACACCAGAGAATTTACGATATCAACATACCAAGGAGCAGATTCCTCAACTTTCAGTACAGCTTCATCAGGAAAATTGGCATTGACTTTAGGTTGTTTCCTATCAATTTCAACATTCTTAAGTCTAGAGAGGTGATCGGCCACATTCATCTCGATTCCTTTCCTATCAATAATCTCCGCGTCGAACTCTTGGAGAAGAAGGATCCATGTAATAAGCCTTGGCTTGGCATCACATGTTTGATTGCAGAGTGGTCTGTATGAATGCTGACTTTTGACCCTAGTAAGTAAGCTATGAATCTCTCTACATCGAATACTAAAGCTTGCAGCTCTTTTTCTGTTATTGTATAATTCTCTTATGCTTCATTGAGCGCTTGCTGGCATAGGAAATTGGGTGAAGCACCTTGTCTCTGCGTTGAACTAACGTAACTCCCATGGTGTTGCACATAAGCTCGAATCGCTACATCCAATAAGCTCGAATGGCTGCATCCCATCCAAGGCTATAAAAATGGGTGTTGTCACTAATACTATCTTCAGTGTTTCAAAAGCTTCTCAACATTGATCATAAAAAACACAGGGTCGGTTCAATTTCAACAATGCGCTGAGAGGGGGTGCAATTTTTTAGAAGTATTTGACAAACCTACGATACAAGCTTGCATGTCGTAGAAAACTCCTAAATGTTTTAACATTAGTGGGAGGAGGAAGTTTTTCCACAGCTTCAAAACCAAGTTGTTGTCCTCGCATTGTTTTAGCACCTTATCCAAATTGGCTAAACAGGCGTTGAACAAATTTTCAAATACCAAAAAGTCGTCCATAAATATCTCAACCAATTCTTCTAAAAATTCTAAGAAGATCGCCATCATATACCGTTGGAAGGTGTCTGGGGTGTTACATAATCTGAATTGCATGCATCGAAAGGCAAATGTTCCATAAAGACAAGTAAAGGTTGTCTCTTTTGGTCTTTGAGATCTATCATGATTAGATTATAGCCTGAATAGCTGTCCAAGAAACAAAAATAATCATTCCTCGCAAGCCTGTCTAACATCTGGTCAATGAACGATAATGAGAAATGATCTTTCTTTGTTGCTGGGTTTAACTTTTTGTAGTCCATGCATATTCTCCACCTAGTGACAATTCGGGTGGGGATTATCTCATTATTTTCATTTGGGACCACAGTCATTCCTCCCTTCTTTGGGATGCACTGCACAGAATTACCCATTTACTATCAGATATGGGAAAGATAACGCCTGCGTCCAACCACTTGAGGATTTCCTTCTTAACAATTTCCTTCATTGGTGGGTTGAGCCTTCGCTACGGCTTAATGGATCTGGCTTTTCTTTCACACCCCCTCCCGAATTATCCTCCCTAACCCGAAAGAAGATGTGAAGTCAGCAACCTTGACTCCTCTGTAAGGTTCACTGACCAATCCTTTCTAATCAAAGACGGCCCAGATGAGGTTCTTGCATAGGCAAAGCATCCCGAACTCGCTTGCTACCTGGAAAATTTGAGAACATAGGAAAATGTGAGCTAAAGCCCCGTGAGTGACTGGTTTTGTAAAACTATCTTTTAATCAAAAACAGGCATGATACATTTATACATATAAAACAAGATAAGTACATCGATACAACAGGAACATATTTCAACATCTCTTTTGAACTATATCCAATCGTTCCAAATCAATAGAGTCGTTTAGAAACATTTATACGAAAACTCGTTTGGCTTTTTAATCATTTCCCTTAGTTGAGGCGGAGCAAGACTCAACGCTCTCAACGTCGAAAACATCCTTAGTTGGGGTGGAGCAAGGCTCAACACACCCAACGTCGAAATCATCCCTGGCTTCAAGCAGAGCAAGCTCGATGCACTAGCCAGATCAACCTTTATGTGCACATAGGAATATAACGGGTTGCCCATGTACCTTCTCATGTTCTTGAGTACTGGGTCCTGGGGAAACTCACGAGCCTTCTCAAAGAGATAAGCACTGAGCCTCCTCTTAAACATTTTATCAATCAATTTGAGTAGATCATTCATATAAAACCTTTCATAGAAATCAAGATGTTTCTTGATAAACTGTACTTTGCAACATGCCTTTCAATATAGTAAAACAATCAGGTAAAACATGTCTTTTAAACATTATGATCAACATCATGCGTTTCATGAAATCAGTTATCAATAACCATATCATATAAGAACGTTTCAACAAAGTTCAGTTTTGATAGAAGAAGAGAGTCACTCACCATTACTTAAGAGATTTCCTTTAAATCACTGCTTCCCGAGCTCTTAAACGCAGGGCTTAAACTCTTTAGTCTGCCTTTACCCTCTAGTAGTCTAGTTGGCGCAATCCTGCAAAGTGCAGACTAACTCTCCCTATTCTTTTGGATGCGTCGACCCTCCTTGGACGTAAGGTCTAACTTGAACGGATCGTGGCGTTCACCCTTTATGTTGAATTTTGACTAAACGCAAGGCTCACCCTTCTCGACGCAAGCCAACTTCTTAACACCAGATGGCTTAAGTGTCAAGGTTGTCTTCCTCTTTGGCTGCAGACTTCCTTCTTCAAACGCAAGGTTTTCTTCTTTCAGCTCACTTTCTTTACTTCTCTCAAGGATTATTGTCATCGAATCATCAGTCTTTACTTTTCCGTCAAGGTCCTATTTATAAAGGACTTGTCATTCTACCTCTCCTCTTCTGCTGCCACTTGTTTGCCACATGTCATGTTGCATGCTTAATTATTCATGCATTAGTCCAAGTGTCACTTTGCATGAAATATTTATCATGCTTTCTAACACCTCTTACTTAATGAGGTGTCACAATCATGTGTAACCACCTGGCCTATAGTCTTCCCTTATGGGTTCATTATGTTCCAATATACACTACACGACCAACTCCTTGCTCCTATGCGTTCATGGAATTATCTTCCAAATTCAACTCCTTTGCTTCCTTTTACTACCCTCGGCTTTACTACCTTTATTCCATTTCTCCTTTATTTAAGTGTACAACTTCTAAACACATATTACTATGCGTTTCAGCTTACCATAAAATATCATACATCTTCCTTAATCGCATACTATATGCGTTCATCCCCCTTTTTACATTCGTTCACAGCTACAATTCCTTCTTTATTCAATTACACCCTTCTGACCATGTGGTTTACCTTTAACCACCACATCTAACTCAATTTCTTTCTTCCTGCGTTTACCCTCTTGCACTCACCTTGCTTCATTCTGCGTCCACAACCATCTTTCTTTAAGTTCCTTGATTTTTCCCCCTATGCGTTTACTCAACATCGTAGTAGCATTTTCCATTATGAGATTAAGCTCTTCAGCGTATGATTGAATAACCAATGGTAACCATCATCGACTCCTCAACCCCTTGTCGCACAGCTAATAGCTGTCCTTAACACAGAATTCCTCAACGCGTAGCTAATATTTTCTCACCACATAGCTTTCTCAGCGCATAGTAAGACCCGACAATTTACTCAAATCCTACTAGCATACAATAACCCTTTAACGTTTTAACATCTCATAGCACTTATAACGCATAACGACTCCTTGTGCACTTTGCACTAAAGGACTTCTCGATCAGCACAATGATCCTTATAGTAATCCTTCAGCGCATAGTTATTGTCCATCTCGTGGCTTACCAACGCATAGTCGTAATCCATGCTCAATTCTTGTTCCTTCACCTCCATTCACTATCATTCTATACAACACTCAACGCATTACTTTTCTTAGCTTCATTTCCCGACGCGTTGTCAACCTTTCCAACGTAAGGTACTTTTCCTATGTGATGGTTCTACTTCACTTTACATTATCGACACATGGTGGTTCACCCCATTCAACTTGCCACCATTAGAACCTAATTCCACAGCTTGGTAACTCCTCAATATTAATACTATGCATTTGAGCTTAACCATCCACGCGTCAACCTAATCTCCAGAATATTTCTACTCTTTTCTTAATATCATTCATCTTAACGCACAAAATTTATTGGTCATAATTCAGTAATTGCACAATCTTAACTTTTCGTTTAAAAGTTCTGCTAATCCACATACTTTTATCCTTACTAATCATATGAATACTTAGGTTTTCGGGGACAGGGTGTTACATTTTCCCTCTCCAAGACGTATTTTATGCATGCAGTAAGTGGAGTTTATCCCTCGGATGTCATTCAATGCCATCCAATTGCTCGGACGTATTTCTTCAAGACATTCAACAAGGTTGACTCATGCTCTGGGGATAACGGTGCTGAAATAATCAATGGAAGGGTGTTGCCTTCCTCCAAATATGCATACTTTAAGTGGTCGTGGAGGGGGGGGACACTTTCAACTCAAGCTCTGGTGCTTGTTTCAGATACGGTTTGCTTCCCAAGTCAATGGGGCTTAGACAGAATGTTCTTGAGGAATTTGACATAGGAGAGCATCTGTCCCAATGCTTCAACTAGAGGGATGTTGATGTGAAGCTGCTTGAATGCATCGAGAAAGCGTCATAATTGCCCTTCATCATTCTTCTTCTTCCTTGACCCTCATGAATAAGCGGGCTTTTCTACTTCAATTGATACGCTAGTAGATGCAGATTTTGCTACCTTGTGGTGTGGTGTTCTTGTGTAATGTTCGAAGATTGGGTGGTTGTAGGCTGATGGTTTGGTTGATTATCTAAGTCATCTGATGCTTGAATCATTGGGGTTTTCTTCCCTGGGCGTCGAAATTCAGTCATTGGCTTCCCACTGCGTAATGTCACAGCTTGACATTACTTCTTGCTCGAGTTCTTCACATTCCTCGGAGCTACATTGTTGCTAGGAAGAGAGCCTCTTTGCCTATTTTTCAGTTCTCCTGCTATTTGTCCCATTTGAAGCTATAGGTTACGAATGGATGACGCTTGTATTTGTAGCAATGCATCATTTCTCTGCATGTATTTTTTTAAAAGAGCTTCAATTAAAGACAACGAGCTTGATGCCTAATGCGTCTGTCCGTGCAGTTGATTCTGTCTATGTTGCCCTTAATGGAATCTAGATGAGCCACCTCTATTATTCAATTACGCGCCATGTTGCTCAGCTTGGTTGTGATTGCCACCCCAAGAGAAGTTGGGATGGTTTCTTCAGCCTAGATTGTATGTGTTGGAATACGGGTTGGTTTTAATAAAGCACACAGATTGTGGGTTCTGTGGGCACATCTCGTATGCATGCAGCTCCTCACATCCAACACATCCAATCGTAGCAACTTGATTTACTACGTTCATCCAACTGCCACTTCTTGCGTTCACTTGGTTCAATGTCATTGTCTGTAGTAGGTTCGTCATGGCAGCCATCATAGAAGATTTCTATATGCACGCATTCTGGAAAGCCATTATTCGGGCGATCGCTTACAAGCCTCTTAAACCGGGCCCAAACGTCGCTTAAGGTCTCCCTGTCCTTTCGCTAAAAATTAGCAATGTCTCTTCTTCTCTTCTCATTCTCGGTAGGGGGGAAGTATTTCTTCAAGAACTTCTCGATCACTTGAGCCCAAGTGGTAATCTTACTTGGCTCTAATAAGTACACTCATTGTCTGGTCTCATCTCTCAATGAAAACTGAAACAATGTCCATCTGATCCTTTCTAGCGTAATATTCGGGATGACAAAGGTGTTGCAATCACTATGAAGCTCTTTAAGTGGGCATGAGAATCTTCGCCTGGAGCACCTCCAAACTGCCCTGCAATCTGGAGCATTTGAAGCATAACCAGTTTCATCTCAAACCTTGATCCCTAGAAGGCTGGGGCATAATACTCGGGGAAAATTCATAAAGTATCAGTGACGCATAATCCCGAATTGGCATGTTTCTATTGTGGGCCAGCAGAATGGGATGAGCATGCATTTGCTCTTGAAGTTGAGCTTGAAATTGTGCTTGAGCCAATGCGTTGTTCAGTGCATTGTTAGCTCCATTATTGGCTCCATTAGGCGGCACTACATTGTTTCGTTGATCTGCCATTTTCTTTTCCTTGTAAAGCTGACACCTTTTCTAGTGAGCTTTACTTGTTTTCGAAAGGTTCTCTCAATCTCAAGGTTAGAAATGAACTTCGGTTGTTTATCCTTGACACAACTTCGACTAAACCCGTTGTACTTCTAAAACCAAGATTTCTGCACAAACCAAAGAAAAATTCAAAACATAAATTATTGAAACAAATCCCCGACAGCGGCGCCAAAAACTTGTTGCGTTTAAAATAGATGATGCATGATGCGTCAACTGGCCTTATGTCATGTTCAAAATCCTAAAAATTTATTAATTAATATGCAAGTTGTCCTATTAAAACCCAAGTGTAAGTTTAAATAGGTTAACTGGGGAGTTTAGGGTCGAACGCAGGGATTTGCAATAATTCGACATTAAGAAAATTCCTTGATTTAATGTGGTGAACTGTACATGTAATTACAAGTATATTGAATGTGTTGAACCATCTTTACAGAAACTAAAAAGAATAAGTTTATACATAAAAATTGGTAGATGAACATATGGAGTAGTGATGCGGGATGGAGATGGATGAATTTGTCAAGTATAAATATGTTCAAACAACATGCGATTCGATGGATAAATCCATGGAAAAAGTAGGGTTGAGATGACTTCGCTAGCATATTTCAAATTGTTACTTAAGTATGCATTCATGTTACTAAACTCGAAATTGAGAACACATCTCTCGATGCTTCGACGCCACATTAATCTTATCTCTAAGATGCATGGTGAGTTCTTCATACAAAAGTTGAACTTTATCTCTAAAGCCAAGTATTTTCTTGTTAAATGAAAAATATTAATCACTTAATCTCTCAAACAGTTGATTGTACTTACCTAAACTTATTTGTTCGGCAGATTCATGCAAGTTTTAAAGCACTGATGCATGAAATTTGATGCGCGATTCTGCAAGTGCATTGGTCAAGTTATAATATAAAACGGTTTAAGTTTGAGTACCGTATCCACTGAGGATTGAATTATATAGATTCACTTAGGTGTTCAAGAATTGAATTGATTTTATCTAAGGGATGGACCTCGAATTTGGATTTTGAAAACAAGAAGACAAGAAAGCAAGAGCAAGCGAAACTTCAAGTCGTGCTTTAGGTTTTCATAGAAGTATATGCAAACAATATTTTTAAGTCTAGAAACTAATATCCGGATTACGTTCTCTAAAAAACAACTCTTTCTTATGCAATCTAATTGATTACTAATTTTTTGAAACCAAGATAAGAAGCATAACATTAAGATTAGTCATGATCAACTTTCTTTAATAACCTATCTATTTTTATGAAAGTTTAGTAGAGATTCAATGCTATAGATCCAATTAGACATACAACCCCTCAATCATACATCTAATCTAACACTTATTGATGATCAATCAATAAAGAATAAACACAATAGCATTGAAAAACATATCATTCAACAACATCTATGAAAAGTACTAAACCTTTAACATAAATTCATAATTAAATCATCCAACACACTAAAACAATGAGTTTAACCACACATAGCCATCAAATACATATTTGCATATGAGTTCTTAAGCATGAAAGCAAAAGGGAAAGAAAAGCATATGAGTCCTTCGATCTCCACTTGATTGTAGAAAACTCACATCTTTTGGGCTCTCTTTTCCTCTCTAATTTTGTGTCTCCTTTGGGACTCTCTTGTATATTTTCTTGATGTCTAAAGTTGCTGGAAAGCTGTCCGTCATCTTTTCCTGGTTCGAAGCGCAGCACCGCAGCGCTGCGACGCTCACTCCACAACGGCGTCGCTCTCGGCAGACGCAGCTACGCTCCAGCAGATTTCCAAAATAGGTGCTCTCGGGTCTAGAACGCAGTGAGGCAGTGCAGCGACGCTCTCGGCTGTGCTGCCCTGTTTTTAGGTTTTTCTTGCATTTTCTTCCAGTTTTGGCTCGGTTTGGTTCTTTTGGCTTTGGACACTTAATTTCTTCTTAAAAACCTAAAAATCACTAGCAAACACATTAAATCTAATAAAAACATCCCTAAATCAAAGGCAAGAAAATCACTTTTTGGGTACTTTTCAAGCACCCATTTAAACAAGATGAAAGCAATCTTAAGCAAAACTTAGAAAATAATAGCTTCATGCACTCAACCCATTAAACCATTCAATCTTTCATGGTGCAAGATGTTGAAGATGTTGAAGATGATGAGAGGTGGAAATACAAAGTCAATCAAACTTATATTAAGGAAATAAATAAATCTTCGATTGTCATGATCAAAATACATGTATCAAAGGTGAACATGGTAGTGAATGGAAATAAAAGTCGTCAAGCCGCCAATGGCAATGTCTTGCTTCTTGGAGGCTTGAGATGGTGACTAATTGATACATATTTGCACAAGGGGTGGATGGATTCTTACTCTCTGAAACTCTCAGAATCTTCTCACATAAAAGCTCGAGGTAGAAGGTGGCAATGGAGGTTGAGGGAGAATTTGAGCAGAACTTTCACCCATTATTTTCTCTCTGTCTTCAACATGAAATCCTTCCGGCTATTTATAGGCGTCCAAAAATATAGTCTCATGCCCTACTGTGCAGACTTCATAATGTCATAGGTTGATTGATTCTGCCATGGTCTGGTTAAATTTGTTGCCCACTTGCACATTGACATGACAACTACCGACCATGCATCTAAATTACTTTTTTTTCTCGACACCGGATTCTTTGACGCATTGATCTTCGGAATAGTGTGGTTTTGATGATTCTGGCGACATCTTTTCTTTTATCCTTTGGGTGTTTTTAGTCTCTTTTAGCTCTATCCTACGTTCAAAAAGATATAAAACTCATAATTTCCAGGATAGAAGCTTTTGTAAACATTGTAAACGTAAAGTTATCCATATTACACAATTCAACTCCCAAATCCATGCGTTTATCTTCAACATTGCTCCAATTATTCCAAATAAAGATTACAATAACTTGTAGTTCTAAAAGTTATCAATATTTATAATAAAAATAAAATAAATAATTGGGTTGGTAGCACCGTAAATATGCTATCTTCCTCCGTTTAATTCGAGATTGTTCCTTGGTTTTACTTGTTTATTTGGCTATTTTATAGATATCGAGCACCTGATGGGTAGAACCGGACGCCAGCTATGAACTGAAGCTAAAATGAACCAGATCGAAGTTAAATTGCACCAACCGGGAAAGAAAAGATCAAAAAGACCAAATTACCCCTGAGGTCATGGCACAGCAGCACCACTTAAGTGCTACTGCTATGCTTTTTCAGGAGAGGGTAAATTCTGTGTAACACACAAAGCGCTGTGGCGCTGCCTTAGAGCGTAACGGTGCTCTAAAGTCGGAATGCGCAAGAATGCAACAGTGCCATAGCGCTGTCCCAAGCGGCGCAACGCTCAGACTACATTATAAAAAGTTCCCTTCGATTTTTTAGGTCATTCTAAGTCGTCCCAGCCGATTTCTTCCGTTTTTCTCTCAATTTTTCCTTTATATTTCATGTATAAAAACTCTACCTTGTCAAATCCCATGTCGATTATGGGCTAAAAGTACGGTTTCTAGCCTCGGCGTAGAGTAGTTCCCATATTTTGTAACTCATGAGATTTCGTTAATTATTTTTCGCTATATTGTGGACAAATTCTTCTCAACTTATAAATTATGCATGATTATGTTTCTGCGTATGAGACGTAATCGTTAGCTAAGGTTTAATTTGCAATAACGTGACATTTAATTGCATGTTAATCTGATGTAGCGATAAGTTAAATTAGCTTGTGAATTGTAAATAATTCTCGACGAACATTGCCTAATTAACCTAGAGGAGAATGACTTTGAATGTTTGATAGGTTTAATTTGCAATAACGTGACGTTTAAACATTCCTAAACCTTAATGCAATTAGCTAGTTTTGTAGGATGCGTTCATCCATAAATTTGTTTAATTTGAACATTTTGGACCTTATCCTAGCATTTTTAGGTTAGTGGTTAAGGTTGGCAATGTAGAGATAATTATATTAATTAATGATCAAGTTATAACTGCGGAGTAGCTCGAAAGCCTAGGCCAAGTCTTTAAATTAATTTAATTTAATTTTAATTCAATTCTTTGCAAATTAAGTTCTTGCATTTCACATAATTTCTTCAAACCGTCCCCCCTTTCAGTTACTTTAGGACTGTAGGCAAGTTAATTGGAAAATTTATAGGCTCCCTGTGTTCGACGCGACCTTGCTACTACTGCTAGTTTACAACTATTCAACTATGTGCACTACATGATACTTCTTTGGTAGAAACAAACAAAACCCTAACATTTGAATATTAAGAAAAACACCAAAAAAATAATAGGTTACATTTAATTTGTACTAGCTAGAATTATTTCATAACGTTGAAAATAAATTAATGTACATGTATAAGTTGAAATAAAAGTCTTCTACTTAATATTCGTTTTTCTTTATATTTAAAAAAAATCATATTACTCAAAGAAATTTTTTGAATTAATATATATATTTTAAACTGTTTTTTTTTTTTTGAGTTTTCAAATTAATAGTTCAAATTTTTTATAGTAAGATAACGAGCAAATAAATGAAATTATATATAGATGAATTGTGGTATATTTATTTCAAAAGCATGTAATAATAATAACAAATTATCATAAATCCACTTATTGGTGCGGGTTTACAAAAATTAAAAAACTACAAAATCCTAAAATAGTCAATCACACTCTTCTTTGTTACTTTACTAGTCTGTAAATTGCTTGAATCTTTAACAAATTTCTTGAACCTCAAAAACAATGTCTTATATTCCACCTCTTAAATATGAGAGGAAGAATAGGTGAATCTGTGTATATAGAAGAAGAAACGACATATATTAAACAAACAAGAAGAAAAGGACATACGATAAACAAAAGAGAGAGAGAGACAAATGTCAAATATGATATCTTCTTCCAAACCTAGAAGAGAAATACTTTGAAGCAAAAATCCTTGAGATAAGCCTACTTCTAAAAAGAAATCTTAAATAAGAAAAAAAAATGTTGGGGGACGATGTTATTGACAAAATATAGAAAAAAATCATCAATACCAAAAAAAAATAAAAAAATAAAAAAAAAATCCTTTCTACAAAAATGAAGGAAAAAAAATTAGAGAGAGCAAGTTAAAAAAAGTTAAATTAAAAAGAAAAGAAAAGAATATTTAGAAGAATTAACTTAATTTAGCTCTTTATTGGACAATATTTTGAGGATGAAAGCAATTGATGAGGTGAGATAGGATAATCGAGTTGTGAAAAAGGGACTATATATAGAAAAAATAAAATCTAAAAAACAATAAATGTGAAATTATGTTGATCATAAAGGAATATATTAGAGAAAACTAATATTTAAACCAATAAATCCATGTTTCTTCCCATTTTTATTAAATCATTTATGTGAATAATTAAAAATCTACCAAATATTTTATTTTAATTTACGTGTTTGTGGGTAATTTTAGTTTTTTCGAATTAAATATTGGAGACAATCAAATTCTAAACCAATAAAATCTATATATATATATATATATATATATATATATATTAAATCTACGTGAATGCGATAATATTTTTTTAAAGATAATTTTTTTATGTGAATGAATTATTTTTTTCATGATAAATTTTGGAATTAAATATTAAAAATAAATTTAAATCAAATATTGGAGATAACAAAATTTTAAACCGATAAAATCGATGTGATAATCTTTTGCGTGAATGATTTTTTTAATGATAAAGTTTGGAATCAAATATTAGAGATAAATTTAATTAAGGGAATTATAAACTATTTTTCTAATGATTTTAATGAAAAATTACATTATATAACTCTATAACCAATCAGTAAAAGGGGCAAATGGAAAAATCAGATGTTTCTCTCCATCGCCCCTTTTAGATAGTATAGATGAGTTGAAATGCGACAAGATCGGTGGAGAAGGTCAAAAACGTTTGGGATTTTTGAATTAAGGTTAAAATGGTCTTTTCATTGCCGATTCAGAAGTAGCCTTCTAACGATTTGTCAAAAAAGGTGCTAATAGTGAAAGATGAAAACTTTTTGAGATTATTTTTAACAATTTCTCCATAACATTTGTACTACTTCAAGGTTAAAATATTTTCAAATCTTACTATATATTTGAATATTAATTTAGTTTGTCATTAGAAAATTAAAATTATTTTTTCTTATCATCTTTCGTTTGAAAATATCAATTTATACTTCTCAATTTTGGAGGTGTATCAAATTAAACCATAAACTAACAATGGTATCAATTTAATCCTGAATATTCATTAGTGTGTCAATTTAAACCTTTCATTACATTCTATTTGGATAAATATTCGTGTAAAACTTATGATTTTATCGATCAATTTAATTTTTCTTTTTTTTTATAAAAAAATAATAAAACCAATAAATCTAATTACCAACTAATCTTAGTGTCCCATCCACGTACGGTTTTTTTATTTTTGTTTAGGTGTAGGAAACAGATTCCTAATAATGTATGGGAAAATATTTGGGTATATATTATCCCATTTACACCATATTTTTCTTCACATTCAACAATCTCTCTTCTACTCTTTCATTCATCGTTCTCTAGTCTTAGCAAGCAAGATGGCCAGCGGTGGTTTTAATGAAGGTGGTGGGATAAAGAACTATCCTGGAGAGCTTACTCGTTATGTGATGATAACATGCATTGTTGCCGCCATGGGCGGACTCATCTTCGGTTATGACATCGGTATCTCTGGTAATTGTTTATCTTCAAATTTTTTAATTTTTTTTATTTTTCGTTTAGTCTTTCACTCACTCTATTTTTATTTTTGTATTTGTGGATTAGGTGGTGTCACCTCCATGGCTCCCTTTTTGCAAAGGTTTTTCCCATCTGTTTATCAAAAAGAAGCTCTCGACACTTCTACTAATCAATATTGCAAGTTTGATAGTCTTGCCCTCACTATGTTCACATCTTCTCTTTATTTGGCTGCACTTTTGGCCTCTTTTGTAGCCTCTTGGGTCACCAAAGCCTTTGGTCGTAAGAAGTCTATGCTTCTTGGTGGCTTTATTTTTCTGGTTGGTGCTGCCATTAATGCTACAGCTCAAAACATCACCATGCTCATCATTGGTCGTATTTTTCTGGGCATTGGCGTTGGATTTGCACTTCAATCTATTCCACTTTATGTTTCTGAAATGGCTCCATCTAAATATCGAGGTTCTCTCAACGTTGTTTTTCAACTCTCAATTACAATTGGGATTTTAGTGGCTAATTTTGTGAACTATGGTACTGCCAATATTGATGGTGGATGGGGGTGGCGAGTAAGTTTAGGTGGTGCAGCGGTGCCTGCATTGTTCATTACAATCTCAGCTCTTTTCCTTCCTAACACTCCAACTTCAATGTTGGAGAGGTGATTTTGAGAAGGCAAAAGTCATGCTCCAACGCATTCGTGGTTTGTCTGAGAAGGATGTAGAGGAAGAATTTCAAGACATTGTGGCAGCAAGTATGGCTGCTAAAGCAGTGAAGCAACCTTGGAAGAATTTGAGGGACAAACAAAACAGACCATCGTTCGTAATGTCGATTTTAATCCCATTTTTTCAGCAATTGACTGGTATCAATGTGGTCATGTTCTATGCTCCTGTGTTGTTCAAGACAATTGGATTTGGAGACAATGCTTCTCTTCTTTCTGCTGTCATTACTGGTGGAATTAATGTTGTAGCAACTTTGGTATCTGTTTATGGCACTGATAAGTGGGGAAGGAGGATTCTTTTCTTGCTCGGTGGAATTATCATGTTCATTTTCCAGGTGATTCATTTTAATTTTTCTCTTTACTTTTATTAGTTTATTTTAAAAGTTTAAAATGACATATACCATTTAATTACCGGCTACTACGTTTTATTTGGTTTCCTAAAACTAATAACGATTCGTAAAAAAAAGCCATGCTTCAACAATGTCTAAACAAGAAATTATTTCTCTCTAGATTGATTTGATTCTAATAAAAATGGCATTGGTAGGTCTTGGTTGCTGTTTTCATCGCTTGGAAATTTGGAGTGTCTGGTGAGGTTGCTTATCTACCCAAGTGGTATGCTGGTGTTGTGGTGTTGTTCATTTGCATTTATGTTCAAGCTTTTGCATGGTCTTGGGGACCTCTGGGATGGTTGGTTCCAAGTGAAATTTTTCCACTTGAGATTCGATCCGTTGCTCAAAGCATAACGGTCTCAGTGAACATGTTCGTTACTTTTTTGATCGCTCAGATCTTTCTCACCATGCTTTGCCATATGAAATTTGGATTGTTCTTCTTCTTTGCTTTCTTTGTGGCTTTAATGACCTTATTCATCTATTTCTTTCTACCCGAGACAAAGGGAATCCCAATTGAAGACATGGCACTTGTCTGGAGACAACATTGGTTTTGGAATAGATATATGCCCCCAACAACTTGCTAAAGTTCACCCTCAAGTTTAAGGTTTAATTTTAAGAAGTTAGTATTTGCATTTTTTTTTACCCTTTCAAATTGTTACTCTGTAAATTAAAGTTTATTTCTATATCTTGTTTGTTGCTGCAATATATATTATTGTGAAACTTTATGATAGGACTTAAAATGATGTCAAATAGACTAATCAAAAGTGAAACGAACCATTACCATTACATATGTTGGTATGATAATGTTCTATTTTCAAAGTACTAACATGAAATTTCAATTCTAAAATTAAAAAATACAAAATAATGTTTTAATAAAACCTCTCAAATTAATTGCATAAGCCTGAATTAAAAATTATATCATTATATCATTGTGAAAATTAATGTTAAATAAAAATAGAAAAAAAGATATAAAAATATAAAATAAATATTTAAAATGTGGTTGGAGGGGTACGCCAGGCCCGAGCAGTAGTGCAAGACTTGGGCGACGATGAAGAGCCCCAGCAGCAAGCCGCTGAAGGTGGGCCCTTCCCTAGAAAAATAAATTTAATATCATGTGGGCCGATGGCCCACGTATCAGATATTAAACTGATAAGAACAGATACTACACTTGATCTTAGCCAAAAGGCCGAGAAAGGTATACTTTCAATCTCCTTACTTGGCTTTTTTTATAGCCCTCGTCAGTTTGTTGCTTTCCACCACAACCGATGTGGGACTGTTCATCTTCCTTCCGCTCTCTGGAAACCAAATAATTAAAAACAAATCAATACAAATGAAACACTCCAATTTTTTAACTTCAGATTGACATAAATTACCCCATTGTTACTACTAATTAAAGCCAAAATCACACTTTTTTTTTGCTGAAAAAAACGAATTTTTCGAATTTGTCAGAATTGATGACTGTTTTTTTGTACCATTAATTGATAATTGAAAAAAAACAGTCATTAAATGTAAGAAAACGAAAAAAAGGCGCAGTTTGGGCGGGAAAAGATGTGAATTTTCAGATTTTTTCGACTATTTAGACATTTTTTTGTGTCACCAAATTAATACTACAATTAACAATCATTAAAAAGCGACAGTTTTTAACAGTCATTAAAATATTTTTATTATGATATCTGGTTTTAAACATTTTGGGCTATTACTTAAAATGATGTCATTTTTCTAACAAGTTAAATGACATCATTTTGAGCTTTATTATGATATCTGCTTTTAAACATTTTGGTGTTTGGGTTATTAAAGAGTGACAATTTTTAGAGTCAATAAATTGAAAATTAAGGGGTTGTTTGATAAAGTGAGTTGAGTTGGGTTGGGTGAGTTTGATATTTAAAACCAATGTTTGTTAGGCCTATAAAGAAAAACGATGGGTTTAATAACCCACTGTTTTTACCCCACGAAATTATCAGTCTCAACCCCCGTCTAATTATTTACCCCAAACACAGACTCTCTTCCCTTATCTTCCTTCTCTCTTCTTCTGCCACTCTACCATTATTCTTTCTCTCTTCTTCCACCTTTCGGTTTCTCCCCTCATCTTCTCTATTCTTCGCATTATTCCTTCTCTCTTCTTCTGACACGAGAGAGAGTGAGAGAGAGTGAGAAAAAGAGAGAGAACGAGTGAGAGACAGGGTTAGGTTGGGTTGGGTTGAAAAATTGTAGTACAAATTTGTGTAAAATGTATTTTTACTTTGTATGAATTTGTTATGTTCTAAGAGTGAGAAAAAATTGACCATTTTCTAGTGTTTAAATTTTTATTCAAATAGGTATACAGTTGGAGACAAAAAGGGGGGGGGGGGGGGGGAGAGGGGGAAAAGAAAAAAGAAAAAAAAACAAACAAAAAAAACCAAAAAGAAAAAAAAACAAAAAAAAAAAAAGCAAACAGAAAAAAATACCAAAAAAAAGCTGCACCGAAACCCAAACTCAACTTAGCACCCCAAACACAGACTTTCTAACTCAACTCAACTCAACTCAGCACCACAAACACAGACATAACTTGACAAACGCGCCCTAAGAGATAATAACACTACAATAATTTTTGTCTCTACCGACATTTTTTTTTTCCAACGCAACAAAAAGTATCGGCAGAGCTAATTTCTAAATTCATTTTCGAACCAATTTGAGGTTTAAATTTATTCAAATACTAACCAGCAAAGTTTCGAGTCGTGTTGGGTAAGAATAAGTGATATAACACTTTAAATTCATTTTCGAACCAATTTGAGGTTATTTAGATTTGTCTCTAGTGCTTGAAACTTATTTGTAGATTCTAAGTAGTTTTAGAACTATTTGGGCACTTTTCAATAAGGACCCAAGTTCTCGATGAGTTTTAAGTGTTAGAACCCCATTTAAGTGTTAATTCAATTTACATTGTTAGCTATAAAAGATTTGGAAATTATATTCTATTTTAATTGAATTTAAGTAATAAACAATTTTGACGTTTTAAATTAAATTAGGAGGGAGAAATTTTGGATTTTAGGTAGATAAAAGTTAAGAATTGGAGAGGGAGAAGGAAAATAAGAAAAGAAAAGGAAAAAAATTTAAGTCCCTCTTCTTTAGAGGTTAAGCTTAGAAGTTTAGCCTAATTAAAACAAAGAAATCTCTATTCAACTCTATTTTTTCTTCTCAAATCATTGGAAGTTAATTTAAATCTTATTCTCCATTCCACGTCATATATATATATATATATATATATATATATATATTTTTTTTTTACACTTAGATTTTTTTTTTTTTTAAAAAAAGAAGCTATTTTAGAATTAAAATATGTCTTAAAATCACTTTTAATACATTAATTTAGTCTTTTTTGGGATTGATTTGAAAATTTTGAGAAAATGAAAGAAGTTGAAATGTAAGTGAAATGACATCTTTCCCACTTTTTTTTTATTTGAAAATCTCTTCAATTAGCACTCTAAGTTTTTTTTCTATCTCTAATTTCTATCTCTTCCCTTGAAAATCTTTCATTAACCCTCAATTTTTTTTTTTTTTTAAATTAAGTAAAGAGAAAAGAAGTTGAGCACCAATACTTCTCCAAATTTTAGGCGTTGAAGCAAAAAATAAAATAAAATAAAAAACTCTTTCTCTCTCTCAATTGAAACCCTCCACACGAAACCGCCGATGTAGCTGGTTCCTCTTCACGCTACCGCCAATACCTTCATGCTTAGGTTTGAAAAATAAGAATTATTTTTGTAAATGACAAATAACAATTTGGTTCCCTTCCAAATGCCTCGACTTGAGAAAGAAAATTACAGCAGCTGGTGTATTTGTATGAAACCTCTACTTGGTTCACAAGATGCTTGGGACATTGTTAATAATAGTTATGAAGAACCCGAAATTGACACAAATTTAAATCAAGCTCAACAAGAAGCCTTGCAAAATAGAAGAAAGAAAGACCAAAAGACTCTCACCATCATTCATCAAGTCATTCATGATCCCAATTTTGAGAAGATTTCTGGAGCAACTACCGCACATCAAGCATGGCAAATATTGGAGAATACATATAAAGGAGTAGATTGAATCATGAAGGTTTGCCTCCAAAAATTAAGAGATGACTATGAACCACTACATATGAAGGAATCTGAATCAATTTCATATTACACTTCAAGATTGCTAGCAGTAGTGAATGAAATGAAGAGATATGGTGAGACAACAAATGATGAGCAAGTAGTAGAAAAGATACTTCACGCATTGGATGAAAATTTTAATTTCATGTTGTAGCTATTGAAGAATCAAAGGATTTGAATACAATGTTCGTTGATCAACTTATGGGTAATTTACAAGCCCATGAAGAGAAGCTTCTCAAGAAGAACAAACAGACAACTGAGCAACTTTTTCAGTCAAAGTTGCAGTTGAGAGACAAAGAAGATAGTTAAGAAAAAAGAAATTGAGGTCAAGGACGTGGTAACAATCGTGGACGTGGTGATCACATGCTAATTTGTTGTGGGCACCAAAACTACTTAGTTTTGAGAAGTTAATTTATGACATGTTTGGGAGTGATTCTAAAACATAGGTTTGATTGCATGGTAACTCTGATATCTTTAATTTTTATTTTATTGTCTCAATTTCATGCACGGTTCTTTTTTTCCACCATAATTAATGAAATTTCAGGTACACTCTTCTCAGTTGATATGGAAAGTTGACACTCACCATTAAGTAAGGTAATTTTCTACTTTTTATTTTTTAAAATTAAAGATAGAAAGCAAAATAAATGGTATTAACATGCACTCTGTCCTAAAAGGTGGAGGTTAAATCTCTCAACGAGGACAAACATCTTTTTCTTTGCTAACACACATTACTATTACCGTGGTCATTATGTGAGGTTATATATATATATCAACTATATATGCAATGGTCTAGGTTTCAATCTCTAACATGTTTTATATATTTTGGGATTTGGGATATATAAACATCCTTCACCCATTGGTAGAAAGAAGAATCATGTGACAAACTTCCTTCACGATGGCAATGTAAGTAAGAAGATCTAACATCTATGGCATTCATGAAATATATTAGATAGCATTTGATATCATTCACAATTAGTATCAAATAGTAATCAAATATTAACAAATAGCAATCAATATTATTAGCAACTATATTACTATCAATGCAAATAATAATTAGACAACAATTAGTTAATAAATCAATATCATTAGCAATTAATATAAAATAACAATAAGATAGTAATTAGTAAGTTGATACACCTATATTTCCAACTGATCATTAAGCAATTTCATCTCTTTGTTTAGTTTTATTATTTATTTTTATTTTTTTAATTTTGTTTGTTTGGAACGTTTTGAAAGTTTTTTAAAATGTAGTATATATTTTGAAGCGTTTATCTAACAACAATCACTACAACAAATTCCACCTTCCATGACTCTTGTACAGTAGCAGAAATAGAGGAGAAAGAGAAAAAACAATCATTAAAACCAAAATCACACGTTTTTTGCTGGAAAAAACGGAATTTTTCGGATTTGTCGGAATTGATGACTGTTTTTTTGTGTTATTAATTGATAATTGAAAAAAAAACAGTCATTAAATGTAAGAAAACGAAAAAATGCGCAGTTTTGGCGGGAAAAGACTTGAATTTTCAGATTTTTTCGACTATTTTGACATTTTTTTGTGTCACCAAATTATGACTACAATTAACAATCATTAAAAAGCGACAATTTTTAATAGTCATTAATATTTTTTAATATTTCAATTTTTTTTTACTATTCTTTGTGTCATCAATCTATGACTCGTACTAATTATCATTAAAACAAAAAAAAAACTAGTTATAGTGTTAGATAAATTGAGGGCATGTTTGGATTGACTAGAGAAAAAAATGTTTTTCAAAAAACTTGTTTGGAATGACTCACATCACCTTTGTCCCACGTTAGAAAATTAAGGAATGGTGAGAGGGTATATATATATGAGCACTTCTGGGCACTTGTAAAGGGTGTTTTTCCTCACGCGTGGAGAGAAAGGGTGTTTTTCCTCATGTGTGCTGCTTTTGTCGATTGTGCACAAGCGAAATAAAAGATAGTTATATTTCTTTTCAATTTAATTTTTTTAAACTCAACTTTTTTAATTCTTAAAAAAAATAGTTTTATAAAATATATTTTTGAAATTGTAACTCACCTTAGTCTAAAAAAAATAGTTTTTTAGCAAACTGCTTTAATCCAAAATTACATCTTAAAGAGTGTCGCCCAATCAAAATAATTTTGGGCACTCACCTTAGCCTTTAAAAAAAATAGTTTTTTAGCAAACTGCTTTAATCCAAAATTACATCTTAAAGAGTGTTGCATAATCGAAATAATTTTAGGCTTTATTATGATATCTGTTTTTAAATATTTTGGGCTATTACTTAAAATGACGTCATTTTTTTAACAGGTTAAACGACATCATTTTGAGCTTTATTATGATATCTGCTTTTAAACATTTTGGTGTTTGGATTATTTTTTTACTTTATTGGTTATTGAAATATTTTTTTAATGGAGTACAATTTGGCGAGAAAAGATGGAAAATTTCAAATTTTTTGTCTATTTTGACTTTTTTTTGTGTCAACAATTTATGACTAAAATTAACAATCATTAAAGAGTGACAATTTTTAAAAGTCAATAAATTGAAAATTAATGGGTTGTTTGATAAAGTGAGTTGGTTGGGTTGGGTGGGTTTGATATTTAAAACCCATGTTTGTTAGGCCTATAAAGAAAAACAGTGGGTTTAATAACCCACCGTTTTTACCCCACGAAATTATCAGTCTCAACCTCCGTGTAATTATTTACCCCAAACACAGACTCTCTTCCCTCTTCTTCTGCCGTTCGGTTTCTCCCTTCATCTTTTCTATTATTTCACATTATTCCTTCTCTTTTCTTCGACGCAAGAGAGAGAGTCTGAGAGAGTGAGAAAAAGAGAGAAAGTGAGAGAGAGGGTTGGGTTGGGTTGGGTTGAAAAATTATTGTAAAAATTTGTGTAAATTGTATTTTTACTTTGTATCAATTTGTTATGTTCTAAGAGTTAGAAAAAATTAACTATTTTCTAGTATTTAAATTTTTATTCAAATAGGGATACAGTTGGAGATAAAAAATAAAAATAAAAAAAGGGAAAAAAAGGGAAAAGGAAACAAGGAAAAGAACAAATAGAAAAAATTCCAAAAAGAAAAAAAAAGCAAATACAAAAAATACAAAAAAAAAAAAAGCAATATATATATAATACATTTGTTTAAAAAAAAAAAACTGCACCAGATACCTAAACTCAACTCGACACCCCAAACACATACTTTCTAACTCAACTCAGCACCACAAACACAGACATTTTAACTCAACTCAACCCAACTCTGCACCCAAACGCAAACAATCTAACTCGCCCAGAAAATGTAACTCCCCATATAATTATTATCAACTCAACTCAATTCTGTGTGACAAACGCCCCCTAAGAGATAATAACACTACAATAATTTTTGTCTTTGTCGACATTTTTTTTTTTTTTTTGCCAATGCAACAAAAAATGTCCACAAAGCTAATTTCTAAATTCATTTTCTAAGCAATTTGAGGTTTAAATTTATTCAAATACTAACCAGCAAAGTTTCGAGTCATCTTGGGTAAGAATAAGTGGTATAACACTCTAAATTCATTTTTCAACCAATTTGAGGTTATTTAGATTTGTCTTTAATGCGTGGAAGCTCTTATTTGTAGGTTCTAAGTATTTTTACAATTATTTGGGCACTTTTCAATAAGGACCCAAGTTCTCGATGAGTTTTAAGTGTTAGAACCTCATTTAAGTGTTAATTCAATTTACATTGTTAGCAATAAAATATTTGGAAATTAGATTCTATTTTAATTGAATTTAAGTAATAAACAATTTTGAAGTTTTAAATTAAATTAGGAGGGAGAAATTTTGGATTTTAGGTAGATAAAAATTAAGAATTTGAGAGGGAGAAGGAAAATATATAAAAAAAAAAAAAAGAAGAAAAGTTTAAGTCCCTCCTCCTTAGATGTTAAGCTTAGAAGTTTAGCTTAACTAAAACAAAGAAATCTCTAAACAACAATGTTTTACTTCTTTTTCAACAATCGTATTTTAATTTCTTTCTATTGAAAATATTAATATAACTTATTTTAGAAAAACTCATTAATACAAATTTGACTCAAACAAATTTACTCTTTATATTTTAATTTTTAAATTATTGGTTAAAAATACTTTTCATCCTTAAACTTTTATGAGAATAACAATTTAGTTCCAAAAGTTTAGTTAGTAATTAACGATTTAGTCTCTATACTTTCAAAATTACAACAATTTAGTCCTTGAACTTTAATAAGTAACAATTTTTAGTTCGTGTACTTTATAATTTGTAACGATTTAGTCCTTATTGTAAAAGATATTATTAGGTTCCAATGAAATTTCTTGCAAGTGTAGATCAATAATAATTGATTGGAAATCAATTTTTTTAGATAGTTGCAAATATAGCAATTAGGTCCAAAGTATTAGCAACTATAACACAATGCAAAAGAATTTGCGGATATAGCAAAATTCAAATATAGGCCATAGAAAATGTCGAAGATTGCCCAATCAAAGATTGTCAATGATAGATATCGGTGATAGGAGTCTAGATTGCCCAATTAAAGACTATCAATGATAGATATCGGTGATAGGAGTCTATCACCAATAGATTTTGTTGTTAGTGATAAAAGTCTATCACCATTAGCAAAATCTATTACTGATAGAAGTTTATAGAGGAGATTAGCGTATGTGACTTATAGCTTATATTATTTCAAGTATCAATGATAGTCAATGATAGTTTCAAATAGCATATAGACATATATCACTTATATAGAAGTCTATCATTGATAGACTTTTATCACATACTTTTAAGCTGCAATCATAGTAGTTTAGCTACAGTTTAGTTGTGGCTCTTATGCTTGGTTTGTGCATCAATTACTTTGAATATTTGGTCAATGAAAAAGATGGTGAAAACAAAATTGAAAGAAGAAAGTGAGAAAGTGGAGAAAGAAAAAGAAAACTATTTGTTTGAAATCTATCATAAGTGATAGAAAATATATGTTGGATGTTGTGCATTGTAATTAAAATTTGTCAATCATAGTAGTCTATCATTATTATATTTGAGTTGTGAATGAAGTATGTTAGTAATAGCCTTCTATCATTAATAGACTTTTTGTGCATTGTGATTGAAATATATCAGTCATAATAGCCTATCATTGATAGATTTGAGTTGTGAATGAGGTATGTTAGTGATAAACTTCTAATTTTGAAAAAATCTACAACGATAGAATTCAATATCAGCATAGTTCAATTGGCATAAGATAAACTTTTGATTAAAAAGGTCAAAAGTTTGAATCCCACAATGTTGTGCTAAAAAAACATAATGATAGACACCCACAAAATGACAAGAGAGAGGGGAGAATGGAACTTGTAAAGAAGAGAAAAATTAATGCATGAAAGCAAGATATATATAACTAAAGAAAGATAATATTGTACGAAACTATTCATATAATGTAAATGATAGGAAAAAAAATGAAGAAATTGAGAAGAAAAATTCAAATGTTAATCAAGAACAAGAAACAACATGATAAAAAACAATAGAATAGGTCATTTGAAAAAATAATTCGAACCAAGAGTTCAGAAGATAGAATCTCCCAACTGCACATGTTGTTAAACTAAAAAAAAATAATCAATCAAAATAATAATTAATGATAATGGAAGAAGGAAATGTAATTTGAATCCCTAATCTATCTTGTTTGTTGACCCACCAAAATTCAATTTGTAGAAGAAAATTTAGGGGTTGTTTAGGGGCCGTAATGGAATGAGTTTGGTTTGTAATGTAATCGAAAACTCATGTTTGGATTGTGCCTTTTGGGCCAATTTATAATATTAAACTCATTTCATTCCGATCGTTTTTAACCAAACTCTCTTTCCCACCATTTTCATGTTTCACGATCTCATTTCCATTATGCTCTTTGATACTTCATGCATTCCAACACTATTCTGATTCCCAGCAATCCTGATTAAATTCCAGCAAATTACCTTATACATGAAGGAGGGGAACCCTATAATTCAAAGTGACATTTAGTGGGATAAGTGGTGTCGTAATATGCAAAAAGTGTAGAGAATGACTTTTATAACATTGCTAATTTGCAAAAGTCGTAATATGCAAAAGTGTAGAGAATGACTTTTGCCAATTTGAAATAGTAAAGGTAAAATAGGAAAAAAGATAAAATTAATAAATGGAAAATTTGCTATATTTGTAATTCTTTTATAACATTGCTATATACCGTAATTATAAGCCTAAAACTGCTATCTATTGCAATTACGCAAATTTCTTTTAAACTATGGAAACTAAATTGTTATAAATTATAAAGTATATAAACTAAATTGTTACCTATTGAAGTTCAAAGACAAAATTGTTACCAACTAAAGTTTAGAGACTAAATTGTTACTCTCATTAAAGTTCAAGGACCAAAAATATTTTTGTTAACCAAATGATACTAAAACATTAAAAACACGTGCAAGGGGTCACAATCACAACTCTTAACTGTGCGACACACTCTCCCTTGAGCAAATCAACTAATTTGATTTCATTAGCCAGAGGCACAAGAACACATCTCGCAGCCTTCCACCACTTTTTAAAACAAAAAATTTTTTTTTTTAAATGGAGTTAGAGAAGAGGTTTTGAAAAACGGTTCAAAAGTATGTTGAGAATAATTGATTGTTGTTAGCCAGCAAGCAATAGAGTGACAACACAACATCTTATATAACATAAAACAAAAAATAGGAGGAAGATAACTAGCTGCTTTTAAAGTACAACAACGACGGTTGAAAAAAAAATCAAACCTCCAGCCTCTAAAGTGGAAGGTCATGCCTTCTATAATATATAAAATGGAATATTTGGTGTGACATCTTTGCACATGTAAAGTGACTAGGAGTCACACGCAAACAAAATTTACAAGATAAGCAAATTAACTTGCAAAATGAAATACATATATGAAAGCATGATAAAAAAGAGTTGACATAGACATACAATCACATACAACACCGTGCCCCTAAACAAACAAGATCATGATACAAGGCACATAGTGCTAACTAGTATATATAAAGAGTGAAAATCATCCCATCTCAATGCTTTTAAGAAAAGAATGATTCAAAATACATTGGATGCTTGTTGTCATAATAATTTAAGAAATAGACCTATAAAGTTGATTTGCATGTGAAACTTATGATCAAGCTTTACAAAAAGAGGTGATAATATGCTATATATTTTTCCTACTTGTTTTTAGACTGTAAAGCACGTGATATCTATCCTCGTATAATGATAATAAAGGTTCTACAAAATTAAAAATTAAAATTAAGATTCGTATAAGATCTTGTTTTGGTCTTTTGGACCACAGTAGTCAACACAATGAGTTGTTTATAAATAATAATTAAGAAAAAACAATTATGTTAAATTGAACTTTGAACTTAGAAAGTGTTTGTAATTTTTAAACTTTACCTAAATTCACCTACTAATATGTATCAACAAAAAGTGATGTAGAAAGTTATAAAAACAACTCATTAATGTAATTGAAGATTAAGCTCTAGCAAATCATTGAACAAAATTAAGCACCCACAAATCATTATGCAAGATTGATCTTATACTAAATCTTCCAAAACTCGTCTGTTTGAACAAAAATTTAGTTCTTAGTATCATTTTTTTCTTTTGCTTAATCAACTTCCATGTTTGTATCTATTGAACACACATGAGACTAGCATACAATAGAGTGAACATGACAAAATTTATAAAGTTTAACCATGTCCAATTTAATGAACTTAAGAGTTTAGAATAAATATTAACTCACTTTTTTTTTTTTTTTCCTTTTTCAGTTCAGGTATTAACTCACCTTCTCAAATTCAATGGTCAAAGTTTAATTTTCCTTTTTCTTAAATATGTCTCAATCAATAAATTTCAAGTATATATATATATATATAACAATTAAACACATGACACAGAACTCCAATTTCTATCATTCATGATCACAATCACATTGGCTACACAAATCTAAACATTCCAATCTAACGTTCGTAGGACATGTTTAGAATGATTTTGTAAAGAATAATTTTGTAAGAGTGCTCAAGGAAGTATTTTTAAAACTAAAAAGTCAATCTACACATATCCTTGAATTGACCAACGACTAGATTACCACTCATATTACCACCGACATTTATAGCACTGAGGATGAATCTTCTCTTAATATTTGAGGAAGAGAAGCTAAATGAGCTCTTTTGTATCCCAATCTGTGACAGACATGAAAGTATGCAATTTTGGAATGAGATTTAAGAGCTTCCTCTAGAAGCCAATCAATACTGCTAATTGTTATGCCCAACTTTCAGAGAAGAGGCATTTCCATTATAAACTTTTGAGTACATCATATAATGATTCAGAAGAGGCATCGAAGGATTAATTCCATTGGTTATACAAAAATGATGAAAGAATAAGAAACAATGTCCTGCAACATATTGTTCATCTTCTAATAACCACAGAATATTCTACTGCTCAACATCACATTGACCATAACGATCAAACAAGCAACGGTTTCTTTGATACTGACACAAAAAATATCGATCACAGAGTTTGGTTGATACATAGAATAGTAGAGAAAGACAACCTATAGGCTTCTATAAACTAGATCGAGAACTACAAAGGTGAAAAAGCAAGACTATCTTGAAGTGGAGCTTGATTGAAAACGACGTTTACAAATCTCATTTGTAGGTACTCATGCCAATGCCGGTGTCTTTATTGTATGATTGAAAGCTCTCCCGGGCCCTCGAGTAGCAAACATAGTAGAACTGAGAAACAATGGAAGTGAAGAAAATGAAAGCTGCTCCTGCAGCAAACACTCCTCTTCTCAACATTTGACAAGAGGGAGGAGTATCAGTAAGCAATGTTCTGTACTTGGTGTGGTATGCATTCCTAGCCGATCCCGCTAACAAGCAAATCTCGGCGATGAAAAAAAACACCCTGAAACAGATTATTTCACAACAATAGACAATATCATACCATGATACCAGTATAAAAAAACCACCTGTTTTTGGTACAAGAATTCGATGTCGAAACATATTAGTTTGCTCTACTTACCAGCAAGTTATGAAAAGAACAACTGCCCAAGCCCTTGAACCACCGGGACTCAGAGGCTTGCCGCAGCAAAAGCATCGGCTAGCCACCATTATGAGGATCTGACTAGCCATCAGGAAGAGAAAAGCTCCAACTCCTAGCCCAGTTGAAATGTCCGAGTCATATACACAATAGTTTCTTTTGGCATTTGTGTCTTCAACTATCTTTGCCTGTGAAACGATTTCAAATCATGCTTCTAAAACAATGATGAAAATGCCAGTATCATTTACCAAAAATGGAAATGCTTAAGTTAATTCAAACCTGGAGAAAACTTATTGAGATTCAAAGTTTATAATATTTTTAAGGAATTAAAATACTCATCTCAATTCAATGAGGTTTTGGTAACATATTATGAAAGAATAATATGAAGCCTTTAGAATATTCAAGGCTTTTAGAGATAAATATCTTCTCCTTTGTATAAGTATAACAGAGTAGAATGCATAACTATTAAGTACCTCAACTAACTCTTTACAAAAAGAAGACTATTATTGAATTTTAAACAGTCCCCCACTGAATTATGAGTTTGGCTGTTCTTGTTGGGAGCAGGTAAAGAAAGTAAGGGGAAAATAATGGCTTGTGAGTCAAAACCAAACAATGTGGGACCTAAGAGTATCAGATCTGCCTTTGAAGAAGACTTTATCTTTAGATTGGTCTTTGAGATCCACAGATCTCTCCTTAAAGAAAGTTTGAGCAATCTCAACCTCATCCCGAATAATATTGATGCGGTGGTTAAACATCCTTAGACAAAAGTGTAATCTTTCAAGAGTTGCAGATCTCTCTTTCAAGAAGGTTTGTAGAATCTCTTGCTCCTCCGCAAATAATATCGGTGCGACGGTTAAGCATCCTTACACGAACAACAGGACACTTCTAATGAAGAAATCATATTTTGCTCATCAGGAAGTCAGAAATCCTAAAGATATGGTACAAAATGATTGTTCACTAGATATTTCTCCATATTGAAGACATCATCTTTAGCTCATGAAGAAGCCCTAAACTAAGCAATTGCAAAGATATGATACAAATTGAATTATATTTCATCCTTCGCAAGAAATTTCCCTAAGAACAGCACAAACTGAGGTTTAAGAAAACGAACAAAAGTAGAGCCGAGTGCTTTTCCAGTTGAAACAAAAGGCGTTCCCTTTGTTTGGCCACTGAGACAACTGGTGGGAAAGCTCTAAATCTCTTTAACCTAAAAAACCAATTTTGAAGGGAAAGATTCTAGCTGTTTATTCTCTCTCTACAGCTGAAAGAATCCATATTCAGAATCAAATGAACTAAGCAAACCTAGAAGAGAAAGCCTATTACTAAGATTTTTAAGTAAAGGCGGAAATTTTCACTAAAATATGCAACAATAAAGAGGAATAGTAAAGCGAGAGGGAAAAGGGGGAAAAGGGCATGAGCTTACAATGCTTCTCCTTTGCTCAGCTGCAATGGCCAAGCCAAAAGCAATGACATCAAAGACAAAGACGGTGAAAAGTAGTAGCTTTGACGCCATTGTTGAGCAGTTTCAGAGCTTTGCAGATCTGTCTCTCTTCGTGCCTTTCTTGAAAGGCTTTTCTAATTTCTACTCAGCTCTCTTTGACAACAGAAGAATAAGATTGGTATAACAGAAATGCTGTGTTCAAAATTCTAAGGAAAATGAGAAAAGGCAAGAGATAATTGGAATACAGTGAATAAATACCAAAAGAAGTCCAAATGGCATTGCTGTAATAAAATTTGTGT
The DNA here is from genome assembly GCA_030954485.1 of Citrullus mucosospermus. Taxonomy (NCBI): domain Eukaryota; kingdom Viridiplantae; phylum Streptophyta; class Magnoliopsida; order Cucurbitales; family Cucurbitaceae; genus Citrullus; species Citrullus mucosospermus. The sequence goes on along the minus strand of CM062064.1, from coordinate 8,920,367 downwards.
CGACTGGGGGGACAAACGTGTAATTTCAGTACTACACCTTTTAGAAAAAGAAAAAGAAAAAGAAAAGGAAAAAGAGCATTACTACATCTTTTTTGCTAGCTTTACAATTATGTTTGATGTTTGTCCGTCTACATTAGAAGTTTAGTTTTATAGATTTTAAAGTTAATTGTTTGTGTAAACTAACCTTTGGATCAGTATAGTAGGGAGCTCATGTCAAATCTTGGCCAAAAGATGCATTTGACCTCCACATAACAACAACGATAAATTTGTAATTCGAAGAAGAGAGACCTGTCAAACAAAAGAAAATGACTCCGATCCTAAGTCAGTATTAGAATTAAGAAGGAAGAAATAAGAACTTTTAATAAGTTATCTCCTCTAATGCTCTTCCAACCTATTTTTAGTTTTTCTCCTCATTCCCTAATTATTTTCCTTCTTAGAAACACCTCCATGCTCCTGTGCCTGTCAAAACCCTACACTATTTTAGGGCAGGGCATGACTTAGCTCCGCATGACAATAGTCTAGGTCAAGGAGGTGGTGTGGGCTCGACCCATGCCACCCTTCCTTCCGGCTTTGCCCTTAAGCCTAGGATCCTATATCAAGTGACCATCTTGCTCTTTGGTCCAATTTTATCCTTAACAAGCTCTATATTAAAAGATTGGATAATAAATAAAGGTAGTAAAATCAATAGAGGAGAAAAGCTTAGACATAAGATTTCGTCGTTGACACTAGACACAAGGCAAAACATTAATCTTAGCCAACTTTGTCGACACCATTAATGATCTTACAAAAGATGAAAGTGGCACTGATGTTAGAGGAAGGGGATAGATTCTGACGAGGACAATTCTGAAAGTTTTGTAACCATGCAACAGATGGAGGGAAAAACTAAGTTCGAGACTAACAAGAAATAAACAACACACCAATACTAGTGATTCGAGAATGATAGTACTCAATTGCAAAAAAATCTAGTGCAAATTGTGGTATTGCTTGGGGTGTAGAGTTGGTTATAATAATTTGTGATTATTATACTATATGGAGTTGAATAATTTATTTGTGTTTGAAGTGCAAATTATTTTATTATGAGTTTAGGAAGTCTATGTTTGGAGGTTGACTTTTTTTTTTTTTTTTTTGTATGTTAGATATATATTTTGCAAATAGAAATTAAAAGAAAAAAAAATTGTTTAACATATAACTTGATTTCTTTTAGCTTAACAAACTTTAATTAGGGCATGTTTGGATTGCTTAGAAAAAAAATATCAATCTTTCAAAAAGTCATTTTCATTTAAACACTTTTTACATTTAAAAAAAATATATATCTTTGAAACAAGAATATTTAGGTGGTGTTTGGGGTGAGGATGTGAGTTGAGGTATGAACTCAACTTAGTGTTTGGGGGGCCAATTTTGTATGTCATTGATATTTTGTACCCATGTCCCCCAACCGTGCACTGAGCACTCATTACCATCAATGCTCCTGTTGCCATTCTTGCCACCTCCTTTAGCGGCTAACTCTGGCGACATTTGCAGTAGCCAACTCTTGTTACACATCCGACAACCACCATCGATGATCATTATTTTAAATTATTAATTCATAGTATTTTATAGTTGTTTTTATAGTAATTTGACATTAATAAAAACACTTATAGCATATAACAACCTAGACACACGTGTATACAAAAACACTTTTAAGAATGAGTTATCAAACACGAGTGTTTTTTTTTTTAAAAAAAAAACAGTTTTTATCAAAAGTGTTTAAATGAAAATAACTTTTTGAAAAATATTTTTTCATGTTAATATAATCCAGACAAAAGCTTGTATCATTGCAAAAAAATTACAAACTAGAGTTTGGGAGGCAGAAGGAAGTTGTCGAACATATCTATCAAATAGAAGATTTGGATGGACGTTTATCTAATTTTATTTATATAAGTGGACTTGGTCATTTGTTGACCCATATATATATAAATGTTGTCTTTGTTACATACTTTTTGTGCCAACCATGTAGCATGACTTCTAATAGAGTTATTATAGTACAATTACATTTTGAGGATATTTCACTTACAATATAAATCTAAATCTAAATTTGTTTGTTCCAATGGATCCAATATAATTGTTTCTAACATAAGTAGAAATGTTACATGCACAGATTTATTATAAAATGAATGCTTAAATTAAAAAAAAAAAGAAAAGAAAAAAGATTGAAATGCATTGGCTAAACTCATTCCCCAAAACTCCCAACAAAATACATATGTAGTTTAAAAAAAATAAAAAAATAAAAAAATAAAACAAAGTCCAATCCATAGTTTATTTCTTTCAAAAAAAAAAAGAAAAAAAAATCCATAGTTTATTGAAAAAAAATAATATGCAAAATTATTGAGTAAAAAAGTTTCCAAAAAATAATTACCACACAAATAGATTATTTATGTTAGAAAAAACTGCACCGAATATCCCTGACATATGAACTCAACTCAGCCCCAAACATTTGAAACATAGACATATAAACTCTCCACAGACTTGTGAACTCCAAACATCATATCTTATCTCAATGCCCAAAACAACCCCTTATTTGACATCCCAAATTTTTTCAGCTGATTTTTTTATTTATGTATCTCGAATTATTCGAGTGATAAATTGAATCTTTAAGGTTAAAAATTGAATTATTGGGTTAAGATAAGTCAATTTGGGATTAAGTGGTAAAGATTTGGAAGTTGGATTTAGTTCATGTTAAATTCAATTTGTGTAAATATTGAATTAAAATTGGAAGATTTAGAAGTTGAAATTAATTTGGAGATTTGGAATGGAGAAAGATTTAGAAATTTGGTTAATGTAAGTGAAATTGGAATTTAAAGTTGAATTTATTTTTGGCGGTTAGTTAAATTAATTTAATTGATGTGAGAGATTTGAATTGACGTGGTGGAAGAGAAGGGTTGAATATTTATATATAGGAAAAGGAAAAGGAATTTATATATATATACGCGCTTAAAATTGTATTATATTTCTCTTTTATAGAAAATAGTTTTCTTAAATAGAAGAAATACCCATTACAAGAAAAAAATAAATACAGCAAATATTTGCAAATATTTCACAATAAATACAATAGAGAATATAAACATAAAAGGAAATTATCAACACTCTCCCTCAAGTTGGTTTGAAGATATCACTCATGGCCAACTTGTCTGTTAACTTGTTGAATTGCCACTTAGGGAGACCTTTAGTTAATACATCTGCAATTTGCTCCGTTGGGAATGCATATCACTCCTACATCAATCTTTTCCTTTATGAAATGTTTATCGACTTCAATGTGTTTCCTTCTATTATGAAGGACTAGATTGTGGGCAATGGAGATTGTTGCCTTGTTATCATTGTAAATGCATATGGACATTGTCTGAGAGAATTTTAGTTCTTCCAACAGTCTTTTTATCCATATGCCTTCACAAATACCATGGGCTAATGCCCTAAATTTTGCTTCAGCACTACTTCTTGCAACCAAACTTTGTTTTTTACTCCAAGTAACTAAGTTTTCTCCAACAAAAGAACAATAATCAGAAGTCGATCTCCTATCGGGTGTGCTACCTGCCCAATCAGCATTAGTATAAACCTCAACCTGTAGGTGGGCATGTTTCTTGAAGAGTAGCCCTTTTCCTGGAGTACCTTTCAAATATCTCAGGATTCTAAAGACAACTTCAAAGTGAGCCGACTTAGGGGCATGCATGAACTGGCTTACCATACTAACTGCAAAGGCAATGTCAGGACGTGTGTGAGAGGTATATTAGTCTCCCCACGAGTCCCTGGTACTTCCCTTTTCTTTTATATCATTTTCTGTTGCAGCTTCCAATTTTAAGTTCTGCTCTATGGGAGTTTCAACAACCCTACATCTAAGTAAACTTGTCTTTTTAAGTAGATCAAGGATATACTTTCTTTGGTTGACAAGAATACCACTTTTGGACCTAGCAAACTCCATGCCTAGGAAGTACTTTAAGGATTCTAAGTTTTTTTTTATCTTGAAATCATTCGCCAAATTTTTCTTCACAATAGACATTCCTGTCTCATCATTGCCTATAAATATGATATCAACATATACTATCAAAACAACAACCTTGTCATTTCCCATATGTTTGTAGAAAATAGTGTGATCGGCTTGACTTTGGCTAAATCCATAACTTGTGACTACCTTTCCAAAACGTTCAAACCAGGCTCTAGGAGACTATTTAAGGTCGTATAATGATTTCTTTAACTTACGTACTTTGTTAATCCCAAGGTCTGCTTCAAAGCTAGGTAGTAAGTCCGTAAATACTTCTTCTTCAAGCTCCCCATTGAGAAATGTATTTTAACATCAAGTTGATAAAGCGGCCAATCAAAATTAACTGCAATTTACAACAAAATTTTGATTGAGTTAATTTTAGCTACAGGGCAAATGTTTCTTGATAATCAATTCCATAGGTTTGGGTAAACCCGTTAGCAACCAATCTGGCCTTGTACCTTTCGATACTACCATCAGCATTACATTTTACTGTGAACACCCACTTGCATCCCACTGTTTTCTTATCTTCTGGTAGATCAACTATGTCTCAAGTACCACTTTGTTTTAGCGCATTCATCTCTTCCATCACTGCTAATTTCCAATTCAAATCATTTAGGGCTTCCTAGATATTCTTTGGAACAAATAGGTTGGTTATTTTGGATGTGAATGCTTTGTTACTATTAGACAATCTATGATAGGAAAGATAGTTTGCAATGGGATATTTTGTACATCGACGAGTACCTTTTCTATGAGCAATTGGAATATAAAGATCAAAAACATTAGGTAGCATATTATGAGAAGGAGAGCTGAAAGAAATACCTGGATTTTCAGGATCGTTCATCAGAGCATCAAATTGGTTCTGTGTTAGGTCAACTGTCTGATTTCTATCCCTTTAAGTCATGTTTCTTCTAGTATTCTTGGAATTGATGGACTAGAGCTCATAATTTCAGGACTAATGATGTTTGGGACAGGTGAAGTGTCACAAAAATTCTCTTCAAGGAGAGATGGCTCTCCCTAAAGAGAAGTTGGGCTAAAAAAGGATTGATTTTCCACGAAAAATACATCCATACTCTCAAAATACTTGTGAGTCAATGGGTCAAAACATTTGTACGCCATCTTATGGGAGATATAGCCTACAAAAATGCATTTAATGGCCCGAGGGTCCAATTTAGTTTGGGAAAGGAGAAGGCTATGAACATAAGCAGTACACCCAAATACTTTTAATGGCAACTCCGAAAAATAGTCAAGCAGTAGGAAAAAACTCTTTGAGGTGCTGCAAAGGAGTTTTAAAATTCAACACCTTAGTAGACATTCGATTGATGAGGTATGCAGCGGTTAGAACAACATCACCCCACAAATTTTTCAAAACATGCATAGAAAACAAAAGGGCATGAGATACTTCAAGTAAATGTCTATTTTTTTGTTCAGAAATATCATTCTATTGAGGAGTATCACGACACATAGCTTGATGAACAATACCCTTATCTTGCAAAAAAGTGATTAATTGTTCGTTGAAAAATTTAGTCCCATTACTAAAGTGAAGAATGCGAATTTTAGTTTGAAATTGAGTCTCAATCATTTTATAAAGACGAACAAAGACCTCTTTTACTTCTGACTTTTTTGTTAGAAAATAAAGCCAAGTCAAACGAGTGTGACCATCGATAAAGGTAACAAACCAACGGTTGCCATTTTTAGTAAAAACTTTAGACGGACCCCAAATGTAACCCCTAACCTCTATTTTCTTTAGCTTTAGCAAAAGATAAAAGTCATGGTTAAAAGTTTGGCTAGGGTTGGCTTGAATGAGTAGGAAAGCATGTGAAATTCTAATGCACTTTAGGTAATTATGATTTGGTATTCTTCTTTTTCCATTAAGCTTTGCTAAGGAATAAAAGGGATGGAGTTAATCGTGTTGTAGTACAAGGAGGAGGGCTGGACTTAGGAAATTTTTGGAACATGAAGGGAAGCTTAAGTCAAAAGGTCAAAATTTGGAAATTATTTGGGAAAATGTAAAATTAGGAAATAAATATTAAATTAAATTAAATTGATTATTTAAATAGAAATTATATTACTTTGGATGCTTAGGATAAGGAGAAATGAAGAGAAGACACGTTGAAGCAAGCTGGTGAGTGGCTAAAGCTGATTGGTTGGTCTGGGCAGCAGCTAGGACTCTAAGCAAGCAGCTCAATTAACCCGATGGTTCTCCCAATTCTCTCGTGCTATTTTCACCATTTTTGGACCAGAGAAAGCTCTGTGAGTTAGGAAGACGACCTAGGGCTGCCGAAGTGATTTGAGGTCGGGAAGTTTGAGAAATTGTCAAAATACTGAAGGTTGTCGTAAAAACCGAGCAAATCAAACGAGTTAGCTTTGAGAAATTTTTCAAGGGTGCTCGGGAAGGTTTTTGGAGATGAATTTTCTTGGTAAGCTAGTTAAGAGGTTAAACTTGAGTGCCATAATTTTTATTTGATTTTTATTTGAAAGGAAATGGTGTTTTAAAGTTTTGAAAAATTTGGTTAGAAACAAGACATTGCTGGCTGAAGAGGCTGCCAGAGCTGCCACGCCCACGCCCACCCCCTTGCCCAGCTGCTGCCCACCAAGGTTGCCTATGACCATTTTTGGGTAAATTTGGATATTTTTGGACCCAAATTGATATTTTCTTGAATTATTGGCCTAAAAATGGAAAAATATGGATTTTAAGCTGATTTTTAAGCATTTTTGGAAATTTTGAGAATTTTGCAAAAAGGTCCCTAAAAGGGTAAAAATGATAGAAATGGTGGAAATTAGGCTTGATATAGACAATGTGAATGAAATATAGTTAAGTGATAATTTTAAGAACTTCAAGGAGAGGATCTAATGGCTTGTAATTGATATTTCAGGTCATATTGAGGTTGGAAAAGCCTATAGACCTTGAGGAACAAGCCTGGATTGTGAGTGACACATTTCTTTCTCTAAAAACGATTATATTTAAAATGTTTAGCCAGGTTTCCTCATAAAATGTGATTTTATGATGATTTATTAGATGATAAGCATGATGGCTGGTTATATTTGATTTTATGGCATGAAAGACATTTTTTATATGTTTTCTACAAGTTTTTGAAAAGCATGTTTATAAGATGCTATTTATAGAGAAATGCTCTATTTTCCATGAAATGTTTTACAATGAACTGTTTATGCAAAGCATACCTGTTTCTAAAATGTTTTCTAAGGAGCTCAATGCTGAAGGACATTGAGAAGGCATTTGAGTTTCCTAGGGACCCAGTATTGAAGGACTCGAAGAAGGTACTTAGGCATCCCGAGATTACTCCATATCAACTAAGGTTTTTGACGTTGAGTGTGTCGAGATTACTCCGCCCCAACTAAGGTTTGTTTTCGACGTTGAGTGTGTTGAGCCTTGCTCCGCCTCGACTAAGGAAATTTTAAAGCAAAAGAAAGTTTGATGAGTATGTAAACTGTATTTATGTTAAATACCTAACTTATGTTTTATTTCAAAGCTTAACATGAGTTTTATGCTAAAGTTATGTTTTCTCTATTATTGAGCATGATTTGGTTATCGAGTTGTATTTAAAATACTATGTCACTCACTGGGCATCCAACTCATGTTTTCCATATTTTCTTTCCGACCCAGGTAGCGAAGAAGTTCCCGGGGCTTAGCCTACTCAAGCTCGCCCTACTTAAGCTTTGAGTTATCAGAAGATACTTTGCATTTCGGTTACTGTATGTGTAAATAACTTTGTATATGTGACATGTAGACATAGCCAGTTAGTAGTTGGGATGTGAGACTGGTTATTGTATATGTCAACTAAGTTTATTTGTGAACAAGTTTGGAGTATCTGGTTATGTAAATATAAAATTCTCATGTTATTGAATTTATGGGCATGTCTGATTTGAATATCTATGTTATTAGAATAAGTGATATGGACAGTTATGTAAGTCATGTTAGGCAGTTATGTAAGTCATGTTTCAACAGGTTATTCAGGTATAGTTGGGCAATGAACCTCACAAAAGGGGTGATGTTTGCTGTCCTTACATCTCCTCTCAGGTTATGGAGGGTAATCTCGGGGAGGGGGGGGTGTGACACCAAACATCAGTATGAATTAAGTAAAAAGATGATGTTTGGAAAAAATACGCAGTCTTCGCATTAAAAAATGGAACAATCAATTCCTTTAAATAAATCTGAAAATAAGCATTTCAAGTAAAAAAAATTAGGATGCCCTAGTCTACGATGCCAAAGCATAATAATTTCTTGAACAAAAAGAGAACTGGCACTACTTAAGCCCTGAACTTTTTTATGACTAGTTGAAACCTCATCAAAGTAATAGAGACCATCAATCATCCTAGCATGTCCAATCGTCTCCCTCGAGTCATGATCCTGAAAGAGGCAATGAGTTTCACAAAAGATAACACGACAGTTAGCATCCTTAGATATTTTGCTTACAGATAATAAATTACAAGTTAGTTGTGGAACATGAAGGACATAACGTAATATGGGTTTTGTACTTAGAGGAATAGTTCCTTTGCCTGCAATAGACGTGAAATTATCATCGACAATACAAACTTTTTCTTTGCAATACACAAGGGAGTATGATTCAAACAAACAAGAGAAACTAGTCATATAATCGTGGCTCCAGAATCGATGATCCACAAAGAGAAATAGAATGGAATTACCTGTTTGTGCCAAGAAAACACTAGGGTTATCTGATGAATGGGACTATAGTAGCTTCAGGATTTGATCAATTTGCTCTTTAAGTGGACCGAAATCAACAATATTCGAATTAGAGGCATGTTTATGGGAATTTCTTTCAAATTGCTTAAAACTCTTCCAATTTGTAGGTTTGCCATGAAGTTTCCAACAAGTTTCCTACATATGTCGGGGTTTATTGTAGTGATCACACCAGACACGAAGCTTGTCATGAGTTTTGTTGGATTGATCAGAAGCTTTCATTGCAATTTTTTCAATCACCAATGTTGAACTTTCAACTGGATCAATTGCCTTTTTTCCAATCATAACATTCCTGTGGCTTTCTTCCCTGTGAACTTCAGAAAAAACATCATTAATATTTGGAAGATTATTTTTCCCAAGTATCCTGCCTCTAACCTCATTAAACTCAACATTGAGACCGACAAGGAATTTGTAAATGCGACCATCTTCTACAATTTTTTGGTAATGTTTTTTGATCAGTTGTCGACTTCCACTCATACATATCAAATAGATCAAGATCTTGCCAAATTCTCTTCAAAGTGTAGAAATATTGTGTAACTGAGTTACCTCCTTTTCATATATCACTCAGTTTAAGATTCAACTCAAACACTTGTAACTGGATACCCAAATCAAAATACATCTGAGTTACACTATCTCATAGTTCCTTTGCAGTAGAGTAGCACATATACTTATTGCTGACGTCTTCCACCATAAAGTTGACGAGCCAAATCATAACCATGGAGTTTTCCATGTCCCACACAACAAATGAAGATTCATCTAGACTAGGAGTAGTTTTTTCTCTGGTGATATAACATATCTTACCTTGTCCACGAATATACATTCGAACACTTTGGGACCAACGAAGAAAGTTATCCTCGTTAAGTCGAATGGTGGTTATTTGGATAGTGGGAGTGTTGGAATGGATTCGATTGTTGAAGACTTTAGCGACAAGTACCTTAGTATCTAGCATGTTGTTGAAGAGATAAAATACCAAAAAAAAAAAAAAAAAAAAAAGAGGAAATAGTAGATTTGAAATAGCAAATTTGAAACAGTAGCCAAATAGAGGTTGAAACACACCCTGACCCTAAACACCCGACGGCAGCAGCGACTAAAAACGGACGGTTGGCGGCGGTTACTGATCGAAAAACACGAACGGTAACTCAGACAAGGTCGGCCAATGGAATGGGCTTGAACCCAGGCGTCGATGTGTCAAAAAATCGCGTCGGGCTAGGCAGACTCGGACAAAAACTCGCGAACCTGATTCTAACGGCGCGACGGCTTCAAGCTTCGCTAACTGATGGAGATCGAACATCTGGGTGGTGTCCGGCGGCTGCAACGTGTTGTCCAATGGCGATCTAGAGTTCAGCGGCAGCGACGTAGGAGTGGCAACGGTGACGACAGTAGATCTAGGGTTTTGGAGTTTTTCAGAAAATTAGGGTTTTTGAGGGTTTAAAAAATACAGCTCTGATACCATGCTTAAAACTGTATTATTTCTCTCATTTCTCTTTTATAGAAAAAGGTTTTCTTAAATAGAAGAAATATCCATTACAAGTAAGGAAAAAAATAAATAAAGCAAATATTTCACAATATTTCACAATAAATACAATGGAGAATATAAACATAAAAGGAAAATATCAACAAAATAAACACACACACACATTTTATATTTTATATATAGTAGTTCTTAGGAAGCATGTCAAAAGAGAAAAAAATTTCTCATCTTCTTCCTTAATTGGTTGACCTCTCTCCCTCTCTCTCGTCTGCAGACGCACGTCAGAGATCAACGACCCTTGCAGCTGTCCACCGCCTTCATCCCGACATTCGATGTCCGTCGCTCACCGTTGCGCCAACCTTTCCGTATGTGGGTATTGTTCGCCATTCAGTCGTTTTAGCATGGTTCTACTGCCAATCGTCGTCTGAACGCCAATGACCACGTGAGGGAGCAGGTTTTTCTATGGGTCGTTGCTCAGCGTCGTCGCTGCCCATCAGTTCCAATGGGTTGGGTCTCGTCCAAATCTTGGTTTTGGGATAGATTGGTTTATTTTGGCAAGTTTTGTGGAACTCCACAAACCCTAGGCTTTCCACCTTAAAATTTTCCTAACGTCATGAGTTTGTTTTCTAAATTTACACAATTTACCATAATTTATTCTCTTTATATCTCATAAGCAACTAGGTCAAAGGTTAGGGTGTCACATTATATGTTTTGGTTACATTTTTTCAAGAGTGTTTCTATGCATAAGTTTGTTTGGTTTAACATTAATAGAGACATATTTCAAAGTGTTTATATTAACGTCACGTTATTGTAAAAGAAGACTATTAAACACTATGAACTAATAATTTCATTTTTATATTTAAAACACTTTCATCAATCGAGTATTTTTTTAGTTTATAATCAACTAAGTTAGTTGTACAAGTTAATCGTCAAAGATCATCGACGAAGTTGGTCTCCGAAGGCCCAAAGTAGTCGTTGAAGGTGGTCATCGCCAGAGTTAGACGTGAGAGGTGGTCACCACTAAAGTTGGTTGCTAGAGTGATTGCCAACGGTAATTGGTGGAGTTGATCGTAGGAGTTGGTCACTAGAGCATGTTGTTGGAGTGAAAAGGCGGTAGTCGTCGACGATGGTTGCTAATTAAAATTGGTTGCTAGTAGGTGAACTTGAAATGATGGGAGGGAGGAAGAGTTGATTATTTTAACTACTTAATTGTAAACTTAGTATTAAATTTATGTCAACATACCGACATTTCCATTGATACTTTTACATTTCTATAAGTTCAATATCGACATGATGGGTAAATTGATATTTTCATTATATCATAGAAAAATTCACGAAACATAAAAAATATGCAACAAAATGTCACTAATATAAATATAATATAAATAATAGACATGTTAACTTGTTTAAAAACCATAAATCTTTATTTATTAATTTAAATTTAACTTTTAAATTTTTTGTTTTATAATTCTTTTTTTCAGAAATCCATCGGAATCGACATTTTATCGATATTTTCATAGAAATTTCCATAAAATTAAGATCTCGATATTTCCGTCAACATCAATATTTTAAACTTTGGTTGTAAATAATGCCACTTTAGCAAAATTGGGGTTCAAATAACTCTTACCTCCAATTTACTTAACATGCATCCAAAATGTTGAGTGCACTATTATCGTCTAGCTAGTCAACCCATTCTGAATTGGGGACTCAATTGAGTCCTATAAACTTTGTTTTTCTTATAAAAAAAAAAAAAAAAAAAAAAAAAAAAACCAATAGTGAAACGATTAGAATCTTGCCTTGAAATTGAAAAACTCTCCATTAATGAAATGAAAAAACTAGCATAATCATAGAAGTTAAGAAATATGATTATAAAAAATTTAAAAAAAGGGTCGTGAAATTAATCATCCCAGCAAGTTTACTATAATTTTTATTGAAAAATTATCTTATATGACAAAACTGCTGAAAATATTTACAACTAATAAAAAATACATAATCTATCTGCGATAGATCACGATAGACTACTATCTGTGTCTATCGTGACACAGATAATAGTCTATCATGATCTTCGCAATCTATCACAGATAGATAGTAAAATTTTACTATATTTGTAAATATTTTAGTTTCTATTCCTATATTTGAAAATAGCTCATTTTTCTTTAGCATATTTATTACTTTTAAATAAAAAAAAATAATAAATAACATGTGGCATACGCATGGCAAACCTTTTCTAATGGAGCTAGATTGAAATCGAAATTTCATTGAATACTGATTTAAGGTTTTAAGGTTTAAGCTTAAATTGATGAAACTGAAATTATTTTTGTTAAAATGTATACAATCTGTCAAATTTTTAAATTTAAAAAGTTAACAATTAAAATTGATATTATAACCTTCAATATAGAGTAAAAAAGCATCTTTTCAAAAAAAAAAAAAAAAAAAAAAAAAAAAAAAAAGAAGGGACAAATATACTTAAGTAGAATCATAGTTGTATCTCCCTTATCTTGGTCATCTATTTTTATTCACGTCTTTATTTTTATCAAATGCAAAACTCACTATATTTTTCTAGAAATGCCATTTGTTGCAATTTGACAAATATTTTACTAATATATAACTTGCGATTATACACCGTCTCTGTGAGTTCACTCTGGGAAGACTCCATATTATTACTGGATGACAATAATAATGTATACTTGTACTTAGGAGTTGATTCTCTTCTAAAGAGAATTCAGATTTAGTATCTATGAAATTCTTCCAAAGAAAGTCTTTAGCTTTGAGGTAGATGTGTTAGAGCCCTCAACAGATCTGTGGAAGTTTGATAATCATCCATCTCAATTAGCCCCCATTCTTTTATGTTTTCATCCCCATGGAGAGCACAAAGAAGAGAAAAGTTTAACCTTACAATCATAAATGTGTTAAATCATCGATTAACCCAAAATTTTAAGTTGATGAGTGAAAGTAAATTTGATACCATGTTAAATCATCAATTCACTCAAAACCATAAATTAATGAGTGAAAGTAAATTTAATATTATATCATTTAACAAATTGCAACTCCTTTAGTATTATCGTCTTATCAATGAGTCGTTTACTTCCCTCGAGATGATGGTTCTTGTGAGAACAAGGGAGTTCTTTTAATTTCTTCTAAGGTGCTTTCATCTATTTATTTTCTTAAATAGGTTTATTGTTTTAGTTTCTTTGTCACTTTGATTATAGTTGTTAATAGGTCACAAACACCTGTGCACATACACATTGATATTTGGGTCGATTTTGTTCAAGAAACCCTTGGGAGTTTGAGGGGGAAATCATGATAAATATAGAGTTGATGTCATGAATCCTGCTAATGTTGTATGTTCTTTGTGCCATTTAGATGTGATTACTTTGCAAGTTGGCTCTAGCTAAGAAGAAAGGAGTCTAAATTGTGTTAAATTCTTCCATACAAATGCAAGGGCTCTACATACGTTTGATTATAGATGAGATGAAGGAGTCTTGTCAAGATAACGACATTAAAATTCTGTACTTTTGGAAGCCAACTCAAAATTTTTAGTTTGTTTTAGTTGTTGTACTTTTATTTATTTATAGTTTGTTTTAGTTTTTCTTTTGTAGGAGTTTTATTTATTTATTTATTATTATTATTATAATATATATATTTTTTATTTTTTATGGAGGAGAGGTTGATAAAAGATGCACTACTACCTATAGACCAAGGGCAAACTAAGAAAATTTTTAGATTTTATGTCGTGATACATTGGGGACAATATATTTTCTAAAGTTGGGGGTAGAGAATGATATGTTGAATTGGCAAAATTTTGATTTTTTTTTAGCATGAATAACATGATTAAATGGTTGTATACTATGTGATTATGACCGTGGATGTGTTTTAGGTATGTTTTTTATTTGCAATTGTTAGGACAAAATAAATTAAACTGATAAATACTACTCCTACGATTAAATGAGAAATTTTGATCAATCACAAATCACCATGTCATTTTTCACATTAATGATTGAAATCAAAGGTTAATTATTGAATTTGAAACGAGTTTACAAGTTGACATGTGTCCAATGTTGAGATTGAAGACAAAAATTGGCAGATTTGGATAATGCCACATGTTTTTGTCATTAGTACTATTCGATGAAATAAGCTAGCTTGGTCCAATTGGGTAGTGATATTTGGGTCATGTTCAATTGAGCTAAAAATAGGTTCTTTTGGCCCAAAAACCAACCAAACCCAAAACTCCATTGATTTGGCCCAAGGGTCGAGCCACATTGCCTCATGGAAGCTTTATAAATAGAGGAGCTCTCCTTCACTATGGGGGTTCAAAAACCAAAAACTCGAAAAACTCAGAGAGAATTCCCCAACTATTAGAAGACTCATTAAGCTCCTAAAGACTAAACATAATCCTTGAAGACTTAAGTTCTTTGACAACATTTGAAGTGTCAAAGACTTCAAGATTTCGATCCAACATACAAGATCAGCAAGCCAAAGATCGACCCAATGTGTACAAGATAGTAAGCTAAAAGCTGATACAACGTACAAAATCAATAAGCCCAAGGTACCAATGTACAATATCAACAAGCCAAAGATCGATCCACTTATAAGATCAACGAGTCAAGATTCAATGTATAAAATTAACCAGTCAAATATACGCATGAGAGAGAGAATCAGAAGATAAATATTAGATATTTTAATACATCCACATACAAATCAATAAATTCAAGTTTTACTCTTTGTATTAAATTTTCAACTAAGCTATCTTGAATATATATATATATATATAGTTCTTACAAATGTACTTTTGTGATTTCACTTTTGCAATGGCTTAGCTTATTGAAGTCACATCCTTTGCCCTATTACAATTGTTTTAGTAAAGCTTGTTGAAGTGGTATATTTTTTTATGTATTGGTGTGATGCAGGTTATAGATATAAAAAATCATGATATAATACTGGAGATATGTTTGAATGGATGACCACACCCTTTATCCTAATATAACTATTCGAGTCAAAGTGGTTAAATGATGGACTAGTGTATCTTTACATGCATGGTTGTGATTTAGATCCTAGATATGAAACATCATTATCTAATAGTGGAGATGTGTTTGAATAAACAATCCCATCCTTGGACTTTTAAATCATATCTATCTCTTCAAATAGTTACAATTATTCGGTTAAAAGATATAGAAAACTATTTTGATATATTAATTATAATTTTTTAAAATTTTTTTCTATGTACTTAAATAAAACTATAAATTTCATGTGCATCACACGTGTTGTGATGGGCTAGTAAATACTAAGAGGTGCATAAAATTCAAGGGTAAAGGTGGAAAAAAAATGTTGTTGGAGATTGAGTCAAGGGTAAAGCTGGAATTTTTTAAAAAATTGACATTTGGGAAATACAGTCTTGAAAATGGGTATTTTGCATAATTTTTAATTTACTAACATAAAAATATAAACTTGGTTGGGAGGCAATTTGAATTCTATTATATGTTTTCTAGATTGATTGAGTTTTAGTGAAAATGATTTTTGGCAAATGAGATTCTTAAAATTGTTTTGGATATTATATGATCTAGATAACTCAAATTTTAAAAATTATATTTTTTATGTTTTCAGTATATTTAAACTTTGAATTTGGGATCTTAAAATACAAAATGATATTTAAATTTTTTTTTAAAATTAATAAATATAGTATTTCATGTTATAAGTTTAGTTCATTTTTGTAAAAATAAAAAATATATAAATATAATATATTATGATATTTTCAAAATAATAATGACGCAACTAACATAGTGTTTGTATGATTAATGTCGAAGTCAAATTTTATGGTTTATAAATGTATTATTATGAACCAAAATTTTAAACATACATTGCTTTTTTAATTTTTGTTTTGAGATTTTCAGCTAAATATAAGATGCTTTCCTCTTTTCTCCCCTCCTTTTTCGTTCTCCCATTTCTCCCCTTCCAAAACTATAATACCCCCTTGATTTCCCCCTTTAACCCTTTTCCAAGAAATTTTGGACATATTTTTCCTTACATTTTCTTAGTCAAAAAAAAAAAATATATATATATATATATTCTTCTTTTTTTTTTTTCTTGCACTTACCTAACATAAAAGTGGGACTATCAACTTCATTGTAACAGTCGTGTTAAATAATTAATTTTCAAGTCAGAAAATTTTCTCGTGTTTTTTCTCGTTTTTTTTTATGATTTTATATTACAAAGTAGAAGAGAGTATTCAAACGTATAACTTATGACTTGACCAGTTAATTATATCACTTTATGTAAATTTGCTAGTCCAACATTAAATATACCATATTTAAAAGAAGAAGAATAAAAAAAAAAAAAAAAAGAGATTGTCAAAGTAACATAGCTCAACTGTAATTAGCATATACTCTTTTCTTTGAGATCAAATATACTAATTATGAAGCACTATTATTTTACAATATATGACATTACAAATTGAGGAGAAACAAATCATAGTTATAATAATGTAAACTTTTAAATATTTAAGCTCCGTGTGGATTAACTTGAAAAAAAAAAAGTGTTTTTCAAAAAACTCATTTTTATTTAAATTAGTTTAATAAAAACTCTTTATACTACACTATAAAATCCATTTTTAATGGTTATCAAATACTCAAAAAAAAAATTTTAAATGACTTATTTTTTAAATTAAGCATTTGAAAATGCATTCTAAATACACTCTTAAACCATGTTGGAGTGGTGTCCCACCTCTAATTCCTAGAAATCCTAGAAAGTGAAAACCAAATTCATTTGTAAGTCAAAGAGAAGGAAATAGCTGTGAATATAAATGGAATTTCTATATAAACTTGAGGTTGACCCATTAATTGGGTTGAGATTTTTTTTTTTTTTTTTCTTTCCTTCCTTTCCTTTACCAATGGATATGTATTGTGTAACGTATCCATCACTTCATATAAAAATAATACTTTTATTCAAAATAAACAATGAAGATTTAATATTTAGTTGTTTTATGCCGTCTTTAGTTGCCGTTTTTCTTAATACAGTTGAAATCTACTAATAAATATACTTTTTAAACTTTTCTTCCTTACTTTATTCCAGGTCATAAGTTTTAAAATATTGTGTTTGTTTTTTAATTTTGTGAAAACTTCGTCCAACAATTTCATTCTAACTTTTACTTTGATATACATTTGTACAATAAAAAAGCAAATTATCTTAAGTGGCAAAATTGCTGAAAGTATTTATAACTAATAGCAAAATATACAATTTATCTGCGATAGACTGCGATAAATCGCGATAGACTACTATTTGTGTCTATCGTGACACAGATAATAGTCTATTGTGATCTATCATGGTCTATTGCAGATAGATAGTGAAATTTGCTATATTTTTAAATATTTGGTTCCTTTTGTTATATTTGAAAAGAGTCCTATATATAAACTATTTAACAAGCTAACTTAACTGTATAAAAAAAAACACTCCTATACCTAAGACCAATTTGGTGGAGAATTTGAAAACAAAAAATTCAAATGAAAAGAGAGTTGTATTTCATCTCTATAAAAATGTGTTTGGTAGTATATTCAAAATTTGGATTCTAATTTAAACAATATTGTTAAAAATGTGTTTAATACTCTATGTTTATAAATACCTACTAATATTTAGTTGAAAATAAACTATTATTAATTTATTTATGGATACGATTTATATTTAAAAAATTTATATAATTATTATTTTATAATGTTATATAATTTATAATACATTACACAATATATATTATATTTTTTATAAAATAATTTAGTTTATAACATGAAAACTTGTATTTCTAAATATTTTTATTTTTATTTAATATATTTCACATTTTAAATTTTAAAATCCAAAATCTCGATATAATGAAAACTTAAAAATATTGTTTTCAGAAACAGAAAAACTGAAAATTTATATAAAAAGAGAGAGACCTGTAGAAGGGGAGACAGGTAGGTTTGAAAAGGAAAAAAAGAAAAAGAAAAAGAAAAAAACAATTGGTTTGATAATGTTAAATAACAGAAGAGGGAAAAGGAAAGGAGAGAACATACTAAAGGCTTAAAGACAAAAAGAAAAAAGAAAAAGGAGAAAAAGAACGAAGAGAGGGAGAGAATAAGTGGACCTTTTCCCCAACAAGACAATTACAAATATGTCAAAAAACTGGAATGAAATAAAAGGGGAATTTTTCTATTTCTACTCGTAAATTTCTGGTGGTATCCATTTAAATCTTGAATTAATTGTTATATTAATTTAAATTGTGAATTAATAATTGTATTAATTTAAATCTTAAACTTTTATAAGAAAAATTACCTTAAATTGTAAAATTGCTGAAAATATTTACAACTATAGACAATAAAATTTTACTATATTTATAAATATTTTAGTTACTTTTGTTATATTTGAAAGAGTCCCTTTTATAACGGTATTAATTTACATTTTTTTTTTTTAGATTTTTTCGATTAAACTTCTAAATGGTTCAAAGTGAAACAATTTAGAACATTTATTAAGATTATATATTTGAAAGGTTAATTCAAACCATTTTTATGTGTAAACTTATTCAAATGTGGAATTAATATAATGGACGATTATGATTAATGCATGAATAATTTTTAAATAAAATCATAATGGAGAGTCTAAATTGATTCACTTATAAAAGTTTGAGATTTAATTGATAAAATAATAAACTCTACACAATATTTATCCAAATAGAATATGATTGAAGATTTAAATTGATTTAATTATTAGTTTAAAATTTAAATTGAAACCATTCAAAATTTAGGGTATAAATTGATAGCGAAACAAAACTTAATTGGGATTATAAAAAGTGTCCAAAACTGTTTGAAAACTAAAATGGAAAAAAGTGATCTCCATCAAGACCAAGCTTGCAGGTAGGCATTAAAAATTTAGAAGACAATAAAATAAATGAAGATAAGTTATAGTATTTAAGGAAGAATCATGTTTTTGTCTTTTTGTATAGTTCAACGTCATGAAATTTTTTTTAAAAAAAAAAAAAATACGAAATTTTACTTTTATCTAAACGTTTGGAATCGGTAATGGGCAGATAATATTATAAATATTAAAAAATATGTGTAATTTAGATATTTATACTTACTCTTCAAAGGCTATATGTCTCATCCTTAGTGGTCATGTATTTCTGTTACTTACTTGCCAAAATACCTAAATAGTTGCATTTGGTGGATGTTGGAATGACACACATTGGTGAGAAAATTTATTTCTAAATTTTCATAAATTAATATAGTCATTATTTTATATTTTGTTATTTTCATTTCTTCTTTTTGTTATATTTATTTTATTATTATATTATATTTTCTCCATATCCGTATTCCCGTTGTGCTCCTCAATTTTACAACACGTTATTAGCACGAGCTCTTGTCGTTTTCCCCACTGAAGGTAGGTTCTAAAGGTATGTCGTTTTTCTCTTTATTATAATTAGTAAATTAAATATTGTTTTGCATGTTTAGTATATATTAAATTGTTAATATAAATACAATTTTTTGTGATAGTGTTACCATAACAAATCTTACAAAAATAGAATTCGCAGCCCTTGACATCATATGGAAATAATTATTTGTCATGAGTGTTTGATGTTGAAATACATCTGGTTGCTATGAACATGGGAGAAACAATTAAAGAAGGGAATACGACATCTAGTTAGGAAAAAGCAAAAGTTACAATTTTTCTTCTAACCATCTCCGAGGGATTGAAGATGATATATCTAACAGTAAAAGATCCCCGTATCTTATGGAAAAATTTAAAAGATGATATGATCACCAGAAAACGGTCATTCTTTCTAAAACTTGTTATGAATAGATGCATTTGAGGCTCCAATATTTCAAATTAGTAAGTGACTACAACTCCGAATTATTTAAAATCAGTTCAAAATTGTTATTATGCGAAGAGAAAATTACTGATCTAAATATGTTGGAGAAGACATTTTCTACATTTCATGCTTTGAATATGCTCCTGCAGCAGCAATATCAAGAGAAAGGTTTTAAACAATATTCTAAACTAATTTTATGTCCTCTCGTGGCTGAACAAAATAATGAGCAATTGATGAAGAACCACGAATCTCGACCAACTAGTACAACACCATTCCTTAAAGTGAATGTTGTAAATTTTAATAATCGTGGTCAAGGTCGTGATGGTGGCAGAGGAAGAAATAATTATTATTTTTGATGTGGTTGTTCTAATCATCCAAATTTCAGAAGAACTACCTGAAATGATGATCGTAAAGGAAAAGCTCCACAAGATAAAAATTCAAAAGGTGATGAGCATAAATACTTTCGATGTGGAATGACTAGCCATTGGTCCCGTATTTGTCGTACATCATAACACTTAGTTGATCTCTATTAAGCTTCCCTAAAGGAAAAAGGGAAAATGTGGAAGCAAATTTTGCATATCAGGATAATGATATATTTGACCCATCCAATATGAAAATTTTGGGTGTGGTTAAATCTCTTGAAGAGAAATTAGCACAAATGATGGCATAGCAAATGATTCCTTTGATTTTGAGAATATTTAGAATTAATGTTGTCTATTTTGTCTATCTATCTTTTATGTTTTTTTAAAGTTAAACTTTTGTATTTCAAGCTTTGTTTATCTTATTGTAATTATCTTGTTTAAATGAAAAATCATGGACAATTTTCATATGTTCAGTGACTAAAAAATGAGCAATGAAGATCTATGTCTGACAAACTGTGCAACTACACATGCAATACTTACAAGTAAACAATATTTTTCCAAATCAACAATACTGGAAGCAAAAGTCAATACAATATTAGGTTCTGCAAACCTAATTGAAGGATTTGAAAAAACAAATATTATCTTTCTTGGAGGAACATAATTTACAATTAACAATGCATTGTTCTCTAGTCAATCAAAGAGAAATCTATTAAGTTTTAAATTACATTGCAATGGTTATCATATTAAGACTGATAGAAAGAATGAGATAAAATATCTTTATATCATATCTACTATCTCACATGAAAAATTTATATTGGAAAAGTTGTCTGTTATATCTTCTGGATTATATTATACTCATATACAAGTAATTGAAACATATGCAAGAATAAACCTAAAGTTCATGAATCCAAATTTATTTACAACTTCGCATGACCGATTGGGTCATCTAGGATCTATAATGATGAAGAGAATTATTAAAATTCAAATTGACACCCATTGAAGAGCCAAAAGATTCTTCAATCTAGCGAATTATCATGTGATGCTTGCTCTCAAGGCAAATTAATAATTAGATCATCATCAGCTAAAGTGGGAATTGAATCATCTACATTTTTAGAACGAATTCATGGATATATATGTGGACCTATTAACCCACCAGATCATTTAGATATTTTATGGTATTAATAGACACATCCAATAGATGGTCACACGAATGCTTATTATCAAGTCGAAACCTTGCATTTTTAAGATTACTTGCTCAAATAATTAAGTTAAAAACACAATTTCCTGATTATACAATTAAGATAATTCGTCTTGATAATGCTAGTGAATTTACATCCCAAGCTTTTGATAATTATTGTATGTCAATTGGGATAAATGTTGAACATCTTGTAGCTCATATTCATACACAAAATAGTTTAGCATAATCATTTATAAAACGTTTGCAATTAATTGCTAGACCATTATTTATGAGAGGTAAGCTTCTTACATCTTTATGGGGATATGTTATTTTACATGTTGCGTCACTTGCACACATTAGACCATTATTTATGAGTGGTAAGCTTCTTACATCTTTATGGGGATATGTTATTTTACATATTACGTCACTTGCACACATTAGGCCAATAGCTTATCATAAATAAGCGCCATTACGATTAGCTTATGGCCAGAAACCAAATATTTTCCATATAAGAATTTTTGGATGTGCAGTATATGTTCCAATTGCTCCACCACAACGTACTAAGATGGATCCTCAAAGGAAATTAGGAATATATGTTGGATATGATTCCACATCAGTTATTAAATATCTTGAATCTCTGACGGGTGATGTATTTACTACAGGATTTACTGATTTTCATTTTAATGAGATAAATTTTCAAACATTAGGGGGAAGAACTAAGAAGTTGGAAAAGGAAATTACGGAGTGGATCATTATTGTCTCACTGTACAGATCAATGTGAACTTGAAGCTAAGAAAATAATTCATTTGCAAAATATAGCAAATCAATTACCATATGTATTTATAGATGCAAAGACAGTAACTAAGTCAAATATATTAGTTGCTAATGTTCCGTAAAAAATTGATATCCCAACACAACAAGTTGGCATTAATGAGTTTGGGACATGCCAAAAGCGTGGTAGAATAGTGGGTTCCAAAAATAAAAATCCACGGAAAAGAAAAATAGACAATAGTTCAAAAGACTTGGTTGAGGATGTAAATAGCCATAAAGAAACCTTGGATAATCGAATTAATGAAAAATGTGAAATACCTAAATATAATAATGAGATTTCAATAAATTATATCATGTCAGGGAAAAGATGGAATCAAACTAATGTGTTAATGACAACATTTTTGTGTATAATGTTGATCTTGATATTATATCTAAACATGAGAATCCTGAACCAAAATTTGTTGAAGAATGTTGACATAAAAAAAATTGGTTTCAGTGGAAATATGTAATCAAGACATAATTAAACTCATTTTTAACACGTTAAGTTTTGGACCAGTAGTCTGAACACTAGAAGATGTCAAACCTGTGGGATACAAACGGGTATTTGTGAGAAAAAAAATGAAAATAATGAGGTCACAAGATATAAAGCAAGACTAGGTGCACAAGTTTTTTCACAAAGACTTGGTATTGATTATGAGGAGACATATTCTCTAGTGGAGAATGCAATTACATTAAGATATTTAATTGGTCTGATTGTGTATAAAAATCTGGACATGCATCTTATGGATGTAGTCACAACATATTTATATGGATCTTTTGATAACGACATTTATATAAGAATCCCAAAAGGATTTAAGATACTTGAAACATATAAATCAGATTCTGAAAAATTATATTCAATAAAATTACAAAGATCACTACATGAATTGAAACAATCAAGACAAATGTAGTACAATTGCTTGAGTGGATATTTGTTGAAAGAAGGATATCAAAATAATCCAATATGTCCATATGCTTTTATAAAGAAATAATAGTCAGGATTTGTTATTATAACTGTATATAAGGGTGTTCATTCAAACCGCCAAAACCGAACCGCATTTGAAATCGAACCGGAACCGAACTGAAACCGATTGTATGTGGTTCGGTTCGGTTTCTACAATGTTGAAACCGTTTTTTATACGGTTCGGTTCAGTTTCTAGTTGTGAAACCGAAACCGAACCGAACTGGTTTATATTAAAAAAAAAAATTATTTTCATTTTTTCCTTTTAGTTTTTCTTTTTCTTTTTCTTTTTCTTTTTTCCACGTCCCGCCACTGCACCGCACACCCCTAGGGTTTAGGTTTTTTTTTTCTTGTTCATTCGATTTCGTTCAATACCTCCCCCCGTTGCGCCGACTGTAGAGGTTCAAACTTTTCTGCTACCCGCGTCCCACTGCTGCGTCGAGGTTCAGCCTTCCGTTTCGGCATTTCCCTTCCCTTCAGAGTTCAGCGGTTCCGACGCATAGTGACGCTGAAACTTCCCTTCAGCGGTTCCGACGCATAGTTCCGGGTTCCCCGCCATCGACTTGACGAGTCCATCACTCTCTATCTCGCCGAGCCAACAGCCGCCGAATCCATCTCTCTCCATCTCTCCCCGCGGAGCGCTTAAAGGTATTCAATACTCGTCGTTCTGTTTACCTGCCGTTCAATACTCCCCAGCTCCCCGCGGCGCGCCTTCCTTCACCATTTCCTCTGTTTATAAGACTTGATTTTGTTTCCTTGAAATTACTCTGTTTATTTGTTTCCTTGATTTTGTTTCCTAAAGGTATTTAGTTTATGCTCGGCGCGCCTATTATGTATGCTTAATGCTTAGTTCTATTGGTCTGTTTATTTGTTACAAGAGAGAAGGGGAAGTCCTTGAAATTGCTTTTTTTATTTGCAAAGCAATGAATTTTGAATACCAATTTATGATTTGAAGTTTGAACTATCAATTTTACTTTGTTCTTAGTTAATAGTTATCTTTTTCATATTGTAGACGGCACACGGTAGCTGGTAGCAGTAGCACCATGTCTCAGAGCATGAGCTTGAGCTTGACCAATGACATTGACTAATGGGGTATTGAAAGGGTTTTGACACTAACTGTTGATAACGCTTCATCAAATGATACTGCCATTGCTTACCTAAAGAAGCGTTTTAAACATGGGTTGGTGATGAATGGTGATTTCTTGCGTGTTAGATGTTGTGCACATACATTGAATTTAATTGTCTGTGATGGACTAAAAGATGTGAATGATTCATTGAATCGAATTCGAAATGCTGTGAGGTTTGTTAGATCTTCTCCTGCTAGACTTGCTAAATTTAAGAAGTGCATCGAAGAGGAGAATATATCTAGTAAGAGTATGTTGTGTCTTGATGTTCAAACTAGATGGAATTCTACATACTTGATGCTTGATGCAGCAGAAAAGTTTGAAAAGGCATTTGAGAGGTTGGAAGACTACGACACAGTGTACATGAATGAGGAGATTAAACCAACCACACAAGATTGGAAAATTGCTAGAATATTTACCAAATTTTTGTCTGTATTCTATGAAGTAACTATTAGGCTTTCAAGGTCTCTTTATGTTACTTCCAATACGGTCTTCCATGAGATTAATACTATTCAGAATTGCATAAGAAAATATTCAATTGTAACTAGTCCGGAAATTTTGTTATTGCATGAAATGGCAACGAAAATGCAAGAGCAATATGATAAGTATTGGGGAAAAAGTGAGAAAACAAATTTATTCTTGTACGTTGCTTTTGTTTTGGACCCTCGTTACAAGATGAACTCTTATGTATTGTTTGAATAAGTTATTTGATATGGATGTGACAAAAGAAATAGGAAATAAGGTGGAGGATGTTTTGAGACGATTGTTTAATGAATATAGTTTGTCAGTTATCAATGATGGTTCAACTTTAAGTTCATCAGCTCAGAAGTCCAAGAGATATGCAAGTATGAATCAATCTTCAAGTTGTACTACTAGTACAAGTACAAGTAGTAGTACTGCAACTACTGCTTCAGAGGTTTTTCGTTTAGATTTTGAAGATATGGAGGACGAGGATGCCAACAGTGTGGATACAGAAGTTGATATTTACTTATTGGAGCCTCGTATTAAACGTGAGGAGAATTTTGATATCTTAGATTGGTGGAAAGGAAATTCTTCTAGATATAAGGTTCTTAGCAAGGTTGCACGAGATCTTTTAGCAATTCCAGTATCCACAGTTACTTCTTAGTCTGCATTCAGTACCAGTGGGAGTGTAATTGATCCTTTTCGTTCTATGTTAGCTCCAACTACAGTTGAGGCACTTGTGTGTGCACAAAATTGGTTACGTTCGAAAGCAATTAGCATTGATCTTCAAAGCTACTTGGAGGATATTGTACATGTTGAAGAAGGTAGTTTATTTCAAACATTTTTTTAAGTATCCGAAATTCAAATATGTTATTTATATAATTATTATGTTAATATTTCCACTTTTTTTTTCTTTTAGACTTTAAAGCATATTCAGAGGCAAAAAACAAGGAGAAGAACAAGAAGGAGAAGGCGGCTTGAACTTGAAGTTTGTAGTACTTTTTAAAGTGGTGGTTTGGATTGAACTTTGAACTTTTATGTTATTGACTTATTGTAATATTGTTTGTAGAAAAAACTTTTATGTTTGTAGTACTTTTATTTTTGGATGAACTTTGAACTTTTATGTTATTGTAATATTGTTTGACATTTGTACTTTGTAGAACAAGAACTTTTATGTTTGTAGTACTTTTATGTTCGGATTGGACTTTGAACTATTAGACTTTAGTTGCTTGAAAAATGAAATAGCCAAGCCAACCATTGTTTTTGTTTAGTTGCTTGGATTTAATTCATATTGGATGAATAGCTTTTTCTAAATAATCTTCCATGGATATATAATTACCAATTAGTTATATATTGAGAATTTCGAAGTGTAGGAGATACGGAGGAAAAAAAAAAAGGTGAAATCGCCAAACCGAACCGCAACCAGACATGCAGTTTGGTTCGGTTTCATATAATTTCTAAACCGATTTATGCGCTTTGGTTCAGTTCGGTCCTAACCAGACATGCAATTCGGTTCGGTTTCATATAATTTCTAAACTGATTTAAGCAGTTCAGTTCAATTTTAGCCCAAAACCAAACCAAACCAAACTGCAAACGCCCCTAATTATATATGTTGATGACCTGAATATAATTAGAACTCTTAAAGAGCTTTCAAAGACAATAGAATATATTAAAAAAGAATTTGAGATGAAAGATCTCGGAAAAACAAAATTTTTTCTTGGCTTACAAATTAAGCATTTAGTAGATAAGATATTTGTCCATTAGTCAACTTATACAGGAAATTTTTTGAAAAGATTTTATATGAACAAAACACATCCATTAGACATTCCAATGGAAGTTCGTTCACTAGATGTAAAGAAAGATATATTTCGACCTTAAGATAATAATGAAGAGCTTCTTGGTCTTGAAGTACTATATCTTAGTGCAATTGGTGCATTTATGTATCTTGTTAATAATACAAGATCAGATATTACATTTTTAATAAATTTATTAGCTAGATACAATTCTTCTCCAACAAAAAGACATCGGAATGAAATTAAGCATATACCTTGTTATCTTCGAGGAACAATCGATATGAGTTTGATTTATTCAAACAAATCAAATTTTGATCTAATTGGTCATGCAGATTCTTGATGTATCTGATCCACAGAAAGCTAGATCTCAAACAGGTTATCTATTCACATGTGGAGGAACTGCGGTATCTTGACGATCAGTGAAACAAAGCATAATAGCTACTTCCTCAAATCATGCTGAAATTCTCACAATTCATGAGGTTAGCCGAGAATGTGTGTAGCTAAGATTAATGACTCAACATATTCGTGAAACATGTGGCTTGTCTTCTAGTAAAAATCTTCCAACTACATTATACGAAAACAACACAACATGTATAGCCCAAATCAAAAGAGGATATATTAAAGGAGATAGAACAAATTATATTTCACCAAAAGCTTTTCTACACTCATGATCTTAAACAAAATGATGACATCATTGTATAACAAATTTGTTTGAAGGATAACTTGGTAAACTTATTTACACAATCATTATTAACTGCAACATTTGAAAAATTGGTGCATAATATTGGAATGAGACGACTCAGAGATCTCAAGTGATGTTTCCATGAGGGGAGCAAATATATTAAATTTTTTAAAGAGTATTAGATTATATGAAATATGTAATTTTTTCCTTCACTAGGTTCTTTTTTTTTTTCATTGTGTTTTTCCTAGTAAGATTTTAGCGAGAGATATTTCATATATATAAAATGGACACCAAAGGAAGAGTATTATAAATATTAAAAAATATGTGTAATTTAGATGTCCATGCTTAGTGTCCAAAGACCATGTGTCTCTTATCACACACACTTAGTGACCATGTATTTCCACCACTTGCCAAATTACCTATAAATAGTGGCATTTAGTGAATGTTGGAATGACACACATTGGTGGGAAAATCAATTTCTAAATTCTGTAGAATTTCCAAAAATTCATATTTTCATTATTTTATATTATATTATATTATATTATTTTATTTATTATATTTATTTTATTATTATATTATATTTTCTCCATATCTATATTCCCGTTATGCTATTCAATTTTACAACTAAAACATTTTTACAATATTTGTAAATATATTTTGAAGATTGATTTTTTTTATTAATTTCAATTTTACCCTACAAAAATATTGTTGACTTCTCAATTTAGGTATGCTATTAATTTAGGTATATCAACAACATATCAAATCAAGTATCTAGATAGTATATTAAATCAAGTATCTAGATAGTATATTAAATCAAGTTTGATAATGATCACACTAAAGTATGTTATTGGTATATCAACTTTCACGATTAGATATATAAAAGTCTTATTGATTCCTACAGTAATATAATAAATCAAGTATATAGATAATAAATCGAAATTCATATATAAGAAGCCAGGTCCGAAATATCAATGTCAACGAAAATATCGAGGTGAAATATTGATATTGATGGAAATTTCGAAAAATTTGGTAGAAATTGTTATAATTAGTTAATGAGACTTGATTGTGGTCAAATTAGACTATAATTGACCATTTTTAATCATCATTTCTATAAAGTAGATGCGAGATCAGAAATGAAAAAAAGATGAAAAAGTAATTCTAAAATAATATTCAATATTAGTAATTGAATAAGAACAGTGTGTTTCATGTGCACTATTATATTATGTGAAATAATAGTTTCTAAGGTATATCAAATTGCTTGTACTTTTTGCCTTAAAAAATAGTGCTACTCTTCATTTTGTTGTAGATTTTATTCGTTTATTTATGTGTTATTTGAGGTGCTGAGTTAAGTTCTGAACTATAGTATTGAGTTTTAAAGTTTGAAATTAATATATTGAAGTTAAAAAATCTACGTTTAGAGTGTAAAATTGTTTAGTCTAGAGTTAGAAAATATTAAAAAAAAAGAGAAACTAAGCCAAATAAATAGAAGATTATATCATTTAAAATAAATAGAGAGAAAATCAGTATATCAAATATAACATTGGTAGAGCAACATTCATATTAAATATATCATATACATTGATTATATACCAACACTCATAATTAGATACATCAATGATATATCCAGTCAAGCATATCAATAATAGTACATCATAATTCAATTATATAAAGATATTAGGTATATAATAGATATATATCATTGGTAGATCAGGTTGATTAAGGGTATATAAGATTTTTGTTTTGTTTTTGTGTTTTTTCTTTTTTTGCATGGGTTAGGCCATTAAATGTTACAAGTTTTATAAAATTGAAAAGTGATTGTTACTTTTGCACATTCCTATTACTATTATTTTTTCCTATTCTTAAGTGTCTCAGGTGTTTTGTTGCAATAAACTTGTGAAGGATAAAATTAACTTCTTTTTTTAAAACTTGGTTTTCTAACCAATTTCTTATTTTTTCAGATTTTAAGTGGAGGGCTCCCATAATTAAAATACAATTTTGTCCCTCATTCAAGTGGTTTCAATTTTACTTTTACCCAACACGTTTTTCATACCTGACTTCAATTTTAAAACAATCCTTACGGAAAATTGAATTTCTTGGTAAGTTTTTTTTTTAAAAAAAATCCTTACTAGAAAATTCCATTTAACGAGAAATTGCTGTCAAGATGCTTGCTGGAAATCTTGACTTTAAGTTTCTTTTTTAAAAAACTTAAACTAAAAAAAAATCTAACTTAAACTTAGAAAAAAAAATTAGTTTAGGTTTAAAAAAAAAAATTATGGGAAATTTTCATGCTTACTAGAAAATCTTTTAGAAGGCTTTAAGTTTTTTTTTTTTTTTTTTTTTTCAATTTAAATTTAAACTAAAAAAAAAAGATACAAACTAACTAACTTAAATTTAGGAGAGAAAATTTGAAATTAATTTAAATTTAAAAAGAAAAGAAAATAAAACATCTATCTTCCTGTGGACTGTAAGGTTTTTTTTTTCTTTTTCTTTTTTTTTTTCTTTTCTTTTCTATTAATTTTTTTAGAATATGACTAAAAAAATCTAACTAACTACTTTAAA
Source organism: Citrullus mucosospermus (assembly GCA_030954485.1). Classification (NCBI taxonomy): domain Eukaryota; kingdom Viridiplantae; phylum Streptophyta; class Magnoliopsida; order Cucurbitales; family Cucurbitaceae; genus Citrullus; species Citrullus mucosospermus. The sequence continues at coordinate 8,890,411 of CM062064.1, read as the reverse complement.
CTAAGGGAAAATATTTTGAAATTTGTTTAGTTGAAAAAACGTACCGGGAAATTTATTTTAAAGATGTTTACTAGAAATTTTCCATTAAACTTAAAAAATTCTAACTACTTAAAATTGCGTGAGAAAATTTTGGAAATTAATTTCAATTTAAAAGGAAAAGAAAAAAAAGTCAACCTAAAGATTTCTCATAAGCAACTTTATTGAAAATCTTCCAATAAACTTTAAGTATTCTTTTATTTTATTTTATTTTTATTTTTTTAGATTTAAACTAGGAAAACCTTACTAATTAACTTAAACTTTGGAAAACAAATTGGAATTAATTTAAGTTAAAAATTTTAAAATAATTAAAAATGTTTTCTGAGAAATCTTCAAGTAGTTTTTTTTTTTTTTTTTTTTTTTTTTTTTTTTTTTTTTTTAACTTAAACTAATTCCAATCTTTCCTTCAGTTTTAAGTTAGATTTTTTTAGTTTAATTTTTTTTTCAAAAAAAAAAAAAAAAACTTAAAGCCTACTAGAATTAGTTTAAGTTAAATTTTTTTTTTCCATAAGCAACTTGAATGATGAATCTTTGGGTAGGATTTTTTTTTTCTTTTCTTTTCTTTTTAAACTTAAACTAATTTCATTTTTTTTTCATAGTTAGATTAAATTGGAAGCAAATTTGGGAAAATGGTTTCAAATCTAATGGGAAATTTATCTTACTATAAATTATGAGTTTTTTCTTTCTTTTTTAAAATCGTTGCAATAAACTTTTTTTTCTTAATATAAGTTATAAGTTTTTTTTTTTTTTTTAATTTTTTATTATTATCATTCTTGTTTTTTAGATTTAAAAAAAATCTTAAAACTACCCGTTTTCCCCTAAGATTTGGAACCAAATCTTACTAGAAAAGTGGTTTCAAATCTTAAGGGAAAATTGTTTTCCATAACTTATAAGCTTTTTTGGTTACTATTCTTATTATTACTTTTTATAAAAACAATTAAAACTTATGGAAAAACCATATCTTATAAATTTAATTTCAAATTTTATGCATTTTTTTTTTTGCATGTTTTAAGTTTTTTTTTCTTATATATATATATATATATATATATATATATTTATATTTTTTATATTTTTATTAAAACAGAAAAAACTTAAAACTTAAATTTAGGTACTAAGATTTGGTTTCAAATCTTATCGAAAATTTGTTTTCTCTAAGTTTTTAAGTTTTTTTTTTTTTTTTTAATTTTATAACAATTCTTATTTTCAATTAAAAAAAGACTTAATGAAAAAATGTTTGAAATCTTACTGGAAAAGTTGTGTTAGGCAAAAGTAAAATTAAAGTGATTGAATGAGGGATAAAATAGTATTTCATTACTCCACTCAAAATTTTGAAAAAGTAAAAAAGAGGTTAGAAAAAGAAATTTTTAGAAAAGAAATTTGTTTTTATCTCTAAAAATTTTTTTGTGTTAGAATTAGAAATAGCAATTTCTCCTAACACTTTTTTAGCTATTGTTATCAACTGTAGAATGTTTCTGTGCTTCAATATTTCTCATTTTAGCACTCTTAGAAAAAAAAAATTACTTATGCTAAGAAAACATATATTTTTTAAAAAATAGAAAGTAAAAATCACCGATAAATTAAAAGTCTGAAGTTTTTAATTTGAAGAATTATCTTTATAGAACATTTACAATTCATTACGGCTGTTCTAACCCTTGCTAATATTTAGAAATATATATGAGACTATAGATTGACGGTAATCTTTTTAATAAATATTTTAAAATAAATTTCATTAGTTAATTTCAATAGTAAAAGAGTTATAAATCTTGAAGATGTGTGGAATTTGGGGACATTCCGAGGTTGTGAAATACCATCAATTCATATTAGAGGATATACTCTCTTTTACCATAACCTTATTAATTACAACAAATTTATAAGTAAAGTGTGTAATGTGAAGGGAGAATTACAAATAACAGAGGAAAATAGAGTAATTACTAAGAGAACTAACAGATAAACAATTAGGTTGAGGTGCAAATATCTCGTTCTCTTTAAGGAGATTCAAGTTCTCTATTATGTGTACTTGATCGACCAAAAGTGTATGAATGATAATTTATAAGTAAGATGGTCTTAGTGTAAGAATACACTTCGGTGTAGTAATAACCCTTGGAGTATTCTAAAGGTCAAGACAAGCTATCTAATTGGATTTGATTTAAAGCAATGCAATCAAGTGACCTAATGTAACCTAGGTAAAATTGTTATGAGTTGGTATGAATAACACTTAAAAAGATAAAGACCCTTCTTTTAGTCAATTGATCTTAAAAGAGCTAATGAGAGAAAATAAGAGAGAAATATATATTGAGTATTTGTTAGTGTCTTTTGAGAGAATGGTAAGGGATCAATTTATAGTGAACCTTGGATCTTGAATATTTAATTCAAAAGTTTAGTAATAAATATATGTTTTTTTTTAACATTTCTTGAAATTACATTGATATGAACTGTCCTACGCATCAAATTATTGTTTTTATTTTATTTAATAATTTTGATGTAATTTTAGTATTTTCCAATTTTATCATTTCTAAAACATATTAAGTAGGGGTAATTTTGTCTTTTTACTATAATGCATTAGGGTCTTTTATTGAAGGCTTTTGTGCTTTGTCTTTTAAGTTTAGCTCGGAGAGCTTCTTGAATTTTGCACTTCAGGTGTTGAGTTGCATGTCAAGAACATTCAAGTGGGATTAATCATCATATCTTGTGGAGTGTTCGAATTTTGGCCAAGAAACTTGTTCTTTGTCTCGAGAGCTTTGATCTTAAGGAAATTTGTGTCTAACCCAACCCTTAGGGTTGAAATCAAGTTGATTTGGGGTTTTAGTGATTAAGAATTATGGGTTCTCATCCCAAAAGGGTTTCTAGTAAATTGAGAAGGAAAGAAAGTGACCATTGAAATAACAAGGAGAAACCTACATACTGATGTAGTGTTTGCTATACATGCTCCCATTGTTTAAGTTAGAGAGTGAGTAAGTGTAACAAATTTAAAATTACTGAGTGGAAGATCAATGGACTTACTTGACTTCAAGAGCTATAATGATGTAGTTTTAAGAGGTGATGACCTAGATTATCCCAAATACAATTTCTTAGCTCATGCGATCGGGACACATGTGAAGAGCATGCGCCGTTGGGCATTGTACTTGCCTCAGCCTCGACTTTGGCCTAGACCAAGTACCCAAGCTAAGGTCAAGCACTTTGGGCTTTGGACAAAGACCCAAACTAATCCTCTCCCCTAGCTAGGGCCATTTTGGACCTAGCATACGATTTTTGCCCCGAGTCTTGTTATCTTCACCGTTTATGTTACTTATAATCTTTTTATGTTTTTTGGTTCAAAATTGCCAACAAAAATTATCATTGGACAATGAACAAAATGGAATCAAGTGAAACTATCTATAAGTAACTAACAACGGTCTAAATTGATTAAATTAGGAAAGTTTGAAGTTTAAATCGATATAATTATTAATTGAAATTTTAATTGATAAAATTTTTAAAGCTTAGGGTATAAATTCCTATTTTTCTAAAATATTTTCAAGGACAAAATTACAAGGAGCCTATCACCAAATCATGTTCAATGTATACAAAATTAAGGGTGTGTTTGGAATGACTTTTCAAGTGTTTAATTTAAAAAAATAAGCTATTTTGAAAGAAATATAAGGGTTTGACAACCACTCAAAATGGTTTTTGAAAGTCATTCATGTTTTTATTTTGAAAAATTCTTATCAAAATGTTTAAATGAAAATGAATTTTTGAAAAACATTTATTTTTTAAGTTAATCCAAACATACCCTAAGTCAATGTTCCGGAGTGATTTTGGTATGGCCAAAACCACTTTTTCTCTAGCCAAAATCACTTCCTTTTGAAATGATAATGTTTGTCATGGAATAAAAATTTATTTTAAGAAAATCTAAAATCATTTAAAATTGATTTTTGAAAAAATTAGTTGGTAATTGATTTTTGTTGAGGTGATTGATGGAAAATCATTCCAAAAAAATGGCTACATAGTTATATTTCTTTAAAATATTGTTGGTTAGCTATTCCTAAAACCATTTTTTTTAATTTAGATCTTTGATCAAACGACAGACAAACATTGTTTGTCATTCAAGACTTGCTTAATAATATCTCGTTTAATTATTTGTAATGATACAAATAAATAGATTCACTGAAATATATATTTTGAATTTTCTTTCAATATGTACTATAACTATAGATGAAGTGGAAGATTGAACTTTCGACGTCAAGATGAACCGTGCATATTTGATGCCAATTAAAGTATGTTCATTTTACATTTTCTTTCCATATTTATTATACACATTTTTTAGTAACATATCATGAATATATGAAAAATTAACAATAAAATAAATGAAAAAATAAATTAACAAAAATATATATATTTATCATAATTATCTAGTTAAATAACTTGTCAAATGAGTTCGGTAACTCTAAAATCACTTTAACATGAATGAAAATAAATTTTACAAAATCAATTGTAGCTAAATTTCTTTTTATAAAATTACTATTTCAATCCCACCAAATTAATTTAATATTAAAAAAATTACTCCGTACTTTAGTAAAATATTATTTTCTACCAAAAATATGAATATCTAACTAAGTGGAAAAGTATGTGTGCATCATTTTCATAGTCCTTGAAGCTGTCTCAGTGATTAAGACATCAAATATTCTAATATGTGACTTGTTGAAAATAGAAAGTAAAAGTAAACAATATATTTTATTAAAAAAAAATAATAATAATAAATTCACTTTTGCTTGTTTCAGACTCAAACTAATTTTAATACAAGTTCATTCATCAAATTCAATTTATTTAAATCAAGTTCAATACAGAACAAGCTCAATCCAATTCAGTCTCAATTTAGTTTGAGCTAAGCCTGGCTGGTTTCTTAAACTTTCAAGTTATTTCCAAATCACTTATACTAGAATAAACATTATCTCTCTTCTCTACCACACATCTGACTGTTATGAAAGCAATAATTGGAGTTTAATTTATGTCTATTTAGAATTTGTAACTTTAAAACGTGTTTAATCAATCGGTCATTGTACTTTTAGATATCTACATTTAGTCTATGAATTTAGGAACACATATTTCTCCAACATATCTTCACAATGGTATGATAGTCCACTTTAGGGATAACCCTCATGGCTTTGTTTTTGGTTTCACTCAAAAAAGCTTCATACCACTGCAGATAGTTGTCCTCACTTATATATCATAGATCTTCTTCTTACCTAGCCAACATAAAACTTTGGTCGCACCTCCTATAATGTCCAATAACATGTCCCTATAATTTCAGTTTTGTATCTAATATAGGGTCATTGACTTAGTAGAAATTTTCTTTAAAACTTCACGGACCTATTAGACGCTAACAAAAAGTGTATAACTCTAATAATCATAAAATTCAATTTTATATTTAATATATTAGATAATTGTTAAGAATTTTGAATATTTCAGGCCAATGACCTATATATTAGACACTCAAGGTTCAAAACTTAGACATAAAATTGAAAGTTTAAAAGCCTATTATTAAATACTTTTTAAAATTCAGAGACTTTTTAGATAAAAATGTGAAGGTTGAGGACTAAACTTATAATTTAACATAAAAAGGGCTAAATTATAGAATATACCTTTGTATTCTTTGTTTCAAAAATACCCTTTGACCTTCAAAAGTTTCATTAACACCTTTAAACTTTTTTCTAAAAAAAATAAAAAAATTACCTTTACTAGTAGTGTATGGATGGAAACGGTTATTTCTTTGTTTTAAAAATACTCATGATCTTTCAAAATTTGCATTAATACCCATAGGACATTTTTGGGAGTGATTCTAAAATAGTTAAAATCATTTGTCATTTTTAAAATCACTATTAAACATGTTTTTAATCATTCAAAACCAATTTTGATGATATAGAATTGCATTTAAAAATGTTAAAATTAAATATTGAATTGATTTTGAGTAATTAAAAACGTATTTTTAAGTGATTTTGAATATGAAACAGTGATTTTAACCCTTTCAAAACACTCCTAAACATGAACTTAAACCTTTTTAAAAAATAAAGTACAAAAATGTTTATGACTAGTTTAGTATGTGGATGGAAATCGTTTATCTAGACTCTATCACCTCGATCTTTTATTTTCTTTCTCATCTACTTCAATCGATGGACTAAACACACCTCCATATATTTTCTTTTCTTACCTCTCTTCTTCAATTTCCTCTTACTCCCCTTCTTCCGTTCCACGATGATCTTTTTAAAACTATCTCTTCATTAATTCTAGGTATAATATAGGCTATAGCAACAAGAAAGGAGAATAATAATGAAACCACCAGTCGTAAAGAATTAAATGTGTTAACAAATTTGTATAATAATAGTTGTAGGGTTGGCAAAAAAAACCTGCGGGACTGGGTCCCGATCGGGTCGGGGAATCCCCGGTTTGACCGAGGATGGGGATCAAATCGGGGAGATTCCCCAAGTACCCATCTGGGGTCGGGGTGGGGACAGGGAGGGTATCCCTGCCCCGATAATCCCTGATCGCCCCCGTATATATATATATCTCGCTCTCGCTCTCTCTCACTCTCGCTCGCTCTCCCCGTTTCGCTGTCTCGCTCTCACTCTATTTTGGAGAATGGGTCCCCAGGGGGACTCGTTTCCCCGACGGGGAATCCCTACCCCTGTCCCCGCCTACAAATGGAGGGGACGGGGGCGGGGATGGGGGTAAATTCCCCTCAGGGGGCAGGGACGGGGACCCCCATCCACCCTGCCTTGCTCCTGTTGCCAACCCTAAATAGTTGAGTGAGATTTAATATGTAATTTTGGTTTAGTACAAAAAAAAAAAAAAAAAAAAAGACATGATTTTGAGGACAACTAATGGGGGGAAATAAAGATAAATCATATGCAATACCAAATTTGAAGAGAAGAATATTTTTTCTCAGTTCAAATTAGTCTATTTATTATGGTCATATTATAAAGTTAACTAATGATCGAAGATGATACTCTTTTGTTGGCCTTTTATTTATTTATTTATTTATTTATTTATTTATTTATTTGCTGATTTATCGTTTCGCTGAGTTTTGAGGCATTAAGAATTTGATTTTGGGGCTTTGTTGAGTTTTGTAGGGAAATACTTTAACTTGAAGGTTTTGGGTTCTCTTTGGTTTTTCTAGAAAACATTAGTATAAGAATTTGATAGAAAATGAGAGTATCTATATATGAAAAAGAAATGAGATTACCTATATGATTTGTTTTCAAATTATTTTTTTTCTAATCCAAGATAATTTCAAAGAAATTGACTGTTTGGTGAAAAAAAATTCTTAAATTCATGTTTTGAGGCATGCTAAAGATGAGAGAGTTGCTCTTATTTATTTAAAGTTTTGATATTGAAGATGAAGGGGAAAAAATAGAAGAAATGAAGAAAATTTTTGTAGGTTGAAAAATGATAACATTGAAAATGTGTTATCATGCTCCGCTTAGTTCAAGGTTGTTTCTATATTTTACGTGTTTATTTGATTGTTTTATAGGTTTCGAGCACCTAATAGATAGATCGGGACATTAGCAAAAAAATGAAACTAAAACGGGCAAAAACGGAGCTTAATTGTATCAACTAGGAGAGAGAAGGCCAAATTTACCATTTTACCCCTCAGCGTTGTGGCGCCCTATGCCACTGACCGTGATGCTGTTCACAGAATTGAAAGAAGTCGTGAAGTACACGTAGCGCCACAGTGCTTCGAAGATATGTTGTGAAAAATTTCGCGACAGGGTCGTGACGCTCTGACCTATATATAAATATGGAATTACGTTTATTAGGTCAGTATATCGATTATGTCCATATTTATATACAGGTAAGAGCATCGCGACATATCTTTAGAGCACTGTGATGCTATGTGTATTTCACGACTTCTTTCTATTTTGTGAATAGCACTGCACACAGCTCTACAGCGCGCCGCGATGTTGTCTTTGTAGGGGAAAAATGGTAATGCCCTGATCTACCTATTAGGTGCTTGAAACCTATAAATTAATTAAATAAACACGTAAAATGCAAGAACAACCTTGAACTAAGTGGAGCAAGATAGCATATTTTTAGTGCTATAAAAAAAATAAAGGAAGGGGAGTAAGTAGAGGGTATTAGATGAAGAGTGAAAAAAACAAAAAAGGAAAAATAAGGTGTTTGGCCATAAAATTCCAAATTAAAGGGTGATTGCAATGGGTAGCATTTTTAGGGCGACTAATAATTAAGTGTAGCAATACTTTTAAATAATTGCAAATAGAGCAAAACTTATCTATAGTAGACTCTATCGCTTCTTATTAGCGATATAGTCTATCATTGATAGCCTCCTTTTGGATTATGTTATATCTATTGATACTTTGGTCTTGATTACTATATTTTCAACTACTCCAACATTAAAATACAACAAAGATATACTAATAGTTTCCATTTATATATTAATAGTGAGAATATCATTTATTTTTATTTTTTGAAGTTCAAGGGTATTAGTGAAATTTTTAAAAGTTCAAAAAGTACAAAGTTTACAAAGATTTTTTTTAATATAATTTAACCTATCTATCTATATATATAAAAGGAGCATCCCGAACAACATCTATCTTTCTAGATCTCACCAAATTGACCAAAGGCTAATTCTTCTTATTTCTTCTTTAAAATATTTTAATTCTTTTTTGGTCTCACAGTGGAATAAATAAAAATTGAGGCATTTTCAATAGAGGTGCAAATATAGTAATTAGGTCCAAGATATTTGCAGATATAACACAACGAAATTTTTCTTTTTTGCAAATATGACAAAATTTAGATTTGGATTTTGAAGTCTATTAGTGATAGATTATATCAATAGTAGGGGGCCTATCGCTAATAGATCATATCGTTGATAGACTCCTCTCCAAGCGATAGAGTTTATCATTGATAGATTTTGTTGTAAATACAATTTTTTAAAAATTTTGCCATACACTTATTTAAAAAAAAAAAAAAATTGTTATACACTTAATTATTGTGTTTGAAAGTGCTACCAAAGCCAATTACGGTTTTCCAATACTATCAAATTGAGAAAAGGAGAGAGATGGGTAATACGTACGCAAAGGTAAAGGGCAAGCCAACATTACAAACAGTGTGGCTCCATATATTACTGGGTCAAAGGTTTCATTTTACTTTTTTTCCTTTCATTCCTTTTGGTGCTTTCGGAAAAAGAAAAGAAAAACAAATTCCTGTCAACTCAAATCCAAAATATTTTCCCGTTTGATTTTCAAATCAAATGTCTTATTCTCATTCCCCAACTATTTTCTTTGTCTCATTCAAACAAATTGCATATATAAAAACCTCATTAATTCTTCCCCCAAGATACTGAAAAAAAAAAAAGAAATACTCTTTATTCTCTGCAAATTACAATCGAAACCTTTCATTCTCTTTTCCTTTCTCAACAAAGTCAACAACAACAACTCCGATTATGAACCGTGTAGCCAGCAGCAGTGTTGCGATCATTACGCCGAGGCAGTTTCTAGCTCACCTTGGGAAGAAGGAGATGAAGGGTATTAGTGTGAAGCCTTGTGATGTGTTCATAAACCACAGAGGCGTTGACACCAAGAAGACGGTGGCGGCGTTGCTGTATGACCGGCTCATTCGGGTGAAGCTGCGGCCGTTTCTGGACTACAAGAATTTGAAGCCTGGAGAGAAGCTGTTCGATGAAATCCATGGTGCCATCAGGCACTGTAAAGTTGGTGTTGCTGTGTTTTCCCCTCATTATTGTGAGTCTTATTTTTGCCTTCATGAGTTGGCTATGATGATCGAGTCTAACAAGAAGGTATGTTACATTTCTCTATTATTATTATTTTGGGAAATTATTGTTAGATAACTTATTTTAAATATCAAAATTGTTGAAAATATTTACAAATAATAATAAAATATCATAGTTTATTTGCGATAGATTACTATCTATATCTATTGTGTCATGATAAATACAAATAGTAGTCTATCACGATCTATAGATAGACAGTAAAACTTTGTTATATTTGTAAATATTTTGGTTGATTTTTCTGTACTCGAAAATTAACCCTGATAATTACTAGAGAAATTATCTTAAATAACAAAACTGTTGAAAATATTTACAACTAATAGCAAAATACACGGTCTATCGCAAATAGAATAGACAGTAAAATTTTTTATTCCTTTTGCTATATTTGAAAAGAGCCATTATTATTATTATTATTATTATTATTATTATTATTATTATTATTATTATTATTATTATTATTATTTGATAGGTTTGATATATAGTTTATCATTTCAATATATTCAATCTATCATAATTTTTAGGAACAACATTATTTTGTTCCTTTGAACTTTTGATTGCGTTAATTTAGATCTTAAAACTTCACAAGTCTATGAATTTTTAATGTTTAAATTGATATTGACTTTGAATTTTAAGTATAAAATCATATTTGTGAAAATTTAATTTATATGCGCCACAGTAATACACCCATATTTTGTTATCAAACTTACAAAAGGGGTTTGTGTTTAGGAAAAAGAATCAATTTTCATCATCATTTTAGAATTTATTGAATGCAAAAGAGAACTCGTAAATGATGTTATAAACATTTTAAAGTTGGGTATAATATATATGGATTATTTTTGTTTTTTTTTTTTTCTCTAAATGATTTTGCCATTCTACTGAAAGTTTAATTTTTTTAATAGAAAATAAAATTTTGAAAAAGTCTATTTAATCACCCGTTAGTTTAAAAAAATTGTGCTAGTTTTCTCAATTATTTGCAACAATCTTCATCATTTTAAACAAATATTTGCACAAATTCTAAATATGAAAATAAATTTCTAAAAACTAAGCTTGGTTGGATAACAATTTCATTTTTTTTTCTACTTTTAATATTTATGCTTTTTTTCTCTCAATTTTTTTATTATGATCTAAATTTGAATTCTTAGTTAAATTTTAAACTATATATACATATAACTCTAGTTTTCAAAACTTGACTTCGAATTTGAAATTTTGATGAGAAGTGAATAACCAAACAAAATCAAATCTAAGTAATTATCAAACTAGGTTGTTACTACCTTTTATTTTAGTTTATGAAGACACATGCATTACTCCCTTAAAAAGCCCTTATTTTGAGAACAATATACATTCACAAGGTTGTGGTTTGAGAATTCTTATGAATTATAGTAATTGGAGAATTTCAGGGGAAAAAAAAAGAAGGTTATTTAGGGTGTCAGACTTTTCTTTTTCTACCTTTATAAAAATTCTTTGGATTTGTATTTATAGAATACCGTTCCAATCTTAGCAAATTTCAGAAAGAGGGAGAAAAACAAAAACAACTTCTAGAATTTTAATAAAACTTTTGAAAGTGTTAAAATTACAAAGAAAAATTCTAGTAACTATAAATACTAGAAAAAAAGAAAAGAAAAAAAAAATTGTCGATAGGAACATATATGAGTCAACTTACCACCATCATGGGTTGACTTAGTGGTAGTGAAAATATCTTAAAAAGCTCAAAGGGACAAGTGGTCATAGGTTACATCTATGATGGTCACCTACCTAGGATTTAATATCTACGAGTTTCTTTGACACCCAAATGTTGTAGAGTCAGACGGATTGTCCCGTGAAATTAGTCAAGGTGCACGTAGATTGACTCGAACACTCACGAATATAAAAAAAACAAAAATGAGTCCACTTACCTATCTTCGAATCTCTCATCATCCGAACTTAAAAATAAACGGGCAATAAACCACACTAATGCATGCATGCCAACATTATTCTGACAATAGTCTTTACCAACTTTACAAATAGTGAAAAACTATCCTGAAAATATATGAATGTAATTTAATATTATTAATTAATTTTCCATTCTTCAACAGGTCATTCCTATCTTTTGCGATATAAAAGCATCTCAACTTCGCATAGAGGATAATCATGAATATGAAATTGATGAGCTTAGGAGGTTCAATTGGGCTCTTGAAGAAGCTAAACGGTTTAAGGGCCTCAAATTTAATTCCTCAAAAGAGTAAGTATGATAGAAATATATATATATGAATATAAAATTTGGAAGAATTATGATAAATGACAAAATTACTGAAAATATTTACAACTAATAGCAAAATATATAGTTTATCTGCGATAGATCGCAGATAGACTATTATTTATGTCTTGTTGTCTATCTGAAAATTTTTACTATATTTATAAATATTTTGGTTTTTTTTACTATATTTGAAAAGTGATTAAAATTGATTGTATATTTATTTTTAAATTATTGAAGTATGTTAAAAATTTCTTATCAGATTCTTAACTGCTTAAGATAGCAAAATTTTCAATACATCTCGTCCCTAATCTTTTGGTGGTCTATTGTTTATATTCTAACATTAAAAAGTTATTGCATATGTACATGTTTTAAAAGGTTAAAACATTATTTATGTTCCTATTTTATTTTCATTTAGGTAATTTATTTGTTTAAATTTATTCTTAGTATTTTAAATAAATCTTAAATTTAGTCTAATAAATCTAAAAATTAGTTTTTTTTTAATCAAAATTGATTATATAATAATAACGATTTTCATGCAATAAAAGATCCTATAAAAAATATTTCTAAATTAATAAAAATAATGTTAATGAAAATTAACACGTTTATTAAAAGAAAGAGTCCTTTTCAAATATAGCAAAATAAGTCAAACTATTTTCAAATATAGAAAAAATTCACTGTCTATCATCGATAGACTATGATAGACTTTTATTGCTTGAATAATAGAAGTCTATCGCAGTCTATCCCTAATAGACAATAAAATTTTTCTATAATTGTAAATAGTTTGATATTTTTTATATTTATAATAATTTTCTTTTTAAATAATAATAATAAGAACTAATAATGTTAAAATTTATTGAGGGTATAACTTATATTAAAATGATGTTTTTTTTAAGAGGAATACTAGTTGCACCTAAGTCAAAACTCCCCACTTTTTAACCAAAAAAAAAAATATATTTTTTATAAAAAATATGTTGACACATGTCAATATTTAATTGGATACACCAGGGGTTGCACCTAAGTTTTTTTTTTCTACAACTTTAACATATATTTTAAGTGGAGTTCGTACATGATAGGATGTTCTACTCCTAACTGTAAAGGTCTTAACCCAATAGTAATTACTCAACTGTTTTGTGCAATGAAAATTTGATTTTTTTTTAAAAAAAAAACTCAATGCACAAAATGTAAAATTTTAAATTTAAATGATAGAATTGAGCAGTAACACAAAACTTTGTAAATAAAATAAAATAATGCATCTTAATGAATCAAAGAATAAAGTAGGGATTTTTGTTTAATTATAGCAAAGTATTTTCCCCCTAATTAATTTGTTTCATTATTTTCTTAGGACCTTATCGGAAGTTGTGACGAAGGCTTCAAATATCATCATAAGGAGTCTGATTGAGATGGACTGAGGATGGCAAAGTTAGGGGAACATCTAACAATTTTGTATTCAATTATACATCGTTGAATATTAATTATTTCCCCTCTCTCACATAGAAAAATGTATTATAATCTTGTTCCTGTAATTCTTTAATATATTAAGAATGTAAGAAAAAAAAAGAAAATTCTTTATTCATACTTAAACTTTTGCACATTTAGTTTCTTATCATCGTCTTCAGTATTTTGTTTCTGATAATTGAACTTTGCATTAAAAATACTTTTGGAGGTAAATTATACTTTGGTGAAATTTACCATTTGTGTCAATTAAGCTCAAAGATCTTAAAATAAAACAATCAAGTTTCCGCAACATTCAGAAAATGATGGATTTTTATCCTTGAATTAATAGCTAATTTGTTAAATAGATTAACGAAAGTTGATATGGGACAAGTTGGAAACTTGATTGCGAAAGTAATCAAGTTTTTTGGCTTTCAACTAGTGTTCCATTTCAATCGAACAAAAGTGTAATAAGAATTGGGAAAAATTACAAAAAAAAAAAGGTAAAAAAAATAAATAAATAAAAAGTTATGAAGAGAGTCTTGTTGTTGAAGAAATTGGCACAAAAGAGAGACAATCTCTTCGAAAGCAAGAAATTTTTATTATGAATCTACAAGGATGGACACTAAAAGATTACTCTTTCACTCTTTACACTCACTCACTTTTCTTCACTAATTCTGTAGCTTTTGTTTGGCTCACATATGGGCCACATTTCCTATTTATAACTGATAACTTGTAGAAATACAAGTTATTATAGTCTTTTGTTAGAATGATGGAGAGAATTTAATGTATTATGCAGCAATCTAAACTTAGATTCATTGATAAAAATCTTTTTTGCGTTTTGCGTGATTGAATTGCTTAAGGTTAAATTTATTAAGATAAAATCTATCTCAAACGCTTGATCTTTTGCAGAAAAAACCTGAGCTGAATGTATGTGTCCATCAAGTTGTCAAATGCAGAACCTATGATCGTGAGACATGTGCTTTGGGATCTCTGACGCTTGCAGTTTGACTACTTAGAATATATTCTACCCCGATTGTAGCATTGCAATTGACCAGCTACCAGTCAGAAGTTGATGAAGGACAGATGCATCATCTGCAGTGCATCAGTAGTAAGGAAAATGTCAACATCCCAAGTAGAACGTAGGCTCTATAAATAGAACAAGCGAAAGGTAAAAAGAAGGTCGTTGAAATCTCTAAACTTTGGTCGTCTGAAGAAGACCCTTTTCAAGGAGACAATCAGAGATAGAGAACTCGAGAGAGTAATGTTCTCGCCGACCAACCATTCCACCACTGCATGCAATGAAACACGTGTCCACCACCGACGGGAACAAAAGATTGTTACTGCCGACTAGAGATTCCTGCTTTCTATCTTTATTTCTATACTTGTTGTTTACTTTGTACTTCCAGACATTGAGTATTTCTGTAACAACTCTATCAACTTCATTAATTTCATATATCTTCCACGAATTTCATTTCTTCAACTCTTTCCTTTTTGCTTTTTAAAATCATTAGTAACTAAATCTATCAAGGGTTAGGGCAAAATTATCATCTTTCCTAAAGAACAAAGCTTAATTTTATTTCATTTTTACTTAATGTGTTTGAACTTACTGCTTATTTCCATTTAGCTAATTGAAATAAGTAGCTATAATCAACTACTTGAGAGAGTAAGAGATTGTGAATTTCATTAAGCAAAGTAAGAAGTGTTTCTAGGGATAGAAATAACCTTAAGTTCAATAAAGCTTCATCCATACCTCATAGAGATATGAAGTATGTGATTTGTTAATCGAGAGGTGCAACCCAAATAAGTTTGAGAACATGAAATAAAGTTTAAGGTATGTTCTAAGGATAGATGATAATGACCCCTAACCCTGTTTTTCCTATTCATATTACTCTTTCGCTGACGAAATATTGTGCACAAATCACTCCATCACTTCCATCATTTATTAACATATTTTCCTTACTTTATACAAATTACTTCTTTAAGTTTCTTTTATAAAGAAAGCATTCACTGTTTAAGAATTATAAATCAGAAAGTAAGTCCCCGTGTTCAACCTTGGACTCACCGAGAAATCTATTTTTAGTTTATACTTGGGCTAAAAATAGGAAAACTTATTTTAAAATATCATATATGCATCACACAACTAGGTAAACAACAATAGACATGAGATCATTTGAGCCTAAGCAAAAGGATGTATCTAGGTTGTTCTTGGATTCTAAGTATTCTAGATATTTCTTGGTTTATTCTTATCTAAAGAAATTCTAGAATTACTTAAACCTAAAGAAAACCTAGGGTAATTCTAGATCTTAACTTTTGTGATATTTATTTACAATTTACATATTTCAACATAATTCTAGAAAATCCTAATTTACACTGTTTGACGAGATTTTTGAAGAAAATGAAATTCATGGAACTTGAACTTCGTATTTGTATTAATTTCAGTTTTGTGAGTACAATCTCTAATATATTTAATCCTTTGATTCTTTCTCTCCAAAAGTAAACACGTGCGGCTTGAATTCTTGAGATCTTCTATGAAGCTTTTCTCTCAAGGTCTTCAACTCCAGAGTCTTCAATCTTTGGATCTTCGAATTTTTAGCTTCTTTGGAGCTTCAGGGAGCTTCAATCTTCAGAGCTTGTGAGCTTGGGAGATTCGGTCTTTAGATCTTCAGCTTCGGCCTTCAATTCTTCAGAATCCAGACTTTCAGAGCTTCAATACTTTTCTTCCCCTTCAAAAAGGATCCCCCTCCATGAAGAGATGAAGCCTCTATTTATAGAGTTTCTATGGGCCTTCATGGGCTTGGGCCCAATTGCTTTTTGGGCCTCCAAAATTTGGGATTGGGCTTAGGCCCAATTGCTTTTGGGCCTCCAATAATTAGGATTAGGCTTGGGCCCAATATCTTCTTTGGCCCAAAAATTTACCATGGATTTGAGTTGGGTTAAGCTCTTAACTCGAGCCCCTTTTAATTGCTTGGCCCAATTTGATTTATAAATTCCACAATGCCTTTGGACTCCTGATGACGTGGCAAAATTTGGTTGGCCAAAATTTCTCATTCAACATACACATTTATGTGATTTTGTTGATACTTCAAGAACTCTCTAGATTTGTTAGTGTTGTTATATATTTAAACACTCCCCCTCAACACTAACTATTTTGGGTCTTTCAATCATCCTGAGTTGCTATCGAAACTTTGCATGCTTGGTTGCAGGTAGCCCGTTCATGAATATATTTGCAGTTTGATCTTCGATTTTTATTGGCTTCATCTTAATTTCCTCTTGAAGAACCTTTCTCTAATGAAGTAATAAAGTACCTCCACATGTTTGGTCCTTGCATGGAATACTGGATTCTCAACTAAGCGAACTGCAAAGTGGTTGTCGAAGTATAAAGTCACTGCATAACTAAATTCTTGGTGTAAATCCTTCATTAATTGCTTTATCCACACATTCTCTTGTGCTACCATGACTGCTGCTCTATACTCTGCTTTTGTGGTAGATAATGCAACTGTTGGTTGTCTCTTACTACACCAAGAAACTGCTTCACCAACAAGTTTGAACCAGTAACCAGTAGTTGATCGTCGTGTATCATGATCTCCTATATAATCAGCATCAACAAAGTCTTCTAACTTGTAGTTGTCCCCTTTGTTCTAGAAAAGACTATATTCACTTGTTCCTTTTAGATATCTTAAAATTCTTTGAACTGCTTCAAGATGAAGCTTTTTAGAATTCTGCATGTAATGACTCACAACTCGGACGAAATATGAGATATTGGGTCTTGTTAAGGTAAAGTAGATCAAACTATACACTACAAGAATTTTCGCTTTTGCCAACGTAAACAAACGTCGGCATAAGTCTCAATTTCGTCGGCAAAACTTATGTTGACCAAAAAATTTGCGTCGGTAAAAATGTCGGCATATCCACGTCGGGAGAAGTTGCTCCCAATGCAAAATTAATTACGTCGGCATAAGTCTACTTCTGCCGACACATTATGTTGCGTTGGTAGAAACTTTGTCCTGACAAAAGTAGAAGTGTCGGCATACATACCCTTATCTCGACGTGGCATAAGTCTACTTCTATGCATCAGCAGAAACTTTGTCCCGACAAAAGTAGATGCGTCGGCATAAATACCCTTATCTTGACGCGGCATAAGTCTACTTTTGCCGACGCATTATGTTGCGTCGGCCGGAACTTTGTCCTGACGAAAGTGGAAGCGTCGGCATAAATACCCTTATCTCGACGCAATTCGATGCATCGGCATATACTTTATCCGGACGAAATAGAGTTGCGTCGGTAAAAAACTAATTTTGAGAAAATGGAAATTTCACGATTTTGTTCTATTTTTGACGACGTTTTATTATGTGCCGGCATAAGTTTTTTACAATTTTATAAATTTTAAATGTCAATAATTAAATAACGAAAATTTTATTTTTTATTATTTAATAACTCTGTACAAACAAAATTTAATATTCAAACAAATATAACAAAAAGAACGTTAATGTTCAATACAGTTACTGAACTTCTAAGAATAAGAACATTATATATGTTTTACTAGGCTTCGTATAAATCCCTTGAACAACAAAAGTTTAACATTCCTTAACCCAAAATATAAATGGGATTCTAAACCACAAAAACTTAAATCCCCTATACAAAATAAATTTTCATCCTAGGACAAAATATACTTGGGATGCTAAAGCAAAATAACTTCTTAGCAATCCCCTATATATAAAAAAAAAAAAAAAAGTTTGACAATCTTAAGCCAAAATATATAGTTGAGATGTTAAACCAAAAAATTAATCAACTCAAAATCATTTTGCAGTCTAAAAAAAAAAAAAACAATATTTGAGAATTCACCTGTACAGCCTGAAATAGCAAAAAAACAAATATTTTGAAGAAATATATAAAGAAAAATGAATTTAAATGGTTATAAGACATGACCAAACATGCAAGTTAGGAACATGTTAAAACATGAATACCACGAACAACCATTTTACTATCTATAAAATGATTAAAATAACGTGACCCCCTCCCTCCCCCCTTTGTTACACACACACATTTCAAGTGTGACATAAAACATGAAACTCTCGCTCTCTCACTCTCTCCCTCTCGGTCTATCTCTCTTGCTCTCTCCCTATTTGTCTCTCTATCTCGATCTCCATCTCGGTATCTCTCTCTCGCTCTCCCTCTCTGTCTACACATGAACCTCTCTCCCCTCAAGCTACTAGTGTGTCCCAGTTCCACCTTAATACCCTTTAAACCTTCAAGAGATCAATAAAACATTTTTAAAAACTACAAAATTGTCTTAAACACACCTAGAAGATAGGAAACGGCTAACCATAACTCCAAAGTAAGTTCATAAATCATAGAACAAACATATTAAGAAATCCACCAAAACACACATATTATGAAAGCCACACAATCAAAGTAAATTCCTAAATCCACTGAAACATACATATTTGAATGTGGCTATCATAACTGCAGGATAGCCACACAACCAAAGTACACTCCGAAAATCCACTAAAACACACATTTTTGAATGTGACTACCATAACTGCAGGATAGCCACACAACCAAAGTACAATCCTAAATCCACTAAAACACGCATTTAAATGTGGCTACCATAACTGCAGGATAGCCACACAACCAAAGTACAATCCTAAATCCACTAAAATACACATTTTTTTAATGTGGCTACCGTAACTGCAGGATAGCCACACAACCAAAGTACAATCCTAAATCCATTAAAACACACATATTTGAAGCTAGAAAGTTGTCATAACGTACCTAGTTGTTTGAAGGTCCATCTCCTTGCCTTTGTTGCGCACCTAACTGTCTTGTCATTTCAGCCAATTGATCTTGAAAACTTGCAAATTGTGACCTTAACATAGCATTTTCCTCCTGTAAGGTTGTCACCACCGCCTCAAGCTTTTCATACTTAGTCCCATTATCTTCCTCAAACTGTGAGGAAGATGCACCTCTAGCTTCATTAGGTTTTGGGTTCCATCCAAGACCTTTAGTGTAGCCTGATCGTTTCCCCAAAACTCATTCACAAATAACTACCTCCGGTGTTGGTTCAAGTACAATATCTGACTGAAATCGGTCCAAAATCCGTAACACATATTACTTTCGCACATAAATCACGAAAAAACTTACATAACTCCACAATAGGTGTATACACATCCTTTCGTAAGTATGCTCGAATACCAATAGGAATAAGTCGTTGGAGTAAAATATGAGAGTCGTGCGTCTTCAATCCCCATAATTTTCCATCATTCACACTAACACACCGTGATATATTTGAGACAAACCCATCAGGAAATTTAACTGATTTCAAGAACTTACAAAAAGCTATCTTCTCACTTGTAGTAAAAGTATATGCAGCATGTGGTTTTACAAATCTAGTTCCTTCTTTTTTTAGGTGTAAGTCCTTTCATATATTCAAATCTTCAAGGTCTAAACGGGCATTTGTCGTGTCTTTTATTTTTCCTTCAATATTCATCAAAGTCCCAAGCAAGCTATCGCATATATTCTTTTCAATATGCATGACATCTAACTTATGTCGTAACATTAGCTTAGATCAATATGGGATCTCAAAAAATATACTTTTTTTTGTCCAGTTAATGGTTCGCTTTCTTTTCTTATCTCGTTTGGATAGTTGCTTACTTAGTACTGGAAAGTCTATTGCATTCACTTGTTCTAGGATCTCATCTCCATTCATTACAATGGGTGGAGGTCTACGTTCCAATTTACCATCATGTTGCTTACTCCTACGCCAACTGTGGTTATTTGGAAGATAACATCGATGTCCCATAAAAGAGATTTTTCCTCTGCTCTTAAATGATGATCTATCTTCTTTACAAGTGGGACATGCTTGATAACCTTTGGTACTCCATCCTGACAAGTCCCCGTATGCAGGAAAGTCATTAATGGTCCACAAAAAACATGTATGTAATTGAAAATACTGCCCACTCATGCAATCATAAGTACGAACGCCAGGAGTCCACAACAGTTTCAACTCTTCAATCAACGGTTGTAAGTACACATCAATTTCTTTTCCAAGAGACTTTGGTCCTAGTGTTCGTTGGATTTTGTTCGTTTAATTAAATTGAATTGAGTTTCTTAGCTCGTTGCACAAAAACAGATTTGTCATTTTCGTACAAGCATGCGTTGAGAATTACTCTAGATTTGATCATGACTAAGCAAGTTTTCCTATAAAGACCCAAGTATAAGTATTTATAGGTTTTCCTGGTGAGTCTAGGGTTGAAAGCAGAGATTTGTAATAACTAGGCGTTGAGACTAAATGTATGACTATGCGGTGACTGTACATGTAAATATATGTGCATTTGTTGTTTGTGTATCTAAACTATACAAAAAGAATGAAAAGAATTTCCTACTACTATTAATGAAATGGACGAGATGTTGGGTAGTCATATGAAACAATGCGTCAGATAGCATGCGTTGGGAATGGATGGGACCATGCGATAGAGGTAGAGTTGAACGCAAGAGCTAGTTGTTACCTAAACTTTCCAAGTACAGTTACATACCTACAAACTGCGTGTGTGAATCCATCTCTCGATGTTTCGACGCCACATTTATCTTATCTCTAAGACGCATGGTAAGTTTGTTTTGGCAAAAGATGAACTACGTCTCTGCAACTCATCTAGTCTTAATTAATGCTAAAGATTAACTATCCACTCTATCAAGCTCGACAGTCATGCTTACTACGTTTGTTTGTCAGACAAAGTTATGCAAGCTAAAAATATGCATTAATCAAGATGTAATATACCCAGAATTGCTCAAGAAAACTAGCTTTCAACATTTAACTCATTTAGCATTTATACAACATGGTGTAAAGTATTTATTATGGCAATGGATGGAAGAAGTCAATCAAACTTATATTAATGAAATAAATCATTCTCTCGAATGTCATTAACAAAATATAAGCAAGAAGGAGAGAAATGGAAATAAAATAGAGATGAAGAGTGTCAAGCCGCCACTGGCAACGTCTTGCTTCATGGAGGCTTGAGATGGTTGCTATCTGATACATATATTCCATAGGGTGGAGATTCTCACTCACTGGGAGATGACTCTGATGATGCTCAGAATTCTTCTCTCAGAAGAGTTTGAAATGGAGGCTGGTTATGGTGAAGGAGAAAAAGTGCAGAGATTTCGCCTCTTGAACTGGTCTCTCCTTCTTCTTCAATGGGGAAGCTTTGGGCTATTTATAGGCGTCGAAAAGTTGAAACTCATGATGACCTGACACCTTTACATTAAATTCCATGCCCTGCTGCGCAGACTTTTCACGTCGTCGGCCCATTTGTTTTGCCATATCCTGATAGCGTGTTATCTTTTTGCATATTGATATGACAGCTTTTGGCCATGCGTCTGTATCTACTTTTTCTCAACGCATGGTCTCAACGCCTAGGCTCGACGCAGGTTTCCACTTGTTCTCACAGCAGCTTCGTTTCTTCGTGCTTCGCGCTTCTTTTCTTCTTAACCCTGAGTCAGGAACAGAAAAGGTCATCATTCTTCAGGTATTTTCCTTTGTAAGTAGTTCCAACGCATGGTGATACATTTTTCATCATTTAACTACAAAATCATTTGTTTATCTCCAAAGTTACTCTAATTAAATCAAATAGTGACTACAATAACTTGTATTTCTACAAGTTATCACCTAGTTAAGTAAAGACATGAAAAAATTAGATTCCTTCATGCACTTCCACGATGGCAAATTGTAAGGAACAAAAACCACGGGCCACATGCTGTACGCAGTACTCATATTCCCAAATCGATTAAAGACATTTGAAGCTAGGGCTAATCGAACATTCCTTGGGTCTGAAGCAAATCGAGGAAACTCTCTATCAAAACTTTTCCACCTTTCAGCATCAGCTGGATGTTTCAACACACCATCAGTTTCAACCTGCTTATCCTTATGCCATCGCATCTCAGTAGCAATGTGTTTTGATGAAAACAATCGCTTCAATCTCGGTATTAATGGAAAATAACGTAAAATTTTTTTTGGAATCTTCTTACTTGTTCCATCCTTCATTTAGTATCGAGACTTGCCACACACTGGACAACTTTGATAATTAGAATATCCTTTCCAAAATAGAACGCAGTCATACTTGCAAGAATGAATAGACTCGTATCCTAGTCCTAAGTCACGTAATTTTCTTTTGGCTTCATAAAAAGAACCAGGTATATAGAATCCAACTGGAAAGGCATCTTTCAACAGGTTTAATAGTATATCAAAAGATTTGTTACTCCAATTATTGAGAACCTTAATATGCATCAACCTTACCAAGAAGTTCAATGAGGAAAATTTTGTACAACCAAGGTACAACGGGTTACGTGCTTCATCCATCAACTCCTAAAAAATGTTTGAAGTATCACTTTGTTCAATGTTATTAGGCATTTCATCCCCCAAATTCTTCTTCATCTTCATCATATTCCATTTTTCTCATCGGTCTTTGCAAATCATTTAAAAGATCTAGCAACTCATTGTCATCATTCTGAGCAATAGGTTCTTCCCTTAATCCATCATCTATTAAAGGAGCTAAAGGAGTCATGACTCTTTGAAATCGAGATAGATTTGCCGATTCTCCATGATAAATCCATTGACTATATGAAGGAGATATTCCATTAGCAAATAAGTGTCGTTATACTCCATCTAATGTTTGAAACATTGAATTCTGGCAATTTTTACATGGACATCTCGTTTTTCCTTCTCCATTTACATGACACTTTTCCACTTCCATAAATTGTGCAACACCATCAATGTACTTTCTTGAGAATCTATCTCTAAGTTTAATCCAATCTTTATTCATATTTGAATAAAATGGACAAATTTTAATCCTGTAGGAGCCAGGACAAAAAGTTTAAACCTAAGGATATATACTTTAACAAGAGTCACTTTCACTCTCCAATTCAAACTAAAAAACTCCTAAAAAGTGTCCAAGTGATAACTTTGACTCCCAAAACAGCCACAAAGTTCTTCCTAGAATGTGTTAAAGTTCCAATTTGAGTATTTGACTCCAAATAATAGTGATGCTACACATATATTGAACAATGAAAGTGATGCTACACATATATTCAACAATGAAAGAGATTGATGCTACACATATATTCACTCCCATAAATAATGCAACGATCTACACATATGATCCTAGCATAACAAACCCAATACAATCAAAAGACAAAGGAAATGAAAATAAAACGAACAATCTACACATATGACCCTAGCTCCCAATAGCAAATGACAATTTCATTGTTGAACATCAAAAATATGGAATAGAATCATCAAAAACAACCTTCCAATAATGACAATTTCATTTCAGAACAAGAAAAATAGGCAGAAAAATAAACAGAGAAAAACCCAACAATCAGCACACACACTAAACAGAATACCAAAAGTTTCCATTGTTGAACATTAAGATTAGGAGCAATAGATTTACCCACAATGATAGGTCAGAGAAGCCGGCGACGATGGCTACTAGGGAGAAGACAGTAGCTTGCAAAATCAGAAGGGAGGAGAGCAGAGAGCTCGACGGCGTGGGCGGAGAACAGATTCGCGGCGATAGCTGTTGGGAGCAGTAGATGGCAGGTGGAGAGCTGCTGAGGAGAAAGAAAATCTACCGATTTCGCCGGTGGCTTGCAAAATCGGAGAGCTGCTATGGGGCGTCCTTCGCAAAAAGAGAAGGGGAAGAGGGAAGGTGCAGGTCGCGAAAAGAGAAGAGGAAGAAGAGGAAAAAAAGGGGGGAAAGGGTTTTTTTAATTCAACATTTCCTGCCGCAATGATGCGTTGGCATATGACCCCCAATGTGTCGGCCTAAAACACAAAAAACGCCTATTTTCGGTCAGCTTTTGCCGACGCCTCCTTCCATTGGCAATCATCTGACATTGCTTCGGCATATAAATTGTTGAAAAAAAAGGCGGTCTTTTGTTCTATATTGACCTTTCCCGCCGTAATACTATGTCGCAAATAACCCCCAATGCATCGGCTTACAACACTAAAAATAAACTTATTTTCGTTTAGCTTTGGCCAACACCTCCTTCGGTCGGCAATCATTTGACATTGTGTTGGCATATATTTGGAAAAAAAAGAGGCGTTCTATATTGACCTTTCCCACCGCAACGCTACGTCGCAAATAACCCCCAATGCGTTGGCCTATAACACTGAAAGTAAGCCTATTTTTGGTCAACTTTGGCCGACCCCTCCTTCCGTCCGCAATCATCCGACATTTCATCGACATATATTTGGAAAAAAAGAGGCGTTCTATATTGACCTCGCAAATAACCCCCAATGCGTTAGCCTGAAACTCTAAAAATAAGCCTATTTTCGGTCAGCTTTTGCCGACGCCTCCTTCCGTGTGCATATATTTGGAAAAAAAAGAGGTGTTCTATAGACCTTTCCCGCCGCAATGCTGCATCGGCAGATGACCCCCATTGCGTCAGCCTAAAATTAGAAAATAAGCCTATTTTTTGTCAGCTTTTGCCGACGCCTCCTTCGTCGACAATCATCTAACATTACGTCGGCATATATTTGGAAAAAAAAAAAGGCGTTCTATGTTGTCCTTTCCCGCCGCAACGCTGCGTCGGCAGATGATCTCCAATGCATCGGCCTAAAACTAAAAATAAACTCATTTTCGGTCAGCTTTTGTCGACGCCTCTTTCTGTCAGCAATCATCCGACATTGTGTCGGCATATATTTGGGAAAAAAAGAGGCGGTCTTTTGTTCTATATTGACCTTTCTCGTCGCAATGCTGCGTCGGCAGATGACCCCCCAATGTGTCGCACTAAAACACTAAAAATAAGCCTATTTTCGGTCAGCTTTTGTCGAAGCTACCTTCCGTCGGCAATCATCCGACATTGCGTCGGCATATATTTGGAAAAACAAAGGTCGTCTTTTGTTCTAAATTGACCTTTCCCACCGCAACACTGCGTCGGCAGATGACCCCCAATGCATTGCACTAAAACACAAAATAAGTCTATTTTCGGTCCGCTTTTGCCGACGCCGCCTTCCGTCGACAATCATCCAACATTGCATCGACATATATTTAGAAAAACAAAGGCCTTCTTTTGTTCTATATTGAACTTTCCCACCGTAACGTTGCGTCAGCAGATGACCCTCAATGCGTCGGCCTAAAACACTAAAAATAAGCCTATTTTCAGTCAGCTATTGCTAACACCTCCTTCCATCAGCAAACATCCCACATTGCGTTGGCATATATTTAGGAAAAAAAGGTGGTATTTTGTTCTATATTGATCTTTCCCGACGCCACAATGCGTCAGCATATGACCCATATTGCGTCGGCAGATATACAAAGAAAAAAACGTGTTTAATTGTATATTTTAGCCAACGCAATGACGTGGCGTCGCGAAAAAGGTCATGTGTGCTGATGAAAATACATGCGTCTGGAGAAAAAATGTCGGAACAGGTTAAAAATGTCGGGAAAAAAATGTTTGCCGACGAAAATACCTACTAACTAATGATACATCATTAAGTCTATAAGATCTTTACCTTCACGCATGGAGAACTTTTTATTAACCTCCATCAATATAGATATTGGCTTGCAGTCACTCATGCCAAATTTTTGCAAAAGATCTTTTACATACTTCTGTGGTCCAAGAAATAATCCTTTGTCTAAGCACTCTACCTCTAGCTCGAGGAAATGCTTTTAGTTCTCCAAATTATTTTATTTCTAATTAGACTAGTAAATTCTACTTTATTTGTCGAACTTGTTCTATGTGGTCTCCTGTTATGATTAGATCATCGAACTTTCAATCAGAAATTTTGCAATTTTTCCATTCTAGGCTTTTAGTGCTTACTTTAAACCATATATAGTCTTTCTCAGCTTGCAAACATAGTCTTGATGAGCTTCATCCTCAAATCCTCTTGGTTGCTCCATATATATATCTTGATCTAGCTCTCCATTTAAGAAAGCATTCTTAACATCCATTTGCCATGGCTTCTAATCCTTACTAGTTGACAAAAGAAGCGGTTTCGGCTGGTTTTACCTATTATTTAATTTGAACCTATAACTCTCGCCGTATGAAAGTAATACTCTAACAGCTGAGTCAAGTAGGTTAAATTGAGTCAAGTCAAAGAACATAGACTCGTATAAGATAAGAGAAAGTCGCACAACCAGATTTCCCCTTACAAGGGGAGCGGACCGCTAATAAGACTCGAACAATAGTGAGTTTTGCTATAGGATTAAACATCTCATCATAGTCCAAGCAATACTGTTGAGAGAACCCTCAGACCAGCAGTTAAACTTTGTATCTCTCTATCGTCCCATCAGCTCGAGTTTTAATTTTGTAAACCCATTTACACGATATGGGTTTAACATCTTTAAGCTTCGGCACCAAGTCCCATGTTTGATTTCTTCTTAATGCGTCCACTTCTTCCATGGCCTTTCTCCATTGGATGTCTTGTGACGCGTCTTCTGTCGGGTTTTATGCCTTAAAACTTGTAGATTGTAAATATAATAATTTGACCGTAATTAAATCATTAATAAAGAGTTATTGTTATGTTACTTCAATAAGCGTTATTGATTGTTTTTTTTTTTTTTTTGTTTTGTCTTAATAACCCTAAATCCAATAATCTAACATCTTAGGATGTTTTATGAGTCTTGAACTATATATGGGGACATATGGAGATCAATGTTCAAGATACAGTCTAAAGGGTCTATAGTATAGGGATAAGGTTGGGTACCTTATCCTGGTGACACTATGGATACGACCCACTTTGTATTTGATACAAATGCAATAATCTAATGCATTAGTGTAGGTGACATGCAAGTGGGGGTATCCTATGCAATGAGTTTGAATAAGACCGGACCATGAAATAGTAATCACTAGATGTAACTCTGTTGACTAGTTAGGTTTCTATTTTAATAGGATGACCTAGGCAATTTAGTTTTAATCTTGAGTATATTATGAACATCTGTCCACGAGGGATTGTCCTTTGATTTGTATGAGTGAGAGTGGCCGTTTGCCGACTCAATAGGTCTACCATCTTGGGACAAGACCGGGTGGGGAGCTGAGACATAATTATACAAGATGGAATTCACTCATTCCCATTTTTAAGGTAAGTAGATAAGTGTTTCCTTAAGTGGTGTCTGCGGGACTTGAATAAAGGGCCCTACGTAGGGTATACCCTCTCACTAGCCTGAAAGGGGTTTCTGTTTAATGGATGGACCATAAACAAGTTGTTCATTAAGGATTTATAAGTAACCTAGGGGTAAAACGGTAATTTGACCCAACTGGTGTTACGAACACTTGTGAAGGACTAATTTGCTATTATTGGTCTATATCCATGACACAGAAATATATCTACAGTGAGAAGAGTGCAACTGTGGGTCTTTAGCGGAGTGTACCCACAGTTAACGAATATTGATTAATGTGGTTAATGAGTTTAGCCGATTCATCTCATATCGTTTGAGTTTTTGATCTGTAGGTTCATAAGGTCCCTTTGCTAGCTCAATACGAACCAACAACGATCAACTATGTTGAAAGAAAAATTTGAAATGTTCAAATTTATGAGGGAAAATATTAATTTTATTGGATACAATTAATTGCATGATTTATTATAAATTTTATTTGAATGTGATTCAAATTATAACTTTATAATATGAAGAATTAATTTATTCAAATAATTTATTATTTAGTTGGATAAAATACATATAAATAAATAGAGGGAGAATTAATTAATTAATTTGAATTGGATTCAAATAATTAATTATTTAATTTGGATGAGATCCAAATCAAAGATTCTACAGAAAATAAATATTTAAATAAGATTTAAATATTTTAAACCATAATATGAGATATTATTTGGGTAGATATTTATTAATATTGGATATTATTAAATATTTGATTTAAAATCTCTGCAGAGAGTTTATCCTAATAGGATTAGGAGTAAACCATAGGGTTCTATAAATAAGGCCCTTGGGAGCATTCATAGAACACTCTCTAAGAGAATAATCTCTACGACTATCGTTTCGAGAATTATAGATTCGCAAAGGTATAATGCTTAACCGTTTCTTTATTTTTTTGTATTTTTAATTCTTTCAATAAATCAAAAAACGTGATCACACGGTTCCGTCGAGATTCAATTCCTTTCATCTTCTATGTTTCTCACTCTTCAAATGTTGCTAATACTACATTCACGTACTTGGAATTTGGGTTTCTTAATTTGGTTGATCTCTGTAGTTGTGGCTCTTGATTATGAACTCACTTTGCCAAGGACTTTGTGTCCTTAACTGCTCTTCTTCATTTTCGTCGTTTTCTTCTTCTCCTTCTATTGGAGCTTGTTGCACTTGACTTATCTCTTCTTTTGATTCTTCTTTGAAAGACTTCTCATCTTTGGGTGCCTTTTCCAATTTAGGCGTGCAGCATGATGATGCTTCATCAAATATCACATTCCTTGATGTATAACATCGTCCACTAATAGAATTAACGCAACTCCACCCTTTGTTTTGGTTGTCATATTCAACAGATCATATGCATCTGATTGCTTTCTCATCAAACTTCTTTCTCAGATGATATGGTACAAACATATAGCAAATACAACCAAAGATACGAAAGTGTTCAACTGTTGGCTTGATATTCAACAACCTTTCTAAGGTGACTTGAACCCAAACCTTTGTTGGGGAGGTCTGTTAACCATATGGGTTGTTGTTCTCATGTACTTAACCCAAGATCTTCCTAGCACATTATTTGCATGTAACATGCTACGACATACTTCTGTAAGATGTCTATTTTTCCTTTCTATCACTCTATTTTGTTATGGAGTGTTTGGACACATCAATTGATGACGTATCTTATTCGTAAGTATTGAGAGAAGTCATTAGACATATATTCTCTCCCATTATCTGTATATAGGCATTGAATTCTCTTTCCTAATTCACCTTCAACTTGTTCTTTTAATTTTATAAACTTTATAATTTTTTCAGACTTCTCTTTCATAAAAAACACCCAAACATACCTGGAGAAGTCATTGATAAAGGTCACCATGTAATGCATACCACTGATTGAAGATTACTTGACAAGACCAAATACGTCAGAATGCACCAGCTCCAATGGTTGCTTTGCTATAAATTTGGACTCCTTGAATGGTAGTTGATGCGCCTTCCATACTGGCAGCTAGTACATACCATGTCTTCTCTGATATCAAGTTGAGGCAGCCCTTAAGCTTGAATTATTTATCATTGTCTTCAATTTACTATAGCTAACATGACAAAGTCTTGCATGCCCCACATTTGTTGTTTCATTCTTCCATGTCTTATTCACATAGGTGGCCTCTACTGACATGACGTAAATGGAGGCAATCTTTCGCCTTTCCATCAATGGCGTACCATTGACTTTGAAATTGTGGTGCACCTTGACATCGTCAAGTCCAAACACGACGAAGTTACTTACTGATGTCAATTGAGATACTGACACCAAATTCTTCTTCATTCCAGTCACATAATGTACATTCTCCAGCTCCATTTGATTGAAAGTAAAATGAGACATTGTCATAGTTTTGTCAATGTGGGTTATTGGAAACTTCGAGGTGTTTGCAGATACAACAACTCTGCTTCCCTTATACTGTGATATGTTTTGTAACTTCTTCTTATCTTCTTTCTTATGGTTAGAGCAGCATGAATCAACAATCCAATCATTTTTAAAATTTACCTCTTATGCATGGAGAGCCAACTCTTCGTTCTCCATCGCATTAGATGTAAACTGAAGGTTGGAATCTACTGTTGCAAAACATGCATATGCATCCATTCTTCTTCACCAATGCTCTCAGTTTGGGAGGTGACTGCATTGCTTTCTACTGGCTTTTTCTTTCAACGATAGTCTTTGGCGTAATGCCCTATCTTTCCGCAGTTATAACATTCACCCATTTTTTTATGCTCGTGATTTCGATTCGTTTTACTAGCTTCCCCTACTTGAGAGCATTCTGGAGTTTCTTCATCTCCTTTTGATCCTACTTTCTTTTGAAATTTTGATTAACGTTTTCTTTGGTCACTAAAGCTTCTTCTTTATCGCTCTTTATTGTGACCTCTGACATTTGCTTAGCCAATACTTCTTGACTAGCAAGCATATTTTCGAGGTCAATCAAAGAAGCTTGGACTGCCCAACCTTGAATAGTAGCAATAAAGCTTCTATATTCAGATTTAAGTCCATGAATAATAATTCTACTCATCCTCGATTCTGAAATAAAAGTAGGATCTAATTCAGAGATTTCACAACATAGAGATTTTACCTTGGTGAAGTATTGGTTGATAGTCGTCTCTCTATTTTTCTTTAAGAAAATTGAGGCAAACGTGTCCCATGCTAACTTTGGTGTCTTCGTTATACTGATGTGCTCCAACATTTCTTCATCAACTATAGTTTTCATTGCAGACATGGCCTTACTTGCCTTGATATTCCATTTCTTCAAAGTAGTAGCTTCCTCAGATGGATTGACTGTAGTGCCTCCCGCAACATCCCACAATAATTGGTCTTGGAGATACGACTTCATGCGGACCATGTTTTGTATTTTTTAGCTTCTTAATTCCTCCAACAACTTCAAAGTCTCCCCCATCATCTTGTGGTGATGAATACACTCCATGAGTAGTTGTATCCTAGACAACAAGCTTAATAGTCCCATACTATACTCAATTTTCAAAAGTTCCACCACAACAAGTTATGCTAGCTTGGCTCTAATACCACTTGTTGAAGAAATTTGCACAAAAGGAAGAAAGACAATCTCTTGGAAAGAAAGAAACTTTTATTATGAATGTACAAGGATGAACACTTAGAGATTACTCTTTCACTCTCTAAACACTCACTCACTTTTCTTCACTAACTCTCTAGCTTTTGCTTGGCTCACATATGGGCCCACACCTTCTATGTATAGGCATGAGATCATTGGAGCCCAAGCAAAAGGATGTATATAGGATGTTCTTGGATTCTAAGTATTCTAGATATTTCTTAGTTTTTATCTTATATAGAGGAATTCTCGTATTCCTTAAACCTAAAAAAAAACCTAGGATAATTCTAGATCTTTACTTTTGAGGTATTTATTTACAATTTACCTATTTCAACATAATTCTAGAAAATCCTAAATTACACATTTATGTCATTTTTTTTATACTTCAAGAACTCTCTAGATTAGTTGGTGTTGCTTATATTTTAACAATGTCTTGTATTCAATCGTGCTTTTGCATTCACTCTTACTTTTACTCCTGCTTTGACTCTTGGTATGATTATGAATCTCCAAATTTCATTCCTTACCCCTAGTCGCTGTTGCTACCACTATCACGAAATGAGCTCGAAATTTTTCCTCAAAATCGGGTCTATATCACTCTTTCTCTAGTTTGTTTTGCAAATCTCCCCTTCCAATTATATGTTGTTCTATGCACCACTGTCAAAGGAACAACCATTCATTTTGAAAGTTCCATGTTGCAAACTATTATGGGTGATTTTGGACTAAGGGAAAAATGTAAAAGAACGAGTGGAGCGGTGAAGCGATGGGCTAAGTGACCAAACTTGGAATAGGATAGGGCCAAAAGAAGAGAATAAAGGGGGCCATGCCCATATCACAAGGTTCAGCCTCAGCCCATGTCGAGGTTGACCCAATCAACATACCCTTAAACCGGGGTGATCTAGAAGATCCATGTCAAAACGAGGCGTATTGACCCATACATAGCTCGTAAACTCTAAAGGAAGGAGGATTAGGTCAAGAACAATCTATAAATATAAAGGAAGACCCTAACGGAAGTAAGTCCACTCTCATACAAATTTTCCTACGTGCTACATAGAATTCCTTATCGACTTAAACATCAGAGTCTGAGTGGCCATCACCATACTTGTGTGCAGATCTTTTCTATTTTGCAGGTAGCGTTTGTCCTCAAATTACGAATTGACAGTTGTTATTACATGGGGTTTAGTTGAGCATTTACCTCACAAACTTCTGGTGGAAACAAGTATATAAACTCGAACCCTAAACTAGACATGAACACTACAAAATGGTCACTCAATAGAATAAAAGATACGGATGATTTGAGAGACTTCACATGTAAGCACTGACTTAAGTGTTGAGAAAAGGCAAGTGAAATTGTGGCTATGCATTGTTAGAGGAAAAGTAGCCGAGAGTGGAAAAGCAAAATTTTGGCTAAGTGTTGGCCAAGACTATGCGTTGGTAAAAGAAGAGAAGAGCTAGCGTTTTTAGTGGCCATGCGTTAAGGTCTCTATGCGTCAAAAACAGAGCAGTCTCTATGCGTCGAAGACAGAGCAGTCTCTATGCATCGAAGACAGCGGTCTCTATACGTCAAAGACAGAGCAGTCTCTATGCGTCGAAGACAACGGTCTCTATGCGTCGAAGACAGAGCGGTCCCTATGTGTCGAAGTAGGAGGCGTTGAGGGCGCCATGCGTTGAGTGTGGATGACTGTTGAAGGTGTTAGAGCAGGTTGCGTTATGAGTGCTTTGCGTTGAAGTAAGAATGAGGACCCTGCGCATCAGCCTGCTTTTAAGGGTTAAGTCGGCAGTATGTATATAGGTAAATGAAATAAATATTTAATCATTTTAGACCCTTCGAGAACTTAAATCGGCTCCACTCTTCAGACGAACTACAAGGGGAGGTAGAAGAGGGTATTCTTGTGGATTTTAGACGGAAGTCTGCTCACTTTGGTGTCGAAATCTAAGCTGGAACGGAAAGTTGTTGGGGGACACACAGACTGGACAATGTCTGATGTTTGGAGTAGAACAAATCGAGGAGATCGAGTCTAGGGCTGAAACTTTAAGGTCAGTAAGTTAATATAATTCTTAACCCTTCTTGTGAAGGATGGTAAAGCTGGAATTGAAGTTAAATGTGTGAAATTTTAGGTAAAAGCAACGGTTACAGAATTGTTGTGCAAGCTAGAGCAACGGAGAGTAATTTTGGGATAGCTGGAGAACGAAGGGGAGTTAAGTCTTGAAATTTTGAGGTAACCTGTGAAACTCAATTCTCTACAAGTCTGTAGAAGGGAAGAAGTTCTAAATCTGTCTGGGTGTATGACTTTTAACAGATAGGAGAAAGAACAAAAGGAAAGGAAGAGATCTCGATTGTCGGGTGCAGCTAAGAAGCAGGTATCGCTGAGTAGAGAAGGTAAAGGCAGCGAGACGAGTGTCGCTGGGACGCAGGGAGCTTTCCGTCTCACAAAACTCGCTGGGTATCGCTAGGTGTCGCTCCTTAGGTAAAATCACGCTAGTCTCGCTCAACCCAGTGTCGCTAGTACCATGTCCTGTTGGGTAGTACCGCTAGTAATCTCGTTTGGAATGAGGGATTGTCGTTGGTAATCTCGCTTATTATATTTACTTTGGGAAAAAGGGAGGCTCGATGATGAGTAATGATTAGAATTTACTTATGCATACTTAACGATCAAGTAAAGGAAAGTGTAACGTAAGGAAAAATGTTTATTTCAGGCCAGGAGAAGATAGGGAAGACGTATAATCCACTCAAGGCCCAGGAAGAGTCGTGAGTGACACCTTTCTTTCTTCAAATCGATTTTATTGAAACTTTTTTGTTCATTTTTCTGATTAAATATGACACTATGATGGATTATTTTGAAAAGCAAAATGTTTAATTTTATTGTTCGCAAGGCATGTTATATGTTTCTGAAAGTTGTCGGAAAGCATGATTACGAAATGTTATTGATTAAAGATTTGTCCTGTTTTCTATGAAAGGATTTTTATATGAACTATCTAAATGTTTTTAGAGGAGGCTCAGTGCTGAAGGACATGAGAAGGCACGAGAGTTTCCCCGGGACCAAGTACTAAGGGACATGGAGAAGGTACTTGGGCAACCCGCCATATTCCTATGTGCACATAGAGGTTGATTTAGCTGGTGCGTCGAGCTTTGCTCCGCATCGAGCCAGGGATAAATTCGACGTTGGGTGTGTTGAGTCTTGCCCCACCCAACTAAGGTTGTTTTCGACGTTGAGAGCGTTGAGTCTTGCTCCGCCTCAACTAAGGAGAAGTATTGTATCCAAAAAGATTTCTTTATGAATTGCTGAAAAGTCATGTATGATTTTATAAGGGCACTTAAGCATGATTTATCCAATGAATGTGAGATGATTCCATGTTTTACTCTTTTCGTTGGAATTTACTCAATCGTGATGATTTTCAAACTAAAAACAGTTTGATAAATTAGTCACTCACTGGGCTATTAGCTCATGTTTTCAATGTTTTCTTTTTCCCCTAAGTAGCAAGGACGTTTGATAAGCACTTGAAAAGTACTTTCTATTCTCTTAAATTAAGAAAGTTTATATTAGATTTCACTTGTTTGCTAGTGATTTTTAGGTTAAAACGAGGAAAATTAGAAGAAATGACTAAAAGATCAAAACCGA
This sequence comes from Citrullus mucosospermus, assembly GCA_030954485.1. Classification (NCBI taxonomy): domain Eukaryota; kingdom Viridiplantae; phylum Streptophyta; class Magnoliopsida; order Cucurbitales; family Cucurbitaceae; genus Citrullus; species Citrullus mucosospermus. The sequence continues at coordinate 8,855,579 of CM062064.1, read as the reverse complement.
GCAAGAATACGGCGAAAAAGAGCTGAAAAACTCGAAAGGGCAAATTTTGGGATAGCGCCGCGGGGCCGAGACGGCACTGAAACATAAACGCATCGTTATGAACGCATAGTTGCATCGCAGTGCCAAGATGGCGCTGCCTCGACGCAACCTTACTGAACGCATGACGTCGCTGCGCTTGGACGGCGCTGCCACGGCGCTAATGCCCGAGAACAATATTTCTGAAACGCATCACAGCGTCGCAGCGCTTGGACGGCGCTGCCGCGACGCTAAAATCCGAGAGCAAACTTTTCTGATGCAGCCCTAGGGCCGCGACGCTATGGACCAGCACCGCGGCGCCAGCTTTCCTTAAATGAAAAATTGTTATTTTTGGTAAATTTTTGGGCGGCCAAACTCTATAAATTTGAGGGTTTCCAGTAGCCCAAATCATCAAAGAAAATCAAAGCAAAGCAAGAAAGTTACAGACCTAAAGAGGCACAAAAAGGAGAGAATTAAGTGAGAGTTCAAAGAGTGAGTTAGTTGCAAGGAAGAGGAAAAGAGTTCGAGATAGTCTTGGTGCCCTTCGAATTCCGACGTGAGAGCCAAGGAGATGGTGACGGTGCTACCTCAATCAAGAGCCTCTTTTCAGTAGAGTTTCCCTTTCTTTACACTCTTTCTTTGTTTATTTTGCTTAAACATGTTGCTTCAAGCTATGAGTGGCTAAACTCTTTAGTTTTAGGGTTTTGATGATTTGTTTATGAATTTATGTTGATCTTGTAGACTTTCATGGTTTTGTTGGAATGATTATGTTTTTCATTGTTATTGTGTTTAATTCTTGTGGATTGGTCATCCTCACATGTTAGGTTAGATGTATGATTGAGAGATTGTATGTTTAACTTGATCTATAACAATGGATTGTTGTTAATCTATCACGAGAGTAGTTAGGTTGACAATAAAAGTTGCTAAAGACTATTTTTAATGCCATGTAATTTTGTATTGGTTTTAAGAGATTAATAATCAATCGAGTTGCATGAGAAAGGGTTGTTTTTTAGAGAAAATAACTTGAAATTAAGTTTCTAGACTTAGGGCATATGAATGACAATAAAATCCATGAAACCTATAATATTGCATGATGAAATAAACAAGGATTCATTACCCTAAAACTCTTTTTGACTCTTGTGTTTCTCACTTTAATACTTTCCTTATTTGATTTGTATTTTCCATAACTTATAATATTCAATTTCAATCCTCAAATAAAATTGATTCAACTTTAGAATAGCTAAGTAACTTAAACCTTCCCAATTGGATCTCTAATGGAACGATATTCGGACTTAACCGTTTTATATTATAACTTGACCTGTACACTTGCGGTTAACACTCAAAGTGCGCATCAACGTTCCTAGTGCTTAGCTTACTTCAACTCGCCCTGCTTAAGCTTCGAGCTTCTAGAATCAATCTATAGTTTGTTGTAGTATGTATAAATAACTTAATACTGGTGGCATGTAGATTTAATTATATACAAATGGGTTGCTAAAGAGGATAAGTTGTAAAAGTGTACTCTATTCAGGATGGATTGTTTATATTATGATCATGCGTTAGTATGACTAGATTCTATGATATTGTATGTATGGATTGTTTATACAGGAAGTCATGTAAGATGGGACAATAGGCATCACAAGAGGGGTGGTGTTTATTGTCCTCACATCTCCGTCCAAGTTATATAGAAAATAAGGGAGGGGGTGTGACATCACAATTGAGAAAAGAACGTGGGAAGCGAGGAAAAGTCCAAAGCTAAAATTTCTTAAGAAAAAAAAAATACTATTTTTTCTACCTAGATGTTTGGTTTAGTTTTTATTTGGTCCCTAATGTTTCAAAATATTATGCATTTAATCCTTAAGTTTTGAGTTTGGTTTCAATTTAGTCCCTAGGTTTCAAAATGTTACAGTTGTATCCTTGAGATTTGTTTGTTTCAATTTGGTTCTTATAGGTTTCTATTTACACTTTTAACCTTGGTTTTTCACTAAATACACACTATCTGTCTTTAGTATTATTGTTTGTTAATTAATTTAAAAGGATTAGAAGAATTAACTAATAATTAAGTTTCACTATTTTTGTCACAATTAAAATTAAATTTAAAATTTCACTTCATAATTATTTAAACTTAATTAATTGACATCATCAATGGCTAAAAGTGAGTATTGAATGAAATATTGATGTTTAAAAGTGTAAATCTTGAGACCTAGGGGCCAAATTGAAATAAAAATCAATTCTCAATGGTAAAATTATACATTTTTCAAACCTAGGGACTAATTGAAACCAAACTCAAAGGTTAAGGACTAAATGTGTAACATTTTGAAACCTAAGGACTAAATAGTAACTAGACTCAAAAACCTAAGGACTAACTCATCTTGGCAAAGGGCATGTGTCAATGCCACATTGGATTTGCCCTCAATCTTTTGCTCATTTCTTTCTTATTTGAATTTTGATTTGAATGATTCAAGATGAGTTAAAAGTGCATTATTGAGTTCAACAAGATGTATGCTTTTGAAGCAATACTAAATATGTGAATACTGTTGTAAAATTGAGGAGCAAAATGACGGAAAAACGAGAGCAAGAAAATCGAGAAATTATAATATTAAAATAATAAATAATAAAATAATATTAAAGTAATTAAAATAACTAAATTAAATAAAGTAAACTTAAAATAAACTAAAATAAAGAAAATGAAATTTTATGGAAAATGGAATTTCACCAATCTTTTCTCTTTTTTTTTTCTCTCCAATGTGTATATTATATTATCCACAAAAAGTCTTTATTTATAGCCAATTTGGCAAGTAGGTAGTGGCATTTTATGGTCACTAAGGATGTGTCTTTAGTAGACACATGACCTTTAGCCACTAAGCACATTTATATAATGGACATCTAATTTGTTCTAATATTTATAATACTCCCCTTTAGATGCCCATTATATATATAAAATATGCCTCATTCAAACCTTACTGGGAAAAAAAACCCAATGGGAAAAAATCCTAATGAAGGAAAAAAAGTACATATTTCATATAATCTAATACTTCTAAAAGAATACAATACATTTGCTCCCCCTCATAGGAACATCATTTGAGATCTCTGAGTCGCCGCATTCCAACGTTTTGCACCAATTTTTAAATGTTGCGATTGGTAATGATTTTGTAAATAAGTCTGCCAAGTTATCCTTCGAACAAATTTGTTATACAGTGATGTCGCAATTTTCTTCAAGATCATGAGTGTAGAAAAGCTTTGGTGAAATATGCTTTGTTCTATCTCCTTTAATATATCCTTCTTTGATTTGGGCTATACATGCTGTGTTGTTTTCTTATAATGTTGTTGGAGGATTTTTACTAGAAAGACAAGCCACATGTTTCACGAATGTGTTGAGTCATTGATCTTAGCTATACACATTCTCTACTAGCTTTATGAAATGCAAGAATTTTAGCATGATTTGAGGAAGTAGCTATTATGGTATGTTTCACTAATCGCCAAGATATAGCAGTTCCTCCACAAGTGAACAGATAATCTGTTTGAGATCTAGCTTTGTGTGGATCAGATAAATATCTAGAATCTGCATAACCAACTAAGTCAAAATTTGATTTATTTGAATAAAACAAATCCACATTGATCGTTCCTCGGAGATAACGGAGTATATGTTTAATTTCATTCCAATGTCTTTTTGTTGGAGAAAAATTGTATCTAGCTAACAAATTTACTAAAAATGCAATATCTAGTCTTATATTATTAGCAAGATACATAAGTGCACCAATTGCACTAAGATATGGTACTTCTGGACCAAGAAGTTCTTCATTATTATCTCGAGGTCGAAATATATCTTCCTTCACATCTAGTGAACGAACTTTCATTGGAATGTTTAATGGATGTGCTTTGTCCATATAGAATCTTTCTAAAATTTTTCCTACATAGGTAAGCTCTTCAGGAGTTCCAATTATATTTAGGTTATCAACATATATAGATATAACAGCAAATCCTGATTGTGATTTCTTTATAAAAACACATAGACATATTGGATTGTTTTGATATCATTCTTTCAACAAATATCCATTCAGGCGATTATACCACATTCGTCCTGATTGTTTTAATCCATATAGTGATCTCTATAACTTTATTGAATATAGTTCTCAAGAACTTGATTTATGTATTTCAAGTATCTTAAATCCTTCTGGGATTCGCATATAAATGTCATTATTAAGAGATCCATATAAGTATGTTATGACTACATCCATAAGATGCATGTCCAAATTTTCATACACAGACAGGCCAATTAAATATCTTAATGTAATTGCATCCACCATTGGAGCATATGTCTCCTCATAATCAATACCAGGTCTTTGGGAAAAATCTTGTGCAACTAGTCTTGCTTTATATCTTGTGATCTCATTATTTTCATTTCTTTTTCTCAGAAATACCCATTTGTATCCCACGGGTTTAACATCTTCTGGTGTCCAGACTACTAGTCCAAAAACTTGGCATTTTGAAAGTGATTTTAATTCTGCCTCAATTGCTTCTTTCCACCGAAACCAATCATTTCTATGTTGACATTCTTCAACAAATTTTGGTTCAGGATCCTCATTTTCAGATATAATATCAAGTGCGATATTATATGCAAAAATGTTATCAATAATTACATGAATTCGGTTCCATCTTTTCCCTGTCATGACATAATTTATTGAAATTTCATTATTATCTTTGGGTATTTCACCTTCTTCACTAATTGTATTATTAGTCATGTTCAGGGTTTCTTCATGGATATTTACATCATCGACCAAGTCTTGTTTATTATCGTTTATTTTTCTTTTCCGAGGATTTTTATCTTTGGAACCCACTGGTCTACCACACTTCTGGCGTGTTCCAAATTCATTAGTGACAACTTCCTGTGTTGGGATATCAATTTTCGATGGAACATTTGCAACGGGTATATGTGATTTAGTTACTTTTTTTTGCATCTATAAATGCATCTGGTAATTGTTGTGTAATTATTTGTGGAATTGGAAATTTACAAACGCAAGGTGTAGATTAAGATATGATGATGCGTTTTACATATCATGCGTTGAACATGCTATGCGTCTAACTACTATGCGTTGGTGATCTTGTCAAGTTTTCCTCTCCTTTACCCAAGTATAAGCAAAGAGTAGGTTTTCTCGGTGAGTCCGAGGTCGAACACAGGGATTATGATGATTTAGTATTTATCTGGATTTCATGCGTTGCAGTGGTAACCAAGAAGTAGTTGAGAGAAGTGTTTTGTTTCTAATCTAAGGAAAGCGATAGTATGTACACTAGACTAAAATTGTGGAAGATGGAAAGGTATGCGACACAGCAAATTCAGCTAATGATGTGAATGAATGGATAAAGAAAGGGTTCGAGTTGGTTAACATCTAACATTGGAAACACATGGTAGTATTCTATTCATACTTACAACTCTTCTCCCGGTTGTCAGCCGCTATGCGTTATGTCTATAACGCATAGGAGAGTGTTAAGAACCAAGGTTATTCCTATAGACAGGTAACACTTCTTGGCCCTTGTCAATTGAGTTCCACAATCACTTACCCTCTCGAGCAGTTTGATTATTACTACTTATATCGATTTTTCAGATGGACATAAGCATCGGATTAAGATTGCAATTGACAAGATGAAATAGTTACACTATGGTTCTTAGTTAGATGCTAACGCAACCCTAGACCCTTGAGTGATTAGTTACTCATGGTTTGAAAGTAAAAAGCGGAAAGTATAGAGAAATGAGTAGACATGGAAGATATATATATTGATGAAACGGAATACAACTTTAGATAAGCTCAATGTCTTGACACAAATCTAAAATCAAGATAGAAAAAGTAAGAAGGAAAGCAGGAAAGGAGTCAATGTCTTGAGTCGCTCGGATGGAAGCGTGAGGTTCTGCTGTGAAGTGGTACGGCGGAGGGAAGACTCTTCTTTCTCGAGCTATTAGTCTCCGGTTAAAGTCTGAGAGAAAACTTTGTTGTCACTTATAGAGTTCTTCCGAGAATCAACAACCCTTTCTCATCTCGCAGAGCTGCCCTTTTATAGATGATGCGTTCGCAATTAATGGCAAATCTGCTTGATTGGCGGCGAGATTGATATCATGCGTCCATCTCGCCTGATTGCGTGATTCTTGGGTCAATTTAGAACCACCACTTTAGCCACAAATCATGTTCGTCAATCATCCGATAATCTCTCAAGATTCTGATTTGATTCTTGGCGCCTTGCATTGATGGTCGTCTATGTGTCCATGGGTAGTTTGGCCGATGTCAACGCGTCGTAGGTTGCTAACGCATAGTCATGCGTTGAATAGTTGTCAACGCATCGTCAGGTTGTTCGTGTTCCGTTCAGATCATGCATCCACGAAGAACAGATTGCTAATGCGTTGTCCTGTGTTAAGAAGTCATCAACGCATCGTTTACATTCCTGCGTTAAACACATGTGTTTTAGGCTCAAAAGGTGGTAAAATCATTATCTTCATAAAAATACTAGAGTATAACGCAAAGGAAGATTTCTTAATAAAAATTAACATCACTTGTCGCATGCTTCTCTATTTAATCTCTATTTATCTAAGCAAAAGGCTATCATAACTTGTATTTCTACAAGTTATCAGTAATTGATTTGCTATATTTTGCAAATGAATTATTTTCTTAACTTCAAGTTCACATTGATTTGTACGAGGATCTAAATGAGACAATAATGATGCATTCCATACAATTTCCTTTTCCAACTTCTTAATTCCTCCCCCTAATGTTGGAAATTTTGTCTCATTAAAATGACAATCAGCAAATCATGCAGTAAATACATCACCCGTCAGGGGTTCAAGATATTTAATAATTGATAGGGAATCATATCCAACGTATATTCCTAACCTCTTTTGAGGACCATCTTAGTACGTTGTGGTGGAGCAATGGGAACATATACTGCACATCCAAAAATTCTTTTATTATAAATATTGATAACTTGTAGAACTACAAGTTATTGTACTCTTTATTTAGAATAATTGGAGCAATGTTAAAGATAAACGCATGGATTTGGGAGTTGAATTGTGTAATATGGATAACTTTACGTTTACAATGTTTACAAAAGCTTCTATCTTGGAAATTATGAGTTTTATATCTTTTTGAACGCAGGATAGAGCTAAAAGAGACAAAAAACACCCAAAGGATAAAAGAAAAGATGTCGCCAGAATCATCAAAACCACACTATTCCGAAGATCAATGCGTCAAAGAATCCGGTGTCGAGAAAAAAAAGTAGATGCATGGTCGGTAGTTGTCATGTCAATGTGCAAGTGGGCAACAAATTTAACCAGACCATGGCAGAATCAATCAACCTATGACATTATGAAGTCTGCACAGTAGGGCATGAGACTATATTTTTGGACGCCTATAAATAGCCGGAAGGATTTCATGTTGAAGACAGAGAGAAAATAATGGGTGAAAGCTCTGCTCAAATCTCCCTCAACCTCCATTGCCACCTTCTACCTCGAGCTTTTATGTGAGAAGATTCTGAGAGTTTCAGAGAGTAAGAATCCATCCACCCCTTGTGCAAATATATATCAATTAGCCACCATCTCAAGCCTCCAAGAAGCAAGACATTGCCATTGGCGGCTTGACGACTTTTATTTCCATTCACTACCATGTTCACCTTTGATACATGTATTTTGATCATGACAATCGAAGATTTATTTATTTCCTTAATATAAGTTTGATTGACTTTGTATTTCCACCTCTCATCATCTTCAACATCTTCAACATCTTGCACCATGAAAGATTGAATGGTTTAATGGGTTGAGTGCATGAAGCTATTATTTTCTAAGTTTTGCTTAAGATTGCTTTCATCTTGTTTAAATTGGTGCTTGAAAAGTACCCAAAAAGTGATTTTCTTGCCTTTGATTTAGGGATGTTTTTATTAGATTTAATGTGTTTGCTAGTGATTTTCAGGTTTTTAAGAAGAAATTAAGTGTCCAAAGCCAAAAGAACCAAACCGAGCCAAAACTGGAAGAAAATGCAAGAAAAACCTAAAATAGGGCAGCACAGCCGAGAGCGTCGCTGCACTGCCCCGCTGCGTTCTAGACCCGAGAGCACCTATTTTGGAAATTTGCTGGAGCGTAGCTGCGTCTGCCGAGAGTGACGCCGTTGTGGAGTGAGCGTCGCAGCGCTGCAGTGCTGCGCTTCGAACCAGGAAAAGATGACGGACAGCTTTCCAGCAACTTTAGACATCAAGAAAATATACAAGAGAGTCCCAAAGGAGACACACAAAATTAGAGAGGAAAAGAGAGCCCAAAAGATGTGAGTTTTCTACAATCAAGTGGAGATCGAAGGAGTTCAACGTTGGGAAGCAATTCGAGGGTTTTTTTTCATAAGTTTCTCTTTCCCTTTTGCTTTCATGCTTAAGAACTCATATGCAAATATGTATTTGATGGCTATGTGTGGTTAAACTCATTGTTTTAGCGTGTTGGATGATTTAATTATGAATTTATGTTAAAGGTTTAGTACTTTTCATAGATGTTGTTGAATGATATGTTTTTCAATGCTATTGTGTTTATTCTTTATTGATTGATCATCAATAAGTGTTAGATTAGATGTATGATTGAGGGGTTGTATGTCTAATTGGATCTATAGCATTGAATCTCTACTAAACTTTCATAAAAATAGATAGGTTATTAAAGAAAGTTGATCATGACTAATCTTAATGTTATGCTTCTTATCTTGGTTTCAAAAAATTAGTAATCAATTAGATTGCATAAGAAAGAGTTGTTTTTTAGAGAACGTAATCCGGATATTAGTTTCTAGACTTAAAAATATTGTTTGCACATACTTCTATGAAAACCTAAAGCACGACTTGAAGTTTCGCTTGCTCTTGCTTTCTTGTCTTCTTGTTTTCAAAATCCAAATTCGAGGTCCATCCCTTAGATAAAATCAAATCAATTCTTGAACAGATAAGTGAATCTATCCAATTCAATCCTCAGTGGATACGGTACTCGAACTTAAACTGTTTTATATTATAACTTGACCAATGCACTTGCAGAATCGCGCATCAAATTTAGTGCATTAGTGCTTTAAAACTTGCATGAATCTACCGAACAAATAAGTTTAGGTAAGTACAATCAACTGCTTGAAAGATTAAGTGATTAATATTTGTCATTTAACAAGAAAATACTTGGCTTTAGAGATAAAGTTCAACTTTTGTATGAAGAACTCACCATGCATCTTAGAGATAAGATTAATGTGGCGTCGAAGCATCGAGAGATATGTTCTCAATTTCGAGTTTAGTAACATGAATGCATACTTAAGTAACAATTTGAAATATGCTAGCGAAGTCATCTCAACCCTACTTTTTCCATGGATTTATCCATCGAATCGCATGTTGTTTGAACATATTTATACTTGACAAATTCATCCATCTCCATCCCGCATCACTACTCCATATGTTCATCTACCAATTTTTATGTATAAACTTATTCTTTTTAGTTTTTGTAAAGACGGTTCAACACATTCAAAATACTTGTAATTACATGTACAATTCACTACATTAAATCAAGGAATTTTCTTAACGTCGAATTATTGCAAATCCCTGCGTTCGACCCTAGACTCCCCAGTCAACCTATTTAAACTTACACTTGGGTTTTAATAGAACAACTTGCATATTAATTAATAAATTTTTAGGATTTTCAACGCGACATAAGGCCAGTTGACGCATCATGCATCATCTATTTTAAACGCAACAAGTTTTTGGCACCGTTGTCGGGCATTTGTTTCAATAATTTATGTTTTGAATTTTTCTTTGGTTTGTGCAGAAATCTTGGTTTTAGAAGTACAACGGGTTTAGTCAAAGGTGTGTCCAGGATAAACAACCCAAGTTCATTTCTAATCTTGAGATTGAGAGAACCTTTCGAAAACAAGTAAAGCTCACTAGAAAAGGTGTCAGCTTTACAAGGAAAAGAAAATGGCAGATCAACAAAACAATGTAGTGCCGCCTAATGGAGCCAATAATGGAGCTAACAATGCACTGAACAACGCATTCGCTCAAGCACAATTTCAAGCTCAACTTCAAGAGCAAATGTAAGCTCATCCCATTCTGCTGGCCCACAATAGAAACATGCCAATTCGGGATTATGTTTCACTGATACTTTATGAATTTTCCCCGAGTATTATGCGCCCAGCCTTCTAGGGATCAAGGTTTGAGATGAAACTGGTTATGCTTCAAATGCTCCAGATTGTGGGGCAGTTTGGAGGTGCTCTAGGCGAAGATCCTCATGCCCACTTAAAGAGCTTCATAGTGATTTGCAACACCTTTTTCATCCCGAATATTACGCTAGAAGGGATCAGAAGGACATTGTTTCGGTTTTCATTGAGAGATGAGACCAAACAATGAGTGTACTCATTAGAGCCAAGTAAGATTACCACTTGGGCTCAAGTGATCGAGAAGTTCTTGAAGAAATACTTCCCCCCTACCAAGAATGAGAAGAGAAGAAGAGACATTGCTAATTTTTAGCCAAAGGACAGGGAGACTGTAAGCGACGTTTGGGCCCGGTTTAAGAGGCTTGTAAGCGATCGCCCGAATAATGGCTTTCCAGAATATGTGCATATAGAAATCTTCTATGATGGCTGCCATGACGAACCTACTACAGACAATGACATTGAACCAAGTGAACGCAGGAAGTGGCAGTTGGATGAACGCAGTAAATCAAGTTGCTACGATTGGATGTGTTGGATGTGAGGAGCTGCATCCATACGAGATGTGCCCACAGAACCCACAATCTGTGTGCTTTATTAAAACCAACCCGTATTCCAACACATACAATCTAGGCTGAAGAAACCATCCCAACTTCTCTTGGAGTGGCAATCACAACCAAGCTGAGCAGCATGGCGCGCAGTTGAATAATAGAGGTGGCTCATCTAGATTCCATTAAGGGCAACATAGACAGAATCAGCTGCACGGACAGACACATTAAGCATCAAGCTCTTCGTCTTTAATCGAAGCTCTTTTAAAAGAATACATGCAGAGAAATGATGCATTGCTACAAATACAAGCGTCATCCATTCGTAACCTATAGCTTCAAATGGGACAAATAGCAGGAGAACTGAAGAATAGGCAAAGAGGCTCTCTTCCTAGCAACAATGTAGCCCCGAGGAATGTGAAGAACTCGAGCAAGGAGTAATGTCAAGCTGTGACATTGCGCAGTGGAAAGCCAATGATTGAATTTTGACGCCCAGGGAAGAAAACCCCAATGATTCAAGCACCAGATGACTTAGATAATCAACCAAACCATCAGCCTACAACCAACCAATATTCGAACGTTACACAAAAACACCACAGCACAAGGTAGCAAAATCTGCATCTACTAGCGTATCAATTGAAGTAGAAAAGCCCCCTTATTCACGAGGGTCAAGGAAGAAGAAGAATGATGAAGGGCAATTATGACGCTTTCTCAATGCACTTAAGCAGCTTCACATCAACATCCCTCTAGTTGAAGCGTTGGAACAGATGCTCTCTTATGTCAAATTCCTCAAGAACATTCTGTCTAAGCCCCATTGACTTGCGAAGCAAACCGTATCTGAAACAAGCACTAGAGCTTGAGTTGAAAGTGTCCCCCCCTACCCTCCACGACCACTTAAAGTATGCATATTTGGAGGAAGGCAACACCCTTCCATTGATTATTTCAGCACCGTTATCCCCAGAGCACAAGTCAACCTTGTTGAATGTCTTGAAGAAATACGTCCGAGCAATTGGATGGCATTGAGTGACATCCGAGGGATAAACTCCACTTACTGCATGCATAACATACGTCTTGGAGAGGGAAAAGCCAGATCCATTAAGTCGTAGCAAAGGCTCAACCCACCAATGAAGGAAATTGTTAAGAAGGAAATCCCACAAGTGGTTGGACGCAGGCGTTATCTTCCAACGATATATGATGGCGATCTTCTTAGAATTTTTAGAAGAATTGGTTGAGATATTTATGGATGACTTTTTGGGATTTGAAAATTTGTTCGACGCCTGTTTAGCTAATTTGGATAAGGTGCTAAAACAATGCGAGGACAACAACTTGGTTTTGAAGCTGTGGAAAAACTTCCTCCTCCCACTAATGTGGAAAAACTTCGTAAGTAAGAAAGAGAGAAGATCGAAGTTGTGGAAAAACTTCCTCCTCCCACTAATTTAAAACATTAAGGAGTTTTCTAGGACATGCAAGCTTGTATTGTAGGTTTGTCAAATACTTCTAAAAAATTGCACCCCCCCTCAGCGCATTGTTGGAATTGAACTGACCCTGTGTTTTTTATGATCAATGTTGAGAAGCTTTTGAAACACTGAAGACAGTATTAGTGACAACACCCATTTTTATAGCCTCGGATTGGATGCAGCCATTCGAGCTTATTGGATGCAGCGATTCGAGTTTATGTGCAACACCATGGGAGTTACGTTAGTTCAACGCAGAGACAAGGTGCTTCACCCAATTTCCTATGCCAGCAAGCGCTCAATGAAGCATAAGAGAATTATACAATAACAGAAAAAGAGCCGCAAGCTTTAGTATTCGCTGTAGAGAGGTTCAGAGCTTACTTACTAGGGTCAAAAGTCAGCATTCATACAGACCACTCTGCAATCAAACATGTGATGCCAAGCCAAGGCTTATTACATGGATCCTTCTTCTCCAAGAGTTCGATGCGGAGATTATTGATAGGAAAGGAACCGAGATGAATGTGGCCGATCACCTCTCTAGACTTAAAAATGTTGAAATTGATAGGAAACAACCTAAAGTCGATGCCAGTTTTCCTGATGAAGTTGTACTGAAAGTCGAGGAATCTGTTCCTTGGTATGTTGATATCGTAAATTCTCTGGTGTGTAAGCCATTTGTAGAAGATTTCAACACACACTAGAAGAAGAAGCTGATGCTTGACGCGAAGTTTTACTATTGGGATGAGCCTTAACTCTACAAAAGGGGCCTTGTGATAGCATCTAAAATGTGCTATCTTCCTTAGCTTAACTCGGGAACGTTGTATTATTAATGTGTTCAAAATATTATTTTGTAGGTTTCGAGCACTTAACAGGTAGAGCGGGGCATTAACGAAAAAATGGAGCTAAAACAGATTGAAACGGAGTTTTATTGCATCAACCGGAAAAGAAAACTCCAAAAAGACCAAATTGCCCCTGAAGCCACAACATAGCGGCACTTTTTCCCGAAGGCAAAAATTTTTTGTGAAGCGCGAAAGTGCCGCGGCACTCCAACCAATCTATAAGTGCATTCCTTGATTTTTAGGTCAGATTAGCCACAAGCCGACTCAAGGTCGAATTCTCTCAACACTTCCTTTATTTCTCATCTATTTATGCATCGAAACTCGAACCCATTAATCGTGATGTCGATTATGGGCTAAGGTAATTAGTTCTAGCTTGGGTTTTTACAGATTTTCTTTCACTTTAATGTTCTTATGAGTTTTTGAACTAAATTCTATTGCATGCATGATTTTGATTTTGGATTTTAAAGTATTACGATCATTTTAGTAGATGCTGACTACTGTGATCATCGTTTTAGATTGATATACGATTCGTGACACTTGGTTGTATGCTAATCATAGGAAGCAATAGGTTAGATGAGCTTGTGAATCTAAATCGATAAGTATTGTTCTAATCAACCTAAAATTGAATCAATAGAATATTTGATTTCGGACTTTCCACTTAAATTTTCTGCCTAATTCTCCATAGAACTTATTCTAGTTAGGGTAAACTTGAATTTTGCATGCCTGTCATCGATTAAATTTATCTTAATTCGTCGATTAGGGCGATTTAATTAGCCTTTCTCATTAAATTGATTAGGTGCAAACTACAATAAATTCAGTAATGATGACTCGATGATTAAGAACATTGAATAAAGAAAATTTCGTTGTAACCCAAGCTAGGCGTTTTTTTTATTATTATCACAACCTTCATTTTTAGTTTAGTACAATTTAAGATTTCATTATTTTCTTGCAATAAACCATTTTAAAACACCCCCCTTCGATTACCAGAATTGATAACTACTTGAATGAGAAATTCAATTGCTCCCGGTGTTCAACTCGACCTTGCCACTACTACTGTTGGGTAAGTACAAAATATTATTTGGCATAAAATTGGCGACAAATTTTATACACCAAATTGGTGTCGTTGTCGGGTAGCCAAGAAATTTCTCTTTTAAGGACTTTTTAGTTCTTTTTCGCTCTTTAATTTTTCCTCCATTGTATTACCCAATCCTCCCAAGATCCAAATGAAGGAGTTAGCAACATAATAGCGGAAACAATTAGGTTCTAATGAACTCTAATTACATTAATTTTGAAGATTAAACATGCTTGTTCTTTGAATTTCTAATCACAAACACTTTGTGGACAACCTCTAGTGTCCTCCTTGTTATCCTCAGGCCTTAAAACAAATTGTGGGATCCAAATTAAGCTGAATTTGGAGCAACAAGGTGAAAGAACTAGTTTTTATGGAATTTGAGTAGGAGAGTAATTTAACAGAAATTAGCTAAAAACATCGACCTTATTCTTTAATTCCTCTCATCTATATAAAGAGAAGAGCATGCAGATCTCACCAAAATGCATGAAGCCAACAAATTGACTGATTAAATCAACCAATTTGGAGGTGAAAGAAGAAGAAGAAGAAGATGGTGTTTGCATAACGAACACCACCTACGTCACATGCATAGTGGAGAAATCCAAAATCCAATTCTTAATTGAATTTTGACTTTTCAATTTCACAAATTGAATTTTAATTTAAAATTAATTTTCAAAAAATCAATTTTAAATAAAATTAATTTAATATAAAATTAATTTAAATTATAACTAATTAAATAATTAATTAATTATATTATATTAATTATTTCTCCACTATTCCTGGCAAATTCCAACCCGATGAATCTATTAATCCTAAAAAATATTTAAATCACATTTAAACATTTCTAACTCTCCGAATTCATCTAATTCATAATTAAACAAACAAACCATATAATTTGCTCTAAACTTGAACATTTGAAATTCACTAAATATATTGTTCTAACGTTTATTCCATAAGCTAACAAGAGGGCCTAATGAACCTACAGACCATGATCTCCAACGATCTGAAATTAATCGACTAAACTCTTTAACCTAGTTAATTAATATTTGTTAACTACTGGGTCATTCCACTAAAGCTCAGTAGTTGCACTGTCCTTATTGTAGATATATTTCTGTCCACTTGATGTAACCATAATAAATAAGTCAATCCTTCACAAGTTGTTCTAATTACAGCTGGGTCAAAAAATACCGTTTTACCCCTGTAATTATATCTTGTTTCTTATGTCCCAATGATTCTCTAATGAACAATTGGTTTGTGGTCCAACCAACAAATCTAATCTCTCTCGAGCCAATGAGAGGGTGGGACCCCTTGTTTAAGTCCCGGAATTAGTACTTAAGAGAACAACTTATCTATTAACCTAGTAATAGGTAGTAGTGAATTCATCATGCAATACTATGTTCCCAGCTATCTGTCTAATCTTATACTTAAAATGGGAGGCATATTGAGTCAGCAAACTTGGGTCACTCTCACCTATCCATATTTAAGGATAATCTCAAACAGACAAAAGTTCATAGTTGGCTTAGAATTGAGATCAAGTTACCTAAGTCGTCAGTTTGAAATAATCAGTTTTAACGGGAAACAGTATGATAAAGGAAAATGATTATTTCATGGTTCGGTCTTATGCAAACTCAAGGCATAGAACGCACCCACTCACAAGTCTCTACGTGTACGATATAGGATCACATCGTTTATATCAAATACAAAGTGAGTCGCATTCATAGTGTCCCCAGGATTAGGTACCCAGCCTTATCCTTATACTATAGACCGTTTTGGCTATTACTTAAACTTGATCCACTTTTATGTCTACACATAAAGTCTATGCATACATCCTATAGCCAAGGATTCTTAGTTTATTGGATTTAATAGATGCAATTTAACATAGGCAATTTTGGATCGACAATCCTTGTGCATTACCTATCCCGCCACGATAGGTAATTTTGAGTTGAAATTAGGCTTAATCCATTTACTCCCTACTTTTTCTAGATGTGCAGATGAGGACCCATATAAACACTTGAAGGAGTTCATCATCGTGTGCGAAGGGATGAGACCTCATGACATGACTGAAGAGCAAATTAACCTTCGAGCCTTCCCTTTGTCCTTAAAGGATGACGTCAACGATTGACTCTACTTCCTTCCTGTTGGATCCATGACCACATGGAAGGAGATGAAGAGCCAATTTTTGGATATGTTCTTCCCTGCCTCACGAGCTGCACGAATAAGGAAAACGATATACCAAATCTCCGAGACGATTGGTGAGACCTTGTTCGACTACTGGGAGCAATTCAAATGCATGTGCGCCAGCTTCCCTGATCACCAGATCTTTGATGCACTCCTCATTCAGTACTTCTATGACGGGTTTATCCCTAGTGATAGAAGTACCATCGACACGACAAGTGGTGGTGCTTTGGTGAAAAGGACTCCCACTAGGGCCGAAAAGCTCATCTCCACCATGGCGAGCTCTCGGAAATATCACATCTTCACGAGAGGTAACTGAGATTAGATCTGAACTTTCTGAACTATCTTCTCTTGTGAAACAGGTCTTTGCTACCAGGTAGCACACCCAGGAGCCTATGGCTGAGATTAGTTACACCGGCAATCAGCAAGGTGGACAGATGTACAACTACAATCATTGGGGCAATTAGGGAAGTCAGGGGCATTGTAGTTTAGAGATGCCTCTAGAGGACATAGTGAAGCACCTGACTGAGTCCACCACCCAAACCCAGCCTACATAGGAGTAGTTCATTGAGACCCCTCACACATATAGAGTATGGCTAGCCAAATATCCTAGCTAGCTGGTGTTGTTAGCAGGTTGGACACACAGCATGGGAAGCTTCCTACCCAAGCTGCATTCAACGTCCGTAATGTGAGTGTCATTACCTCTGTGAGCTGCATGATGAGTCCCCTGCCTGAGGAGCCAACTGTCAAGCCTGTTGAGATCATGAGTGTCGTGAGCTCGCCAAGGAAACGTGGGGTAATTTTTGATCCACCTCTTGATTTGCGCATTTCTACTAATGTCCCTTGTACTTCTTTCCCTAGTAGGTTGACTGTTGCTCAGGGAAGATCATGCAAAAATGAGGTGATGTCTGTCCAGCCAAAAGGAGGCAAGAGCCCTATTGCAAAAGGCAAAAAGGTTTGGGTTGAGATCCCCACTGAAAAGAAGAAACAAAAGAAAATGATCAAATAAGACGTAGTCCTTCTAGGTTACTTGTTAAGCAGGAAGACCCAGGTACGTTCTCTATTCCTTATCAAATAGAAGCTAGGAAATTTGAAGGTGTCATGCTGGATTTAAGGTCTGCTATTAATATAATGCTTGCCCCTGTATATGTTGATTTTCAATCCCATATTCTGCACCCTGCTGATATCTTAGTGCAGTTAGCTGGCCATTCACTTGTTAGGCCAATTGGTTTAGTGAAAGATATGCTAGTTAGAGTAAATTGCGGAACTTTCCCTATTGATTTCTATGTGCTTAACATGGATGTTAATTTTGTTTCTTCTACTTCTGTCTTGTCTGTGCTCTCTATGGCACAAAAAAAATTTTGAAAAATTTTGTATTTCTGATTTCCCACTACCACTAATCCTTTGTGTTATAGCTTAGCAATTTTTCAGGATTGTGGTCAATATCCTAAGTTAGGGGTGTTGGATGGGGATGTGGCATTCTCCTCCAGATATGGATGATGAAGTCGAGTACGGTCAAGCATAATGACTTAAAAAATTGCGCTATTTGGAGGCTGCCAAAATTTATCTTTATGTTGTTTCTTTTCTGTTTCTTTTTGTTTTTATAGAGTTTAATCCTTTCCATGTTTCTTGATTATTAGGTTTTTGTAACCAAAGGAGGAGCTCGAGAGAATTACTTTTGTGAGCCAGACATCATTGTCATCCTATGTACAAAATTCAGGGAAGTTTTCTGTTTTCCTTTTATTTATCTTGTGCTTTCTTTATTTTTCTCACATTGGGGACAATGTGTAGTTTTAAGTTCGGGGTTGGGGATGTCTGTGTTTTGGCTAGAGTCCTTGAGCATCTGAGCTCAGACTAAATTTTGTGTGCTTTCATGCTTACTTGTTCATGCTTTGCTTGGTAACCATTATGATGACTAGTTGATGACTCACTCTTTCTTATTTTCTTGCATGACATAATGTTTTAAAATGAACAATCATGATTTTAGCCCTTTTTAAACAAAATTCTTATTTTTCATGCACGCTTGATGCGCACTTTTAGTGTTAACCGCAAGTGTATGGGTCAAGTTATAATATAAGACGGTTAAGTCCGAATATCGTTCCACTGGAGATCCAATTGTGAAGGTTTAAATTACTTAGCTATTCTAGAGTTGAATCAATTTTATTTAAGAATTGGAATTGAAGTTGTGATTTATGGAAAATATAAACCAAATAAGAAAAGTATTAAAGTGAGAAACACAAGAGTCAAAGAGAGTTCTAGGGTAATGAATCCTTGTTTATTTCATCATGCATTATTATAGAATTCATGGAATTTATGGTAATTCATATACCTAAGTCTAGAAACTTAATTCCAAGTTATTTTCTCTCAAAAACAACTCTTTCTCATGCAACTCGATTGATTACTAATCTCTTGAAACCAATTCAAATTACATGGCATTAAGAATAGTCTTTAGCAACTTTTATTGTCAACCTAACTACTCTCGTGATAGATTAACAACAATTCATTGTTATAGATCAAGTTAAACATACAATCTCTCAATCATACATGTAACCTAACATGTGAAGATGGCCAATCCACAAGAATTAAACACAATAACAATGAAAAGCATAATCATTCAAACAAAACCATGAAAGTCTACAATATCAACATACATTCATAAACAATTCATCAAAACCCTAAAACTAAAGAGTTTAGCCACTCATAGCTTGAAGCAACATGTTAAGCAAAATAAATAAAGAAAGAGTATAAAGAAAGGGAAACTCTACTGAAAAGAGAGACTCTTGATTGAGGTAGCACCGTCACGATCTCCTTGGCTCTCACGTCAGAATTCGAAGGGCACCACGACTATCTCGAACTCTTTTCCTCTTCCTTGCAACTAACTCACTCTTTGAACTCTTTTATGAACTCTCACTCAATTCTCTCCTTCTTGTGCCTCTTTAGGTCTGTAAATTGATGGTTGATTGATTCTTGATTTGATTTGATGATTAGGGTTGTTGGAAACCCCCAAATTTATAGAGTTGGCCACCCAAAAATTTACCAAAAATAACAATTTTTTATTTAAGGAAAACTGGTGCCGCAGCGCTAGGGTTGTGTCCAAAATTGTTGCTCTCGGGTTTTAGCACCGCGGCAGCGTCGTCCAAGCGCCGCGACGCTGTGATCCATTCAGAATCATTGCTCTCGGGCATTAGCGCTGCGGCAGTGCCGTCCAAGCACCGCGACGCTATGATGCGTTCAGAATGTTGCGTCGGATTTTGGCGCCGCGGCAGCGCCGTCCAAGCGCCGCGACGTTGTGATGCGTCCGGGTTTTAGCGCCGCGACGCTATCCCAAATTTCACCCTTTTTAGTTTTTCAGCTCTTTTTCGCGGTATTCTTGCTTGGTTTTGATCTTTTAGTCTTTTCTTCTAATTTTCCTCATTTTAACTTGAAAACCACTAGAAAAAAAGTGAAATCTAATATAAACTCCCTTAATTTGAGAGGATAGAAAGCACTTTTCAAGTGCTTATCAACGCTCAAGTTTTTTGTCTTCCTATATTAGGTCTTGCATGCTTAGAATCATATTACTTAGCTTGCAATTTTGTTGTTACCTCGCTAAGCCCCACTAATACGATAGTTCTAATATTGAGGATGAGAAAAAGATGTATATGCCTGCTAAAAAAAGATCTGCAGATAAAATGTTGAGCTAAAAAGAAATATCATGAAAAAGATAAAAATGAACTTGTAATGATATGCATAACTAGGGGTAGAAAGAGTCGTTTGCTGTGATTAGTGAGGACACTTGCGAGAAAAGAGTGAATATAGTTCCCTACAGTAAATGTGTGAAAGCTAATGCCCTTAGGTAAAATAAATGCAAGTTAGGGCCCCAGAGTTAAATTAAGGCACCTCAGTTGATATATTATCATTTTGATTTTTTTTGACATTTGATGATTTGTGCATGAGCCGACATTGGGGGAAAACAAATTGAGAGCAATTTAATGGCATTTTAAGGTGTTAGAGGCTTACTTAGAAGGGCTTTGAACTTACTCTTGCATGAATAAGTATAGAATTAATTTTAAATTGTGCTCCATTGATCGATTATAAATTAATCTCATAGTTTTGAATCCTAGTTGATTGTTGAGACTTCAGTAACGAACCTTGCATAATTGAGAGAGTATTAATTTGTGTGACTGTGTGCATTATTGTACCTTGCTCGATAATGATCAAGAATTAAGTTGGGGGTGTTTGATAGCACCTGAAATGTGTTATCTTCCTCAGCTTAACTCGAAATTGTTGTACTATTTAATGTGTTAAAAATATTATTCTATAGGTTTCTAGCACTTAATAGGTAGAGTGGGGCATTAGTGACAAAATGGAGCTAAAACGGAATGAAACGGAGTTCTATTGCATTAACCGGGAAAGAGAACTCCAAAAAGATCACTTAGGCGCCGCGATGTTTTTTCCCAAGTGTAAAAATTTTTGGCGAAGTATGACAATTCTGCAACGTTGCATGGGAGTGTCGTGGTGCTCTGAACTATTGTCGCACACGTACACGTGATAGTGTCGCGGTGCTTCAACCAATTCATAAGTGTATTCTTTGATTTTTAGGTTAGATTATTAGCCACCAGTCGACTCAAGCTCGAATTCTCTCAACTTTCCTCTATTTTTCATCTATTTATACATCGAAACTCGAACCCATTAATCAGTATGTTGATTATGGGCTAAGGTACTTAGTTCTAGCTTGGGTTTTTAGGGATTTTCTTTCACTTTAATGTTCTTATGAGTTTTTGAACGAAATTCTATTGTTTGCATGATTTGATTCTAGATTTTAAAGTATTACAATCATCTTAGTAGACACTAGTGAATACTATGATCATCGCTTTAGATCGATATATGATTTGTGACACTTGGTTGTATGTTAATCATAAGAAGCAATAGGTTAGAACATTGAATAAAGAAAATTTCATTATAACTCAAGTTAGGTGTTTTTCTGACTGTTATCACAACCTCTATTTTTAGTTTAGTACCATTTAAGATTTCATTATTTTCTTGCAATAAACTATTTTAAAACACCCCCCCTTCGGTTAATAAAATTGTTGACTACTTGATTGAGAAATTCAAGTGCTCCCTGTGTTTAACTTGACCTTGCCATTACTACGGTTGGGTAAGTACGTAAAATTATTTGGCACGAAATTAGGCTACGAATTCTATACGCGACCCTGATCACATTTTCAGGCAATGCGTTCCCAACACTTTGTATCAACGCATTCTCTCCCAATGTCATTACTTGCCTTACGGTGGACACTATGAAGGGTAGCGAACAACAGCCAAAGCTTTACAAAGCGGATATTTCTGGCTGACACTATTCAAAGATATCATAAACTTTATGCTTAAGTGCAATTGGTGTCAACGCACAAGAAACATATCAAGTCGGAATGAGATGCCACTTACCTCAATTTTGGAAGTCAAGCTCTTTGACGTTTGGGGCATAAGTTTCATGAGCCCATTTCCACCTTCAAACGACCACAACTACGTCCTGGTAGCTATGGATTATGTCTCGAAATGGGTTTTAGGCAATTTCTTGCACGAAGAATGATGCGGTGACAGTCTTAAAGTTCCTAGAGAAAAACATCTTCATGAGAATTGGAATGCCAAATCCCTGATTAGTGACAAACGTACGCATTTTGTTAATCGAATCATTTCAAAGTTGCTAATCAAGTATAATGTGCATCATAAGGTGGCAACTGCATACCATCCTCAAACAAACGGGTAGGCAAAAATTTCCAACTAAAATTAAAAACTATCTTGGAAAAGGTAGTCAATACCTCTCGAAAAGACTGGGTGTCAAGATTAGATGAGGCATTGTGGGCTTACAGAACAACATTCAAGACGCCTCTTGAAATGTCACCTTACACATTAGTCTTTGGCAAAGCCTGCCATCTGGCCCTCGAGCTTCAACATAAGGCACTATAGGCTACCAATAAATTGAACCTCAACATCAATGGTGCTGGATAAACCTGAAGGTTCCAATTAAATGAATTGGAGGAATGGAGGTTGCAAGTGTACGAGAATGCAAAGATCTATAAAGAAAGGACCAAACGTTGGCACGATCAACGCATCAGTAAGAAATCTTTGCATCCTGGTCAGAAAGTATTACTTTTTAGCTCTCGTCTACGCTTGTTTCCAAGGAAATTAAGAAGAATATGGTAAGGACCGTTCATAGTTAAGGATGTTTTTCCTCATGGTGTCGTAGAGCTCACAAATGAAGATGGCACCAATGCGTTTAAAGTAAATGGTTAGTGGGTGAAGCCGTATTATGGAGATAGCATTGATTGAGATAAAGTCTTCGTTGACCTTGAAAAGATCGAGTGAGGAAAAGCTGGTTGAATTCTGCGTCGACCACAACCATACTTTCAGTGATGCATCCCCTCTTTTGTCTTTTATTTATGTTTTATTTCTTTAAGTTGTTTTACGCATTCTTTTTAACTTTCAAATTTTTGTTTGGAATGGCTGTATGATATTATTTTGAGAAATCAATGGATTTATTGTCATTATCTTTAAAATTATTACATTTAAAAATCAAAGCATTGAAAATAGGATTCTCTGCTTTTAGGATATTTTGACGACGGCGGGGAATACTAAGGGTCGTAATCAAATAGTGGGATCTGAAGGGATGCCTAGGTGTGCGCCATCGTATGCTGATGTATGTTAGACACATTTATTGCGCGGTCATGTCATGCCTAGAGCCACTCGCCCAATCTCACGTGCCCAAAGCCCTTTATCAGACAAGGATTGGGTGGGCGAGTTGGTTGACCACCCTTGGAAAAAGGAAAGATCGTTGCGTGGGTTAGTCCCTGCGACGAGTGGCCTCAGGAAAAGGAAAGATCTAACTTCAATGATAGGTCGATTGGAAAAATTATCGCGACAATGGAGAAGAAAAAGGTCGCAGAAAAAGAAAAAAGAACAATGCCTTCAGAGGTTGTTGATGAAGACGCCCCCCTTAGAAGAAAATTTAAGAAGAAGAGAGATCAAGACACATCTAAGAGCCCGGAAGTAAGAAGCGTTGCATTATTTGTTATGCGGCTATCGGCACAGGCAGCCAAAAAGACTAAGAAAGTGAAAGAGGGTCTTTGTTGCCTGAAGGAAGACGCCCAATCCATCATCTCTGCCAAAAAGATGGAACGGGATATGAGAGAAAAGAAAATTGACCAAGGAGGGTTCGAACGCGAAGTAAAAAGAAGAAAACTGCTGCATAGATGAGGTCACGACAAAATTTGAAAGAGAACTGAAGGAAGAGAGTGATGCGAAAAAATTAAGCAAAGCCCAACGCATCAAGAAAAATGTTAAGAAAATTAGAGAAGGAAAAGAGAAAATAAAAAAGGTAGCAAGATTTAAGGTCAAGCTACTAGAGAAACAAACAAAAGAGGCGGCTAAGCAGCTGGCCTTGCAAACAAGGGACGAAAAGGTGGGAGAAAGGAGTGGGATGTCTACCAGTCCCAAAATTAAGAGAAGTGAGAAAGGAAAGAAGGAGATAGTGGAGGAGCCACCGAAGGAGGCGGGAAAAAGCCAAAAGAAGCAGTTCAACAATCTCCATCTGGAGATAGGATTTTTCTCAGAGGATATCGAGCTGCCCGCCTTCATCATCTAAGCAATCGACTCGTTGGGATGGCGCCACTTCTGCCAAGGTGCCCATCCAATACAACCAACCGTTGTCTAGGCGTTTTACGAAGGAAAGCTCCACAAGAAGCAGGATAAAGTAAAAGTTGATTGAGTCATCATCCCCTTCGACGCCTTGGAGATCAACTAGATGTTCGAGTTGCCAAGCGACTTAGAGACTTAGGGAAATAGAATGATGGAGTCCTCGATGTGAGCAGAAATGGAAGAGGCTCTGAAAAAAGTTGCCAAACCAAGGTTAAAATGGAACACATCCCCAATGGGTTCAAGATCTTAGCGCCAACCTGCCTGAAACCCGAAGCCCACCTATGGTGGTGGTACTTCATCAAGAGGTCTCTACTTCCAACAACGCATGATGTCACGATTTGAAAATATAGAGTAATGGCAATCTACTGCATCATGCGGGGCATTCAATCAGATGTTGGTTGCATCATTGCAACACAGATAAAGGGGACCTTCTACAAGCCAATGGGTCAATTATTCTTCCCATCCATAGTAACGTGGTTATGCACTAACATGTGCTTCATGGAAGATGAGCCAGAGGTTATGGTGAACGAGGTCATCACCAACTAAGTCTTGAGAAAGTTGTTGAGGGACTCCCCGCATCTGCTCGAGGTTGCTAAGACAAAGAAAAGGTAAGCCAAGTCACAAGAGACCTCCTCCTCTCAGCCACCGAAGCCTAAGAAGAGGAAGTTGGTCAAGAAAGGCTTCGAAGTCAAGGCATCGAGCTCACAACCAATTAAGGTCGAGGAAGAAGTTCAGTGAAAGAGCCAACTCCACCACCACTACCTGTCATTTTTTGTTTCTTTGTATTTTATTTCCATTCTTTTGTAAACAGATTCTTTGTAAACGCATTGTAAATTTATTACATCAGTATAATGAGCAAAGTTTCATGCAATTATCTTCTATAATTACTCTTTTGTCTGCCACTTGTGTTTATTTCTTGCTTTCTTGTTCCCCGCCTTTTCTGTGTGTCTACGTTCAATCTCAATGATAAAATTATGCTATCACAACCTTAGATTCATGGAAATGAAAAAATTAACTCACAAGCCTTCGGACATTACACTAAAAAAACATTTCTGGAATAGAGTATGCATGCAAGTTTTACCTAAAACCTCTTTTACAAAATGTTTCTAAGTAAATCTCATAACTCGATTTCACCAATGAGGAACCTTCTGCCTTCAAAAATTTGGGGTTGGGAAAGGTTTCAGCCATTGCGTTCAAAATTCATAAAATTCTCTTAATGCCATAAAAAATAATAATAAATCTTTGGACAACCAACTCCACTGTGAATGAATAAAATTAGCCTGTTAAGAGTTGAGTTGAGTTGAGAATGACTCTTGCTCAATGCTGGCTGCCTCTATGCACCCCATAGTTGGTATGTCAAAACGGAGGTGAGTGTCTAGGATCGTTGAAATAAATAAACGGCTCCATTGTCAACGCACTAAAATAAAACATAAGCGTGATAAGAGCTGAATTCTGAAGGGGTGCTTGCTCGATGATGGCTACCTCCATGCACGCCATAGTTGGTATGTCGAAATGAAGGTGGGTAGCCCGGATCAATGCATGACCAATAACTACTATAAGTTGGCTATAAATAAAAATGTCATAAAGAGAAGTTTTATGGAAATGAACTCAAAAGAACATTATTAAATCATCAAGGCCACAATGTTCAGAAGATCAACGCATCGAAGAACCAGGCGTCAAGAAGAAAAAGTAATTTAGACACATGGGCAACAACTGTCATGTCAATGTGCAAATGGAACTGATTTAACCAGACCATGGTAGAACCAATGAACCTATGACACGATGAAGTTTGCGTAGCAAGGCATGAAATTAAATGGAAATGTGTCAAATCATCATGAGACTACCTTTTTGGACGCCTATAAGTAGCTCGAAGGATTGCATGCTGAAGACAGAGAAAAAATAATGGGTGAAAGCTCTGCTCAAATTCTCCTTTAACCTTTATCGCCACCTTCTACCTCAAGCTCTTGTCTATCAGGGAGTGAGAATTCATCCACTCCTCGTGCAAATTTGTATCAATTAGCCACATCTCAAGCCTCCAAGAAGCGAGACATTGTTGGTGGCTTGACAACTTTTATTTCCATTTACTACCATGTTCACCTTTCATACCTGTATTTTGATCATGACAATCGAAGATTTATTTATTTCCTTAATATAAGTTTGATTGACTTTGTATTTCCACCTCTCATCATCTTCAACATCTTACACCATGAATGATTGAATGTTTTAATGGGTTGAGTGCATGGAACTATTATTTTCTAAGTTTTGCTTAAGATTGCTTTCATCTTGTTTAAGTGGGTGCTTCAAAACTTGCATGAATCTACCAAACAAATAGGTTTAGAGATAAAGTATAATTAACTACTCGGGAGAGTAAGTGATTGGCTTTAGAGATAAAGTTCAACTTTTGTTTGAAGAACTCACTATTCATCTTAGAGAAAAGATTAATGTGGCGTCAAAGCATTGAGAGATGCATTCTCAATTTCGAGTTTGATAACATGAATGCATACTTAAGTAACACTTAGAAATATGCTAGCGAAGTTATCTCATCCCTACTTTTTCCATTGATTTATCCATCGCATTGCATGTTGTTTGAACATATTTATACTTGACAAATTCATCCATCTCCATCCCGCATCATTACTCTATATGTTCATCCACCAATTTTTATGTATAAACTTTTTCTTTTTAGTTACTGTAAAGATGATTCAACACATTCAAAATACTTGTAATTATGTGTACAGTCCACCCCGTTAAATCAAGGAATTTTCTTAACTCTGAATTATTGTAAATCCACGTTCAACCCTGGACTCCCCATGAAAACTATTTAAACTTACACTTGGGTTTTAATAAGAAAACTTGCCTATTAATGAATAAATTTTTAGTATTTTCAAAGTGACATAAGGCTAGTCGACGCATCAGGCATCATATATTCTAAACGCAACAGATATATGTGTTCGTTTTAAAATTTAAAGTTAAGATAGCTTGTATGGTTGATTTATACATTTCGGAAGCTATGTATATTTATTAATTTTGTTTCTTTAGAATGATTTTTGGACTTAAATTTAATTTTATTAATAATTTTAGAATTGAAATCTCACGTTAGTCCTTTGGAAATAGAACCATAACATAGCCGTATATCATGAAGGCCACATAAATAATGTAATACAAAATGATGGATTAAGTACCATACTGTCTAAAGTACTACATAGTCTAACCTTGTAGAAGAAAATAAGATGGTGAATCTTTTAAATGATCTATAAATCGCGATGGGTCTCTCCCGATGATCACCCCGATGACATTTTCAACATTGGGAAGGAAATGCCCAACATGTTTTGAGGCATGCGACACTAATTAAGGGGGTTGCGAGAGTGTGCTTTTCTTGTCGTGAATTGTATGAACTGAAAAGTACTCAAAAAGTGTTTTTTATTCTCTTAAATTATGGATGTTTTTATGAGATTTCACGTGTTTGCTAGTGGTTTTCAGGTGATTATGGCAAAAATCAAGTGACAAAGGCTAAAAAGACCAAACCGAGCCAAAATTGAGCGAAAAACGAGGAAAAATGCAAGAAAACCTTAAAAACAGGGCAACGCAGCTGAGAGCGCCCCGCTGCGCTCTAAACCCAAGAGCATCGAACATTAGCACTTGTTGGAGCATAGTTGCGGTTGTCGGGAGTGTTGTTGCGCTAGGCGAGAATTGTCGCAATGCTACGATGCTGCACTAAAGATTGGGCTTCCATGACGGACAGCGTCGAATCTGTCCGAGAGCTTTCACATTTGATAAAACATTGTCCTCCTTAATCAAGGGCTTCTTTACAGTAGAGTTTTTTCTTTCTTTACACTCTTTCTATGCTAAAAAATTGTCTTGAACATGTGGTTTAAAGGTGAGTGGTTAGACTCTTTAGTTTTAAGGTATTGATGAATTGTTTATGAAGTTATGCTAATATTGTAGATTTACAGTATGATATTTGTAATAGATAGCAAAATAAGGGAAAAAAATCTAAAAATATAGCACATTTTAAAAATATTTGCAAATATGGCAAATGTTGACTAGTCAACTTTTGAATTTTTCTGATTTCCAACTTTGCCCTCCCTTGTCTTCTACAACTTTTCTTCTTCTTCTTCTTCTTCTTCTTCTTCTTTTTTTTTTTTTTTTTTTCATTTTCTTTTTCTAGATTTTGCTTCCATCTCCCCAATATCCTCATAATTTGAAGAATTCATTCGCTATCACTCATGTTTCTAAATGTTAGAAAAGAATTCACTAAATATTGTGTATCAGTAATATTAATTATTAGTGATATTAGTGATAGAACTTAGATAGATATCAGTCATATTTATGTATCGATGATATCGAACTTAGGTAGATATCAGTGATAGAAGTCTATTATTGATAATCATGATAAAAGTTTTTCAATAATAGCCATTGATAGCTTTAAGTGTTAATATTTCAAAATCGATAGGTACTAATAAAAGTGTATCAGAAATAACCACAAATATTTTTTTATCATTATTAGCTTAATCTTTGATGATTTTCTTCCACAGTTAATAGCCACTAATAAAAGTCTATCATTGGTAGCCAACTTAGTGGAATTAATTAATAAAGTTGAATCTCGAACTAAAGTGTAAGTGGCATGCCTAGAAGTTATCACTTATTGCATGTTATCAGTGATAGAAGCTATCAACGATATCATATTATTTGAAGGTAAAAATGAATGACAAAAGTTATCTCTAATAGCATGTTATCAGTGATAAAAGCTATCATCGATAACCACAATATAAGTGATATCAATGATAAAACTTAGGTGATGTCCATATATCGATGATAATCAATGATATAAAAGTCGATTCTATTTGATGAAAGTTTATAATTGATAGCTACTACTAAAAGTTATCCGTGATAGCCACTAATAGAAGCTATCGATGATATGACTTAGGTAGATATCAATGATAGTCACTTATAAACCTCTCATTAATAAACTTCTATCACTTTTAGCTTTAAATGTTAATCTTTGAAAGTTGATAGTTTCCCTACAAAGCTAATAACTACTTATAAAAGTCTACCATTGGTAACCACTCATGGCCTTAAGTGTTCATGTTTCAAGCTTGATTCCAATTGATAAAAGTGTATCAATAGTAGCCACTAATAAATGATAGGAAATTGAAAGCTAATATTTCAAGTGTTATTATTTCAAGGTTGTATTAATATAATATTTCTCAAATTGAAAGCTATTATTGACAGCAGCTATCAGTGATAGCCACTGATAGCTATCACTGATAGTTGCTATTAGTGATAGCTTTCAATTTGAGAAAATCGGAAGAAAGAAGCGTGAAATAACGGGCTGAACATGGGCTTTTTAGTCATTTACCAAATGGCTATCCTATCAGTGATATCTGGCACTAATTTTGTGCTATATCCCTAATATATTTTTCCTTGTGCTATATTTTTTTATTACTTTGGGCCTGATTGCTATTTGTACAACCAGCCTTTTACAGTAGAGTTTTCCTTTATTTACACTCTTTCTAGCTAAAAAATTGTCTTGAACATGTGGTTTAAAGCTATGAGTGGTTAGACTATTTAGTTTTAGGGTATTGATGAATTATTTATGAAGTTATGCTAATGTTGTAGATTTTTCATGGATTGTTGTAATGGATATGTTTTTCATTGTTATTGTGCTTAATTCTTGTTCATTGGCCATCCATGTTTGCTAGATTAGATGTATGATTTAAGGAATTGTATGTCTAATTGGAACTATAACAATAAATCGCTATTAATCTCTCATGCAAATAGTTAAGTTAATAATGAAAGTTGCTAAAGAATACTCTTAATGCCATGTGACTTGAATTGATTTCAAGATGTTAGTAATCAATTAGGTTGCATGAGAAAATGTTGTTTTTGATAGAAAATAACTCGGATTTATGTTTCTAGACTTAAGCATATGAATTGCAATTAACTCCGTGAACCCTAGAACGTTACATAATGGATTAAACAAGGATTCAATATTGTAGAACTCTCTTTGACTCTTGTATTTCAACTTTACTTGTTTTCCTTATTTGTTTTCTCAATCACAACTTGAAGTCAAATCCTCAAATAAAATTGACTCGACTTTAGAATAGCTAAGTGATTTAAACCTTCACAATTGGATCCTTAGTGGAACAATATTCGAACTTTGACCGTCTTATATTATAACTTGACCCGTGCACTTGCAACTTGCATCATGAACACCAATCACACTTGATTTTGTCAAGGAGCGTACATGAAAAACACTTAGATAAAAGCATGATTTGAGGCTCAATATGCTAATTATATTTGTTTAAAATTTGAGGGTTTCCTCTGACACACAGCTAAGTGTAGACCATGACTTTAATACCAATTGATAAGAAAATAATTAAAACTTCAACCTATCTCCATACTTGTATGATATTGTCTACTTTAGAATAATCCTTCATAGCTTTGCTTTTGGAATCATTCAAAAGCCTCATACCAATAAAGATAATTATCCTTACCTATATATCACGAGTCATTCTCTTTCCTAGCATTACTAGCATCGTGCTACCTTGAACTTTTTTTCCATTCAATTTCAATCATCGTTTTAGGTCGTCACCACCGTCTCTCTCCCACTCATTGTTGCATTGTCATGTTTCTCCTTTTAGACACAAAATTGAAAGTTTGGAGACCTATTAGGCATGTTTAAACTTTAAGACTTGTCAGATACAAGATTGAAAGTTTAAGAGACCTATTATAGATTTTTTCGAAGTAAAAGACTAAGTTTAATCATAATGAGAAATTAATGGTTGAAAAATAGAAAAATTGGATCTTTGAATTTCACCCCAAATTAACCTTAAACCATAAAGAATATTTAATTTTAATTAATAACAAAAAAGTTTAGGCACGAAATAAACAAATACCTTGTCGCGCCCCACATGAGTCTCAAATTTCTGACAAAATCGCCGGTTACATTTTTTTTTCATGGGTCGACTAGTGTGGGGGTTGTTGCCTATTGTCGTGCAAAGAAAAATAAATTGGTGGGGAAGGTGTGGGATTTGGTTATATGATAAAACAAATAACCAAATCCCACGATAAATAAAAACAAAAATTAAAAAGAAAAAAATGTAATCCCTCTTGTAATCACGATGATTCGAGGATTTTCATCAAAAATTGATTGGGGGGCATGTAATCCCCCTTGTAATCACGATGAAGAGAGGCTTTTCGACGGACTTTGGTGCCCAGGAATGAGAAAATATGAGATTGTTGTACTTTTATAAAAACTAGATTTTGCTAAAATTGTGGGATGATATACTCATCTTAAATTGATAGTAACATTGGATTTAGCAGGGGTACTTGATGCTCTGTTCGTAGCCTACTCACATTCTTCAATTTTGGCGTTGGGATAGGCAGCTTCTAGGTTCAAGGTAGCTTCCAGGTTCAAGACAACTAAAGTTGTGGACATTTCGCCTTCTGAGATGTAGTTTTGTAAAGTTGTTTTGAACTCTTCCATGCTGAGCTTGATGGTAGGAATTTAATCAGGATCCTCATAAAATGCATCTTCAATGTCACTTTTAGTTATCTCATCAGACTCGAGTTCTGGTGTCGCTGGTACTTCAACTATTGGCTCACAGTTGCTGCTGGTGCTCAAAGTATTTTCTGTGTATGTGCTTCCTTGAGGAGGAAGAATTGGCAAACGAGTGGTGACTATCGGTGGCGATGGGATCGGTTGAAGCCACAATAAATCTCCCTAAATATGGTTATGCTTTTAATTTGTTAATGTTGCCATGGGTTATCCACCATGGGCAGAATTCGAAAATTATAATTTCAGATGGACCCTACCCATAAAATTTTGGTCATGAATAAAAATGACAATCTCATTTTGGTCATCCTATACAATTTTTCCTAAATTTATTTTTCGATGGAAAGGGCCCACCTAAAGCAGCTTGCTACTGGGGCTCTTGATCGTCGCCCAAGTCTTGCACTATTGCTCGGGCATGGCGCATCCTTCTAAGTCGATTTTTAATATTTATTACTTCAGCTTTTTTACATTTTTATTTTATATTATCTTATGTTTAAAATTAATTTTCACTTCTTTGGGGTTTTTTATCACTTCCCTATGCAAAACATTTAATTATTCAAATAAATTTTAATGAATAAATTTAGAGGTTTAATTAAGGATATTGATGGAGATTATGATATATTTATGAAAATGTCTAAATTGATAAAAAGGTCTAAATTGATAAAATTATTAAGTTTAAATTGATATAATTATTAGTTTATGGTTTAAATTGATACAACTAATTTGAAAAGTTTTATTGCAAATATTATTTTGAGGGGTTTTATTATAAATATTATTTTGTTATATTTAAAATTTAAAGTTAGGATATAATTATTAATTTAGAGTTTAAATTAATACAACTCTACCTAATTATTTATTTGGTTCAAATAGCTTGGTTGATTGATTTATACACAACCTATGTATATTTTTTAATTTTCTTTCTCAAGAATGATTTTTGGACTTCAATTTAATTTGATTAATAATTTTAGAACTGAAATCTCATGTTAGTACTTTGGAAATAGAACACAAACATATGTAATGGCAATGGTTCGTTTGAATTTTGATTAGTCTATTTGACACCATTTTAGGTCCTACCATAAAGTTTCACGATAATATATATTGCATAATGCTTTTCGAAGTTTGTTCTTAAAGCACTCTTATCATACAACTACGAGGGAAACACCATAAATGAATACTGGTATTAGTAACAAAGAAGATATAGAAAATAAACTTTATTCGGTGAGATTTTAATTTACAAAGTAACAATTTGAAAGGGTAAAAAAAATACAAATACTAACTTCTTAAAATTAAACCTTAAACTTGAGGGCGAACTTTAGCAAGTTGTTGGGGCATATATCTATTCCAAAACCAATGTTGTCTCCAGACAAGTGTCATGTCTTCAATTGGGATGCCCTTTGTCTCGGGTAGAAAGAAATAGATGAATAAGGTCATTAAAGCCACGAAGAAAGCAAAGAAGAAGAACAATCCAAATTTCATATGGCAAAGCATGGTGAGAAAGATCTGAGCGATTAAAAAAGTAAAGAACATGTTCACTGAGACCGTTATGCTTTGAGCAGCGGATCGAATCTCAAGTGGAAAAATTTCACTTGGAACCAACCATCCCAGAGGTCCCCAAGACCATGCAAAAGCTTGAACATAAATGCAAATGAACAACACCACAACACCAGCATACCACTTGGGTAGATAAGCAACCTCACCAGACACTCCAAATTTCCAAGCGATGAAAACAGCAACCAAGACCTACCAATGCCATTTTTATTAGAATCAAATCAATCTAGAGAGAAATAATTTCTTGTTTAGACATTGTTGAAGCATGGCTTTTTTTTACGAATCGTTATTAGTTTTAGGAAACCAAATAAAAAGTAGTAGCCGATAATTAAATGGTATATGTCATTTTAAAATTTTAAAATAAACTAATAAAAGTAAAGAGAAAAATTAAAATGAATCACCTAGAAAATGAACATGATAGTTCCACCGAGCAAGAAAAGAATCCTCCTTCCCCACTTATCAGTGCCATAAACAGATACCAAAGTTGCTACAACATTAATTCCACCAGTAATGGCAGCAGAAAGAAGAGAAGCATTGTCTCCAAATCCAATTGTCTTGAACAACACAGGAGCATAGAACATGACCACATTGATACCAATCAATTACTGAAAAAATGGGATTAAAATCGACATTACGAACGATGGTCTGTTTTGTTTGTCCCTCAAATTCTTCCAAGGTTGCTTCACTGCTTTAGCAGCCATACTTGCTGCCACAATGTCTTGAAATTCTTCCTCTACATCCTTCTCAGACAAACCACGAATGCGTTGGAGCATGACTTTTGCCTTCTCAAACTCACCTCTCTCCAACATTGAAGTTGGAGTGTTAGGAAGGAAAAGAGCTGAGATTGTAATGAACAATGCAGGCACCGCTGCACCACCTAAACTTACTCGCCACCCCCATCCACCATCAATATTGGCAGTACCATAGTTCACAAAATTAGCCACTAAAATCCCAATTGTAATTGAGAGTTGAAAAACAACGTTGAGAGAACCTCGATATCTAGATGGAGCCATTTCAGAAACATAAAGTGGAATAGATTGAAGTGCAAATCCAACGCCAATGCCCAAAAAAATACGACCAATGATGAGCATGGTGATGTTTTGAGCGGTAGCATTAATGGCAGCACCAACCAGAAAAACAAAGCCGCCAAGAAGCATAGACTTCTTACGACCAAAGGCTTTGGTGACCCAAGAGCCTACAAAAGAGGCCAAAAGTGCAGCCAAATAAAGAGAAGATGTGAACATAGTGAGGGCAAGACTATCAAACTTGCAATACTGATTAGTAGAAGTGTCGAGAGCTTCTTTTTGATAAACAGATGGGAAAAACCTTTGCAAAAAGGGAGCCATGGAGGTGACACCACCTAATCCACAAATACAAAAATAAAAATAGAGTGAGTGAAAGACTAAAAGAAAAATAAAAAAAAGAAAAAAAAAATTGAAGATAAACAATTACCAGAGATACCGATGTCGTAACCGAAGATGAGTCCGCCCATGGCGGCAACAATGCATGTTATCATCACATAACGAGTAAGCTCTCCGGGATAGTTCTTTATCCCACCACCTTCATTAAAACCACCGCCGACCATCTTGCTTGTTGAGACTAGAGAACGATGAATGAAAGAGTAGAAGAGAAATTGTTGAATGTGAAGAAAAATATGGTGTAAATGGGATAATATATACCCAAATATTTTCCCATACATTATTAGGAATCTGTTTCCTACTCCTAAACAAAAATAAAAAACTGTACGTGGATGGGACACTAAGATTAGTTGGTAATTAGATATATTGGTTTTATTATTTTTTTTTATAAAAAAAAATAAAAAAATTAAATTGATCGATAAAATCATAAGTTTTACACGAATATTTATCCAAATAGAATGTAATGAAAGGTTTAAATTGACACACTAATGAATATTCAGGATTAAATTGATACCATTGTTAGTTTATGGTTTAATTTGATACACCTCCAAAATTGAGAAGTATAAATTGATATTTTCAAACGAAAGATGATAAGAAAAAAGAATTTTAATTTTCTAATGACAAACTAAATTAATATTCAAATATATAGTAAGATTTGAAAATATTTTAACCTTGAAGTAGTACAAATGTTATGGAGAAATTGTTAAAAATAATCTCAAAAAGTTTTCATCTTTCACTATTAGCACCTTTTTTGGCAAATCATTAGAAGGTTACTTTTCGATCGGCAATGAAAAGACCATTTTAATCTTAATTCAAAAACCCCAAACGTTTTCGACCTTCTCCACTGCATTTCAACTCATCTATACTATCTAAGAGGGACTATGGGGAGAAACATTAGATTTTTCCATTTGCCCTTTTAATGATTGTTTGACATTTGTCTCTATCTCTTCTTTTTATCATATGTCATTTTCTTCTTTTTTTTGTTTAATATATGTCGTTTTTTCAATGATTATTTGATATTGCTTTTGTAACTTTTTTTTTTTTTCTATACATATAGATTCATCTATTCTTCCCCTCATATTCAAGAGGTGGAAAATAAGACCTTGTTTTTGAGGTTCAAGAAATTTGTTAAAGATTCAAGCAATTTAGAGATCGGTAAAGTAACAAAAAGAAGAGAGCGGTCCACTATTTTATGATTTTGTAGTTTTTTAATTTTTGCAAGTGCACACCAATGAGTGGATTTATAATAATTTATTATTTTTACATGGTTTTGAAATAAATATACAGCAATTCATCTATATATAATTTTGTAATAAATATATAGAAATAGGTTTTTATTTCCAAAAAAAGTGATGTCTTTTATTTTAAAGTTTTCTTATGATAAATGCAAATATTATTTGTTTTGTTCGTTCTCTTACTATAAAATATTTGAACTAAGAGAAAAAAATCAATTCGAAAATTTAAAAAAATAGTTTAAAATATATATATATTAATTAAAAAAATTGAGTAATATGATTTTTTTAAGTATAAAAAAAAAATGTTAAGAATACTTTTATTTCAACTTATACATATATATTTTATTCTCAATGTTATGAAATAATAGTTCTAGCTAATACAAATTAAATGTAACCAATTACTTCCAACATTTTGATCTCTATTTTATTCTTTCTCAAAAGAATACTTTCCAATTACAGCTAAACTTTAAAACACAACCTTTTTTTTCTTCCCCTTAAATTCCAAAATGAAAGATACAAAATAGAGAAATTGGAAATAAACAAACTTAAGTTGTTTTTTGAGAACAGAAAACTATAGTATCAAACAAACCCTACAAGGTTGTATTTACAAGCCTCTTCCAAATATAAATATAATGAAACACAATAAATAAGAAACAATCAAATTTCAAAAAAAAAAAAAAAAAAGGAGCTAGCAGTTTTGAAGGAACTGGTGGTGGCGACTTGTCAAAATGTTAAGAGGATGTCGATCAATTGACGGGAGTTGTCCAATCAAGTGAGTAAGGGACAGACGCTGTTGATGAAGGCCTCACAAACGAAGAACAAGGAAGCCAAAATGGAAGAAGGTGGGTCATCTGAAGAGAAGAACGGGAAAGCGCAATCCATTGATGATAGATATTTCGCCATGAAATTAGCCCTCGAGGAAGTGGGCCATAGTGGGCTACTAATAAGAGGGAGAGCGGGGGGGGGGGGGGGGGGGGCCAAGGAATGGGAGGAAAATATTCAAGGAAGAGTGGAGTCGGTGCCCTAAATTGACAAGTTACCGTTCTTGAGAAGGGAAACCCAAGTCGAAAGAAGGAACCATTGATGAGACAACTGTCCAACTCTAAATTCAAGGGGAAAAAGGACAAGGGATTATTCTTCCATTGCGACGAAAGGTATTTCCAAGGCCACCGTTGCAAAATAAAAGAAAAGAGAGAGCTGAATTTGATTATAGCAGGCGAAGAAGGTGATTGCGAAGAAATGAATTGTGAGAAGGAGGTATCAGAAGTGGAAACTAATGCCTTAAAAGTGGCGGAGAATGTGGAGTTGAAAACATACCTTCGTGTTTTTGCAATGAACAACCTAAGACTTGGTATGACTGGTTACCATGGACAGAATATTGGTATAACACAACATACCATGTCTCAACCAACACCACTCCTTATAATGTTGTATACGGAACTGCAGTGCCTCCATTGATATCTTACGGGGAAAACAAGGTGTCTAATGACACGGTGGAGCGACAACTAATGGAACGGAACAAGACCTTGATGGCTCTTAAGGAGCATTTGACCCTAGCGTAGAATTGAAATTTTATGACATGAAATGGCGGGAGGTTGAATTTGAGGTGGGAACTGAAGTCTTTTTTAAACTAAGACACTATAGACAATGTACGTTAACAAATAAACGTTGTGCGAAGCTATCTCCAAGGTTGTATGGTAGGGGTGTTAAAAAAAACCCGATAACCCGACCAACCTGGACTACCAGGGGTTGGGTTGGGTTGGGTTGGGTTGACGCTCCAAAATGGAACCGATGGGGTCGAGCGTAGGCCAACCCGAATTTTCGAGTTGGTCCAGAAAAAATTCCTAACCCAGCCCAACCCAACCCGTGTACACCCCTATTTTATGGACCTTATCCAATGATAGAAAGGATCGGGGAGGTAGCCTATCATCTTCAACTTCCACATGAGGCAACCATGCACAATGTTTTCCATGCATCCCAATTTGAAGGAGGTTGGGGAGAGACAGATGGTCCAGGTACACCCTCCTCTGTTTTCTGAAGAATTTGAGTTGCAGGTTCAACTAGAAAATATACTCGGCATTAGATGGAACTCAGAACTGAATAGAGAGGAATGGTTGATCAAATGGGAGAAGCAGCCAGATAGTGAAGTGACTTGGGAGGAGGATGCTTTCATCAAGTATCAATTTCCGGAATTACACCTTTGAGGACAAGGTGCATCTGGAGACTGGGGACATTGTTAGACCCCAATTCATCATACATACTAGAGGAGGGGCAAGAAAGGGAATTCACAAGAGTACAAGGAAGGAGAGAATGAGGGTCGTTATTTGGGGAATTATGGGGACCATCCATACAAGAGTCGTAGGGGTTAAGTAGGGTTTTTGGGTCTCCAGCTGGGGGTGGAAATATTTTGGGGTTAAGCCTAGATGGAGGAGAGAACTAGAAGTCTGTAATTTGCTGGAAGTTATCTTGCTTGTTATTTCCTTTTCGATTTAGTATCTTCTTGTTGAGACTCTGGAAATTTATCTCCTTATTTGTGAATATATAATACAGGGATATCGTAATATTATGTGTTTCTTGGTATCTTGTTGAGTATTGCTCTTGTTTGCAAGTGTAGATACCTAACAATTTGATCCCAGAAACTGTTGTAATTGAAAAACTTGAAAAGAAAAAGTAAATCATTAAACCATTAAAAGCTGTTGTGCTTCAAGTTTTCACCAAAATTGCTAATAATTAAATAGTATGCCATTTAGATGATTTGGCAAGAAACATCTCTCCTAATCAATCTCTTTCAGACATATGCTAATCAAACTGAATAACGCCAATTTGAATCTAACCCGTTAAGGCCTCTTGGATTGCAACTACACTGTTTAACGAAACAAGTTACCTCTGAAACTAATTGAATTGAATGTTGACTCAAATCAAGTATCTGCAGGTGCCTTAAGTCCAATATAGATGATGGAACTTAATGTAACCGCATTCTCCTATTAATTAAAAGTCATTACATTAGAGTACGTATGTTGTTAATACATAAGAACACGGCACAAGTAAGTATGACAAGAATCTTGGAGGGCTGGAAAATATCCCAGTTTCTTGTGAACTAGCCTTACGTAAAGCTCTTGCAGAAGTGGTACGCTGGAAAATGTTGGGTGCTCTGGCAAGGAAGCTATATTGCCACTAAGATCTAAAACCTGTAGCATGGAGATTGCTTAAAACCCATCTGACGGAATCTACAAAATCAAGTAACATCACCTGGTTAGAGTTTTATAAGTAAAGAAGCCAATAACAGGAGAACAGTCGACCATTCAGCATTCAAGACATTAAAAAGGAGGGGCCAGTCCAGAATGTCAGGAAACAATAAATTTAAAATAATGCAAAACTTCAAAACTATGCCACCAGTCTATCATTGAATAATGAATGTATGACCTTAAAAATACAACAATGTAGCTAAATCCTTTGAGAAAATAGCATATTACAGAATTTAAGAAAGAAGTCTAAGTATCAACAAAAACCTTCTTTTAAAATGCCAACGTACAATTCAAACTCTAGAACATCTCTCTAATTTAAAATAAAAATAATAACAATAAAAAGAAACAAAAGCAGGGTACATACATGAATTACTTTTTACCTGTTTAAGTGGATTATTGTCCAGCTTTAAACACATGAGATTAGGTAGCGACTTGAGAATTGCACCTGGCCAATCTTTAATCTTGTTCCTAGACAAAATCAAGGTCTGCATGTATTTGATGAATTAATGGCATTCAATTACTTGAAAAGACTTAACTAAAAATAGCTAAACTACTTGACTTTCAGAGCTAATCCTGCATCCATCTGAATCGGTATTTTAGGCAAAGTCCTGCACATTTTATTTACCATGAAAAACACATGCAAAATGCAGTGATAACGAGAAGGAAATTTGACCTTCATACTCGTGAATATCAAACTGGCTGGCCTAAGTTTCTGCATCTATTGAGGCTTTATTTGACTGCAGCAAGAATATTCACAGATTTTTGACAGATCCTGGAGGGAATTCTTTGACAGATTAAGTTTCATGAGTTCACTGGATTCCCAAACTTCTGATGGCACAGCACTTAGCCCTTGCCCTTCTAGAGAAAGCTCCTTAAAGCAGAAATAGAATAGAGAGAAACTATTTTTTTTTATATATTTTCTGAAACACTATTTTAGGAATACTCCAAAAATATATATATATATATATATATATTTAAAACAAGTAACGGGATGGTTAACAAAACTTATGTTTCTTAATAAATGAGTAATAGTAGGTTTAAGGAGGGCGATGAAAACATCCGCAGTTGCTCAGAGAATAGATTAAATTGTTGACGGCTCAAGAGCATATTTATTGGCATCAACGCTATAAATTAAATTGGCTTAAGAAGGGTGATGAAAACAAGTTTTTTTCATCGAATTCTAGCTGCCAAGCATAGAAGCTCAATTACTGAAATCCTTTCCAGAGCCTCTAGTCAGCCAGTGATCTTGAGACTGAATTTACTGATTTTTGTACGAATTGTTTACAAAGGATGTTTTGAATCTTGACTGGAGCTGTGAACAGACAATTGGGATTGAAGTTCCTTTTACTGAAGCAGAGGTTTTTCATGCAATTTCCTTTTTGGGGTCAAACAAGTCTCCTGGTCCTTATGGTTTTGCTGCTGAATTCTTCAAATCTTTTTACTTACTCTTAAGCCCAACATTATGACTATGATCCATGATTTCTTTTCTTCCAGTACTGTTAATGCTTCCCTGAATGAGACATACATTTGTTTAATTCCAAAGAAAATTGACTCTAAATCAGTTGTTCATTATCGCTAATTAGTCTTATTGCTTGTGCTTATAAGATCATTGGTTGAATTTCGTCTAATTAGTTAAGGTCTGTTCTCCCTTCTACCATTGTTGAAAATCAACTAGCTTTTGTCACCAATAGATAGATTCTAGATGCCTCAGTTAATGGCTAATGAACTGATTGATGATTTGACTATCTCTCATAAAGAAGGCGTGATTCTCAAATTGAATCTTAGGGAGGCTTTTGATACTATTGATTGAGAGTTTCTTGAAGTTGTTCAGGCTAAGGGTTTTGGTTTTCTTTGGCGATCTTGGATCAGGGGCACTAGCTCTAGTGCTAATTATTCTATCATTATTAATGGTAGACCACAAGGGAAAATCATCCATCCCCGCAACATGTGACCCTCTCTCACCTTTCTTATTTATTTTGGTTGTTGATTGCCTTGATCGTCTTCTGGCTCATCGTGCTCGTTTGGGCAGTATTGCCACCCATCCTATTAATGCTTCCTATTTATGTTTGAACCATCTTAAATTTGCTGATAACACGCTCTTGTTTTCCACGACTGATTTGGACTGCTTTGGAACAACTTTTTGAGACTGTTCATATATTTGAGAGAGCCTCTAGTTTAAAATTTAGTCTTTACTAGAGCGAGTAGCTTGAGTTTCATATTGCTAACCATGAGATGGAAGGGATGTCAAATTTTGGTTGCATACAGAGACAATGGCCATCTACTTACTTAGGTCTTTCTTTAGTTGGTTATTGATAGAATCCCTTTGGCCGTCATTCAATTCCCAAAGGAAGCTGATCACAAAAAATTAATAATACCGAAATACTACCTATACTACGATGACGTAGCACAAGTGGCAAGTCCGAGTCGATTCACAAGGAGGCGCTAATTCTGTTTCATTAAACAATTCTCTAATTAAAGCGGTGAAGGGGGGGGGGGGGGGGGTTGATTTATCCAATACTTGATTTTAGGGCTTTGTACCCTTGTATTATTAAGAAAAGATAGTAATACTAAATAAAATATTCTACCTTTGCCACATGGTATCCGAGCATAAAAACACCCTAACCCTATTTTTTAAGTGTTGCCGCCGCTGTTGTATCTGGACGCAACTTTCGCCGCCCCTGTCGACTTTGACCCATGCGTTTTTCGGCTGTGATCAAACGCTTCCAAACAGATCTGGTCGCAATTTTTCGGCTGCGATCAGACACTTTCGTTGTTTTACGACTCGTTTTTCCTTCTTAGATCTGGTCTAAATTTCGGCTGCCATCCAATCGTTTGCTTTCCGGCCACTCGTCCATCGTTTTTCCAGTCGTTCATTAATCGGATCTGGTATTTTTCGATAACCAGATCGTGAGTTTCCGGTAGCTTAAAAGTATGTGATAAAAGTCTATCAATGATATAGACTTCTATATAAGTGATATAAGTCTATATGCTACTTGAAAACTATCATTGACTATCGTTGATAAACTTGAAATAATGTAAGCTATAAGTCACATACTCTAGTCTCTCTTATAGACTTCTATCAGTAATAGATTTTGCTATTGGTGATAGACTTTTATCACTAACAACAAAATCTATTGGTGATAGACTCCTATTACCAAGATCTATCATTGACAATCTTTGATTAGGCAATCTAGACTCCTATCGCCGATATCTATCATTGACATTCTTTTATTGGGAAATCTTGGACATTTTTTATGGCCTAGATTTGAATTTTGCTACATCTGCAAATTCTTTTGCATTGTGTTATAGTTGCTAATACTTTGGACCCAATTGCTATATTTGCAACTATCTACAAAAAAATGATTTCTAATCAATTATTATTGATCTACACTTGCAAGAAATTTCATTTAAACCTAATAATATCTTTTACAATAAGGACTAAATCGTTACAAATTATAAAGTACATAAACTAAAATTATTACTTATTAAAGTTCAAGGACTAAATTGTTGTAATTTTGAAAGTACAGAGACTAAATTATTAATTACTAACTAACCTTTTGAAACTAAATTGTTATTCTCATGAATGTTTAGGAATCAAAAGTATTTTTTAACCAATAATTTAAAAATTAAAATATAAAAAAGTAAATTTGTTTGAGTCAAA
This sequence comes from Citrullus mucosospermus, assembly GCA_030954485.1. Lineage (NCBI taxonomy): Eukaryota > Viridiplantae > Streptophyta > Magnoliopsida > Cucurbitales > Cucurbitaceae > Citrullus > Citrullus mucosospermus. The sequence goes on along the minus strand of CM062064.1, from coordinate 8,812,965 downwards.
TATGTATTAATGATCGTTTTTCTAAAATAAGTTAAATTAATATTTTTAATAGAAAGAAATTAAAATACGATTGTTGAAAAAGAAGTAAAACATTGTTGTTTATAAAACATGTTAGAGATTGAAACCTAGACCATTGCATATATAGTTGATATATATATAACCTCACATAATAACCACGGTAATAGTAATGTGTGTTAGCAAAGAAAAAGATGTTTGTCCTCATTGAGAGATTGAACCTCCACCTTTTAGGATAGAGTGCATGTTAATACCATTTATTTTGCTTTCTATCTTTAATTTTAAAAAATAAAAAGTAGAAAATTTCCTTATTTAATGGTGATTGTCAACTTTCCATATCAACTGAGAAGAGTGTACTTGAAATTTCATTAATTATGGTGGAAAAAAAGAACCGTGCATGAAACTGAGACAATAAAATAAAAATTAAAGATATTAGAGTTACCATGCAATCAAACCTATGTTTTAGAATCACTCTCAAACATGTCATAAATTAACTTCTCAAAACTAAGTAGTTTTGGTGCCCACAACAAATTAGCATGTGATCACCACGTCCACGATTGTTACCACGTCCTTGACCTCAATTTCTTTTTTCTTGACTATCTTCTTTGACTCTCAACTGCAACTTTGACTGAAAAAGTTGCTCAGTTGTCTGTTTGTTCTTCTTGAGAAGCTTCTCTTCATGGGCTTGTAAATTACCCATAAGTTGATCAACGAACATTGTATTCAAATCCTTTGATTCTTCAATAGCTACAACAATGAAATTAAAATTTTCATCCAATGAGTGAATTATCTTTTCTACTACTTGCTCATCATTTGTTGTCTCACCATATCTCTTCATTTCATTCACTACTGCTAGCAATCTTGAAGTGTAATCTGAAATTGATTCAGATTCCTTCATATGTAGTGGTTCATAGTCATCTCTTAATTTTTGGAGGCGAACCTTCATGATTCAATCTACTCCTTTATATGTATTCTTCAATATTTGCCATGCTTGATGTGCGGTAGTTGCTCCAGAAATCTTCTCAAAATTGGGATCATGAATGACTTGATGAATGATGGTGAGAGTCTTTTGGTCTTTCTTTCTTCTATTTTGCAAGGCTTCTTGTTGAGCTTGATTTAAATTTGTGTCAATTTCGGGTTCTTCATAACTATTATTAACAATGTCCCAAGCATCTTGTGAACCAAGTAGAGGTTTCATACAAATACACCAGCTGCTGTAATTTTCTTTCTCAAGTCGAGGCATTTGGAAGGGAACCAAATTGTTATTTGTCATTTACAAAAATAATTCTTATTTTTCAAACCTAAGCATGAAGGTATTGGCGGTAGCGTGAAGAGGAACCAGCTACATCGGCGGTTTCGTGTGGAGGGTTTCAATTGAGAGAGAGAAAGAGTTTTTTATTTTATTTTATTTTTTGCTTCAACGCCTAAAATTTGGAGAAGTATTGGTGCTGAACTTCTTTTCTCTTTACTTAATTTAAAAAAAAAAAAAATTGAGGGTTAATGAAAGATTTTCAAGGGAAGAGATAGAAATTAGAGATAGAAAAAAAACTTAGAGTGCTAATTGAAGAGATTTTCAAATAAAAATTATCAAATAAAAAAAAAGTGGGAAAGATGTCATTTCACTTAAATTTCAACTTCTTTCATTTTCTCAAAATTTTCAAATCAATCCCAAAAAAGACTAAATTAATGTATTAAAAGTGATTTTAAGACATATTTTAATTCTAAAATAGCTTCTTTTTTTAAAAAAAAAAAAATCTAAGTGTAAAAAATATATATATATATATATATATATGACGTGGAATGGAGAATAAGATTTAAATTAACTTCCAATGATTTGAGAAGAAAAAATAGAGTTGAATAGAGATTTCTTTGTTTTAATTAGGCTAAACTTCTAAGCTTAACCTCTAAAGAAGAGGGACTTAAATTTTTTTCCTTTTCTTTTCTTATTTTCCTTCTCCCTCTCCAATTCTTAACTTTTATCTACCTAAAATCCAAAATTTCTCCCTCCTAATTTAATTTTAAACGTCAAAATTGTTTATTACTTAAATTCAATTAAAATAGAATATAATTTCCAAATCTTTTATAGCTAACAATGTAAATTGAATTAACACTTAAATGGGGTTCTAACACTTAAAACTCATCGAGAACTTGGGTCCTTATTGAAAAGTGCCCAAATAGTTCTAAAACTATTTAGAACCTACAAATAAGAACTTTCAAGCACTAGAGACAAATCTAAATAACCTCAAATTGGTTCGAAAATGAATTTAAAGTGTTATATCACTTATTCTTACCCAACACGACTCGAAACTTTGCTGGTTAGTATTTGAATAAATTTAAACCTCAAATTGGTTCGAAAATGAATTTAGAAATTAGCTCTGCCGATACTTTTTGTTGCGTTGGAAAAAAAAAATGTCGGTAGAGACAAAAATTATTGTAGTGTTATTATCTCTTAGGGCGCGTTTGTCAAGTTATGTCTGTGTTTGTGGTGCTGAGTTGAGTTGAGTTGAGTTAGAAAGTCTGTGTTTGGGGTGCTAAGTTGAGTTTGGGTTTCGGTGCAGCTTTTTTTTGGTATTTTTTTCTGTTTGCTTTTTTTTTTTTTGCTTTTTTTTCTTTTTGGTTTTTTTTGTTTGTTTTTTTTTCTTTTTTCTTTTCCCCCTCTCCCCCCCCCCCCCCCCTTTTTGTCTCCAACTGTATACCTATTTGAATAAAAATTTAAACACTAGAAAATGGTCAATTTTTTCTCACTCTTAGAACATAACAAATTCATACAAAGTAAAAATACATTTTACACAAATTTGTACTACAATTTTTCAACCCAACCCAACCTAACCCTGTCTCTCACTCGTTCTCTCTCTTTTTCTCACTCTCTCTCACTCTCTCTCGTGTCAGAAGAAGAGAGAAGGAATAATGCGAAGAATAGAGAAGATGAGGGGAGAAACCGAAAGGTGGAAGAAGAGAGAAAGAATAATGGTAGAGTGGCAGAAGAAGAGAGAAGGAAGATAAGGGAAGAGAGTCTGTGTTTGGGGTAAATAATTAGACGGGGGTTGAGACTGATAATTTCGTGGGGTAAAAACAGTGGGTTATTAAACCCATCGTTTTTCTTTATAGGCCTAACAAACATTGGTTTTAAATATCAAACTCACCCAACCCAACTCAACTCACTTTATCAAACAACCCCTTAATTTTCAATTTATTGACTCTAAAAAATTGTCACTCTTTAATAACCCAAACACCAAAATGTTTAAAAGCAGATATCATAATAAAGCTCAAAATGATGTCATTTAACTTGTTAGAAAAATGACATCATTTTAAGTAATAGCCCAAAATGTTTAAAACCAGATATCATAATAAAAATATTTTAATGACTGTTAAAAACTGTCGCTTTTTAATGATTGTTAATTGTAGTATTAATTTGGTGACACAAAAAAATGTCCAAATAGTCGAAAAAATCTGAAAATTCACATCTTTTCCCGCCCAAACTGCGCCTTTTTTCGTTTTCTTACATTTAATGACTGTTTTTTTTCAATTATCAATTAATGGTACAAAAAAACAGTCATCAATTCCGACAAATTCGAAAAATTCGTTTTTTCCAGCAAAAAAAAAGTGTGATTTTGGCTTTAATTAGTAGTAACAATGGGGTAATTTATGTCAATCTGAAGTTAAAAAATTGGAGTGTTTCATTTGTATTGATTTGTTTTTAATTATTTGGTTTCCAGAGAGCGGAAGGAAGATGAACAGTCCCACATCGGTTGTGGTGGAAAGCAACAAACTGACGAGGGCTATAAAAAAAGCCAAGTAAGGAGATTGAAAGCATACCTTTCTCGGCCTTTTGGCTAAGATCAAGTGTAGTATCTGTTCTTATCAGTTTAATATCTGATACGTGGGCCATCGGCCCACATGATATTAAATTTATTTTTCTAGGGAAGGGCCCACCTTCAGCGGCTTGCTGCTGGGGCTCTTCATCGTCGCCCAAGTCTTGCACTACTGCTCGGGCCTGGCGTACCCCTCCAACCACATTTTAAATATTTATTTTATATTTTTATATCTTTTTTTCTATTTTTATTTAACATTAATTTTCACAATGATATAATGATATAATTTTTAATTCAGGCTTATGCAATTAATTTGAGAGGTTTTATTAAAACATTATTTTGTATTTTTTAATTTTAGAATTGAAATTTCATGTTAGTACTTTGAAAATAGAACATTATCATACCAACATATGTAATGGTAATGGTTCGTTTCACTTTTGATTAGTCTATTTGACATCATTTTAAGTCCTATCATAAAGTTTCACAATAATATATATTGCAGCAACAAACAAGATATAGAAATAAACTTTAATTTACAGAGTAACAATTTGAAAGGGTAAAAAAAAATACAAATACTAACTTCTTAAAATTAAACCTTAAACTTGAGGGTGAACTTTAGCAAGTTGTTGGGGGCATATATCTATTCCAAAACCAATGTTGTCTCCAGACAAGTGCCATGTCTTCAATTGGGATTCCCTTTGTCTCGGGTAGAAAGAAATAGATGAATAAGGTCATTAAAGCCACAAAGAAAGCAAAGAAGAAGAACAATCCAAATTTCATATGGCAAAGCATGGTGAGAAAGATCTGAGCGATCAAAAAAGTAACGAACATGTTCACTGAGACCGTTATGCTTTGAGCAACGGATCGAATCTCAAGTGGAAAAATTTCACTTGGAACCAACCATCCCAGAGGTCCCCAAGACCATGCAAAAGCTTGAACATAAATGCAAATGAACAACACCACAACACCAGCATACCACTTGGGTAGATAAGCAACCTCACCAGACACTCCAAATTTCCAAGCGATGAAAACAGCAACCAAGACCTACCAATGCCATTTTTATTAGAATCAAATCAATCTAGAGAGAAATAATTTCTTGTTTAGACATTGTTGAAGCATGGCTTTTTTTTACGAATCGTTATTAGTTTTAGGAAACCAAATAAAAAGTAGTAGCCGGTAATTAAATGGTATATGTCATTTTAAAATTTTAAAATAAACTAATAAAAGTAAAGAGAAAAATTAAAATGAATCACCTAGAAAATGAACATGATAGTTCCACCGAGCAAGAAAAGAACCCTCCTTCCCCACTTATCAGTGCCATAACAGATACCAAAGTTGCTACAACATTAATTCCACCAGTAATGACAGCAGAAAGAAGAGAAGCATTGTCTCCAAATCCAATTGTCTTGAACAACACAGGAGCATAGAACATGACCACATTGATACCAGTCAATTGCTGAAAAAATGGGATTAAAATCGACATTACGAACGATGGTCTGTTTTGTTTGTCCCTCAAATTCTTCCAAGGTTGCTTCACTGCTTTAGCAGCCATACTTGCTGCCACAATGTCTTGAAATTCTTCCTCTACATCCTTCTCAGACAAACCACGAATGCGTTGGAGCATGACTTTTGCCTTCTCAAAATCACCTCTCCAACATTGAAGTTGGAGTGTTAGGAAGGAAAAGAGCTGAGATTGTAATGAACAATGCAGGCACCGCTGCACCACCTAAACTTACTCGCCACCCCCATCCACCATCAATATTGGCAGTACCATAGTTCACAAAATTAGCCACTAAAATCCCAATTGTAATTGAGAGTTGAAAAACAACGTTGAGAGAACCTCGATATTTAGATGGAGCCATTTCAGAAACATAAAGTGGAATAGATTGAAGTGCAAATCCAACGCCAATGCCCAGAAAAATACGACCAATGATGAGCATGGTGATGTTTTGAGCTGTAGCATTAATGGCAGCACCAACCAGAAAAATAAAGCCACCAAGAAGCATAGACTTCTTACGACCAAAGGCTTTGGTGACCCAAGAGGCTACAAAAGAGGCCAAAAGTGCAGCCAAATAAAGAGAAGATGTGAACATAGTGAGGGCAAGACTATCAAACTTGCAATATTGATTAGTAGAAGTGTCGAGAGCTTCTTTTTGATAAACAGATGGGAAAAACCTTTGCAAAAAGGGAGCCATGGAGGTGACACCACCTAATCCACAAATACAAAAATAAAAATAGAGTGAGTGAAAGACTAAACGAAAAATAAAAAAAATTAAAAAATTTGAAGATAAACAATTACCAGAGATACCGATGTCATAACCGAAGATGAGTCCGCCCATGGCGGCAACAATGCATGTTATCATCACATAACGAGTAAGCTCTCCAGGATAGTTCTTTATCCCACCACCTTCATTAAAACCACCGCTGGCCATCTTGCTTGCTAAGACTAGAGAACGATGAATGAAAGAGTAGAAGAGAGATTGTTGAATGTGAAGAAAAATATGGTGTAAATGGGATAATATATACCCAAATATTTTCCCATACATTATTAGGAATCTGTTTCCTACACCTAAACAAAAATAAAAAAACCGTACGTGGATGGGACACTAAGATTAGTTGGTAATTAGATTTATTGGTTTTATTATTTTTTTTATAAAAAAAAAGAAAAATTAAATTGATCGATAAAATCATAAGTTTTACACGAATATTTATCCAAATAGAATGTAATGAAAGGTTTAAATTGACACACTAATGAATATTCAGGATTAAATTGATACCATTGTTAGTTTATGGTTTAATTTGATACACCTCCAAAATTGAGAAGTATAAATTGATATTTTCAAACGAAAGATGATAAGAAAAAATAATTTTAATTTTCTAATGACAAACTAAATTAATATTCAAATGTATAGTAAGATTTGAAAATATTTTAACCTTGAAGTAGTACAAATGTTATGGAGAAATTGTTAAAAATAATCTCAAAAAGTTTTCGTCTTTCACTATTAGCACCTTTTTTGACAAATCGTTAGAAGGCTACTTCTGAATCGGAAATGAAAGGACCATTTTAACCTTAATTCAAAAATCCCAAACGTTTTTGACCTTCTCCACCGATCTTGTCGCATTTCAACTCATCTATACTATCTAAAAGGGGGGATGGAGAGAAACATCTGATTTTCCCATTTGCCCCTTTTACTGATTGGTTATAGAGTTATATAATGTAATTTTTCATTAAAATCATTAGAAAAATAGTTTATAATTCCCTTAATTAAATTTATCTCTAATATTTGATTCCAAACTTTATCATTAAAAAAATCATTCACGCAAAAGATTATCACATCGATTTTATCGGTTTAAAATTTTGTTATCTCCAATATTTGATTTAAATTTATTTTTAATATTTAATTCCAAAATTTATCATGAAAAAAATAATTCATTCACATAAAAAAATTATCTTTAGAAAAATATTATCGCATTCACGTAGATTTAATATATATATATATATATAGAGAGAGAGAGAGATTTTATTGGTTTAGAATTTGATTGTCTCCAATATTTAATTCGAAAAAACTAAAATTACCCACAAACACGTAAATTAAAATAAAATATTTGGTAGATTTTTAATTATTCACATAAATGATTTAATAAAAATGGGAAGAAACATGGATTTATTGGTTTAAATATTAGTTTTCTCTAATATATTCCTTTATGATCAACATAATTTCACATTTATTGTTTTTTAGATTTTATTTTTTCTATATATAGTCCCTTTTTCACAACTCGATTATCCTATCTCACCTCATCAATTGCTTTCATCCTCAAAATATTGTCCAATAAAGAGCTAAATTAAGTTAATTCTTCTAAATATTCTTTTCTTTTTTTTTTTAATTTAACTTTTTTTAACTTGCTCTCTCTAATTTTTTTTCCTTCATTTTTGTAGAAAGGATTTTTTTTTTATTTTTTTATTTTTTTTTTTGGTATTGATGATTTTTTTCTATATTTTGTCAATAACATCGTCCCCCAACATTTTTTTTTCTTATTTAAGATTTCTTTTTAGAAGTAGGCTTATCTCAAGGATTTTTGCTTCAAAGTATTTCTCTTCTAGGTTTGGAAGAAGATATCATATTTGACATTTGTCTCTCTCTCTCTTTTGTTTATCGTATGTCCTTTTCTTCTTGTTTGTTTAATATATGTCGTTTCTTCTTCTATATACACAGATTCACCTATTCTTCCTCTCATATTTAAGAGGTGGAATATAAGACATTGTTTTTGAGGTTCAAGAAATTTGTTAAAGATTCAAGCAATTTACAGACTAGTAAAGTAACAAAGAAGAGTGTGATTGACTATTTTAGGATTTTGTAGTTTTTTAATTTTTGTAAACCCGCACCAATAAGTGGATTTATGATAATTTGTTATTATTATTACATGCTTTTGAAATAAATATACCACAATTCATCTATATATAATTTCATTTATTTGCTCGTTATCTTACTATAAAAAATTTGAACTATTAATTTGAAAACTCAAAAAAAAAAAAACAGTTTAAAATATATATATTAATTCAAAAAATTTCTTTGAGTAATATGATTTTTTTTAAATATAAAGAAAAACGAATATTAAGTAGAAGACTTTTATTTCAACTTATACATGTACATTAATTTATTTTCAACGTTATGAAATAATTCTAGCTAGTACAAATTAAATGTAACCTATTATTTTTTTGGTGTTTTTCTTAATATTCAAATGTTAGGGTTTGTGTTTGTTTCTACCAAAGAAGTATCATGTATTGCACATAGTTGAATAGTTGTAAACTAGCAGTAGTAGCAAGGTCTCGTCGAACATAGGGAGCCTATGAATTTTCCAATTAACTTGCCTACAGTCCTAAAGTAACTGAAAGGGGGGAGGGTTTGAAGAAATTATGTGAAATGCAAGAACTTAATTTGCAAAGAGTTGAATTGAAATTAAATTAAATTAATTTAAAGACTTGGCCTAGGCTTTCGAGCTATTCCGCAGTTATAACTTGATTATTAATTAATATAATTATCTCTACATTGCCAACCTTAACCACTGATGCACTTGAAAAGTGCTTCCTATTCTCTCAAATTAAGGGAGTTTATATTAGATTTCACTTGTTTGCTAGTGATTTTCAGGTTAAAACGAGGAAAATTAGAAGAAACAACTAAAAGATAAAAACCGAGCAAGAATACGGCGAAAAAGAGCTGAAAAACTCAAAAGGGCGAATTTTGGGATAGAGCCGCGATGCTAAAACATAAACGCATTGTTATGGCCACATAGTGGCACCGCAGCGCCGAGATGGCGCTGCCTCGACGCAACCTTGTTGAACGCATGATAGCGTCGCGGCGCTTGGACTGCGCTGTCGCGGTGCTAATACCCGAAAACAATATTTCTGAAACGCATCACAGCGTTGCGGCACTAAAACCCGAGAGCAACAATTTTGGATGCAACCCTAGCGCTGCGGCGCCAGCTTTCCTTAAATGAAAATTTGTTATTTTTGGTAAATTTTTGGGTGCCCAAACTCTATAAATTTTGGGGTTTCCAGCAGCCCAAATCATCATCAAAAGAAAATCATAAAAGAAAATCAAATCAAATCAAGGAAGTTACAAACCTAAAGAGGCACAAAAAGGAGAGAATTGAGTGAGAGTTCAAAGAGTGAGTTAGTTGCATGGAAGAGGAAAAGCGTTTGAGATAGTCGTGGTGCCATTCGAATTCCGACGTGAGAGCCAAGGAGATCGTGACGGTGCTACCTCAATCAAGAGGCTCTTTTCAGTAGAGTTTCCTTTTCTTTACACTCTTTCTTTGTTTATTTTGCTTAAACATGTTGCTTCAAGCTATGAGTGGCTAAACTCTTTAGTTTTAGGGTTTTGATGATTTGTTTATGAATTTATGTTGATCTTTTAGACTTTCATGGTTTTGTTGGAATGATTATGCTTTTCATTGTTATTGTGTTTAACTCTTGTGGATTGGCCATCCTCACATATTAGGTTAGATGTATAATTGAGAGATTGTATGTTTAACTTGATCTATAACAATGAATTGTTGTTAATCTATCACGAGAGTAGTTAGGTTGACAATAAAAGTTGCTAAAGAATATTTTTAATGCCATGTAATTTTGTATTGGTTTTAAGAGATTAATAATCAATCGAGTTGCATGAGAAAGGGTTGTTTTTGAGAGAAAATAACTTGGAATTAAGTTTCTAGACTTAGGCATATGAATGACAATAAAATCCATGAAACCTATAATATTGCATGATGAAATAAACAAGGATTCATTACCCTAGAACTCTCTTTGACTCTTGTGTTTCTCACTTTAATACTTTCCTTATTTGATTTGTATTTTCCATAACTCATAATATTCAATTTCAATCCTCAAATAAAATTGATTCAACTCTAGAATAGCTAAGTAACTTAAACCTTCACAATTAGATCTCCTGTGGAACGATATTCGGACTTAACCGTCTTATATTATAACTTGACCCGTACACTTGCGGTTAACACTAAAAGTACGCATCAACCACTACCCTAGAAATGCTAGGATAAGGTTCAAAATGTTCAAATTAAACAAATTTATAGATGAACGCATCCTACAAAGCTAGCTAATTGCATTAAGGTTTAGGAATGTTTAAACGTCACGTTATTGCAAATTAAACCTATCAAACATTCAAAGTCATTCTCCTCTAGGTTAATTAGGCAATGTTCATTGAGAATTATTTACAATTCACAAGCTAATTTAACCTATCGCTACATCAGATTAACATGCAATTAGACATCACGTCATTGCAAATTAAACCTTAGCTAACGATTACGTCTCTTACGCAGAAACATAATCATGCATCATTTATAAGTTGAGAAGAATTTGTCCACAATATAGCGAAAAATAATTAACGAAATCTCATGAGTTACAAAATATGGGAACTACTCTACGCCTAGGCTAGAAACCGTACTTTTAGCCCATAATCGACATGGGATTTGACAAGGTAGAGTTTTTATACATGAAATATAAAGGAAAAATTGAGAGAAAAACGGAAGAAATCGGCTGGGACGACTTAGAATGACCTAAAAAATCGAAGGGAACTTTTTATAATGTAGTCTGAGCGCTGCACCGCTTGGGACAGCGCTATGGCACTGTTGCATTCTTACGCATTCCGACTTTAGAGCACCGCGATGCTCTAAGGCAGCGCCACAGTGCTGTGTGTGTTACACAGAATTTACCCTCTCCTGAAAAAGCATAGTAGTAGCACTTAAGTGGTGCTGCTGTGCCATGACCTCAGGGGCAATTTGGTCTTTTTGATCTTTTCTTTCCCGGTTGGTGCAATTTAACTTCGTTCTGGTTCATTTTAGCTTCAGTTCATAGCCGGCGTCCGATTCTACCCATCAGGTGCTCGATATCTATAAAATAGCCAAATAAACAAGTAAAACCAAGGAACAATCTCGAATTAAACGGAGGAAGATAGCACATTTACGGTGCTACCAACCCAATTATTCATTTTATTTAGATGAGAAATATTTGGCTCCTGGCCATAAGCTAATTGTAATGGTGCTTATTTATGATAAACTACTGGCCTAATGCATGCAAGTGATGCAGCATGCAAAATAGCATGTCCCCATACAGATGTAGGAAGTTTCACTCTCATAAGTAATGGTCTAGCAATTAATTGCAAACGTTTTATAAATGATTCTGTAAACCATTTTGTGTATGAACATGAGCTACAGGATGTTCAACATTTATCCCAATTGACATACAATAATTATCGAAAGTTTGGGATGTAAATTCACCAGCATTGTTAAGACGGATGGTCTTAATTGTATAATCAGGAAATTGTGCCCTTAACTTAATTATTTGAGCAACTAATCTTGCAAATGTAAGGTTTCGACTTGATAATAAGGACATGTGTGACCATCTACTGGATGCGTCTATTAATACCATAAAATATTTAAATGGTCGACTTGGTGGGTTAATAGCTCCACATATATCACCATGAATTCGTTCAAAAAATGTAGGTGATTCAGTTCCTACTTTAGCTGGTGATGTTCTAATTATTAATTTGCCTTGAGAGCAAGCATCACATAATAATTTACTAGATTGAAGAATCTTTTGGTTCTTCAATGGATGTCCATTTGAATTTCCAATGATTCTTCTCATCATTATAGATCCTGGATAACCCAACCGGTCATGCCACATTGTAAATATATCTGGATTCATGAACTTTAGGTTCATTGTTACATATATTTCAATGACTCGAATATGAGTATAATATAATCCAGAAGATAAAGCAGGCAACTTTTCATATAATCTAGAAGATAAAGCAGACAACTTTTCCAATATACGTTTTTCATGTGAGATAGGAGATATGATATAAAGATATTCTATCTCATTTTTCCTATCAGATTCAATATGATAACCATTACAACGTATATCTTTAAAACTTAATAGATTTCTCTTTGATTGACTAGAGAACAATGCGTTGTTAATTGTAAATTTTGTTCCTCTAGGCAAAATAATATTTGTTTTTCTAAATCCTTCAATCAGGTTTGCAGAACCTGATATTGTATTGACTTTTGCTTCCAGCAATGTCAATTTGGAAAAATATTTTTTATTTGTAAGTATTGTATGTGTAGTTGCATAGTCTGCCAGACATAGATCTTCATTCCTCACTTTTGAGTCACTCAATATATGAAAATTATCCATGATTCTTCATTTAAACAATAAAATTACAATAAGAAAACAAAACTTGTAATACAAGGTTTAACTAAAAAAAATGAAAGATAGATAAAACAATTCTACATATTCTCAAAATCAAAAGAAACACTTGCTATGCTATCATTTGTGCTGATTTTCTCTTCGGGAGATTCAAAGAAGTCCGCCACATCCAAATTTGTCATATTGGATTGGTCAAATATATCATTATCCTGGTATGCAAAATTTGTTTCCACATTTTTCCCTTTTTTCTTCAGGGAAGCTTGATAGAGATCAACTAGGTGTTTTGATGTACGACAAACACGAGACCAGTGCCCAGTTATCCCACATCGGAAGCATTTATGCTCATCATCTTTTGAATTTTTATCTTGTGGAGCTTTTCCTTTATGATCATCATTTCGAGTGGTTCTTTTGAAATTTGGATGATTAGAATGACCACCACAAAAATAAAAACTATTTTTTCCTCTACCACGGTCACGACCATGACCACAATTATTAAAATTTACAGCATTCGTTTCAGGGAATGGTGTTGTTCCAGTTGGTCAAGATTCATGGTTCTTCATCAATAGCTCATTATTTTGTTCAGCCATGAGAAGACATGAAATTAATTCAGAATATTGTTTAAAACCTTTCTCTCGATATTGCTGTTGCAGGAGCATATTCGAGGCATGAAATGTAGAAAATGTCTTCTCCAACATATCCGCATCAGTAATTTTCTGATGCACAACAATAATTTTGAACTAATTTTAAATAACGCGGAGTTGTAATCACTTACTGATTTGAAATCTTGGAGCCTCAAATACATCCATTCATAACGAGCTTTAGGAAGACTGGATGTTTTCCGATGATCATATCTCTATTTTAAATTCTTCCACAAGATACAGGGATCTTTTATTGTTAAATATTTCATCTTCAATCCCTCGTGGAGATGATGACAAAGGAAAATCATAGCTTTTTCTTTTTCCTGAATAGATGTTGCATTTTTTTCCTTAATTGTTTCTCCTAGGTTCATGGCATCAAGATGTATTTCAGCATCAAGCACCCATGACAAATAATTATTTCCATTAATATTAAGGGCTGCAAATTCTATTTTTGTAAGATTTGTCATGATAACACTATCACAAAGAATTATATTTATATTAGCAATTTAATATATATTAAACATGCAAAACAACATTTAATGTACTAATTATAATAAAGAGAAAACGACATACCTTCAGAACCTACCTTCAACGAGAAAACGGCAAGAGCTCTTGCTGATAACGTGTTGTAAAATTGAGGAGCAAAATGACGGAAAAACGAGAGCAAGAAAATCGAGAAATTATAATATTAAAATAATAAATAATAAAATAATATGAAAGTAATTAAAATAACTAAATTAAATTAAGTAAACTTAAAATAAACTAAAATAAAAAAAATGAGATTTTATGGAAAATGGAATTTCACCAATCTTTTCTCTTCTTTTCTCTCCAATGTGTATATTACAAAAAGCCTCTATTTATAAGCAATTTGGCGATTAAGTAGTGGCATTTTATGACCACTAAGGATGTGTCTTTAGTAGACACATGACCTTTAGCCACTAAGCACATTTATATAATGAACATCTAATTTGTTCTAATATTTATAATAAATACAAAAAATTAAGTATATTTACATCAAAATATATGGTTTAATTGAAGTTCTAAAGATAACATTTGACTCAATTGTTTTTTTTTTTTTTGTTTTTTTTTTGGAAGATTTTTTTGGAAAATTATCTTGAGCCTATATTTTTCACAAATAGCCTTTTAGTTTGAATTATTTCATTGAAGTAATTTATGTAAGATTTTGGACCATTATGGCTTTGTATATTATTAATTTATTATTTACTAATTTTTTGTTTTATTTCCATAATTAGTTTATGTTTTTTATTTCTAATTTGGTAAACAATTTTCATATTTAATACATTAAATATTGATGGTTGGTTATTCTTTCCTTTATTATAGGGATTAAACAATATAAACTCGAATTTTATATATTGTCCTGTAATCTTGCTAAAAAGAGAGGAAACAAATCCCTACAATAAAAGAATATATAAATAAAATATTGACTCAATTTTCAATATAAATCTTAATATATATCATAAATTCTATTTATATACCACAGTATATATCATAAATTCAAAGTAATCGGAAATAAATAAAAATATATATCATAGTATATTAATCATAGATGGAATTAATGTTCAACATGAAACATATATATAAGTGTGTATATATGTCACAATATATATAAAAAAAATTGTCCTCGTAATTTATATAAAATAAACAAATGTACATCACAATATATATATGTACATTTATTCATCCCTTCTTCTTTTGTGAAGCGCTTTCCATTGTTGCCCATCCCCACCTCTTCTTCATGAATCCCTAGATCTACTGTCGTGCCTTCGGCCTCAATCATCTTGCTCATCATTGTTGACTTGTCGCCCCACCTATCATTGTCGACGGTTGGGTCCGTGCATTGTAGTTGGCCGTCATCGTCCAAAACACCGCATCGCTCGAATCCACCGTGCCTCAAAGCTATCGTCTAGAACCTCGTCACATTGACTGTCATCGTCCTTCCTTGATGCAGTTAGAAAGAGAAATAAAGAGAGAAGCTAGTGGAGAGCAAAGAGAGACAAACCCACCGGCGGGAGGAGAGGAATCATGACTAAAAGAGGAAAAAAAAGAGAGTAGGGAAGAATAAGAGAAAGAGAAGAGGAAGAAACGTGAGAAATTTTGGAGAAAAATGAGAGAAAATGAGAAATTTTTTATTTTTTAAATTTTTTAAAAAAAGAATTAATGATTACATGAATACACAAAACCCTAGGCTATGCATGAGTGAGGGAGAACACAAAACTCTAGATTTTTTTTTTTTATTATTATTTATATTATTATTATTTTGCTTTATAAAAATAGTGGATGGGGTCTTAATAGTAAATACACTACAACATTAGTGAAAATTTATATTTCGTTGGACTATTTATGTAATAAATGGAGTGTAGAAGATAATTGTGTAATATAGACCTACAATTAACGCCTTCTATGTAGAAAGTTTTTTTTTTTTTTTTTTTTTTTTTTTTTTTTTTTTTTTTTTTTTTAACTTCAACAAAATATGAGGTTAAAAGGATTTAAACCAAAGCGCTGAGGTTAAAATATTTGGTTTATTTGGCAATCCCTTGAGTCAATTCATTCACTTATGCAAAATATGAAGGGTTAAATATTCAAATTAAAAATACATGGCAAAATATGAAGGATTAAATAAATACATAGGTGTAATTATATCAATTACGATATGTTGCGGTAATATGTGCAGTTTGTTAAAATATTTTACCTAAAGTTTATTCTCACAAGTTTTCGAAGAAATTGTTTATTGGAGTTGAATTTGTGTATATATTATTTATATGAATGTGCTCGATCTTTAGTTTTTGATTTTCTGATTCTCTCTCATAATTGTGTACATTTTATTTGAAGAACCAAAGCGGGTAAATATTCTTGAAGTTGAACTCTTGAAAAAATGTTTGTATCTTCGATTCGTTGAAGTGCTTAGGGAGTCTTTTGATTATTGGAAGAATTCTCCCCAGGCTCTCTAAATTTTAAAATTTATGAAACATTTCAAATGAAGAGAACTTATTTATTTATAGAGTTCTCATGTAGGATTTGTAGGCTTAAGTTAAAACTTATTTATTTATAGAGTTCTCATGTAGGCTTTGTAAGCTTAAGTTTGGTTGATCTCAGGACTTGACCCTTAAACCTAACTAATTGAATTTTGGGCTTGTTTGGTCTTTGGGCCAAATTAAACATATTTTTTTTTAACTTAATTGGACTTGAGCCCAAATCTTAATACCAAATTATGAAACCAAATTATTTTATTCAATCCAATAGTCACGACGAAAACACGTGGCATCATCAGAGATTCACCGATTTATGTCTTCAATTTGGAACACATGTCAACTTGTAATTTGTCCCAAATTCAATCTTATAATTTTGTCATTAATTTTGAGAAATGATGTGACAATTTGTAATTAGTCCAAAAATTTTTATTCAACAATCCTATCTCCTAAATTTATTATATCTATTTTTTTTTTTAATTAAAGTTTGGGTTCAAGCACGTTTGTTATCACTTTTTTAATTAATGTTTTGAGTTAAATGGTTGTGATTTTGATTTGGTTATAATTTATTCCTTGTTTAATTGTTTATTGATCAATTTGACTTTCTTCCTACCTAGAATTTGCTAATTAAATTTATTAAGGTGATCATTAATCAGTATAATCAAGTTCCAATTAAATTCTAAATTGAATTTCATAAACAATCAAGTCAACATTTTGATCATTTATTGATTGAAAAAATTAAAATTGTCATTAAAAATAGTTTTCATGATATATAAAATATCAATACATGTGTTTTTGTTGACTGTATTTAAAAGTCATGAAACTATTAAAGGTGACTAATTTCTCATGTGTCATCTATACACTTTAGATGATGGTGGATTCAAAGACTAAAAAAAAAAGTCAAGAAATGTGGTAATGACATTTTTTAGAGTCATGGAAACCTGTTTTTGTTGTAGTGCAAAGGAACAACAGTAAATTGTACAAAATGAATATAATTTATAATCAGATGGTAATTGATAATTAATAAACTTATAATCAAATGGTAATCTATAGTTGATAAACTCACAACACTTGCTTTGAAGATGAACGACTGGAGGTAGTTCAAATCGAGCTTTTTTGTTGGTTTCCAACTCAACATCCTTGGGTATTTTTCATTAATTTGGGTTGCAATCCCAACACTTTGTTCAAAGAGTTTTGGGATGATTTCATATGCCCAACACATCAAAACTTGTGGAAACCTTGTAATGTAAAGTTTAAACTTTTAAATTGTGCAACCCTTTGAATGTATTCCACGATCAAATTAAAAACCAACCTACCCCAAGGAAAGTTATTTAAAGTTTCCTCATCCTTCATCATCTGAACATCTTTCCATTCAATCTTATTATGCATTTGCTTGCAATGAAGGTAACATTCTAAGATGTATAAGTTCGCAAGCTTAACCATTGACTCATCATCTAAACGACTTACTTTAACAAAAACTTCTATGTTATTTCTCCCAATTGAATCTAGGTTCTTGAAAATATAATCTCTTAGAAAATATGGTTTATCTTCTTCATTGGACATTTCTAAGGATTTTAGGAATGAACTACACTTAAGACCAATTATCAAAGAAAATTCTTTCATAGAAAATTTAACCTTGAACCTTTCTGAATGAAACACCAATTGTTCATTTGTGCTATCTTTTTCAGACAATCTTGATATGAGATGAACCAACAATTGTTCTTGAAATTTATTAAGTCCAAAGTATATAAAAGATCCAAATGAGCCTCATCATGTGATTGAATTTCTTGTTAAAGTATATTAATATGAGTGCATCAGTATGCCATCTAATAGTAATGAACATGCAAACAAATATAATATACTACTTACTTCAATGCTTTCAATGTTTCTTGTTCTTTTATTTTACCTTTTTATCTCAAATTTTGTTGGTCATTTTTTGCTTTTTTTCATCTTCCTTGTTCTTCCTATTTTTTGCAAAAAAAAAAAAAAAAAAAAGTAATGAAATGAGAATGAAATTCAGAAGACAATCAAATCACTATTAAAAGGCTAAATAATTAAGAAAATACATAAGGTAATCATATGCCAATTAGAAGACAATCAGATGTCTAACAGAAAGTACTAAATGATTGAGGAAAGATATAAGTTAATTAGATGGTAATCAGAAGACAATAAAATGATTACCAGAAACCACTAAAATATAATTGAGAAAATCAAATGTCTATATCACAATTTTGATTGCCAGACATTTGATTACCATATGATAATTTTCCCAAATTTGATTGACAGAAGTTATTAACTAATTGACAAAACAAGAAGATAATTGGATGGTAATCGAAGAATCAAACAGTAATATCAAAAAGCACAATATAAGGTAATCATATGGAAATCAACAGACGATCAGGTGACCACTAACTTATTGAAAACACTAGAAGATAATTAGATGTCAATCAAATGGTAACCAGATGGCAATCTCAATAATTTATATGTGGCATATAATAGAAAGTAATCACATGGCAACTGAAATCTAAAATAGTATTTGCTAGACATTTTTTCAAAAGCGCAAAGTGATATGCAACATACTATAATGATGTGTTCAAAAACTAAAGATAAGATACTAATCTAAAAATATCACCTCATTTTTCTCTCTCGCTTGAAGCAAAAACGACGATCCTAATCTATATGTGTGGAGAGAAGTATAATAGGAAGTGAAATTTGACTATGGGTGTGTCGAAATCGGAAGAGGAAGAAACCAGACAAGTAAGAGGAAGAAACCAAAGGAGGAAGAGAAAGAAATGTGACGGTGTTTTTCAAGTGGGTATTTTTTGAGGGAATCAATAAAATGGGTGGGAGAAGAAGAAATTGGGTTGAAAAAGTGAGAAGAATCGAAAAAATGGGTGTGGAAGGATGAACAAATTAGCGTTGAAGCAGGAAGAAACCGTCGTGAAGAAGAGGAGAAGAAACGAAGCCCTAAGTTACGTGAAGAACGAAGAGAGCGCAAAGTGATTCAAATAACTATAGGAATATTTACGGAAAAAGTAACAGAGCTAATTCCTTCCTGATAAGTTCAAAGTGATTCAAATATCTATAGGGGTATTTTCCGGCTTTTATATTAAATTCATCAACGAAATTGGGTTGGCTTAAGAATTTTGTCATTTTTGCAACTGCCCAAAAAAAAATGAAAAACTTACAAAAAAAAAAAAAAAAAAAATCAAAGCTTGGAACTTTTGAAAATGCATACAAAGATAAACAAAAAATTAAATAAAAAACTGAAAAAAAAATGAAAAACTTACCCAAAAAAATCAAAGCATAGAACTTTGGAATTTGAAACTTTTGAAAATGCATACAAAGAAAAATGAAAATTAAAACAAATACCAAAAGAAAATTGGAGAACCTACAAAAAGATCAAAGCTTGGAACTTCGAAAGTTGAAACTTTTGAAAATGCATGCAAAAGTTCCAAAAAAATTAAAGCTTGGAACTTGAAAGTTGTTGAAAATTCATACAAAGATAACCGGAAAAATTTAAACAAAAACTGAAAAAATATGAACTTACAAAAAAAAATCAAAGCTTGGAACTTCAAGTTGGAACTTTTGAGAATGTACACAAAGATAAATTAGAAATTAAAACAAAGATTGAAAGAAAAAAAAAAAAAAAAACAAAGCTTGGAACTTCAAGTTGGAACTTTTGAGAATGTACACAAAGATAAATTAGAAATTAAAACAAAAATTGAAAGAAAAAAAAAAAAACAAAGCTTGGAGTTGGAACAAGAAGAGGGATGTTGCACGGATGTCGGGTTGCTCAGTTGCTCGCATGGAAGATGGCTGACGAATAATGGAGTCCGACGAGGGATTCGAAGGGGGCAACTGGAAGACGGGTCGAACACAAGAAACTGATGAATTACTCAATTGAATTGCTAATAGTCCTAAGTAACTGAAGGGGTTTGAAGTTCCGTATACAAGGAAAATTAATTGGATAAAATAACAAAACACAAAGTAAATGGTTTAAAAATTAATATGAGAAAATCTAGCTTAGGTTGTAACAGAATTTTCCTATTTGAAATATTTGATCATCAAATTTATATTACCGAAATTAATTAATTGCTTTCGTCTAACCATATTCAACTAGAAAATCTAATTAAATTGTCCTAACTAACTAATTAGTCCAATTTGAAAAGATGAAAGCATGCATGTTCAAATTGACCAAATTGCATTAAGATCTAGTGGAACGTTAGTGTGAACATTTAACTTTCAAGCGCCTAGTTACACTTTCATTTGGTTCACTTCTAAGTTAGTTGGATCAATGCTAATCTAGTTCAAATCACAAGCCAACCTAACCTATTGCTTTCTACGGATCAACATACAACCAAGTGTCACGAAATGCATATTAATTCAAAGTAATAGCCATACATCCATAAGCGTACTAATATGATCTTAATCTAATTAAAACAGAATTGAATTTGACAATTACAAAACTTAGTTCAAAATCTCACAAATACATTGGAATAGGGAAAGAATCCTAAAGCCCAAGCTAGAAATCGTTTACCTTAGTCCATAATTGGCATCATGTACATCAATAATGAGTTTTGATACATAAACAGACCAAAAAGATGTAGAAAATCGAGAGAATCTGAGATTAAATCAGTTGGAATCACATGGAATGACCTAAAAATTGACATTTTTTTTATAACAGGTTACAGCGCCGCCTCAGTGCCTTTTCACAAACAATGAGCATTTTGTAAACCATGTTGTGGCACTGTGGCTGCAGGGTCAAAATCATAATTTTGGCCTTCTCTTTTCTGGTTGATGCAGTAAAACTTCGTTTTGTCCCATTTTAGCCAAATTTTGCCGCTAATGCATTGTTCTACTTATTAGGTGCTTGAAACCTATAAAATCACTAAATAAACACGTAAAACCAAATAACAACTTTAAATTAAGTGGAGCAAAATAACACATCTATCGTGGTGAGTGTGATTTTTGAATGCATGCGTTCCTTCGACTTCTGACTTCCATGCGACTAGGATGGTGTGGTGAGGAAGGAAGATACAAAAGGCGGCAAGTGAGGTGAGGCAAATGGGTTTTTACTTTTTAACTTTGTATGTAAATATATATTTAAGATTTTAAATAATAAAAATATATAATATTTTTGTTTTTATGTAATTAAAATATATAATATTAATATACAAGGTTCGGTTAGTGGCAGTTGGTCTTCGTACAAATGTTAGTCAGTGGTGGTCGATTTCCAAATTTATTTTTGACAAAACTGGCCCCTACCAAATTCAAGGGAAAACTTACTTCCCACTTTCAGTTCGGTCGGTTTAGGTCGTTCAACTCGATCTTTTGGTTCTACTCACCCCTAATTTTTACTATCTTATTTTAAAAAAGACAGTTGTTTATTTCAGGAAATACAAAATTCCAGTGAGATTTGACATATATAGTAAATCACTAATCAAGTCTTCGTTGGAGTGTGATGTTGGTGTTGCAACAAAACAAATTTGTGGGGCAATTTCAATCAAATTTAGTCGTTAATAGTGTAGAAACAAATGTTGATCATTATTTTGCCGAGGAACAACTTCCTTGAAAGAAAATTTTGGCGAGACCTTGGTGCTATATCACTTCTTATTTGTTGCTCCCCAACGTTAACATAACACTCGTCATCAAACTTGCACTAGTCACAGAAGGGTTGAAATGAAATGTGTTAGAGATTCTGGTTGACAACATTTGTTTAAGATTTTCTGTTGTCCTTCAAAATGTTTCTGCAATTGGCTTTCCTAGCTGCCTTCTGTTTTTGGAAATGCAAATTCTGTAATATATTTTCCTCATTTGGAAAATCCTGTTTTTTATATTTATGTAGATCTTTTGCCTTCTCTATTTAGGGATATTTTTGGAAGGTAGGGTTGATTGTTTGCATGTATGTTGTGTTTATTTAAAGGTCTTAGCCTTTCGTTGAGGGTTGAGGTTTCACGAAAAATATTGAGTGTCGTTGTGATCGATCACGAAGTTTTTTTTTTAAGGCATTAGTTGTTTATTCTGGTGTACATTTGGAAACTTCCACTGAACAATTTGATATGTTTCATTAGTAGTCACCTAACGAAGTTTCTTTAAGCTTAGGGGGAGCCTAAGTGAAACGAGTGAAGTGGTCTTTGCTTGAGTGGAAAAGATAAAGTTCTACTAGAGAGGGAGTCTAAATCATAGGGGAGCTTAAGACGTTCTTCACTGATATCAATAGTTAGGAGGAGCATAAGTTCACAAGAGAGAGTCTCACATCCAGGGGAGCCTAGGTGAAGGGTTGAGTAATTAGGCTCTAGAAGAGTCATTGTAATCAAACTTTTGATACATGTAAGTACCAAATTGTAATTATTTATCATTTATATTAGTGAAGTTATCTTTCCTGAGTATCTTGTCCCTAGAAGTAGGTGGTATTTAACCGAATTGGATTATCAATCTTGTGTGTTCTTTGATGCGTTACTATTGGTTAATGATTGTTTTTTTTTTTTTTTTTTTTTTTTTTTTTTTTTTTTTTTTAATGTTTCACATTATTTTACGTATTAGCATTATCTTTGGTTTTGTCCCATTATCATTTAAACTAATAAATGACTAACACAATTTGAATACCTAGCAAATGGTCTGTTCATACTCCTAAGTCACCACATATACCCACCCTCAAATTGCATATATATATATAATAACTGTTAAGAGAAAGATCAGGTACCTACATTCTTCTATTCTTTCACTCCTTTCTTTCTCTTCCCAAGTGCACTGGAGGGAGAGAGGGAGAATTAATTCTCTGAAGAAAATTACATGGAAAAAATGGCAGATATCGAGGCTCAGACGAACAAGAAGACGGAGTCTGTCTTTTTCAGGAAGGAAAATCGCCCGGTCACTTTGAGGGTAACCTAAAAACAGCTATTTTCATCTTTCACCATCATTCATGTTCTTTTCGGTTCTTTTTTTTATTCAAGTATAATATAAAATTAAAATTTTCTAATCCTAACCACTAAGGTCTGCTCCGATAATATTTTGGTTTTAAATTTTATACTAAATTTGTAAACACTAATTCTTATTTCCTATTTTGTTATTCACTTTTTATTTATATTTTTAAAAATTAAACCAAGTTTTGAAAAAAAAATAGTATTTATTTTTAGAGTTAGACTACCGTGTTTCTATAATAGAGAAACTTGGAGAAACAATTATATATAATTCAAAAATATAAAACTTAAAACAAAATTATTATCCAATAAGGACATAGTTTTCAAAAACTTGGTTTTAGATTTAGTATTTAACTGAGAATTAAAATGTTTCTTTTAAGAAATGTGAAAATCGATTTAAAAAAATTGGGACAAAAACACAACACAACACAAATTTTTAAATTGAAAATTAAAAATGAAATCATAAAAAAAAAAAAAAGGTCGCTTAAGTTTTTTGGATTTATGGCATCTACGTGATTGATTTTAAAAGGACAAATGACCTTTTAAGACCCTGATCTAATTTTGAAGAATAAGTGTATGTAGTCCATGTGTTTTTAAAACGTACCTTTTTAATCTCTAAGGTTTTAAGAATAAATGTGTTTGGTCCTTGAGTTTTCAAAATGCACATTTTTGCCTACAAGTTTTTGAGTATAATGTTAAAAAAATCCATTAAGTAATTTTTTTTAATTATTTTAAATGATTTATATGACACTTTAAATTAGAAAAATAATTAATTTTTTGGACAAATTGCAAAAGGCACTCCTGAAGTATGGTGGTAATTGCATTTAGACCCTTAAACTTTCGATTTTAAAAATGAAACCCTTGAAATTATATAAATGTTCAAATTGAGTCAAATTGGGCCTTCAAACTTATATAAAAGTATAAATTGTAACAGTTTAGGAGTTCAATGTATATTTGTGGGTCAAATATCTATAACTATTGTAAGCTTGAGGGTCCAATTTTAACACTTGAAGAAGTTTAGGGGCTCAATTTTTACAATCGAAAGTTTAAAGGTCTAATTTCAACTATCATCATACTTTAGAGGTGGTTATGGCAATTTGCCCTTAATTAATTTTTTTTTTATCTTTTTCTCTCCGAAATTACATTTTAAGATTATTTTCCTAATTTAAAATGTCATATAATCATTTCAAATAATAAAAAAAATATTTTAAGAATCTTTTAAACCTATTCTTAAAAATATATGAGTAAAAGAAAAATATAACACATATCATTCAAAACTTGGGTAATAAAAAGGTCATTAATTTCCCATTCTAGAACTATTAAAACCTCTTTATAATGAATAAAATTACTCACTATGTATTTAATCATTCAAAATTAATCATAATATTTGACTTTTTAGTTTTAAACTTGATTTCCTGTAATCAAAATTGATTCTAGGAAAATTGAAATAGGTAGCAAAATAAATGTAAGCGTATTTGCAAATTTAGCAATGATTTTTTAAAATTACAAATATAGAAAAAAATTTAAATCTAATTTTCATTTTATAATTATTCCAATTTTACTCTCATTGTTGTAACAACATGTATATTTGATATCATTTATATTTGGTATTTATGTACATTATTTTTGGTATTTCAATCAATCGAAATAATTTATTTTGTATATCAATAAACTAAATTATCTTTATTTTTGATATTCCAATAAACTAATATACTTTATATAAAGTATATCATTTATGCAATTGATGTACCATGATTTTAATTGATTGTGTCATGGTAAAAGTTGATTTTTTTTTTTTTTTTTGGTTCGGAGTTGTTTTCATTAGATTAGTTTGAAAATTTCAATGGCTTAGATTGATGTTTTGGCATTAGTTTTCTTGTGTTTTAAAAATATAAAATTATCTAATTTTGATAGTATATCTTAATTGCATTAACTGTGTCAACTAACACGCAAAATATAAAGTATATCAATTAATTTGTTCTATTAATGTTGATAGGATGGTACATCCTATTGATATATAGCTGACACACCAAAGAGGGTAGAACTGGAACGATAAAAAATGAAAATCGGATCGAATATTTTTTTGCTATAATTGTAATTTCAAAAACTTGTCGCTAAATTTACAATTTTTATAATTTTTTTTTTTTTGGCATTCTTGCAACTACCCCTTAATTATAAATGAGACGTATTTCAAAGTGCATTTTAAACCAAAAAAAAAAAAAAAAGAAAGTGCATTTTAAACCAAACAAATTGATTTGAGGCTAAATTATGCAAAATACCCATAAACTTTGTGCCAAAAATGCCCTTGAACTTTTAAAAGTTTCAAAAAATATCCGTAAACATCCAAAAAGAGTTTAAAAATATCTTCACCATTAGTGTCTTGTGTCAAAAATATCACTGAAATCTCAAAAGTTCCAAAAATACCATTATTATTTGTATATGAAAAAAAATGTTAATACCCTCTTACTCTTACATCTCTATTTTCCCTCTTTTTTCTCCCCTCTTTTCTTCCACATTTTCTTACTCTCCTTTTTCTTTTGTTAATTGTTTGAAATTTGTTTATATAAAAATAATAATAATAAATAAAACTACCCACTTCATTTAAGGTATTTTTGAAACTTTTGAAAGTTTAAGACTTCTTTCTTTTTTTAATTTTTTGACATTTATTTATCTTAAAATAATAATACTTAAAATAATAATAGTAAATAAAACTATCCATTTAATTTAAGGTATTTTTGGAACTTTTAAAAGTTGGAGAGTATTATTAAAAAATAATAAAAAAGACGTTTTTTTTTATAATTTAGCCAAAACTTATCACAGTGGTGATTCAACATTTTGGAGTTGTTTGTATACAGTTCAATGACGTAAATTACAAGATCAAATCCAAGCAAACAAGCTTTTTAATCCCAGATAAAGCACAATGGGAAGAGAAAACAATACTTAATGGACTAAGCGGGGTAGTTAGTCCGGGCGAGATGTTGGTCATGTTAGGTCCATCAGGGTCCGGCAAAACAACTCTTCTAGCCGCGTTAAGCGGCCGACTAGGTGGACATCTCCACGGAGCCATAACGTACAATGGAAAGCCCTTCTCGAGTGAAATGAAACGAAGAATTGGGTTCGTTACACAAGATGATATTCTCCATCCCCATTTGACAGTAGCCGAAACTCTAGCCTTCACTGCTCTTCTAAGGCTGCCTAACACTTTAACAAAACAAGAGAAACTAGCGGAGGCAGAGGCAATGATCTCCCAGCTAGGTTTAACCAAATGCAAGAACACCATTGTGGGGAGCCAAATTATGAGAGGGGTTTCAGGGGGAGAGAGGAAAAGAGTCAGCATTGGCCAAGAAATGCTTATAAATCCCAGCTTGCTATTTTTGGATGAGCCGACGTCGGGTCTCGACTCGACCATGGCTCACACAATTGTGACGATGGTGGTGGAGTTCGCTAAGGGAGGGCGGACAGTGGTTATGACGGTTCATCAGCCATCCAGCCGTCTTTTCTATTTGTTCCATAAGATCTTATTGCTATTGGAAGGAAATGCAGTTTACTTTGGAAAGGGATCGGAAGTGATGGATTATTTCTCCAGTATTGGATATTCTCCATCTTTGGCTATGAACCCTTCAGATTTCTTGTTGGATCTCGCTAACGGTATGCCATTTTCTTTCTTTCTTTTTCGATTTTAACTATAACTTTGGTTATTATTTTTTTCTTGTATTTGTATCTAATTACTCTTTATTTTAAACATGATTCAAGTTTATATATATATATATATATTTTTTTTTTTTTGCTTTATCGTCCCAGTTTTTCATCAATGTACTTTTGAATTTTATTTTGATTACTTTAATTTATCATATTTAAAGGGGAAAAAATTAAACTTGCTTATATATCTTCAAATTGCCTATTTTCTAGAAAATTAAAATATTTTCATCATAATTTTTTTGAGTTGTTCACTTAATTAAGACCACATAATTATATATTTTTTAGTATTATTGTCAAGTGCTAAAGTTAGCAATAATTGATCAGAATCTAACATTGAATAGTCAATCCATACCACAGAAATTAGAGGTTTGAATATGTGCATTCTAAATTACAAGACCTTTCATAAATAATCAATTAAAAATTGAAGATTTAAAATAACAACATAATGTCATAGTACAAATCAGTTATAAATTCACGTATCATTATATTCAGCAAATATTGAAACAAAATATAAAAAAGAAAGCATTTCATACACTCAACCAGTTAGATATAATTATCTTTAGCATTTCACAATAATACTAAAAAAATATATCATCATGTGCTTTTAATTAGGTGAACAATTGAAAAACAATTATAAAGAAAACATTTTTAATTTGATAGAAAATGGATAATTTGAAGATATCTAAGCAAGTTTATTTTTTTTTCCCTTAAATACGATAAATTAAAATAATAAAAATAAAATTCAAAAGTACATTGTTGAAAATATACGGTAAAGGAAAAAAAATAATAAGATAATAAAAATGGTTGAGAGAGGGAGTGAAAAAAAAAAAATTAAGAGAAATAATAGGATTAGGCTACACTTAATCATTACATTTAATCATTACATGCTACTTATTTTTGTCAATTATTACTTAATCGTTACATGCTGCCTAATCACCATCACTTGCTACTCCACCTTTATCACCCTCTGTTGCTAATTATTTATCGTCACTGCTTTGATAGTTTTATAATTATATCTAATTAAATCATTACATATGTGGTTAGTTGTCGTTGGACGAATGTAAAAAAATAGATGTAACCAAAATGCATGCAAGCATTTTCTTTGACCCTTTGACGAATGTTACATGATTTAATCTCCTCTCTTTTAACCTCTGTTTCCTACCCTCCCTCTTATTTGTTCATACACCACTTTTAAAAGAATTTACAAACAATAGTAATATATCACAGTTTATCTAAGATAGATCGCGATAAACGATTATATATGTCTATCATGACACAAATAAACACATATAGTAGTTTATCATAGGTAAACGGTCAAATTTTGCTATCTTTATAAATATTTTGATTCATTTTCTTATATTTGAAAACAATGCGAAGATTTGAAATTTTGAGGGAAGGAGGCCGACAATTACCCCCTAATTAATAAATAAATAATGATTTTCACTACGTCAACTGTCTAAAAAAAATTTAAGTCCACAAATTAGGTAGAATATTGAACGTAACTATTAATTTATAATTAAATTCACCATAATTCACAATCTAATTGATATTGATGTGACTTAACGGTTGCCAAATGGAGGTTGTTTGGTGGATGGAATTAGAAGCATTAAATCCAATCCAAATTCCTTAAGAAAAGTTCCAACAAAAAAGTATTTCAGCCTAGGCTAGTCTAAACAAAAATCCAATCTCTATCAGTATTAAGTATTAGAATTTTCTAAAAAATTTTCTTTTAGGTGATGTCTAGGGTGTCCCATAGAATTCTCCATAACGTGAGAGAAAATTTGTATTTATAAAGAATTAGAGACATTTTTAACCACTAGATTATTCATGTGTTGGCAAAATTCTAGCTATTAATTTTTAGGGGATGTGAATTAGTATGCATACAAATGATCTTAGAGTTTGTACATATGGTAAAATGAACCATAATATTTATAAATAATATTAGCAATTGATCATGATAGATCGCAATAAACTTCTATCACTAGATGATGGACCGCGATAGACTTATATCGCTCAATGATAGAAGTCTATTGCAGCCTACTACTGATAGATAATGAATTTTTTTTCTATATTTGTAAATAGTTTGATGTTTTTTTCATTTATAATAATTTCCGAGATTGTTTTCAAGAATAGAAAAACTGTTGAAAATAATTATAAATATAGCAAAATTTTACTTTATATATGTGATAGACCGCGATAAACCCAAATAAACATCTATCACTTTACCAGACAGACGCGAATAGATATTTATCTGGGTCTATCGCAGTCTGTCACATATAAAAATGAAATTTTGCTATATTTGTAAATAATTTGATATTTTTTCGATTTATAATATTTCCTAGTTTCTATATATATATATATATATATATATATATATATATATATATATATATATATATATATATATAGATAGAAGTGATGAATAATACAAGTAAGCCTTTCTCTTAAATGATTCACCTTTTATATTTACCCACCAACCTCCAAAAGTTTCTTCCAATAAAATAAACAAATGACATGAAAGCATAGATCATCAAATTAAAATAAAGGTGACACTCACCTAAAAATTAAAAATCTAATAATTGGAATTCAAAATGAATCAACCCTCATGTTTTGTATTGGTGAGGTACACATGCAGGTTTGTCAATGAATGATCCATACGAGGAACCAACAATAGTTAAGCAAAAACTTATTTCGTCCTATAACAGAAATATAGCTGAAAAGTTAAAGTCAGAGCTACAAGAAAGTGATGATGAGCATTGGTGTAGAGATGGATCATTTGAGGACAGCAACTTTGAGATTTGGCCGACAACTTGGTGGCAACAATTCTTTGTTCTGTTGAGAAGAGAAATTAAGGAAAGTAGGTATGAATCCTTCTCTGTGATAACTGTTGTGCAGGTTTTAGTGATTGCATTCCTTTGTGGATTCTTATGGTGGCAATCTGATGATTCTCATTTACAAGATAAGGTTTGATCATTTTCCCCCTTTTCTCTCTAACTTTCTTTCAAGTTTCACTCCCAATGCATTTAAGTAATGCTTTTCAAACCACTATTCGTTATTTATTTATTTATAGGGTGAATTATAAAGAAATGTAGAATTTGTATTTTGGGTAAAAAATAACCTTCTCAACTTTCGAAAGTTTTAAAAACACTCTTAAATTTTCGAAAAGTGCTCATAAATACCTTTACTGCATTAATATGGAATGAAAACTGTAAGTACTTTGTTTAAAAAATACCTTTGGATTTTCATAAATTTCAAAAATACCTTTAAACTTAAAACAAGAGTAAAAAAAATAATCTTATTGTAAGCATATGAACAAAAAAATCGTCAATATCTTGTTCCAAAAAATACTTATAAACTTTCAAAAGTTGCCTGAGTACCTTTACCTTTCAAAAAAGAGTTAAAATTTTCTTTATGGTTTATCTACACCCTATCACCTCACTCTTCTATTTCCTCTCTCTCCCATACTTTAATTATTTATGACATAACACTTCAATATTATCCCTCTTTTCTATCCCCTCCCCCTTTTCATTTCTCTTATGTCGCTTGATTCTCCTCTTATTATTGATTTTGTTGGTTTTGCATTAGTTTTTTTTTCAGCTCAAAATCACTTCAAATAAAATGATCACTCTACTAATGATAGAAACGTTTTAAAACTTTTTTGAAATGGTTAAGTTATTGGTGCAACTTTTAAGAGTTGCATGATATTTTGGAAATGAGGTTTTAACAGTTTCCATCCATATACTAATGCTAAGGGTATTTTCTTTCTTTCTTTTTTTTTTTTTAAGGGTGTCTTTGAAACTTTTGAGAGTTCAGAGGTAGTTTTGAAACAAAGTACTAGTGATTTCCATTAAAACTAACAATAAAGGTATTTTTTTAATTATTTTGAAAGTTCAAGGGTATTTTTGAAAGCTTAAAAGTTAAGGGATATTTTTTACACAAATTACAAAGTTTTTAAGGGAAGTTTCTATAATTTAGCCTTCTTAATAAGCTCCAATTTAGAGACTCTCGGTCAAGATTTCGTTTGAAAATCGTCCATGCATCAATTTTAATTGTTCTTTTTTTTAGTCCAACATTTGAAGGAGTCTACACAAGTAAGAATTGATGCATGGACAATTTTCAAAGGCAATATGAACAAAAAATCTAAATTGATTCACTTATAACAATTTAGAAGTTTAATCGATACAATTATAAATCTCACACAACATTTTTCGAACAAAACCTAAAAGACAGTGTAAAATTGATACAATAATTACACAATTTCAGGGTATAAATTGACACAACCATTAATTTAGAATTTTAATTTGATACAACTCTCAAAATTTAGAAATATAAATTCATCATATACGGTTCCTATCACCAAAGTAAATGTATATATGTGTGTGTAGATTGGACTTTTCTACTTCATAGGAAGCTTTTGGTCTTTCTTACCTCTATTGAAAGCCATCAGCACCTTCTCAAGAGAACAAAAGATACTTGAAAAGGAGAGATCCTCAGGAATGTACAAGCTTTCATCATACTTCATGTCAAAAACAGCCAATGACTTGCCCATGGAGCTGTCTCTTCCCACTCTTTTCATCCTCATAGTGTATTGGATGGCAGGCTTAAAACCAACTCTTGCACACTTCTTGGCCACTTTGTTTACTATTCTCCTCAGTGTTTTGGCATTTCAAGGCTTTGGCTTTGCCATTGGCACACTTATTATGGACCAAACTGCAGCCACCATAGTTGGATCAGTCTTGACTTTGTCTTTCAATCTAACAACTGGATTTTTTGTCCAGAATGTGCCTGAGTTTATTGCTTGGATTAAGTATATTTCTATTGGTCATTTTACATACAAGCTTATGTTGATCTCTCAGTTCAAAGCTGATGATACTTATCCATGTTCCAACTCTGGAGGGCTTTGTAAAGTTGGAGAGTTTCCTCCAATAAAGGAAATAGGACTCGAGGGAAAAGCCACAACTGTTCTTGCAATGGTGACAATGCTTGTTGGATATCGTCTTATTGCTTATATTGCTTTAATGAGGATTGGAGTTACCAAGAAAAAGTAGAAAATCTGCTTTTTTTCTTTTCTTTTCTTTTTTTTTTTTTTTTTTCCTGCTTCCTAAACTAAATGTAACTGGTAAGTTATGTCATAGTACTCAATAAGGAACCTATGAAAGGTGGAAAAAGGAAATGAGAATAATTAAAATACCCTCATGTTTATATTTTTTTTCTCCTCTACTTGACCCTTTCCTCTTGTAATTAACTAATATGTTACTTTAAGTTACATGGGGCAAAGTATATTTTTATCTGTTTATTTGGTTCTAAAGTTTAAAAAAATTACACTTCATGATTTTACTTTTTTGTTTTTGTTTTTTTTAAGTTATTCTTCTTTCCACAAGATTTTTTTATTTTTTTTATTTATTTTTTATTTTTTTAGTTTCTATCCTTCTTTAAGTAAACTCATCTTTTAATTTTAAGCCAAATTTCAAAAAGAAAAAAAAAATTCAAATACTATCTTTTTTTGGTTTTAGAATTTTAGCTTGGTTTTTCTAAACATAGTTAAAAAGTAGATTAAAAAAAAAACGTTAGAAGTATTGATTATTAAAACTTAATTTAGAAAAAACTAAATGCCTATTGAGGGACAAAGGTTAGTTGGCATCTCACCATTAGCGTTCCGATCCACTTACTAGCAAAGACAGTAGTCTTGAAAAAATTCTTCAAAATTTCTATCCTCGATAGTTGAACCAACTCCCACTTGAACTGAATAGTAAGGCTCAATTCGAGATTGAATCATTTCCTGTGATTCAAAAGAAAAGTAATAAAATGATTATTAAACGAAAATTTGAAATAAGTTTATTTAGAAGTAGTGATTATTGGAAGAAAATTTTACAATGACATGTAATAAATGTTAGGAATTCCTCATGGTTGACTGTATTAAAAATTCATAACAAAACTCAATAATTGCAGTTGTTAGAAGAGTCCTTGATGCCCTTTCCTGATTTAAGGACGTCTAAGAAAAATGTAACACACTCTTTTGTATTTAAACACTTGGAAAAGAGAAATCATTCAAAGACAAAACAGGATAGAAAAAAAGAAGTATAAATGAACCTTTGATCAATTTAACAGAATTTTGAGGACAGAATTCTCAGAAATGTGGTAATATTTGTAAAGCCTACTTTGCAACTTCATAGCATTTGGTTATATTTGGCATATTGCTTAGTTAATTTTGAAATACTTGGTGGAGGACAAGTTTAAAATAAAGGATATTGGGGTAAAGTAGATTTGATATAGTTTAATGTATGTTAAAGAAAATGAAAATAAATAAATAAAAATAACATAAAAAATTAGAGAAAAGGAAAAGAGAATGAAAAAAAGGAAAATTTTTAGGAATTTCATGTGAGCCACACAAAAGAGAGGGGGAAAAAAGAAAAAGAAAAGATGAGTTTTCTTCTCCTACTGTTCACGATTTTTTCGGGGGTTCTGTACAGATGACTAAATTTCATTTGATTGGTCATTTACAGGCGGAAGTAAACTAGGTTGATAGAGCAATTGTTTTCATCATAAACATCGAATCACAAGTATAATTAACCTTTTGCTACCTTTGATCAAATTACAATTATATATTACGTATTGTAATTTAATGCTTAACTAATAATAAATAGTACATGTTCAAAAAAAATTCAACCATAAACATGCAAAGACAGTAAAAGAATCCAAACACAAAATATGAACAATCAAGATTAAGTGTTTAGCACAAGTCTCACAAGGTTACAATTAGAGAAAACCTGAAAAACTAAAAATTGAGGATCCTTACCTTCCCATTGAGATGAGAAAGCTCAAAACCATCATCTTTCAGCCCAATTACATATAAATATTCAACTCAAAACTAAAACTAATGCATATCGATAGAGGGTGAAAAATCAAAGAAGATGAGTGATCATCGCCCAAAATGGCCACCCAGATCAAAAGATATGACCTCAAATTCTATATCTATGTGATAGCGCCACGGTGTTACGGGACAGTGTTGCAACATTGCACCCTTTTTCAACATTTTGTGAAGAGCCCCTTGCCGCAGCACAATAGGGCGCCACGATGCTCTCGCCTAGGAGCAGTTTTGTCATTTTCTCTCTTGTTTGAAGCCTCGAATGCCCTTTTTAGCTCATAATTGCTCCAAATTAGCTCCAAATGGGTCGAAACACTTCAAAATGCATGTATTACTCGATGTCCTACAAATATAAACATTTAAGCACATTAAATATCTTAAACAAGCAAGATTAGAGGCATTAAGATAACATATTTTGAGTGCTATCAATGATCATTTCTCGGGTGCATTTATGTTTTTTGACCCGCCCTCCACAAATGTATGAAATCTAACCTTATGCTTAGGTCAGAGCACATGCACTGTCAGCATTTTAAGTAACAGTGTGTTAGGAATGAACTTCTCAGCCTAACTCTACTTTTTTTTATGTTTTTTTCCATATAGCATCACCTCAAGTGAAGGAGGTTTATCACAACCGGATGTTTTTATCATAGCCTTGTCCTAACTTTAAAAACAAAGTGCGATTTATAAATTAAGGAGAATCAAAAGTCCATTCAACTTAAGCATAATTTGAAGGACAACGTTGTCCCAATATATTCAACTTAAGTGTGATGCTTTCATTTACGTATATGCTGTCATGCTTAATTACTGCATTCGTTTAACACTTGATACTCAATTACCTTAAATTAATATAAAATGGAGTATTCCTAATATTAGGAGTATGATAAAATGTTTTTACAATATATACAGATGTTTTTACGATATATACAAGATTGGGATTATGGAGCATTAATATACAAATTTATTTGCCCAAAATTGTATAGCATATTGCCTTTTAAACAATGACATCTTCAATTGCATCAATTCATCTCATTATACTCCTGTCACGTTGAACTTAACTTTGCACAATAATAACAGCAGTCGAAGCCACTAGTTTGTTTATTTGTGTGGTGGTTAGCTTGGAAACTATCCATTTGTGCTTTTGGCTTTGACAGTCGATTGTCATAAAACCTACATACGACTACAAGTGATGATAACCCTTAGGACAAGACGCGTGTAGCACTCTCTAGCACAATATCATCTATATATTGTGACAATGAATAAAAAATAGCCACCCTTCCCTTCTAGATATCGTTATGCACCATAATCTAATGCCTTCTAATATTGGTGGGCTCATACATGTATATAACGTCATTGTATGTAACTTCATTCCATACGGGTACATAACCCTCATCCTTTGGGTATTGAGAGGGATATTTGGATTTGTCTCTATGACCTCATCGATCACCTTCACGACTTATGTATTCAAATAGGTCTCCATTACCTCGTTGACAGGAATGTCGACCACCTTTGTAGCACTCGAAACTTTCAAGGATCTTATGAGATGGGTAGTAGGTATCACAACCTGTCTTCATGCCTCTTTTCAAATTAAAGAGGTTAAATCTAGGAGGGAGTTTGACAAGTTGGTATCAGAGTAAAAATTTGCAAAAAACTTGGAAGGGAAAACCTGGGATAGTTGGGAAGCTAGAAAGCATTGAGAATGCATTAGGGGAAAGTCAACCAGGGTAGAATGCATTAGGGGAAAGTCAACCAGGGTTTTAGAAACGAAAAATATAAACTAGATGGGGTAATATTGTAATCTGCTAAAAGTGAAAAGTGATTTTATATAGTGTCTAGGAAGATGCAGAGAAGTGGCAGACTTCGCAGGCAACCTAAGGTCGGGACTCATGATGCTACCATGGGAACGATTGAAGAAAGTGAAGGTGAATTAAATCATCCACAGGTAAGAGTTGGAGTGGAAGAACAATTTTTTGAAAGGTTCACTCATCATTTAGCTGAGGGTTTGGGTGCATCACCAACAGATCCGGAAAAGAAATATGGGATTGAAAGGCTAAAAGCCTTAGGTGCAATTGTCTTTGAAGGAACTACAGATCCAACCAGTGCTGAGGCTTTGATGAATTTGATTGAGAAATATTTTAGGGCAATGGGATGCCCTAAAGATAGAAAAGTAACAGCGGTCATCTTCCTGCTTCAAAAAGGAGTAGAGGTTTAGCAATGGTTGGTAGAGAGAGGGTGGAAGGAGGGAAATGAACCCACCTGGCAGGATTTTAAAAATACTTTTATAAGAAATATTGCCCCCAATCACTCCACAACATGAAACATAATGAGTTTTTAAGATGCATACGAGGCACTATGACCGTGGCCGAGTACGAGAAAAAGTACACAAAACTCTCAAAGTACACCGCTAGTGTCATCGAGGATGAGGTGGAAAGATGTAAGTGACTCGAGGAAGGACTGCGAGAAGAAATCTGAACACACATGACAATTGGCTTTGAGTGAGGTGGCAATGTGAATGGAGAGTATTTTTGCTAGAAGGACACGAGGAAGGAAATTGGAATAAGAATAAGGAAAACAAAACCCCAGGTCTTTCAACATATAGGAAGAGGAAGGAGGAAAGTAAAAAGTTTATACCTGGAGTCTCAAGAAAAAAGATATCTAAGTATAGATTGGGGAACACGACGGAGACACAGGGGATTCATCCGAGCGAGATGGATGAAAAATCGAGTTAAGGAAGATAGAGGTTTGGTGCTGGTCAATTTGAAAGTGTCGCACGCACTGAGCAAGTAGGGGAGTCTATTGCAAGTGTTAACAGGAGACCTTGGTGCTCCAGATGCAACAAGTATCATATTGAATGATATTTTGGTAATGTTGATGTATGTTATAACTATAGACATACCATTGGATTGTGTTTTAGAAATAACCTAAAAGGTCTATAATATATTGGTAAGGTTGGGTGACTCATCCTGGTAACACTATGGATACGGCTCACTTTGTAAGAGTTACACATGTTGTAAATGTTACAAATGGTTCGATCCAAATCATTCATGTAATGACATGTAAGTGGGGATATCCTATACAGTGAGTTTGTGTAAGACTGGACCATAAAATTAAATCTCTCTTTATAACACCTTTAATTAAAGATTTTTATATTTCAAATAAGAATTATGTAACTTGATCTCAATCCTGCTTGAATTATTAAATTCCTATTCATGAGGATCGTTATTTGATTTGTAATGGTGAGAGTGGCATTAGTTGCCGACTAAATATGCCTATCATATTGTGAATGATACTGAGTGAGGAGCTAGGAACATAAATTCACAAGATGAAATTCACTCCTTCCTGACTCTAGGGAAAGTAGATAGGTTGTTTCTTTAAGTGCTTATTCCGGGACTTGACCATTGAGGCCTCACCCTCTCACTAATTTGAGAGGGACTTTGTTTATGGTCCAACCATAAACAATATTGTTCATTAGAGAATCAGTGGTACTTAAGGTGTAAGAGGTAATTATAGGGATAAAATGGTAATGTGACCCATCTGTAATTATGAACACCCTGAGAAGGATTGCTACATTGTATGGTTATTTAATGGCCACACAAATATACCGTAGTTCATAAGAGTGCTTAAGTTAGGGTTTTCCCATTAGTTAATCACACAATCGAACTCTAAAGCTTAATGCAAATATTTTTGGTTTCAATTGATCGCCGTCGAACCCAGTTAGAACCCAAGACTTGTAGTTTAATTAAGACTTAGGCTTTACTTGATAATTAGGGCGCTTATTTACTTGCATTCGATGAGTCGACTGCCTATAGCGTCAGCAAGTCTAATTGATTTAAATAGGTTGATGCGTAAGCAATCGAATATGTATTTAATCAAAAGTAAGTCGGTGATAGAAATTACATTGGAATTCAATTTCTCTCGAGAACTTGATTTCCTCATCCTTGGTTATATTTACCTGTTTCTTTTATTTTTCTTGCATACCTAGTTCTAATTCACACCAAAACTCTCCATTTGTCGCTTTAATTAGAAAATTAGCTTAATGAAAGAAAGTCTACAGTCCCTGCAGTTCCACTTGAACTCGTCAGATTCAGATGATCATTAATTAGCCCACTTGAGTGCCCTCGACTTTTAGTTTTCCTTAGTTTTCTTAGTTTTTAGGTTTTAGGTTAGTTTTTAGGAGTATGCCTTAGTCTGGCTTTTTGTACATAGTTTTTTTTGTTGGAATTTTGGTTTTGCAGGTTTCTTTCTTTTTTCTCTTTCTCTTGCATTGCCCAAGCAACCCGCCCCTCATGGACTTCACTTCAAGGAAGGTTTTTTGTTTCCCCTTCATTTGTCCTTCTTTGCTTGCTTTCATGCATTAGGGACAATGCATTGTTTTAAGTTGAGGGTGGGTGAGTTGCATGTTGCTTGTGCTCTATTGATTCGTATGTTGCATCTTGCTTGTCTTGTTTTTATTCATGAGGGTTCCATAGGAATTTTTTCATTCTTGTGTGATTAGGATGGTCTAGGATATACCTACATGCTTCTTTGCTTGAAATCGTTGAAATGGGCATTTGGTGAGCTCATTTAAAATTTTTTCTTGCATTCTTTACTTACTTGTGCACTAGCCACCTTAGGTTTTTTCTGTTAGGGCTTAGGATAAGTTTACAGTGTCCATAAGTTCGTTGTCACCCTGAAGGCCCCATTGGTTAGAGAGTGACCTTGCTTGATAGGATGTAATGTGAGACTAAAGAGAATAAGAAGTTTTAAGTCTGTGTGAATATAAAAAAAATAGTTAAAAAAAAGGAAAAAGAATAAGAGTGAAAAGAAAGAGATTGTGAGAAAGAAAAAGAAAAATGAAAAAAAGAATGAAAAAAAATAAAAATAAAAACAATGTGTGCGTGAGTAAATGGATAGGGGTAAAAAGTATTGTCTCCATCCTGATCAGTTAAGACGCCAGCGAGAAAAGAGTGGGTACGAGTGATGCGCACTTTCCGTGTTTACCGCAAGTGTACGAGTCAAGTTATAATATAAGACGATTAAGTTCAAATATTGTTCCACTGATAATCCAATTGTGAAAGTTTAAATTACTTAGCTATTCTAGAATTGAATCAATTTTATTTGAGGATTTGAATTCAAGTTGTGATTTTAGAAAGACTAAAAAGGAAAACAAATAAATAAGAAACACAAAAGTCAAAGAGAGCTCTAGGGTAATGAATCCTTGTTTACTTCATCATGCAATACTCTAGGGTTCATGGATTTCATTGCAACTCATATGCTTAAGTCTAGAAACATAAATCCAAGTTATTTTCTCTCAAAAAACACCTTTTCTCATGCAACTTAATTGATTACTAATTTCTTGAAACCAATACAAATTACATGGCATTAAGCATAGTCTTAGCAACTTTCATTGCTAACCTAACTATTTTCATGATAGATTAACAACAATTCTTTGTTATAGATTTAGTTAGACATACAATTATCTTAACCATACATCTAACCTAACATTCAAACATGGTCATTGAACAAGAATTTAAGCACAATAACAAAGAAAAGCATAATCATTACAATAACACCATGAATAGTCTACAATATCAACATAACTTCATAAGCAATTCATTGAAACCCTAAAACTAAAGAGTTTAGCCATTCATAGCTTTAAGCAACATGTTCACAACAATATAAACAAGGAAAGAGTGTAAAGAAAGGGAAAATCTACTGAAAAGAGGCTCTTGATTGAGGAAGCACTGTTCAGATGTCCTTGGTCTTCACGTCGGAACTCAAACAGCACTACGACTGTCTCTCGAATTCTTTTCTCTCCTTCTTGCAGCTAACTCACTCTTTAAACTCTCTAATAAACTTTCTCTCAATTCTCTTCTTCTTAGGTCTCTTGGTGTGTAGATTGGTGTTTAGGGCTGCTAAAAACCCTCCAATTTATAGAGTTGGCCGCCTAAAATTCTTTCCAAAAATATAGATTCTTCAAAATAGGAAAAGTGGTGTCGCGATGCTGTAGAAT
This sequence comes from Citrullus mucosospermus, assembly GCA_030954485.1. Classification (NCBI taxonomy): domain Eukaryota; kingdom Viridiplantae; phylum Streptophyta; class Magnoliopsida; order Cucurbitales; family Cucurbitaceae; genus Citrullus; species Citrullus mucosospermus. Next base: position 8,773,321 of record CM062064.1, on the reverse strand, counting down.
AGCGCTACTACGCTGACTGTCATTGAAGGATGGCGCCGTCGTACTGCTGGATGGCGTCGCGACGTTATGCGTCATAATTTCCTACCGCAACGCCGTGGCGAAGCTGCTGTGCTGAAGTAGGAGGCCGCTCTTGGGAAAGAGTGTCGTGGCAGCTCCGTACTGGCGCCACGGCGCTGCCCTGTTTTTGGCAGATTTGTATTTTTCTTCTCTTTTTGGCTTGCTTTTGATCTTTTGACTTTCAATTCTTCTTTTCTTTATTTTGACATGAAAACCACTAACAAACACATGAAATCTAATATAAACTCCCTTAATTTGAGAGAATAGAAAGCACTTTTCAAGCGCTTTTCAACGAGTCCCTACGGTTGGAGTGTGAAAGCTCTAGTGCCCTTAGGTAAAAGAAACGTCTTCCATCTTTCTATCGTGTGAGTTTTAGGCACTCTAGAAAAACCAGTAGCTTCTTGAATACTTTAGATTGTTTGATGATCGGTGCCCGAGCTAGAAGTAGGGGAAAATGGGTGGAGGATGTCATAAGGTTGTCTCGAGTCTCTATGTAGCCACTCTGATTTCTACCTAGAGTGTAGCGACACTCTGAGGCATATTTAAATAGAAGCTTCATTTTTAGGGCAAAAGAGAGAGGAGGAGGAAGAGGAGAATTTAGCCCCAACTCGGGTTTTCTTCTTTTTCACCTTTTTGCTTAGGTTTTTCTTCAATTTGTGGGTTGTAATCATGGATTGGATACTCTCTCCTTCGCTTTCTTTGTCTATGAAGATGTTAAAGTAAACGTTTCTTGTTCTTGAGAGCAAAACCATGTAATTTCTTAAGATTGGATTTTGTATAAACTTCATTTTTTGATTGTGTTTCTTTGAATCTAATGTATATTTAGATGTATGTTCTTGAATGGATTGATGCTAATTTTCTTGAATGTATGTCTTACTATTGCTCACGCATTTCCTTCATGTTCGTCCATGCTTTAAATCGATAAGTAGCAAGGGTCTTTATATGTATGCTAAGGCGTATTGGTTGTCCATAGGCTTTAAGATGTATGCTTAGCCTAGGTTCAATGAAAAATTGGTTAATTAAGTTTGGGCTTTCCCATTAGTTAATCACACATTAGAACTCTAAGGCTTAATGCATATGTTCTTGGTTTTAATTGATCGCTATCAAACTGAATTAAGACCCAAGACTTGTAGTTTAATTAAGGCTTAGGTTTACTTGATAATTAGGGCGCTTATTTACTTGAATTCGATGAGTTGGCTACCTGTAGCGTCGGCAAGTCTAATTGAGTTAAATAGGTCAATGTGTAAGCAATCAAATATGTGTTTAATCAAAAGCAAGTCGGTGATAGAAATTAAATAGGAATTCAATTGCTCTTAAGAACTTGATCTCCACATCTTTGGTTATATTTACCCGTTGTTTTTATTTTCCTTATACGCCTAGTTCAAATTCACACTAAAACCTCTCATTTATCGTTTTAATTAGGAAATTAGCTTAATTAAACAAAGTCTACAGTCCCTGTTGTTCACCTGGACTTGCCACTGTTGTTGTGCCAATGTAGTAATAAGAGTAGGATTCGATATTATAAATTTCTTTCAATGATTTCTCTTTAGGAATTAAACGACACTCGAAGAGAAACTTCAGTCCATCATTCAGTCGTCCCAACATGTTCCACACCATCTGATGCGACAACAGGTTCCTGCCAAAGCATGTTGCCATAGACAATGTAACTTGCAAAATAAAAACCATGATAAACTAAAATAAATCTTAATTATAGTACAACGTACCTTACTCATTGATTGAATTAATGATATTGCATTGGCAAGTTTAATTTGATTGCGACTAACTCACCATCCAACCTTGCAACATGTTGTTTGATGACTACTACTAGCTCTCGCAAGATATCATTGTAATTTCCCGTCTCATTTGTCACGGATTCAACTCCACCAACGTCCATGAATTTTCCATAATTCTCATTCATGAACTCTCGGACATCAACATCATTTAAAGACTGATCAAGTAATAGATTAGCAGAAACATCGTTGGTGGAGTTGATGCCTGAGAGCTGGTGGACATCAGGATTAAGAACTCTCGACGATGTTGCTACTAATTTGAACTCTCAAACAAAATTAATTGCATGATGGATGTTAATTTTGGATCTTGGAATTAATGTGTATGTCATTTTAATTGAAAACTAAAATAGTTATTCATGTTAAATTCAAATTAATTATAGGAGGAATAAAGATCGGGATGGCTAATTACGACTAGGAATCCTTGTGTATAAAATCTTGTGAGTGGTTTATTTTACTAATATTTTTATTATTGAACTAGTATTATGACATTTTAAGAAATATATAATTATAACCTATGTCTTAGAAGAGTTATGAGATCGGGATGGCTAATCACGACTAGTATTATGACTAGTATTAGGACATTTTAAGAAATATATTCTAAAATCTTGTGAGTGGTTTATTTCCAAGAAATATATTATGACATTTTCAAAATCTCTATGATGCTTTTAGAAAAGTATATGCTTTTTGGCCAAAATTGTAGTTTTAGAATTTTTAGAGATATTTAGTAATTATCTAAGAGTTTTGACGATACTTTTTTATGTTGAAAGAATTCGGAGATAGTGAAATATTTTAGAGATAATGTGGGTAAAAGTTAAGAAGTGAAAAATGTTGTTTTAAGATAAAAGTATGTTTTTTAAAAAGCAATTGAGAATGAAAAGTTTCATGTTGAAAATGGTTTTCAAACCACTTGGTATCCATGGTGATTACTTGTATGCTAAGTGAAATTATTTCCATGGTATACTTAAGAGCCTTTAGGACCTACCTCGACACACACATAGGTTTTGGGTCGTGTGTTTAGGTGCTTTGCCTTTTGGAGGCTGCTTTGTATGCACCTTAAGAGTAATCGGTGTATAGTATGACAGAGATTGCTCTACTATGTACCTAGAGAGTACTCGGTACATAATACGATAGAGATTTGCTTACTAAGTGCATGGAGATTACTTGATACATAACATGAGATTGTTCTCTTATGTATATTGAGATTACTCTGTGCTAATATGACAGAGATTTGGATACAGACATAGTGATGGTTTTTACCAACTCATATCATGTTCTCAAGAGTGACTTTTAGAAATTTTTATATGTTTTTAATTACCTCGAGCTTAAAATTGCTCACAACTCACATTCTTTTTCAGAGTTCGAATTTTTATTAAGAATGCAAAAATATTCATTTTTTTAAATTTTCTTATGAACTCTCCCCACTTGCTGGACATTCTAACTCACTCCTTCCTTAAATTTTACCACTAGATAGGAATTGAGGTATCGACGAGCCTGCTGGAGTTGAAATCTGCACTGGAGTGGAAATCTGCACTACTTTTATTTAGATTACATAGTATTGCATATGTAAATGAATTACTATTATTTTTACTTGTACATAAAATGGCTAACCCTAGTTTTAAATATTCAGTAAATAAAAACTAGCATATTTCTCTTACTGAGTTTTTATAGATTTGTTTCAATTGTGGTGATTTGAATTATATTGATGAGTGGGTCGTGAAGCACACTAAATAGTAGAGTTGGAGTTAGAAAACAAATCATTTGGGAGTGTATTTTATTTTTAGGTGTGCTTTCATCCAATTTTAAGGGAAAATGTTGCCAAAATTCTTAATAAATTTTATAAAGAAAGTATTTGTTAGCCACCTATTTTAAGAAATGTTTTTAGAGTTTGGCAATAGCATATTTTAATTGAAATCCATTGTCATCACATCATGTACATGTGTTTATAACTTATAACAATTGGTATAGGGTAACTTAGGGTAGGGTTTGACAAAGAGTCAAGAAATGTGTTTATAACTTATAACAATTGTTTAGAGTCAAGAAATGTGTGAACACTTTAAATATTTTCTAAATTTTGTCCTCACATGTCATCAATTATCATTCCAACAATTAAATTTTGTAACAATAGTCGTGCCCTAAATAGTTGTGTATTATTTTCGGTAAGATTATAAATACTAATTTTACCATTTTGTCCAAGCCATAATGTCAATGGTAACGATAAAGAAATTAGATATTCAATCTATTTTCAAAACTTATTTTAAAAAGTGTCCAACTTTGTGGATATTTTCACATTTAAGATTTTCGTAGATTTTTTGTTGGACTAAAATAGCCTTAGGGTACCCGGTTGGACCCTTTGTGTGCATTTATTAGTTGAGATTTTATTCTTGTTTTTAATTTGGAGAGAGAGAAAATTCTGTAGGAAATCTTTTATTTTCAAAGTGCATTTCACTTTTGAGAGTTATTATTCCTTCTTTCTCTCTTTTTTTTCTTTTTTTTAATTGCAAAAACTACTCATAAATTATGGGGTTGGTTACAATAACACCTATACCCATGAATTTTTAATTTGATTAATTATCCTCTATATTTTTTAAGAGTTGTAATCAGCTCCTTTCATTAAATTAATTCTAATTTATAAATAACTCCAACATAAATAAATAGGACAATTTTGACATTAAAAAAGGAAGAAGAAGAAGAAGAAGAAAAAAAAAAAAAAAAAAAAGGTTCTTTGAAACGCTGCCGGTTAACACCAGCGCCTGGAATCCATGGAAGAAGATAGAGAGAGGTGAAGTGCTGTGTAGAGATCGAAGCTTCCGTTAAAATGGGATTCATATGCAAAATGTAATAACATATCAAGGTGCTTTACACATTTTAAGCCCTGCATCATACGCATAGCTATAAGCCATAGGACAAATGACCTAAAACAAATGCCCAAATATCGATGCCTTACAATTTCTTGGCTCTGCATATTCCCCTCTACAGCAATACTTGTCCGATTTCACCGTCAAGCAACCGCTTTTATAACCCACGATTTTCCCCTTATCTTCACCTTCAGCGCCGACGGGCAACACCGGTTCAGATCCGTCGCACACGCTGCTACTCCGCACCCAAACCCGCCACCGCTCGGCGCCATCTCCACCGGTACATTGAATCCGTCCACCAAACTCACTTAGTAATAATGCATTGATGATTTTGAAGTCCCCAGTGTCATCTCCACCACCGTCGCTGGCGAGACCCCACATTCTCTCCATCTTCTTCCATGGCGGCATTTCGAAGAACCTCCCTCCTTTTTTTCCTCTTTTCTTTTTTCTTTTATATGACAAATTAGTCCTGTTAATTTAGGTGTCACTATACATAAATAAAAATGAATTTAATGAGCTAATTGCAGCTCTTAAGAAATCGTTAATGGATCAAATTGAAAGTTTACAAGTGTAATTGTAGTCAACTTTATAATTTAATGGTTGTTTTTGGAATTTTCTTCTTTTTTATTATTCTAACAACAATTTTTTATTTCCAGCAACTTCTTTTTTCTATTCCAGAAGGTTCGTTTTCATTTTTGTCATTGTTTGTCTGGCATCTTCTCCATTTCGTATTTTTTCTTATATTTCTTACATTCATGAATTCTGTCTTTTTGTTCAATTTTTCATTGTAATTTTGATGGCTTTTGACAGAAATTTTCATTTCGATGGGTATGTGGGTATGTTTGAAGCACATTTTTGTTCGTTTTCTGTTTATATTTGCGTGTTTAATAATTTATTTTGGAATATTATGTTTGTTTTTTTATAATATACTATGTTGGGATTTTGTCTTAAAGTCTCATAATTTATTAGTTGATTAATTTAATTATCAATTATGTAATATAAATTTATACATTAACTAGAAAAATCCAAGTTTATTGCATAAAGTCTTGAACATGTATGTAGTTGACATAAAGGTGGATCTATGTTCAAGAAATAACCTAAAGTTATATAGCATACGGATAAGATTAAGTGTATTATTCTAGTGACACTATGGATACGGTTCACTTTGTAATTGTAACAAGAGTTGCAAGTGTTACAAACAATTTGATCCAAAATCGTTTATGTGGAGACATATGAGTGAAGGTATCATGTATAAAGAGTTTGTATAAGACCGGACCATGAAATGATTAATCTCTCTTTGTAACACCTTTGATTGAAGAGATTAGCTTTTCATAGGATGACCATAAATAACTCAATCTCAATCCTGAGTGAATTGTGGACTCCTGTCTACGAGGAAAATCTTTTGATTTGTATGAGTGAGAGTGACCTTGTCGATGACTCAATAAGCCTACCATTTTGGGAATTTGTCCAAGTAGGAATATAGGAACATAACTACATAAGATGGAGTTCACCTCTTCACATCCTCGAGGAAAGAAGATAAATTGCTCTTTTAAGTCCTGTGAGGGATTTGTTTATGGTGGGACCATAAACAAGTTGTTCATTAGAGGATTAGCGAGACTCGAGAAGAAAGAAGTAATTACAGGAGTAAAACGATAATTTTAACCCAACTATAATTACAAGCAATTTGTGAAGGGTCAATTTATTAATGACTGGTTATATCCTTGGGCATAGAAATATATCTACAGTGTGAAGAGTGCAACTATGGGTTTTTAGTGGAGTGACCCATATTTAATGAGTGTTAATTAAGTTAGTTAAAGAGTTTAATTAATTTAATTGCAAATCATTAGAGCTTTTAATTTGTAGGTCCATAAGATCCTCTTGCTAGCTCACCCTAGACGAATAAGGATCGACTACGTTGAAAGAAAGAAAAATTAATTGAAATGTTCAAATTTTGAGGGAAAATATTAATTGTATTGGCTATAATTAATTACATGATTTATTATAAAGTTTATTTGAATAAGATTAAAATTAGAACTATATAATATGGGGAAGTAATTTAGTTAAATATGATTCAAATAATTATTTATTTATTTGAATGAAATCCATATATATAAATAGAAGAAAAATAAACTAATTAATTTGAATTGGATTGAAATAATTAATTATTTAATTTGGATGAGATTCAAATTAAAGATTTGCATAAGATAAATATTTAAATATGATTTAAATTTTAAACAATTTAATATGAGATATTATTTGGTTAGATATTTATTAATATTGGATATTATTAAATATTTAATTTAAAATCTCTACAGATTATCTATTAGGAGAAACTCATAGAGTTCTATAGATAGGGCCCTTGGAGTCCTCATAGAACACACTTTGTTAAAGAATAATTTCTAGGATTACTCTAAAACTCTTCCTCTAAAAATTCTTTCAATTTTATTAGAAACATTCAAAGAAAATTCTTCTTCTCATTCCCTCTATTCTTTTCAAGAAGCAGTTTCCACAAATCGGATCTTTGCCAAAGTCATAGTAAGAAAATCTCATGGAATAAGAAGAATCCAAGAAGGAGACAACAAGATTGAAGAGAAAATTTCATTATATATAGACATGTATCAGCAAAAATATGATGTTTAACATTTTATTCTAGTTTTTTGTATTTTTATTTTTTTCAAGAAATCAAAGAACGCGATCATAAGCTTTCACTAGGATTCAATTCCCTTCGTATTATATATTCCATTGTTAGGTTTGGCTACTATTTGTTTTAATGAAATATACTCCAATGTTTATTTATGGTATGTATATAGTGGACGTAATATATATACCAGTATTTCTTATATGTATGCAATTTAGGGTTAACATGTATATACTCTTGTATATATTTTCTATAACATGGATCTCTATTTGATGATATGCTCATTATCCCATATATATATTTTAGTCTTATACCATTGTATATTTTGTATGTATTATATACCTCAGATGTCCTAATGTTTATGTCATACTATTTAGGTATTGTTTGCGTTCCAATTTTATTTGATGGTCGTCTCAATGAAAGGGACAATTATGTTGATTACAAATTAGCAGAGATTTCAATGAATGATGGGATGTCATTGATTGAGTTAGAACAATCAATAATTGGGAGGGTAGGTAATTTATGCAATTCTGCACCCCTGCAATTATTTGTTTCTGTATAATCCAAGGATTTCATAAAAAGGACTTGGACATTAGTGACGATAATGGCGTTAAATGGTTGTACAACTTTGTGTTCAGTGGTGTTGAACATTCATGTTCAATTATTGTTGAAGCAAAGAATGCGTTACCATGAATTATGGATAATACATCAATGATTGGGTCAAGTTGTAGCCATATGATTCTTTCATAATATTGATGTTGCTAAGTTTTCCCTAGTTTTCAAGTGATGGTTGATGTATGTTTGCTTCGAAGTATATATTGCAAAATACATATTGACGAGGATGACGAATTTGTATATTTTTTTCATGTCAATTCTTGCTTTAATCTCTAGTTGGAAGCGTTGTCGTCCAGTGATATCTGTTGATGGCACATCCTTGAAGAATAAGTACGCCCGATGAAGCAAGCCGCAAGTGCATGTGTCAAGTTATAATATATGACAGTTTAAGTCCGAAAAACATTCTACTGGGGATCCAATTGAAAGCTCAAATTACTTCTCTATTCTAGAGTTGAGTCAATTTTATTTGAGGATTCAAAATCGAGTTTGGATTGAGAAAACAATAAAGAAAGCAAATAAAGTTGAAAATCAAGAGTTAAAGAGTGTTCTAGGTATTGAATCTTTGGAGTTCAACTTAGGAGTACTATTTTCTTAGAGCACACAATTTCATAAAGATAAAAGAATATAACAAAACAACTGTACATATTTAAGTTAGCAATTAATAACATGATTTAAATAAACTTACTAATTACTTTCAATATAGGATTAAAAAATTGCTATGTTGAAATAAAGCTTATTTGAAATTCCATATTCTGGTAGAAGTGTTCAAGGTTAAAAGATGCTTTATTATTTCTATTCTTCCAATCTAAGCCCCCCAGTATTTTGCATATTTCATGATCTTGTTTGTTCAAGCCTCTAGAATTTGCCCTTCTTTTATTGGTTTTTGAGTATATTTCATGATCTTGTTTGTTCAAGCCTCTAGGATTTGCCCTTCTTTTATTGGTTTTTGAGTATGGGTTGAAATTATCCAATGTTTTTTTTTTACCATAAGGGACTTTTTCCCCTTTGGAGTTTGTCTTTTCTTTAGTTTATGACTATATGGATGTGAAATTCCCAATGTTTACCGCAAAACTTTTTCCTTGAGCTAGATTGTGAACAAGTTCAACTTGGTATTGATTTTCTTAATTTGGGAGATCATTCTTATCCTCAAAGATGTCTGCGCTAGTTGTTGATGTCCAATTTTGGTCAAGGGAAAACACCCTTAATCTACAAAACAAAGAAAAAAAGCTCTAATGCTTAAATCAATATGAGAATTATAGAATAGAGAGCAAGTAAGAAGTTTAAGATCTATGTCAAGTTCCAAATCCTAGATCAAGATTAACGTCAAATTTAAGATACCTCATATGAAGTTATAATGATGCTATAAGGAGAATGAGATAGAGTTTACATTTTCCTTTTAGGATTGAATTAGATGAATCCTTTCTTATCCTAGATAGGATTAGATCTCATTGATAAATAATTTACTGACACTTGGACTTTTTTAAACCAAGTCTACTTTATCTTGTATTTATCTTCTTTTATCTTTTCTCATTTTTTTTGCAAATTTCGTCATGTCCAAATTCACCCACAAGACTTGAAAATTTCCAATGGAATATCTATTTTTTTTTTATTTAAGAATTTGACATGGTTATTAAATTATATTTTATTTGATAAATTTAGAATTTTTAGATTATTATTATCGATACACTATATCTAACAACCTAATTAATTCAATAAGATACTAGAGGTTGGAGATTACCAGATATCTCAACTAGGTTCTCACATTTATTAGCACTCTCATCATGTCCTTAACCAAAATCAATAACTTAAATTAATTACTATGCGCAACATTAAAGTCTAGTTTACTAAAACACTCTCTATCAAGCTATCAAAATATATGTCAGGTTTCAATATTTTGAAAATTTTAGATGGAAATATAATTAAAAAGTCAGTGAAATTTTGAAATAAAAAATAATTAGATACATCCTAAACTACTATCCAAATTACTCAAGTTCTAGAAAATATATATAACCTAAATAATAATAATAAATAAATGAGATGAAGATATATAAAAGTTGAAGCAAGAACTTGATGGGCTTAATTTAAGGAAAGAAAAGCTGAAGAGTAGTTAAGTTAAAAGAAAGAGAAATCGATCAAATTAAAACAACAAGAAAAGGCCGCATTATTTATTGAATAATTATAATAATAATAATGAACGACAAAAAATCTTCATCAATTAAAACCCTCTCATTAAGAACTCTTTTCATTCACTCATCCAACTAAAAAGAAAGCCGCAAAGTGCTTTCTTTTGCACGCACGAAGAAACTCCTCCCTTTCTCCGCCGATCATCTTTCTCTCATATTATACACGAGAGAAAGAAAACAAACTAAACCCACCAACCAAAAATGGCAGACATCGAGTCTCAAACCAACAACACAGTCTTTATAGGCAAAGCAAATCGCCCACTCACATTAATGGTAAGGATAATTATTAATCAATAATATACTTTCTTTATGTTCATGTTCATGTAATTATATAATAATGAATGGCAGTTCGAGGACGTGAGTTACAAGATTAAACCCAAGAACTCAAAATCCGAAGAGATGAAAACGATTTTAAAAGGAATAAAAGGAGTGGTCCGTCCAGGTGAGATGTTAGCTATGATGGGCCCATCAGGCTCGGGCAAGACCACACTCTTGACAGCTTTAGGAGGCCGGCTAAGCAGCGGCAGTGTTGGTGGCGGTCGACTAACCGGAACCATTACCTACAACAACAAACCCTTCTCAAACAAAATGAAAAGAAACATTGGGTTTGTTGCACAAGATGACATTCTTCTTCCCCATTTGACAGTGTTGGAAACCCTTGTTTTCACTGCTCTACTAAGGCTTCCGAATGAGTTGACGGCGCAACAGAAAGCAGCTCAAGCTGAGGTGGTTATTTCGCAGCTAGGGCTTAGTAAGTGCAAGAACAGTGTGGTGGGGAGTCAGATGGTGAGAGGAGTTTCTGGGGGAGAGAGGAAAAGGGTTAGTATTGCTCAAGAAATGCTTATAAACCCTAGTTTATTGTTTCTTGATGAACCCACTTCGGGTCTTGACTCAACTACGGCTCAGAGGATTGTTTCAACTCTTTGGGAGGTTGCTAATAATGGTGGGAGGACTGTGGTGATGACTATTCATCAGCCCTCTAGTAGACTTTTTTATATGTTTCACAAGATTTTATTGCTTTCTGAAGGCAATACTATGTACTTTGGGAAGGGATCAGAAGCTATGGATTATTTCTCCACTCTTGGTTATGCTCCTTCTGTGCCTATGAACCCTTCTGATTTCTTGTTGGATCTTGCTAATGGTATGTCGTTTTTCTTCCTTCCCTTTTCAGTTCTTATATATAGAGCCTTTTGAAAGATAGTGACAGGGTCAAAACTACTTTGGACTACGCAGTTACAATGATTATTAAGGGCATGTTTTGGAGTGATTTTGAAATTGTTAAATCGCTTATGTTTTGTTCAAAATCATTCCTAAACATATTTTCAACACTGTTAATGTTGGTTTCACACTTTTAATGTGGTTTTAACCACATACAATAAAAATATATTTAAGAGTGTTTTTCATCATTTCAAAATTTACTCACAAACATGGGGTAGGGAGTAGTTAAAAGCATTTTGAAGGGCATAGAATAAGTATTAATTTATCATTTGATAATGGAAGTCATAATTACACATATGGTGTTGGATGAATTATTGGTGAGCTCCCTTTCTATATATACGTAGGTTTGTCAATGAATGATCCAGAAGAGGAGGCAGCCATGGTTAAGGAGAAACTTGTAACATCTTACAAGAACAATAATATAGCTGAAAATTTGATGTTAGAGGTACAAGAAAGTGATGAGAATTTGGTTGAGGATGGATCAGAGGAAAAGAGTTATGGACGTTGGTCAACAACTTGGTGCCAACAATTCTCTGTGCTGTTGAGAAGAGGAATTAAGGAAAGAAAGCATGACTCTTTTTCTGGACTCAAGATTGGCCAAGTTTTAGCTGTTGCTATCATGAGTGGACTCTTATGGTGGCAATCTGATGATTCACATTTACAAGATAAGGTTTCAATTCTCTATCATTTAATTCTTATTATTATGCTACTTCTTCATATATTCCTTTCTCTATTGTGTTTTAACGAAGTGTATAGCAATGATAAATATTATGAGAATATGTCTGGGAGTGGTTTTGAGTATTTGTGGATTGAAATTATCATTTTCAAAGGAGTTTTATAACTGTATTTTTAAAAAGTCAGACACTAAGTGTTTTGTGTGAAAACCCATTTGTATAAAGTATTGTTTTTGCCTTGTATGATCTATTATATGTTAATGATGTTAGATAGATAATGAAGACACTGATGATGGTTTTAGGGTGTTAGAGGAATTTTAAGGTATATTATTAATTAGCTAGGGGAGATGGTTATCGAATATTCTGGTTTATCTTGTGGTTTGATTATCGTTTATACTTCAATATATTTGACTTCTATCTAACACATTAATTATCTCAAAAAAAGGAAACTTTGGAGCCAAGTTTTGGGATGAGAGAAGAATATTAGAATAGCAACCAACTCACTCACACACATAACAATAACAAGAGAAGAGAGGTAAGAGTTGTTGGTTCAAATTAATCAATTATTGAAACACTAAAAAAATTTCAACTTCTTTCTTCTCATAAAGAAATTAAGAAGTATAGGGGGAATAGACTACTCAACATTTCTATATAGTACAAAATTTTAAAATTTAGTTTATGCACATATCAACAAAAGTAGGAATTTAGCTTTCCAAAACAAATTATGGGTTTGTCTAGCATAACTAGACTAGCATTATCGTCTTTGCAAATTGGACCGCTTTTATGTAGTCTTCAAGTGCTCTTTTTCTTTTCTTAATGTTTCTCACATACGCAATGAAGTATTAGGAAGAGTTATGGTTAACAATAACAACCTTTTCATTTGTAGATTGGACTGTTCTACTTCTCCTCAAGCTTCTGGGGTTTCTACCCTCTATTACAAGCCATCAGCACCTTCCCAAAAGAAAGAATGATTCTTGAAAAGGAAAGATCCTCAGGAATGTACAGGCTCTCATCCTACTTCATGTCAAGAACCACAAGCGACCTCCCAATGGAACTCGTCCTTCCCACCGTCTTTATCATCATAATCTACGTGATGGCGGGGTTGAAACGCACGGCGACAAGCTTCTTTGCCACTCTATTTTCTCAACTCCTAAGTGTTTTGGTGGCCCAAGGGTTTGGCCTGGCCATTGGAGCCCTTGTTTTGGACCAAACTTCAGCCACTATACTTGGATCAGTCATCATGCTTTGTTTCCTATTGACATCAGGCTATATTGTTCAGCATGTGCCAAAGTTTATTTCTTGGACTAAGTACATTTCTGTTGGTACTTATAGTTACAAGCTTTTGTTGATATCTCAATTTAAAGCTACTGATACTTATACATGCAGCAATGATGGAGGAAGGGTATGTGAAGTTGGAGAGTTCCCTGCAATTAAACTAGTAGGTCTTGATGGGAAACTCACTGCTGTGTTGGCTTTGGTTGCTATGCTTATTGGATATCGTCTTGTTGCTTACATTGCTTTGATGAGGATTGGTGTCACCAAGAGGAGCTAGGTTTGATTATTTTGTTTTGATCTTACCTTCTTGAGATTAACTATTTTATTTTAACTTTTTTTCGGGTTGAAGAGGGAAATAAGTTGAGAAATCTTTGGTCTTGATTGGACTAACTAATTTGTATATTAGAACTCATATTTCAAAGTTAGAGACTTGTTTTATTTTTGTTCTCTTTGGTCATTTATAAATTGATATGGGAGAATATTTAATAAAAGTTTTTTTTTTTTTTCTTTTTCAAGTTGTTGCTATTAGATTTTTTCCTTCTTGACAAGAGAATGAAAATGAGATTAAAAAAAAAAAAAAAAAAAAAAAAATACTTAGGTACATTCTAAACTACATTTGTTTTTGTTCATCCTATCGAATTATCAAATCCTCTAATTTCTCATATGACAAACTTTTCTTCTTTTTGTAAGTGTTTTTTTTTTTTTTAACTTTTTTGTGCATTATTATTAGGTTGTGATATATAAAGAAGTGTATCTTGGAATGTTCCCAAGTATATATTGCTTGAACCAAAAAGGAAAACATGCGAACGGTGAAAAACGAAACTCTCCTTTATTATATTACATGGTTTAGTCTTCCTTCTCTTTCTTTTTGCTTACTTAATAGTCTCTTCATATATTATTCCCCTTTTGTTAGCCGTCCCTCGTGTTCTATAGATCAAACATTTGGAATAACTTTCTAAAGGTTTAAAATATATATTTTTAAGTGGAAAAAAAAGTACTTTTAAGCATTTAAAAAAACATTCTAAATAGGCTTTAAAAATGGCTGGTTGAGATGGATAGTTGGAGTACCAAGGTTTTGCAGGCCCAGATGCTTCCATTACAAAGACAAAATGATCTTAGGTACTTTGTTCGATTCTTTTTTTTTTTTTTTTTTTTTTTTTTTTTTGTCTATTTTACAATTTCTCATCTTAATTTGGTACCAAAATTTTCGCTTGATTTTAGTTTCACTTTGATTTTAAACTTACAAATATGTTTATTTTAGTTGTTGAAGTTTCAAAAGAATAATAATTTTTGTTAGCATCAATCCATCTAATATCTATTTATTTAATTATTAGCATCAATCAAATTTCTAATTTTGATACATGCCCAAAACAGGTTAATCAAACCGTACATGTTAATCAAACATATGATATACATGACCAATAGGTTATAAGGTCATCAAAAGAGCTAATTACCTCTGATTGAGATTTCAGTGATTAACTAAGTTCACACACACAAAATCAATATCTAATTATTGAATATTTAACCATACATGTTAATCAAACATAAAATATAAATGTCCAAATAGATCCTAAGGCTGTCATCAAAAAAGCTAAATTTCCTTATTGAAATAACACATCAATAACTATTTTTTAATGATTTAATGACGGTCAAATAATTACATTTACAATCTACATGTTTTAGGACATAAAACTCAATAAAAAATCTCATGAAGAATTGATGCCCCTCAAATGAAATAAATTGTTCTTTAAATAGACATCTATGTCAGAGCATTGGAGTTTGGAGTGTCCCGACACTCTTAGGTAGAGCGTTGCGATGCTTTGTTAATTTTCTGCACATTGGAGTTTGGAGCATCGTAACACTCTTAGGTAGCATCGCGATGCTTAGTGCAAACTCAACTCTCGGGTCTTAACATCATGCTTAGCGCTGCTATGCTCTTTAACTTCTTTTTCATTTGCTTTTTGGCCCCCTTTTGGCTTCCTATTTGCATGATTAGCTCCAAAGCTTCTACATTTGGTTTTTTGTACTCACTTTTACTTATTTGAGCTCCAATTGCTCCTCCAACTTGGTTTTCTAAAATTTACTCAATAAATTACGTTAAATTACAATAACTAATAATAATAGCTCTAAATTTAAAGGCAAACAAGATTTATGTAATTAAGTACATTTGGTGCAATAATGAGATGATCATTAATCAACTGGGCCATTAATCAACTAAATCATGGATGAGAAATAACATAGATTGAAGGGGAGAATACAAATTAAATATGTTCCATCTCTCCCTTCACTTGAAAAGACTAAAAAAGTAGAAACAATGTGTTAACTTCGACGAAGAAAATCAAATCAAAAGGTATAAGTTATAGTAGAAATAGGGAAAAAAAAAAAAAATTAAAGGTGGTAGCAGTAGAAGAATAGCAATGTAAGAACATATGAAGTTCTTTCATTTTACCTAAAATATGTCCCATCTCGAAAAACTGTTCATTCAAATTGACTCCTTAATTTCTCTTTGTCAGCCTTTTGAATCTTATAGTAGCTGTAGAATATCCTTGACCTCCCCTTCCGACCTTTGTCAGCGGAAAACGTATAAATTGACATGGAGTAGTGGTAGACATAATTTTTCGCCCAATTCTGTACCAAATAGTAAGGCCGGGTCAAACACAAGGGTACTTGAATTTCTCAATCGAATCACTAACTGTCCTAGGTAACCAAAGGGGGAGGGGGGTTTGAAGTTGGTTGTTACAAGAAAAGTTAAATTGCATGAAATAAATGTGACAAGGAAAAGGATTGAAAATTTATATGAGAAAGCCTAGCTTGGGTTGTATGAGATTTTTTCCTATACAAGATATTTGATCAATGAATTCTCATTACTAGAGTCAAATAATATCTTGCACCTAACCAGTTTAATTACAAAGGCTAACTAAATTGTCCTAAACGACTAACTAGTCCAAATTGATTAGATGAAAAGCATGCAAATCAAATTGATCTAATTGCATTAAGATCTATAGAACGTTAGGCGGAACATCCAATTTTCAAGTGCCTAATTAGATGTTCGTTTGATTCAATTTAAGGTTGATTAAAACAATGATTATCGTATGTGATTTACAAGCCAACCTAACCTATTGCTTCTAGAGACTAACATAAGATCAAGTGTCACGCATCAAATATGGATCTAAAACAATGACCATAAAATTCACAAGCATCCAATGATATGATCGTGATATCATAAAAATTAGAATTTAATCAACAAATACAATAATTTTAGTTCAAAATCTCACAATTACAAGAAAGTAGGGAAAAATCCTAAAACCCAAGCTAGATTACGTTACCTTAGCCCATCATCTACATCTCGATCAATGGGATAGATTTTTAGTATAAGAATAGACCAAAAAGACAAAGAAAGCATAGAAAAGTCATGTGGAGTTCAACTAGTTTCGATCCCCTTGACCTAAAAATCGATGATTTCTTTTTATATAAAGTCGGAGCTTGTAGGGTTCAGGGTACCATCACGGCGTTGTTGCGAATCCTCGTGCATGCATCAAATCTTTGGAGCACTGCGGCACTGTGCGTTTTGTAAAAATCTTGACCTCTCAGGAAATAGCATCAAGCATGGCTGTTGGGATGTATGCCATAAAGCCTCGTAATTAATAAATAATTTAAAATAATAGTTGATTATTTTATATATGCAATTATCCATTAAAGAAAAATCTGAGGTTATTTTATGTAACTTAAACATGTATGTGGTTGACATACAAGTGGATCATGTTTAAGTAATAACCTAAATGGTTTGTAGTATAAGGATAAGGTTGGGTGTCTTATCCTAGTGACACTACAGATAAAGTTGTAAATGTTAGAAGAGTTATAAATGTTATAAACAATTTGATCCAAATCGTTCATGTGGAGACATGTGAGTGGGGGTATCCTATACAAAGAGTTTGTATAAGACCAGATCTCTTTATTACACCATTGACTAAAGAGATTAACATTTCATAGGATGACCATATGTGACTTGACCTTAATCTTGAGTGAGTTATGAACTCCCATCTATGAGGGTAATCCTTTGATCTGTATGGGTGAGAGTGGTCAGATTCGTCGACTCAATATGCCTACCATTTCGGGGATTTGTCCAAGTACAGAGTTGGGAACATAACTACACAAAATGGACTTTACTACTTCTCGTCTTTAAGGTAAGTAGATGAATTGTTCCCTTAAGTATTAACTTCGGGTCTTGAACAATGGGGCCCCTCCCTCTCACTGGCCTGAGAGGGTTTTGTTTATGGTAGGACCATAAACATGTTGTTCATTAGAAGATCAATGGGACTTAAAGAGTTAGATGTACTTACAAGGGTAAAACAGTAATTTTACTCAGTTGTAAATACGAGCAATTCGTGAAGGGTCCACTCACTAATGATTTGTTATATCTATGGACACAAAAATATGTCTACAGTGCAAAGAGTGCAGTTGTGGGTCTTTAGTAGAGTGACCCACAGTTAATGAATGTTGATTAATTTAATTAATCAATCCCGTATCATTAGAGCTTCTAATCTATAGGTCAATTAGATCTCCTGCTAGCTCACTAAGGGTAAAACAAGGAATATTTAGTTTTGGAAGAATTTGGATCGTTTAAGTTATAAGGGTTTTAAGTTAATTATATATGATACAATTAATATAATGTATAGAGATACATTACAATATAAAGTTATTTTTTTAATTAGATTCAAAATTAAACTATATATTATGAGAGTATTAATGTATGAATAAGATTCAAATATTAAATTAATATGAATGAGATTCATATAATAAGGGAATTAAATGTTAATTGTATATGATACAATTAATATAATGTATGTAGAATGTATGTAGATACATTATATTATAAAGTTTTTTTTTTTGAATTAGATTCAAAATTAAGCTTTATAATATGAGAGAATAATATATTTTAATAAGATTCAAATATAAAATAATATGAGTGGGACTCATATGAAAACTATAGGTTAAAATATAATATGAATGAGATTCATATTTAAACTATAGGTTATGAGAGAGAAATACATTTGAATATGATTCAAATGTAATATTAATTAAATATATGATATTTAATTAATCTTTATTAATTAATTAGATTAATTAATATTTTATTTAATTAAATTGAATTAAATTTTATTTGATTTAACTTTAGTTAAATGTTAACTCCTAAGGGGAGTTAAAGGATGGTTAAAGTCCCTCTCCATCAATTTAATTATGGTTCATGAGAAGTTCTTAGGATGGATGAACAATCTCTCTAAAAAATTCTCTCTCAATCTCTCAACACTCCAAAGTTACAAAGAAAGTGTTTCTTTGCAAAATCTCTTCCTAATCTTCCAAAATAGGTTACCACAAACCTTTTCCTTGTTGTAGAATAGCAAGGAAGACTTGGTGGTGGTGTCTTGTTTGAAATCCAAGAAGATTGAAGAGATTGTGGATGCAGTGAAGAATTGGAAAAGGTTAAAGAGTTTTCTTCAAATGTATTTTCTTTCTCTTTGAATTTCTTCTTAGTAAAACATACTTAATTAATACATGTTTGAATTTCTTTGTATTTTTTTGTAAATTCAAAATGTACATTAAAAATACACGCATTCACGTGCTTTCGCACGAAATTCGATTCCTTCAATGGTGCTATAGAACGTCGTGACGTTGTTTGGTACAGGGGCAAAAGTGTCATTTCGACCTTCTCTTTCTCAGTTGAGGCAATTAATTAGCTTTTTGGTCCATTTTAGCTCTATTTTGCCACTAATGGCCCGTTCCACCCTTTAGGTGCTCGAAACATATAAAACAATCAAATAAACATATGAAACAAAGAAAAAAATCTCTAATTAAGCGGAGCAAGATTGCACATTATCGGTGTTGTCATATAGCCATTAAATTAAAAGTAATTTATGCTCTTAAGACATTAGGAAAGATGGTTTAACAACTCAGATAATGAAAAAGAAATAATGGAAACTATATTTATTTCATTTGATATAAATGAAAATAACTTTTCAAATAAGTTAAAGGAAATTGACAAGGCCAAACCCACCTGGTTTTTCCTAAGCAAAGCGACAAGAACAAATTTGTATGTACATGTTGAGTTTTAAGCTAGTTCCCCAAGTATTCCATATGGTCTAAAATTTCATGGGCAGCATTGTATTTTCCAGACTTGATAATTAAATGCATTGAGAATCAAAGAGACACTGTCTCGCTTCATCAAAAGTAAAAGGGGAATCTCGAGGATGTAACCAGAGCGATAGAGGATATGGAAGATTTTTTAATATGTGGAGGTTAAATAGTTGAAATTGGGGGTGAGAGAGCAGGATTTGAAGAAATCAAGGTTGTTGGAAGGATGAAGAGACATGGAATGGAAGATTTTGAGGAGCAGAGGCTCCGATATTGAAAGAGAATGGTGTTGGAGGGTTCGAGTACCAAACTCCGAAAGGGTTTTGGTAATGGAAGCCACGAGGAGGAGGTCGACCAATTGAGAGATTTGGAATTGCCCTTAGGAAGTGAAGAAAATGAAGAACAGATGGAAAATGGAAGAGCTAGCCAAGTGAGGCCATTGACAAACTACTCACCTTTTTCATACCCAATCTCTCTCAATCGCAAAGGCGAGAAGGTGAGAGCGAAAATGGACAAAAATCCTAGAGAGAAGAGAGAAGCAAGAGAAGGAAAAAGATTAGTCGATTTAGCTGGTTGGAAACTCCAATTTGTCGTCTTCTCGCAGCCACACGCTAGAGATATGTAAATCTAAAGAGAAGCGAGAGAAGAAGAAGAGGGAGATTGTTGGTTTAGAGAGAAGAGAAGGGAGAAGGGTGAGATAGAATAGAAAAGAGATGGCCAGATGACATTAGAACTTAGATTTTCCACCTTTTTTTCCAAAAAAACTTCCGCCCTTTTTTTTTTTCCATAATTTTTCATAGCCTCTTTTAGAAAAAGCTATCCTCAAAACCTATAAAATGTAGTATTTCTTGTAGTTTAAGACCACTCCTACTCAGCTTTTGACCGCGGCAAGAGATGTGTGTGATTTTTGGCCGTTGGAGCATCAAACGAGAATTTCAAGGTTCCCTTGCGTTAGGGGTTTCATAGATTAGGGTTTTAAAGAATAGGGAAGTTAGATTTGACAAAGATCAAACAAGCATTGATGGTGAATAAAGCAGGAGCGTTGATTAGGGTTTTAGATAGGAAGAAGATGGAAGAAGATCTGAAGAAGAGAAAGCGTGTGGAGAGGAGAAAACCAAACGAAGAGAGAGAGATTAGTCTGAAACCGTGGAAAATGGTGAAATGTGATTAATGCTGAGTGCGTTGGAAACTTAGGAGATGAATTGACACAATGAGAAGTGAAATCGGTGGGAATGCAAAGTGAAATGGATTACAAATCGGGCTAAATTACAAACAAACCAAACATGGGCTTTCAAGCCCATTCCATTCCAAACACAATCATATCCATTCTAAGCTACTAAATAACCCCTTAGGGCTTGAAGGAACTAAAGAAGAACACGGGTGTTTACGGCTTAAAGGAAGCTTATTTCAGAACAATGCGTTTCTAAGGGGCATGCACAACGACCATCAAAATAACTAGATTTTCCACGGCCATTGCCCATCAACATATGTAAACGCATGCACTTTACATAGTTCCACACATTAATATTAAACAATTCGTTGATGGCCACTGCCCATCAACGTATAGGTAGTTTTTTTACGTTTATTGTCCATCAATGAATTAGAAAATCAAGATTCACGGCTTTTACAGAAACATACGAACTTTTATGTCAACAAAAGTGTTTTATTGATGTTTCTACACGCCAAGTGAATATAAACATGTATTGTCATTTTATAACAGTCAATATAAGTATTTTAAAATTAATAATTAATTTTAAATTGAAAATAGAAGTTTTATTGAAAATTTTTTATCATAAGCGTTAACAAAACAAAAAAAAAATTTACATAAATAAAATCCAAATTTGTAGTAGTGAAAAATAGGTCTTACTTGAAAATGTGCAAGTAAAACTCCCAAATCATCTAATGCTACATTAGCATTTAAGCCTTGCAATTCATCCAATAAAGGAGAACAAACAACATTAAGTGAAGCTTTTTGGTAGGCTTTTGCCTTAAAGTGTCAACTACAACATTAGCCTACCTTAGGTGATATTCAATGGTATAATTGATAGCACCTGAAATATGATATCTTCCTTAAATTAACTCGAGTTTGTTGTGCTATTTAATTTGTTAAATATGTTATTTTGTAGGTATCGAGCATCCAAAAGATAGAACAAAGTGTTAAGGAGCAAATGAAGCTAAAATCAACCAATTCGGAGCCCCAACAAAGAAACTAGGTCACACGAAGAGGAAAAGATGAAACGGCCCCTAGAGCTAGGTCAGTGTTGGCTCGGCACTATTTCCAATAGCCAAGGCTGCATAGGAGCGCCAAGTTGTCAAAATTTTCGTCGCACGTAGAAGACGTGGTAGCTCCGCGACACCACCTCAACACTGTGGCACTACTCTTTTTCCCGAGAGCTAAATTTCCCTCAATGCCGGACGCTGTACCCTAACACCATGGCACCATCCCGATTTCTATATATATGTGGTTAGTTGCCTAGGGTTTGAGGGGACCTACTACCAGCCAACTTCTACATATTTTTTTCTCTAATTTCTTTAGCTTTTTGGTCTGTTCATGTATCAAAACTCAGCCTCGTTGATTGACATGTCGATTATGGGCTAAGGTACTTAATCTAGCTTACGTTTTTAGGATTTTTCTACTTGCTCATGCACTTGTGAGGATTTCAACTTGAATTTAATTGTGTTTGTTAGACTCAATTATGTTTTTAATCAATTATGATCATATTGTTGAATGTGGGGATTGTATGGTTGTTGCTTTGATTAACCTATAATACATGTCATATAATTAATTATATGTTGATCTTTAAGAAGCGATAGGTTAGATTAGCTTGTGAATCTATAACGATAAGTATTGCTCTAATCAACCTAGATTGAATCGAATGAATATTTAATTAGGTGATTGAAAATTAAATGTTTAACTTAACGTTGCCCTATACCTTAATGCAGTTATGACAAATTTGAATTTGCATGCTTTCATGGATTCAATTTACACTAATTAGTTGATTAGGACGATTAACTAGCTTCTCTATTAATTCAGTTAACTGTAAACAAATACTTAATGAAAGTGATGAGAATTCGAGGATCCAGTGCATTGAGTAGGAAAATTCCATAACAACCCAAACTAGGTTTTCTTAATAGGTTATTTAAATTTTCATTTTGTTCGGTTTTCTTTCATGCAATTTAAATTTTCTGCATATAAACAATCTCACCCCTGGTTACCTCGGGATTGTAAACAAATTAATTGGGAGACTTGACGATTCTCTGTGCTCGACTCGTGCTACCACTAGTACAAAATCAGGTAGAAATAGTTAAAATTATTTGGTCCAAAATTAGGAGACAAATTTTCATTTGGTGCATAAGCTACTACTTTCCATTTTTTCATTAGGACACAACCAAGATCTTAATGAGAAGCATCAAAACAAATCTCAAATTCCACACATCTGGTGTAAGTGTCAATATCGGAGTTCATACCAGTCTTTTCCTCAATTCTCAAAAACTTTGCTTGCATTTCTGTACCCATTCAAATTTTGAGTTCATCTTAGTCAAATTCAACAACGAAAGTGCCAACTTTGAAAGTTCATCTACAAAAGCAACAATAATAGCTGGCTATACCAAGAAAGCTACAAACTTCTGTTATTGCAGTAAGGAATTTTTGTTACTGTTGCCTTCACCACCAACTAGTCTTTACTTTTATTATTTTTATTTTTTACTTAAAAAAAGACTAAATGGTTCTCACAAGAAACCACTCCGACAACTCACGATTGAATAGAAAATATTTTGGCCATTAGAGGCTGGTTCCAAAACACTATAGATTAATCTAAAGAAGATGAATGGATCCTTACCAATAAAAACCACAAAACACCTTGAAATTCAAAACTCAAAGTGTGAGGTTTACTACTGTGCAAGATGGTGTTGGCACTCGAACAATCGAAGACGATTGAGGGAGATATAATGGCGATAGGGTGCTGAAAGAAATCGAGAGTCAAGGAGAGAGAGAAAAATACAACAAAAGAAAGAAGAAAGAACTAACTAACAACGATATCTCACAAAGATGCCAATGCTCAGAACAGGTGAACGTTGTTAGGAAGAGAATTGATGGCCTAAAGGCCAATCGTGGCTTGGAGATATGACGCCTACATTTTTATGTACCCATTTTAGTTCAATATCTCTCCAATTTCAACCTAATAAAATTTAATAAGCTTGATACGATTAAGACAATCTCATTTTAATCCCAATAGGACTTTGAAAATTCAAATTAAAATTAGAAGGAAAGTAAAGCCAAAGAATATGAAGAAAAGAGATTGACGCTCACCTACAGCTTAGGAAGTTACAATCTTTGCCTTTAAATTGTTTGTCCCCAATAGTTTCTAGTGTTGAAACTATCATGAATATACTTAAGTCACCTTTCGTCCTTTCATTTTCAAGTTACCTCCTCAGACTGATGATTCTCCCAAATAACTTCAACTGGTTGTTATCTCTCAATTACACAAGGTCCTTAAACTCATTTGCAAGAACTTGTTTCGTCCATTCCTCATAACACACAGGTTCTCACTTAAGCATAAAGGCTCGAGGTTAACTATATGACAAGTGTCAAAGTTTTGGTGGTTGGCTCTTTGTTGTTTTAAGGCAGTTTGTGGTGGTTGTTGTAGATGTCTCAAATGTTGTCCTAACATCTTACCAAACAGTATTTTGTCTAGTGAATATCTTTCTTTCCTAATCTAGAAATTCAAGTGCAACTTATTTTGTTCAAAGGGAAAATATTCTTTTGGAAATTCTTTTCTAATTTCTGGCACTACATATTATTTCCAATTCGGAATTTTCTTTCCTTTTATAAGATCTGCTTATAAAAGAAGCTCTGTGGCAATGATTTAGGCCTGCCGAGTTTGTTTATTACGAGCAAGAGTTTTCTGATTTTGGTGGCCTTCTTGTGCAACATTGTATTTTGTTCTTTGCTTGTTGATAGCACTCAAATTGTGCTATCTCACTTCGCTTAATTTAAGATTGTTCTTATTTTTTTACCAGTTTATTTCTTGATTTAGACAGGTTACGAGCATATGGAGCCCTTGAGACGGTTTACATGCACTTCAGGTCTCAGTGAGATTATTAGCAAGCAAATTGAGCGAAATGGAGGAGGAAGGCAACAAAGCAGCCTGGCGCTGCGGGGTTAGCACGACCCTAGGGCTGCGCATTTTCCAGAAGTGCTTGATTATGAACTGGAGACAACGCCGCGACGCTACAGATTGTAAGAGACGAAATATCGCGTGCGTGTCGAAACGCCGCGGCGCTAGCAAGGCACTGCAACACTGCTCTTTTTCCAGAAGCTCCCATATTTTGTAGCGTCGCGGTGCCAGTCCAATTTTTGGCATAAAATGCCCTAGCCGCTAGCCATACGAGGGATCAATTAGCACGAGTCCCAAGTGTGAATTTGGAGTTTTTTCCTGCATTTTTCCCTCTATTCATCTTTGGGAGAATTCCTTTGAACAATTATTAGGTTGAGTATAAGCATGTATCGAGGCTAAGGTACTATCATCTAGCTCGGGTTTGGGGTTCAATTCTTAGTTTGTATCTCATGAGGTTTTGAACAATTTTTGTATTACAATTTTCTTGTTAATGAATTTTCACCTTGTTTGATGTTTGTTGTGCGTTTATTTTATTAAGCTTACTTTGCGTTCAACATGCTTAATACTATGTGTTTCTAACCTATCAAGTTTTCCTATCCTTCACCCAAGTATAATCAAAGAATGAGGTTTTCTCGGTGAGTCCGAGGTCGAACACAGAGACTATGCAGATTCTATAATTATTTTGATTATTTGAGTCATGCGTCTAAAGAAGGTGATGAGAAGTGATGCATTTAACTAACTAGAATGCAATAAACCTAAGCTAATGTGGTTGATGGAGAGGGTTGGGGTTGGTCATCATCTAAAGTCGGAAATGCATAGTTGGGTCTATTTCATACTAGCGACTCTTCTCCCTGTTGTCAACGCTATGCGTTATATGTCTATAACGCATAGGTGAGTGTTAAGTACCAAGGTTATTCCTATCCTTAGGTAACATTTCTTAGCCTTGTCAACTGAGTTTCACAATCACTTACTCTCCCGAGCAATATGATTATTACTACTTATATCGATTAGCTTGATGGACATAAGCATTTGAATAAAAATACATTTGACAAGATGAAATAGTCTTCTACAGTTCTTTATTTAGATGCTAACGCAACCCGTGACCCTTGCGAGAGTTAGTTACACATGGATGATAAACAGCAAATGGAAAGTGATGAGAAATGAATAGCCATGGAAGATGTATAGATTGATGAACGGAATAACTGTTTTAAAAAATACAATTCCTTGCTAATAGACTAAAACAAAAGTAAGAAAAGAGATAGAAAGCATGGAATGGCTTCTCAATGTCTTGAGCTCACCGGGATGGTAGCATGAGTTCTGCTGTGAAGTGGTCAGGAGGAAGGAAGACTTTTCTCTTCCGAGCTATTTATCTCCGGTTGTCATCTAGAGAGAACTCTGCTGTCACTTAGGAATTCTTCCGAGAGGTCCAACAACATTTTCGTCTACAGGTCTGCCCTTTTATAGATGTTGTGTTGCAATCGCTAGCAAATCTGCATGATTGGAGGCTGAATTTCTGCCTTGCGTCCATCTCGCCTAATCGTGTGATTTTCGGTTTAATTTTGATCCACCACCCTCGCCGCATATCAAGCATATCAATCTCCCAACAATCTCTTAAGATTATTATCTGATTCTCTGTTGCCTTGTTGACATGTGTCCACGGATAACTTTGGGTTCATGCGTTCAAGTATTTTAACGCATCCATGGGTTGTTAACGCATCAACCTGCGTTGAAGGGTTGCCAATGCATAGTCCTGCGTTAAGAGGTTGCCAACGCATCTACAGGTTGCTTGCGTTCCTTCGTTAAAACGTGCGTTTTAGGCTCAAAAAGCTATAAAACAATTATCTTCATCAATTTACAAAAGTAGAATGCGTAGGAAGATTTATCAATAGAATTTAGCATCAACTACCACATGATTCTCTATTTAAACTCTATTTTTCTAGGAGAAAGACATAACAACTTGTATTTCTACAAGTTATCACACCCCCAAACTTAGAAAAATGTTTGTCCTCAAGCATAACTTCCATCTAAGAAACTTCAATCAACCCTAAAATTTTCTCAACGCATTGACTAGTCTCTCAGATTGCTATACTCAATTAGCTACCCGTTAGTTACATTACTTTTCTACCTCTATATTCTTTTCTTTAGAAACGGGTCTAATTTGTATGCGGCAAGCTTTCTTTTCAAAATTCTATACTCATTATTCAGAAAATTTTTATTTCTTCTTTTAACACTGAGTCTAAAAAGATGAAGATATAAAGTTCATTTTTCTTTCATTTATTTTATTATTTATATATTAGATTACAATGCGTCGAGTAGGGTTACCCACCTTCGTTCTGACATACCAACTATGGGGTGCATGGAGGCAGCCAACTACGAGCAAGTACCCTTCTCGACTAAACTCTTATCTAAGATCGGTTTCCTCACTAGACATTGGAGTTTGTTATTTATCTATGCGTCGCTCATTACGATTATCCATCTTCGTTTTGACAAACAAACTATGGGTGCATGGAGGTGGCCAACTACGAGCAGGTGCGTTTTCAGCTAAACTCTTAACAAGATAGTTGTCTTGTCAGCGGAGTTTTGCGTTCAATTTTTTTTTTTTTTTTAAATAAGTTCCTCATATTTTTATCTTTGACAGTTCAAACCCACCCCCAAACTTAAGAGTAGCAAGGTCTTCGTTGCTTAAATTGTAAACAAAGATTATGTTAAAAAAATTCGGAAAAGAGGTTTGAATTGACAGCTTACATGCATGCAAAGTAGATTTGCGTTTCTAAGAAATAGTATGCAGGCACATTGAAAGAAATCTAACTTAAGAGTGTACAAAAATTGTAAGTATGATTATCATCATAGTGACTAACTTTTCAACGCAAAGATAAAAGTTGGGAATAATTAAATGTACTCAAAATGAATTTAAAACAAGGGGAAACGCAAAGAGGTAAATAGACATTCAATGCGACATTCAATGCGCGCATAAATTTTCATTCTATTAATTTCTTATCCCACAAATGTATACAGTTGGAGATGAAGATAATTGTAATGAAGGCTATAAATAAGATACAATTCTTAACTACACCCCTAAATTTTAACTATCCGACTTGTCTTCATCACGGCTGTGTTGCTGCTTAGGTGCAAGGCGTTGCGGTATTGGGAAGACAAGCGTATGTTGTAGGCGTTCAGGAATGTTAGGGTGCGGGACTTCCGGTCGAATTGAAAACAGTTGATGAATATAGTCTGCCAGCGTGCTAGAATATTCATCGAGTGCATAATTTAACGCAAGATTGATTGTTGCATGTATGCTTGCACTGTCTCCCAGTCGAGGTCGAGTTGGGCTTCTTGAGGTTGAGGTTGCGATTGTGGGTGAGGACGATTTGGCTGGGGGCGAGAAGTTGATGGAGTTTCGTCAAATGCAAGGGATGATGGACGTATAGTAGTCGCGCCAAAATCCGCATAGTGTGAGTCATCAACTCTTTGGAAAAAGGAAGAAGAAGAAGTTTGGATTGATGGGAAAGTAGATGGTTGAGGTTGCGTTTCTGGAGGAGGTGGAGGAGGCGTTGGCTCTCTGGCGGTGAATAGGAGTGGTGGTGAAGGACTTGAGGAAGGGGAAGCTCTAATGGTGGCATCAGGACTTGCCATAGTCTTGCGTTTTAGTTTGGATGACTTCCTCTTTTCTTTCCTCTTTGATGGTTTTGGAAGTTATTCAGTTGGTTGTGTTGGCTGATGGGGTCCTTTGGTTGCCTTGGTGGGCTCTAGTTGATGTTGTGATCCTCTCATCAGCCGACGCAGAGTTTTGTTGGCGATAACACTATTCACCTCCATCATCTGATTTACGTCTGACACTTCCTTACCACTTTTGATGGCAGCATTATGTCACGTAGTTAGCATTTCAACCTAACCAACCTTGCAACACTTGTGTGATCTTGCTGTCAAAGGTCACACCAAGTAAGCCTATCAAAATTTAAGGATCGTTTCCTCCCTAGCGCAATCGGGTGAGATTGGCAAAGGAAGTGGACTAGCAAGGAGGACTTAAGAGGTTGAGTGAATAAGAGCTTAGAAGGGAGCTTCACCAACCGTTGAGAGAATGCACAAGCTTTGGAAGTTGGCTTGTATTGCTAACTCTTTGTCTATGATTACAAATGGGGCCCCTCCTCATATTTATAGAGGGGGCTTGCCGACTTAAACTATGATGACTGACCTACTATGTCGGTCAAGAGGGATCTAGCCTCTTCTATGTACAAGGGCAGCAATCCTATGTACAAGCCTAGACTCCACCGACTTAGGCCCATGCTAGAACTATTTAGACCTATCAAGGGCCTTCTAGCTATTTACATGGATGTCCGACTGTCATAGAAGGTTCTGGAACTGTCCAGACACGCCTAGCACGCTTCAAAAGCTTCTCGTACTCTCCAGCACTGTCGGGCACCTTCTCGGGTTCTCTAGGCCAATCAGGAGGCGTTCTGCATATCCTCGCCCATTTGAGGTTCTTCTGGAGGCTTTTGGTGCTATCGAGGCCTTGCGCGCACAGTCGAGGCCATTCTCGTGTCTTCCAGAGTCTTGTCGCGCGTCAGGCATCCAGGCATGGGCGCTGGCTTTGCCCAGCGGCCTGCCCTCCTCTCCAAACGCGTCCAGAGGCTTGCCGAGGCCTCTGGCCTTGTCCCGATGCGTCTAGAATCTTTCGGGACTCACTCGAGGCGTCTGGGATTTTCCATGCGTCGAAGGATGCGTTGGATGCATGGTCTCTTGGCGGTGTACGCATGAAGCGTCGACAATATGCTTACACTAGTGGTACTTATGAGTCGCGCATGCGTTGTTCCCACTCGAAACGCATCGTTGGTATGCGTCGAACTTGCACACGTGGCAACTTCGCGTATACGGGCACGCTACGCTGCTTACCCTTGCAGCTGTGCGTGCTCGTTGCATACTTAAGGCTGGTTGCGCAGCCACTCCACCATGTGCCAAACACATGGGCGTCTGCTAAGGCACTCAGCTGGGAATCTAGCTATGTCGAAGGCAAACGCCTGAGGCATGGGCGTGACCCGATGGTACTTGCATCCCGTCTGCATGCGATGGCATCCTCGTGCACCGGCTTTGGCAACACCTTGGCCCTTCACTCTTGACCTTCCCTTGGCGATGCGAGGCGAGTCAAGGGTGTTTGTGTCGCGGTTTGCAATGGCGTTATTTCCATCCCTGAAACCCTCCCCCACTTCACTTCGCAACGCCCTCGTTGCGTGTGATTTTCTTGTGTCCCTACTTCTTTTCATGGATCCCTTTACTTGGGCGACTGTGGACATTACCTTTGTCTCATACAAGTCTTTCTCCTTCAAAGGGACCACCCTGATGCGTTGTCCATCAAACAAGGACAACTGTTTTGAGACGGGTGCTAAGGTGGCATTGGCTTTGCGGAAGAACTCCATTCCTAGGACCACCTTGTAATCGTCCAATGGGACCACGGTGAAATCAACCGAACCTTGCCATTTTCCCACCTTTAAGGGAATTTCTTTGGCAACTCCTTTGGTTTTTACGGTTGCTAAGTTCACCGCTTTCAACTTTTCGCTTTCTTTTTCGACCTTAAGACCAAGACTTATGGCCATATTCGGGTTGATGAAGTTGTGCGATGCTCTTGTGTCGAGCAACACTTCTTTTACTATACCGTTGACTCTCGCATCAAGGTCTAGTTGTCCCTTCCCACCAATCTTCCGTGGCGAGAGGTCACTTGTCGTGGCGCCAATAAGTTGCAAGGAACCCATCTTTGCAGGGGGCTCGACTTGATCTTCGTCATCGCGGGACCAGGCCACTGAAAGCCTTTTTCTTTGGACATTCCCACATTCAATGTGGTCCGTCGCATAAGAAGCAAGGGCGTCTGGCTGACTTACCTCCATTCTTCTCGGCAGCTTTAAACTTTTTCTTCCCGTTCCATTGACCATTCTTATGGCTGCCCTCAGTTTTATGCATATCAGAATCATTCGACTCCGACACTTCCTCTTCCTTCTTTGCGGCTTTCTTGGTTTTGGACGAGAAATCCGTAAGCATCTCCGCAGCGGTTATTGCATCATCTAGTGTGTGCACATCCCGCCTATTGAGCACAATCTTCGCCCAACCCTTCAAACCATCGTGGAAATAAAAGAGTGTGTCTTTGTCAGATAAGCCTTCAATTCCAGCATGAGGGTTGTAAATTCTTTGATGTACTCGGGAATACTGCCGATCTGCCTTAAACGCCTCAATTTTCCTCGTGCTTCAGCATCAACATTATGGGGCACAAAATGCTTTTGCAATTCCACTTTGAATTGCCTCCACGTGTTTATGCAATTTCCGTCCCGCTCGCGCTCAACATACTTCCTACACCACCATAACTAGGCTGCCTCTCATAGGAAGTTGGGCGCATTGGCTATCTTGGCGCCATCGTCGACGACATTTAGAGCATCAAAATATTGCTCTAGGCCAAACAAGAAGTTATCCACTATGATCGCACTTCTTGTGCCGTCATAAGCATTGGGCTTTGGTATTTTCAAGCCATTCATGCCTCTCGCGGCGACAGAGGTGTTGGTGGATGCCTCACCATTTGCACCACGACTTGCCCGACACTCCTTTCGGATGTCGTCGACCTCTTTGCGAAGATCGTGGAGTTCCCCTTCCACGAACTTCCTTAGGTTGGCTACTTCTTGAGTGAGGGATCTTACCTCTTCTCCCGTTGTCCATCCCAGCTCCATGATCATCTCTTTGGCAACTGTAGTGATCTCCGAGCTTTCTTGGACAAGCTCTTCATATCTATCACTCAGTCGACCAACGACAAGTTGCACATCTTCCAGTCCTTCTTCCAAGCTGGACAGACGAGCATCATCTCGTCGCTTACCTCGGGTCACTGGTTCTTCAACTTGCACTCGCTCTACCGATTAGCTTCTTGCTTCCTCGGCTGCCATCAATCTCATTTGCAACTATGCATTAGTATCGGGTTGCTAAGATAGAGGAGTCGTGCTCTGATACCACCTGTCACGTGGTTAGCGTTTCAACCTAACCAACCGCGCGGCACTTATGTGATCCTGCTGTCAAAGGTCACACCAAGTAAGCCTATTGAAATTTAAGGATCGTTTCCTCCCTAACGCAATCGGGTGAGATTGGCAAAGGAAGTGGACTAGCAAGAAGGACTTGAGAGGTTAGTAAACGAGAGCTTAAAAGGGAGCTTCACCAACTGGTGAGAGAACGCACAAGCTTTGGAAATTGGCTTGTATTGCTAACTCTTTGTCTATGATTACAAATGGGGCCCCTCATATTTATAGAGGGGGCTTGCTAACTTAGACTATGATGACCGACCTACTACGTCGGTCAAGAGGGATCTAGACTCTTCTTCTATGTACAAGGGTGAAAATCCTATGTACAAGCCTAAAATCCATCGACTTAGACCCATGCTAAAACTATCTAGACCTATCGAGGGCCTTCTAGCTATTTACATGGATGTTCAACTGTCATAAAAGGTTCTGGAACTGTCTAGACACACCTAGCACTCTCCAGGGGCTTCTCGCATTCTCCAACACTGTCGGGCACCTTCTTGGTTCTCCAGGCTAGTCGGGAGGCATCCCGCATATCCTCGCCCATTCGAGGTTCTTCTGGAGAATTCTGGTGCTGTCGGGGCCTTGCGCACACAGTCGAGGCCATTCCCGTGTCTTTTAGAGTCTTGCCGTTGTGTCGGGCATCCGAGCATGGGCGTTGGCTTTGCCCAACGGCCTGCCCACCTCTCCAGGCGCGTTCAGAGGCTTGCTGAGGCCTCTGGCCTTGTCCCGATGCGTTTAGAATCTTTCGGGACTCACTCGAGGCATCTGGGATTTTCCATGTGTCGAAGGATGTCGTTGGAAGCATGGTCTCTTGGTGGTGTACGCATGAGGCGTCGACGATATGCGTACACTGCTGGTACTTATGAGGCGCACATGTGTTTTTCCCACTCTAAACGCATCGTGGGTATGTGTCGAACTTGCACGCCTGGCAACTTCGCGTATGCGGGCACGCAACGCTTCTCACCCTTGCAGCTGTGCGTGCTCGTCGCACACTTATGGTTGGTTGCGTAGCCACTCTGCCATGAGCCATCGCACATGGGCGTCTGTTATGGCACTCAACTGAGGGTCTGGCTATGTCGAAGGCACACGCCTGAGGCATGGGCGTGGCCTGATGGTACTTGCATCCCGTCTGCATGCGATGGCATCCTCATGCAGCGGCTTTAGCAACGCCTTGGCCCTTCACTCTTGACCTTCCCTTGAAGATACATGGCGAGTCAAGGGTGTTTGTGTCGCGGTTTGAAATGACATTATTTCCATCCGTGACAATTAACACATAAGCTTATAATGAGCCAAGGGAAAAATAGCTGCCCCCTTGGCTTACTGAAGATGCCTCTGATCTGAGCTGCTATTATGCGTCGTACATCTAAATGGATTCCCCGCATAATGCACTATACTGCCATCACTCGATCCCTTGATACTGTCTTGTCATGCGTTGTCGAGATGAGCCGCTTCTTCACAAAGTATACCCACAGGTTGGCCTCTAGTAGAAGGCTACTGGCAGACAAGGTTCAGATGCCTGTGGGTGATACGTCCCATTTTGACCTTGGCTTGTCCATGACCCGTGGAGCGTCTTGCATGTATTCAGGCGTTGTCGATTCAATGAGCCTGTTTC
This sequence comes from Citrullus mucosospermus, assembly GCA_030954485.1. Classification (NCBI taxonomy): domain Eukaryota; kingdom Viridiplantae; phylum Streptophyta; class Magnoliopsida; order Cucurbitales; family Cucurbitaceae; genus Citrullus; species Citrullus mucosospermus. The sequence goes on along the minus strand of CM062064.1, from coordinate 8,740,115 downwards.
CCTTTGCGACTGGGTCGTCCCTCAACTGAAATATGGCATTGATTTCCCTTACGTTGAATGGGACTTCACTTCCCTCAACTACCACCACGTCATCCTCTTCATCAATGCGTCCGTTGTAGAAACTTCGGACTAACGCAGGTTGAATCCAAGATGGGCCGACACAAAAGTTCCGCCAGCCGTGGTGATCAATGATGTCCATGATGTATGGTGGCAGTGGGGCTTCCTTTGGTAAAAACGCAACTTCCATCAGTATGTCAGGGAACATCTTGCGTCTCCCTTTTCCATCTTTCTTCTTTGGTGACACATCCACCATCTTCTCTTTCCCTTTGGCCTTAGCAGGGATTTTATCCACTGTTTTCTGTTTGCTCTTGGCCACTTCAGTTGGTGCCTCAATCACCTTCTACTTTCCTTTGCGTTTCTCTTAGTGAATGCCTGGGAGTTTGGTGACTGACTCCTTTTTTTCTTTCTTCTTCTTCTTTCTCAAGGTGCTAACACCTTGCTCCTCTCTCGTATCCTCCCCGATGCGTTCTTTTCTTGTAGGCAAGTGATGCCTACTTTTCTTTTTCTTCTTCTTGCCCTCCGTCTCTTCTTGGGCATTTATTCGTGCACCAACTCCTCATCTTCTTCTATTTGCAGCTCTCTCTCAAGCTCCTCAGCTGCCTTTTCTATTCTTTCCTCTTCCCTCATTTCCTCTTCAAATGCCATTGCGGCTTCCTCTATTTGAGGATCAGGAAGTTTATATATTTCTATTTCTTCCTCAGGTCACACTATCCTGCTCACCTTTTTGCTGGACAATGCGTCCTCAGCAATTTTCTTTGCTTCTTTTCTTAGGGCTTTGAGCTCTTTCCTCAACTTAGCCCTCTTCTTCGCCATCTTCTCTACCAATCTATCAAAAGACGTAGCAGCAATTGGTGATTCCGGACCGCCTCCTTGCTCTGCGTTTCTCAGCTCTTTATCCTTGGCAGCTTCTTCCGACCCTTGTGATACCTTCCTTTTCTTTCTTATTAGGGGTACCACATCTTCTTCCTCAGGCCTTTTCCTTTTGGCCTCTTTGGCCACCACATACTGCTTGATTGGTCTGTCATTGGAGTCCATGGTCTTCTCCTCAGGACTGATGAACGCAGGGATTGACCCTTGCATTTCAATAGCCTCGCTTGCGTTTTCCTTGCTGCAAACAGAAGTCTCTCCCTTATTTCTTCTTTCTGCTTCCTCACCCTCCCAAGTCTCTTCTAGCTGACTCTGGATGTTGATGCGCACTTTTAGTGTTAACCGCAAGTGTACGGGTCAAGTTATAATATAAAACGGTTAAGTCCGAGTATCATTCCACTAGAGATCCAATTGGGAAGGTTTAAGTTACTTAGCTATTCTAGAATTGGATCAATTTTATTTGAGGATTGCAATTCAATATTTTAAATTAGGGAAAAAGAAAAATCAAGCACGGAAAGTATCAAAGGGAGAAACACAAGAGTCAAAGAGAGTTCTAGGATAATGATTCCTTGTTTATTTCATCATGCAACATTATAGATTTCATGGATTTTATTGTAATTCATATGCCTAAGTCTAGAAACTTAATTCCAAGTTATTTTCTCTCAAAAACAACCCTTTCTCATGCAACTTGATTGATTCTTAATCTCTTAAAACCAACACAAAATTACATGGCATTAAAAATAGTCTTTAGCAACTTTTATTGTCAACCTAACTACTCTCGTGATAGATTAACAATAATTCATGGTTATAGATCAAGTTAAACATACAATCTCTCAATCATACATCCAACCTAACATGTGAAGATGGCCAATCCACAAGAATTAAACACAATAATAATGAAAAGCATAATCATTCCAACAAAACCATGAGTCTAAACATTTAACATGAATTCATAAACAATTCATCAAAACCCTAAAACTAAAGAGTTTAGCCACTCATAGCTTGAAGCAACATGTTTAAGAAAAATAAACAAAAAAGAGTGTAAAGAAAGGGAAACTCTACTGAAAAAAGGCTCTTGATTGAAATAGCACCGTCTCGATCTCCTTGGTTCTCACGTCGGACTTCGAAGGGCACCAAGACTATCTCGAACTCTTTTCCTTTTCCTTGCAACTAACTCACTCTTTGAACCCTCACTTAATTCTCTTTTTTTTGTATCTCTTTAGGTCTGCAACTTCCTTGCTTTGCTTGGAGTTTTTTTTGAATGAATTGGACTGTTGGAAACCCCCAAATTTATAGAGTTTGGCCGCCAAAATTTTCCAAAAATACAGATTTTTCAATTAAGGAAAGCTGGCGCTGCGGCGCTGTCCCATAGCATCGCGGCGCTAGGGTTTCGACCAAAAATAAGTTGCTCTCGGGTTTTAGCGCCGCAGCAGCGCCGTCCAAGCGCACGACGCTGTCATGCGTTCAACAAACATGCGTCGAGGCAGCGCCATCTCGGCGCCGCGATGCTACTATGCGTCCAGACTGATGCGTTTATGCTTCAGCGCCGCAGCAACGCCGTCTCAGTGTCGCAGCGCTACAATGCATTTCAGCAAAGATGCGTCGGGGCAGCGCCATCTTGGCGCCGCAATGCTACTATTCGTCCAGACTGATGCGTTGATGCTTCAGCGCCGCGGTAGCGTCGTCTCAGTGCCGCGGCGCATTCCGAAATTTGTCTTTTTGAGTTTTTCAGCTCTTTTTCGCCGTATTCTTGCTCGGTTTTGATTTTTTTGTCGTTTCTTCTAATTTTCCTCGTTTTAACCTAAAAATCACTAGCAAACAAGTGAAATCTAATATAAAACTCCCTTAATTTGAGAGAATATAAAGCACTTTTCAAGTGCTTATCAGATGTCTTTCATCGGCGAGGGTGACTCCCATCTTGTGTCTGATACGCATGTTTCAAACGGGTCTCACAGGCCACTCAGAATGTGTGAGACCCATTCGTCCGGGGAACGTGCAGAGTTCACTTCCCTTTCTTCCACCACCACCTCATTCTCAATGCCTCCGCCAACTTCATTAGTCCCTCTTGTGCTGGGGTGTCTTGATGAAGGCAAAGGTTGGTTGACCTCCCCGTCATCCTCCTTCGCCTTTGCGTCTCTTTCCTCTTGGGCAATCCTCTCGAGGATGTCGCCAAAAACATTTCGCTCATCTTTGCGGCGAACTTCACTGCTTCCATAAAGTGTGCTAGCTTCATCATGAACCTGCGTTTCAAGAACAAGTCGCTCAACTTCTGAGTTCTCTACGCTTATCCTTTGGTTTCCTTCAGTGAAGTTCTCAGTTGAGAATTCTTTGAAGTTCTTCATTGATGGATTAAAAATGTAGGATTTCACTCGCTTGGTAGGGCTTGAGGAAGGTGATGGGAAGATTTGGTTTAGTGACTGGACATTGAGCTTTTGGGAGATTTGAATCGCCAGCGAGTTTCAAAAGTGGGGAAATAGAACGACTTATGAAATCAAATTGCGTTTATGTAGGCGTGAAAGATGCAATCGACATTAAATGCAGATACTCATTATTCGATATCCCACTGATCTAGGCAGATTTCCTTGAGCCTTACACCCAGCGTGCGTGATAGGTGGCTGACTGACGTAAATCAAGCACTCGAGTGCTTTTGGGAAAACGCATAGACTCAAAAGACGTATATGTTCATCGGATTGCTCTTTCTAAAACATAGTGAATTTTATTGTTGAACGCATGACTGGTGAACACAACGTTCTCAGTTCAATTATGCGTTTGACGCAGGCATGAGTTGTAGAGTATGCGGTGAAATCAAATAATTTGCATGGAAGCTCGACGCATAATTTCATGCTTATTTAATTTACACTACTCCTAAAACTGAATTTAAAGAAAGAAAAATAAATACTAAATCAAAGTGCGAATAAAAGAAAGAAAGCAAGAGTAAAAGAAAGCGTCCCTGGAAAGTTAAGCATTCAGCAATGCAGAGACCCTTCAACGCAAGCTCAGTTATGCTTGCATGGGTCATTGGAGCCTTTATAGCGTTCAGGGTTCAACACAGAGGAGACAATGAATTGCAGTATGCTCTCCCTCAAGTACACATGCTTGGGATGCATTGGTCTGGTTTCTAGCTCATGCGTTAAAGGTTTTTCTAATAGAGGCTTGATCTTTGCCGTGGATTTGTTGCTCCGATCTGATTGCTCAAATGTACGATCAGAGAGTAATTTGATTGCTTCCTCTTCTCCATCTTCATTGTCTTTTAGGATTTCATCTTTCAATGCTGCGTTTGTAGGTCTTTTCTTCTCCTTGATATCAACGGTTATCTGACAAGATTGATAGTCATCAGGATCTTTCAATGCGTTAACCACATTAAATTTTACCTGTTGATCACCCACGCGGATCGTTGACATTCCTTCTTGGACATCAATTAGGACGCGTTCAAGAGTGGTATCTTTATATACAGACGCAGGTTCTGCCTGCGTTACTTTTTCTCTCCTCTCTCTATTTTCCTCTTATGTTTCGGTGGAAGATGATGGTTGATTGACATTATGTATAGTACTCTCCATCGGTTGACTCGTTGTTGGAGCGTCTAGAGGCTGCAAGCTTCCATGCATCCTCTGATATTGCGTTATAGTGGGATTAGTTTTCCCACGTATCAATGTCACATCTTGACATTGTTCTTTTAAATTCCCTCTTAGAACTTCATTTATACTTAGCAATGCTCCTTGTGTTCGATTCTTCAGCTCATCTGCAATTTGACCTAATTGAACTTCTAAATTCCTAATTGCGGTGGCTTGATTCTAGAGCCTCGCATCATTTTTATAAATGAATTCTCGTAAAAGAAATTCCATGGAAGACGATGAGGATGATGCGGCCGCTTGCGAATTCCTCTGAAACTGATGATACTGGCCTTGATTCCCTTGGTTGAAACCAGGAGGGTTGCCTCTCTGCAGCTGCTACTAAGCCCCCTGCGTTTGTTGCTGATTTCCACCCTATTCGAATATAGGTACACATGTCATACAAGTGCCCCGCACCAAACTGCATGCAACTTACAGACGTTGTCGGATTGACTGCGTTCATTGCGTTCATCGCAGCAACTGATCCACCTTGATTATTCAAGGCTATAGTCTTCAGCAGAGATGTCATGGTTATCGTCTGCATTGAGAGATTGGTGGCAACATCAGCTTCAAGCATTCCAGCTTGCGTTTGCCTTCTATTGGTGGAGCAGAATCCATATCCGTTGTCCACTCACTCATTAGTATTCCTTGAAATTCTATCGAGAATATCTTCGGCATGCGTGTAGGTCATATCCATTAATCTTCCTGCTTATGCAGACAATTCCTCACTAGTCGTTTGAATCAGGTCCAAGCTACGATTGGTCCTTCTTCGATTTTTCCTTGTCCTTCGTCTGAAGGTCCTCTCAATCTCATGGTCAATATCAAGTTCTGGATTGCTCCTGTCACTTAGATACTGTTTGGAGCTTCTGGCAATAAAAATAATCCCAAAAAAATGAATAAAAAAAAATCCCCTGGCAACGGCGCCAAAAACTTGTTGTGCGTTTATTTTATTAAGCTTACTATGCGTTCAACTATGTGTTCAACATGCTTAATACTATGTGTTTCTAATCTGTCAAGTTTTCCTATCCTTCACCCAAGTATAAGTAAAGAATGAGGTTTTCTCGGTGAGTCCGAGGTCAAACACAGGGACTATGCAGATTCTATAATTATTTTGATTATTTGAGTCATGCGTCTAAAGAAGGTGATGAGAAGTGATGCGTTTAACTAACTAGAAAGTAGTAAACCTAAGCTAATGTGGATGATGGAGAGGTATGCGACACAGCAAAGTCAGCTAATGAGTTCTGTGAATGGTAAAACGTAGGGTTGGGGTTGGTTATCATCTAAAGTCGGAAACACATAGTTGGGTTTTGAGCTCGCCGAGATGGTAGCATGAGTTCTGTTGTGAAGTGGTCAAGCGGAGGGAAGACTCTTCTCTTCCGAGCTATTTGTCTCCGGTTGTCGTCTGGAGAGAACTCTGCTGTCACTTAGGAATTCTTCCAAGAGGTCTAACAACATTTTCGACTACAGGTCTGCCCTTTTCATCCATGGATTGTTAACGCATCAACCTGCGTTGAAGGGTTGCCAACGCATAGTCCTGCGTTAAGAGATTGCCAACGCATCTATAGGTTGCTCGCGTTCCTGCGTTAAAACGTGCATTTTAGGCTCAAAAAGTTATAAAACAATTATCTTCATCAATTTACAAGAGTAGAACGCATAGGAAGATTTATCAATAGAATTTAGCATCAACTACTACATGATTCTCTATTTAAACTCTATTTTTCTAGGAGAAAGACATAATAACTTGTATTTCTACAAGTTATCAATGTTTCAATTGAATTTTCTTGAGATTATCTGACAAATTAGTCAAGCATTTTAATTTGTAGTTAAAGATCTATGTTTGATACGTAATTGTTAGGTTGATGGATCGCCAAGTAGGAAAGGTTGAGTTAGGGTTGTAAATTGATTTGGCAATTCCAATCCGATTGCATTCATCTAACTTAGGAGAAATTCGCACCGAACACTTAATTAGGCCTTTCCAATTATTTTGTTCGTCCTAGCAATTGCCTTTGAACTTAATGCTAATAAGGTTGCATATCTAAGATGTCTTTCATCTAATCATATTAATCTATTTGATCAATAGGACTTCCTTCTAGGCTTTCTAGAAATGATTGGCTAAGTTTAACCTACAAAATATTACACACCACTATTGTAATTAATCAATGATTGAATAACAAACTGATAGTGATCTACTTTCACCCCGAGCTAGGTTTTGTCAATTTGAATTTAAAGCCAATTTGATTCCTTGCTATTGCTTTTATTCCTTATTATTGCTTCGTTATTAAAGTTAAACAAACAATTCAACACCCTACCCGGGTTACTCAACAACAAATTCTTTAGGAGAAGAAAATTTATCAGCTCTCTGTGGACCGACCCGTTACTGCGTTAATACTACTAAATTAGAGTAGGGAACGAAACAATTATTTGGCCTAATTGAAAGATTTGACAACTTTCGGTTTGCCAAATTGGCGCCGTTGTTGGGGAGTCTTAAATTTTCTCTTTCAAAAAGATTTGTTGTCCCTTACTTTCATTCTCCTTGTTGCATGATCCGTTCCTCCGGGAACTCTAGTTTGCTATATTTTGCAGATATAAAAAGAGAGGAAAGGAGAATTCGAAGGGAAGCAAGAGTGCAAGTCGCGCGAATTGACCCAATCAGGTTGAAAACACACAAGAAACCAAAGATAACTTTGTTCTAGAGCCAATAACCACAGAGCCTGAAATGGGTGGGCCACGCGAGCGCACTCTAAGAGAGTTTGCAACCCCTAATACAACTCGTCAGCCACTGTGCATAATTTATCCAAAAAGTGCAGGTACTTTTGAGTTTAAAACAGGTTTAATTCACTTACTGCCTGCCTTTCATGGTCGTCCAGGTGAGGACCCGCATAAGCATCTTCAGGAGTTCCACATAGTATATGACGAGATGCGACCGCATGGAGTCACTAAATAGCAAATCCACATAAGGGCATTCCCCCTTTTTTTTGAAAAATGACGCAAAGGACTGGTTGTATTCCTTGCCATCTGGCAGTATTACAACGTTTGCTGAGATAAAGAAACAATTCCTGGAGAAATTTTTCCCAGCTTTTCGTGTTGCAAAAATCTAGAAGGACATTTATTCAATAGTGCAGGACCAAGAGAAGTCGCTTTATAAGTACTAGGAGAGATTCAAGAGAATCTGTGGGAGTTTCCCTCACTATCAAATTTCTGATTAGATGCTCATCCAGTATTTTTATGAAGGGTTGTTGCATCAAGACAAGAGCAACATTGAAGCTGCGGCAGAGGGAGCTTTGGTGAACAAAACTCCTTCGCAAGCAAAGAACCTCATTGCTACCATGGTCATGAATACTTAGCAATTCAGAACTAGAGATTCAATCAACACCAAATCTTTGAATGAGGTAAGTGGATTAAAAAGTCAAATTTCTGACTTGGTTGCTACTGTTAAACAGATGGCACGAGAAAGAAATCAGGCGGTCGTAATGTGCCAGATTTTCTCGATGAGTGCCCACTCCGCGGATGTATATGCCAACTTCCAACAGAAGGTAAATGCCATGGGAGGATTTAATAATAATGGCCAGAACAGACGACGAGACCCTTATAGCCAAACTTACAGCCTAGGTTGGCGAGACCACCCTAATTTCAGATGGGGAGGACAACACGAGCAATTTTAGAATAATAAAGAAGCCTCCTCCAGCTCGAATGTTTCCATGGAGGATATGGTGAAAAGCTTCCAATCGAACTTGGATCAAATGGGAAACCAAATTTCTCAACTTGCTACGTTAGTCAACAAACTGGAAAAGCAGTTAGGTAAACTCCCCTCGCAGCCTGAGGCAAGCCCAAGGGAGAATGTTAGTGCCATGACTTTAAGGAGTGGCAAGGAGCTTTCATCACCTGTTGCACCTGCTAGTGCTCCAGCTGGAGAGGAATTTGTGTCTACTGAACTAGTCACTACGAGAGTACCACCTTCCCCATCGAAAAAGGGAGTAAAATTTGATCCTCCTCTTTCTATTACTTCTTCTATTCCTAAACCCCCTTTTCCTTCCAGGTTGGCAAAGCCAAAGGAGATCGATGCTGATTGGGAACTTCTTGATACATTTAGGAGAGTGGAGATCAACATTTCCTTCTTGATGCGGTTAAGCAGATTCCTAAGTACGCAAAATATTTGAAGGAACTGTGTACCAGGAAAAAGCAAAAGAAGGAGAAAGAAAGGGTAGTGGTAAGTCAAATTGTCTCTGCTATTTTACAGAAAAATATGCCCAAGAAACAGAAGGACCCAGGTATGTTCTCGCTCCCATGTGTGATTGATAATAAGAAAATTGAGAGGGCCATGCTAGATTTAGGAGCATCCATCAACGTAATGCCTTATTCAATTTTCCAAGATTTAAAATTGAATGATTTGCAAGAAACAGGAGTAGTAATTCAGCTAGTTGATAGATCATTCATACTTCCTGTAGATTTTTACATTGTGAAAATGGAAGGGAGTGCACCACATTCATCTACATCCATATTACTTGGTAGGCCTTTCATGAAAATAGCTAAAACTAAGATAGATGTAGATAAAGGCACGATGTCTATCGAGTTTGATGAGGAAGTAGTTAAATTTAATATTTTCGATGCTATAAGAGCTCCCAATCAAAGTCCTCTTACTTTGTGTCAAATTAATGTGATTTACTGTTTAGAACAGGAAGTAGTATGAGATGTTTACAATGATGGGGAGGATGATGACTCTGATGTCATCCTATCCTTTGACGAGTTATCTTCTGTGTCAACTTCTGAACCGATAAGTTTGGATTCTTTGTCTAACGATCTAACTGAAAAAATTCTACCTTCAACTGTGCAGGCACCCAAGTTGGAGCTTAAGAAGCTACCAGAGCACCTGAAATATGCTTATTTGGGAGAGCTGGAAACCTTGCCTACTATTATCTCAAATGATCTAACCCCTAAACAGGAAGGCAAACTGATGGAGGTACTCATGGAGCACAAGTTGGCAATTGGCTGAACTTTAGTAGATATTAAAGGAATTACCCATGTGGTATGTATGCATAGGATTGCCTTGAAGGAAGGATCAAAACCCTGTAGGCAACCTCAAAGACGCCTGACCCCCCCTCCCCCCCAAGGAGGTAGTAATGAAAGAAATTTTCAAACTTCTAGAGGCAGGTTTAATTTACCCTATCCCTGATAGTGAGTGGGTGAGCCTCATTCATGTTGTACCTAAGAAAACTGGTATAATAGTCATGAAAAACGATGAAGGCAAATTAGTGCCTGTGAGGGTACAAAATGGTTGGAGAATGTGCATAGATTTTTGCTTCTATCAGATACCTATTACACACTACGATCAGCAAAAAACTACCTTCACCTGCCCATTCGGAACCTTTGCCTTTAGGCGAATGCCCTTCGGTTTGTGCAATGCACCTGCCACCTTCCAAAGGTACATGATGAGCATTTTCTCGGAGTTCATCGAAAAATGTATAGAGGTATTTATGGATGATTTTACTGTTTACAATGAGCTTTTCGATGACTGTCTTTTAAATTCGTCTAAAGTTCTTGGAAGATGTATTGAGTCTAACCTTGTGCTTAATTTTGAGAAATGTCATTTTATGGCTGATCATGGTATTGTTCTAAGGCACGTGATTTCTTCCAAACGAATAGAAGTAGACCAGGCAAAAATTGATGTTATTGCTAACCTTCCTTACCCCACCAACGTGAGAGATGTTCGTTCCTTTTTGGGCCATGCAGGATTCTATCACAGGTTCATTAAAGATTTCAACCGCATCACCGTACCAATGACTGCTTTGCTTTAGAAGGATGTGGAGTTCGATTTCGGTAAGGAGTGCAAGCAAGCTTTTGATGTGCTGAAGAAGGCTCTGACCAGTTCACCTATTATTCAAGCTCTGCAATGAGACTTGCCCTTCGAGATCATGTGTGACGTAGCAATTATGCTGTTGGGGCAGTGCTTGGACAAAGAATTGAAAAGAAGCACCATGTCATATACTATGCTTCGAGGACCTTAAATCTTGCTCAGTGCAACTACACCACAACGGAAAAAGAACTCCTCTCTGTTGTGTTTGCGTTAGAGAAATTTAGGTCATATATTCTTGGCTCACGTGTAACCGTTTATTCTGATCATGCAGCGTTACGCTACCTAATGGACAAAAAGGAATCCAAACCATGCCTTCTTCATTGGATACTGCTTATTCAAGAGTTTGATGTTGAAATCAAATATAGGAAGGGCTCTGAAAATGTTGTTGCTGATCATCTGAGCAGATTAGTAGAAGGAGGTGACTATTTACCTTCTGATGGAGATTTTTCTGACCAAGCTTTACTTCAAGTTGATGGCATCACGATGACCCCCTAGTATGTCGATCTTGTTAACTATCTAGTCACAAGTGATCTTCCTTTAGACCTTAATAGACATAGGAGATCTAAATTGAAGAGTGACGCGAAGTATTATGTTTGGGAAAATCCATATCTTTGGAAATTTTGTGCTGGCCAGATAGTTAGAAGGTGTGTGCCTAATGATGAGTTTTTCTCTGTTTTAGCTTTTTGTCATGACCAAGCATGTGGGGGGCATTTTAGTCTTAAGCACACATCTAAGAAGGTATTAGGCTCAGGTTAATATTTGAATACACTTTTTAGGGATGCATATTTTTATTGTAAAACTTGTGAAAGATGTCAAAAGTTTGGAAGAATATTACGTAAGAATGAAATGCCCCAGGTTTCTACAATAGTTTGTGAGATATTTGATGTGTGGGGCTTAGATTTCATGGGTCCTTTCCCTTCCTCTTATGGGTTTAAATATATCCTCCTTGCTGTGGACTATGTTTTTAAGTGGGTGGAAGCAAAGGCCACTGTTACTGATGATTCAAAAGTGCTTGCAGGATTTTTAAAATCTAACATACTTAGTAGGTTTGGCTTTCCACGAGCAATAATCAGTGACCAAGGTACACACTTCTGCAACAAGTTGATAGCATCCTTCTTGAAGAAATATGGCGTGCAGCATTGTGTCGCTACTCCTTACCACCCCTAGACGAATAGGCAAGCAAAGGTTTCCAATCGGGAGGTACAGTCGATTTTGGAGAAGGTTGTCAATCCCAACAGGAAAGAATGGAGCCTAAGGCTAGATGATGCTTTATGGGTCTATCGTACAACCTTCAAGACGCCTATAGGGATGTCCCCCTATAAGATCATCTAGTAAGGCCTGCCACCTCCCTGTGGAGATCCAACATCGGGCCTATTGGGCAATCAAACAGTGCAATTGGGATCCTAAGGTGTCAGGTGATGCAAGACTTCTTCAGATTCAAGAACTTGAGGAATTGAGGTGGGAGTAGTTCGAAAACTCTATTATCTACAAAAAGCGGACGAAAAACCTCCATGACAGAAGATAGCACCAAATGATTTTGAAGTTGGGCAGAAATTTCTTCTTCACAACTCTCATTTGCAACCCATGCCAAGTAAACTTCGTTCTAAATGGTTAGGTCTTTTTGGTGTTACTGATGTTTACCCAATGGTGCAGTGAAAATTCAAAGTTTGGAGACGAGCAAATCATTCACGGTCAATGGACAATGGTTGAAGGTTTTTCAAGAGGGGGATTCTCTCGATTGTTTTTACCCTGCTTATTGGCTGGTCCCACCAGTCTACTCTTAAAGAAAATAAACTGAGCACGGTCGAGCAACCAACCTCAAAAAAAAAAAAAAAAAAAAAAAAAAAAAAAAAAAAAAACTATGCAGGTTGATCGCCCGTCTCTGTGGCCTTCCCTTGTACTCATCAATCTTAAGGAAGTTTTCTTTTCCTCCCTTTTGTTTTGTCCTGTATGTCTCTTTCATGCATTATGAACAATGCATCTTTTACAAGTTGGGGGTGATCTTGGGGTACTTGGTAATGTTTGCTTGCTTAATTATGTTCGCTCTATTGCTTGTTTCCCTGCCATGACTAGTTGATGACACACTTTATCTAATCATGTTGGCCTGAGATTAGGTTACTAGGAAGCATGCTAGATTTTTTAAGAAATTTGGATTTTTTTTTCATTTCTTGCATGCAAATTTGAATACTTCGCTTAACTACGTTAGGCCTTGCTTGTTTAAAATGGTATTATTCAGCCATAGGGTTGTTGTCACCTCGAATGGCCCATCAGTTGGGAAGCCACCTTGTTAGAAAGAGAGTAATTCAAAACTAGGAGAAATAAAAGTGTCTAAGCTTGAGTAATATATATATATATATATATATAATGGAGAAAGAAAGAAAAGAAAAGAAGAATATATACAAAAAAAAAAAAAAAAAAAAAGTGTGTGTGACCTTCATGGATAAGAGCTAAAAAGAGCTACCTTCTTTGTGATCAGTTGGGACCCCGTGAGAAAAGAGTGGGTGCGAGTCCCTACAGGTGGAGTGTGAAAGCTATTACTCCTAGGCAAAACAAATGACCTTTACTCTTTATGTGTGTTCCAGGCACCCTAGTTGCAGCATTACTCTTTTGATAGTTTATGTGACTAAATGACTGATCTCTGAGCCAAGAGTAGAGGGAAAACGAGCCGAGGGCTTTATAAGACCATTCTGGGCTTGTTTGAGTTTAAAATAGATAAGTTTTGTATTCATTCCTGCATGTCTAGATTTGATAAAAACAAATTCAAAACTTGTTTCAAATTGATTAATTGCTTTCGAACGATCTAATTGATGGGAATCATGGTTGTGTTCAGCTATTAAAACTGGAGTGGGGAACCTTGTAGCTTAGTGAATTAAGTTGCTGGACGACTGTATGTTTCACCTTGCTCGAGGACGATCAAGAATCAAGTTGGGGGTGATCTAATAGCACTCAAATTTTGCTATCTCACTTCGCTTAATTCGGGATCGTTCTTACCTTTTTACCAATTTATTTCTTGATTTAGACAGGTTACGAGCATATGGAGCCCTCAGGACGGTTTACATGCACTTCAGATTTAAGTGAGATTATTAGCAAGCAAATTAAGCAAAATGGAGGAGAAAGGTAATAAAGTAGCCTGCGCCGCGACGCTAGCACGGCGCCAGCGCTGCGCTTTTTCCAGAAGGCGCCTGATTATGAACTGGAGACAGCTCCGCAGTGCTATGAATTGTGACGGACAAAATATCGCGTGCGCGTCGCAGCGCTGCGACACTGCGCTTTTTCCAGAAGCTCCCATATTTTGCAATGTCGCGGCGCTAGTCCAATTTTTGGCATAAAATGCCCTAGCCACCAAACATACGATGGATCAATTAGCACGAGTCCTAAGGGTGAATTTGGAGTTTTTCCCTGCATTTTTCCCTCTTTTCATCTTTAGGAGAATTTCTTTGAACAATTATTAGGTTGAGTACAAGCATGTATCGAGGCTAAGGTACTATCATCTAGCTCGGGTTTGGGGTTCAATTCTTAGTTTATATCTCATAAGGTTTTGAACAATTTTTGTATTGCAATTTTCTTGTTAATGAATTCTCACCTTGTTTGATGTTTCAATTGAATTTGCTTGAGATTATCTGACAAATTAGTCAAGCATTTTAATTTTTAGTTAAAGATCTATGCTTGATACGTAATTGTTAGGTTTATAGATCGCCAAGTAGCAAAGGTTGAGTTAGGGCTGTAAATTGATTTGGCAATTTCAATCTGATTGCATTCATCTAACTAATTTAGGAGAAATTCGCACCGAACACTTAATTAGGCCTTTCCAATTATTTTGTTCGTCTTAGCAATTAACTTTGAACTTAATGTAATAGGGTTGCATATTTAGGATGTCTTTCATCTAAGCATATTAATCTATTTGATCAATAGGACTTCCTTCTAGACTTTCTAGAAGTGACTGGCTAAGTTTAACCTAAGAAAAATTGCACAGCAATATTGTAATTAATCAATGATTGAGTAACAACCTGAGAGTGATCCACTTTCACCCCGAGCTAGGTTTTGTTAATTTGAATTTAAAGCCAATTTGATTCCAGCTTGCTATTTCTTTTCTTCCTTATTATTTCTTCGTTATTAAAGTTTAAACAAATGATTCAACACCTCCCTGGTTACTCAACAACAAATTTTTTAGGAGAAGAAAATTTATCGACTCTCTGTGGACCGACCCGTTACTGCGCTAGTACTACTAAATTAGAGTAGGGAACGGAACAATTATTTGGCCTAATTGAAAGTTTCGACAACTTTCGGTTTGCCACTCACTTATTCCATTGTACAAGTCTATCAACGACAAGTTCAAATCACTAAAGATTAATTATGTCTTAGGAGGAGCCTAAGGCATTGCTGAAGAGAATGAATTCTCAATCTTAGGGGAAGCTTAACATTTTAGCCTCGATAAGGATTTCTCCATCTTAGGGAGGACTTAAGATTCGTTAGTGAAGGGAGTTCACTGAGTTGCAAAGAAGATAATCAAATGAAGAAACGTCTCACACACTGTCGGTAGCCGAAGCGTACAACACTAATAATAAAAAAAACTTAGGGGAGCCTAAGTACACTTGAGAGGGAGTCTTCAATCTAAGGGGGAGCCTAGGTGACTAAAGGTTGAGCTTTACATGAGCCATTATAGTAGTTGTTTAATTACAGATAAGTATGACATTATAATTGTTTGACTTTTAATATTAGTGAATTATCATTCTTGGGCACGCTACCCCTCAAACATAGGTGGATTTCGCCGAACTGGGTTACCAACTCTTGTGTGCATTCATCCGATTTAGAGTGACGAGTCATCTTATTATTTTTTCAAGAAGAATATGCATGTCACATGCTTTCATAGCATAGAAATGTCACATTGAAAACGGTAAAGAGTGAAGATGGCAAAGCCAAACCATAAGTTAGCCAGTTCGCTGCAAGATCTCAAATGGCCTCATAGAACATGGGTTTGACTTTCCCCTCTTTTTGAACATCAAAACGTCTCTCATATGGATTAAATATCTTAAGCAACCACAAATATGCATTGGTAACCCACCAAGGGTAAGGTACCTAAGTGACGCCAACTAACACCTAGAATTACTTATTCAATCCAATGGCGATGTGTCCATAACAACTGCTTATTCAATGTTGATTTTGGCATAGAACATTGATAATCGTCGTTTGATTCCTACCCATTGTATTTTTCTTGGTAACACACTGGTCTCTTAATCATCTAAAAAGCAAAATGTGGTGGCTCAATCCAATACGAAGTCTGATATCAAGCTCTAGCACATGTTGCTGCAAAAACTACGTGGCTTCAACAATAATATGAATGTAGGGTTCTTGCCTCGAATCTAGTGTTCCATGCCTATATGAAGCACGGAAAAGATTAATTAACATCTCTTACCAACACAAGTTTCTATAACACGCGTTTATCCACCGACATGAACATGTCTTAATAGTGATTAAAATATATATATATATATATTTTTTTTATTTGAAATACTTTTTAAGTGATTAATTTAAAAAATAAGTTCTTTTAGAAAAATTTGGAGTATTTACCAACAACTCAAAATAGCTTTTAATGTGTATTTTGAACCATTTTTATAAAAAGTGTTTAACTAAAAAAGAATTTCTTGAAAAATATTTTTTTTTCTCAAATCAATCCAAACACACCTTATATCTCTTGAGCTTTAGATCAAATCTTCATTCCCACTTTTATGGTTAGAAAAAACAAAAACAAAACATATATTACCAAGTATGCTTTTTCACACGGGAGAGGGAGAAATAATGGAGAAATTAAGCTTCCCACAATAATATGAGAATATGCGAAAAGTAAGATAATATTAGTCAAGCAAAGCTCAAAAACAGTGTGAAAAGTTGAAACTAGTGCAGTAATTGTTGTTCATTTCAACCATTTTCATGTCGACCAAGTGTTTGTAAAAATTAGGACATGACAAAATACAGCTGTGGTTGGCCAAGGGAAAATTAATGTTAGTCCAAAATCAACCTTTTTTAAATTGTCCAGGGTTTGAATTCGAAAAAAGACATGTCAACTTGTTAGACTTTTAAGATTTCATTTCCATGGAAATCCAAATAGGTTTCGAGTTTCACGTGGGATTTATATAAGTTGGTAGGATGTCATTGTTATTTACTTGTTTGTTTATTTAATTTGAAAATATTATTTATTTATTTATTTATTTATTTATTTATATTTTCTAAATTTTTATTTTGATGTGTTTATTATTTTTGTGTTAATTATTACTATTTTTAAATTTTAGACATGATTCAAAAGTTTCTTACTTCTTTAGTTTCATCTTATGGTTAAATATTTGTCTTTGACTCCCAATTTTGAATATGATGTTTTAAGTCTTAACTTAAACCTGACATTAAAAAACTATTTAAAGTTTTGTTCCATATTGAACAAGCTCAACATCTGACCTATTATATGTGTGATTTAAAACTCTTGTCCAAGTGACTATTTGTTTAAGTAAATAAACTTTATGCATGTTAAGTTATCTGTTGCACGTAGGGTTGGCAAAAAAACCTACGGGGTCAGGTCCCGCGAGACCTCAACTAGATTTGGTCAGAGAATCTTCGATTTGATCGAGGATGGGATCAAACTAGAGACCTTTTCCAGGTACCCATTCAGGGACGGGGAGGGTATCCCTGTCCCTGCCCCAACCTCGACACCAACTAGTTTAATATAGAAAAAGAAAATTATAGTTGACTCTCGCGTTCTCGATCTCGCATCATTTTCTCACTCACAATCACCCTATCTCTCTCGCTCTCTCTCACACTCTCGCTCTCTCTCGCTCTCGCTCTCACCTCTGTCTCGCTCACTTTCTCGCTCTCTCTCACTCGCTCTCGCCTCTGTCTTGCTCACTCTCTCACTCTCGCTCTCGCTCTCGCCTCTGTCTCGCGCTCGCTCACATTCTCTCTTTCCCAAACCTAAGTCCCAACCAAATCCAAAAGGTTTCTAAGCTTGTGAATTTTGTTTATTTTTTATAGAGTAGTCCTTTAACTTATTAATTGGTAGTAATTTGGTCCCTATCTCGAACAAACTCTCGCTCTCGCTCGATATCGCTTTGGTCCGATTCTTTCTCACTGACTCGCTCTCGCCCTCTCTCGTTGGCTCACTCTCACTCTATCTTGGGGAATGAGTCCCCGGGGGACCCATTTTCCTGACGGGGAATCCCCGCCCCCATCCCCACCTATGGTAGGTGGGGACAAGGGCGAGGATGGGGGTAAACCCTAATTGCATGGGAGTTGAACTAGTAATAGGGCTCTTTGCAAATATAGCAAAATAATGCTAAAATATTGTAAAAAAAATTGACTCTATCAATTGGAGTCACAATAATACGTTGGAGGCACAAGATTCTCAATTTTTAAAGTCTATCGATGAACGAATTTGTGATAGAAGTCTAGCGATAGACTTGTATAAACTCGTATTTTACTAGAATAAAATTATAATAGTGTATGATAGAATAATAGAATAATATTATATATAATTATATCTATATAGATTCGTATCAATTATAAGTCTATCACTTATATAGCTAGAAAGTCTATCATTGATAGACTCTTTTTATAGATAAACTTCAACAAAACCAACAAGAAAAATAACAACTCCCAAAATAAATACATGTCTTCTGTAAGCTCATCATTATAATATCTCTTTTTCTAAAATGTAAGTTCAATATTTGCTTCTTTTATTTTAACAAAACTTTCCTACCCTTCCAACATATGTTAAAACAAGGGTGATACTATCAATGATAAGATTTTATCCCAAATAGAATAATATTACTATCACTTTTTTTTTTTTTTTTTTGTCATTGACACTACAACAATTTTGGCTTTATATGTCAGTTCTGGACTGCCACCGTATACATATGATGGGAGATTATAAACCGCCATTGTATCAAGTGACATTGTAGGTTATGATGGCGGTTGGACTTTGATGGCGGTTTGTAACTGCCCTGAAAACTTCCACCATCATATATATATGATGGCGATTTTGTTTATGGTGTCAGTTGCAAACTTACATCATACCCATGCCATCATACATATACGATGGGAGTTGGTTACGACGACAGTTGGTAACTGACATCAAACCCATAATATCATACATCTACGATGATGGTTTGGTAGAATGGCAGTTTGTATTTGACATGTATGTGTAATATATGATAGCTGGTGAACTGACATTGAATCTAGTCGGAGCTGTTTTGCTTAGATAACGTTTAATAGCTGTTATTGTTGTATGTTACTATGTTGGTCTATAACCAACAACATATCCACTACAACCTACAACAAATATATATTACCAAATATGCCTACATAAATAACAATTTCTACGAATACTAATAATTTTCATCAGCCCCTATTTGGATTAATTCCTCCACACAAATATCCAGCATATTAGAGACTTCAAGATAACACAATCTCTCATATCATTTCAATATTGATCAAATTCACAACTGAGTTTCAAGATATAAAGTTGCACAATGAAACCTAAACATCATATCTAAGATCTACCAAAATATATTAAAAAAACCTATCCTACAACTTACAACCAACCAATGCTACACAATATGTGATCTTAAACCTACATAAAATTCCTAAAATCTACCAAAATTTCAATCACTCTATCTTCAACCTACATAAAATGTTTAAGGGATACCAAAAGTTTAGAGCAACGCCAAACAATATATGTTGTACTACCACAAAATTCAACCAAGTGTAGTTTGACAAATGCTCTGCCCGCTCAACTAGTACCTCATCTAGTTCTTCTTGGGTAAAAGGGTTCTTAGTATTAAACTTCATAAAAAACAAATAAATAACAAATGTTACAATAAATTCATAATTACTAAGTACCCAATATGTTAAAAGTTAAAATAGTGACTTACATAGGAATTAATAGGAGTATCTGGATGATGTAAAATCTCTCTCATGAATCTCATTACATAATGCCCACATTTCATGCAACCTGTTTGACGAGGGTACTGAAATGTAGGAATAAATAACAATAATTAAAATTTATTTTGGACACGTATAATAACAGCTATTGATTATAACTCAATTTTTATTTACCTTTACGAGGAACCATGTAAGATTAGTATTTTTTTGTGTTGGAATTGTATTCTGCATCATATACATCTTCATTGCACTAAATAAAAGACGATTACATATATAACACAAATGTGAACTTTTCAACAAACTTAAATAATATTGAAAATTTAACATCATTAACACAATATTGAACAAACTTACGTAGTTACAATGTATTTTAGATTATCTAGCCTGCTAGGATGTAATGAGTCCAAAATATATGTCGTCTTTGCATGCATATCAACCACACACAATATCCAATGACCTCGATAAGAAAAAATAGGATTATCTTATCGAAAGCTATATAAAAATCCAACTAATATATAAAAGTTAAACTCTTACCCAAGATTGTATGGAATGAACACCCTTTGTCGTGATTGATCTGAGAAGACCATTGAAGGAGTTCTTGCACAATTGATCGGTGTCCCAGAACAAGGTGCAATATCGTTTGAGTCAAAAGACGATTGAAAAATCTAAAGATAGGTTGACAAGTCAAGAAGGTCTATCTAGCACAAAATAGTCTAATGGCAATTAAAAGGTAATATTCAAAGATTTTCTTCTTAAACTCTAGTTTGTTCTAAATTGTTGGATTAGATTGAATGTTATTAAGGTATTATGACTATCCTACAGTTATGATAGTCATCGTTCAAATTAATTAAAACGCTATTTATGTTAATTTAGTGTAACTTAATTTTTATGGTTGTCCTGTAGTTATGGTAGTCAATGATTAGGTATTAATAAGTTAGTTTATTGGGTTGATAAGTTGTTCATGGCTTCTTCATTTCTTAGTACATACAGCTGGTGCAACACCCTTTACATTTCTTAGTACATACAACAAAAATGAACGATCAATTAATCCTTAAGTGCAAAAATGCATACAATACAACACACACAGACTTCCAATGCATCTCATTTCATACTAAAAAATGCAATACTAAATTTAGATTAAAACAATATAGATTTGGTAAGTCAAATAAAGAAGAGCAAGGAAACGGAAGACTTGCGCGAGTGCAACTGGTGCAAACATCAATGCTGAGGAAGCAGATTTTGCAAGAAACAAAAAAAATGGAACATATTTCATGAGCATGGATTTCCAAATAGAAAAGTCTATACCATAAGGATCAATTATGAAAATAATATTCCATTCAGAGCCCAAAGAAACTATCCTATACAGAATCACATCAAACTAGCAGTAAAAAGAAAACAAACCCTAGAAACAACTATTGATCTTCACAACCAAAATCAAAATCCCTAAACATTCAATTTCATTTAATTCAACCCATTAGATACATTCCCCTCTCCAATGACAACAAAGCATCAGTAGAAGCATAGAGCACTGACAAGAACAAGGAATGACATCGGTGGGAAGAAAAATCCGAAAAAAATAAAAAATGAAAACAAACTTACCGGCGAGAATAATAAGTGATAACCATGGGAGGAGAGAGATTTTGAGGAGTGGCAACCACGAGTGAGACATACTGGAGAGAGTTTAGACCGATGAGGGTCTTGGAGGATAGGGAAATCGTGAAGGAGAGGGAATGAAAAAAGTGGAAGGAGGAAAGGAAGATCGTGGAGGAAGAAAGGAAAATTTGCGTTAAAATCCGAAGGTAAAGTGTTATTACTTTCGATGGCAGTATCGTCGTAACTATAATTAGATTAGAATTTTTTTAATTACTTTTGATGGCAGTTTTAAACCACTATCATAATCAGTATCATCGTAAGTATAATTAGATAGGAATCGAGAGCAAGAGCGAGAGAGTTGTTCGTATCGAAGTTTCGTCCTTCTTTCTCTCGCTCTCGCTCTCGCTTACTTTCCTCACTCATAATCACTCTTATTTCTCTCACGCTCTCTCTCTCTCTCTTACTCTCTCACTCTCACTCTCGCTCTCTCTCACTCTTGCTCTCTCCCTCGCTATCGCACACTGGAATTGGTCGCGTCGAAATTTAGGTCATCCGTACAAATTCCCCCAAAATCTTAGTTCTACTTTCTAATCACAACCATCAAATAAATTTAATATAAATGTGAATAAATAATGAAAAGAAGAAGAAAATACCTTGGAAAAACGACATAATTAAGTGATTAGATGGCGGTTCTAAACCGCCATCTTATCCAAACTATTTGGAGCGTCTTTTTCCCGTGTTTTGATGACATTAGATGGAAATTTAAGATCGCCATCATATGTCTATCTTTAATGATAGTTCTTAACGGTCATCTAATAGAAATTTTTTGTAAAAGTACGAAAATTTCTGTAAAACGAGGTGCGTTTTTCCAAAACCAACATCATAAAGTCAATCTGTCATTGTTTATAAAATGCCAACTAACATCTAAAACCAAAGTTGTTGTAGTGCGATATGCTTCTATCATGAATAGAATAATACTACTATCATTCATATTTTTAAATCATTGACTTAATTCTATCAAGAGAATATAATAGTTTATCAGTGATAGTGTCCTATCACTGATAAGGTCTTTATTCATCGATATTTTTGCATCACTAATAGGATTTTATCTAGAAAATATAATAATTTGTCATTGATA
Source organism: Citrullus mucosospermus (assembly GCA_030954485.1). Taxonomy (NCBI): domain Eukaryota; kingdom Viridiplantae; phylum Streptophyta; class Magnoliopsida; order Cucurbitales; family Cucurbitaceae; genus Citrullus; species Citrullus mucosospermus. The sequence continues at coordinate 8,718,073 of CM062064.1, read as the reverse complement.
ACACAATATCAATGATAGATCACTATCACTAATAATTTATATCATCGATATAAATTTGTCAAGGGAATATAATAGTCACTCTAACACTAATAGACCTCTATAATAGATATTTCTGTGTCACTTATATGATTTTATTAGTGATAGAAAATTTTATATCTAGCTCATAGAAAATGTTCAATCAAAGTCTATTAATGATAGAGACTATCACTGATAGATTTGCTAATGATAGACTTCTATCACTGATAGACTCATATAAATGACATGCTCATAGACTCTACTAGTGACTAGGGTCTATGACATACAGGTTTATATTATTTTAAGTCTATCAATGGTAGTTTGATAGCTCCCGAAAAGAGCTATTTTTATGTCCTTAATTTCCTTTACTTGTTATGTTTTATATGATTAAATATCTATTCTGTAAGAATTCGAGTAAATCATGCACCTCAGAGTGTTATGGACCATTCGAGGATGACTTGAAGCTATCCAAAGTGAAATTGGGCACCTAAAGCTCAAGGAAGCAAAAATTACCAAAACACCCCTGACGCCACTGTAGAGGTAACCTTTTTTTGGGTTGTAAGTTATGGATTGGTTCTCTCCTCTTTGCTTTGTCTATGGATCAATGAGGTAACCTTTTTATTTAGTTTTGGGAGCAAGAACCTTATGTATTTTTCTTGAGATTTTCTGTTGATGGACCGAATGTATATTTATGCTTTCTTTGAATCTATTTCAATTTCTAGATGCATGTTTGTGTGTTGGTTATCCCTCATAAGCATGTGTTGTCCTTGCTAATCGATTTTTAGCTTCGTCTCGTTCGCACTCAAATGTCTAGCTCAATCACCTAAGTACTAATTATTTAATAATGTATTTAATGGCTATCCTAGAATGCATGTATTAACTAGGTTCAAAGATAAAATTGATTAATTGATTAGGATATCCAATTGGTTCATCAACACAATGGAATCCTAAAACTTAATGCATTTGTTCTTATTTCTTTATAGATGCTATCAACTCGAATTGATTTAAGAGCATGTAGTTTAATTAGGGCATTGTTATAATTGCTTTAATTAATATTTATGACACTTGCTTAGTTTAATTGAACTTTTCAGCTACCTGTAACGTCGTTGAGTGAGGTTAGGCTAAGTAGGTCGTCGTGTGTGCTTAAGTCGAATGTATGTTTAATAAACGAAAATTGATGATCAAAATTACACAATAATTTTTTTGGTCTCGAAACTAGATAAACTCAATCTTAGGTTGCATTTACTCGTTGCTTTTATTTTTCTTGCACACATATCACACTATCCACACCAAACCTCCCATTTACCACTTTAATTAGTTAATTAACTTAACGAAAAAGTCATACTAGCACTTCCCTACGGATCAACCTGAACTTGTCATTGTTGCTACACCATCGTAGTAATAGTAGTAGGCTTCGTTATTATAAATTTTATTTGATTTTTAGCCTTATACGGGCGACAGCACAAGGCTGACATCAAATTTGCGTCGTTGTTGGGTAAGCCAGTTTGTTTTTCTCTTAGTTAAGTCTCTAGTTAAAGCATTCTTTTGCTTTTGGTTGTTTCTCTTTACTTGTATCACTGTTCTAAGCATTGCAGGATATCATTAGCCCGTCGTATCCGACGTATCAATGCAAGCTCACACGCTAACTCAGGTATGTTACTAAAGGATATAGAAAGACAGATTGCTCATAACAATCTTCTTTTTTTAGCAGGAGATCCAATCCTTGTGAGCCACCATGACACTCCCAAGGCACGCGATGATGATGTAATCTCGTCGAGACCAAGGATGATTGAGAAGATAGCATGTCATGCTCCGAATAAGTAGTCAAGATAGAGGAGGAACCTGAGCCTACACCCAATGACATTCAGGTGATTGAGTTAGAAGTCGAAAGACCTCGCCCTCTTCTGTCATCAGGTATTTCGTACATTTATGAGTTTTCTTCCTTCTATTCTCATGAGTTTGTTGTATATTTTATTTCTTTAGGCTCGATCGAGCCGCTTAAGTCTTTTAATTCTTTATTTTTCCTCTTTATTTTTTTATTTTTTTATTTTTTGCCTAATTTCAAAAATCTCAAATTCGACCTATTTGGTTCTCTTCAAAAGATGAGAAGTCTTATAGCTTTACCAGGCTATATTGACTCATCCAAGAAGAGACCAAAGAAATATGATGACAAGGAAAGGTCACATTGAACAACCGACGTTAAAAATTTACCCTTTTTGGATGGAGCCAGGTGAAAACTTTTATTTGCTTTCTTTATTGCTTTCCTAGATTAGTGATCTGCACTTTCCGTGTTACCGCAAGTGTACGGGTCAAGTTATAATATAGTTAAAACGGCTTCTAAGGTCGAGTATCATCCTTAGGGAATTGGTTTGATTATTCTTTTAGCTATTCAGAGATCGTTCCAATCTTTTTTAGGGGATCAATTTATAATGACACTCAAGCTAACCTAATCTAAGAAAGCAAATAAAAGTAATCACAATATGGAAAATATTAACAAAGGGTCGTTTTAGGGAATAGATTTCATCAAAAGTATCATTAAACACAATTGCTTGACTCTTGAAGTAATTAACACAATACCTAGATCTAAAAGTCTTTTATCCGGATTTAATCTTTCAAAACCAATCTTTTCTTTTACTTAAACCCTAATTACTAATTTCTTGAAACTAGGTGATTAAGCAAAGCATTAAGAACCTTCGCAATGATCTCTACTGTTATCCAACTACTTTCTGTATTTTCAAACGATAGTCTAGCATGCATGATCTAACTTAAACATACTTTTCCAAGCAAGAATGAAATCATAGAATCATTCAAATGTCAATCAAACATTTCAGAAGCATTAAGAACAATCATGCTAGAAAGCGTAAATGCAAATTAACATTCAAGAAGCAAAGTGTTCAACATTTAAACCTAGGAATTAATCTACCCCTAAAACTATGAGAAGCTTAGCCTAACATGGCTTCCATAGACAAAACCAACATTAGAATAACAAGATACAACAAATAGACCAAGAATAAAGAAAGGGAAGAAAATTTATCCGGCTTCCAAACTTGTTTCCAAGATGGATTTGGCCTTGTGATGATCTTTGAACCTTCCGGCATCATGGAATCTTCATATCTTGCACTAAACCCTCACTCATTCTCCAATTCTTCTTTTTTCTTCCCCCTAGGGTTGCTAGAAACCCTTCAATTTATAGACTTGGCTGCCTAGATTTCTTTCCAAAATTGTAGATTTTTCAAATAAGGAAAGTTGGCATTGCAGCACTGTGAGATGGCGCCACTGCGCTGACCGACATAAAAGGGTGGCACCGCCACGCTGTGCGTCATTGAATCCTACCCTTAGCGCTAAGCTGCAACACCACCTCAGCACTGCTGCACTTCCTTGACTAATGCTCTCTAGAAAATGCGTCGTGGCAGCCGAGCTGGCGACGTGGCACTACCCTATGTTTAGGGATTTTGTGATTTTTTTCTCTTTTTCAGTTGATTTTGGCTCAGTTTGGTTCTTTTGGCTTTCAATTCTTATTTTCTTTACTTGAAATCACTAGCAAACAAGTGAAATCTAATATAAACTCCCTTAATTTAAGAGAATAAAAAGCACTTTTCAAGCGCTTTTCAATTAGCTTCTTATTTTTCTTTTGTAGAGAAAGAAGAAGAGCATCATTTTGAGAGATGAGCCCTTCTACCACACCCATCAAAGGCCCGTGCATGAAAACACTATCAAAGGAGGTTTTATGTTCTCTTGTGTTTTACTTATTTTGTGCCTTGATTAAAGATACATTGGGAAAATGTATCATTTTAGGTTGGGGGTGGGTTATATATATATGCATGTCTGGCTAGTCCTTGAGCACCTAAGCTCGGACTTTGTGTGTTTATTTGATGATATGATGATTGTGTTGCATGTAATGTGATGATGACAATTCTGTAATAGGCTTTAGATAACCTTTATTCACTTTGTTTTGAATCATGAACACGTATGCATGATTTTGGGCCAAATTTTAAAAAAATTCTTGATTCCCTTTCATTTCTTGAGCACATAGTCATCTTATTTATGGTCTTGAACGCTTAGGATTGAGTTATTTGGTCCATATGCTTGTTTTCTGTAACAACCCAACTCTCTAAGACTCAAGCTAAGTCGTCACTTAAGCATGCATGCAACTCAAATGACACACTTTTCACAATACATGCAAAAATCAAGGAAACATTGATAAAGCAATTTTGATGTTTGATAACCAAAACTTTTAGTTGGGGCACCCTTAAAACACTAATGCATTAAAATAGGAATTTTGACAACAAAAAATAAATAAAGGAAAACATGATTTAGCTTCAATGACAATCACAATGCTAAAATGAATGAAAAATCATGAAAACTTGTGCGGAAGCATTAGTCTAGTCCCAATGGCTCATCAAGGTTTCCTTTCAGTATCCGCCAGGGTGTTCTTCCTCTTACCTAAAAAAAAACATGATAAAAGGATGAGTACAAAATACTCAGTAAGTAACCCCACTATTGAGGTCAGGCTAAGCACCCATATCCAAAAGGTGCAACAAACTAGTGGGACATACATAAGTAAATTAATCCTTGATGGTCATATAGTGAACAATTTAACCCATCCTAATACATATCTAGTGGTCCAAAGGCTCACAAACATAATAGGGCACCCCTCGGCACCCGAAACATAGTAGGAAACCCGTAGGTCTTCGGTAGCATAGTAGGAAACCCGTAGGCTTCTGGTAGCATAGTAGGAAACCTGTCGGCTTCTGGTAGCGTAGTAGGAAACTTGTCGGTTTCTGGTAACATAGCAGTATTAGGAGGGCAATCGCCACTTCTTAGTTAAAATATAACATGTTTCAGTGAATGTTAAACATAAATTATGCTACATGCTTCATGATCCCACACATAATCACATCAATAAAGAAAAACTAGTGTAGCATGCTCACATAACAGGATAAATCATGTTAAGCTCATCAATTTTACCCAACCTAACAATTCAATCGCTATCTAAATCGCCTAGCACAAGGGCAATTTCAGTAATGAGATTACTTACTTTTGATAGGTTCCAATAGCTAACTACGCAACCAATTTTCACAAAATCCTCACATTACAGTCTAGGCATAAATTCCAACTTAAATTAAACTTCTAGGCTTATCTCCAATCACAAATTAATCAAAATTTGCTCCAAATAATCTTACCCAAAGCGTGACTTAACTCAAAATTGCTTCCAATCCTCCAAATCAAAGCAACAGTCTACACATAACCCAAGAAAATTTTAGGAACTCCCAAACCCCAAATTAGAAACCCACAAAACACCAACATCTTACCTTCTAAAACCCGAAGCTCTAACGACTAATCAGCAAGAAACGACGACGGAACGCGGCAGAATCCTGAGGCGACACGCACGGAGGTGCTGTGGACTTGAACAATGAGTCGACGCCTACTGAAGCACCCACGAGAGACAGCGAACGCGCGAAGGAGAGTTGCGACAGTGACAAACCTGATCGGCTCTCACGTGGACAACAGCAACGAGCAACGAGCTACGTGCGGTGGCCAGCAGGAACAGACGCGAAGGGAGGAGCAGCGCGTGGCAACCGACGATGAGAAGGAAAATCAAGAAGGAGGGAGAGAGACGTGGTTCGCTGAGAGAGAAAGAAAAGAGTTTTTCTTTTTTGCTTGCACAAACTTCAAGGCTTACTTATATACATAAATACATTTTTATTCAAACCCCAATTCCTTTTCAAATATAACTATCCATTTTCCTTTTCCTTTTCCCCCTTTTTCCTTTTTCATAAATTCCTTAAAACTCTCACACCAAAAATACACACCTTAACCAAATTTCACAATAATCTTTCCAATTTTTCCTACTAAACCGATTTTAAATCAAATTTTAATATCTTAAATACTTAGATTGGATTTGATTTCCTTAGTTACCAAAAATTAAATTCTAATCTGGCTCCCAAATAATTTAAGATAATTAACCCAATTAAAATTACCTCAAAAATTTGGGTTGTCACATTGTCACCCCGAAAAGCCGAGGTGATAGTTTTAAGTAACTGAAGCTCAATTTAGTAATACATGCTTAGGTCTTTGCCAAATTTGTGTTGTGAAGTAAAAGCCTAGTGTAAAGTAAATAAAAGACAAAACTTGTTGTACAGTAAAAGAAAGTCTGTATGATCATTTTTAAGGGGTTACTCCTCTTTCTTGGGGGTGCAAGTAGTCAAGAGCGGTTAGGTAACTCATTATTTCTTTTGCGCCAAAAGTGTCCCTGAGGAATAAGTAAGCTTGTGATGCGCACTTTTAGTGTTAACCGCAAGTGTACGAGTCAAGTTATAATATAAGACGGTTAAGTTCGAATATTATTCCACTAGAGATCCAATTGTGAAGATTTAAGTTACTTAGCTATTCTATAATTGAATCAATTTTATTTGAGGATTGGAATTGAATATTATGAGTTATGAAAAATACAAATCAAATAAGGAAAGTATTAAAGTGAGAAACACAAGAGTCAAAGAGAGTTCTAGGGTAATGAATCCTTGTTTATTTCATCATGCAATATTATAGATTTCGTGGATTTTATTGTCATTCATATGCCTAAGTCTAGAAACTTAATTCCAAGTTATTTTCTCTCAAAAACAACCCTTTTTCATGCAACTCGATTGATTATTAATCTCTTAAAACCAATACAAAATTACATGGCATTAAGAATAGTCTTTAGCAACGTTTATTGTCAACCTAACAACTCTCGTAATAGATTAACAACAATTCATTGTTATAGATCAAGTTAAACATATAATCTCTCAATCATACATCTAATCTAACATGTGAGGATGGCCAATCCACAAGAGTTAAACACAATAACAATGAAAAGCATAATCATTCCAACAAAACCATGAAAGTCTACAAGATCAACATAAATTCTTAAACAAATCATCAAAACCCTAAAACTAAAGAGTTTACCCACTCATAGCTTGAAGCAATATGTTTAAGCAAAATAAACAAAGAAAGAGTGTAAAGAAAGGGAAACTCTACTGAAAAGAGGCTCTTGATTGAGGTAGCACCGTCACGATCTCCTTGGCTCTCACGTCGAAATTCGAAGGGCACCACGACTATCTCGAACTCTTTTCCTCTTCCTTGCAACTAACTCACTCTTTGAACTCTCACTTAATTCTCTCCTTTTCCTGCCTCTTTAGGTCTGTAACTTCCTTGATTTGATTTGATTTTCTTTGATCTCTTTTGTGATTTGGGCTGCTGGAAATCCCCAAATTTATAGAGTTTGGCCGCACAAAAACTTACCAAAAATAATACATTTTCATTTAAGGAAAACTGGCGCCGCGGCGCTAGGGCTGCATCCAAAATTGTTGCTGTCGGGTTTTAGCGCCGCGACGCTGTGATGTTTTTCAGAAATATTGTTCTCGGTCATTAGCATCGCGGCCGCGACGCTGTCATGCGTCTAACAAGGTTGCGTCGAATTTAGGCGTCGCGGCAGCGCCATCTCGGCGCCGCGGTGCTACTATGCGTCCATAACGATGCGTTTAGGTTTCAGCGCCGCGGCACTATCCCAAAATTTGTCCTTTTGAGTTTTTCAGCTCTTTTTCGCCGTATTCTTGCTCGGTTTTGATCTTTCAGTCATTTCTTCTGATTTTCCTCATTTTAACCTGAAAATCACTAGCAAACAAGTGAAATCTAATATAAACTCCCTTAATTTGAGAGGATAGAAAGCACTTTTCAAGTGCTTATCAGCTTGGCACCTTTAAAGGATACATTGCTCATAGTTGGATGTCATTCATGCAACCCGTGTGGGCAAGAAAAAATGAAGGTAGCGTGTTATGTAAAGTCAAAAGAAAAAAAAAAGGAAAAAAAGAGAGAAAAGCAAAAGCAATAAAAAGTTTGGCTCCCTTAAGTGCTTCATTGCCACTTTGGGTCTAGGAAGCTTGACTCTTGAGTCTTCGAACCAAAGTAAGGGGAAAACAAGCTGAGGGTTGAATAAAAACCTTCCTAGGCTTGTAAAGACCTAGATAAGATTGGCTAAGCACACACTCGTAGGGGATAGAGAATTAGTTTTAAATTTGTTAATTGAGTGCATGCATTTGAATGATTCTAGCTTTGTGAATATTGTTTGTTATCTTTTGCCTTGAGAATAGAGTCACTTATTTGCATCACATGATTCATATCTATATTTTTTTTCCTTGCTCGAGGACGAGCAAAGTATAGGTTGGGGGTGTTTGATAGCTCTCGAAAAAGAGCTATTTTTATGTCCTTAATTCCCTTTGCTTGTTGTGTTTTATATGATTAAGTGTTTATTTTGTAGGAATTCAAGCAAATCATGCATCTTGGAGTGTTATAGGCCGTTCAGCGTTGATTTGAAACTATCAAAAGTGAAATTGGGTATTCGGAGTTCAAGAACACAAAAATTACCAAAATGCCCTTAAGGCCAGCACAGAGCATAGTGCAGCTACACTCTGCTGTACACTCAAAGGCAGAAAGCGTAATTGGCAAGAGCATCGCGACACTCTGTAGTTTCACGAAAAATGGGCAGAGGCGCGCATGCGAGAGCACAACGCACAACATTGCTATGCTCCAGACTTATGCTCCGATTTCTACCCAGAGCGTAGCGACGCTCCATCAAAGCGTAGGGAAGCTCCCCCGATTTCTATATATAATCTTCTTTTTTCTAAGATATGTTATGGTGGACTTGATGGAGGCCGAAGTGAACCTCAAATTTATTCTTCTTCCTCTACTTTTCTACTATCTTTAGGTTACTTTTTACATTTCTTTTGGGTTATAAGCTATGGATTGGTTTTTTTCTCTTTGCTTTGTCTATAGATCAATGAGCTAGGTAACTTTTTTATTTAGTTTTGGGAGCAAGAACCTTATGTATTTTTCTTGAGATTTTCTTTTGATGGGCTGAATGTATATCTATTTATGCTTTCTTTGAATCTATTTCAATTTCTAGATGCATATTTATGTGTTAACTATTGATAACTTGTAGAAATACAAGTTATTGTATTCCTTATTTGGAATAATTAAAGTAATTTAGAAGATGAACGCATGGTTTGAGAAAGAAATAGTGTAATATGAATAACTTTACGTTTATAATGTTTACAAAAGCTCTTATCCTGAAAATTATGAGTTTTATATCTTTTGAATGCAGGATTTGACATAAAGAAACCAAAAAATGCTTAAGGACAAGAAAAAAATGTTGCCAGAAACACCAAGACTATATTGTTCCACTGATTCACGCATCAATGTTAAGGAATCAAATTCCCAACGGAAGCGAATGATCACCTTGTGCCATTAAATTTTTTTTAGAAAACCAAAATACAGAGAATAGAACATACAAGATAAACAACTATATTAATTAGCATGCTTTTTAAGAAGAATTATGCATAGAATTTCCTACCTTTGAAGACCGTCTTCAATGTGGAATTCTTCTTCTTCTACAACCCACGAACTAGAAATTCTCCAACGAAAACACAAGAACTTTTCTTCTCTTGGGAACACCACCACAACTTTACCTTACTATTATTTGGGAAGAACCAACAGAGTAGTTGTTGGCTCTCTATTTCTTTTTGGCAAGGGAGAATTCTTGAGAGTGAGAGGAGAGTTGGAAAGAAGAGGACTTCTACATAACTCTTTTGTCACTTCCCTATCCTTCTCTTGTTTTTTTTTTTTTTTAATTTTTTTACATAAAATGAGTGTGAGAGAGAACCAAAATAACTCATCACTACGTGGGAGTTATTCAGTATAATATAATATTAATTATAATGATAACAATATAATATTAATTAATTAAATATATGTTAAATAATATTTAATATATATAATTAATTAATCAATTAATAAATTAAATATCTCATATTTAATTTAATTTCTTTTTTTTTTTTTTTTTTTTTTTTGAGAAAGAAGAATTCATTCAACTTGCCACTTGGGCATACAAAATACAAGTGTCTTTGCTAAGCTGATTTAGCACCCATCCAGAGTAATCTCCCACCCAGACCAAATTCAATCTTTCAATTCTGGCTATTTTCGCTAGTTTATCAGCTAGATGGTTACAAGCCCTGTTACAATGAAAAAAATGAATAGAAGAAAAACCAACCCTTAGATTCCTAATTTCCTCAATCAGCTATCCTCAGCTCTTCATCTTCCTTATTCAAAACATTGATAGCTTGAATACAATCTGATTCCACCACTAAATTCTTACATCCCAAACACCGAGCGAAATTAAGGCCATCACGAATTGCTAATAATTTCGCCAAAGGAGGATCAAACACAACACCAACCAAACATGCTGAAGCACCTACAAGATTTCCTTGTTCATCTCGGATTGCTGCTCCTATTCCAGTCATGTCCAGCGAATTTTTCCACGCTGCATCAACATTGAGCTTTAGGAAACCATTGGGGGGAGGCGACCAGAACTTCTGCTTCGAACAATGAAACTGGTTCTCACTCAAGTAATGAGTTTTTCCTTTTTCTGTCGCTTTTCTATATTCATCATAATATTTCACAATCCATGAACTCCTTAATGAGAAATTAGGCACCTGCTTCCCCAATTTTATGTTGTTTCTGTCGTTCCATAGAGCCCAACAACCAATTGAGAAAATCTCCAATTCCTCTTTTTTGCAAGAAGAATTTAATGATATCCATCTATCTTTAAAACTGTTGTTGAAAGACTGAGTAAACACCAAGGATGGAGTAATAATCTTCCAAATTGAATTTGCACGAGAACAAGAAACTAAAGCATGGTCTGTAAACTCTGGACAACATAAACATTGTGGACAAATAGGAGATAAATCAATTCTTCTGTTGAGAAGATTTACATTAGTGGGTAAAGTGTCGTTCAGGGCTTTCCAACAGAAATGTTTTATCTTATTAGGCACTCTCAAATTCCTTAGTTTTTTCCAAACTTCTCCCATCATATTGTCTCTAGAATGGCACTCTTTGATTTTGGCATTCATGAAGGCCTTGTATCCACTTTTTACCGAGTATAGCCCTTTTTTATCAAAATGCCATATCCATCTATCCTCAACAGATTTATTTATGGGCAGTTTCTTTATCAACAAAATGTCATCCTTGTTAAAAAGAAAATTCAGAAGATCTGAATTCCAGCCACCTTCCTCTTTCATCAATTCTGCCACCGTTAGACCAGAGAAGTCCGGATTTGTGAGAATAGGTTTAAAAGTAGATAATCTAGGAAGCCAGGGATCTTTGAAAGCCTTTATATTTACTCCATTACCAACTTTACTTCTCAACCCCAGTTGGAGAACTTCCCTTCCCCAAATAAAGCTTTTCCAAAGGACAGAAGGATTACTACCCTGCTTAGCCTGCATAATTGATGAATTCGGAAAATAAATGCTTTTCAAAAGTCTTGAGACAAGTGATATGGGTTTATTAATGATCCTCCAAACTTGCTTAGCTATTAAGGCCTTATTAAATCCCACCGGATCTCTGAAGTTAAGGCCTCCCAATTCTTTAGGAAGACAAAGATGGCTCCAACTTTTCCAATGTATCTTCTTATTGTCCTTCGATGAACCCCACCAAAACCGGGTGAAACCTCTACTTATCTCCTCACAAAGTTTTTTCGGAATCTGAAATAAACTCATAGCATATGTAGGAAGCGCCTGGCCAATGCTTTTAATCAAGACCTCTTTCCCTGCTACAGAAAAGAAAGCCTTCTTCCAACCTTGAACCAACTTCCACACCTTGTCAACAATACCTTGAAAGTCTCTTGATTTGTTTCGAGAAAAAGAAGAAGGAAGACCTAGATAGGTCCCCAAGCTATCTCTATTCTCGATACCAATAATGCTACTCAAGAAGGTCCTCCTATATTGATTAATGTTTGGAGAGAAAACAACAGCCGACTTGGAGTAGTTTATGCTTTCACCTGATGCCTCTTCATATGTCTTCAAAATATTTCTTAGGTTTGAACAGTTCAGCTCATCAGCTTTGTAGAAAATCAAGCTGTCATCAGCAAAAAGAAGATGAGAGATCCTTGGACTAGTTTGAGAGACTTTCATCCCCGAAATAGCTCCTCTTTCATTTGCCTCCTGCAGAAGAGATGAAAGACCCTCAGTAATTAATAGGAAAAGATAAGGAGAAAGAGGATCCCCTTGCCTCAACCCTCTTGTTGGAGCAAAGGATCCCCTTGCCTCCCCATTTATTAAAATCAAGAAATTAACAGATGAAATACAATCTAAAATCAAATTCACCCAACGCTGGTTAAAACCAATTTTTAGTAGGATCTCTTTTAGAAAGGACCACTCGACTCTGTCATAGGCCTTACTAATATCTAATTTAATAGCTGCCCAACCTTTCCTACCAGATTTACAATTATTTAAAGCGTGGATACATTCATGACCAACAATTATATTATCCGTAATAAGACGACCGGGAATAAAGGCTGACTGAGACTCCGAGATGATCCTGTCAAGAAGAAATTTTAATCTGTTAGCAATAGCTTTAGTAATAATTTTATAGCTAACGTTGCAAAGACTTATTGGTCTATAATCGCCAACCGAACGTGGATTATCAATCTTAGGAATGAGAACTATGTTGGTTTTGTTCCACTCCTTCAAACTGGCCCCGTCAATCAAAATGTTCAAGCAATTAGATATGGTATTTTGGCCCACAATATTCCAATACTTTTGGAAAAACAAAGCTGGAAAGCCGTCAGGCCCAGGAGCCTTTGTAGGAAACATTTGATTAACAACCTTTTCAATCTCATCCTTTGAGTATGGAGCCAAGAGTTTTTCATTCATACTATCATCCACCTTTGGTTTTACTACTTTGAGCACTTTCTCCAGAGCTTCTTTTGATGGACAAGAGGAAGAAAATAAGTTTTTAAAGTAAGAACAGAAAGTATCCTCAATTAAATTGGGGTTATCAGTCCAGATACCATTAACATCCAAAATCCCCTTTATTTAATTCTTTTTTCTTCTCATGGAAGCTTTTTTGTGGAACCATTTTGTGTATTGGTCTCCCCATCTGAGCCAATCCTCTTTGGATCTTTTTTTCCAGTATATTTCCTCTTCTTTCAACAGGTTATCCAACTCAAATTCAATAGCATGAATGGCATTAAAGTCCACATCCAGTATATTTAATTTAAATTTGAATCATATTCAAATAATCTTCTCTCACATAACCTATAGTTTTAATATGAACCTCATTCATATTAATTTTAACCTATAGTTTTTATATGAACCTCATTCATATTAATTTAAACCTATAGTTTTTATATGAATCTCATTCATATAATTAATATTTAAATCTTATTAAATATTCATCTCTCTTATAACATAAAGTATAAATTTTGAATCTCATTCAAAATAAACTTTATATTTAATGTATCTATATACATTATCCTAATTTTATCACATACAATTAATTCCCTTATTAATATGAACATTTCAAATTAAACCAAAATGTTTGATTCTTATACTAATCATTTATGAGTTAACAAGGGGACCTTATGGACCTATAGTTAGAAGCTTCAATTATTTGAGATCAATTAAACTCGTTAATTATTTTAATCAATATTCATTAACTGTATGTTACTCCCCTAAAGGGTTATAGTTGCACCCTTCACACTATAGATATATTTCTGTGTCGATAGAATTACTAATCAACAGTAAGTCGACCCTTAACAAATTACTCATAATTACAACTGGGTCAAATTACTGTTTTACCCATGTAGTTACATCGAACTTCTTAAGTACCATTGATCCCTTTAATGAACAAATTGTTTATAGTCCAACTATAAACTAACCCCTCTCGGGCCAGTAAGAAGGTGAGGCCTTATTGTTCAAGACTCGGAATCATCCATTGAGGGAGTAATTTATCTACTAACCCTAAACATGGGAATGAGTGAATTTCATCTTGTGAAGATATGTTCTCAACTCCTTAATCAAACAAATCCCCAAAATGCTAGGCTTATTGAGTCAACGATTTGGCCACTCTCACCCATATAGATCAAATGATTGCCCTCATAGACAAGAGTTCATAACTCACTCAAGATTTAGGTCGAGTTATCTATAGTCATCCTATGAAATGTTAATTTCTACCATTAACGACGTTACAAAGAAAAATTAAACATTTCGCAGTCCAGTCTTATTGTTCATTAAATTTGTTCGTTTAAATTTTTATTCCAATTAAATTGAGTTTCTTAGCTCGTTGCACAAAAAAATAGATTTATCATTTCCGTACAAGGATGCGTTGAGAATTACTCTATATGTGATCATGACTAAGCAAGTTTTCCTATAAAGACCCAAGTATAAGCATTTATAGGTTTCCTGGTGAGTTCAGGGTCGAACGCAGGGATTTGTAATAACTAGGCTTTGAGAATATTTGCATGATTATGCGGTGACTGTACATGTAAATATGTGCATTTGTTGATTGTGTGTAAAACTATACAAAGAATGAAAAGAATTTTCTACTACTAATAATGAGGTGGACGCGGCGTTGGGTAGTCATATGTAAAACAATGCGTCAGATAGCATGCGTTGAGAATGAATGAAACCATGCGATAGAGGTAGAGTTGAACGCAAGAGCTAGTTGTTACCTAAACTTTCTAAGTACAATTACATACCTACAAACTGCGTGTGTGAATCCATCTCTCGATGTTTCGACGCCATATTTATCTTATCTCTAAGACGCATGGTAAGTTTACATTGGCAAAAGATGAACTACATCTCTACGCTCATCTAGTCTTAATTAATGCTAAAGATTAACTATCCACTCTCTCAAGCTCGACAGTCATGCTTACTACGTTTGTTTGTCAGACAAAGTTATGCAAGCTAAAGATATGCATTAATCAAGATGTAACATACTCAGAATTGCTCAAGAAAAACTAACTTTTAACATATAACTCATTTAGCATTTAGACAGCATGGTGTAAAGTATTTAATACGGAAATAGACGGAAGATGATAGTCAATCAAACTCATATTTAGACAATAAATCATTCTATCGAATGTCATTAACAAAATATAAGCAAGAAGGAGAGATATGGAAATAAAATAGAGATGAAGGGCGTCAAGCCGCCATTGGCAACGTCTTGCTTCATGGAGACTTGAGATGGTTGCTATCTGATACAAAGATTCCATAAGATGAAAGGTTCTCACTCACTGGGAGACGACTCTGAAGATGCTCAGAATCCTTCTCTCAGAAGAGCTCGAAATGGAGGCTGGTTATGGTGAGGGAGAAATAGTGCAGAGCTTTCGCCTCTTGAACTGGTCTCCCTCTTCAATGGAGAAGCTTTGGGCTATTTATAGGCGTCGAAAAGTTGAAACTCATGATGACCTGACATCTTTACATTAAATTCCATGCCTTGCTGTGCAGACTTTTCACATCGTCGGCCCATTTGTTCTGCCATATTCTGATAGCGTGTTATCCTTTTGCATATTGACATGACAGCTTTTGGCCATGCATCTGTATCTACTTTTTCTCAACGCATGGTCTCAACGCCTAGGCGCAATGCATGGGTTTCCACTTATTCTCGTAGCGGCTTCGTCTCTTCATACTTTGCGCTTCTTTTCTTCTTAACCCTGCGTTAGGAACAGAAAAGCTCATTGTTTTTCAGGTATTTTCTTTTGTAAGTAGTGTCAACGCATGGTGATACATTTTTCATCATTCAACTACCAAAATCATGCGTTTAGCTCCAAAGTTACTCTAATTAAATCAAACAGTGACTATAATAACTTGTATTTCTACAAGTTATCACTTATACAAACTCTTTGCATAGGATACCTCCACAAACATGTCTCCACATGAACGATTAGGATCAAATCGTTTGTAACACTTTACAACTTCTTATAATAGTTACAAAGTGGGTCATATTCGTAGTGTTACCAGAATAATGCACCCAACCTTATTCCTATACTACAAACCTTTTTGGTTATTACTTAAACATGATCCAACCTTGTAAGTCGACCACATACATATTTAAGTTTACATAAAATAACCATGGAATCTTAGTTTATTAGATTTGAGTTAATGCATAATATAGATAAAATAACTTCTTACTTTATTAAATAAATAAATTGTATATACAACTTACAAAACTACAAGACCCAAAAGATTTAGGACACACCAGTCCCAACACAAAGAAACCGACGTCGAGAAGAAAAAGAGTCGATATACGCAAGGGCGGTGGCTGTCGTGTCCATATACAAGTGGATGGTTGATTTGACCTATCCACGACAGAGTCAATGAATCTGTGTCACGATAAAGTCTGCCCAACAAGGTATGAAATTAAATGCCAAGGTGTTAGACAATCATGAAATTTCTTTTTGTACGCCTATAGAGAGAAAAAATTCTTGTAGTGAGCCCGCAGGAGTTCAAATTGAAAATAGAGAGAAAATAGTAGCCCACAGGAGTTCAATCTCCCTCACCATTATTGTCACCTTCTACCTCGAGCTCTCTTGTGAGAAGATTCTAAGTGAAAGTTCAGTGTTGCCTCTCAGAGAGTGAGAATCCAT
The DNA here is from genome assembly GCA_030954485.1 of Citrullus mucosospermus. NCBI lineage: Eukaryota > Viridiplantae > Streptophyta > Magnoliopsida > Cucurbitales > Cucurbitaceae > Citrullus > Citrullus mucosospermus. The sequence continues at coordinate 8,701,599 of CM062064.1, read as the reverse complement.
CCATTCTACTTGTGCAAATTATATCAAACAGCCTCCACGTCAAGCCTCCAAGAAGCAAGATGTTACCATTGGCGGCTTGACGTTATTCATTTCACATTTAACTTTCATTTCCACCTTTCTTATTTGTATTAAGATTGTGATATTGAAAGAGTCACATATTTCTTCAATATAAATTTGAGTGATTCAATATTTCCATCCATTATCATCTTTATCATTTTACATTATGAGTAACTAAACCTCCTAATGGGTTGAGTGGATGAAACTAACATTTTCTAAGTTTGCATTCATCTTGTTTAAATGTGTGCTAAAAACCTTACATGAATCTATGGAACAAATAGGTTTAAGTAAGTATAATTAACTGCTTGAGAGAGTAAGTAATTAATCATTTTCGTTTAAACAAGAAAAGAATTAGCTTTAGAGATAGAGTTGATCTTTTGTTAAAAAGAAACTCATCATGCATCTAAGAAATAAGATAAATGTGGCCGAAGCATCAAGAGATGTGTTCTCAATTTTGAGTTTGCAACATGCACGCCTACTCAAATACTACTTAGAAGTATGTTAGTGAAGTCTTCTCAACCCTACTTTCTTCATTGATTTTTACATCTCAATGCTTGTTGTTTTGATTGTATTTGTACTTGACACCTTCAACCATCATCCTCCATGCTTCATTATCCCACATGTTCATTCACCATTCACATACTTGTGAATTCATTTTAATTTACTATAAAGACGCCTCAATGCGTTCTTTTCACATATATTCTTTTGTATAGCAAATAGCATTAAGTTAAAGAAATTTCTTAACGTCAAGTTGTAGCAAATCCCTACGTTCAACGCTGGAGTACTCCCCAAGAAACCTGTCATAAACTTATACTTGGGTTTTTAATAGGAAAACTTTCGTTTCACTGAACCAATTTTACATAACATTAACGCGGCATAAGACCAAATCAATGCATCATTTTCAATTGATTTTCAATGCAACAGTTATCCCTTATAAGCATGTGTTGCCCTTGCTAATCAATTTGTAGCTATTTCTCGTTCGCATTCGAATGTCTAGATCAATCACCTAAGTAACAATTAGTTAATCATGTATTTAATGGCTATCCTAGAATGAATGTATTAACTAGGTTCAAAGATAAAATTGATAAATTGATTAGGCTATCCAATCGGTTAATCAATGCAATGGAATCCTAAAGCTTAATGCACTTGTTCTTATTTCTATATGGACGCTATCGAATTCAATTGATTTAGGATCATGTAGTTTAATTAGGGCATTGCTATAATCGCTTTAATTAATTTTTAGGACACTTGCTTAGTTTAATTGAACTTTTCAACTGCCTGTAGTGTCGTTGAGTGAGGATAGGTCAAGCAGGTCGTTGTGCGCATATAAATTGAATGCATGTTTAATTAACAGAAATTGATGATCAAAATTATATAGGAATCCCCCTTGCTCTCGAAACTAGATAAACTCAATCCTAGGTTGCATCTACCTGTTGCTTTTATTTTTCTTGCATACTTATCACAATATCCACACCAAACCCCCCATATACCACTCTAATTAGTTAATTAACTTTACGAAAAACTTATACTAGCGCTTCCCTGCGAATCGACCTGAACTTGCCACTGTTATTATGCCATCGTAATAATAGTAGTAGGATTCTGTATTATAGATTTTATTTGATTTTTAACCTTTTACGAGCCACAGTACAAGGCTGGCATCCTAGTTAACGATAGATTTCAAATGACATATATAAATCTATCACTTTCATAGAAGGCTATCATCGATAGATTTCAGGATTTGATTTGAAAATCTCATAGGATGAATGAAATATTGTAATACTTTTTTGAAAAAAGAGATAGACTGCAGTTTTTTCCTTCCGAAGAATGTTGTAGTATTCTTTTGTGTGTAATTCAAAGCTGCATTTGCAGTAGTTGTTTCTTTTAAAGGGTAAATTGTAGTACCCTTCACTACAACAAAAATAGGCTTCTATGACTCTAAAAAACAGTCATTACCACATTTCTTGACTCTTTTTTTTAGTCATTTAATCGCCCATCATCTAAAGTGTATAAATGACACATGAGAAATCAGTCATCGTTGATAGTTTCATGACTTCTAGGCACAGTCAACAATAAATATACATTGACATTTATTATAAGTCATGGAAACGGTTTTTATGACAATTTTATAGCGTCATTAGAAAATCAAAATGTTGACTTTTTTCTGTCAAATAAAGAGTTACGTTGACATTATACTTCTGTCATCGCAAAACAAATAATGACACATTTAAAATGTCAATAATACATTAACTATGACATTTTTTTTAAGGTCATTTAATTTCATACCATGACTTTTGTCATATATCATAGAAACCATTACCACGATATACGTTATTACACCTGTGTTTCATACATGTTATTACACCTGTGTTTCCTTCAGTTTCAACACAAAATGTGTACACGAACATAAAAAGTAACTTTCATATATAATAATATAGTTCCAATTGTTAATACAAGGAAGCTAGCTAGTAATCAAACTCTAGGTACATCATTTACAAATTTAGTACTTACAACTAAGTGTTGGCATAATACCAAAAAATATATATATAACACCTATTTAAATATCTTGGTTGGTGGGCTTCCTTGCTCCAATGGCATTGTCCAAGAACCCTATGAAAAAAAACATTCATTTTAGAATTTGACTCAATACAAGTAAGCTTCGATGAACACTTTCAAACAAAAATTATGCATAGGATCACAATATAGCCACATAAATATATACTATATCACATTATAATCTCACTTTTTAACCTTAATAACATGAATAACCTCCAATCTTAACTTATACACTACTCTACTAGAAAGAATAAGGGTTAATTGAATTGATTGCTTCGCTGAGGAGGATGAGGAGGATGAGGAGGAGGAGGAGCAGGGGGGCAAGTGAACATAGACAAATCCACAACATAGACACTTTCAACGTCAATCAATGCCAATAACTATTTTCAACCAATTGTAATAACTATTAGGGAATTTTCCACAACATAGACAAATCCAGTGTCAATCGATGCCAATAACTATTTCGAAAGAATTCTAATAACTATAAGAAGAAATTAAGCCTACCTAAATCTAGTAATGTGAGCCAATATTTGAACTGAGGTCTTGACAATATAATCTAATTGAAATAAACGAATAATTGTAGGTTATGTGATATATACCTCTTAAGCACCAAAAAAGACTGCAACTTCAAAACTTCTTCCTCCGACCTACTTCTTCCACATAACATTGTTCTCAAAATATTGAAATACGAACTACAAATAAGATAAATATAGAAGAGTAAGAGTCAACCAAGATTATAAAGTTTAATAACAAGATCAACATAATACAAATCCAACAAAATGATAACACTTCCATCACCCTCATTTTACCTTTTTGCTAACAATCATTTTGAAAGTTTTTTTCTCTGATTCGATGGCAAAAAATCACTTGTGATGTTACCCAACCATAGACAATATCATGTGTCATGCCAACCTTTTCCAAACAAAAAATATAAATGTTAATATAAAACTAGTGATGGAGTTATATAACAGATCAAACACACCAGAATTCTACAATACCTCCAAAAAAACGACGACATTTAACGATCATACCCATACCAGTTTAATTCATGCTTCAACTCCACAAAAGGTATTTCGCAAATGCATTCAATTCTATATTGAGCAACAAAATATAAGTACTCCATCCACAAAAAAAAGTTCTGTCTTCTCCAGACTCCAACAACTATTACTGCCACAAAACCTATGCGAAGAACATGTGCGATCCCACATACTCTGCCCACTCAATTCGTACCACGTCAATGTCATCTTGTGAGTATGTACGTGGCGCACCTTTCATCTATAAACAAAGAAGGCGAAATAAACTCGAAGCACTGAATACGTAACTTCAATTTGTATGAATTTGTAATACGTACTATATCTAAAATTGATGTGGTTCCTGATAATATTATCTCACGCATGTATCGCATGACATAATATCCGCATTCCACCACACCAGATTGCTTAGGGCACTGTTTGTATGAAATGCAAAACACATGTTAAGTCAATTTTGTACATGTTTATTGGATAAACTATGTTATGTACAAAATAGCATACCTTAATTGATTTCCAACTAAGCTTTTTCTTCTTAGGGTCAACAATCTTGCAAGCCCTACAAATGGCTTTAAATGTAACATGTCTCTTTATGTATTCATACTAGTTAAAGTTGTGAAATGCTATAACATACGTACATGCCTATCACACTGATGATATCTTGGTCGAGTCGATTTTTTAAAGGGTCCATCCAAAATATGCTACTTTTCGAATGATCAATAATGATCAAAGTCCAATGATTCCTACAAATTTAAAGAATCACAAAAAATCATATACAGTGCTCAAAATATAGTATAATGCATTTTATACAACATACCCAGAATTGTAAGGGAAGATGAGAAGTTGATTATCCAATCCTGCCATTCTCGAGGACAACAATTGAGCTCGAGATTCTTTGTTGGTTGAGATTAAGATGGAACCAGCATCTAAAAACTTATACAAACTCAAAGTCTTTGATTTCTCCATTAGTTTGTATAAGTACCTGTAATATCAATAAAACTTTATACAGTACTGAATATGTATATTTTAATACTAAACCATGATATAGTAAGATTACTTACATCATATACGCATCAATACAAGGAGTGCATATAGGGCGCATATGACAAAAATCTCGTAAGACCTCAACCAAAATACAGCACTTGCGGTGGATTCCAAATACTTCCATCAGTACAGTGATTTGAATTGATGATCCAATGTATTCAAGTTCACGGAGTAAACAGCGTAAAGCAACCGGTGAACTTTGAATGGGAGTCATTGATAGAACTCCTAAACATTTATTTGAATTTTTTCCCTCCTCCTATCAACAAATAGTGTAACATGAAAATAAATTACTTATATAGAATAAGAACCAACAAGGATGGAAAAGGTTACCTTTTCATTATCAATTATCACAAGATCCCGTGGCCATAGCAAGTGTGAGCCTACTTCTTGAGACAACAAATTTTCTTCTCCCTTTCTTGGTATTGGGACAGAACAATCACCATGAACAACTACGTTAAGTGAAACCTTCACATTATCACTATTAACGTCATAGTCAAATATAGTCCCCGCTCCGACTACATTATTTTTAGATCCGATCGCCAACAAACAAGAAGTTCCATCCTACCATGAGTAAGCTGAAATGTAACCGTTAATGTTTACTAACGTATATTATGTAGAATATATACTAGATTAAAGTGAAAAACATACCTTAATGGGCTTTGGGGCGACAGATTGGCTTGAGTTCTGTTGTTTACGTTCATCCACCTGTAGGAAATAAACGAACTTACATTACATATATTATTGTCAATGCATATTACATGAGATTCTTTAAGCTACAAGATAGACATGAAACCTCTTCTTTTTCAACCTTCACTTCAACATATTGATCACTTCCCGTGTGCTTCAACAATTTTGCCTTCGCCTGGATTAAAAATTTCATTTTCGGATGAATTGTTATTGCGAAGTTTATGAAAAACTACTTAGGAGATGAATTGAAACACATTAACCTGGTCATTTTTATTTTCTGCTTCACCACTTTTATCAATATCTCTTGGAGAATCATCCTTTTTTCCTATCCGTGAAGTCTTCCTCTGGTCCAATAATTCTTTCTTCACCTGAAAAAGAAAATTCTATGGTATTAAATATTTAACATCTACATTAACACATTGAGTACGGTGAATAGGTGCCACATTTGACCTTTTCATTGCTGGAAACAGGTTCACCGTCTCCTTCTTTAATGTCTTCTGAAGAACCATCCTTGTTTGATTCCATCTTGGTTAGATTTTTTTGTTTTCTAAGTTCTTCTTCCAACTCTTTTATTCGTGCGGTCATCTTCGCCTTCTCTTCCGCGTCAAATGTAACTTTGTCTTCCTTTTTCACTTGTTTTGGTGTATGAAAATATTTACTGGGCATGATAAACTTACCCAATCCTCTAACTACTCCTGGAGGATCTTTGCTCCCCAACGCTTGTGATAGGATATCTCCACCCGTAGATATGTTGTCACTTTCGACATTATGAGTGATCAACATTTCATCCTATTGAAAAGAAAAAATCAATATTTACTGATAATGCAATGAAATATAGGTAGTCAAGAAATACTTACTATACGATCCACCACTCCTTGCGTTTGCTTGTCTGGAATTTTTCCCTCTCGATCCATTCGAGCCCTTTTCCATAAAACGCATCGCTTAGTTAGATCTTCATTTGGTAATGACTCCTTCTGCACCAATAACAAACCATCGCACGTGAACTTGGATTCAAATGTAATATGTAGGTGGTATAAAAAAATAAATAGTAGTGAATTAGTATCTTACCAGCTCTTCCGAAAGATTTGCATACCCCTTCCGCGACATTCGATGATTATACATGTGTTTTTTCCTCTTTGCTCGGTTCTTACTACTGACCACCTTAATAAAATTACACAATAAAATGTCATAATGATACTTTGCAGCTACAATGTAAGTGAATACAAAGTTTGAATGTTTCTAACAATACTTACTTCGAACTCTTCCCTAAGCCGAAAACTGACAAAGGCATCCCAATGTTCTTGTTCAATATGGGAGTACTCAATTGGGGGACATTTTAATTTCTCTAGATCATCCTTAAATGGCCTTATATACTTCGTAGTCAAAGCATATTTGAATTGACGGAAACAAATGCCCGCAGTTTGCATGAGATTCTTCTTCGATCTATGGTCAACAACAAATCCACCCTACGAATCCACACCAAATGTTATATGTTAATGAAAGCAAATAAAACTTAAATACCATTTAAGGATTATGTTTATACCTGAATGAGGTCCCAAATCTTTTCTTTTATCTCCAATGGCACTGCTTTCCAACTATTGTATGTAATTGGAACATGGGATCGGACGGACGTTCCTATGAAACTTTTCAATTTTACTGCATTAGACCCAATTGGCTGACCATTCTCATTGTATTGCACCACTCTTCTATGACCTTCACTGCACGCACGAGTGATCTCATGCATTCCAGTAGGTCCTCTGGTTTTCTTTCTCTTAATTTCACAATCTATAACCGGTGAATCTGCAACACTATCATGTTCATTGTCAACTATATCGTCTAAGTCATTGGCTTGTGCATCGTCGAATGTATCATCCATCAAACGATCCAACTGCTCGTCTTGTGTATCATCAATCGTATCGTCCATCTGTTCACTATGATTTTTGTAAAGGTAAAGATAATTGACAGTTACTAGTATAATGACAACGATACATTCCATACTAATTAATAATATGATTTATAACAGTACATTAAATAGCATTTAATAATGTGATTACAAGAGTACATTAAATAACGGCTAATAATAGGATTACATTAGTGCATTAAATAAAAGGTCCAGTAATAATAAGTGACACAATTCCCACTGAAAATTAAGGAAGCATATCCGTTGGAGCGATCCCTTCTTCCATTAACAATAACCTACGAGATAAATAAGAAAATCTATGAACATTAAAGGAAAACAAATAAGAACTGAAAACAATCGCGTTATTTAGATGTACATACTTGATAAACTTTCAAGTGTCAACCCATGTGCCTTCGCAATCATCTCTTACATATGGAATATCAGGTTCATCTATATCAGTTGGTGATGTGCATTTTGCAACTGAAGGACAGTCCAAAGAAGTATCTCCAAGCTCGTCATCATAACATGTATCAGCAAAATCCTTTTGAGGTGGTGTGATAACAATTGACCATTGTGCGTCAATAAGATCATCTATATAAAACACTTGCCTTGCTTGGGTGGCTAGGATGAATGGATCTGAAGTATGTCCTATACGATTGAGTTTCACCAATGTAAATCCAAGATCGTCAATTCGAACCCCATTTTGGTTTTCAACCCAGTGACACTTAAATAATGGAATTTTAAATGTATTGTAGTTAATTTTCCATATCTCTTGAATAACCCCATAAAAAGACATGTCTGATACAATCGGATTCCTATCTTTTGCACTAGACACTTGCATTGTTGTGGCAACTAATGTAACCCCACTATTTTGGACAGTGCGACCCTTGTCGCGAGATTGGGTGCTATAACTACACCCATTAATCCTATAACCCTCAAATGTCATCAATCCTGGATTGGGGCCATGTGCCAACCAACGCACAGTTGAAGAAACCGGTTTTCTATCATGTATTTCCTGCATCACCTATTATTACAGGCAGACATTTCATTTAGTGTACGACTAGATTTAATGGATATAGCAAAAAATGGGGAATGAAAATTAAATACCTGATCGCGTATCCAACTAGCGAACGATCGATTGTGTTCATTTTGTAACCACCTCTCATTACTTGCTTTCCTTGGATTTTGTACCTTCAAATACTCCAGATGTTGTCTACAAAATGTACTAAATATAAGGTGATAATACATTCAAATTAGATGATTAGGGAATTGTAATATACTAACATTCTATACGGTTGTACTTCTTCAGTGTTCTCAAGTACATATAGATGTGCTTGCTTCAGTTCCTCTACGTTGGGTCTAACATGACATCCAGCTGATAAAGATTTATCAATGCGCGTTTCTTCTCGTCTCTTGAATGAACCAAGCCCAGCGGAATCTAACCCAGATAAGAATTCAGAACAAAATTCAACAGACTCCTCACATATGTGTGCTTCCGCAATGCAACCTTCCGGTCGATTTCTATTTCTTACATAACTTTTCAACACTTTCATATACCGTTCAAATGGATACATCCATCGTAGGTATATGGGCCCACAAAGCTTCACTTCTCTTACAAGGTGAACAGTGAGATGCAACATTATTGTGAAGAAAGAAGGTGGGAAGTACTTCTCAAGTAAACACAATGTAACAACTACATCCTCTTGCAACTTATCTAACTCTGGTACCCGCACACTCTTGGAGCATATTGCATTGAAGAAGAAACATAATCTAGTAATAGCATACCTCACATTCTTAGGTAGCACTGAACGTAATGCAATCGGAAGGAATTGTTGCATTAAAACATGACAGTCATGTGATTTCAGGCCATTAAGTTTCAAGTCTTCTAACGAGACCAGACTTCTAATATTAGAGGAATAACCTTCAGGAACCTTTATTCCAGATAAAGTCTTACAGAAACGATACTTTTCTTCTTTCGATAATGTATAACACGCTGCAGGAATATACATTCTACTCCCCCGACGTACAGGAGCTAATTCAGGTCGAAGGTTCATTTCAACTAAGTCAAGTCTACTACTCATTCCATCTTTATTTTTTCCTGGAACCTCCAGTAACGTACCTATGATATTCATGCACACATTCTTTTCGATGTGCATTACATCAAGACAATGTCTGACATGCAACTCTCTCCAATAAGGCAGTTCAAAAATGCAGGTCTTTTTTTCCAATAGTTATTTGAAGCTACGTCATTCAATTTCTTGCCACACTTCTTTCCACTAGGAAAACTTATGTCCTTCAATTTATTGTAAATCTCCGCACCTAACATTGGGTGTGGAGGACTTCCATTCTCTTGCTTACCATCGAAGGCTTTTTTTTGTCTTCTGTACGGGTGATGTCTTGGCAAAAATCATCTATGGCCCATGTATACATTTTTTTTCCCATGATGTAACCTGGTTGAATTGGTATCCTCTCCACATACTGGACAAGCTTTATACCCTTTTACAGTACAACCACATAAATTTCCATACGTGGGAAAATCATTAATAGTCCACAATAGGACTGCTCGCAGAGTGAAAGACTCTTCTTTGTATGCATCAAAACATTGAACTCCAACTTCCCACAAAAGCTTCAAATCCTCAATCAACGGAGCTAGGTACACATTAATATCATATCCTGGTTGTTTCGGCCCTGATATCAACATTGACAACATTAAAAACTTCCTCCGCATACACAACCATGGAGGGAGGTTGTACACTGTAATAATGACTGGCCAACAACTGTATTTAGTACTTAGATCTCCATATGGGTTGACTCCGTCAGTGGATAAACCCAAACGAAGATTTCTTGGTTCTAAACCAAAAGCTGGCCATAGGTGATCTATTAACCTCCAGGAGGGAGAATCAGCTGGGTGTCGCATAATACCGTCTACCTTCCTATCTGTAGCATGCCAACACAAGTTCTTTGCATGTTCAGCGCTCTTGAACATCCTTATAAACCTTGGAACAATTGGAAAGTACCACAACTGTTTAGCAGCCACTCCTTTTTTCTCTTCTTTTGAGTTCTTAAGAACCTTCCATCTCGATAGATTACACGTAGGACATTGGGTGCTGTTTGCATACTCTTTTCTATATAAGCAACAATCATTTGGACATGCATCTATTTTTTGGTAACTCAAACCTAGGGCACCTAATGTTTTTTTAGCTTCATACATAGAAGTTGGCATCTCATTCTTCTCAGGTAGGAATTCACTTATTATAGATAGTAATTCAGAAAAGCTTGAATTACTCCATCCAAATCTAACCTTTAGGTTATACAATCTGACAAGTGCTGACAACTTCGTAAATCTTTTACATCCCGGGTATAATGGCTTTTTAGCATCGTCAAACATAGTGTCAAAGATATTTGGTGCACCAGGAAGTTGATCATGAGCAGTTTGAACCATGTCAATTACGTTAAACAAATCGTACTCATCCTCATAGTTTTCATTTAACACAGGATGAGAATTGTTGTTAACATTGTGTGTGGCTAAATCTTCCCCATGCCAAAACCATAACTTATAACTTTGATCAATTCCATTGACATATAAATGATCCCTAACTATCGAAACATCCTTAGATATACGATTTCCACATTTTAAGCATGGGCATCGAATGGAATTGGAACCATGGCCATGACGCAAACCAAATTCAATGAAAGTTTCAACTCCAACCTCGTATTCTCTAGATAATCTACTTTTGACCATCCATGATTTGTCCATCACATAATACTAGGAAATTAAGAACTTGTTAATTTCCCCTCCCCCCAAAAAGAAACCTGATGATAAGATCATAATATTAGACAATAACTTCTATCAAGTCAATCTACAGTCGTCAATGCCATTTCTATCATAGAAAGTTATAAATGGCAATCTAATTAAAGAAGTTTACTTAGCTTGGTAGCATGCTTTCGATATGCAGAACCGATTAAAAAGAAATGAGAATTGGGTACATGCACAGTTCGTATCTAAAAGTTTCTAAAAGGACACCTAAGCATGGCTTCTCAGCTCAAAACAAAGACAAAAAGTGCCGAAGTGATAGTTCCAACCTCAGCTCGTCTTACAAAGTGCATACAAATCGACATACATACTATTCCACAAAGGACACAAGTTTACTTAGCTAGGTAGCATGCTTTCGATATGCAGAACCGATTACAAAGAAATGAGAATTGGGTACATGCACAGTTCATATCTCAAAGTTTGTAAAAGGACACCTAAGCATGGCTTCTCAGCTCAAAACAAAGACAAAAAGTGCCGAAGAATTCTCCCCTAGCAACATACTGCTCTAACAAATTCCTATTTAAAAACAATCACTCCAGCAAGCCAACTTTATTTATACCACCTTCAGATTTAAGGCAAGAAAAAGAAGGAATAACTTGATACCTTGGTGATGGCGTGGGTGAGGCGAGCGGTGATGAGAGTAGAGCGTCGAGGGTGAGACGATTTCGGACCTCAAATAAGAGAAGTTGTATCTTCTGCACCTATGAGTGAAATTTCGTTAGTCACACACTTATTAGAAAGAAAAAAAAAATTACCCCAAAATCTAAAATGTTCGACACTACTACAATTTTGACCTTCGTTGACAGCCAAAAAATGTCAATCTCATCCATCTTTCACCACATGAATTAGTATCAACATCATATCCAAAGTATATAAAGAATTATCAATAACAACCACGCAAAAATGTATAAAACATTATTAGTAGCTTCCAATGATAAAGCAAACCATTCACTCATAGTCTCATCCATCTCTTCACCACATGAATGGCCTAGAATCTTGTTATCTACAAGAAGATAAATATTTTGACTAGAATAATATTTACCTAACGTTCCAAAGTGCTCCGTAGTTATTTGGAAAACTCCAAAAGCAATAAAAACATGCTCTTAAAGTCAAAATTTAGTTTGAAACTATATTTAGAGAGTGAGAACACTATTAACTCCTAAAGCAATAAATTCCATATGAACTATTCCAATGTCACAAACTATATCTGTCACACCAATTTGAATAGTAAATAGTAAAATTTTTACAAATCTACACCTCAGTAGTGACAATTCGAAACGTCAACAAATGACCTCAATCTTGCTAAACAATATCTGTAATCTACTCAAAACTTACAAATCTACACCACAACATCATAGGTAAACAAGCTGTGAACCAAAATTTAGTGGGAAAAAGAACCTAACAAAGGAAATACAAAAGTTCCACCCAAAACTCTTACCTATAGCCACAACAAGCAACATCAATGACAAGAGACAAACCAAAAATGATCCTAAATCAACGCATGATAACAAACACAAGGGACTGTGCAAGAACCCAACACCAACACCCGAACAAAAAAAAAAAAAAAAAAACTCCCAAACACCAAACCTCACTCAATAGCGGCGAAAAAAACAACATTAAATAAAACAACAATGTACCAAGATAATAGTAGAACCAACCAAAACTAAACTAGAAGAATAAAAATGTTGCACAACACAGAGAGAAGGCGAAAAAAAATTGAATCATTCACAGTGCAAGAACAACCAATTGCCAAAAAAAACCAATAAAATAGAGAACACAGAAAAAGTGGGCAAAATTTGAAAAATCCATACAATGTACCAAAACAATAGAACCAAAAAATGTCGTATAAAAGAGAAAAAAATTGAACCATCCAAAGAAAATAAATGGATAACTTCCGAAACAGAGAAAAATAAAGTGAAACTAAAAAATTCACATAAAAAAAAAACAATTCCCTGAGAAGCAAAGTGCAAATTCTACATAGAAAAATAATTCTTTCAAAATAAAATATCAAATAAAAGGAAACATAATAGCAGTAAGTACCCACGAATCAGTATCTTGATATGAGAATAAAGTTAGAGAAAGAGGTTGTGCGTACCCAACAGTGCGGCGACCTGACGGTGAGGCGGCGAGCGGACCCAACAGTGCGGTTGGCGGCAGCTTTTCGAAGAGGCCGTGCGTCTACTGTTCGGCGGTGGACGACCAGCGAAGGGAGCGTCGGCGACTGGGCTGCGGCTGCTACAGGGCTGCAGCTGCTACAGGGCTGCGGCTGCTACACGGCTCCGGCTGCTACAGTGCTCCGGCTGCTACACGATGTAGAAGAAGAAAACTGCCGGCTGCTACACAATGAAGAAGAAGAAGAAGAGAAAGAAATAAACCCTTGGTTTTCCTTCTTTAAATAATTATTATATATTTTATTATATATAAATAAATAAATAAACCCTACTTCCTTATCAAATATAATTATTCATTTTCTTTTTCTTTTTCCTCCATAAACCTCCTAAAATAAAATTACTCCTCCCAAATACACAATAAACTTTTAAATACACAGCAGTCTTCCCAATTTTTCCTAAATTGGATTTCTAATTCCTAAATCTCTTTCAATTCAAATAAAATCACATCGACTAAAATAAATCCAATTTCAAAATCTTAAATACTTAATTTAGATTGGATTATCTTAAATACCAAAAATTAAATTTTTACCCTTAAAGCTCGAAATAACTCCCATTAAGGCGGCGTTGCAGAGATCGACGACGGACGTTGAAGGTTTAGCTTTGTTTCTCAATTTTTAGAGAATGAATAAGATTAAAAATTTATTGAGCGCTATTAATATTTTTCTAATTTATAATTAAGATTAAAAAAATCACTTTTAGTCCATAAATTTTCATAGGAGTAACAATTTAGTCCCTGGATCTGGTCTGTTTGCGCCATCGTTGTTCATGGTTGCTACTTCTCGGCGTCGTTGTTCATGGTCGTTGCTCCTAACTGATGGTCACCGAAAAAGAAACATAGAGGCCAAACATAGGTTTCGTGAAGGGGAGAGAAGAGAGGAAATAAATTAGGGCTACCACTACAAGTCTTTTTCCTTTCTCCTTTTATTCTCCAAGTGGAAGTGTCAAATAAAAAGAAATGGGAAAGTTGGCACCTCACTTAAATTTCAATTTCCCTCTAGTTTTTTTCAAAATTTTCAAGGTAAACCTAAATAAGACTAATTAATAATTAAAACTAATAAATTAGAAGTTATTTTAAATTAAAATGTTCAAGTTATTTGTTTTATGTAAAAATAAAAGTAAAATGAAAAAGAAAAAAAGAGGGAAAGTGAGAGGAGGGAAAGTAAAAAAAGGGGGGAAATGTGTTTGTGGGTAAAAATGTGAGATTTAATTAATTTTTACCCACAAATTTTAACTTCCCTCCTTTTCTCAAAATTTGAAATATTAAAAAATTTTAATGATTATTAAAATTTGTCACTTTTTAATGACTGTTAATTGTAGTCACAATTTGGTGACACAAAAAAAAAGTCAAAATAGTAAAAAAAAATCCAAAAATTCACGTCTTTTCCCGCCAAAACCGTATTTTTCATTTTCTTACATTTAATGACTGTTTTTTTAGTCATTAATTAATGACACAAAAAAACAGTCATCAATTCCAACAAATCCGAAAATCTCCGTTTTTTCCCGCCAAAAACGCGTGATTTTGGATTTAATGACTTTTTTTTCACTTTCTCCTTTATTTTTGGCACTGTACAAGAGTCATTGAATGTCAAATTTGTTGTAGTGCTTTTTCATTGAAATATATTATAGTGTATGTATGTGTATATATATTTGGCATAATTCAAAGGTGTAGTGAACTAGTAAATATTTAACCATCACTTTGATAGCATTCATATTGAAAAAAGATATGTGAATATTTGTGATTAAAGTCTTAGATCGAATGTGGAAGTGTATCACTGATAGAGTGATACTTCTTTTTAATATTACTTTACTTATAGATTTATGCTGCAAAAAAACACAAAATACTACAAATTAATTATGAAAAAGAAATCAATTGACGGTAGAGTCATATATATAAGTCCACTCATACTATAGTTGCAAAAATCAAACTGAAGTTTGTTTCAACGGAGCACAAATAAAAGGAGAAAAAACAATCTTATATTAGTGATAGAAGCATATTCATTGAAAACATATCAATGTGATTCACAAATTGAAGTCGTGATTCATCATAGCACAAACAAAGGTATCTCATAGACCTTTTTTTAATGATTTAGTATCTTAAAAGATAAGGATCTTTGTGGTGTCAAATTTTTCTAAAAGTATGACAACCAACGACCTTTTCATGATTTTTAGATCATTATGAGGTCGACGGTGTAAATGAAACCATTACAGTGTCTACGCAAATGATGTTAATGTTGTTAACAAATAGAGTGTCTATGCAAAATAATGTTGTTAACAATCACAATATCAAAGAAATGATAGAAGAGTAATGTTTTGCATTTTGGTTTATGAAGTTGAGTTTAAGTTACCAATTTAAAAGAAAAAAGTTAAGGCTAAATTATAAAAAGAAACCGTTAAAGTTTTGTTTCAAAAATATTCCTAAACTTTCAAAATTTTCAAAAATACTCTTAAATTTAAAAAATTCAAAAATTCCTTCACCGTTGGTATATGAACAAAAACCATTAGTGTCTCATTGGAAAAATAACTCCAAAATTTTATTTAAAAAACCGTTAATATGGTGATCAGTTGTTTGGAGTTTTCTTGAGTTCAAAAAAAACCAATTTTAAAACAAATTAAATAGATATCTTCATTTTTTTATATAGATAATCTCTCACATTTCTCTTATATATTTTTCTATTACTTGTAGATATTTTCAGCAGTTTTGCCATTTAAGATAATTTCCCAATACAAAAATGTATTTAGCTATTAACACACACTTAACTATTAACATACAACTTTGTTAACATATTAAGTCCTAAAATCCCTTAGTGCTTCTATTCTTCTTCTTCTTATAGTCTATATACCCTAAAAATGTGCAATTTTATTTATTCGTTTATTTTAGATATACAAATGCCAAACATTTAACAAAAAAGGGAGAAGGAGATTGTAACCACCTAATTTTGTCCGGCTTCTTTTAACTAATTTGAATTAACATTGTAAATTTGCATATTTTTGTATGTTTATTTGCTAATTAAATCTCATTCTCATCATACTTTCATTTATGAACATTTGGTGATTTTGTGTAGTTTAATTAACTTAACTAAATTGGTTGGAAAAAAAAAAGACAAAAAAAAAGCAAAATTTTGAATTGGAATTTGGTTGACAAAAGGCTCCAGCCCATTTTGAGCTTAAGCCATTTGGCAAAATTTCAAAATTGAAATAAAATTCATTAAAAAGAAATTTGCAAAATGGAGTAAAGTTTTTGGGTTTAAATACCCAATTTTTCTCTTCCACAAAACCCTAGTCACCACTTTCATTAACCCTCATTTTCTCTTCATAAAAAAGTCTAGCCTCCACACCCATTTTTTTTCTTTTCTCACCAAACACCAATCTCTTCTTTCTCAACAAAAACCGTATAGAGCCTTCATCCACAACAACATAAAAAATCCTCATTTTCTCTTCCAAAACAAAAACCTAGTAACTATACTCCAAATCCCCTCTTCTTTAAAAACCCTAAAGCCTCCATCCTTACATATATCAAGGAAGAGTTCCACACAAAAAAATTTCTACAATGTCAAAATCCAACACCCAAGAAAAGCTAGAATTAGTTTAAGGTGCATTGGTAGGGATTTGGTCCTAAGGATCCATACTTCAAACAACAAGAGAGTTTAGTGTTTTGGACTTCAACATTTTTTTTCTTTTTCTTTTTTTTTTCTTCAGGCTCCCCTAAAAGAACAAAAAAAATAAATGGTTAGATATTTGGTTATTGTTCTTATTTCTCTATTTTTCTTTCTCTTACAATTATTTCTTTATTGTCTTGTGCGTTTCTTTTTTATTTACTTATACATATTTGCTTCACATCTTGTTGTTTATTTATTTATTTATTATTCATTGTCTGTTTTTCCTTCTCTTTTCTTTTTCCCGTGAGTTTCTTTTTTAGTAACTATGTAAGTGAGAGATAAAAAAAATTAGAGTGTTTAGAGTGGAAGAGAAGAAGGGTCTAAAATAGACAAAAAAAAAATTAATAATAATAACTTAGTTAAAAATATTCATTTTGATTAATATTATTATTTTTGTTTCTTTATTATTTCTTTCTTATTCTTAAACTTTATTCTTTATATATTTATCTTCTGTCTATAATTAGAATTTTGATTTATTATAGTCTTCATTATTGTTTCTTTAGCACTTTCTCATTTTTTTTATATGCATATTTAAATATTATTTTTTCTTCCTTTTTTGTGGTTAATTTAATATATTCTTGCTAATAGTTGTTAAAATTTGTTAATATTTTTAATTAATTTTTCTTTTAAAAAAAAAATCATCCAACAATGGATTCTAGAAATATTTAGGAGTTTGATTTTCTAGAATCTTGAGGTGAGGAAGTCAGTTCTTTGAGAATCCAAGATCGATTTCCAATATGTTTCATTAAACGTTTAATATATTTGTAAATATCATTGCTTATTTATTTATTGCTTTAAATGTATTATTAAATTATATATTTTATCAATGTAACTTTACATATTTAAATTATGTTCTTTTTTCAATAACATTTATTTAGCATTTTCAATACTTGTAAATTTATTTACAAATTGTTAATATCGAATCCCTTTGAGTTTTGTTAAAATGTTTTAATCTCTTTTTTAAAAAAAACAAAAATTATTTTCCAAAGTGTTTTCCTTAAAATTTTCGACGACGAAATTTAGAAAATTTGGGAATCCGACTTTCTAAAATTCTTGAGGTGAGGAGTCGATTCTTTGGGACTCTGAAGTTGATCTCCAATATGTTTTTATTAAATTTGATTATGCCCTCTTATGTTTGCTTAATTTATTATGATGCTTCTTTAATTATGTTTTCTTATAAAATTTTAATATTAAGAATTATTTGGTTTCTAATTAAAATTTGGGCTCTTTTCAAATATAGCAAAAGGAACCAAAATATTTACAAATATAGTAAAATTTCACTATCTATCTGCGATAGACCGCAATAGATTGGAATAGACGACTATATGTGTCTATTGCGGTCTATCGCAGATAGATAGTAAAATTTTGCTATATTTGTAAATATTTTCAGCAGTTTTGCTATTTAAGATAATTTACCTTAAAATTTCCCAAAGTTTTTAAATCTTTCTAATTAAAATCTCTCACAGATTTAAAATCCTTCTAATTTAAATTTCTCTAAAGTGTTAGAATCTTTTACAAAACTCTTTTTAAATCATTTAATTTTTTTTCTTTTTGTATTTTCAAACATTCAAAAATTAATATATGATTTAAAATGGTTTTCTAATCAATTATTTTTCTAATAACTTGTTTTTAAGACTGATTTTCCTTTTTAAAAAATCCTACGATGGAATCTAGGAAATTTTGGAGTTTGATTTCTTAGAATTCTTAAGTTGGGGGATCACATCTTTGAGAGTCTGAGATTTGATCTCAAGAAAAAATGGATTTAATTAATGTTTAAAAAAAGAAAATCCTTCCTTTATGTAAAGACTATCCTATTACGAATTTTGAGAAAATGTTAAAACTTCTTACTTTCTTGAGGTGAGGAATTTTTCCTCAATTATAATATAGTCAAATTGATGGAATTTGTTCCACTTATTTTATGGGATTATTGCTTCAAATATTGGAGTAATGAGGGGTAAAATAAGACATTATTTTTTATAAAAAAATTAAAATAATATTTTCAATTCAAGATTTGAAATTTGGCCACCGTTTCTAAACGGGTATTATGAGATGCTAACACCTTCCCCATATACAAATGACTCCTGAACTGAATTCTAGTTTTCGTAGACTATTTTTGTTTTTTTAATTAAAAATTGTTTATTTTACTTCGGTGTCCAACCACACCGTAAAAAAGATTGGTGGCATCTTCTTTTTATTTTCTTTTAAAATTAACCCTTTTTTAAGACGTTTGTCACTTTACGTCGTCTCGGGCACATGGTGACAGAGAGTATTAAAGAAAAGAAAGGAGAAAATAGAGAGAAAATAGAGAAGTAAGTTGGTATTAACGGTTTTTGTTTATATAAGAGTAAGGATATTTTTTAACTTTTTAGAAAAAGTTTAGGGATATTTTTGGAACTTTTGAAAGTTCAATGATACTTTTGACACAAAAACAGTAACGGTTTTCATCCAAAACTAAGAATAAGGGTATTTCTTAACTCATTTTGAAAGTTTAAAGGTATTTTTAAGACTTTTGAAAAATCAAGAATATTTTTGACACAAAGTAGAATGTTTAGGGGTATTTTGTATGTATAATTTAGCCTAAAGTTAAACCATTATGATCACATAAATTTGAATTAATTTAAATTTAAAAGAAACATGCAATAAAAAAATTTAAGGTCAATTTAAGATCACTTTTCAAATGCTTAAAGAATAAATATTGCATTTTATTTCTTGGATATTGTATTAAGTGAAATAAACAAATAAATTAAAAAAAAATATATTATAAATAAAAAAATATCGCAGTCTATTACAGATAGAAAGTAAAATTTTGCTATATTTGTAATTATTTTCAATAGTTTTTCTATTTTTGAAAACAAACCTAAATTAAAATTGTGTGTATCATATTTAATTCCATATATTAAAATCTTAATTTCTAAAAGAAATTTTCTAGTCTTTTTTTAAAAAAAATAAAAATAAAAATAAAAAATACACAATTTGACATCTTGGTCAAAGATATATATGTTTTTTCCTAGATATTATGCTCAAGTTAGCTCATCTCTTCTATTAGTACCCACTAGCTATTTAACAACTTATCATTTGTAACAGTATGTCACTTTACCCAAAAATAGTTTTAGTAAGCAAACCAAAATAGAGTTTGTGAATAGTAAAATATTCCTCAAAGTTTATCAATGTATTGAATTTTTTGTAAATTGAGAGACTAAATAGTCCCAATATATTCAAATATTAATTAAGGCTAAATTTAAAAGATGTTTGAATGACTTTTCAAATGCTTACAAATACATTTTTAAACATTAACTTATTCATTTAAATAGATATTTAATTTATTCCATAACTTTTTTGGATGGTTAAAAAAAAAAAAAAAAAAAAAAAAAAAAAAAAAAAAAAAAAAAAAAAAGTGACTAGCATTACTTGAGATAAAAAGACATTGGAAAAGTAAAAGTGTTGCAAGAGAAAGCAAAAGAAGAATAAGCTACTTTCCAATAATGATTTTCCATTTTAACAAAATATCCTTGCACCCTTTAAACCTCAATCAATTGAAACTTGTGTGATTGAGGTTTGCTTTTTGGCTAGTGATGCAAACATTTCAACTCTTATTTGAAGATGCCAAAGAATCCAATTCTCACAACCAAGCACTTCCATTTTATCCATATACCCTACAAATTCTCTCTTTATTTTTATTATCATAATATAATTTAAAACTCATATAAATCCAAATAAACAGATAATACCCTTTTATTGACAACCAACCAACCAGATTCAAAATTTTGAAGTTGTTATAGAGATAATACAATTTATTATAATATGAAAACTAACATTATTTTTTAAAAATTTAGAAAATTAGAAAACTTTTGAGGCAAAATAATCTTTGGAAATAATTTTCAGACAAAAATAGCAGTACAACTAATTATTCATTCATGATTATACATAATGTTTAAGTATAGCTTGATTTTAATCCATTATTTAAATTTAAAATAACATGTAGAAGAAAGAAAAAAGTGCAATAACAAAAAAAAAAAAATTGTATTTCTACACATTTTTAAATTGAAAAAACAACAAAAATGAATCTAAAAACTGATTTTTAGAACGATAAATAAGGAAAGTCTTAGAAATAAAATTTCAAAACTCAAGTAGTCTCTGTCTTATAAAGTTTAAGTCAATAATTAATAAAGGAAGAATGACAAAATAAATAGACCATTTTGAATACTTACATTAACTTTTGTTTGGTCTTCTATTGAGACTAAAGCCATTATCACAAAAAAGGTGAGAAGGAGAAATCATGTTTATCTCTTGTGTTCTCTTTGTTCTACCATAAACTAAAATTTCAAAAGAAATACCAAAGGAATCTAATATGCTTTTCTCTATTAAAAAAAAAATTAATAGCAATATATCAGAATGTGATGGCTATTTTATTTTTAGTGCTTTGAAGATAAGGTGTTCATTAAATATATTTATATGTTATTATTTTAGAGATATTTTCAGGATCTTTGCTAAATTCTAGAAATTAGCAAAATAAATTTTAAAGCCTTTTTATATTATTGAATATTTAATTTGATCATACATATTTTTATTATAAAAAGTATATAAATCAAAGAAATCGTTTTTCATTAAAGATAAGGTTGAAGGTATAGGAGTGTTGGTTTAGTAACTTATAAAATAATAATAGAATATTCGAGATCATATGCTATTATTGTGTATTGGTGTTTAATTAGTATTAAAATTAGAAAAAAAAAATTAATCTCAAAATTAGGTTAATTATGTCCTAAAAAAATTAGGCTAGTTATAATATAGAGATTATTCATTGAAAATTTTCAGATAATCAATTAAATAAAAAGAAAGTACTTTAATGGCTATGACTATTTTCATAAATACAAAAATAAGGCAATTTGTATGCAAATATAATAAAATGACAAAAAATAGTATATTACAATAATGATTGGACATCTATTATATATTGAAATATGTATATTAGTGATAAATACGGATAAAATTCTATTAATTATAAATAGTAATAAATAAAATAATTTATTATTGTTTACAACTGATGATAGTTAATTTTTTATATTTAAAAATATTTTTAACCATTATTTTATTTAAAATAATTACTTTGATGATATAGTAAAAGAGATAAAGTTAAATAAAATTCCCTTTTAACTTAAATTAGATATGTAGAAAACGAATAATTGGGGGGAAAAACAGGAAAGAAAATCCACTAATTCAAGTAATGGAGAAAAACCGAAGCAATAACTTGCACGGTTAAAACAAGAGCGGCTGTCCCAAACACGTGGCCCAATGAAACCCGAATAAAAAAAGTCAAGTTTGACCACACGTGGAGGCTTTTGTGATGGTCGGCATGACGGGTGGTTTTGTTTCTCTTGTTATTTTATCATGTAAAGAATTAAATTTTCGCACGTGGGACTTTTAGAGGACACGTGGAACGTTTCTGTTTGGCTCCCCTCAATAAAAGTGGACGTAGAACTTTCAACTCAGAAAATACTTTACTTATTACTATTCTAGTTCTTATCTTTTCATTAATACCGTCACATTCTGCCACGTGTATAGTCTTTGGCCGTTGATTCTTCTGAGTTTGATTATCCTAGTTTGTGTGCTTTATTATGAACAAATAACATTTTTCTGGAAACATTTCTTTACATTCAACCCATCATCATATTTGGTCAACTTAAGGATGGTTTTGATTGACATAAAATTAGTATTAAAGTAAAATATTTGATTCCTCATTCCATTCCCGTATATTATTTTTAAAAAAATAAGAATTTCATTATGATTAACTAAAAAATAACAATTCAACTTAGAGTGAATATTAAAATATTTAAGTTAAAATACTATTTTTTTTGTCTGTGTACCTTAAATTTTATTTTATTTTAGTTTAGTATTTTAGATAATTTCAATAAAAATTTAGAATAGTTTCACTTGTTACTTTCTTGCTTTTTCCTTTTCCTTGAAAACAATAGTTTCCTTTAGCATTTTATTTATAAACTTTAAATCACTCAATTTTAGATTTATTGAAACTAGAAGTAGAGAAACTAAATTTAAAGTGTATTGAGAATTTATAGACTAAATTTAGACTATTGAAAATACATTGACTAAAATAAAATATAACTCAAAATATGTGTACTAAAATACTATTTTAACCAAACATCTATTTATGCATTAGTATCTTCAATTTTGTATTTGTACTCATAGTCACATAGGCTTCCTTGAATTACTTTCAGAATTTTTTTTTTAAAAAAACATTATTAATGTAGTTTAAGTAAAAATGAGACAACTTACTGTTGATTTGATTAAATGGCAAAATTCATATATTGTCGTAATTAAATTGGAAATTGTTGTAAAATTGAAGAGCAAAATGACGGAAAAATGGGAGCACAAAAATTGAAAAATTATAATATTAAAATAATAAATCATAAAATAATATCAAAGGAATTAAAATAATCAAATAAAATAAAATAAAGAAATTGAGATTTTATGGAAAATGAAATTTCTCAAATTTCACCAATCCTTTCTCTTCTTTTTCTCCAATGTGTGTGTTACAATATTCACCAAAAGCCTCTATTTATAGGTAATTTGGCAAGTAGGTGGTGAAATTTCATGGTCATTAAAGATGTGTCATTAGTAGACACATGAATTTTAGCCACTAAGGTCAATTATATAATAGACATCTAATTTGTTATAATATTCATAATACTCCCCCTTAGATGTCCATTATATATATATATAATATGTCTCGTTAAAACCTTACTAGGAAAAAATTCAATGGGAAAAAAATCTAGTGAAGTAAAAAGAGTACATATTTCATATAATCTAATATTTCTAAAAGAATACAATACATTTACTCCCCTTATAGGAACATCATTTGATATCTCTGAGTCATTGCATTCCAATGTTTTGCACCAAATTTTCAAAGGTTGCGGTTGGTAATGATTTTGTAAATAAGTCTACAAGGTTATACTTCAAACAAATTTGTTGTACAGTCATGTCGCAATTTTCTTCAAGATCATAAGTGTAGAAAAGCTTTGGTGAAATATGCTTTGTTCTATCTCCTTGAATATATCCTCCTTTGATTTGGGTTATACATGCTGTGTTGTTTTCGTATAATGTTATTGGAGTATTTTTACTAGAAAACAAGTCACATATTTCACGAATGTGTTGAGTCATTGATCTTAGCCATACACATTCTCTGCTAGCTTCATGGATTACAAGAAATTCAGCATGATTTGAGGAGGTAGCTGTTATGGTCTGTTTCATTGATTGCCAAGATATAGCAATTTCTCTATAAGTGAATAGATAACCTGTTTGAGATCTAGCTTTGTGTGGATTAGATAAATATCCAGAATCTGCATAACCAACTAAATCAAAGTTTGATTTATTTGAATAAAACAAACTCATATTGATCGTTCCTCGGAGATAACGGGGTATATGCTTAATTTCATTCCAATGTTTTTTTGTTGGAGAAGAACTGTATCTAGCTAATAAATTTACTAAAAATGCGATATCTGGTCTTGTATTATTAGCAAGATATATAAGTGCACCAATTGCACTAAGATATGGTACTTCAAGACCAAAAAGTTCTTCATTATTATCTCGAGGTCGAAATATATCTTTCTTCACATCGAGTGAATGAACTTCCATTGGAATGTTTAATGGATGTGCTTTGTCCATATAGAATTTTTGAAAAAATTTTCCTGTATAGGTTGACTAATGAACCAATATCTCATCTGCTAAATGCTCAATTTGCAATCCAAGGCAAAATTTTGTTTTTCCGAGATCTTTCATCTCAAATTCTTTTTTAAGATATTCTATTGCCTTTAAAAACCCTTTAGGAGTTCCAATTATATTTAGGTCGTCAACATATTGAGTTATAATAACAAATTCTAGTTGTGATTTCTTTATAAAAACACATAAACATATTGGATTATGTAGATATCCTTCTTTCAACAAATATCCACTCAGGCGATTATACCCATTCGTCTTGATTGTTTCAATCCATATAGTGATCTCTGTAGCTTTATTGAATATAGTTCTCGAGAACTTGATTTATGTATTTCAAGTATCTTAAATCCTTATGGGATTCTCATATAAATGTTATTATCAAGAGATCTATATAAATATGTTGTGACAACATCCATAAGATACATGTTCAAATTTTCATACACAGTCAGACCAATTAAATATCTTAATGTAATTGCATCTACCACTGGAGAATATGTCTCCTCATAATCAATAATAGGTTTTTGTTAAAAATCTTATGCAACTAATCTTGCTTTATATCTTGTGATCTCATTATTTTCATTTTTTTTTCTCACAAATACCCATTTGTATCCCACAGGTTTGACATCTTTTGGTGTCTGGACTACTGGTCCAAAAACTTGACGTTTTGAAAGTGAGTTTAATTCTGCCCTGATTACTTCTTTCCACTAAAGCTAATCTTTTTTATGTTGACATTCTTCAACAGATTTTGGTTCAGGATCTTTATTTTTAGATATAATATCAAGTGCAACATTATATGCAAAAATGTTATCAATAATTACATGAGTTCGGTTCCATCTTTTCCATGTCATAACATAATTTATTGAAATTTCATTATTATCTTTAGGTATTTCACCTTCTTCACAAATTGTATTATTAGTAATGTCCAGGGTTTTTTTGTGGATATTTACATCCTCAACCAAGTCTTTTTTATTATCGTTTATTTTTCTTTTCAGGATTTTTATCTTTAGAACCCACTAGTCTATCATGCTTCTAACATATTCCAGATTCATTAATGACAACTTGCTGTGTTGGGATATCAATTGTCGACGGAACATTTGCAACGGGTATATATGATTTAGTTACTTTATTTGCATCTATAAATGCATCTGGTAATTGATTTGTTCTATTTTGCAAATTAATTATTTATGAGCTTCAAGTTCACATTGATTTGTATGGGGATCTAAATGAGACAATAATGATGCATTCCATGCAATTTCTTTTTCCAACTTCTTAATTCCTCCCTGAAAATTTGTCTCATTAAAATGACAATCAGCAAATCGTGTAGTAAATACATCAGCTGTTAGGGGTTCAAGATATTTAATGATTGATGAGGAATCATATCTAACGTGTATTTCTAACTTCCTTTGGGGACCCATCTTAGTATGTTGTGGTGGAGCAATTGGAACATAGGAACATATACTGCACATCAAAAAATTCTTAGATGCAAAATATTTGACTCCTAACCATAAGCTAATTGTAATGGTGAGTATTTATGATAAGCTACTGACCTAATGCATGCAAGTGACGCAACATGCAAAATAGCATGTCCCCATATAGATATAGGAAGCTTAGCTCTCATAAGTAAAGGTCTAGCAATTAATTGCAAACATTTTATAAATGATACTGCTAAACTATTTTGTGTATGAACATGAGCTAGAGTATGTTCAACATTTATCCCAATTGATATTCAATAATTATTGAAAGTTTGGGATGTAAATTCACCAACATTATCAAGACGAATGGTCTTAATTGTATTTAATTTCTTGTCTGACAAACTTGATTGAAATTGTGTAATATCATGCTAGAGATTGATTGTAATAGGAATATGTATCTGCAATTCGATCTAAAAGGTAGCAATAGGTTAGTTAGACTTGTAATTCGTAATAGATGACGAAGAGCATTGATCTATCAACCTAGATACGAATCAATTCAAATGTTTAATTAATTAA
This sequence comes from Citrullus mucosospermus, assembly GCA_030954485.1. Classification (NCBI taxonomy): domain Eukaryota; kingdom Viridiplantae; phylum Streptophyta; class Magnoliopsida; order Cucurbitales; family Cucurbitaceae; genus Citrullus; species Citrullus mucosospermus. The sequence goes on along the minus strand of CM062064.1, from coordinate 8,674,973 downwards.
ATATTTGACTTAGCAAATTCCTTAATGGACCTAGCAAATTCCTTAATCTTCTCCAAACCTTAAATAGATAATTAATTTGACTTATAGTTTAAATAAACTAGATAATTTAACAATTACATTAATAAATTTATTTACACGGCAAAAAATACTTATAAAATTGTAGGAAGACATATTAATTATTTAAAGCAACCAGAAATATTTTCTTATATAATGTTTCATTTCATTGGTCAAACAATTTTATGTTTTCCTCAATTGGAATACTTGAATATTTCGAAACTACTCAAAAGTAAAAAAAAAGAAAAAGAAAAAGAAAAAAAATATATATAGTAAAAGTGAAAATACGATAAGCTACTTCAAAATCAAATAAATAAATAAGTAATTAAAAATTATTATAAATAAAAAAAAATACCAAATTATTTACCAATATAGAAAAAATTTTATTGCGGGGAGGGTGACTTCTATTTGAAAATCAAAATAGACTCTGAAGAATTAAGAATTATTTTTCAATTCAGATTGCATTTTTTTCGACTTTACAGTTAATGACGCCACATTAAAACTCAACTATCATTGCGTTTGGCGATTTAGTTTTCAAAGTCATCATTTTATTTTCATTAACCAATAAGGAAAAGTCAAATTTGGTGATAGTTTTTTCAATACAAGATTTGAAGTTTGAACCATCCATTACTTACCATCTAATTGACAAATAACAATTGCAGGTAGGAAATTAGGAATAACACTTAACTCAAATGTTTGATAAGATAAACTCCATAAAAACTCATAATAATTATTTAATTAAAAGGATGAGCACTAAAAAAGTAATTTCGAAAATGCTAACACACTAACTAATTAATGAAGTTCCAATCCTAAATAATAATTTGTACAAAGGTATTAATTTGTGTGTTTTCATTTTTCAGTCTAACGTCTAATAGGATGGGACATTGAACTCATTAGAGAATAAAAGTTCATAGGGAGCAGGGCAGAGAGCAGAGTATGCTCTGTTTTTCGCTTCTTCTTTCAAAAAAGAAAGCAAACTTTTCTTTTTGCTTCCATTCTCAGAATCCAATTCTCCAAAGTCAAAAGCCCAAACGAATCCCAATTCTATTTACACTCTCTTAGCAAAATCCAATTGCCATTTTCATTCATTTCATTGGCTGAATCCGAACATTCCTCCGCCGCCGTGTTGCTGCGTCGAGTAACGAAACGCCGGCGGCGGTGGGTAATCCACCTGGCAAAATGGCGATGTAATTGAAGGAACGTAGAGATCGGCGATGGTGTTGTTGTTGTTGTTGTTATTGTAATCGAACGTCCCCGAGTGGTCCACGGGAGCGAGTTCCGGCACTGAGTAGAGCCCAGCCAGACTCGCCCAATCGGAATTTACAGAGTCCGCCGGAATTTCAAAGTGGAATTTGTTCACTATGTCGTTTTGTTGTAATGTTGTTTTTGGATACGCGAAGAAATCGTCGCCCATTTCCGGTAGGGACTCGATGACTTCGTCGATGTGGGACGACGACGACGATAGCGGCGAACCGTTGCTGTATTCTTTACTTGAAATACTCCCCGTCGGTTTCTGACAACTCGAATTCTTCTTATAAATCCGACATAAAACCCAATCGTCCAGCTGAAATTAAATAAAAAAAAAACCCATTAATCAATAATAAAAAAAATCGAAATGTTGGTTTGAAAAATTAAAATTTCTTGTTTATTATACCTTGGAGCTTCCAGTTTTTCTGGAGGAGGATATGAGGCGATACTCGTGCATAATCCAATTCGTTTTTGTTCCCTTCGGAGCTTTTCCCACATAGAAAACCAGTGCCTTTTTAATCCCCACGTTCTTCCCTTCCGACGAGATTATTTTGTCCGTACCGGTAGCCTTCCAGTAACCCGAGCCGGCAACCCGGTTCGGTCTAGACCCGTTTGGATATTTACGGTCTCTTGGGCTGAAGAAGTACCATTCTTTTTCCCCGAATAAAGCTTTCCCTGCAAGAGCAAATCACAAGTTTCCTTAATTTTACAATCATAAAACAAAAAAGAGGGATGTTTGGATTCGGATTTGGTTCGGTTCGGTTTAGTTTTTGAATCTTACCAGGTAAAACCCATGGATCGAATTTATACAAGTCAATCTCAGCGATGAGCTGCAAGTTGAAATGGTGGCCGGCGACTTTCCGGCAAAGATACTGAACTAAAAGCTCTTCGTCGGTCGGAAAAAATCTAAACCCCGGCGGTAAGCTAAGCTGCATCAGCGGGTCCATTGGAAAGCGGAGAGACGGAAATTAGGAATTTTCCTTTTTGCTTCTCGGAAAATAATTGTACTTTTTTTTTTTCTTTTCTTTTTTTTTTTTTTTCAGATATTAGAGGAGGAAAGGGGTATTTATATAGTGTGGCGCCTACATAAGATAAGTACGGTCGTCCTTGTCGGACTGTTGGATTGGCGGGCCCACATGGGACGATCACCGGTGAGAACTAACCACGTGGAAGTCTAAAGTTTATCTGATATGAATAAGGGTCCAAGCTCCCGGTGCATGAACGTTGAACCGTCACGAAAGAAACAGAAGTGAGTCATCGAGATAGAAGGACACGTGTCGAGATCTGCATTCATCTTCTAGAACTGGGTTTCCTACTTTTTTTTATTTTTCCTTTTTAAAAATGATAAAAAAAAGATTCGAATTTTTGTAAAGAACAAAGGGGAATTTTCTTTTTTCTGTTTTTCAGATTATGGGATTTCTACGCGTCATGAGAACCACGTCGACAGTCGAGTCACGACAAAATTGGGACACGTGGGGTGGTCGTGAGAGGCACAGAGTGTATTGAAGTTAGGCTTTGGAATTTAAACAAAAGCCAAAAGGAAGAAAAAAAAAAAAAAAAAAAAAAAGGAAAAGGAAAAGAAAAAGAAAGTGTGAGAGTGAAAGCAATAGCAAAAAGCCTTCTCAATTTTTGCACTCATTCAATATGAGGGATATAAACGTAAAATTCATTCACACACATTTTTTTAAACACAAAATCAGATGAACTAAAATCTCCAATTTCTTCCACATATTTTAAATTTAGTTTATTATGCAAAATACTTAAATTTATTGTTTTTTCCTTTCAAAAATACTCCTTACAATGTTTGTTTGGTCAGTAGTAACTAAAAAAAACTTCAACATTTCAAGTCATTGCCACACCCCTTCGAATTTCAATTTTAATTTAAATTTTTAATATATTTTTACGTTAAAAATAATATTGAATCATTACTTTTATCCAATTTTAGCAATCAATAGTATACTTATTATTAGATAATTTAATAATTTTATATATTTTATTTATTTATTTATTTCTAAAAGTTCTACAACAGAAACCAACGACGAAAACCAATGTATCATTGGAGTTTTCTACTTTAATCACTTCTTTAGAAAAGTACAGAGAACTTTTACATACATTATAGAGTTTTGTTTTCCGTAAAAAATTCCAGACAAGAAAGTTAATTCTATTGACCATATAAGTTAACGAGAATTCGTAAGAAAGCTTAGTTGCAGAAGCTGTCTTGAAGAGAATTTATATTCTAAGAGTGAAATTCTGAATAACTCAATTAAGTAGGGGCACATCTTCTCTAAAAATAGAATGTCATCAAGTCCTATTTTACTGTTTTAAAATTTTTTATATTTTTTATTGTCTTGCTTTCATAATTTTATGATCACCTACTCCCTCCAAATTATACATTGTACCACATTCAAAGGACTAATGTTTAATTTAGTCGATTGTGTTAATTCTAGATTTACGTGATAATCATAAAAAAAAAAAAAAAAAACGGGGAAATCTCTTGGCTCTCTCTTTCTAACTTCTACTCGTAACATGGCGGTGATAAGAATAATTAAGACGCAAGTTTCTGTAGACAAAAAATAGTTTAGAATGTGAAAGGATAAATCAGATGAATTCATGTATACGTGGGACTACATGAATGGTAAAGTTGACAGGAGACTCGGAAGGGAGGGGGTTAAAATGTCAAAGGAATTTTGAAGTGGGTCTAAATAACCAGACTATTGTGTGATTGGTGCAGTTGTGGGAGTTAGGTGAACGTGGAGGATTTTAGCGGTAGAGACAGAAGGGAAGAAATCTTTTAATTAAAAATTTAACCCCAATTAGTTTGTTGTTGTTTGGATTCAAGAATGAGGATATTGCGTGTGAATTGGAGGAGGGACGTGATGGAAATTTTGTAAAAGTATGTGGCACGTGGATAGCCCGTGGAGATGTTGGGGACGACTTGTCGTTTCGTCGTCAGGGTAAAGCCTTCTTCTTTAGTGACCTCGCTCTGCGTCGGACACTTGTATTGTTCTTACCTATATTTTATTTGCTTCTATTCAAATAACTCTCCTTTTTCTTTATTGTTATTATTTCATGAATTAATATTTTTAATCAACTTTCTATTATTAGTATTTGGAATTTAGAATTGGTATCTTTTGATGATGTGGTAGATTGTTGGTATAGCACTTTTCCTAGAAAATATGATTATTGTTCGCATAGTAGCCTTCATAATTAATTTTCTTATTTGTAATCATCCCTTTTATGTTGGATGTAAATATAAATGACGTTGAATTATAAGTTGAATTCTAAATTTTGAGATTTCAATTTGATAGAGATTTGAGCAAATCATTCATAACGGAGCGCTACAAGGTGTTCTTAGATGATTTGGAGCTATTGGAAGCAAAAACAGGCAACCGGAGCTCAAGGACGTGAAAATTACAAAAATGTCACTGGAGCAGCATAACACAAAGCATAACTACCCTCAAAGGCCAAGAGCAAAAATGGCAAGAGCGCAATGGCGCTCCCATAGAGCGCAACTATGCTTCAAATATTGACGGACGAGAGACGAAGCGCGCGCACTCCTGAGCGCAGCGTCGCTACGCTCTTGGTAGGCGCTCCAACTTCTACTTAGAGTGTAGCGACACTCTACCCTTTTTATAAAAGGGATTTTTGCCAAATTAGGGTAGGGAGTTTGAGGTTTCAGCCACCAATTTAAAATTCTCTTCTTTTCTTTTCCTTCCCTCTGTATTTCTTCATTTTTGGGTGTATTTTCATGGTTGTAAAGCTCATCTTGGACCGATCTCGTGGCTAAGGTGAGTTGCTAGCTTAGCTTTAGGTGAAACTCATGAATTGATTTTGAGGATATTTTTTTATTAATATATAAATTTCTCTTTATTTTTTGTGGTTCTTGAATGTGATTGAATTTCTATACTTAGATGTATGATTGGCTTGATCAACCATCATTCATTCTTTGATTGCTAGATATTAGGAATGCTCTAATGTGTTTTTATTCTCAATTGGGCAAGGGTTAAAAGCATGCTTGTGTTGTGAAATTTGGTTGATGACAATAATCTATTTTCAATCATTGCATGATTAACTATTTTAAAAATGAACTCGATTTGTAACTCGAGGCTTTCTGGGTTATTTATCGTCTTAGTGGAATCCTTAGAACTTAAAGCGATTGTTTGCTTGTTATGGACGCTATCGACCCGAAACAACTAAGCAACTGTTTTAATTAAAGTAAAGGGCGCTTGCTCTAGGCTTTTCGGGCAAGTTGGTTAAGCACATTAAATAAAGAGAGATAATCATAAGTAATCCCATAATAAATAGAACATTGGTGGATCATAAGTCTTTAGCTAAGCGTTTTCTTTTACTTTTCGCGCATTTTTATTTTCCTACACTATAAATTTCGCAATTTACTTTCCTACATTTCATTTAAGCATGGTTTGACCTCGGACTTGCCGCTTGCGCCACTCAGTAGTGAAATTTAATTAGGTAGATATAGAACACATAAATGGTAACCTAGTTCGATGTAACCACACCTACGTCTGGGAGGTTTTGTTCCTGGATGAAAAGAGTTCCATAGGTTTTGCGCCTGGATGAGAAGAGTTCCACTAGTTATAATCAATGTTTACAACTTCTTATCTCAATCTAATCTCAACTAAGAAGTATAACATATATTCACTAGTGAACGATTTAGGCTCTCCTTGAATATCATGCCCTTTAGGGAAGAGTTCACACACTGGGCTCCCCCTCAATCTAATGCTACGTCACAACAACTCATATCTCTCTTCACTCAACAGTTGAATCTCCATTCAACAAAGTAGTAATACTCTGTACTGAATCTGATGTCAGAGACACAATAATCTATTTTCAATCGGACAAGACGTTTTTCTCATAGTCAACCTTGAGCCAAACAAATAAGCACCATACAAGCTACCATAGGCACTGAACTTTTTTTTTTCACCAAAGTGGAAACAAAAACGACTTAACGTAAACGGCATGAACGAACCCAATATATAAACCACAAAAATGGAAAGAATAGAATCTCAATAAGGCAAGAGATCGAGACGAAAATAAAAGTCAAGCCTAAAATTCGCGCAACTGAAAAAGGAAAGAATAACTCGTAGATATGACACGCACAAAGATAGAGACAAACCAAGCAACAACCGGGATAAAAGAAAATATTAGCAGCCAACACCTCTGTAATAGGTAGAAGCAACATAACAAAGAAGAGAAAGGCTATGGGGTCATTAAAACAATAGTAAATAGACAAGTAACTAGGTTGAAAGGATAAAATGCATTTAAGGAAAATGGCTAATTAGGCTTTGAGCCAAAATAGCTTAGTTGGCCTCAACCTCGGGCAAGGATGGGGCTCTTGGGGCCTATGCCCTAAATCTTGTGGTTTGTAATTTGTAAATAAATTATTTTATTAATAAATAAAGTATTATGATGTTTAAACTTGCATAGTTCAAATCCAATAAACTACGATCTAAGGTTATTCAATGTAGCTTGAATAGTATGTGGTTGACATACACAGGTGGATCATAGTCTCTCTTTGTAACACCATTGATTGAAGAGATTAATATTTCAAACGATGACTATATGTAACTTGATCTCAATCCTGAGTGAGTTATGGACTTCTACGTATGAGGGAGCGTCCTTTGATTTGTATGGGTGAGAGTGACCCAACTCGCCGATGACTCAATATACCTACCCAAGACCGAATGGGGAGCTGGAAACATAGCTTCACAAGATGGAAATCACTCCTTGGGTGAGTAGATAAGTTGTTATGTTAAGTGTTGACTTCGGTATTTGAAAATTATAATGTTGCCTCACCCTCTCACTGACTTGAGAGGGGCTTAATTTATGGTTGGACCATAAACAAATCGTTCATTAGAGGATTAGTTGTACTTAAGAAGCAAGAGGTAATTACATGGGTAAAATGGTAATTTGACCCATCTGTAATTACGAGCAACTTGTGAAGGATCAATTTACTTGTAATGGTAATATCCATAGATACAAAAATATTCTTCAGTGTGAAGAGTGCAGCTATGGGTATTTAGTGGAGTGACCTATAGTTAATGAATGTTGATTAATGGAATTAAAGAACTTAATTAATTGATCTTAGATCATTAATGCTTCTAATTTGTAGGTCAATTAGATCCCTCTACTAGATCACAATGGGTAAAAATAAGAATAACTAGGTTTGAAAGAATTTGAATTGTTCAAATTTATTAAGAGAATTTATGTTAGTTGTATATGATACAATTAATATAATATATATAGATACATTATAATATAAAGTTTATTTTTGAATGAAAGTCAAATTTAAACTAGAGAAGACTAATATTTGAATGAGATTCAAATATTAAATTAATGTGAATGAGATTCATATTAAAACAACAGATTATGAGGGAGAAATATATTTGAATATGATTCAAATATATATATCTAATTTAATTAAATATTATGAAATTTAATTAAAGTATAAATAAACTCAATTAATATATTAATTAATTATTATTAGGGTAATTAGGTTGGGTAGCACTTTTAGGGATAATAATTAAGTGTATAGTAACATTGTAAAAAAATTGCCAATATAGCAAAATCTATCGATGATAAACTTTATCACCGATAAACTTCTATCAGTGATATGGTCTATCATTGAAGACCTTTACTATTGGTATGGTCTATCACTAATAGACTTTGAATGTAGAATCTAAATTTTGCTATATGACAGCACTGTAAAAGTGCTATTTTTCCTAACTTAATTCGGGCTCATTTGTGGATTTTATGTGTTTACTATGTTATTTTATAGGGATTTGAGCAAATCATGTACCTTGGAGTGTTATGGGCTGTTCGGGGTTGATTTGGAGCTACCATATGTGAAAATAGGCACTCAAAGCTCAAGGATGTGACAATTACAAAAATGCCCATGGAGTAAGCATAGAGCAGAGCGCAGCTACGTTATGCTCTACGCTCAAAGGCCAAGAGCAAAAATGGCGAGAGCGCAGTTGCACTCCGAAAATTGACAAACAAGCAACGGGGGTGCATAGTGCGCAACGTCGCTATGCTCTGGGTAAAAGGCCTCCGATTTCTACCTAGAGCGTAACGACGCTCTCCAAGAGCGCAGTGATGTTCTGTCCTTTTTTTAAAAGGAAATTTTGCAAAAATAGGTTAAGGACTGGAAACTCTAGTTGATTATGTTAGTGACGACTGCTTCTTTCATGTTAACGGTGATTGCTATCCTATTTATCAAGCCCTGCACCCCTATTGACTGAACCTAAAGGTTCACTTACTATGATTATGACTATGACTGGGTGTCCCTCGGGATCACCACCTACGTTTATGATTGTGACCTTCGGGATCACTGCGTGCCTCGGGGTTCGCTATTTATGCCTATGCCTATACCTATGTTTGGTACACGGGTGCATATGATAAAAGGGTAACAACTCCACCTAGTGGGCCTAGTAGTGGGTCACTTACTGAGTATTAATACTCAAAATTTTCTATGATGATTTTTTTTGAGGTAAGGGTCGGGACAGACAGGCGCATGACAAGAGGAATCTGTGACCACGCTATGGGACTGTTTGTTTCTTCCACGTATAGGCTCATGTTTTTCTTCCTGGAATGTAGGGTCTGTTGTTGTTGGTCAAATTAAAGTATTTGACTATTTGTTTATTAAATTATTCTTTTAATTCTTTATTTCATGTAACTTTTGACTGATTTTATTTCCTGTTTTGACCAGACCCCGTTAAAACAGTTTTAATATCTTATTTGACGTAAATAAATCGTTCAAATTAATTTTTATTATGGTTAGATGTGTAATCTTGTCTAAGATCCAAATTGCTTTACAAAATTATGTATGCATAGTAGTGTCCTGTCAGTTAGAAGGTTTGGTCGTTACATTTTAATCCTGGCAACAAATTTTCAAACCCCACAAGAGAGATGGAGTATTAAAATATTGATAAAGTATTAAATTTACTTTCACCCATCAACTTAAGTTTTTTGGTCAATCAATGATTTAACAGTCTAATGTTGCACTTTTTGTATTTAATAAGTCTGTAAATTTTCAATTTTGTGTCTAATAACTCCTTAATAAATTCAACATTTCTAAAAATGCATCAATCTATTAAATATAAATTTAAATTGCATGTTTAATGGAATACTGATTTTTCAATTTTGTGTCTAATAGATTTGTGAAATTTTAAAAAGAAATTAACTATTTAGTAACTAAATTTGTAAGGTTGAAAATTTAAAAACAAATCAACCATAAATATTAATGTCAGGTAAGTTGAAGAATTAAAATTGTAAATTTTCTTAAAAAATTAATACAACAATAATCATACCATTACTAATGAATAAACTTATTTAAAATCAATGTAGTGTAAGTTTTTAAAAGCAATAAATAAAAAAATCCATTTTAGTGTAAAATGGAAAGTAAGCTAGTTAAAACTTCAAAGATTTAAAAGTTACTAAAAGTTTTGTCTAACTTGAACTTAGCATACAATAACATACAATGATTAAGATATCAATTGTAGTACTAAATAAAATTTAAAAAATAAGAGTCTTTTCAAATTTCATCAAAACCAATTAGATAACTAGGCACTATTGTAGTTCAACCAAACAATTAAATAAAAATTGTGCTGGTCCCTCTACTAATAATATCCATTCCTTTTGTTATTATAATGTCAAACATGACAAAATACGATATTAATGTGATGAGAAGGATATCCTAGAATCTTATCTTCCATTATCCTTAATAAAGTTGAAAAAAATTCCCATTTCAACTGCCATTGTCTTATAAAAGAGTTGCCACATGGTAGAGGATTATCTTTGAATTGTTCATTAATTATTGCACATATATATATGATAACTAAATTAAATTAAATGAAATTAAATAATTTATTATTTTATTTTATTTTATTATTGTTTATTTTGTTTTTGCTACATGACGATACCTTCTTCGAATAACTTCGAAGAACTTTGATGGGAAGTTCTCCCCTCCAAGTAATACTTTCCTTACAACCAAATTTTATTTCTTATTTAAAAAAAAAAATTGGGTACCTTATCACAGATACGACCCACTTTGTAATTGTTACAAGAGTTGTAAAGTGTTCCAAACTATTTGATCCTAATAGTTCATGTGGGGGAATAGTGAGTCTTTATAAGACCAAACCATGAAATATGATCTCTCTTTGTAACACTGTTCAATGAAGAGTTTTATATTTCTAACGATAACCATGTAACTCGATCTCAATTCTGAGTGACTTAATTATGAACTCCTACTCATAAGGGGCGTTCTTTGATTTGTATGGGTGAGAGTGGTCGTATCTGTTGACTCAATATGCCTACCATTTTTGGGAATGACATTGAGTGAGGAGCTGAAACGTAACTTCACAAGATGAATTCAATTCTTCCTGACTTTAGGGAAAATATATAGGTTTTTCCCTTAAGTGCTGGCTCTAGGACTTGAACAATGAGACCTCATCTTCTCACTGGCCCGAGAGAGATTTTGTTTATGGTTGGACTATAAATAGAATTGTTCATTAGAGGATCATTGATATTTAAGGAGCAAGAGGTAATTACAAGGGTAAAACGGTAATTTAACCAAGCTGTAATTACGAACACCATGTGAAGTCGATTTACAAAATATTGTTAAATCAATGGACACATAAATATACTATAGTTCATAAGAGTGAAACTATGAGTACTTAGTGGTGTGCTCCATAGTTAATGAAGGTTGATTAATATAATTAAAGTGTTTAATTAATTAATCTCAAATTATTGGAACTTATAATTGTAGGTTTATTAGGTCCCTTTGGTAGATCACAACAAGTCAAAACAAGGAAATTAAACATTGAAAGAATTTGAATGTTCAAATTGATCAAGAGAATTAATGGTATATGATGCAATTGAGTTTATGTATGAGATACATTAAATATAAAGTTAATTTTTGAATTAGCTTCAAAATTAAAACTTTGGCTGTTTTCAAATATACAAAAATAAACCAAATATTTACAAATATAACAAAATTTCACTGTCTATCTGTGTCATGATAGACACAGATAGTATTCTATCGTGATCTATCAAGCTTTATCGTAGATAGAGTGTGATATTTTGCTATTATTTGTAGATATTTTTAGTTGCACATGATCAACAAATCATATCATCGCCCACACATGAGGAAAAAATAGATCAGGTAAAAATTATATTTACATGATTAATAAGTTATTGTGTTGATGGATTGTTTGATATTGATAATATATTGGCCGTTTGAATGTACGTTTTAGGGGAGACCTTGTAGTCTTGCTGTTGGAAGTGTTAATAAAATTGTAGCAACAGGTACTGTTTTTAAGAGACAATGGTCTAACGAAGTAGTTTATGGGGTAACACTTGGGGTGAATGAGGTACGGGTTCTCATTGAAGTTGTAGACGACACCAACTCCACATTACCCATACCTGTTGTTGGAAGTGTTTATAGGGTTTTTGATGCAATTGGATCGAATTTTCCATGGCCAAAGCATTTGGTGGTTGTAGAAAAAGCAGAAAAGGTAAATTTTATTTATGAAAACATGAGTTATTTCATTTGAACATGAGTTATTTCATTTGCATGTTTTATTTTAATGTTTGACATTTTTTGGAAAGTCACATAAGAAGCATTCTCGAGAGTTAGCTGCTTTAAAAGGAAAGAAACCAAAGGCTGATGTGTCAAAATTGCCAACAGCAATACAATTTGTGCTAAAATTCGTGGAAGAGGAGATGGTTGATGAATTTTTGCATATCCCAATTGACGATCAGATTTTTGGGTATCACTTCAATTTCTATATGATGAAGGATAACATCAAACAATTATGTCAGATGGAAGAATTGACACTCTCAATTATAACAAGTTATATCGCGTATGTACAATTAACTAATCTGATTAGTATTAATGATTTATTGTAATATTTCTAATATTAATTTTTTTTTTCTAATGATCTTAGATGTTTGGTAGCAGCTGATAAGCACTTGAAAAGTGCTTATTATTCTCTTAAATTAAGGGAGTTTTATATTAGATTTCACTTGTTTGCTAGTGATTTTCAGGTTAAAACGAGGAAAATTAGAAGAAACGACTGAAAGATCAAAACCGAGCAAGAATATGGAGAAAAAGTGCTGAAAAATGCATCCTTGCTTGAAACGCATGGTGCGCCGCGGCGCTAAGGCAGCGCTGCCACGACGCTGAATCAGAAACACATCAGCATGGACGCAGAGTAGCAATGCGGCCCTGGGAAGGCGCTGCCTCGACGCATCCTTGAAGAACGCAAGACAGCGTCGCGGCGCTGGGACGGCGCTGCTGCGACGCTAAAACCCGAGAGCAACTTAATTTTGGCCGCAACCCTAGCGCCACGGCGCTATGCGTCAGTGCCGCGGCGCTAGCATTAATTTAAACGCAAGTTTTATATTTTAGGTTAAATTTTGGGCGGCCAAACTCTAAAAATTGAGGGGTTTTCAGCAGCAAAAAGGGGGGAAGAAATAGCAAGAAGATCAAGAAAGTTGCAGAACAAGAAAACGATCCAAAAAGGTGAGAATTAAGCTAGAGTTCCAAGAGTGAGTTAGCCGCAAGGAAGAGGAAAAGAGTTCGAGATAGTTTTGGTGCCCTTCGAAGTCTAACGCGAGGCCAAGGAGTTCGTGACGGTGCTGCCTCAATCAAGAACCTCTTTTTAGTAGAGTTTCCCTATTCTTTACACTCTTTCTTTGATTCTTTTTGATCAATATGTTGCTTTACGCTATGAGTGGCTAAACTCTTTGGTTTTAGGGTTTTTGATGAATTGTTTGTAAACTCATGATAATTTTGTAAACTCATGGTTTTGTTCAAATAAATATGCTTTTCATTGTTATTGTGTTTAATTCTTGAAGATTGGCCACCTTCACATGTTAGATTAGATGTATGAATCGAGAGATTATATGTTTAATTTGATCTATAACAATGAATCGTTGTTAATCTATCACGAGAGTAGTTAGGTTTACAATGAAAGTTGCTAAAGACTAGTTTTAATGCCATGTAATTTTGTATTGGTTTTAAGAGATTAACTATCAATCAAGTTGCATGAGAAAGAGTTGTCTTTGAGAGAAGATAACTTGGAATTAAGTTTCTAGACTTAGGCATAAGAATTAAGTCCATGGAATCTATAATTTCGCATGATGAAACAAACAAGGATTTGAAACCCTAGAACTCTCTTTAATTCTTGCAATTCTCCCTTTGATACTTTCGTGGCTTGATCTTTTTTTTTTCCCAAAAAACAAAAATTTGAATTCCAATCCTCAAATAAAATTGATTCAACTCTAGAATAGCTAAATAACTTAAACCTTCCCAATTGGATCTCTAGTGGAAACGATACTCGGACTTAACCATTTTATATTATAACTTGACCCGTACACTTGCGGTTAACACACAAAAGTGGCACATCAAGTTTTTTCAGCAGCCGACCCAAGTATATTAGAGGATTATGCATTTATTCATCCTGCGTAAATTTCAAGTGACTCAGGCACTGATGAACAACGTTCTACATTCTTATGCAACAGGTTGACCTCAACAAAGAATAAGTTATTGATATGTCCGTATAATCTCGGGTGAGTTTAGAAAATGAGTATTTTAATAATTTTTTTATTGATAAACACTGATTTATCTAAATTTTTTGAGTTACTTCTTTTACGTAGATATCATTGGATGGTAGTTGTCATCAATCTACGGAGTAATACGGTGTATTCAGTTGACTCCATGGGACTTGGTGTTCGTGAATATGTGAAAATTATTGTCAATACATAAGTAATTAAAAGTATTTCACATTATGTATATTCATTATGTTAACTATCTAATATCTTTGTGCGTTTGTTTTGTTTAGGGGCATAAGAATGTTTTATGCTCGAATAAATACACGATCCCGACCTGTTATGTGGGTACCAGTTAAGGTAAGCATTTCAATTTCGATGTAATAATATTATATTTTAGATTACAAGATTTGGTTTATTCTATCATGGGTTGAAATATATGTGTATATATATAGTGTGCTAAACAACCGAGTAACACGGAATGTGGGTATTATACTATGAAGTTTATACACGACATAATAACTCAGAGGAGCACAACCGTTACAGACATGGTATGCATTTGCTTAAACCATATTGTTTAACTATAGTTTTTACACTTAATATCATTGTTTTTAATCAATATAATATGGTTTGTTTATTTGCAATTGACGAGACAAACACAATATAGTCAATTGGAATTAGACACAATTAGAGTTGACTATTGTGACTTTATAGAATGTTATATGTGAGTATTGTGACTCCATAGTTTATTATTAGATTTAGGGACGAAGTTTTAGGTTCGATAGGTTCAAGTTTGGTAGGAGTATGCTTTACATGTTTCTGTTTCAAGATACTAACTTTTTGTACAAAAAAGTATTTTATTAGTTGATTAATGAAAATTATTTGATTCATTATGTTGTGGTATGATGTTTGGAGTATCTAAGTTGTTTGGAGTATATGCAGACTGCAGGTATAAAACAGTTTTGGGGTCGATTATAGGTTGCTTGTGGGGGGTCACAATGACCCGGTGATATGGTTTGTGTTGATGTTTTTTGGCCGTCAAAAAATCGATCTTTCTTGATGGTCAAGTTCCAATACTTGATGACCAAAAAACATCAACATAACCTATCTTGATGGACATGACCATCAAGATAGGGATTGTGTTGACGTTTTTGACCATCAAGAAAGGACGCTTTCTTGATGGTCAATCTCTAATACTTGATGGCCAAAAAACATCAACAAACGCTACCTTGATGGCCAAAATCATCCAGATAAGGTTTGTGTTGATGTTTTTTGGCCATCAAGAAAACGATCTTTCTTGATGGTCAAGCTCCAATACTTGATGGCCAAAAAACATCAACACAATCCCTATCTTGATTGTCACCATCAAGATAGGGATTGTGTTGATGTTTTTTGGCCATAAAAAAAACGACCTATCTTGATGGACGGGCTTTCTTGATGTTTTTTGGCCATCAAAATATGTCTTTCTTGATTTTTTTTGACCATCAACAAAAGCCAAATTTCTAGTAGGGCCCTTAAAACTTTAATATGTGAGTATTAAGATTTGAATAGGATTTAAATATTAAATTAATATGAATTGGATTCATATTAAAACTATAGTTTATGAGATAATATGTGTATTAGAAAATATGATACATTGAATTAATTATATGATATTTTATTTTTTAATTCATTGAATAAGATTTCATTCATTAATTATTGATTAATATTTAATTTTTATATAATTTAATTGAATTTTTATTTTATTCATTTATATATATATATATATATAAATATATATAAAATAACTCCCCAACATTGCACAACAATGGTGAGTGAGGAAGGGAGTTACCAACTCCCCTCACAATAAATTGAGATGTGATCTCAATTCATAGGGTGGCAATGCTTTGACAGAAGAAAACTTCCACGCACCAAAAATCTCTCAATTTTTTCTCTCTAAAAAGGAAGAATTCTTGAAAAGAATTACATTATTCCTTTCTCTTTCACAAGGTTCCCACAAACCTCGCCTTGTTCCAAGAGAATACCAGAAAAGATCCATTAGTGATGTTTGAAACGTGAAATTGTTCATATTATAATTTTACTGTTTTGAAGATTAAAAGAATGTTTTGAAGATTTGATCTACAAAGGTATTAACCTTCTTCCTTAATAAACCTGTAAAAGTATGCTTATTACTTCTTATGTTTTCTGTTCTGCGAAATTCATTGTAATAAAATTGGGGCAAAGCGATCAAACGCTTTCGCCAAAGGGATTCAATCCCTTCAATAGGTTGCTCATGGGTGACTTGACCTTGAGTGAGAAATGAACTCGTCTATGAGGATAATCCTTTGATCTGTATGGGTGAGATGGTCGAATCATCGACTTAATAAGCTTACCATTTTGGGAATTTTTTCTAAGTAGGGAGCTGAGAATGTATTTTCATAGCACAAAATTCACTATTCCTATCTTTAGGGTAAATAGATAAATTGCACCCTTAAAGAGCTAATTCCAGGTCTTGAATAGGGAGGCCTCACCCTCTCACTGGCGTTTATAGTTTGACTATACACTGTTTGTTCATTAGAGGGATCAATGGTTCTTAATGTTGGGACTGACATGTCCTAAATCTCATGGTCTTGTAGTTTTGTAAATTGTATATACATTTATTTATTAAATAAAATAAGAAGTTATTTTATCTATCTTATGTATTAACTTAATCCAATAAACTAAGATCCGAGGTTATTTTATGTAAACTTAAACATGTATGTGGTTGACATACAAGGTTGGATCATGTTTAAGTAATAACGAAAAGGTATGTAGTATAGAAATAAGTTTGGGTGCCTTATTCTGGTAACACTACAGATATGACCCACTTTGTAATTGTTATAAGGAGTTATAAAGTGATTTGATCCTAATCGTTCATGTGGAGACATGTGAGTGGGGGTATCCTAGGCAAAGAGTTTGTATAAGGCCAGACCGCGAAATGTTTAATTTCTCTTCACAAAATGGAATTTACTTCTTCTTGTGTTTAGGGTAAGTAGATAAATTACTCCTTTAACGGTTGATTTCGGGTGTTGAATAATGAGGCCTCACCCTCTCACTGGCCCGAGAAGGGTTAGTTTATAGTTAGACTATAAACAATTTGTTCATTAGAGGGATCAGTAGTACTTAAGGAGTTAGATAAACTAAAGGGGTAAAACGGTAATTTGACCAAGTTGTAGTTATGAGTAATTTGTGAATGGTTGACTTACTATTGATTAGTAAATTCGGTGGACATAGAAATATATCTATAGTGCGAAGAGTACAACTGTAAGTCTTTAGTGGAGTGACCTACAGTTAATGAATATTGATTAATCTAATTAAAGAGTTTAATTGATTAATCTCATATCATTGGAGTTTCTAACTATAGGTCCATAAGGTCCCTTTGCTAGCTCATAAAAGATTAGTATTATAATGAAACATTTTGGTTTAATTATGTTCAAATTAATAAGGGAATTAATTTTATGTGATACAATTAGCATAATGTATATAGATACATTATAATATAAAGTTTATTTTGAATGAGATTCAAAATTTATACTTTATATTATACGAGAGATAAATATTTAAATGAGATTTAAATATTCATTATATGAATGAGATTCATATAAAAACTATAGGTTAAAATTAATATGAATGAAATTCATATTAAAACTATAGGTCATGTGAGAGAAGATTATTTAAATATGATTCAAATTAAATATGAGATATTTATTTAATTAATTAATTGTTAATTAGTTAATTTTATTTAATTATATTTATTAAATATGATTTAATAAATTATAATTAAATTAACTTTAATTATAATTAGTTAATATTATTATATTATTATAACCCCCCACGTTTAAGGGGAGTTAATTCCACTCTCTCACAGGTTACATGAAAAGAAAAAGGAGAGAGGAGAGGAAGTTACAAGGTGCAATCTTTACAAAAAAGTTTTGTGTTTTCTATCAAGAACTCTCTCCCTGTTCAACTCTCTTCTTCCTCTTAAAGATATCCCTTGTCAAAAACAAAGAGAGCCCACAACTTCTCTTTGATTATACCTCAAGAATAGCAAGGTAATGTTGTGGTGTTCCCAAGAGAAGAAAAGTTCTTGTGATTTTGTTGGAGAATTTATGGTTCGTGGTTTGTAGAAGAAGAAGAAGAAGAGTTCCACATTGAAGACGGTTTTCAAAGGTAAGAAACATTGTTTCTCTTCACTCTCCTAAAAAAGGCATGCTAATTACTTTGTTTATCCATATGCATGTTCTATGTAATTTTGGTTTTCCAAAAACAAATTTAATGGCACAAGGCGATAATTTGCTTTTGCTGGAAGTTCGATTCCTTCATTTAAGGAGTTAAATGTAACTATAGGAATAAAACGATAATTTGACCCAGCTTTAGCTACGAGCATATGTGAAGGGTCAACTTACTGTTGATTGTTTATATCTGTGAACATAAAAATATATCCTAGTAGAGTGATATGCAATTAATGAATATTGATTATATTAATTAAAGAATTTAATTAATTAATTTCATATTATTGAAACTTCTAATCTATAGGTCCATAAGGCCCTTGCTAGCTCATTAAGGGTTTGAATAAAAATCAATTAATTTTGGATTAATTTGAATTATTCAAATTAAATAAGGGATTAATTGTATAAGATAGAATTAGTATAATGTATATAGATACATTATAATATAAAGTTAATTTTGAATAAGATTCAAATTATACTTTATATTACGAAAGAGATTTGAATACAATTAAAATATTAATTATATGAATGAGATTTATATTAAAACTATAAATTATGTGAGAGAACATTATTTGACTATGATTCAAATTAAAATTAAAAATGTGATATTTAATTAATTAATTTTATTCACGTATTTAGATATTAAATTTAATTTAATACATATTAATATTAATATTATTGAATTTAATTATATTTAATAATATTAAATTAATTATATTAAGAAGTTATTTTAGGATAACTCCCTACTCTCTCTCACACATTTTGAGAACGTTAAAAGAAAAAGATGAGTGGGTTTTCTTCTTTGAGAAATACAGATCTCTCTGCCAAAAAAGAAATCCCACATCAATTCTCTCTCAAATCTTTCATTCCCTCACCAAAACAAAAGATCCCACCATTCTTTTCGTTCTTCCCAGAGAATAGTAAAGAAGACTATTTTGGTGGTGTCCCAAAGGTGTTTATTGTAAGTTGAAGTTCCAAGAAGGTTTGGGGTTTTTTTGTGAGCTCCGGTAACAAGAAGGAAAAATACCTAAAGGACAGTCTTCAAAGGTAGAGCATTTGTCTCTCTTAAACTCCTCTTAAAGCATGCTTCTGTATTTTAGATTGTTTATCACTGTTTCAGTTTCTCTATATTTTAAATTTTCCAAAACAAAAGTTGTTGACACAAGGTGATCAATCGCTTCAACGAGGAATTCAATTCCTTCAGTCATGACATAATAAATGTCAGTAAATGTTTATTGTTGTCTATATTAAAAAGTCATGAAATAATCAATAATGACATGTCTTTCATGTGTCATCTATATACTTTTCTTGATGGTGTATTCAAAGACGGAAAAAAAGAGTCATGAAACATGCTAATGACAATTTTTTAGAGTCATGAAAACCCATTTTTGTTGTAGTGCTTGGTGTCGCTTCCAAAAGACTTATCAAATAATATTTATAATTATCGATCTTTACAACTATTACTATTAAAGCGTAGTATTAGCAGAAAGACCAGGTCGATCCGCAAAGAAACATGAAGATTAGTTTCTCAAAATGAATTCTTTAGCTAAAGTGGGGGGGGGGGGGGGGGGGGGGTTATGTGTGGGTTGAGAAACAAGTGTAGAAACATAAAATGCAGATTGTAAATTGCAAGAAAAGTAAAAGCGACATATCCTAGTTTTTAGAGGTATTCCCAATTGTTTGCTTGATCATAGATTCATCGGATTAAGTTCTATATTGTCTAAGCTTATCCAACTCATCTAAAAAAGCTAGGTGAGAGTCCAATTTATCAAATTAGTCAATTTAATTAGATAAAAAGTATACTCATCAATTTAGACTAGCCGCATTATGAATTGAGAGGGAAAAAACACAGAAAACAAGTGGTCGTTCGCTCAAAATGACCACCTAGATCCAAAGATATGACCTAAAAATCGAAGAGCATGATTATATTTGTGCGATAGCGTTGCAGTGGTGTCAAAGTTTGTTGTTTACTGTTTTAGCACTGCGCACAACACCGATCAGCACCTAGGCACTCTCCCTTGGTGGCAATTATGTAATTTTTGCCTCTTTTGGCCTGATTACTTCGTTAGGAGATCCTCCGAATTGATACATTTTAGCTTCCTTTTCTCCTTAATGCTCGATTCTACCTCCAAATTGCCTAAAACCTATAAAATACGCAATTTAATATTAGCACAATAATCCCGAATTAAACTGAGAAAAATAATACCTTTTAGGTGCTATCAATATTGCACTAAAAAGTGAATTATTAAGCTATAATAAACTAGTAGTAACATATTGATATAAAGACAAAAAAGATACAACTTTGTATATACATAAATTTAAATTAAAAAGAGAATACTAACGAATTACCAAAACAAACATACTAAAAAGAAATGAAACTTAGAAATAGGAATTAAAGTCTTTTTTCTTCTTTACAATTTACCAAAACTTTAGAAATATTTTTAATTATTTCTATTTTGTATCAAAAACTTGTTCAATAATTTTTTAGGTTATAGTATATTTTCAATTTTATTCTTTTGAGACTTATTCTATTTTCGTCCACAAAATGTTTAAATATAAATTTTACAATTTTAGTAGCTTTACAATTAATCTCTTTTGTCGCTTCTAAAAGAAATTAATCTCTTTTGTTACTTAACTTTTTCAAAATAAATTTAGCCTTTATTACCTTTCTTCACCTTACAAATTTTGAAATTATATTAACATGATGTTTTTTCTTGTGTAAAGATAAAAATGATTATTATTGTTTATCCAATTCTATAAAAAGAAAATACCTTCAATTATAATGAGAAACCAATACAAAAAATTTATTTAAAATACAAAAATTAAATTTGAATTTGTGAAAGTATATAAATTAAAATAGAATGAGTTCGAGAGTACAAAGATCAAAATTATATTTTAAGTTAAAAATCACTTTGGTCCCTAGACTTTACTTTGTAACAATTTAGTCATTGTATTTTAAAAATTTGTAATAATCTAGTCCCAACAAAAAAAATTCATCAATATTTGATGAAAATTTTTATTATTTTATGATGTTGACTTTGTATGTTATAAGATTATTGAGTCTCTAATTAGTTTGTCGGTTTATTTATTCAAGAAACCTCATTAAATTTTTACGGTACTCGGCTCCCTTTCTTCGCAGCTTGGGGGATGGCAAAATAGAAAGTAGTTACTTCTAGCTTCACTTAGGTCTATGAAGGCTGCCATTACTCTTCAGTTTTCTGTTGAGGTCTATCTTGTGGAGGTACTCAAATTGGATCAGTGAGCTTTCATTAACATTTAGTGAAGGGCGGTTCATTGAGCCGGTCATCGACTTTTGTGGGCTACGGGTGGAGGGCTATGAGATCGTTCACTCAATCCCATTCTTTTCTCTGAAATCCTTTCTTCGAAATCCTTAATTAATTTCTACGATAGAGACCAGATAGTTAAATAGTAAAGTTCAAAGATTAAATTGTTACAAAATTAAAAGTTCAGGGACTAAAATGTTACAAAGCAAAGTTTGGAGACTAAATTTTTACTTTAATGAAAGTTTAGAGACTAAAAGTGAATTTTAACCTATATTTTAATTTCTTGAAGTTATTTAGTTTTGTTAATGTATAATAAAAGTGGGGATTCAAATCACATATCCTTGACACAAAATTATGCTAATATTGAGTAGTCTAAATTGTTTCTCTCTCTTTCTTTTTTTCTTTTTTTGGGTGGGGGGATTTTCACCAACTGGCACTTAGCATATCTACCCCTGCTCTTATCCCAAATTCCAAAATAAAAAATACTTAGGTGCATTCCGGGTAACACCTATCTTTGTGCATCTCACTAAATTGTCGAATCATATTTTGACACATGGCTAAATCTTCTTATTTCTTTTTTGTAATATTTTAATAATCTTTTGGTGTGAGTGATGATAGTAAGATGAATATAGATGGGTGCATATTGGGATGCACCCAAGTATTGCCCTTCCAAAATTATAAGTCTCTTCACCTCTACCCATTATATTTTTGCGAGGTTAGAATTTTATTTATTTGGGTTATGCGGTACTGAGTAATTTGGAGGAAATAGTGTTTGTTCTCGATTGGTAGTTTGAGAGCATAGTTTTTTATTTATCTCAAGCAAGGTTTAAAATATCAATGTCGATATCGATATTGAAATTTCAATTTTACAACTATATTGATGGATATATTGATAAAATATCGATCTCGACAAAATATTTCTATAAATCACTAATTTTCTTAAATTTATTCAGACTAATAATTAAGATGTTTTTACTCCCAAACTAAATTATGGATATTGCTACTAGTATTACTATTCTTATTTGACTAAATAGATTATATTTTATGTTTTACAAGTATTAATAAAAGTTGTTGGAGATATTCATAGATATTTACTATCGATATCGAACCCTTCAATTTATGAATATATCGTCATATCCATAGATATTTTCATCTATGATCTCAAGCTATATGATTGTGGTAGTTCTAAGTCAATAGTTTTTTATGTTGAGCTATTTGACGAGTGCTTTGTAGCGTAATTATATATATATATATATATATATATATATATATATATTATATTTGGCATTGTTTCTTTTTCTCTCTCTCTTTATTTTATCATTATTATTATTTATTGTTGTAATTTCTAACTTGTTGTATAGTTTAACTTCGAAAAGAAAATTTAGGGTTCGTTTGATAATATTTTTGTTTCCTATTTCTGGTTTCTGTTTCTCATTTTTTAAGAAATGAACTTATTTAATAATTGTTCCCGTTTCTTGTTTCTAAATTTTAAGAAATATTTCTAAAAAATGGACCAAAATTGAGAAACAACATAAAATAGTTTCTCCTGTTATTGTTTTTATTTTTATTTACCTGTTCCCACAAATAATCATTCTCAATTAACTTCCTTAGGCTAGTTATGAGTTTAAATCTCGCTTGAAGCAACTTTTTGTGGACATTTTCAATTTTTATTTTTTTGAAGAATATAAATTTTTCATTACATTCCTTTATTTTTATTTTTTTCTTTCTTAATTTTTTATTTACAAAAATAATTTTCCCATATTTATAGTTTATTTTAATTTTGAATTTTAAAATTCTTCAATATTTAGATTTATATATTATTTTAATTTTCAATATGCATATTAATTTTTTTATATTTCAACTGTTGAGTATTAAATTTTGCAATATGCATGTTTATATATTATTTTAATTCTAATATTTTTAGTATATCTGAAACCGAGTAGAATTTTACCATATATATATTTTGCTGACTAAAACATTCATTTAGCTTAACTTTAATATTTTAAAACCACGAGATTTACATAATTATATAAGTAAGTTGGATTTGACTCGACATCATTTAAGACAAATGACTCAAGTTAAAGATGATAGTGCCGATCAAATTTGAGCAACATATGAAAGATATGATACAACTTTGTTATTATATTTAGTTGTTATTGAGACTTACTTCTATTAGTTGACATAAACTTTTGATAATATCTTTTTCGATGTTTAATGTATGACATATCTTTTTTTTTTTTTTTTTTTTTATTATATTGTTATATAAAAAACAAGAAAAAAAAACAAAAAACAAGAAACAAGAAACAGTTATCACACAAATTTCTGTTTCTATTTTTTTTCTAACATGAATAGTTATCAAACATAGTTCTGTTTTTTGTTCTCAGAAAAGGAAAAACAGGAAATAAAATACAAGAAACAAAAAACAGAAAACAGGAAATGAAGACGTTATCAAATCAATCCTTAGATATTTTAGGATTTCTAACTTGTTTGGCTTAACCAGTGAGCAATCAGAACTTTTGGTTTCAGAATCATATGAGATTTGTGGAGCCAACAAGTTTCGAGGTATCACAAAATTTAACCAAAAAATAAAAAATAAAAAAATAAAAAAATAAATACACTTATATATATGAGGAGTATAAATACACAATTTCCCTTATCTTAATAATGTGACATCTCACCAATAGATCCATGAAGAAGGGACTGGTCCAAGCTTTCCACGTGCTGGGCCTAGTCCTAATCCAAGTTTTGGGCCATTAATTCAAGTATTTGGGCTATCCAAGTTGGGCCGTTATGTAATCCAACTTCATTGGGAAATGTATTTTTCCTTTATTTCCTTTCACTTATTGCTTTTCGTCTCCATTTTCAACCTTTGGTATTGTACCTAAATATTTACCTTCTATGAAAAAATGAAAAAATTTTAATTATAACATTTTTTAAGAAAAAGTTTCATTTAAGAGTTACAAGTTTTATAAACTGACCATGTTTCATTGTTGCAATTTGAGCAATGATTCAAATTGGTTCTTAAAATGATTATTTCTTAAATGAATGAAAATATTTTTTCTTCCTTAATGTAAGAGAGTTTTGAACCTTGAAACTTATGAAAATAGTACTAAAATAACATATATTGCAGACCTATCATATCAAGTACTTCAATGTTCTAATGATGGATCTGAAAGTTTAAATATTAATTGAATAAAAAGTGAATTTCTTTCTTTGTATTTTTATAATTGTTTAATCTTTCTTTTTACTTCCATTCATTTTCCATTTATTGGAGGGGGAAATGTCTTTAAGAAAAAGTAGACCTTCTATTGTATAAGTGGGATTCTGTTCAATTTTATTTTCTTTTTGTTATGAGTAATTTTAAAACAATAGAATAAATCTAAAAATAAAGGGAAAAAAACCCTAAATTGAGACATAGATAAAATATGTTAAGCCGAGGGAGGGGAGTTGGGCCTTTAGGCCAACCTGCCCCTTGGCTCATCCTCATTCTTTGCGGCCAACCTCATCCAGGCTGAGGTTCCAATCACCATGGGACATGAATCGGGGCCTTTGGGCCAACTTACCCCTCAACTCACCCTCGTCCTTTGAGGTCAAACTTAGCCACCATGGCCTAGAAGCCCAATTATTGTACGGGCGTGTGTAGCATGCCCCAATTCAATGAAATCACAAATTATTTTATTAGATTATGACATAATCTAATTTCAAAAGAGAATAAGAGAAGACCTAGGTCAACCTTGTCCTCTATAAATTCATTATTATAACTCCATATGAGGTAATTTGAATCATACTCTCAAACTCTCTAACTTTCACATTCTTTCATTCTCTGACTTAAGCATCCGAGTGCATGTGGCAAGAATTACACATTTGTGCAAGTTTTATTTTTTTTGTAGGCCATGTTATTTTTCTGTTCAAACAAGTTCACTCGTGGTATCACGTAAAGATCACGTGCGTTTTTTCTGTCCGAATTTTGGCATGAACAATGTTTATTTGTGATCTTACCTAAAGAAAGCTATTTTTGGTTAATTTAATGTTTAACCATTGAAAATTCAAAAATATTTAACCAAAGATCAAATTATATTTTAATTTTAGTTATACACTTCATGGTAGGGAGTAAGCTCATCCATATATTAATTTTTTTTTTCCTTAGATCATTGAGTTTTTTCAAATATAGCAAAATGATTTAACTTATATCATTGTTTACTAATGATAGATATTGATAGATAGTTACATTTTTCTATAGTTGAAAATATTTTCAACAATTTTCTTATAGACAATGTTATAAATCCTTATAAATATACGAAGGATTAAATTGTTAATTTATGTGTAGCAGTTAAAATTTTAAGTTGAATTTTACACTGCAGATTTTATTTAAACGATCTAGCAAATGAATGATGAGAGATTACTTTTCTTCTTTTTTTTTTTTTTTATCCAAAATCAAAGATGATTTAATAATTTATCCATTCATATAGTTTATTATTCCACATAAAATTTTGAAGTCCTAAGAGTCGATCACTATATTTTTCAAAATACAGAGACAAACTAATTAAAAAAAAAAAAAAGAAAAGTTTAAAGACCAAATATATACTATTAACAAGAAACTAGATAAAATTAAAGGACTTGAAATGCATTTAGCCAAAACATAATTTTATT
Source organism: Citrullus mucosospermus (assembly GCA_030954485.1). Classification (NCBI taxonomy): domain Eukaryota; kingdom Viridiplantae; phylum Streptophyta; class Magnoliopsida; order Cucurbitales; family Cucurbitaceae; genus Citrullus; species Citrullus mucosospermus. The sequence goes on along the minus strand of CM062064.1, from coordinate 8,648,920 downwards.
ATGTAAAAGAAACTCCATATTCTCACCTAAATAAAACTACTATATTAAATAGAAAAAAAAGGAGCCATCATTGAAATAATATCTAGAATTTCAGCCAACTATCTTATCTTTATAAAACAAGAAGGGGATGAATATATACAAAAGTAGTTGAATTTATTAATATTTAGATGCTGGAGTCATTTGAACAACCAAAATTAATTGGATTTTCAACTTTTTGGAAAGTGTACATTTCTTTTTTTTTTTCCTTACTTCATTCATCAATTTGTATTGAAGAATGTGCAAAATTGTTCTCTCTCTTAAAAGTTTTAAACGGTTTATTTATTTATTTTTATTTTTAATATTATATTTTTTTTAGGGTAACGATTATATGACATGAAAATTTGAACTTTCAATTTCAAGAGAAGAAACACATACCAATTACTATTGACTGTTTGGTTGAGAGTACATGCATTATTTACTATTGTTTTTACAATTGAAAAATTGAAAAAATTACTTGTTTCCAAAAAAAAATTTGTAATATATATAAATGGGGTTAAAAGGGAGAATTTTTATATTCCCTTTTTTTTGCCCTAATTTTTATTTTATTTTATTTTATTTAAAATCTTGGCAAAACACCTCGTCATAAAAGACTTTACACAAGGGGCCTAACAATTTAAAGTCTTTTTGGATTGACTTAGAAAAAAATGTTTTAAAAAAAACTCATCTTTATTTAAATATTTTTAATAAAAGCTAGTTAAAATACACTTGAAAACCTATTTTGAGTGGTTGTCAGACACTCTAATTTCTTCCAAAATGATTTATTTTTTAAATTAAAAACTTGAAAATGTATTCTAAACACATCCTTAATACAGAGAAATGAGATCAATATAAAATTATATTGATTGTAAAATTGGAAAAATTTTGGATTGTCTTCAATATATCTCTCCCATTCTAGACCCAAAATCTTCTAAAGAAATTTGAAGAGACCGTTTGTCTTGAAATAGCAACCATTCTTACTTTGAGTGTTTGTCTCGAGATAGCAACCATTGTTGCTCTAAGTGTTTCCCGCACATCATGCTATTGGATCGACAAACCAAGTGACTGACATTTTCATGATTGAATAGTCTTTTTCTTTTTTTTGCTAAATTATACACAAAATATATACCCCTAAACTTTGTACTTTATGTCAAAAATACCCTTGAACTTTCAAAAGTTTCAAAAATACCCCTTAAATTTTAAAAAACCAGTTCATATATACCCTTACCGTTAGTTTTGGATGGAAACTGTTAGTGTTTTGTTTCAAAAATACTCTTGAACTTTCAAAATATTTAAAAAATACCCTTACCGTCAATATATGAACACAAACCGTTAATACTTGTTTCAAATATATATCTTTGAACTTTTAAAAGTTGCACTAATACTCTTAGCCTTACCAAAAAAAAAAAAAAAAAAAAATTAAAAATACTCCTACCATTAATATATTAATCAATTTGTTTGAAGTTTTCTTGAGTTTGAAAAAAGTAAGTTTAAGATAAATTATATAGATATTCTGTTTTTAAATATACATACTCTCATCCGTCCAATTCTTCAATGAATTTTGTCACAACAAAATATAAACCACAACTTCAAGTTAAAGCATTAAATCCCACAAAACTCCAAGAATAAAAACTTCCCCTTAAATTTACCAAACCTATCAATAGTCAAGAACAAAAGAACGTATTTGGCTATTAACACACTCAACTACTAACGTATAATTTCGTCAAAACTTACAAGCTGTCCTAAGGTCCTCTTGGTACTTCTATTATTCTCTTTCTTTTTGTTATAATCTATATACCATAACTGAAGGGAACAATTTCTTTTAATGAGATAAACAAAAGGTTAAACAATTAACAAGATGGACAGTAAGAGGGGAAAAAATAGAGAAAATAGAGAAGTGATAGGTCATATGTTTGAAGTAGGAGAGAGAAAATGGAAGAGGTGATGAGGTTTAGATTAAACCGTAGAGCATGTTAAACTTTTTTTAAAGGTACTAATGCAACTTTTGAAAGTTTATATCTATGCAATGAGATATTAACGATTTCTATTCATATATTAGTAGTAAGGGTATTTTTGAAACTTTCCTTAAGTTTAAGGGTAATTTTGAAACTTCTGAAAGTTCAAGGGTATTTTTGAAACAAAACACTAACGGTAAAGGTATTTTTGAACTCTTTTTGAAAGTTCAATCGTATCTTTGAAACTTTTGAAAGTTCAAGGGTATTTTTGACACAAAATGAAAAGTTCGTATAATTTAGCCTTTTTTATATATATATTTTTTAAAAATGTTGAATGGTTGTTTGGATGGGAATGATATATGGGCCATTGGATATTTCCTTCTACACATTCTAGCAAAAGTGCTTGTCTGTGCTTTCCGTTTAACATATGTATTTGAGTGACAACTCATCTCACAGCTTTTAAAATTGGTATCAGGGCGGGTCACCTTTACCTCAAGTGCTTCGATCTTGAACGGGATCAAAGAAGGTGGCTCCATTACTAGACCCTTGTATTGGATGGAACAAACTACTCATACTGGAAAGCGCGTATGATTGCCTTCTTGGAATCTATTGATAGTAAGACGTGGAAGGCTGTAGTCATTAGATGGTCCTGTCCCATCACTAAATTTGATGATGGAAAGGAGATACTTAAGCCAAAATTACAATGATCAAAGGTTGAAGATGAAGCATTATTAGGAAACTCTCGTGTCTTAAATGCCATATTTAATAGTGTCGATTGCAACATTTTTTGGCTGATTAACACGTGTGTCTCTACGAAGGAGGCTTGGGATATTTTATCCGTTACCCATGAAGGAACTTATAAGGTCAAAATGTTGAGGCTCCAATTGCTGACATCAAAGTTTGAGAATATGAAAATGCATTATGAGGAGTCCATAGCTCATTTAATGTTTGGTTACTTGGTATCGCCAATGAATCATTTGCTCTTGGGGAAAAGCTCTCAGAGGAAATACTAGTCCACAAGCTTCATAGATCTCTGCCCAAGAAATTTGATATGAAAGTTACTACTATCGAAGAAGCTCAAGACATATTGTTTTTGAAAGTGGATGAGCTATTTGGCTCTCTATTTACTTTTGAAATGTCATTAGAAGGGAAACCAGAGAAGAAGAATAAGGGCATTACCTTGCAATCTCTAGCTGAGCAACAAATTGATGCTTCTGATAAAGAATCCGAGGAGTCTCTTGTTGAATCTATCACTTTACTCTCCAAACAATTCAACCGTGTTCTCAAACGATTTTGGAAGAGATCTGGAAGCAAGCCTATTTTGTAACTAAAGCAAAACAGTTTAGAACTCTTGGCAATAAGAAAGATGGTGAAAAACCTACGAATTCCACCTTTCAAAAGGAAAGATCCTTCAATTGTAGAGAGTGTGAAGGGTATGGACACTTTCAGACAGAATATCTAAATTTTCTAAAGAAGGAGAATAGAAGTTATGTTCTAACTTTATCTGACGATGATTTTGAAGATAGCGGTGAGTCAGAAGAAGATGTTAAAGCGCTTGTCAGCAACATCTCCTCTGACATCTCACCGTCTGAGATCTCTTAATATGACATATATATTGATATGAAGACAATGTTTCCCAATTACTTTCGAATGATCCCACATATCAAATCTTGTTCAACAAATGGCAAGATGACTTGAAGTTATTGAATATGCAAAAAGAAAGAATAGAGTCTCTTCTGGCTGACAATCACAGACTCATGTCTACTATAACAAAACTGAAATGTGATCTGTCTCAGACCAGAATTGAGAAAGAATCCTTGTGCAAAAATATAAGAATGTTAAACATCGGTATAGACTCCCTTGAAGAAATTTTGTCCAAAGGAAAGGCTGCAGGCGACAGTTCTGGACTTGGCTGATGCAAGCTGCAAGTGCATAGGTCAAGTATTAATATAAGACGGTCAAAGTCAGAATATCGTTGCACTGGGGATCCAATTGAGAGTTTAAATTACTTATCTATTCTATAGTTGGGTCAATTTTATTTGAGAATTCGACTTTAAGTTTGGTTTGAGAAAACAATAAGGAAAGCAAGTAAGTTGACAATCAAGTTTGCTTTCTAACTGATAACTTGTAGAAATACAAGTTATTATATTCATTATTTGGAGTAATAAGAGTAATATTGATGATAAACGCATGTTTGTAGCATTTAAATTGTATAATATGAATAATTTTGCGTTTACTATGTTTACAAAAGAATCTATCTTGAAAAGTATGAAGTTCTATCTTTTTGAAGGTAGGATAGACCAAAAAAAAAAAAAAAAAAAAAAAGCAAACATAATTTAAATACAAAGAAAAGGATGTTGCCAGATTCACTGAAGGTCACAACGCTTAAAGGTCAACGCGTTGAAGGCCATGTGTCGAAAATAAAAAGTGATTAAGACGCCTAGTCGGCAACTATCATGTCAATATGCAAGTGGACAACTGATTTTACCAGATTATGATAGATCCAATAAACCAAAGACGCGAAGAAGTCTGTGCAGTAGGGCATGGAATTAAATGCAAAGGTGTCAGATTATTATGAGACCACTTTTTTCGACGCCTATGCCCATTGCACTTTATGTTCAAGGTAGAGAGAAAAAGACAGTGGTGAAAGCTCTGCGCAAATTCTCACTCAACCTCCATAGCCACCCTCCATTTCGAGCTCTTCTGTGAGAAGATTCTGAGAGTTTTCGGAGTCACCTCTTAGAGAGTGAGAATCCATCTCCTATATAGATCATGTATCGGATAGCGACCATCTCAAACCATCAAGAAGCAAGACATTGCCATTGACGACTTGACAATTTCTATTTTCATTCTTTTGTTATGAACATCCTTCTTGCTTGTATTTTGTTAATATCTTTTGAGAGATTTGATTATTTACTTAATACAAGTTTGATTGATATTAATCTTCTATAACACTTTACACCATGAATTTTGATTGATTAATGAGTTAAGTGTAGATAGTTAGTATTTCCATGTGCGATTAAGTATGCTTCATCTTGATTAAATAGGTACTTCAAACTTGCCTAAATATATCGAACAAATAGGTCTAAGTGAGTATATTCATCTACTTAAGAGAGTCGGTGATCAATTTTCAGCATTTAACAAGAAAAGAATTGGCTTTAAAAATAAAGTTCAACTTTTTGCCCGAAGAACTCAACATGCGTCTTAGTGATAAGATCAATGTGGCGTCAAAGCATCGAGAGATTCATTCTCAATCTCGAGTTTGTAAGCATGAAAAATTATTTAAACAACACTTAGGAAAATGCTAACTAATTTATCTTAACGAACTCCTTCTCATTGATCCATCCCTCCCATGCATGCTATTTGAACATATTTATACTTGACTAACTTCATCCATCATCCATCCCGCATCATCATTCTACATGTTTATCCACCAATTTATTTTCGTATGAAGTCATTCTTTGTAGTTATCATAGAAAACAAGAAACACTTGTAATTATTGTACAACTTAACGCATCAAACTGAAGAATAATCTCATGAGTATAATTATTACAAATCCCTGTGTTCGACCTTGAACTCTTTAGGAAAACCTATTTAAACTTGTGAAAAGCGCTTGAAAAGTTCTTTTTATTCTCTTAAATTAAGGGAGTTTATATTAGATTTCACTTGTTTGCTAGTGGTTTTCAGGTCAAAATAAAGAAAACTAGAATTGAAATCCAAAAGAATCAAACAGAGCCAAAATCAAGTGAAAAAGAGGAAAGAATCACAAAACTGCCAAAAACAATGCAGTGTCGTGGCGCCAGGTCCACGTTACCTAGGCGCTTTTTCCCGAGAGCATCAGACAACCTTAGCACAGCAGCACTGATGTGGCGTTGCAGCACGGCGTTGACGGTAAGATTTCATGATGCACAACACCGCGGCGCCATCTCACAGCGCGTCGACGCTAACTTTTAATGTCGGTCACGCAGCGGCACCATCTAATAGTGCCATGTTTCCAGCTTTCCTTATTTGAAAAATCTACAATTTTGGAAAGAAATTTAGGCGGCCAACTCTATAAATTGGAGGGTTTCCAGCAACTCTAGGGCATAAAGAAAGAGAGAAATCAGAGAACACAATAAAGAGTCCCAAATAGTGATTTTGCTGCAAAGAAGGGAGAAAAGAGTTTGAGAGAGAGTCTTGGTGCCATTCGAGTTCCCGATGTGAAGACTAAGGACATCTTGGTGGTTCCTCCTCAATCAAGGGCTTCTTCATAGTAGAATTTTCCTTTCTTTACACTATTTCTATGCTTAATTTGTTTGTTAACATGTTGCCTAAAGCTATGAGTGGCTACACTCTTTAGTTTTTAGGGTATTGATGAATTGTTTATGAAATTAATGTTGATATTGTAGGCTTTTCATGGTTTTGTTGTAATGAATATGCTTTTCATTGTTATTGTGCTTAATTCTTGTGGTTGGCCGTTCTTGAATGTTAGATTAGATGTATGGTTGAGATAATTGTATATCTAATTGGATCTATAATAATGAATTGTTAATCTATCATGAGAATAGTTAAGTTAACAATGAAAGTTGCTAAAGACTACTCTTAATGCCATGTAACTTATATTGGTTTAAAGAAATTATTAATCAATTAGGTTGCATGAGAAAATGTTGTTTTTGATAGAAAATAACTTGGATTTATGTTTCTAGACTTAAGCATATGAATTGCAATAAAATACATGAACCCTAGAATGTTGCATAAAACAAGGATTCAATACCCTAAACTCTCTTTGACTCTTGTGTTTCTTATTTATTTGCTTTCCTTTTTAGTTTTTACAAAATCACAACTTGAAATCGAATCCTCAAATAAAATTGATGAAATTCTATAATAGCTAAGTAACTTGAACCTTAACAATTGGATCATCATTGGGACGAAAGTTGGAACTTAACCATCTTATATTATAACTTGACCCGTACACTTGCGGTAAACACAGAAAGTGTGCATCAAGTTTTTGGCGCCGTTATCGAGGATCCAAAGAATGGTTTTTATTGCTTAATATTCATAAGAATTGATAGATCTTACTTTGAGGTGTATATTATTTTGGTTGATAAGTTTGTCAGTTTATGCCTCGTGACAATACTAACCTTCTCCCTCTTGATCTTGAGATTGATAGAACGTATAGAAGAAATCTAAGGGTTTAACACAATCAGACCGAGGAGATGGCGAAGGAGATACCGAAGTCAATTGGAGATTACTTTCAACCGTCATTACCAGCAAATCAACCCGGCATTATGAATGTGTTTATCAATGTCAACAACTTTGAGCTAAAATCGGGGTTGATTCAAATGGCTAGAGAGCTTTCCTTTAGAGGAAGAACGAATGAAGATCCTCATAAGCACTTACGGTCTTTCTTTGAGATATGCGGGACGATAAAGATGAATGGTGTTTTGAACGATGCTATTAAACTAAGACTCTTTCCTTTGAACGATGCCATACCTTCGAATAGTATCACTACGTGGGAGATCTTGACTCAAGCTTTCTTGAACAAATATTTTCCACCGGCTAAGTCCCAAAGGCTAAGAACATAGATTGGAACATTCTGCCAACTTGGGGATGAACAACTATATGAGGCTTGGGAAAGGTATAAGGTTCTCTTGAGAAGGTGTCCTCAACATGGGTACCCGGATTGGTTGCAAATTCAACTCTTCTACAATGGGTTATCAAGCTCAACCAAATCCATTCTAGATGCTACCGCTAAGGGTTCAATTTTCTCCAAGAATGCTCAAGAGGCCTATACCATACTAGAAGACTTGGCCACTACATCTTACAATTGGCCATGTGAACGATCTTCTCCAATCATCCCAAAGACCGCATGATTGTATGAGGTGGATGAGGTAAATTCTCTTAAAGCTCAAATGGCTTCCCTTACTAATGCTCTTTTTAAATTGAATGCTCTTTTTAAATTGACTGTAGGGGGCCAAGCTCAAGTAAGTCCACCATCCATAGCATCCCTTTCCGCCATGGCGTCGAAGATGTCTACACAAAAGGAGTTGGAACAAGGAGACAACGAGACGTCTAATTATGTTGATAAAGGACATTATAGAGGCCACCAACAACAACTTCCAACTCATTACCATCCTAACTTGAGGAACCATAAAAACTTTTCTTATGCTAATAATAGAAATGTTTTGCAAGGTCCTCCTTGTTTTTCCAATGTAGGTCCATCACACTCGGAGAAGAAGTCCAACATAGAAGACTTGATGGTAGAGTTCATGAAAGAGTCTAGAGGAAGGACCACCGCATTAGAGAACACGATGCAAAGTCATGGCAAGACTATGCATAATATTGAGGTACAAATTAGTCAAATAGCCACTTCTCTTCAAACAATGCAAAAAGACAAGTTTCCTAGTTTCTCCGAAAAGAATCCAAAGGAGGAGTGCAAAGCCTTGACTTTAAGGAGTGGAAAAAGTTGTCCACTCCTTTGATTGATGACGAGGATGAGGAGCAAGAAGTAAATGAGACCATCCATGAGCCTATCATAGAAGATGAGCCCAAGGAGGTCATAGAAAAAGAGGAAAAGGTAAAGGAGTTGGCATCTTCAAGTAAGTCATCTAAAACCCGCTATCTTTTATACCTAACATGCTGTCTTTCCTTAATGCTTTAGAAAGAAAGAAATAGACTCTCAATTTTCCAGATTCTTAGAATTATTCAAGAAGCTTCACATTAATATCTCATTTGTTGAGGTTTTAGATCAAATGCCCAACTATGCTAAATTTATGAAAGATGTCTTGTCTAAAAAGAAGAAGTTTGGGCAATATGAGATGATTAGCATGATAGAAGAGTGCAGTGCTGTGCTGCAAAAGAAGCTACCGCAATAACTTAAAGATTTAGGGAGTTTTACTATACCTTGCACTATTGCGTCTTTAAATGTTACTAGAGCTCTTTATGATCTTGGTGCTTCTATTAATTTAATGCCTTTATCTATCTACAGAAAGCTTAACGTTGGAGAAGTGCAACCTACCACTATAACTTTGCAACTAGTTGATAGATCCTTGGCCCATCCTAGAGGTATTGTTGAGGATGTGTTAGTTAAAGTTGACCAATTTATCTTCCCTGCAGATTTTGTAGTTTTGGACATAGAGGAGGACTCTAAGATTCTTATTATCCTTGGGTGCCCATTCCTAGCAACTGGGAAGACCATCATTGACATCCAACAAGGGAAGTTGACTCTAAAGGTGAATAATGAGAATATTGTCTTTAATATTTATAAGTCCTTGAGTCATTATGATGAAGGTAGTACTTGCCATGCAATAGATATAATTGATCACACTATTTCTAAGCATGTTGAGGTTACGTTGGCCAATGATCATTTAGAACAAACAAAGCATAATAGATGTTGATAATGTGGATACTATTTTTTATGAAATTGCTTTGTATACTAAGTGGTTAGATAACATGCCAATATGCACAAAAATGTATAAACCAATGACTCTAGCTCCTTTGCATGTTATAAATAATGTTGAGAAACCTGCTCTTTATTTAAAGGTGCTGCCTCCACACTTGAAATATGCATTCTTAGGTGATTTGTTTTATTTTCCGGTTAAATTCGTTGGAAGAAGAAAAATTATTGAGAGTGTTAAGGGAGCATAAGTCCATCATTGGTTGGTCTATTGAGGATCTTAAAGGTATTAGTCCATCAGTCTGTATGCACAAAATCTTGATGGAAGATACCTTTAATCCTTCAGTGGAATACCAAAGGAGACTTAATCCCGCCATGAAGGAGGTAGTCAAGAAAGAAGTGCTCAAGCTTTTGAATGCATGAATCATTTATGCCATATCTGACAGTTCATGGGTAAGTCCTATACAAGTAGTACCCAAGAAAGGTGGTAAGACTGTTGTTAAAAAATGAAAAAGATGAAATGATTGCCACTAGAATTGTGACAAGATCGCGGGTGTGAATCGATTATAGGAAGTTGAATAAGGCTACTAAAAAAGATCATTTTCCTCTTCCTTTTGTAGATTAAATGCTTGATAGACTTACAGGTTATTCTCATTACTGCTTCCTAGACGGATATTCTGGTTACAATCAAATTGTCATTGCTTCTGAGGATCAAGAAAAGACCACATTCACTTGTCCCTATGGGACATTTGCTTTTACGAGAATGCCTTTGGTTTGTGTAATGCCCTAGCTACTTTTCATTGTTGTATGATGTCTATTTTTCAAGGGCTCATTGGAAACATAAGGGAGGTTTTCATGGATGATTTTTTTTGTATTTGGGTCTTCATTTGATTCTTGTCTTGCTAATCTTACTCAGGTTTTGAAGAGGTGCCAAGATGCTAATCTTGTGTTGAATTGGGAGAAGTGTCACTTCATGGTCAAAGAGGGCATTGTTCTGGGGCATAAAGTCTCTTAGAGAGGATTAGAGGTGGATAGGGCTAAAATTGCCACCATTGAGCAATTGCTGCCTCCCACTAATGTGAAGGGAGTCAGGAGCTTCCTAGGGCATGTAGGGTTTTACAGGAGATTTATTAAAGATTTTTCTAAAATTGCAAAACCATTGAGTAACTTGTTAAAAAAGGAGGCTAAATTTGTGTTTGATGATGCATGTCTACTAGCTTTTAATACTTTGAAAGAGAGATTGATTTATGCACCTATTATTGTTGTACCTAAATGGAGTTAGTCTTTTGAGATCATGTGAGATGCTAGTGACTATGCTTTAGGAGTTGTTTTATGCCAACGTCGAGATAACATGTTTAGGGTAATTTACTATTCTAGTTGGACTCTTGATAGTACTCAACAGAAATGTACTACTAATGAACAAGAGCTCCTAGCTGTTGAGTTTGCCCTTGATTAATTTAGATCATACTTGCTTGGCTCTAAAATAGTAGTGCATACTGACCATGCTACTTTGAAGTATTTGTTTGACAAGAAAGATTCCAAACCTAGATTAATGAGATGGATCTTATTATTGCAGGATTTGACTTAGAAATCAAAGACAGAAAAGGATGTGAAAATGTGGTTGTAGACCACCTGTCTAGGATTGAGAATGGGGATGCTAACTCATGTCCCCCCCATTGTTGAGATGTTCTCTAATGAACAACTATATTAGGTGAAAGATAGTTTACCTTGGTTTGCTGACATATTTAACTATCTTGTAGGAGGATATTTGCCACCTGATATAAACACTCAACAAAAGAAGAGATTTCTACGCAATGTCAAGTCTTACCATTGGGAGGACCCACTTCTATACAAGGTTTATGCTGATAGTATGATAAGGAAGTGTGTGCCTTAAGAAGAAGTGGTAAGTATTCTAAACTCATGCCATGTCTCCCCCAATGGAGGTCACTTTGAACCCACTAGAACTGCATCTAAAGTACTTTAGTCAGGTTTTTATTGGCCCTCCCGTTTTAAGGACTGTTATACCTTTGTCAAATCATGTGATAGGTGCCAACGTACTGGCAATATTTCCAGACAACATGAGCTTCCCATGAAACCTATCTTGGAGGTGGAGCTCTTTAATGTCTGGGGTATTGACTTTATGGAGCCTTTTCCTATGTCTTCTGATGACTACCTATATATTCTAGTTGCAGTTGATTATGTATTTAAGTGGGTAGAAGCCATAGCTACTAGGACCAAAGATGCTCGCACTATTTTAAAATTCTTGCATAAGAATATATTTACACGTTTTGGTACACCTAGAGCTATTATTAGTGATGAGAGTTCTCACTTTTGTAACAAACTGTTTGAATCCATGATGCAAAAGTATAATGTTAATCATAAAATTGCTAAAACTTATGATCCTCAAACTAATGGTCTTGTTGAGTTATCTAATAGGGAAATTAAGCAGGTTTTGAAAAAGACTGTCAAGATCAATAGGAAGGATTGGGCCTTAAAGCTCGATGATGCACTATGGGCCTACCGTACAACTTTCAAAACCCCAATAGGTACTTTATCGTACAGGTTGGTGTTTAGAAAAACTTGTCACTTACCGGTAAAGCTCGAACATAAAGCTTATTGGGCCATAAAGAAGCTGAACATGAACTTTGCAAAAGTCGGTGAGAAGCGCCTCTTGGAACAATGAGATGGAGGAGTACCGCGCTCAAGCTTATGAGAATGCCAAAATCTACAAGGAGTGCATTACTAGATGGCATGACAAGAAGATCATCCCACGGACCTTTCTTCCTGGACAAAGAGTTTTACTTTTCAATTCACATTTACGTTTGTCTCTAGGTAAGCTTAGGACACGTTGGTGGAGCCCCTTTGTCATTGTGAAGGTGTCCCCACATGGAGCCATGGAGTTGCAAAGCAATGATGGAATAACGTTCAAAGTGAATGGTCAACGATTGAAGCACTACATTGATGATGAAGAACGCTGAATTGAGAACCTTGCTTTCATTGAATGATCAATTGGTTCGGTCTGTCTAAGAGACTTAAAGCAAGCGCTTGATGGGAGTTAACCCAATTTTATTGCTTTCTTTATTTTGCTTTTTATTTTATTTTCAAATAATCGTAGAGTCACTCATATGCTTTCTTATTTTTTCAGGATCTTGGTTCATCACAAAAAGTACTCCTTTCACCAAGCCTGTTTGGTGGCTTCCCGCTTGCTCCCAGGCTTGTTCTTTCTCTATTCGATACTCTTATGCATTGAAGACAATGCATGATTCTAAGTTTAGGGTGGGAGGTGTCACTCGTACTTTTGTGTGTGTTTTCTTATCCTGTTATGCATGTTTGTGAGGTTTTAATGATAATACACATGCTAATGAATTTCGAAAAAATTTGAAAATATTGGAGCTTTCAAAGATCATGGGAATGTTTTTATGGTTGTGTGCTTTGATGTTGATTGCCCATGATGAGATTCGAATTTGCATGATAGATGACTTATTGTGGAAATAGGATAGCATTATCTTGATGTAAATTCATTCAAGCCCCTCTTAAAATCTCTCATATTCTTGAGCACGCAGCCAATTTAATTTAGAATCTTTAACTGAAAAAGAGATTAATTTTGGTGTATTTGGTTGTCACTCCGAAAGACCCTACCAGTTAGAGAGTTGAAATGCATGATGGTTTGTAATCTTAGACTAAGGAACAAGAAAAGAGTATACATGCCTTTGAGGGAAAAAAAGTGTATATAAGCTTTACATGCCTATCTTTTTAAAATGTTAAACTTGTAATGAGTATGCATGGATGGGGGTAAAAAGAGTTGTCTTTACTGTGATCAGTAAGGACGCCTAGGAATTGACTAGGTACGAGTCTCTATAGTGAATGTGTGAAAGCTAGTGCCCCTAGGTAAAATAATGCAAGTTTAGGGCCCATGAAAAATGTGATTGAATGGCACCTTAGTGGACATATTACTCACTTGAAATGTGTGGATACTTAAAAATTGGTGCATGAGCTTGAGTAAGGGGAAAACTAAGGTAGCTATTTTAAGTCCCAATTTGAGTTTTAGCATTTTGAATTAAATGAGACTTGCACATGCACACATGAGAGATAACAAGATTTGGCCTTGAATGATTATACCAATATAGATATGCTTGCATGTTTCTACTTAAGCTCTTAAATTCTATTCTCTGAGACATGAGTCGTTAGCACACTTCTTCATTTAAACTCCCTTTATTTGATTCTACTCTTTTCTCGAGACTAGCAAATCTCTAAGTTTGGGGTGGTGAAAAGCGCTTGAAAAGTGCTTTTTATTCTTTTAAACTAAGGGAGTTTATATTAGATTTCACTTGTTTGCTAGTGGTTTTTAGGTCAAAATAAAGAAATAAGAATTGAAAGCCAAACCAAACCGAGCTAAAATCAAGTGAAAAAAGATGAAATAATCACGAAACTGCCAAAAATAGGGTAGCGTCACTGCGATAGTTTGGCGTTACCTCAACATTTTTTCTCGAGAGCATTAGACAACCTCAGCATAGCAGCATCAACACGGTGTTGTGGTAGGGTGCCGAGGGTAGGATTTCATGATGCACAGCGCAGGCACCACCTTTTAATGTCGGTTTTTTAGCGCAATCACACCATCTTATAGCACTGCGTTACCAGCTTTCGTTATTTGAAAAATCTACAATTTTGGAAAGAAATTTAGTCTGCCAACTCTATAAATTGGAGAGTTTCCAGCAACTCTAGGTCATTGAGAAAGAGAGAAATCAAAGAACAACACAATAGAGAGTTTCAAAGAGTGAGTTGGCTGCAAAGAAGGGAGGAAAGAGTTTGAGAGAGAGTCTTGGTGCCGTTTGAGTTTCCAATGTGAAGACTAAGGACATCTTGGTGGTTTCTCCTCAATCAAGGGCTTATTCATAGTAAAGTTTTCTTTTCTTTACACTCTTTTTGTGCTTAATTTGTTTGTGAACATGTTGCCTAAAGCTATGAGTGGCTAAACTCTTTAGTTTTAGGGTATTGATGAATTGTTTATGAAGTTATGTTAACTCATTGCATAGGATGCCCCCATTCTCATGTCACTACATGAATGATATAGGATTAGATACAAAATGGGTTGCATCCATAGTGTCTCCAGGATAAGATACCCAGCCTTATCCCTATACTATAGACTGTTTTGGCTATTTACTTAAACTTGATCCACTCTTATGTCTAAACATAAAGTTTAAGTATTCATAATATAGCCAAGGGTTCTTAGTTTATTGGATTTAGAAAAGTGATATAAGCAATTCATATAGTCAATAACATATTTATTGAATAAATCTTGATAACAACTTTACTGAGAATATGTTTAATATTTACAAACTACGGGTTTTAGGACATAAAACCCAGCATCTTGGAGAGCGCAACAACGCCAACTTTCCTATTTTCAAAAATCTTTATTTTTGGAAAGGATTTTGGGCGACCACTTCTACATATTGAGGGGTTCTCAGCAACCCTAGACATCAAGAAATTATCAAGAAAAGACACAAGAGAGTCTTCAAAAGGAGGCACACAAAGTAGAGAGAAAAGAGAGCCCTAAATGTGTGAGTTTGCTACCATCAAGTGGAGATCGAAGGAGTTCAACGTGGGGAAGCAATTCAAGAGTTTTTTTTCTTAAGTTTCTCTTTTCCTTTTACTTTCATGCTTGAGAACTCTATGCAAATATGTATTTGATGGCTATGTGTGGCTAAACTCATTGTTTTAGGGTGTTGAATGATTTAATTATGAATTTATGTCAATGACTTATTACCTATCATGGATGTTGTTGAATGATATGTTTTTCAATGCTATTGTGCTTATTCATTATTGAGTGATCATCAATAAGTGTTAGGTTTGATGTATGATTGAGTAATTGTATATCTAATTAGATCTCTAGCATTGAATCTCTACTAATCTTTCATGAAAATAGTTAGGTTTATCAAAGAAAGTTGATCATGACTATGTTATGCTTCTTAACTTGGTTTCAAGAAATTAGTAATCAATTAAGTTGCATAAGAAAGGGTTGTTTTTGAGAGAAAATAATTTGGATATTAGTTTCTAGACTTAAACATATTGTTTGCACATACTTCCATGAAAACCTAAAGAAATGAAGTAATTAATGACATTAATACCCTAGAACACTCTTATCCCTTGAATTTTCACTTGTTCTTGTTTTCTTGTTTTCAAAATCAAAATTCAATTTCCATCCCTAAGATAAAATCAATTCAATTCTTGAATAGCTAAGTGAATATATCCAATTCAATCCCCAGTGGATACAATACTCAGACTTAAACCTTTTTATATTATAACTTGACTTGTGCACTTGCAGAATTGCATCAAATTTCACCCATCAGTCGACTTACTGTTGATTAGTAAATTTCGTGGACATAGAAATATATCTATTGTGCGAAGAGTGCAACTATAAGTCTTTAGTGGAGTGACTACAGTTAATGAATATTGATTAATCTAATTAAGGAGTTTAATTAATTAATCTCATATCATTAGAGCTTCTAACTATAGTTCCATAAGGTCCCCTTGCTAGCTCATAAAGGATTAGCATAAGAATCAAACATTTTGGTTATTTTGAAATGTTCAAATTAATAATGGAATTAATTGTATATGAATTTATATATGTATATAGATACATTATAATATAAAGTATATTTTGGATGAGATTCAAAATTTATACTTTATTAATAGAGATGAATATTTAAATGAAATTTAAATATTAAATACATGAATGAGATTCATATAAAAACTATAGGTTAAAATTAATATGAATGAGATTCATATTGAAACTA
Organism: Citrullus mucosospermus; assembly: GCA_030954485.1. Taxonomy (NCBI): domain Eukaryota; kingdom Viridiplantae; phylum Streptophyta; class Magnoliopsida; order Cucurbitales; family Cucurbitaceae; genus Citrullus; species Citrullus mucosospermus. Next base: position 8,632,781 of record CM062064.1, on the reverse strand, counting down.
TAGGTTATGTGAGAGAAGATTATTTGAATATGATTCAAATTTAAATTAAATATGAGATATTTAATTAATTAATTAATTAGTTAGTTGTATTTAATTATATTTATTAAATATGATATAATATAATATAATTAAATTAATATTAATTAATAATATTATATTATTATATTATTATTATATAAGAAATAACTTCCCACGTTTTTTAGGAAGTTATTTCTCATATCTCCTTCACACTTTACGTAAAGTAAGAGGGAAAGGGGAGAGGAAGTTACCAATACCAACTATAGAAGAAGTTCTGTGTTTTCTCTCCCAAGTGTTCTCCCTCTCCAAAATTCTCTCTTCCGCACAAAGTTTTTTTCCGTTACCAAAAGAAATAGAGAGCCCCTCCTCCTCTACTTGATTCTACATAGTGAATAGCAAGGTGACGTTGTGGTGGTGTTCCCAAGAGAAGAAGAGTCCTTCTTGTGAATTTGTTGGAGAAGATTCTCCGATTTGTGGTTCGAAAAGAAGAAGTGTTTCCACATCGAAGATGGTCTTCAAAGGTAGAAAATCTTCTTCCTCTTATCTCTTCTCAAAAGCATACTAATTATTTCTTATTTATCCTGTATTTTTGTTATCTATAATTTTGATTTTCCAAAAACAAATTTAATGGCACAAGGCAATCATTTGCTTCCGCTGGGAATTCGATTCCATCAAATATATGAGTGGGACAAAGTGACTATAGGTTATTATATACCTTTGACATGAGTAGCTTTCTGGTTAGCTACTGTGATGCTAATTGGGCGGGCAGCTGAGAAGATAGGAAAAGTACTCGTGGGTGCTTCTTCCTTGGGAACAATCTGATTTTTTGGTTCAATAAGAAACAAAACTGCGCGTCCTTGTCTACAACTAAGGTGGAATATATTGCGACAGTGAGTAGTTGTACTCAATGGATAAGGATGAAGAAGATGCTGCAAGAATATTATGTCTCCCAAGATGTCATGACTCTTTACTGTGACAACATGAGTGCCATAATTATCTCTAAAAATCCAAACCAACACAATCGTACGAAACATATCAACATCAGACACCTTTCATTCGTGATCTCATAGAAAAGAAACAAATCTCTCTAGAACATATTAATACAAAGAATCAACTGGCTGATATTTTTACAAAGGTTGTAAATACTACGCAATTTGAAGCCTTGGCAGATGCATTGGGCTTGTGTGTTCTGAAAGCATGACAATTAATTTATTGGGTTGGTTGAGAACAAAGACCACCTGTCAGAAATTAAAGCCCATGTGGAGAAACTCTCAGCAACTGCCTTAACTAAGGTTGTTGAAAGTATAAGCAGGTTCATTTATTTTCTAATTTCAAATTTATCTTTGAATTTGAATTATTGGCAGTTGATCTCTAACAAATCTCTTCAACAAATCATGGGTACTTGGGGCTCTCAACTGTTTCATCTCAATCCCCTATTCGTATTCTATATTGTCCTCATTCAGATGGTAAGTGCTCGTCAAGATACCCTATCTTCTACAAAAAAAATGGTGAGGTATAAGGAAAAGGCCAAACGAAAATTGTATGTCGAAGAAAAAGTTCCTCCTACTATGATGAACAAGTATGGTGTTCGGATTTGAGTTCTTACTTTTTCGAGTTTTGAAATCGGGGTCCTAGTCCTTCTGCCAAATGTAGATGTTCTGAAGTTGGGGTTTTTCCCAAAGAAAAGGGTAAAGAAAAAGTAAGTGTTTTTGCCCTAACTTTAACCGATCTTGTAGGTGTAGGGGTTGAAGTTCATCCTAGCAAAGATATTGCCACTTCTAGTGAGTCATCTGATCATATGCATGAGTTTATTGCCGTCGTTAGAAATCTGTGTGAAAATGTCAAATCGGTGTCCGCTGTTGTTGAAGAAGTTAGGGTTGTCAATAAGGGTATTATTAATGAACCTAGTCTTCCCATGTCTGTTTGTACTGAGTCGAATTTGCCTGAAACTGTCTCTAGTAAAAAGGAAAATGTTAGTGAGTTTGAGGTTGTTTTGTCTAAAAAAAGAAATATTGCTATGCTTGATGAAGTAGTGTCAACTGAGTTTGTTAATCAAGTTATCTCTGAAACCATTGCTTCCATTGCCAATCTACCTAGGTCTGGTGATGTGGACAAGTCAGCTTTTGATGAAAACATGCAAAGTGCTGTTGTGTGTGAGTTTATACAATCTGGTGAGAAGAATGTGAGTTCTCTTCTTAAATCTTCTATGGTGGCTCATTTAGAGGTTGATCCACATGTTGTTGACACCATGAGGGGTAAGGATCAGGAAGGTAATGCTGCTAAGGCGGCTGAGCATGCCTCGAGTACAAAGATTCGTGAGGATGCTCCTAGCCCTACTCATGCTGATGAAGTGGCTCATCTGATAATTGATGATGATGGTGAAGATGAAGATGGGAGAAATAATAGATGTCGAAAAAGATGTTCATTCTACTCTAGTGACATCTGATCATGATTCTGAAAATTCTTAAAAAACCACTCTGAGGAAGACTCTAACTGGGGCTGTCAAAGTAGCTCTAAAAATGAAGCAACTGAAAAGGTGCGTGTCACCCAAGCTTCAACTAAAGCTGAAAGAAATAGTTGTCTTGTGTGAATGTTTCATCAATCCCTTTGGATGGTGTTTCTTTCCATACCGGGGAGAGTGCTAGTTTGTGGAAATATGTTGTTAAAAGAAATATTGTGGATGAAAAGAAGCTGTCTGATAGTGCTCAGGAATGCTTGGAGCTCATGGACTTACTGTTTGAGTTGGTTTAGATAATACTGTACTAAATTTACGGCCCTTCTATCCCTAACTCATTCGAGAATTCATTGTTAACTTGACTATTGATTTTGATGATCCCACTAGTTGCACAAGGTTTTTCACAAAGACCTGATAGGGATTATGAGGAGACATATTCTCCAGTAGTTGATGCAATTACATTAAGATATTTAATTGGTCTAACTGTGTATGAAAATTTGGATTCACAGTATATTTATATGGATCTCTTGATAATGACATTTATATGAGAATCCCATAAGAATTTAAGATACCTAGAACATATAAATCAAGTTCTCGTTAATTATATGTCATAAAGTTACAAAGATCACTATATGGATTAAAACAATAAGGACAAATGTGGTACAATCGCCAAAGTGATATTTGTTGAAAAAAGGATATCTACATAATCCAATATGTTTATGTGTTTTTATAAAGAAATCACAATTAGAATTTGTTATTATAACTCTATATGTTGTTAGTTCACGATGTAAGAAAGATATATTTCTACCTCGAGATAATAATGAGAAACTTCTTGGTCCTGAAGTACTATATTTTAGTGCAATTGGTGCACTTATATATCTTGCTAATAATATAAGACTAGATATTGCATTTTCAGTAAATTTATTAGCTAGATACAGTTCTACTCCAACAAAAAGACACTGGAATGGAATTAAGCATATACTCTATTAACTTCGAGACTTATGTAAGCTAAGCACCGCGAACTCATTTGCTACCTGGAAAATAGAAAATTTAAGGAAAACGTGAGCTAAATTGCCCAATGAGTGACATAGTTATTAAAATAGGATCTTTAACACAACTTAAAACTTAATACTAGGGGAGCTCAAGTTTCCATAAAACATAAGTCATGCTTGTAGAAAATAGCTGATAAAATACGAAGTTGCTAGTCACAAAATCATAGAAAACATCTTCTTTAGTTTTTAAGATAACCTTAGTTGAGGTGGACCGATGCTCAACACTGCTCAACGTCGAAAACAAACCTTAGTTGGGGTGGAGTAATCTCAACACACCCAACATCGAATCTCTCACTATGTGCACATAGGAATATATAATCTCGGGTTGCCATGTACCTTCTCATGTCCTACAATACTGGGTCCCAATGGATACTCAAACACCTTCTCAATGTCCTTCAGTGTTGAGTTCCATCATAATATTCAGGCTGCCCATATGCCTTCTCAATGTCCTTCAGCATTAGGGACCATTCTAAAACACAATTTAAAAAATAACATGCTTTTGTAAATAATATGATAATAAGCACGAGTTTAAGATATCTCAAGACTTCCCAAATCTACCATCAAATATCATGCTTCGATAAAGTTGAAAATTATAAAATAGAATATTCTTTCTAAAACTTGCATAACAACTAGCATGCTCTTGAATAATTTCCAATGTAAATCATATAATATTCTCATGCTGGAGAACTCATGCTTACCCTAAGATAGGTTTCAAACATGCTTTTCAAATTCTTTTAAACATTAAATCAGCATACTTTCCTTAGACTTCAAATAACTCATCAGCATGCTTCCAAACACAATCTTAATTGCAAATCATGCTATGAACTCATGTTGACAAACATAAGCTCATTCAAAGAAATTTTGTAAGAAAATAAACTTCAAACATACTTCATAGATATTCTTCGGCATACTTAAAATAAAGAGTAAATAAAGCTCATTTTAAATATAACTGTCATTCACTACTTATCCTGGGCTCCCTATGGTTTGTAAATCTCCTTAACTCCTTTTAGCCTTGAAATACATTAACTTCCCTTGTTAAATTTTCTTAAAATCTTCTTAATTTAAAACTTAAGTCATTAGGACCTTAAATATGGAATTTCAACCCAAAGTGACTCACCATCGTCAAAAAACTTGATAAAAATACCAAATATAGCAAATTGTCCCTAGGCATGTCTAACAGCTCCACACAACTCATACACAGTCTGCCTAGCCTACCATGTGCTGCAAACCGCGCACAAGCACTCTGCCCTGCACACACAGACACTACCCCGCACACACTGCCGAAATAACCTCAAAAGAGACAAGGCGCGCGTGCGTGTCCTTCGACTGCACACGTCGACAAGGCATCGTCTACCCACTTGCTGATGCTCGTGTACTATGCCCGCCTGGTCAACTGCCTGCATCGTGCACCTCATCTGGTCACTAGCGAGACTTGTCTCGCCCAATTGCTTGCACGCTTGTTGATATCGAGAGAATGGGCATTGTAAACCTCTCCCCAACATTCAAATAAAATTTATAATTCACCGAACTAACAACTTATACTATTGAGTAGCACAAGCGACAAGTCTGGGGTTGAACCATAGGGAGCCTAAGATACAATCTCTCTAAGTTAAATATGTCTATGGAAAGTAGAAAAAAGGGAGGTTTTATTTGAATGAAATGCAGGAATGTAAATTGCAAAATTTAAAGTGTAGGAAAATAAAAATGTGGAAAAAATAAAAGAAAACGCCTAGCTTACGACTTAGGAACCCCTTGATGTTTGATTTATTATAGGATTACTTAGGATTATCTCTCTTGATTTAATGTGCTTAGCGAACTTGGCCGGAAAGCCTAGAGCGAACTTGGCTAGAAAGCCTGGAGCAAGCGCCCTAATTACCAATTAATTACTTTAATTAAAACAAATGCTCAATTAATAGGGTTCGATAGTGGCCATAGAAATCTCACATTCACTTTAATTAATTTCTTAATTAGACTAATTACCTAGTTGTTGGGTTCGATAGCATCCATAACAAGCAAACAATTGTAGTAAGCGCAAAGGGGTCAACTAAGACGATTAAAAACCCAAAAAGCCTAGAGTTACAAATCGATTTCGTTCTTGAAATAGTTAATCATGCAATGCTTGTGAAAAGATTATTCTAAACAACCTAATTTCACAAACCAAACACAGTTTAACCCTTGCCCATTTGAGATTAAAAACACATTATAGCACATTCAAGAACCACAAAAATTAAATCACATTCAAGAACCATAGAAAATCAAATAGAAATATATATTAAAAACAAAAATCTTCAAAATCAATCCATGGGTTTCACCTAAACCTAAGCTAGCCACTCACCTTAGCCACAAGATCGATCCAAGATGAGCTTTACAATCATCCAACACACCAAAAATGGAGAAATATAGAGGGAAGGAGAAGAGAAGAAGAGGAAATGGGATTGGGGGCTGAAATCTCGAGAGAATTTAGAAGATAAACCCTAAAATCGGCAAAAATACAATTTTAATCAGGGGGAAAGTATTGTTGCGCTCGCGCACGTTACACTTCCGTCAAAATCCGGAGCATCCTTGCGCTCTTAGGGAGTGTGCGTTTTTGCCATTTTTCATCTCTGTCTTTGAGCGTAGAGCACAACATAGGTGCACTCTGCTTTGTGCTTAACCCAGGGGCATTTTTGTAATTTTGAAATTCTTGAGCTCCGAGTGCGATTTCACTTTTGATAGTTCCAAATCAACCCCAAACAGCCTGTAACACTTCGTTATGCATGATTTGCTCAAATCCCTATAAAATAGCATAATAAACACATGCCGGTGGCATGTCAGCATGTCCTCTAGGTGTCCAAAACACTCAAATAACCTCAATTGAAAACTCACCTTCGACCACCGACAAAACTCTTCTGCATGCCTTCCTTATCCATCCTTAACCAAACACAGGGATAGCCTCCAAGACACTATCTTCACTTCCAATTGCTAAAAATAGTATTTCTAGCCAAATTTAAACTTTACTTCCTCTTACAAACTTGTAGATAAATGTCTTGGCTAGCTTACCTTAATATTTTAGTCTTTAATTTCTTTTCTTCCGCCAGATATCACTAAATTTTCCCACACTGTTCTAGTTTACTCAATAGCCCGAACAAGCTTGATTCTCTGGTGAATTTCAACCTCTCCTTACCAACTTTCCTTTTGATAGCCCTCTCCCAGAAAATAGACTCATTTTGGAGATTTTTGGTTAAAGAATTTCTCAGAAAGCACGAGTAATTTGCACAAACCTCGCTTCAATGTCTGCACTATTATTTATAGACTTCATTGAAACTTCATGGAAATTTTGGGCTTGCTACCGCCTGCTTACTAATGCCACACTTAACCTCAATTCGACACCTCATCAGACTTAATCAATATTAAAATGTCATACTTATCCATTTGGGAAAACTTCATAAATGCATCATCACTTCTAAACTTCCTCTTCTACACATGGTTGACAACCCTCTGAGGTTCTTCTTCCCTTACTCAGCTACTAGCCTGCACGCAGTGCCCCTCTTGGCTGATGGACGCCCCATCTTGTTCTCACCAACAATCTCCTAGACGCATCAAGCTTCCCTTACTGGCTACCTTATACTAAGCACACCAACACGCATCACCCTACACTTCAAACTAGTCACTAGCCCACATTAACTTGTCATCCATGCCATGGATGCATCATTCCCTCTAACTAACCTCAATCAAGATGCATCCTACCTTCTTGCTACTCAAGCACGCATCAACCAACACAAGCCACCTTACAGACGCATCCTTCATCTACTCACCAATGCCTTTGTGCCTGCATCACACACACACTTAGGCTTGGATTTTCCTTTGGATCTTAACGCCCACAAATAACACTTAACCAAGTTTCATCCAACTTCTGCCCTTCAACGTCGGCCATATCCCTCTTGAGCTCACACACACAAACCACCTACTCCACCCTTCTATGCCACTCGGCCAACATCCATTTCAAGCTAACACCTTGTCTTTTGAAACTCTTCACCTCCACGGCTAAATCCATCTCTTAGGCTTTTCATAGAACACCCTTTTCCACCCATCATTAAGCTTAAACCAAGAAATTTTCCTAAGTCCACAACAAAGCCTTCCTTGTATCATTCCTTTTCTATGCCTCTTTTAACATGAACCTTGAAAAATTCTCTGAGTCCACAATTTCTAACTACTCACTTAGCTTGATACTAGGAGATTGAAAGTAAGGTTTACAACAGTGGATATGGGTTTGTTCTATTCAAATAAATCAAATTTTGATTTAGTTGGTTGTGCAAATTCTGCATATTTTTCAACAACTCTCATCTTTGGATGTAGGATGTTTAGGGGATCCACACAAAGCTAAATCTCAAATAGGTTATTTGTTTACGTGTGGAGAAACTGCCATATTTTGGTGATTAGTGAAACATACCAGAACAACTACTTCCTCAAATCATGCTGAAATTCTTGCAATTCATGAGGCTAGCAGAGAATGTGTATGCCTAAGGTCAATGACTCAACACATTCATGAAACATGTAGCTCGTCTTCTAGTAAAAATCTTCCAACAACATTATACGAAGACAACATAGCATGTATAACCCAAATCAAAAGAGGATATATTAAAGAAGATATAACAAAGTATATTTCACCAAAGCTTTTCTACACTCATGATCATGAAGAAAATGGCAACATCATTGTACACTAAATTTGTTCGAAGGATAACCTAACAGACATATATACAAAAGCATTACCTACCGCAACCTTTGAAAAATTTGTGCAGAACATTGGAATGTAGCGACCCAAAGATCTTAAGTGATGTTTCTATGAGGGGAAGCAAATGTATTGTATTCTTTTAGAAGTATTAGATTATATGAAATATGTATTTTTTTCCTTCACTTGGATTTTTTTTTTTCGTATTGGGTTTTTTCCTAATAAGGTTTTAACGAGACATATTTCAAATAGGCATCAAAGGTGGAGTATTATAAATATTACAAAATATGTGTAATTTAGATGTCCATGCTTAGTGTCCAAAGGTCATGTGTCTCATAATCACACATCCTTGTGGTCATATATTTCCATCACCTAGTTTGCAAATTGCTTATAAATAGTGACATTTGGTGGATGTTGAAAATACACATTGGTGAGAAAAGAAAAGAAAGGATTGGAGAAATTTGAGAGATTTTAATTTTCCATAAAATTTCATTCCATTTTCTTTATTTTATTTTATTATTTATTTATTTATTTAATATTATAATTTCTTAGTATTCGTGTTCCTGTTTTTCATCATTTTGCTCCTCAATTTTACAACCTAAAATAACTAATTATAAAAATGGGTTTTTAGTCAAATTTATGGTTGATAAGAAAACTTTACTAAAGTAATTTGGCATGATTCATAATTAAAAAATTTGAATTTTCAATATTCACATTACAAATTTTATAAACATATGTAATTGCACGTAATTCATTACTAGTATATCCTAAATTATGCATATAGTTGTATTTGCAGATTTATAAGTATATTGGTAAAATATGAGAGCTTGGCATGAATAACTTAAGCATAATTCAACCAATTAAAATATAAATTCTCAATCAAGTGATCAAGCTTATAAATCTCAACTCAAACATATTGTTGAACTAAAAATACGTGATGTAAATAAAATTCTAATTTTGAATAAAAAGAGAAGTGTTTGCTTTAGAACGTGACCTAAGAAAATATTCAACATAACATAACCATTTTCTTTCGCAAGTACTGAAAATTAATCAGATGGGCGTTCTCATGAAAATTTTGAATGGACAAACTTTATTAAAAGAAAATATTTAAAATAATATGAATATTTTGAATTCAACACATGTAGAATTAGAGACTTGAACTTCTGGGCTTTTTAATAAGAAGATGTCAAAATCGAATAATGAGTTACTCAAGATGATAAAATATACACACATGAATATAAATCATTATTATGAAAGTAATTAACTATAAATATAATATAATGTGATATGTGTAGTTAAGAATCCAAAAGAATAACATGAATGCCCGTATTTATTTTAGTACAACCGTATGTTAGAGAACTCGTATTCACTAACGCATACTTATACCATTTGTGCTATGTTTTTTGTTTGGCACATGTGTAACAACCCCAACTTTTACACTAAACTAGGGGGCACTACCAATATTTAATCTATAACTAACTTTACTATCTCTTATATTTTAAAAATTTCGGCACCATAACGACGCTATCACAACAGCCCAAAATTTTACTTTAATCTGTTTCAAAGAGAAATACTCCCAATAACAATTAACCTCAAACTACTTCCCAACAGAACCATCAAAGTTAATAAGAATAGACTAAGGCTCATAAACATCGAATCATTCAGATTCAACAAAACTTACTAAGACCAGGAACTCAAACTAATGTGAAGTTCAACATACTAGATAAACTAAAACCTATTACAGAATTTTCAACTCAAAGGCCACTAAGACACTTGCAACTTAAAATAAAGTTCACATTCCAAACGTTTCGAATTAAATAAACTCCTAACAAAGAGGAAGAGAATAATGACAATAATTTAACTCCCATTAGGCTTGACTCATGAACATATCCTCATATACAGGCTAACATAGTTTTTAATTCAACTTATCATGCTCATTTAGACATTCAAGCCTAATTCCTTATAACCTTCCTAAACGAATTAATCGAGACACATTGACCCCAACTGTTCGTGTCCAAGCACCGACATCCCATGTCGGCCCCAACTAACTTAATCTAGGGTTATCAACACTCTCCATCGACCCCATTGACTTCGTCCAGGGCCACCGTGAAGGATTTCATACATACATGCGCAACGAAAACGAAAGAGGATCGAAATAACAATCTAGATGCATATAACAACCTAGGATTAAACATGCATTATCATACAAAATGAATTAGAGAAGAAGGAAAGAAATTATATACCTTTGTAGCTTTTCTTCCTTTCTTGAAATTGCTCCCACTTGGACCACTAAGAGGTCTTTCTAGCTATTCTCAAAGGCTTGGAATAGAGTGGTGGGACTCTTTAAAGAAGAAAAATTTAGTTTCTCAAAACTTCAAATTTTCCAAGATTTTTCAAGAAGAAAAAAATAAATGAACAAAGGCCTTCTTTTAAAAAAAAGCAAATTGCATGCAACTTTTGCATATCTAAGTTCACCAAAAGTTGACAACACACATTCCACTCATGCATACCAAGGATTATGTGTCAAAGTGTAGAATTTTGAGATTAATTAAATGTTCCACTCATCAAGTTAGTAGATTTTTCCACTAATTTGGTAAGAAATATTAATTTAATCTCATGGTCAACCTTTCTAGAAGGTTTCACTAAAACAACTCTTTGACTTACTCGGGTCAAAGTCAACTATTTGACTTCTTCTGAAAACCGACTATTTGACTAAATCCATGTCTCCGATTATGAATCCGCATTCATAATTTCAATATTTAAATCCCATTTAAATATTTTTTACCAAATCTTTCATTTGATATCATATATCAATTACTTAATCATATCTCATATTATTAACCTAATTTGAACGATTCGAATTAGTACTTCTATTTATTCCAAGTTTATTCCTATGTGAGCTAGCCAGAGGACCTTATGAACCTATAGATCATGAGCACCAATTGTTGTTGGATTTCTATTCGATTAAAATTGAGTTTCATAGCTTGTTGAACAAAAATAGATATTATCATTTCCATACAAAGATGCGTCGAAAATTACTCAAATATGATCATGATTAACCAAGTTTTCCTACAAATAGCCCAAGTATAAGCTCTTATAGGTTTCCTGGTAAGTCCAAGGTCGAACGCAGGGATTTGTAATAACTAGGCGTTAAGAATAGATGCATGACTATGTGGTGAACTATACATGTAATATGTGCAGGTGTTGGTTGTATGTATCTATACATAAAAGAATGAATAAAATTTCCTACAACTAATAATGAGGTGGCTACAGCGATGGTTAGTCAAATGTTATTTAGTGTCAGATAGCATTCGTTGAGAATGAATGATATCATGCAATAAAAGTAGAGTTAACGTAGGAGTTAGTTGTTACCTAAGCATATCTAAGTATAATTACATACCTACAAACTGCGTTTGTGAATCCATCTCTCGATGTTTCGACGCCACATTAATCTTATCTCTAAGACGCATGGTAAGTTTGCATTGGCAAAAGATGAACTACATCTCTGCACCTCATCTAGTTTTGATAAATGCTAAAGATTAACCGTCTACTTTCTCAAGCTAGATAGTCATGCTTACTACTTTTGTTTGTCAGACAAAGTTATGTAAGCTAATGATATGCATTAATCAAGATGTAACATACTTACTATTGCTTAAGAAAAACTAACTCTTAACATTTAACTCATTTAGCATTCAAACAACATGGTGTAAGGTATTTAATATGGAAATAGATAGAAGATAATTGTCAATCAAACTCATATTAAGAAAATAAATCATTCTCTCGAATGTCATTAATAAAACATAAGTAAGAAGAAGGGAAATGGAGATAAAACAGAAATGGAAGGCGTCAAACCGCCACTGGCAACATCTTGCTTCATGGAGGCTTGAGATGGTTGCTATCTGATACATAAATTTCATAGGGTGAAGGTTCTCACTCACTGGGAGACGACTCTGAAAGTTCTCAAAATCCTTCTCTCAGAAGAGTTCGAAATGGAGGCTGGTTATGGTGAGAGACAAATTATGCAGAGCTTTTGCCTCTTAAACTCGTTTCTCTCCTCTTCCCTTTTGAATGGAGAAGCTTTGGGCTATTTATAGGCGTCGAAAAGTTGAAACTCATGATAACCTGACACCTTTACATTAAATTCCATGCCCTGCTGCGCAGACTTTTCACATCGTCGGCCCATTTGTTCTGCAATGGTCTGATAACGTGTTGTTCTTTTTCATAATGACATGACAGCTTTTTGCCCATGCGTCTGCATCTACTTTCTCTCAACGCATGGTCTTAACGCATGGTCTCGACGCATGGGTTTCCATTTGTTCTCGCAGCAGCTTCGTCTCTAGTATTTGGTTCTTTTCTTCTTAATCCAGCGTTAAGAACAGAAAAACTCATAATTTTTCAGGTATTTTCTTTTGTAAATAGTGCCAACGCATGGTGATACATTTTACATAATTCAACTACCAAAATCATGCGTTTAGCTCTAAAGTTACTCTAATTAAATCAAATAGTGACTATAATAACTTGTATTTCGAGATTAACCGGTTAAACTCTTTAATCTAGTTAACCAACATTCATTAACTACTGGGTCACTCCACTAAAGCCCATAGCTGCACTCTCTCACTGTAGATATATTATGTCCATTTGATATAACCATGATTGGTAAGTCGAGCCTTCACAGGTTGTTCGTAATTATAGCTGGGTCAAAATTACCATTTTACCCCTATGATTACCTCTTATTCCTTAAGTTCCACTAATCCTCTAATGAACAATGATTTATAGTCCAACTTCCAAAACAAAAATCCTCTCAAATCCTATTTGAGAGGGTGGTGCCTATTGTTCAAGGCCTGGATTCAACACTTAAGAGAACAACCTCTAACCCAAAAGAGGGTAGGAGTGAATTCCTTCTTGCACCCTATGTCCCTAGCTATCTTGTAAGCACTTACTTGTGATACCAAGTGTTGGGGAGAAGCAATGAGATTGTGGCTATGCGTTGCTAGAGGAAAAGTAGCCGAGAATGAGAGCAAAAATTTTTGGAGAGCAAAATTTTGGCTAAGTGTTTGCCAAGACTACGCGTTGGTGAATGAAGAGGAAAGTTGGAACTATTTGAGAAACCATGCGTTGTTGATTGAATCACGAAGGGTTGTGAGCTGAAGTAGCTGCCCGCGTCGAAGGATAAGTGATCAGTGGCGGGGGAAGAAATGTGCTTGAACCATGCGCTGAAGTCACTTTGCGTTGAGGACAGCCATGCGCTGAAGTCACTGCGTTGAAGAAAGATGCGCTAAAGTCACTCTGCGTTGAAGACAGAGTGGTCTTGACGCGACGAAGATAATGGTGAATGACTGAGTTGCACGCGTCGAAAGTAGGAGGCATTGAGAACACCATGCGTTGAGAATGGCTGATTGTGGAAGGCGTTGAGGATGTGGCGTTATGGGTGCCTTGCGTTGAAGGGAGAGGAGAACCCCTACGCGCCAGCCTGCCTTTGGAAACTTAAGTCGGTGATATAAATAAAGGAAAGTGAATTAAATATTTATTCATTTAGACACTTCGAGAACTTAAAGTCAGTTTCACTTTCCTACGAACTACAAGGGGAGATAGACGAGTGTGTCCTGGTGGATTTTGAACGGAAGTATTTTCATCATGGAGTTGAAACCTAAGTTGGAAAGGAAGATTCTTGGTGGACGCACAAGCTGGACAGTGTCTGATGTTCAGAGAAGAACAAATAGAGGAGAACGAGTCTAGGGCTGCAACTTTAAGGTCAGTAAGTTAATATAATCCTTAACAAATCTCGTGAAGGATGGTAAAGCTAGAACTGAAGTTAAATGTGGGAAATGTTAGGTGAAAGCAACGGTTACGGAGTTGGTGTGCAAGCTGGGGCAACGCAGGGTAAACTTGGAATAGTTGGAGAACGAAAGAGAGTTGAGTCTTGGAATTTTGAGGTAACTTGTAAAACTCAATTCTCTACAAATTTGTAGAAGGGAAGGAGTTCTAAATATGTCTGTATGTATAACTTTAACAGAATAGGAGTAAGAACAGAAGGAGAGGAAGATAGCTCAGTTATCGGGTGCTGCTAAGAACCGGGTCTCGCTGAGATTGATAAAGTATAGATAGCGAGACGAGTGTCGCTGAGACGCAAGGGAGTTTTCTGTCTCACAAAACTCGCTGGGTATCGCTAGGTATCTCTCCTCAGGTAATCTCGCTTATTCTGGTGTCGCTAGTGTCGTGTATCTGATTGCGTAATTTCGCTAGTAATCTCGCTAGTAAGGTGGAACTCCTTGGTAATCTCGCTAGTGACATAGAATCTCGCTTATTATGTTTATTTTAGAAAAGAAAGGGGGGTCTCGGTGGTGAATCATGATTAGAGTTTAAGTATGCACACTTATTGATCATGTAAAGGAAGTTTAAGGAAAGTGTAACGTGAGGAATGTGTATTTACAGGCCAAGAAGAGCTCGGAAAGGCATATAATCCGCTCAGGGCCTAAGGACAAGTTGTGAGTGACACCTTTCTCTTTCAAATTGATTTTTATCGAAAATATTCTTATAAGATATGGTTTTCGATGAATTGTTTTAGAAAGCATAATGTTTGATTATTGTCCACAAGGCATGTTAAATGTTTTCTAAGTTGTTAGAATGCATCTTTATGAAATGTTACTGATTAAAGATCTATATGATTTTCTACGAAATGATTCTCAAAAGAACTATTTATGTGAATGGGTTTCTAAAATGTTTTAGAGGAGGCTCAGTGCTCAAGGACATGAGAAGGCACGTGAGTTTCCCCGAGACCCAGTACTGAAGGACATGAAGAAGGTACTTGGGAACCCGTCATATTCCTATGTGCACATAGAGGTTAATTTGGCTGGTGCGGCGAGTTTGCTCTGCATCGAGCCAGGGATTATTTCGACATTGGGCGTGTTGAGCCTTGCTCCACCCCCAACTAAGGGAAAGGATTGAGAAACCAAACGGTCTACTATTTAAATTCTTCTGGAAAACATTTATATACGATTTGAAATCAGATTTATGAAATTGATAGATTTGTGTGAAGTATGCCTTGGCTGAATAATATGTTAAATCCTCATTTATGTTTACATATGTAACATGCCTGTTTTCAATAAAAGTCATTTTTCAAAAAAAAAAAAAACTAGTCACTCACAGGGCTTCTAGCTCACGTTTTCCATATTTCTTTTTTTCCCCCCCTCCAGGTAGCGAGGACATTCCCAGTGCTCAGCCTACTCCAGCTTGCCCTGCCTAAGCTTCAAGTCCTTGCAACTCAGTCACGTTTTGAGAGTTGTACATGTATAATCTTGTGTAGGTGGCATGTAGGTCTAGTTGTGTGAATGTTGGGATTTGTAATGTGGGTTGTACAAGTATACTGTGGACGAGTAGCAAACTTAATTATACATATATATATGTTTTGTGGCTTCTATGAGTAAAGTATAATATGCATGGTATGATCTGTTAGGATTATCAGGCACAGATGGACAGTTTATGTCACAAAAGGGGTGATGTTTACTGTCCTCAAATCTCCTCTTGGGTTAAGCGCGATAATCTGGGAGGGGGTGTTACATATCTACCTGGTCTTACCCCTGAAATGGAAGGCATATTGAGCCAGCGTTGTTGAGCTGCTCTCACCAATGCAGATCTAAGGATAATCTCGAGTAAACAGAAGTTCATAGTTAGCTCAGGATTAAGATCGAGTTGCCTAGGCCATCAAAGTCAAGATAGTCAGTTTTAGATAGTAAACAGTATTATAAAGTAAAAGTGACTATTTCATGGTCCGGTCTTATGCAAACTTTTTGCATATGACACCCCCATTCGCATGTCTTCACATGAACGAATTAGGATCACTTCGTTTGTACTAGTTACAAAGTGAGCCGCATTCATAGTGTCCCCAGAATAAGGCGCCCAACCTTATTCATATACTATAGACAATTTAGACTGTTAACTTAAACTTGATCCAGTTTTATGTCTCTACATAAAGTTTGAGTCTCATGTAACAGTCTAGGATCCTTTGATGATTGAATTTAGATTTAGTCAGAACATTTTATAGAATTAATAATTACTTATTGATTATAAATTTCAATAACTTGATTGAATGATAAAAGTATATTTGGTATTTATAAACTATGAGTTTTAGGACATAAAACCCAACACACCGACGGTCTCTATCGGCCCTAATTGAGATATCCAGGGCACTGGCCTCTCTGTCAGCCCCAATTGATACTATACAAGCCACCGACCTCTCCGTCAGCCTCAACTGACTCCACCAAGGGCCATTGACGTTCTCAATAATTCTAATACTTTCCATTATAAACTCAAGCACCGACCCTAACTAGGCCAAGGTCATCGATGCTAATCAATAACATGCTTCATGCTTAAAACCACGTACAACATTAAACTTTCAACGTTACATGTATACATTCTCAACGCTTCAAACTACATGCTTATGGATTAACAACACATGATATTTGATAACTTGTAGAAATACAAGTTATTATAGCCTTTCTCTTAGAAAAATAGAGATTAAATAGAAAATCATGCGGTAGTTTATGTTGAATTCCATTAATAAATCTTCCTATGCGTTCCACTGTTGTATTTTGATGAAGATAATTATTTTATTACTTTTTGAGCCTAAAACGCATGTTTTAATGCAGGAATGCAAACAATGCGTTGACTATTTCTTAACGCAGAACTATGCGTTGACAATCTGTTCTTCATGGACGCATGATCTGAACGGAACGCGAACAACCTGTAGATGCGTTAACAACTTCTCAACGTAGAAGTATAAGTTAGCAACCTATGACGCGTTGACATCCCCCCAAATTCAGACGCATAATGACCAAAAACGCAAGGCGCGGAAAATCAGGATCAGAATCTTGAGAGATTGTCAGAAGATTTACTTGCATGATCTGTGGCTAAAGTGGTGGATCTTAATTGAAACGAGAATTACGCAATTAGGCGAGATAGACAAATGATATCAATTTCGCCGCCAATCAAGCAAATTTGCCACTGATTACGAACGCAGCATCTATAAAAGGGCAGTTCTGCAAGATGAAAAAGTGTTGTTGATTCTCGAAAGAATTCCTAAGTGATGGTAGAGTTCTCTCCAGAACACAACTGGAGACGAATAGCTCGAGAGAGAAGAGTCTTCCCTCCGCCTGACCACTTCACAGCAGAACTCACGCTTCCATTCCGGCGACTCAAGACATTGATGCCTTTTCCTACTTTCTATCTTGTTTTTCTAGCTTGATTTTAGATTTGTGTCAAGACATTGAGCTATCTAAAATTGTATTCCGTTCATCAATCTACAATTCTTCCATGTCTATTCATTTCTCTACACTTTTCGCTTTTTACTTTGAATCCATGAGTAACTAATCTTTCAAGGGTCAAGGGTTGCGTTAGCATCTAAATAAGGACCATAGTGTAACTATTGCATCTTGTCAATTGCAATCTTAATCTGATGCTTATGTCCATCTAGCTAATCGATATAAGTAGTAATAATCAGACTGTTCGAGACGGTAAGTGATTGTGGAACTCAATTGACAAGGGCAAAAAGTGTACCTATTTATAGGAATAACCTTGGTACTTGTTCGTTTAAATTTCTATATTCAATTTAATTTGAGTTTCATAGCTTGTTGCACAAAAAAAATAGATATTATACTTTCAGCACAAGGATGCGTCGAGAATTACTCAAGTATGATCATGATTAAACAAGTTTTCCTATAAAAAGCCCAAGTATAAGCTCTTATAGGTTTCCTAGTGAGTCCAAAGTCGAACGCATGGATTTGTAATAACTAGGCATTGAGAATAGATGCATGACTATGCGGTGAACTGTACATGTAATATGTGTATGTGTTGGTTGTATGCGTCTAAAACTATACATAAAGAATGAATAAAATTTCCTACAACTAACAATGAGGTGGACGCGACGATGGTTAGTCAAATGTCATTTAGTGTCAGATAGCATGCGTTGAGAATGAATGGAACCATGCGATAAAAGTAGAGTTAACGCAGGAGCTAGTTGATTACTTAAGCATATCCAAGTATAATTACATACCTACAAACTTAGTTTGTGAATCTATCTCTCGATGTTTCGACGCCACATTAATCTTATCTCTAAGACGCATGGTAAGTTTGCGTTGGCAAAAGATGAACTACATCTCTGCACCTCATCTAGTCTCGATAAATGCTAAAGATTAACCATCCACTCTCTCAAGCTAGACAGTCGTGCTTACTACTTTTGTTTGTCAGAAAAAGTTATCTAAGCTAATGATATGCATTAATCAAGATGTAACATACTTAATATTGCTTAAGAAAAACTAACTCTAACATCTAACTCATTTAGCATTCAAATAATCATGGTGTAAGGTATTTAATATGGAAATAGATGGAAGATAATCGTCAATCAAACTTATATTAAGAAACTAAACCATCCTCTCAAATGTCATTAACAAAACATAAGTAAGAAGGAGGGAAATGGAGATAAAACGGAAATGGCAGACGTCAAGCCGCCACTGGCAACGTTTTGCTTCATGGAGGCTTGAGATGGTTGCTATCTGATACATAAATTTCATAGGGTGAAGGTTCTCACTTACTGGGAGACGACTCTGAAATTTCTCAGAATCATTCTCTCAGAAGACCTCGAAATGGAGGCTGGTTATGGTGAGGAAGAAATTGTGCAGAGCTTTCGCCTCTTGAACTCGTTTCTCTCCCCCTTTGAATAGAGAAACTTTGGGCTATTTATAGGCGTCGAAAAGTTGAAACTCATGATGACCTGACACCTTTACATTAAATTCCATGCCCTGCTGCGCAGACTTTTCACATCGTCGGCTCATTTGTTCTGCCATATTCTGATAGCGTGTTATACTTTTGCATATTGACATGACAACTTTTGCTCAGGCGTTTGTATCTACTTTTCTCGATGCATGGTCTCAATGCATAGTCTCGACGCATGGGTTTCCACTTGTTCTCGCAGTAGCTTCGTCTCTAGTGCATGAGTTATTTGTGATTCTTTTCTTCTTAATCCTACGTTAAGAACAGAAAAGCTCATAATTTTTCAGGAATTTTCTTTTGTAAATAGTACCAATACATGGTAATACATTTTACATAATTCAACTACCAAAATCATGCGTTTAGCTCTAAAGTTAATCTAATTAATTCAAATAGTGACTATAATAACTTGTATTTCTACAAGTTATCAGTACTTAACACTCTCCTATGTGTCATAGACATATAACGCATAGCGGCTGACAATCGGGAGAAGAGTCGCAAGTATGAATAGACTATCACCACGCGTTTCTGATGTTAGATGTTAACCAACCCGAACCCTGTTTTATCCATTCATTTAATTCACTTAGCTGACTTTGTTGTGTCGCATGCCTTTCCATCTTCCACATTTTAGTTTAGTGTATATGTTATCGCTTTCTTTAGATTAGACGCAAACCTCTTACAAATATTTTTGGTTACCACTATAACGTATATAATCCACTTAATTAAAGAATCGGCATAGTCCCTGTGTTCAACCTCGAACTCATCGAGAAAACCTATTGCTTTGCTTATACTTGGGTAAAGGATAGGAAAACTTGACAGATCACAAACGCATAGCATTAAGCATAGTAAGACGCATAGTATGTTCAACGCATAATAGTAGCTTAACTTGCGCATTGCGTTAATATAATTTCATTTCACAATCTGTCTTACAACAAGTTTTTGGCGTCATTACCGGGGACTTGAGATCTGCTGCACAACAAGTTTTTGGCACCGTTGCCGGGGACTTGAGATCTGTCTAACAACAATATTACATCCTATAATAGTCAATACAAGAGCATTAAACATGCTTGATCATGTCATAATAAATCACAACATCAAGATAGCATGAACCCTAATTTACATAAGGGTAATTAAATCGCGCATCATGCTATCAGACAACCAAACAGACTCAACAGATAAAATTCTACTTATATAGGCGTTCTAGAGTGCTTCTAACTAATCCAAAAGTTCCTGAAATAATAAAAACAAGACTCCAAGGTCACAGCTTCGTTTGAATCCTTAGTCAAAAACTAAAAATTGTTCGAAATAAGGTAACTTACCCAAAGCAACCTAAACCTCATTCCGAACACTTTGAATCAAACCTAAACTACAAACAAAGAATACCTAAGCATTATTGGTAATTTATAGCATCTAAAGATGTCAAACGGATCCAAAAAGGGTTATAACACCTAAATCTCACCAAAATAGGCTTGTTTTCTTGCTGCAAGGTGTTCGAAGAGTTTCAAAACTATTTCAAATCTACAATTATGAGATTCCAAGCGTTAGAGACAAGTCCAAACAATCCTAAACTAGTTCGAAACGAAGTTAGAGCATTCTTACCCACTAAAAACTTACCCAAACAACCCAAAACCTTGTTGACTAGTGTTCGAATACGCTGAATCCTATAGATCTAGAGTAGTTAAGCAATGGGTACATCAAAACTAATGTGAAACAAATTGGTTAAGTGTTAAAACACACTAGATAAGCCACTGAAAGAGTTGTTTGTTGAAAATTGCACCACCCTCGCTGCTCCATGTTGAAGACGCATCGATTTGAGCCCTTAGTTGTCGTTCCCGAGTTCTGCTAGGCTCCACCTGAAGCCATCGCATGTTCGTGGGTGGTGCATGCCGGGTAAGAGACGTTTGTCATCAGAGGATGGTTGGGTATGCTACTACAGGTTGTCGGCATCGCTTTCGTCACGCAGTGGAGCTTCCATCACACCACAGGAGAACGCCTGTTGCCGAGGCAAGTCGAGCTGAAAGTGCCACAGGGGAGGGGTGGATGCCTAACATGAAGGGGAAAGAGAAGAGAGAGAAAAAAGAAAAGAGAAAAGAAGGGAAGAAGCTAGGGCTTTTTTTTTCCTTTTTTTATTTTTTTTTTTAAAAGCAGCACCCAACAAATAAAAAAAATTTAAATTTTAAGATTCTTATTTAATTCCAAATAAATTTTCTTTTCCAACCATGACAACTCAAATAAAGATTTATAAGATTTTCGAAAGATCTAGTATTAAAACCAATATATTGAATTAAAGAATTTGGTAACAACAATAATAATAGTAATAAAATAATAAAATAAAATAAATCTCTTTCTCTTTTCAACACTTAATAACATTTAATTTAGTTAAAATAAAAAGGTATTGAAATTCGAATTTTATAAATTAGAATTGACGATTGAGGAGTCCTATTAATTTAAAATTACCGAGTCTGAAAGAGATGTAATAGCATAGTTCAAACCAAAATTTAGCCTTATTTTAGTGTGGGGTGTTACAACATGAATGTCCATATTTGATTATCTTACATAGAAAAACATCATTTATATTTATGTCATTGATGGTTGATGAGTCAACGAGCATAGTTCAACTGACATAATTTTGTACTATCAATCTCGACTTGAGAAGGTTCAATCCCGTACCACACATATTGTAAAAAAAAAAAAAATGGTTGGTACGGTCATTACCATAATCATTACTAATGTCTTGTTTGATAACTATTTGGTTTTTGAAATCAAGTCCATAAACACAATTTAAACCTACTTTCTCCCTAAATTTTAGGAGTATTTTCAAAATCAAAGCAAAATTTTAAAAATTAAAAAAAAGTAGTTTAGAATAATATTTTTCTAAGAAATTAAATTTGGTTAAATATTCAAATGATTTATTAAGAAATATGTAAACCATTGTAAAGAAATTGTGAGAAAAAACAAACATAATTTTCAAAGACCAAATAGTTACCAAATGTGGCTAATTAATTCAAAATTTAATTGATTTCTATCATAACAATTCTTGATTTGATTAATGTATTAATTAAACTAGCTTTATCTATAAATTACAAATTTGATCTCTATAACTTGAAAGAAGTTAAAATTTTATCGTTCCTATAGTTTTAAAAGTTAGAATTTCAATTCTTAGATGATTGGATAAAACCCCATAAAGAGTCTACATGATTTGATAAATGTTCATACAATTTTTTTTTTTTTTTTGTCAAATTGTAGAGATTAATTATAATTCTTAAAACATAAAGACTAAATTCTAAAATTTTTTAAACTATATGGCAAATTTTTTAATTTAACTTTTATCATTTGATTGGACTGGGGTGAGAGAAGTTATACTAGACTTGTCATTATTCCTTATTCTTGAGAGAATCTTAAATAACCTGCTAGAAAAAGGCCCGTAAAATGACACAGAAATTAAAGATAAGGAGTGGATAAAACCAAGCGATATTTAATCAAACAACGACATGTAAACCACAAGACAAACATATGAAAACAACAATTAATGTGTTAATCTCAATTAGTAGTAAATTTTTGTTTTTAAATTTAAATGACACTTTAAATTTTTATTATTTTTCTAATTTTTGGTTATTTTGGTTTTTAGTTATTTATTCTTTTTCTTTATTATTATTATTTTTTATGAATGTTTGTCTATTTAAATGAAATAAAAATATTACACTATTTCATTACATAATTTTGATTTTTCTCTTTTTAGTTTCTTATATTTATTTTATATTTATATCATATAATAGATTATAGAATAATTGGTTAATGACTATTTCATTAATATTATAATTTTATATTAATTAATTTATCAAATAATAAAATTATTTTTAGTCAGGTTATAGAATGGCTTAGAGTAAGAATAACTAGAAATAAAATGAAAAGGTAGAATCCAACAAACTAAATTTAATGCAATTGAGGTGATAATAAAACATTCATTTCTCTGTTTACATGTCCATTGGTTGTACTAAAAAATACATCCAGTCAACTTCTTTTATCTTCAAATATTAGCAAGAAAAAATGTTTTGAAGGAAAAATAGAATGTTTTATAGCGGGTTTGGAATAACCCTTTTTTTTTATTGTACTACTCTTTGGACAAAATCAATTTTTCTAACTTTAAAAAGAAAATAATTTAAAATGTTTTTTTCATACTTCCGTTAATGAATTATGACAATCGAAACTTCTGTTAGAATATCTAGAAATGATTTCAAAGTAATTAACTAAAAATCTTGGCAGTAAAAAAACATATTTATGGTTAATACACGCAATTTTTAATATAATGTAATGATTAAGGGGCTTGTATAGATTGACTATAGAAAAAGTATTTTTTAAAAATTCATTTTTATTTAAACTATTTTGATTAAAATATATTTTAAAATCTATTTTAAGCAGTTGCGAAACACTACAATTTTTTCCAAAATAACTTCACTAAACTTTGGGTTGTTGGGTTTCAGTCGTATTTTTAAATTTTCAAAAGTTTCATATCTACTCTTGAATATTTGAAATTATCCTTGGAGAGTTTTTTTATTTAAATAAATTAAAAATCAACGCAACAACTTCAGTTAATGTGTAAAAATTTAAAAGGTTGTGATACCATTTACAAATTCATATTCACATTGATTGACATGGTAGAGATATGTAAAAATTGATTATGCATAATAAAATAACTTTGATCTTCTATATATAATTGTAAATAATATTACGTCTATGTCTTTTAATTTTTTACACATAAGTTATCACAATAATTTTCATAACCTATTTTAGTTAGAAATATACCTTTTCAAAGTTCGAAAGCAAAAATAAAATTTGAAATATATCTAGACTCATTCCAAAGTTAAGGGAGATTTTGTGAACTATGAAAGTGGTGACATTAGAAGGGTATCAATTCATGCAGACTTTGGGCTAAGTTCAAATGACCATATGACAGCAATGGTGCTTTGCCCTTTCTCATGTTTCTAGTCGATCCAAAAAGAATTCTCCACTAAGCTTTTACCATTCTTTTTCACATAAATGGTAAAATGATTAGAGATATATGAAAATTAGGGTTTCTAAGTTTGGCTTAAAAACATTGCTTTAGGGAAAGCAATCTCTATCTCTCAAATTATCTATATCTATTTTGTATTGCTGATAAGCACAATATATGGCCACTAGCATCTGCTTTGATTTGCTTTGAGAAGGATTGATTCATTGTATTGATTTAACCATTCTCTTTTTTTTTTTCTCCTTTTCTTTGTACCTTTCACATATATATAGGAAAACAAATACTTGTATACAGATATACATTGCATTCAATGTGATTTAGATATATTTATACACATAATAGAATGTGTGATCTCGATCTCGTCGTGGGTTTGATTCGATGTAAGTTGACAAATTAGTTAACTTGATTATGTGCACGTAAGGTTTTTAATAATTATGCAATGACAATCAATAGTAGTTTATCTATGTGTTTTGACTATAGATAATTAAAATTAAGGATGATAACGATTATAAAATAAACACGTAAATGAATATAGATAATTAATGTATTGATAATGTATTTTGATTATTTATTAATTAGAATGTAGAATTCAATTTTTTTTACTTTGGGTCCAGCATCAGTGAATGTATTATAATTTGCATAAATAATATTTGACGTTGGAAAAATGTAATGTAATATGAACTAGTTCACTTGCTTGAGACCATTTGTCTTTACTTTGTGAAAATATTTGAAAATATAAAATATAATAACCTTGTTTAGGTGTTCTTAATTAAAAAAAAAGCAATATTGCATATATATATATATATATATATATATTTTATAGAAAATGCTCATGATCTTTTTTTTTTCTTTCATTTATTTATTTTTCATTTATCAAGGTCTAAAACTATATCGAGAATGATGAAACCACCAAGAGATCTCGAGACTTAATTTTTTTTTCTTTTAAAACAATATTGTACATTAGTAGTTGAATGAGAGTTAATGCACTTTTATATATATATATATATATATATTAAAGGAAAACATCAAAGTTGCTTCAACAAAATACAAAGGAAAAGCTAGAGTAAAGCCTTGCAATTAAGAAATATTGTAGAAACTATTATAAATATTATATTTATAATAAATGTCCATTATGTAGCCAAGCTTAGTGGCTAAAGGTTATATATCTCCTAAAGACACATCCTTAGTGGCCATGAAATGCCACTACCTACTTGTCAAATTGCCTATAAATAGAGGTTTTTGGTGGATATTGTAATACACACATTGGAGAGAAAAGGAGAGAAAAGAAGAGAAAAGATTGGTGTTGAGAAATTTCATAAAATCTCACTTTATTTATTTTAGTTTATTTTAAGTTTATTTTATTTAATTTGGTTATTTTAATTAATTTTATATTATTTTATTATTTTAATATTTTAGTATTATAATTTTTCGATTTTTGTGCTCCTGTTTTTCTGTCATTTTGCTCCTCAATTTTACAATACGTTATCAGCACGAGCTCTTGTCATTTTTCCATTGAAGGTAGGTTCTGAAGTATTATCATGACAAATCTTACGAAAATAGAACTTGCAGTTCTTGACATCAATGGAAATAATTATTTTTCATGGGTGCTTGATGCTGAAATACATCTAGATGCTATGAACCTGGGAGAAACAATTAAAGAGGGAAATGCAACATCCATTCAGGAAAAAGCAAAAGCTATGATTTTCCTTCACCATCATCTCCAAGAGGGATTGAAGATGGAATATTTAACAATAAAAGATCCCTGTATCTTGTGGAAGAATTTAAAACAAAAATATGATCATCAGAAAACAGTCATTCTTCCTAAAAGCTTGTTATGAATGGATGCATTTGAGGCTCCAAGATTTCAAATCAGTAAGTGACTACAACTCCACATTATTCAAAATCAGTTCAAAATTGCTGTTATGCGAAGAGAAAATTATTGATGCAAATATGTTGGAGAAGATATTTTCTACATTTCATGCCTGGAATATGCTCCTGTAGTAGCAATATCGAGAGAAAGATTTAAACAATATTCTAAATCAATTTCATGTCTTCTCGTGGATGAACAAAATAATGAGCTATTGATGAAGAACTATGAATCTCGACCAATTGGAACAACACCATTCCCTGAAGTGAATGCCGTAAATTTTAATAATCGTGATTGAGTTCGTGATCGTGGTCGTGGTCGTGGTCGTGGTCATGGTCGTGGTCGTGACCGTGGCAAAAGAAGAAATAATTATTTTTTTGTCGTGGTGGTTATTCTAATCATCCAAATTTCAAAAAAACCACCTGAAATGATGATCATAAAGGAAAAGCTCCACAAGATAAAAATTCAAAAGATGAGCATAAATGCTTCCGATGCGAAATGACTGGGCACTGGTCTCGTGTTTGTCGTACATCAAAATATCTAGTTGATCTCTATCAAGCTTCCCTGAAGGTAAAAGGGAAAAATGTGGAAGCAAATTTTGCATACTAGGATAATAGTATATTTGACTCATCCAATATGACAAATTTGGATGTGGCGGACTTTTTTGAATCTCCCAAAGAGAAAATCAACACAAATGATGGCATAGCAAGTGTTTTTTTTTTTTTTTTATTTTGAGAATATTTAGAATTGTTTTATCTATCTATCTTTCATGTTTTTTTAAGTTAACCATTGTATTTCAAGTTTTGTTTTTCTTAGTGTAATTATCTTGTTTAAATGAAGAATCATGGACAATTTTCATATATTGAGTGACTAAAAAATGAGGAATGAAGATCTATGTCTAGCAGACTGTGCAACTACACATACAAGACTCACAAATAGAAAATATTTTTTCAAATTGACAATGCTGGAAGCAAAAGTCAATACAATATCAAGTTCTGCAAACCTGATTGAAGGATTTGGAAAACCAAATATTATTTTTCCTAGAAGAACAAAATTTACAATTAACAATGCATTGTTCTTTAGTCAATCAAAGAGAAATCTATTAAGTTTTAAAGATATACGTTGCAATGATTATCATATTGAGACTGATAGAAAAAATGAGATAGAATATCTTTATATCATATCTCCTGTCTCACATGAAAAACGTATATAGGAAAAGTTGCTTGCTTTATCTTCTCGATTATATTATACTCATATACGAGTCATTAAAACATATGCAACAATGAACCTGAAGTTCATGAATCCAAATATATTTACAATTTGGCATGAACGATTGGGTCATCTAGGATCTATAATGATGAGAAGAATCATTAAAATTCAAATGGACACTCATTGAAGAACCAGAAGAATCTTCAATCTAGTGAATTGTTATATGATGCTTGCTCTCAAGGCAAATTAATAATTAGACCATCACCAGCTAAAGTGGGAACTGAATCACCTGCATTTTTTGAACGAATTCATGGTGATATATGTAGACCTATTAACCCACCAAGTGGACCATTTAAATACTTTATGGTATTAATAGACGCATCCAGTAGATAGTAGCATGTGTGCTTATTTATCAAGTCGAAACCTTGCATTTGCAAGATTACTTGCTCAAATAATTAAGTTAAGAGCACAAATTCTTGATTATACAATTAAAACCATTCGTCTTGTTAATGCTGGTGAATTTACATCCCAAACATTTGATAATTATTGTATGTCAATTGGGATAAATGTTGAACATCCTGTAGCTCATGTTCATACACAAAATGGTTTAGCAAAATCATCTATAAAACGTTTGTAATTAATTGCTAGACCATTACTTATGAGAGCTAAGCTTCTTACATTTGTATGGGGACATGCTATTTTGCATGCTGCATCACTTGCACGCATTAGGCCAATATTTTATCATAAATACTCACTATTACAATTAGCTTATGGCCAGGAGCCGAATATTTTCGATCTAAGAATTTTTGGATGTGCAGTATATGTTCCAACTGCTCCATCACAACGTACTAAGATGGGTCCTCAAAGAAGGTTAGAAATATACGTTGGATATGATTCCCCATCAATTATTAAATATTTTGAACCGCTAACGAGTGATGTATTTACTGCACGATTTGCTGATTTTGATTTTAATGAGACAAATTTTCCAACATTAGGGAGAGGAATTAAGAAGTTGGAAAAAGAAATTGCATGGAATGCATCATTATTGTCTCATTTAGATCCCCGTACAAATCAATGTGAACTTCAAGTTCAGAAAATAATTCATTTGCAAAATATAGCAAATCAATTACCAGATGCATTTATAGATGCAAAGAAAGTAACTAAATCACATATACCCATTGCAAATGTTCCGTCGAAAATTGATATCCCAACATAACAAGTTGTCACTAATGAATCTGGAACACACCAGAAGCGTGGTAGACCAGTGGGTTCCAAAGATAAAAATCCTCGGAAAAGAAAAATAAATGATAGTAAAAAATACTTGGTTGAGGATGTAAATATCCATGAAGAAGCCCTAAACATGACCGATAATCCAATTAGTGAAGAAGGTGAAATACCTAAAGATAATAATGAGATTTCAATAAATTATGTCATGACAAGGAAAAGATGGAACCAAACTCATGCAATTATTAATAACATTTTTGCATATAATGTTGCACTTTATATTATATCTGAAAATGAGGATCTTAAACCATAATTTGTTGAAGAATGTTGACATAGAAGAGATTGGCTTCGGTGGAAAAAAGCAATCGAGCTTTCAAAACATCAAGTTTTTGCACCAGTAGTCCGGACACCAGAAGATGTCAAACTTGTGGGATACAAATGAGTATTTGTGAGAAAAAGAAATGAAAATAATGAGATCACAAGATATAAAACAAGACTAGTTGCACAAGGTTTTTCACAAATACCTGGTATTGATCATGAGGAGACATATTCTCCAGTGGTTAAGATATTTAATTGGTCTCACTATGTATGAAAATTTGGACATGCATCTTATGGCATATTTATATGGATCTCTTGATAATGACATTTATATGAGAATCCTAGAAGAATTTAAGATACCTGAAATACATAAATCAAGTTCTCAAGAACTATATTCAATAAAGTTACAGAGATCACTATATGGATTAAAACAATCAGAACGAATGTGGTATAATCGCCTGAGTGGATATTTGCTGAAAGAAGGATATTAAAATAATCCAATATGTCCATGTGTTTTTATAAAGAAATCACCGCCAGGATTTACTATTATATCTGTATATGTTGATGACCTAAATATAATTGAAACTTCTGAAGAGCTTTCAAAGGCAATAGAATATCTTAAGAAAGAATTTGAGATGAAAGATCTCGGAAAAACAAAATTTTGCCTTGGATTGCAAATTGAGCATTTAGCAAATGGGATATTTGTTCATCAGTCAACCTATACAGGAAAAATTTTAAAAAGATTCTATATGAACAAAGCACATCTATTAAACATTCCAATGGGAGTTCGTTCACTAGATGTGAAGAAAGATATATTTCGACCTCGAGATAATAATGACGAACTTCTTGGTCCTGAAGTATCATATCTTAGTGCAATTGGTGCACTTATGTATCTTGCTAATAATAGAAGATCAAATATTGCATTTTTAGTAAATTTATTAGCTAGATACAGCTCTTCTCCAACAAAAAGACATTGGAATGGAATTAAGCATATACTCTGTTATCTCCGAGGAACGATCGATATGGGTTTGTTTTATTCAAATAAATCAAAGTTTGACTTAGTTGGTTATGTAGATTCTGGATATTTATCTGATCCACACAAAGCTAGATCTCAAACAGGTTATCTGTTCACATGTAGAGGAACTGCTGTATCCTGGCGATCCATGAAACAAACCATAACAACGACTTCCTCAAATCATGCTGAAATTCTTGCAATCCAAAAAGCTAGTAGAGAATGTGTATAGCTAAGATCAATGACTCAACACATTCGTGAAATATATGGTTTGTCTTCTAGTAAAAATCCTCCAACAACATTATACGAAAACAACACAACATGTATAACCAAAATCAAAGGAGGATATATTAAAGAAGATAGAACAAAACATATTTCACTAAAGCTTTTCTACACTCATGATCTTGAAGAAAATTGCGACATCACTGTACAACAAATTTGTTTGAAGGACAACTTGGTAGACTTATTTACAAAATCATTACCGACCGTGACCTTTGAAAAATTGGTGCAGAACATTGGAATGCGGCGACACAGAGATCTCAAGTAATGTTCCTACGAGGTGAGCAAATTATTGTATTCTTTTAAAAACATTAGATTATATGAAATAAGTACTCTTTTTCCTTCACTAGAATTTTTTTCCCATTGGGTTTTTCCTTGTAAGGTTTTAACGAGGCATATTTCATATAATATATAATGAACATCTAAGGGGGAGTATTATAAATATTATATTTATAATAGATGTCCATTATGTAGCCAAGCTTAGTGGCTAAAGATCATGTGTCTCCTAAAAACACATACTTAGTGGGCATGAAATACCACTTCCTACTTGCCAAATTGCCTATAAATAAAAGTTTTTGGTGGATATTGTAATACATACATTGGAGAGAAAAGAAGAGAAAAGATTGGTGTTGAGAAATTTCATAAAATCCCACTTTCTTTATTTTAGTTTATTTTAAGTTTATTTTATTTAATTTGGTTATTTTAATAACTTTTATATTATTTTATTATTTTAATATTATAATTTCTCGATTTTCATGCTTCTGTTTTTCTGTCATTTTGCTCCTTAATTTTACAACATAAACATCTAGATCATAATTTTGAGTGCAACTAATGAGATAAGAAAAAATAGAATTTTTAGAATTTGAGTCATAATTTTGAGTGCGACCATGGATAGAGAAAAGAGAGAGAGAAAAAAAAAACATACATTACAAAATTATGAAAAAAAAAAAAAAAAGAATTCTTTAGGTAGACTTAAAAACAAGACTTTTGAATCAAAATATATATGTTCCCATTCGTGCACTTTTATTTAATAGAGAAAAAGAAGGATTTTTAAACTGCCACTTGGGTCAATGATACATTGTAAAATTTTAGGATAATTCTTGGCTTTGAACAACTAAAATGATTAAACATTTGAAAAACGCAATCCACTTTTGGGTTCTTTTTTTCAGTCTCATCTCATGATGTTGAAGGGTTGAAAATCAATAATGACCAAAGTTATGTGTTCATGAAGCCTCTAATGCATGAACTAACTTAAATTACAACAAATATCATATACCCAAATAATAATAATAATAATAAGGTTACGTGTGAAAAAAATCAAAGGCAAAAGGGCTTAAAAGCAAAACCAGATTAAATTAACTAATTAATCATGTCAAAGAAATATGGATAGAGAAGGTTTCTGTCACATGTGAAAGCTAATTAGCTAAGGTCATGCATTTGTGGCTTTTGCCAGAATCTGTTTTGAAATTGAGAAGGGGGTAGGAAATTACATTAGTACCCCTCTCTTTATGTGTTGTCGGTTTCGTGTCGTGTCGTAAGCTCATTCATCTATGCCCGATTCATATGGAAAGTAAGGAGGAAGAGAGAACAAGAAAGGGGAGAAAGTTGTTAAGGCAGCAAGTATTGAATGGAAACTCTCTACCATGTTTTCTGAGTTGGGAAAGAGAAATGTGTGAGAGAGAAAAAAAAAAAAAAAAAAAAAAAAAACCTAACTATTTATGATATAACAAAAAAAGGGCTTTCAAAAGTCTCATAAGGTTCTTTTTGAAAGGGACATTCCACAGAAAACCCTAATAGAAATTCTGTTATATATCCCATTTTCATCATTTTCAATTCACATTAATTAATGCTAGTTTCCTATGACCTCCAAGATTTGCATCATTATATGTTAGATATGTTATTATCCCTAAATTATTATTTCTATATGTCTTTGTTTCCAAACATAATAGCCCATGTGTTGGTAGAGCTTTTTTCTTTTTCCTTGAAGATAATATTACAGCCTATAGAATGTGTGTATCTTGTGATTTAAGATTAGGGTTATGCAAAATATTGCATAGAAAGACCTAAACCAAATTGAGTGGCTTGCAAAATTGTGTTTTGATATAGCTTTAAAAATGTAAAAATTAACTATTAAAAATTATCCTAGGTTGGCCCGATAATAAATATAAGAGCATGACCTTAATAAAACTAAGAAGTCATGTGGTCAAATGTTGTAAGGTCAGATGGGTTGTTTATAAATTAATTAAGTTAGAATAATTTTTAATGGAGATAATAACAATTTCCACACGTTGTTTGTGGTTTGTCTACTTTGCAAATTATAGTCCAACACCTCATAATTTGTAAAATATAAAAATCATTCCATTTTGTTAAATTTTACCTTTAATTTTGAGGAAATTAGTACGTGTGTTGGGGGGAGCTTGTATGTTATATTCAAGATGTGATGTTCCTATGTCAAATAAATAAAATATAATTAACCAATAAGAAGAAGAAGGTATGATTTTATAAATTTTTTGGTTAATATTTCTAAATATATGAATATAAGGAAAAAAAAAAAAAAAAAACTACACAAGAGTGATTTGTAATTAGTTATATATTTTCAACTTGGACTCCCTTAACTTTGTTATTTTAACATTTAAAATTTATGTCAACTCTGTAAAAATCAACACAAATTACATCTAATTCAATTAACATCAAATTTACCCTAAGAAATTAAATTTGCTCTACAAAAATGGGCTTTCAAAAGATAGAAATCTTTATGGCTTTTCTAATTCCCCCACTTTTTTTTTTTTTTTTCCTTCCTTTCCTCTATATGGTAAATGGAAAATCACAAGTATGATATTTTCCTACAAAACCCTTTGTGACAAAACAATAGAAGTTATTGGTATTATTATTATTATTATTATTGATTTTTATTTGTACAGCTAAGGAGAATTGAAGTTTGACTGATACCAAAATTTTAGTTAACTTGGTATCCCTATCATTGAGGCAAGTATTATGCTCATCTTCCATTGGATTTCAATAAAAAAAATATTCACCAATCTTACATTTTCTTAGGATGTTCAATAATTTGATCTTTCTTGCATCAAATGGAGAAGAACAAAACAATAACTTTTGAGATGACTCTAGGAGGATTTAATGGCAATTTTTTCCCTCAATCTTCTTTTTTTTTTTTTTTTTTTTTTTTTTTTTTTTTTTTTCTGTGGGGTGTTTTTCACCTTATTATATTCTCTAGTCAAAAGAAAATTGGAAAAATTCTAAAATGAATGTAATCAAACCAATTTGAACACATATATAGCAATCAACTAGTTAAATCATATGTTCTCAACCAACAAGTTGATAAATATATACATTTAATCAACAATTTCTTCTATTACATTTAACTTAAGAACACAACTTTTTTAAAAGTCATATTAAACTTACTTTTAATTATTACATCAACTAATATAACTTTTGGATCTACTTAACCACAAAGTTCAAAGTTTTAGAAGGAAATCTCTCTTTTAAACTCTACTAGAAGACTAGTCTAATTTCTTAATATCATATTTTACATACAATATATAATTACGTACTATAGTATAGAAAATTTGATCCAAAACGAGAGTAACAAAGTTTATACCTTTTTCTTTTTGTAAAAGGGGTCCATATTTAGTATGTAACACTATGGTCACTAATGAATAAATTAATAATCAATAATATTTTAAGTTTTGTCCAATTCATGTAGTCTTTTCGTATAAGCCCTATTAACTTAACAATAAGATGATAAAGTGTACTCGAAATACCTCATGTTTAAAAAATAATCGTAAACCTAGCTTTATATTGTGACTAGTCTATAAACTATGTGATGTACGTGAAATTTATAGTTGTATGAAAATTTTATAAACAAAATAAGAAAGCAAGAATTCTCTTCCCATTTGTCCCATTCATAGTTGTATGAAAATTTTATAAACAAAATTTATAGTTGGATAGTTGGTCTACTAGCCTTTATTAGATTAAAAAGACACTTACAAACAGCTGTGTCCCATTAATGAATGACAAAATAGAAATATTTAATAAAAATACAAAGGATAAAATGAATGTTAGGAGTGCAAACAAAGCCTCACATGGTTAGGAAATCGAATGATCATGGGTATATAAGTGAGGACAAGTATCTCAATTGGTATGAGGTCTTTTGGGTGGAAACAAAAGCAAAGCCATGAGGGTTTATGCTCAAAGTGGACATTATCATACCATTGTAGAGGTCCATTGTCCCTATCAATGAAATTTTTGGTCCTTAGGTTTTTTGGTTTAGTTTTTATTTGGTTCCTAGGTTTCAAAATGTTACACATTGTTACTTGTAAGTTTTGAGTTTAATTTCTATTTGGTCCGTGGTTTCAAAATGTTCACCATTGAATTTTGAGTTTATTTTAAATCTGGTCTCTAAATTTCAATATTTTACACTTTTATCCTCAAATTTTCGCTAATGCCCACTTCAGCCTTTAGTGTTAACTTTCCATTAATTAATTTAAAATAACTAAAATGAAAATTTAAAATTAATTTTATTAGTGATAAGGAAATTAATGAAGAATAATTGATAATTATTATTTTAAATTAATTAATAGACATTAAAATTAAGGACCAAAAATGAGTATTCACTTAAACATCAAGGTTGAAAGTGTGAACTTGAAACCTTAGAGAACAAATAGAAACATAACCCAAAACTCAAAAATAAAAATGTATATGATATTGAAACCTAGGGACCAAATTAAATAGAAATTAGACTCAAACTCTGGGCAAAAGTACAACATTTTAAAACAAAATAGACCTAAAGCCTAGGTAGCAAAAACGGTTACTTTCCCACATTTTTTCAATAATCCACTTTAAATAAATAAAAATATATAAATGGACATACGGAATTCATTGTCCAATTCCATGCCAAATGATTAATCGTTCTTACCTAAACCATAGTAGTGGCAAGATTAGGTCAAACAAATGGAGCACTTAAATTTCTCAATCAAATAGCTAACGTTCCTAGGTAACTGAAAGGGGACTTCGAAGTTGTTTATGTTGCAAATAAAATTAAATGACATGAAACTAAAGAGAAAGGTTGTGATAACAATGAGAAAAGTGTCTAGCTTGAGTTATTGAGAAAATTTTCCTATTCAATATGCTTAATAATCGAATCCTCGTTACAAAATTTAGTGTAAAATTTAGACCGATCACAACGAGTCCACAAAGTGCAGCAAGATGTTACTAACAATAATAACAACAAGTGGGAGAGAGAAAGAAAAGATAACACTTAGAATTGGTAACCTAGTTCGGTGTAACTACACCTACATTTGGGCGGCAGTAAGCTTGAATGAAAAGAGTTTCACTAGATAGTTTATTTGAATACAATTTCTCAAATATACTTTATCAAAAGTAGTATAGGAACTATAACTTCTAGTGAGGAGATTCAAGCTCCCCCTAAATTCCGAACTCCCTAGAGAAGAGTATCCAGATTAGGCTCTCCCTAAATTGACGCTGTTAAGTCACCACTCTTTTATCATTTCATTCATCGATTGAACCACGTTTAATGAGCGATATTTTCCTCACGATACAGACAATAGTAGCACCACAAACCCACAGTTCGATTACGAGGTTAATTCAAGACAATATCATCAACAAGACAGTGGCTACTCTTTACTAGCTTTAATTCACAGTCAGAACCAACTACCAACCCATAACCAACAGAAACCAAGATCCACAAAACCAACAGCCTAATCAAAGAAAATTAAAAAAACCATATAACTCCAACAACCCATAAACTAGGACAGACCAACCCAAAAAAAAAAAAAATATAGAACCAATAACCAAACAGTACCACTGGCAACCAGCAGCTACCAACATCTCCCCTTTTTGTTGACAAAGAG
Organism: Citrullus mucosospermus; assembly: GCA_030954485.1. Lineage (NCBI taxonomy): Eukaryota > Viridiplantae > Streptophyta > Magnoliopsida > Cucurbitales > Cucurbitaceae > Citrullus > Citrullus mucosospermus. The sequence goes on along the minus strand of CM062064.1, from coordinate 8,596,982 downwards.
AAAATCAAGAACTGAATGGAAGGTAAGATGATGACGCCCCATCAGAATTAGGTAGAGATAGACTGAGTATGTGAAGAATCAATCTCGGCATGACGATCAGTTAGATCACGAATCACAGAGCACAAAGCATGAGACTTTGATGTTAGGGTGCGAAGAATTCGAGTTTCAAGCTCAATCGGTATATGAATCCCTCCCTCAGGAACCTGGAGATTATCAAGTAAAGGAATATCGGCAGCACATGGGGACAGATGTTGTGCACAATGTCAGGCACCTGAGTACCCTGGAACAACTTGTAACTGAGATTCAAAATGGCAGGGTTAGGCCCTAGAGCATCCAAGGAACCAAGAATGGAGGGACATTAAGCCAATGAAATGCTAGAGAACAGACAAAGGAAGCCAACAGGAAGTTTGATCACATAGAAGTCAACATGACGAAGCAATTAATTGAAGACAAACACACCATAGTCAAAGGTGGACCTAGTGCCAATATGATATAATAAACTTGCTAAAGTGGGAGACAAACAAAATCCATAAGTAGACGGCACCAATTTGCTATCCCGATTTTGTGAAGAACGGCATATTTCACACTTAAGTAGCAGCAGCAAGTTGCCCTGAAGAGGGCTAGGTCTTAGAAGTTCCACCAGTGAGCTCTAGAACTAGCTCCTCTGTGGAGGGATGAACATTGCTAAGGGGTGGAGAATCAGCACGATCCAAGAATAAATTAATCACAGCAGAGGAAATAGTAAAACACACTCCCCGAACATGAACCTTCTAAAAGTCAGGGCTGCTAGGATCGTTAAAGCGAGTTGGAAGATTCACAATCAATTCACGAATAAGCTGGGGGTAAAAAGAACCAACATTCACTGCAGTCTTAATCAATCCAGCATGATGGATTAGTTCCATAATCTCAAGACAGCCAGTAGTTTGCTCTGACAATACTTTCTCATCAGAAATATGTCGCTGAAGAAAATACTTCAAACGTAGAACATTCTCTTCACTATGAAAAGAAACGCCATCAATGGGCACGGACGAAACGTTTGAAGGGATCTTGCATCGGCGACCACGGGAATGAGGAAGAGTAATTGCAATGTCATCCTCAAGGCTTGACTAGATAAGAGAGTCGTAGTCAAAACCACTGGGTTGCTTAATAGCCATAGAGCGGCTAGATCAAGTTCTGGTAGAAGGCCCAACCTCCGTGGGAGCTTTGTGAGAAGACTTAATTCTAGACTTCCCAAGAGCAGCAATAGGAACATCATCATCAAAGCTGCGCAGAGAGGCAACAACAAATTCATTCTAGTTTTGATTAGCAGAAGACCTGGATGTATGATCAAGGCATCATTCCCTAAAGCAAAATCACTCGTTTGGCCAAAAGAAGAAGCATTCGCTTCGCTAGAGATGTCACCAACATTGGTAGCGATATCAACAAGAATTTCCATGACAAAACGACGCTTGGCAGCAGTGAGACAAACATCATCGACAATATTAGAGTCATGCAACCCATCAGATCTCTCCACAAAGCCAATAGAATCACCATGCAGGTCACAGTGAGGAACTTCATGTAGATCACAGCACAGGGTGCAGTATTAGAAACAGACATACTAACAGAACTATCAATCAAAGTATCACCACCAAGACGATTATTATCACTATGAAAATCCGTATAAAGAACTAAACTCTTAGAAAATCAAGAATAGGGTTCGCATCAGAGGCATCAGTAGAGGAAACAGAACTCTAAGGAACAGTAGAGAAGGTAGAATCCTTATTATCAACCCACAAGACCATAGCGAGAGGGTTTACCTCGAGAATGTCCTAAGAATTAGAAATATGTGATGAAATAGGAGGGCAATCATTAGAGACATCCCTAATTCAATGAAAGCAGCTCGTTTGAGGATGTTTCACGGATGTAGATGAGGGACCTCACATTCTGACACCATGAATGTTTATCCGTGGAGGAGGAACAACAAGACTGACATCTCGCAGACGGCTCACTTTTCTTTTAGATTCTACCATCTCTGGACCAGAGGTATGAGCACCACTTTTAGTATTCACCATTGAAAAACTTCGAAAAATCCAGAAACTAGTGAAAGAGAAACAGTTTAGAGAAACACTCACATCGAAATAGGGCACCAAAAGGAGAAGGGTTTGAAATTTCAGAATACCACAAACCATTTGTGTATTTGAAAAACTAGCAGGCATAAAGAGGGAAGATATGCAACATTAATGACAAAGATTTGAAATATAATTGTGGGTCATGGCATGCACTTTACGACCCAACAATATAGCCTTTCTGAATTCGGGATTAATTGATATAACTGAATTCTACACAGCCCCAAAGTAGCTCACATCGAGTCAAATCGGTTAGCATCAATCGGTTTTGTAAAAATATATGCCAGTTGCTTATCAGTTTGAACATACTCAAGGTAATGACTTTAGACTCAACTAATTCTCTGATGAAGTGATGTCTGATATCAATATGTTTGGTCTGACTATGTTGCACCAGATTCTTTGAAATATTGATTGCACTCATGTTGTCACAACACAAGGACATGACATCTTGAGTAACATTATACTCCCACAACATTTGTTTCATCCATAGAAATTGTGAGCAACTACTTCCAACTGCTATGTATTGAGCTTCGATAGTGGATAAGAAAACACAATTTTTTTCTTACTAAACCATGATATTAGATTGTTTCCAAGAAAAAAAACAACGGTCTGAGGTGCTTTTTCTGTCCTCAGAGCTTCCGGCCCAGTCAGTATCACAGTATCCAACTAACGCCCCTTCCATGTTTGAGGAGTACAACAGACCATAGTCATTAGTACCACAGATGTACTTGAGTATTATTTTCATGCTAGTCATATGACTAGCTTTAGGATTATACTAAAAACGAGCACATACCCCCACAGCGTAACTTATGACTAGACGACTGGTAGTTAGGTACAACAAGCTATCGATCATACTTCAGTACAATCTTTCATCAACACTCTTACCATCTAAGTCCCTCGAGAACTTACCATAGGTAGGAGTTGGAGTTCACTTAGAATTTGCTTTCTCCATCCCAAATTTCTTTAGCATGTTCTTTTCATATTTTTCTTGCGATATAAATATACCATCTGGCAATTGTTTGACTTGAAACTCGAGGAAGTAAGTTAATTCACTAACCATACTCATCTCGAACTCACTCTTCATCTTATCAACAAACTGGTTTATTAAGAACTTTGGGAACCCTCCGAACCCTATGTCATCAACATAGACTTGAACTATAATAAAGCCTTCCTTGGATCGTTTAATAAATAGAGTTCTATCATATCCTCCTCTAGAATATCCTTTATTAATAAGGATTTCTGTGAGACGATCATACCAGGCCTTGGGAGCTTGCTTCAGACCATAAAGAGTCTTTTGAAGCTTATACAAATGTTGGGGACATGCATGATCAATGAACCCTTTAAGTTGCTCAACGTAGACTTCTTCATTCAGAATACTATTCAGAAAAGCACTTTTCACGTCCATTTGGTGTAGTTTAAATTTGAGCAAGCGAGAGACACCAAAAAGAAGACGCATGGCCTCCAATCTTGCAATGGGGGCAAATGTTTCATCAAAGTCAATACCTTCTACTTGGGAATAGCCTTGAGCCACCAATCGCGCCTTGTTATGAACAACAACCCCATTCTCATCAGATTTATTCTTAAACACCCATTCGCTGCCTATTACATTCACAAACTCCGGACAAGGCACTGACTCCAACACCTGATTTCGTTCAAACTGGCTCAATTCTTCCTACATAGCATTCATCAAAAATCATCCTTTAGAGCTTTGTTGACATTCGTAGGCTCTACAATCAAGGTGAAGTAGACATTTCCAATTAGTTTCAAATGGCTTACTTTATCCTTCCTTCAAGTTGTAACCCCAGAATTTAAATCCCATATAATATTCTTAGAGGGGTGATTCTTTTTCACTCTACTGGAGCACTTAACAGAATCAGGAACAAAATCTTCTGGTTTAGAATCACTTTTCTTACCATCATCAGCATTGGGATCAATGTGCTGCTTTTTGTCAGTAGCATCACGAGGAACATTTGGGAACAATATCAGACTGTCTCTATCATCATCTTGTACAAGTTTAGAGTCTTGATCATCTATAACAACATTAATGGACTCCATTATAGTATGAGTACGATTATTGAACACTCTATACGCCCTTCTGTTTGAGGAGTATCCTAAAAAGGTTCCACTGTTAGACTTAGAGTCCCACTTTTTTCGGTATTCTCTATCGACAAGAATGTGACACACACTTCCTAAAACATGAAAATATTTGACATTAGATTTCCTCCTCCGTAGTTCATAATTTTTCTAAGTAGTATATGACACGTTGTATTCAGTGCTTCAGCCCAAAAATACGATTGTGTATATGACACGTTGTATTCAGTGCTTCAACCCAAAAATACGAGGGCATATTTTTTCCATGCAACATAACTTTTGCCATCTCTTGCCATGTGCAGTTTTTTCTCTCAACCACCCCATTCTGTTGAGGAGTGATGGTGGCTGAAAACTCATGTAGAATGCCTTCCAAGTTTCAAAACTCTTCAACTAGGGAGTTCTCAAACTCCTTGCCATGATCACTCTGTATACGAATGATTAGCACTCCTTGTTCCTTCTGAAGTTGGTGACATAAGGTCTAACAAACGTCAAATGTATCCGATTTTTCACGAATAAACTTTACCCAGGTATATCAAGAAAAGTCATCAACACATACAAAAGCATATCTCTTTCCTCCTAAGCTCTCGACTTGCATCGGACCCATCATGTCAATATTCAGAAGTTCTAAAACTCTACTTGTAGTACAGAATGAAACTCTTTTGTACGAGGCTTTGATTTGCTTTCCTGCCTGACAGTTTCCACACACACTATCACAGGCTCCTGAGAGCTGTGGAATATCCAAAACAACTTCTTTAGCAATAGCTTTCTTGAAAGATCGAAGATTTATGTGTCCGAGTCTCTTGTACTAGAGAGACGCTTCATTGTTTCTAACAGAATTACACACATTCGACTTAAGATCAGGGTTCCACAAATAACAATCATTAGAAGAGCACATCCTAGACATAACAACAGTATTGTTTGAGTTGGTCACAGTACACTTATCCTTAGAGAAGTTTACTGAGACTCCTTGATTGCACAGTTGACTTATGCTGATCAAGTTTGCTGTTAAACCTTCTACAAGAATAACCTCCTTAAAAATAGGAAGTCTAGGATACTTCAATCTCCCTTTTCCAATCACTTTTCCTTTAGCACCATCACTGAAAGTTACATGGCCGGTGCTACATGGTTGAATGTCCATTACGAAGGATTTGTCACCTGTCATGGGGCGAAAGCACCCGCTATCATAGTACCAGTCTTTCTATGTTGAGGAATGTAAGGTTGTAAAGAGCAACTTAACATCTACTATTAGAGGATTCACCATAATCCTTAACTCTCCACTCTAACTTGTTGTTACCCATGCTTCTGACAGGGCAGGTGACATTATGAGCTTTAAACAGCAACTTACGTTGTCTCTGATAAACACGTCCTTTATGCAGACGAAAATAATAAGGACGAATATGACCAACTTTCCCACCGAAATGGAAAATCCATCTCTTTCGAGATTTGAGATAAGCACAAACTTGAGAAGTATCTGAATATGTTTGATAGGGACGAAGAACTGCAACCGGGAAGATTCTCCTCTAACCATTTTACTCATGATTGAGAGAAACCAACACCACTCTTGTTAGATGCTTGTTTCCTAAAGGATAAAATCTTGTTTAGATCATCTGTACTAGAGTTCAACATACAGATAGATTTAGTCATCGATTCAAGATCAACCTTTGCGATTTTCAATTCTTTCTTCAGCTTAGATATCAAGTGCTTCGCAAACGATGATTGTCTTCCATCAGTTTCTCAATTCTTTCTTTCTGAACAGTAATGGCTTTAGTTTCTTCAGTCCATTGCTAATACGCTTCCTCTATGGTTAGATGATGTTCATCAGGCTTACTCCTGAGAGGCATCACAAATAACACCTCAGCAACACTGTCTGTAATATTAGTCTCTTGGACACTGCTCGAGGATAAACAACTCATTAAGACACGAATTTTTTCATCAGAATCACTACTTGAGATAGCATCCTCATCATCATCGTCAGATAGAGTAGCAGAATAGCTTTTGTTCTTCCTCTTCAGAAAATTGGGACATTTAGCTTGATAGTGTCGTATCGCTCACACTCTCTACATCTGAACTTTTTGTCTTTTATATCTTGGCTTAAACTATAACCTTTTCCATGATCGATCTTTCGATTAGATGACCGGGAAGCTTTAACCGTTGAGCACCCAACAGAACCAAAATTGTCTTGACCATTGGGAGACACAATGCTACTTCAAGGCACACCACACTTATCCTACCTTCTAAGAGCCTTTCCGAACTGCTTAGCAAGCAAGGAAATCAATAGGGCTAGATTCTCATCTGATTCTTTATTTTTAACAATTGTAACATCATTCTCCACAATCGACTATAGGCAATATTTTTGGATTTTTTTATCAAACTTGTCATCAAATGACATTTTGAAAGTTCTTAGAGAACCAAAGAGTTCATCAACTTTCATTGTTGTGATGTTATGAGCCTCCTCAATAACTGTAACTTTCATGTCAAATCTCCTTGGAAGAGAGCGAAGAACCTTTCAAACTAATTTTTCTTCTAATATCTTCTCACTGAGCGAGAAAGATTCGTTTGCAATATCTAATAGGCGAACATTGAATTCAACTATGGTCTCATCTTCTGACATTTTCAGTGATTGAAATTTAGTGGTTAGAAGCTACAATCTGGACATTTCACTTTTGAAGTTCCTTCATGGTACCGCAAGAATGTCTCATGCTTCTTTGGCAGAGACACATGTATTGATAAGGCGAAATACATTCTTGTAACACCATTAAAGATCGCTTTTAAAGCACGAGAGTTCCCTAAGGAAGCTTCATCTTCATCCTCTGTCTAGTCTTTCTCAGGTTTGGGACCAACCTTCCCTTCAGTGTCAGTAACTAAGGAAGGACTCCATCCATTCACGACAACCTTCCATGTCTTATTATCAATAGATTTCAGGAAAGCTATCATTCTCGCTTTCCAATGAGAATAGTTTGAACCATCTAGTACAGGAGGACGCGTTGTAGATCCACCATCTAGGATAGGCTCCAATGAATAACTCAATGTAAGAGAGGCCAACCAGGCTCTAATACCAATTGAAATTAACGTCGACCACAATGAGTCCAAAAAGTGCAACAAGATGTTACTAACAATAATAACAACAAGTGGGAAAGAGAAAGAAAAGATAACACTTAGAATTGGTAACCTAGTTCGGTGTAACTACACCTACGTTTGGGAGGCAGTAAGCTTGAATGAAAAAAGTTTCACTAGATAGTTTATTTGAATACAATTTCTCAAATCTACTTTATCAAAAGTAGTACAGCAACTATAACTTCTAGTGAGGAGATTTAGGCTCCCCCTAAATTCTGAACTCCCTAGAGAAGAGTATTTAGATTAGGCTCCCATGAATCTGACACTGTTAAGTCACCACTCTTCTATCTTTTCATTCATTGATTGAACCACGTTCAATGAGCGATATTTTCCTTCATGATATAGACAATATTAGCACCACAAACCCATAGTTCGAATACGAGATTAATTCAGGACAATATCATCAGCAAAACAATGGCTACTCTTCACCAGCTTTTCAGCAACACCTTCTACAGAAACAGCTCTATAAAAAACGCTTACCCTAGCAGCAAAGAAAACCGACATACATATATGCTGCACACCAAGGAAACCACCCGTATAATAAAGGAAGGAAATCTCCTCCAAAACGAGGAAACATAAAATAACACAAAACCAAATAAGGAAAAATATAATCCCAAAAATAAGAAGCCACTCAACAAGATAACAATGACAACAACAATAAGATAAAAGAAAATATCAGCAACCAACCAGTGTAGTGACATAGTGTTTGCTTGCACGTAACCAATTTAATTAGAAAGGTCAATTAAATTGTCTTAAATGACTAATTAGTACAAATTGAATTAATGAAAGTGTTGTATGACAGATCTAAAGTCCCCGGCAACGGCGCCAAAAACTTGTTGTATGACAGATCTCAAGTTCTCGGCAATGGCGCCAAAAACTTGTTGCGTTTGACATGCTAAAATGCCAAAACTTGATGTTGCGTTTATCTATTATTAAGCTTACTATGCATTCAATATACTATGCGTTCAACATGCTTAATATTATGTTTTAGTGATCTGTCAAGTTTTCCTATCCTTTACCCAAGTATAGGCAAAGAATAAGGTTTTCTCGGTGAGTCTGAGGTCGAACACAAGGACTATGCAGATTTTATAATTAATTGGATTATTTGAGTTGAAGTGGTAACCAAAAATATTAACAAGGGATGCGTCTAACTAAAGAAAGCGATAACATGTACACTAGATTAAAAGGTGGTAGATGGTAAGGTATGTGACACAACAAGTTCAGCTAAGTGGATTAAATGAATGGATAAAAACAGGGTTCGGGTTGGTTAACATCTAAAATCAGAAACGCATAGTGATAGTCTATTCATACTTGCGACTCTTCTCCCGGTTGTTAGCCGCTATGCGTTATATGTCTATACCTCATAGGAGAGTGTTAAGTACCAAGGTTATTCCTATGACAGGTAACACTTCTTAGCCTTGTCAATTGAGTTCCACAATCACTTACTCTCTCGAGCAGTCTGATTATTATTACTTATATCGATTAGCTAGATGAACATAAGCATCAGATTAAGATTACAATTGATAAGATGCAATAGTTACACTATGGTTCTTATTTAGATGCTAACGCAACCCGTGACCCTTGAAAATTAGCTACTCATGTATTCAAAGTAATAAGCGAAAAGTGTAGAGAAATGGATAGACATCGGAGAATTGTAGATTAATGGACAAAATACAATTTTAGACAGCACAATGTCTTGATAACAAATCTAAAATCAAAGCTAGAAAAAGATAGAAAGCAGGAAGGCGTTGCAATGACTTGAGTTGCCGAAATGGAAGCGTGAAGTTTTGCTGTGAAGTGGTCAGGCAGAGGGAAGACTCTTTTCTCTAGAGCTATTCGTCTCCGGTTGTCTTCTAGAGAGAACTCTGCTATCACTTAGGAATTCTTCTGAGAATCAACAACCCTTTTTCAACTTGCAGGTCTGCCCTTTTATAGAGATTGCGTTCGTAATCAATGGCAAATCTGCGTGATTGGAGGCGCAATTGATGTCGTGCATCTATCTCGTCTAATTGCGTAATTCTCGGTTCAATTTAGATCCACCACTTTAGCCACAGATCATGCATGTCAATCTTTCCGACAATCTCTCAAGATTCTGATATGATTTTCCGCTGCCTTGCTTTTCTGGTCGTTATGTGTCCATGGAGAACTTGGGTTCATGCGTTCACTTATGTCGACGTATCCATATGTTACTAACGTATCATCCTGCGTTGAGCGGTTGTCAGCACATCCACTGGTTGCTTGCGTTCCTGCGTTAAAACATGCGTTTTAGGCTCAAAAAGCTATAAAATAATTATCTTCATCAATTTACAAGAGTAGAACACATAGGAAGATTTATCAATAGAATTTAACTAATACTACCGCATAATTCTCTATTTAATCTCTATTTTTCTAAGAGAAAGGCTGTAATAACTTGTATTTCTACAAGTTATCAAAAAGGCATGCGAATTGAAGTTCGTCCTAAATGCATTAAGTTCTATGGATACATTGGACGAAATATTCAATTGGAAAGGTCATGATTAGATATTTTTTTGACTTAATTCTTGGTCGAATAGAACAATACTTGTCATGTTCGATACGCAAGCTAACCTAACTTATCACTTCTTAGTAATTAACACAAGATTATATGTCACTTATCAAATGTTAATCAAAAGCTTCAATCATATAATCCACAAGCATTCGATTATATGATTAGAATAAAAAAATTACAAAATTGAATCCAACAAAATGATAAATTTCAATTAAAAAACTCATAAGTATATGAGAATAGAAGAAAATTACTAAAACCTAAGCTAGAATGAGATATACCTTAGCACTTAATCGACATACAGATTAAATAGGTAGAAGTTTGGTACATCCAAGGACCAAACAAATGAAGAAGAGAGGAGAAAAGACGATTCCAATCTTCTGGCCATAGAAGAACTAACCTAAAAATCGAAAAATCTCTTTTTATATCCTGTCAGAATGCTACAGCGCTATGACGAAAATTTTGCATTCTATAAACAGTGCCGAGCACGGTGCCACAGGGCCTCGCAATGCTATCCTTACAGGAGCATTTTGGTAATTTTGGTCTTCTCTTTCCTGGTTGATACAATTAAGCTCCATTTTAGCCCCCTTTCTGCTCCATTTCATCGCTAATGTCCTATTCTACCTGTTTGGTGCTCGAAACCTACAAAATAACCAAATAAACACATAAAATACAGGAACAATCCTAAATTAAGTAAAGCAAGATGTCACATTTTGAGTGCTATCAATAAATAATCATATATATCAATTAACAACAACTTGAAAGGGAGAGATTAGTTTTCTTTTAATTTTTTTTTTCTAAAAAAAAAAAGAGAGAAGAAAGGGCGAACACATTATCCACTAGATAAAGATGGAGAACGGAGAGAAACTAAAGTGAGTGTAAACTTTGAAGAAAATGGATAACATTAGAGTATTTTTGTTTTAATAACCTATCGAGACACACCGCACATATTGGAACAAATCAATAAAAAACAATGGAAGAATTAAGTAATAACTTATTGAAATATGGGGGTGATGAATCAAATCTCTCTTCACGAAGTTGATAATACAAATTTATATTAGTTGAACTATAATTGGTGTGATTTTTAAAGAGGTGCAATAAGAGAGCTCCTAAATTCATCATGTAACTTAATATTACTTTCGTCCAAACATGTTTAACTGCAAAATTACGATGAAATCTATTGTATTCTCGGTATTTTAACCACTACATGTATATTCAACAGACAACTTAAGTTTAAAACTGAAATTATATATCATTCAACAATTATTTCTAGAGTATTTTTATCTATCAATCTGGGTTTACTCCTGCCAATTTTTTCATGTCCATTCTATCAGGTTTTAATTTGGTTTAGCAATTTATTTTTGTGAAAGCAAAAAACTAAAACTAAAAGATTTATATACTTATTTATTTTTCATTTATATGACAAAGTAGTGAATAATTAGAAATTTATTTATATTTGATATTTTTTGGTTGACAAAGATATTTGACTTATACAAATAAAAATTTCCTTTTGGTAATGTCTCTATTTTTACCTCTAGATTCCACCTGAAAAAAAAAAATCCTTAATTTAAGGAATACTATAGAATCAATTGTTAGTTTGTTCCTCTTCTCAAAAGAAAAAAAAAAAAAAAAAAAAAAAGTTATAATTTGAATTACTCATCCATCCACTTATTGACTTTTTGTAAAGAACTCTTTAATTTCAATTACTCATCTATCCACTTATTGACTTTTTGTAAAGACCCCTTAAATCCAGGAAATTTGCCTTGGAAAGTATTACTACTTTTTGATATAATAATTGATGCCCCTAGTGGATATATGTATCTTGTAAAACAAAGCACATACAATGTTTAGATTCTCATCATCTTGATTTAGTGTGAAAATTTTTTTAATAAGAAATTCTTGAAATTTCACATTTCAATTTCCTGACCAATGAACTACATTTTCTTATTTGAAAAGTCGACCAATGAGCTACATAGGCAATATAGAGATTTTTGGTTGATCATATGGCCCAAAATCATGTTGACAACACATTAACTTCGTTAATTTAATTTTGTCAAAGTATTAAATTATTCAATGCAATTACCTTAGTCCTATGACATGGCAATATGTCTTTGTGATCGCCATATTGGGAGTGAATCCACGTTTTTATTAGATAATTAAAAATTAATAGGAAAATACACTTATGCTTTCTTACGTTTAAACTTGATTTCTATTTGATCATTGAATTTTCAAAATGAACACTTTAATCTTCAAGGTGCATGAAATAATTGTTGGGTTGTATGTCCTAAAACTCGTAGTTTTTATAAATAGGTGATTTTTAGTACATATGAAGTTATTCAAGTGAATTAATTATTTATCAACTCTAAATCCAATTAAACTACGAACCCTTGGCTACTATTATGAGTACTTGGACTTTATGTGGAGACATAAACAGGATCAAGTTCGAGTAAGTAGCCTCAATAGTCTATAGTACATGGATCAGGTTGGGTACCTCTTCCTGGAGACACTATTGAATACGACCCGTTTCATGATTGTTACAAATATTGTAAAGTGTCATAAATGAAGTGATTCTGATTTGATCATGTAGAGACATGTGAGCGGGGGTATTCTACATAATGAGATTGTGTAAGACTGACCCTGAAATAATTATTGTTATGTATTAACACCGTTTACGATTAACACTGATTAATTTCACTTATCGATGACCTAGATAACTTGATCTGAATCTTGAGCTATCTATGAACTTCTATTTGTTCAGAATTATCCCTTGATCTACATAAGTAAGAGTAAGCTCAATAGCGCTGCTCAACATTCCTCCCATTTCAGGGATAAGACCGGGTAGATAGTTGGGAACATAGAATTTGCAAGACGGAATTCACTCCTACCCAACTTAGGGATAGAAGAGAGGTTGTTCTCTTAAGTGTTGTTCCCAGGACTTGAACAAGGGGCCCCATCCTCTCACTAGCCCGAGAAGGAATGGATTTAGTGATTAGATCCTAAATCAATTGTTCATTAGAGGGACAATGGTACTTAAGGAGAAAAGATCTAACTCAGAGGTAAATTGGTATTTGACCTAGCTGAAGTTATGAACAACCTGTGAAGGATTGACTTATCGATGACGGTTATATCAAATGGACACAAATATATCTACAGTGAGGAGAGTGCAGCTATGGGCTTTAGTGGAGTGTCCCGTTAGTTAACGAATGTTGGTTAACTATGTTAAAGAGTTTGGCCGGTTAATCTCGGATCGTTGGAGCTCATGATCTGTAGGTCCATTAGGTCCCTCTACTAGCTCATAAATGGACTAAAATCTTAGATAATGTGGTGAATAAGTTTGAATTGTTCAAATCTTGGCTTAAGGAATGAAAGTTAGATATATACGATATATCGACGTTTAATTACGAATTAAACGTACAACTAGAGTTAATTATAATATTTAAATATAATTTAAATATTAATCATATGAATAGGGATTCATATCGATTTTTTTTAGAAAAATCGGGACAAAGTGGGGAAAATAATATTAAAATAATATTTAATTAATTAAATATTAAATTATTTTTTATTTAATTATTTAATTATCTTTTTTAAATTAAAAATAAATTTTAATTCAATTTTGGAAATTCATTGAAAATTGATTTTAAAATTGATTTTTGAATATTGGATTTTCCCACTAACTAAGCTAGGAGCTTGGTTGTCTTCTTCACAATTAACCAACAAATTAACCATTTTGTGTTGTCAAATTTTGATGCAATTGGATTGCATGTTATTCTTTAATAAATAGAGATGATTTTGACATAAAAATGGTTAAGAATTTTGTAAAATTAAGGGTTAATTTTGCAAAATTCCATCCATTGTTCATCTTCTTCTCAACCTTCATTCTTTCTCAAATTCACCACAAATTTGGATCCCACCATCCAATCTAAGCCTAGAGAATAGTAGAGAAGACTCTTGTGGTGGTCTACAACCAAGTGGTGCTGAAATTCATCAAGAATTGAAGGAGAATTTGGAGCTTCAAGGGTAAGTGTTCTTGAAACTTTGGTTTTTCTTACTAATTGCATGTTTAATCCTCTAAATTGAGCATCTTAGAGTGAAAATTGATCAAATTAACTTCTGCTGCATGCTCATTAATCCTTCAATAATTTGGTTAAAAATTACTTTTAGTCCTTAAACTTTCATAAAAGTAATGATTTAGACCCTGAACTTTGATTTCTAACGATTTAGTCCCTATACTTTTAATTATGTAACAATTTAGTCTTTGGACTTTACTATATAACAATTTAGTCCTTATATTTTAAAGTTTGTAGCAACTTAGTCCCTATTGTAGAAATTAGTATTAAAATTTATTAAGATTTCTTGCATAAATAAACCGATAAACTAATAGAGGCTCAATATTTTCACAAAATACATAATTCACATCATAAAATAATAAAAATTGACATCTAATTTTGATTATTTTTTTCTATTTTTGAAACTAAATTGTTACAAATTTAAAGATACAATAACTAAATTGTTACATACTAAAGTTTGGAGACTAAATTATAACAAAATTGAAATTACAAGGACTAAATCGTTATAAACTAAAGTTTAAAGATCAAATTGTTACTTTTATGAAAGTATAGGGACCAAAAAAGTTTTTTAACCTAATTTTAAATACTTATAATATCTAAAATTCGAACTCAGTTTCTATTTGGTTATTGAGATTTATAAAGGAAAGCTTCAAGTCTGTTTAAGTTAAAAAAAAAAAAAAAAAAAAAAAAGTTAACTATTAATTTAACTTACATAAAAATGATGCGACATTAATGAAGGTTTTATATTAATTAAAATTATTCTAATGTTATTGCGCAGTTTTGTTTTAATTAAGTGGCTTTTTTTTCGCCTACCTCTCAATTTACTCTCTTCTTCTTCTTTTGGTCTTCTTTCTCTCTTCTCCTTTCTCGATCTTCTTATTCTTTTCCGGAAAAGCATTCTATCAAACTACACCTTTAAATATAGACATGGGAACTGTGGATTACTTAAAGAGTTGATTCGTACTTAAAAAAAAAAGTAATAAATAAAAAAAATAAAAAACAGTTAATTCTTTGATAAATTAAGATTAAATGATACAAAATATCCCTGAACTTTGTACTTTGTATAAATAATATCCTTAAAACTTTTATAAGTTTCAAAAAATATCCTTAAACTTCCAAAATGAGTTTAAATACTTTTATCGTTAGTTTTAGATGAAAACTGTTTTTTGTGTCAAAAATACCCTTGAACTTTCTTTCAAAAATACCCTTGAGTTTAAAAAAAAAAAAACTTAATAAATATCATTCCTGTTATATAATCTTACTTCTCTATTTTCCATCTTTTTTCTCCTCTCCCTTATTCCAAGACTCTCTTACTTTTTTTTTTTTGGTAAACTGTGTGACATCTGTTTATCTAAAATAAATAAATAAATGAAATTGCACACATCAGTTAAAATATATGAACGGTAATATGAAGAAATAGAATAAATGAATCACCAAAGGATTTAAATACTTAAATGTTGTAACAAAATTGTATGTTAGTAGTTGAGTGTGTGTTAGTAGTCAATTACATTTTTTTTATTTGAGTATTTATCGTTTTGGTATGTTTTAACGGGAGACTTTTAATTTGAAATTTTGCGAGTTTTTTTTTTTTTTGGGGATTTTATTTTCTAACTTAAAATTTTGGTTTTTATTTTGGTTGTTGAGAAAATTGGTGCAGGCTAAGAATTGGAAAATTAAGAGAAAGATGAGAGTATCTATATAAAAAATTGAGGATATCTATATAAATTGTTTTAAAATTTGTTCTATTCGAACTTAAGAAAACTTCAAACAAATTGATCACCATATTAATATTGGAGCATTTTTAATTTTTTTTAAAATTTTTAAAGTTATTTTTGTAACAAGGTATTAACAGTTTTGTTCATATACTTACGGTGCAAGTATTTTTTCTTTTAAAAAAACCTTTTTTAAAATTAAGGATATTTTTAAAATTTTTGAAAGTACATTGATATTTTTGAAACAAAACTCTAACAGTTTCGTTTGAACTCATTTTGAAAGTTTAAGGATATTTTTAAAACTTTTGAAAGTTCAAGTATTTTTTTTTAAAACAAACTACAAACTTAAGAATATTTTTTTTTATAATTTGGTCATAAATTAATCATCTTTGACCACATTTCACATAAGTTTTTGTGATATTTCTCATTGAGTGGGTGTTCGAGAGATCATCAATGTTTTGATTCTCGAATAATATGTAATTGAACAAACTAGATTTAAATATTACTTTAGAAAAATATAAATAGAGAATAAAAAGAAAATAAAAGAGATGTGATTACAAAAAAAATTAAACAAAAAATTTAAGCACTCACCAAATACCTCATATATCCAAATGTTTAAATTAACAAAACTGTCAAATCGACCAATAACTCAATTGACATACAAGTATCTCAATAACCATGAGATCCATTGTTCAAATTTTTCTACCACAAATTGTAAAAAACTCACTAAAGTTAATTTTAAATAAAAATAAACATAAAATGTTTTCAAATAAATGTGAGAAAAAAACTAACAACTCTTGTGTATGATTGAAGGAAAACGAAAGTCATCAAAAACTCAGTGTAGGATTAACATCATAACTGAAGGGATTGAATCTCAGTGCAGAAGTAATTTATCACTTTGGTCTTTGTATTATGATAAAGAATTTTACAAAATTAGAACAAAAACTGGTTAGGCATGTGGTTTGGGTTGAGGAAAAAAAATAAAACCTTTATGAAGAACTCGTCTTCAATTAAAACCAAAACTTCTGCTTCCTAAAAACACTATCAAAAGGGACGCTACTAGTTAGAGCTTCCACGCTATTTCTCCAACAACGAATTGGATTATGGGATCCAAATTCTTTTAGAAGGAGCAAGGGATAGAATAAGAAATTTTATGTGTTCTTTCTTGGGAGCATTGAGAGAGAGCAACATAAGTGGTAATCTGTTGTGTTCCTTCTCTATATCTCATACATAGTTTTTAGAAACAATATATGAGGGTCTCACCCCACTAATTACTCCCCTGCAACTACAAGAGAATTAATTCTATTTAATTTTTTTAATTTCCTTTATTAAATTTAAATTAAAATTAAATCAAATTTAATTTAAAATAAATAAATAATCAAATTAATATATTTATTTATTTTAATTAATTTAATATTTGAATCTTATTTAAATATATTATTCTTTCATATTATATAGTTTTAATGGTAAATTAGATTCATAATTAGTTATATACTATAATGTATCAATATACATTATACTTTATATTAACCATATCATATATGATTAATATATATATTTCCCTCAAATAATTTGAATTATTCAAATTATGCCAAAACTACTTATTACTTGTTTTATCTTTTGTAAGCTACCATGAGACCCAATGGACCTACAAAGTTTCAATAATTCAATAGTAATTAATTAAAATCTTTAATTAAATTAATCAATATTCATTAACTGCAGGTCACTCCACTAAAGAACCACAGTTGCACTCTTCATATTGTAAAATATTTTTGTGTCCATGGATGTAACCATTATTAGTAAGTTGATCTTTCACGAATTGCTCATAATTATAACTAGGTCAAATTACAACTTTACCCATGTAATTACCACTTACCCCCTTAAGTCCCATTGATCCTCTAATGAACAACCTGTTTATGGTCCTACCATAAAAAAATCCCTCTCAAGCCAATGTGAGGAAGGGGCTCCATTGTTCAAGACTCAGAGTTAGCACTTACAAGAGTTATTCATCTAATAACCCTAGAGGCGAGAAGGAGCGAATTCCATCTTGTGTACCCATGTTCTTAGCTCCCTACTTGGACAAGTCCCTAAAATGGTAAGCTTCTTAAGTCGGCGACACAGGTCATTCTCACCCATACAAATCAAAGGGTTGCCTTTGAAAAGAAAGTATGACTACGTACGTGATTAGAATGTTAAACCAATAGTGTTGACAACTAATTTAACGTCAAATCAACAACAAGAAATAAAAGGTGACACAGATATTGGTAACCCAATTTGGTGTTACACACCTACATCTGGGGGCTACTTGCCCAAGAAAGACAATTAACTAATTGTAATGTCAAGCGAGTACAACAAGTAACTTATTTGTAAAACATTCACTTCTACGATAACGCTCGTTACACTTGACTTTATGATCACCTAGGCTCCCCCTAGATGTGAGACAGTCTCTCCTTTCACTTAGGCTCCTCCTAAGCTAGACAATATTAGAATAACAGCACTATAGAAATAATCGATGCCTGTGAATCTTCTCGAATCAATTTTCTTTCTCAAATCTACGTGAACTCTCTTCATTGGATGATCTAAACTTCAAATACGTGAGAACTCCCTTCTCACAACGATGAGTCTCAAGACTTGTTTTGATACCTGCAATATTCGTTTTGTGATTAAGAGAATAACTTTTGTGAATTTTTTACTTGTCACCGAATGCACACAGGAATGATGCTCAAGCAAGAACTCTTGTCAATTCGCCAAAACGGCCAGAAAAAACACAAGCTTTTTCAAGATGATTCAAAATGGAAACCCTAGAACTCGGCTCAATATTTCTTTTTAAACCTACTGACCAAATCAGTGAGATAAGGTAATACAACACCAATAAGAAAATAGAATCTGTCTGAAAATATCTGCAAACCGACGCCCTACAAGGAAAGAGAAAAATGCTCAAATAGCAGCCAGTAATTACGATGTTAAGACAAATCCAGGATAGCCAGCTCACCACCCTTAGAGCAAAAATGCGAGAGCCAACACAAAACTCTCCAACAAACTCTCTCTTTGGCCGAGAATTTTTAAGGCATAATCTACCAACCACAAAGAGGGATACAACAAAAAATTAGATAATAGTAGAAATATCTTAACATCAGAAATGATAAAAAAAAAAAAAAAAGACATATAGAAACAACAACAAAAACCATAGAGAACAGTTCAACAAGATAACCAGCCCAACTGCCACAAACCAACAACAACACTACCACATAAAGAACTACCACTCTCCCCTTTCTGCCCAAAAATTACTCTAGTCGCTGTGATGAACTGGCAACAAAATTCAACAGGACTACTTTCATCACTTGAAGAATTTCATCTACCTCTGCTTTCCTTGCCATGAGACGTTGAATCAGCTAATTAATGTCTTTCGTCTCACTGGACAACAACTGCAACATACGACTCCCGAAGGACGATTTCATTAATTCCCGACTAGGAGCATCTAGGTGTGACATTGAGGAGGAAATCTTGATGTCCGGAACCTGATGGCTCTTTAATAGACGAGGATGGATATTGAACATGCTGGGAGCAGGGGCTAGAGTCTCAGCCAACAATAAGATATCAGACTTTTGAGAAAGCAAAATACCACAAATTAGCCTTGGATAGCAGATAGGGAGTTTAAGAGCTTGAGACCCAATGTGGCGTTTTATTTGGTTGAAAGGTGAAGGGTGTGTGTCAACATGTCCTATGGTCTCTTCCATTAGGTCACACCGTGAGATTCCTATGTTGCACCTGCTTGGCGTTTATAGGCGCATATCCCTTCGGAGGGTTTGTAACATGGGATTCGGAACTCCGTGAACTCCAGAAATGGATAAAATTACATAGGTCCGTTTTCAAGCAATTGTTTCTCCTTCGAGGGCTTGTTTGATTCTGATCTTTGTGATTCGAAAATGAAGGGTATACACTTACAAGACTTACTAAGTGTTAGTAAAGTTCTTGACCAAAGAAACGGTAACTAAATACTATAAGAATAAGAGTTATTTTGGTATTAGTATTTAGTCAAGAGTATCTTGATTCAGTGAAGGAATGGTCGACTACCCTTCGATAGGGGCCAGTCTGACTCACTGAAGTATCATTGCAAAATAAAATAATGAAATATGGGTACATTATTACTTGCTAAATAAATTGGATTAAAATTTAATTTAATTATTTAATTATCTTTTTGAAATTAAAAATCAATTTTAATTCAATTTTTGAAATTCATTGAAAATTGATTTTAAAATTGATTTTTGAAGATTGGATTTTCCCACTAACTAAGCTAGGAGCTTGGTTGTCTTCTTCACAATTAACCAACAAATTAACCATTTTGTGTTGTCAAATTTTGATGCAATTGGATTGCATGTTATTCTTTAATAAATAGAGATGATTTTGACATAAAAAAGGGTTAAGAATTTTGTGAAATTAAGGGTTAATTTTGCAAAATTCTATCCATTGTTCATCTTCTTCCCAACCTTCATTCTTTCTCAAATTCAACACAAATTTGGATCCCACCATCCAATCTAAGCCTAGAGAATAGTAGAGAAGACTCTTGTGGTGGTCTACAACCAAGTGGTGCTGAAATTCATCAAGAATTGAAGGAGAATTTGGAGCTTCAAGGGTAAGTGTTCTTGAAACTTTGGTTTTTCTTCTGAATTGCATGTTTAATCATCTAAATTGAGCATCTTAGAGTGAAAATTGATCAAATTAACTTCTGCTGCGTGCTCATTTGTCCATCAATTGGTATCAGAGCGGACTTCTAAACAAGTTAGAAAATAACTCTCTACCACCATGTGAGTCTTGTCTCGAGGGAAAAATGACAAAGAGATCTTTTACTGGAAAAGGTCTTCAAGCCAAAGAACCCTTAGAACTCGTGCATTCGGACCTTTGTGGACCAATGAATGTAAGGGCTCGAGGAGGGTATGAATATTTCATCAACTTTATTGATGATTATTCAAGGTACGGTTATATTTACCTAATGCATCATAAATCTGAAACCCTTGAAAAGTTCAAGGAATTTAAGACCGAGGTTGAGAACCAATTAGGTAAAACTATTAAAACACTTCGATCTGATCGAGGTGGAGAATATATGGACTTAAAATTCCAGGACTATATGATAGAACATGGAATTAAGTCTCAACTCTCTGCACCTAGTAAGCCACAGCAGAACGGAGTATCTGAAAGGAGAAACAGAACCTTGTTGGACATGGTTCGTTCGATGATGAGTTACGCATCGTTGCCTAACTCGTTTTGGGGATTCGCAGTGGAGACCGCGATTTATATTTTGAATAATGTTCCTTCTAAGAGTGTTTCAGAAACACCCTATGAGTTATGGACAGGGGCATAAAGCTAGTTTACGTCACTTCCGGATCTGGGGTTGCCCAGCACATTTGTTGGTGCAAAATCCTAAAAAATTGGAACGTCGTTCAAAATTATGCCTATTTATAGGATACCCTAAAGAAACGAGAGGTGGTCTATTTTATGATCCTCAAGATGAAAAGGTAATTGTATCGACAAATGCCACATTCCTAGAGGAAGACCACATACGTGATCATAAACCACGTAGTAAACTAGTGTTGGAAGAGATTTCAAAAGATGCTACAGATAAATCACAAAAAATTGCTGATCAAACTGGCCAATCAACAAGAGTTGTTGATAAACCAAGCATATCTAGTCTGTCACGTCCATCTCAAGAGTTGAGAGAGCCTCGACGTAGTGGGAGGGTTGTTAGACAGCCCGACCGCTATTTAGGTTTAGCTGAAACTGAAGTCACCATACCTGATGATGGCTTAGAGGATCCATTGACCTATAAACAGGCAATGAATGATGTTGATCGAGATCAGTGGATCAAAGCCATGAACCTCGAAATGGAGTCTATGTACTTCAATTCAGTCTGGGAACTTATAGATCAACCTGATGAGGTAAGACCTATCGGTTGTAAATGGATTTACAAACGTAAACGAGACCATATGGGGAAGGTACAGACCTATAAAGCCCGGTTAGTAGCAAAGGGTTATACCCAGGTAGAGGGGGTAGATTATGAAGAAACCTTTTCACCTGTTGCTATGATAAAATCAATAAGGATACTCTTATCCATTGCCACTTTTTATAATTATGAAATTTGGCAAATGGATGTCAAGACTGCCTTCCTAAATGGCAATCTTGAAGAGAACATCTACATGGTCCAACCAGAAGGGTTCATAGAACAAGGCCAGGAGCAAAAAGTTTGCAAGCTGAATAGATCCATTTATGGATTAAAACAAGCATCCAGATCTTGGAATATGAGATTTGATACTGCAGTCAAATCTTATGGCTTTAAACAAAACGTTGATGAACCTTGTGTATATAAAAGGATCATCAATTCCACTGTAGCATTTCTTGTTCTATATGTAAATGATATCTTACTTATTGGGAATAATGTAGGATATCTTACTGACATTAAGAATTGGCTAGCAACTCAATTTCAAATGAAAGATATGGGAGAAGCTCAGTATGTTCTCGGGATCCAAATAGTTCGAAACCGTAAGAATAGAACGTTAGCTATGTCTCAAACATCTTATATAGACAAAGTGTTGTCTAGGTTTAAGATGCAAGATTCCAAGAGAGGTCTTCTACCTTTCAGGTATGGAATACATTTGTCAAAGGAACAATGTCCTAAAACACCTCAAGAGGTTGAGGATATGAGACGACTTCCCTACGCATCAGCTGTCGGGAGTCTGATGTATGCAATGCTATGTACATGACCAGACATATGTTTTGCAGTAGGAATTGTCAGTAGGTATCAGTCCAATCCTGGGTTTGCACATTGGATTGCCGTTAAGAATATCCTCAAGTATCTAAGGAGAACGAGGAACTACGTGCTTGTGTATGGAAATAAGGATTTGATCCTTACCGGATACACTGATTCCGATTTTCAAACCGATATAGACTCAAGGAGATCTACTTCGGGATTGGTATTCACTCTTAACGGAGAAGCAGTAGTGTGGAGAAGTATTAAGCAAAGTTGCATTGCCGACTCCACAATGGAAGCGGAATATGTTGCTGCAGGCGAGGCAGCCAAAGAAGCAGTATGGCTTAGGAAGTTCCTCAACGATCTGGAAATTGTTCCAGACATGCATCTACCAATCACTTTACATTGTGATAATAGTGGGGCAGTAGCGAACTCCAAAGAACCAAGAAGCCATAAGCGCGGAAAGCATATTGAGCGCAAATACCATCTCATCAGAGAAATTGTGCAGAGAGGAGACGTTATTGTGAGACAAATAGCATCTGAGCACAACATTGCTGATCCATTTACAAAGGCCCTCCCGGCTACTGTTTTTTAGGGCAACCTGAAGAGTTTAGGATTACGAGTAGAATAAATAGGGCAAGTGGGAGAAATTGTGGGTATGGGATGCCCTAGTTTATTGTATTTAGATTCTCTTACTGTACTCAACTTTGTTGTAACCCACTAGGAGTTTTAGTCCAAGTGGGAGTTTGTTGGGTTGTATGTCCTAAAACTCGTAGTTTTTGTAAATAGGTGATTTTTAGTACATATGAAGTTATTCAAGTGAATTAATTATTTATCAACTCTAAATCCAATTAAACTACGAACCCTTGGCTACTATCATGAGTACTTGGACTTTATGGGGAGACATAAACAGGATCAAGTTCGAGTAAGTAGCCTCAATAGTCTATAGTACATGGATCAGGTTGGGTACCTCTTCCTGGAGACACTATTGAATACGACCCGTTTCATGATTGTTACAAAAATTGTAAAGTGTCATAAATGAAGTGATTCTGATTTGATCATGTAGAGACATGTGAGCGGGGTATTCCACATAATGAGATTGTGTAAGACTGACCCTGAAATAATTACTGTTACGTATTAACACCGTTTACGATTAACACTGATTAATTTCACTTATCGATGACCTAGATAACTTGATCTGAATCTTGAGTTATCTATGAACTCCTATTTATTTAGAATTATCCCTTGATCTACATAGGTAAGAGTAAGCTCAATAGTGCTGCTCAACATTCCTCCTATTTCAGGGATAAGACTAGGTAGATAGTTAGGAACATAGAATATGCAAAACGGAATTCACTCCTACCCAACTTAGGGATAGAAGAGAGGTTTTTTTCTTAAGTGTTGTTCCCAGGACTTGAACAAGGGGCCCCATCCTCTCACTGGCCCGAGAGGGAATGGATTTAGTGATTAGATCCTAAATTAATTGTTCATTAGAGGGACAATGGTACTTAAGGAGAAAAGATGTAACTCAGAGGTAAATTGGTATTTGACCTAGCTGAAGTTATGAACAACCTGTGAAGGATTGACTTATCGATGACGGTTATATCAAATGGACACAAATATATCTACAGTGAGGAGAGTGCAACTATGGGCTTTAGTGGAGTGTCCCGTTAGTTAACGAATGTTAGTTAACTAGGTTAAAGAGTTTGGCAGGTTAATCTCAGATCGTTGGAGCTCATGATCTGTAGGTCCATTAGGTCCCTCTACTAGCTCATAAATGGACTAAAATCTTAGATAATGTGGTGAATAAGTTTGAATCGTTCAAATCTTGGCTTAAGGAATGAAAGTTAGATATATACGATATATCGGCGTTTAATTACGAATTAAACGTACAAATAGAGTTAATTATAATATTTAAATATAATTTAAATATTAATAATATGAATAGGGATTCATATCGGTTTTTTTTTAGAAAAATCGGGACAAGTGGGAAAAATAATATTATTTTATTATTTAATATTAAAATAATAATATTTAATTAATTAAATATTAAATTATTTTTTATTTAATTATTTAATTATCTTTTTGAAATTAAAAATCAATTTTAATTCAATTTTGGAAATTCATTGAAAATTGATTTTAAAATTGATTTTTGAAGATTGGATTTTCCCACTAACTAAGCTAGGAGCTTAGTTGTCTTTTTCAAAATTAACCAACAAATTAACCATTTTGTGTTGTCAAATTTTGATGCAATTGGATTGCATGTTATTCTTTAATAAATAGAGATGATTTTGACATAAAAAAGGGTTAAGAATTTTGTGAAACTAAGGGTTAATTTTGCAAAATTCTATCCATTGTTCATCTTCTTCCCAACCTTCATTCTTTATCAAATTCACCACAAATTTGGATCCCACCATCCAATCTAAGCCTAGAGAATAGTAGAGAAGACTCTTGTGGTGGTCTACAACCAAGTGGTGCTGAAATTCATCAAGAATTGAAGGAGAATTTGGAGCTTCAAGGGTAAGTGTTCTTGAAACTTTGGTTTTTCTTCTTAATTGCATGTTTAATCATCTAAATTGAGCATCTTAGAGTGAAAATTGATCAAATTAACTTCTGCTGCATGCTCATTTGTCCGTCAAAAGGGAATTTATTACCAATTTGAATAATCAGAGTAGCAAGCGAAATGGAAAGACCAGATCTATGAGAGGATGGACACTAGTTTGTGATTCTAATACGATGAAGAATAGCGTATTTCATACTGAGAGCTGCAGTAGGCAATTGACCTTTCGCGTGCCATGTTATCCTATCTCCTCCAGTTAACTCAAAACCAACTCTCTCATAAAGGGTCGTTGCTCCATCACATCTTAAGGAATAACATGCTGTAAATATTGACTTATGATGGCTACATAGAAAGTAAACTGATGTCTTCTCACATGAACTTTGTGAAAATCAGGACTGTAAGGATTGTCAAAGTCAGAGGACAAGTTCACAATAAATTCACCAACCAATTGTGGATAGAAAGAGCCCAAACACAATACAGTTTTATCAAGTTGTGCTTCGAACAAAAGACCCATAAGGTCTAAACACTTTTGGGTGCTTAAAGACAGTTCCTTCTCATCAACAATTTTGCATTTCACAACATATTTCCAAAGACTGGCACCCTCTTCAGAGTGAAAGGATACCTCATCCAAAGGAACAGTAGCCACATTACTCATAGAGGTAGTCTTGGTTTTCCATTTGGTAGAACTCCTTGTTACTTTGGTTGTGACAGGAGTTTCTTCCTCCGAACAACTTAACAGACCCCACTCACCGTCTCCATCAGAAGCCATTTTCTCTAACTTAGTACTTGAAGACCCTGGGGACATAGAGGCAGCCTTTGGAGTTGTTTCTTGCTCATGAGTACCACTGACAAGAGACAGATTATTCATAGCACTAACTTGCAGATCAATATCAGCAAAACTACTTCGCTTTGCACATCTATCAGCATTAGACTTGGAGGGAACAGAGAATGAATTCTTCACATTTTCAGTAGGAAAATTGAGATTCTCAACATTACTTTCGGTGACAACATCAGGCATAGAGGCAAGGGTTTCAAAAATAATTTCAAGAGTACAAACATCGGACGTACCTTTGGCGGATTTAGATGGATTTTTCGATGACACATTCTCAGTAACAACAGTTTCAGAGTGGATGGATTCAGGGCAAAACTTTCAAGCAATGAGTTTTTATCAGTACAACTCCTAGTTTCATTAATCCTATTTTGTTTTAACCCAAAAGTGCGAGACCTAAAATGCATACTAGGGTTTTGCTGAGAGACAATAAAATTTTTGGAATGATTTGAAGACTCACTCGACAGTGACTTACCCTTCGTTGGAAAGATCTCTTTCCTTGGACCTACCAAATAAGTTAAGGTAAGGACAAGAAAACTTACAGGGATCTTCGCTTTGTCTTTAGTGGGGGACCAAAACCTGAACGCCTTCTTTTAGCAACCACAGTCAGCATTTCCATTCTATCTTTGCAGACAAGCATACCCCGCACCCGAACACCATATTTGTTTGTTGTCATTGGAGAGATCTCTGGAGGAATCTCTTCTATCACATGCAACTTTCGCTTTGTCTTTTCGTTGTAGCGAACCATACTTGTCTTTAAGGTCTCAATTCCTTAACAAGAAGGAGAAAGAGGGACAGAGTAATATAGACAAAATCTCTAGGCAAAATAACTTCCTTTTGCACCACAGTGAGAGTCGCGATTATCTACACACAACTGCCAAGTGAAAAATGAAACAGTGTAATTTGAATTCGAAATAGTAATTGACCTTGTTACATTTTTTACCAGCAAGGGTTAGAATTATTAAAGATCGATCACATCGCTCACTTGAACAATTTAACTGGGTCATACTCCTTATCTGCCAGGCCCATGTAATTAGTTGCTATTTGTTCAGAGTACAAACACTGAGGGAGGCTTTCAAGGCTTCAAAGGGAGCAGTATTAAGACCTTTTGTGAAGATATCGGCTATTTGATTTTTCGTATTTATGTGTTATAATATAATATGTTTGTTGTCAACCAGCTCACGAATAAAATGGTGTCGGATGTCGATATGTTTTGTTCGACTGTGTTGCACAGGGTTTTTTGAGATGTTAATGGCACTCATGTTGTCACAGTACACTGTCATGCCATCTTGAACAATATCATACTTTTGAAGCATTTGCTTCATCCAGATAAGTTGTGTGCAACTACTACTAGCAAAAATATATTCTGCCTTAGCAGTGGATAGGGAGACACAGTTTTGCTTTTTACTGAACCACAAAATCAAGTTATTTCCAAGAAAGAAACAACTGCCAGAGGTGCTTTTTTTTATCTTCTAAGCTCCATGCTCAGTCTGCATCACATCACCCTACGAGGCTGCAATTTGTATCAAAGGAATACAACAACCTATAATCGTTGGTCCAATTGATGTAGCGGTTTTGACTAGTACTAAGCACACACGCCAACTGCAAAGGCAATGTCGGGTCTACTTGCTGTTAGATACAACAAACTCCCAACGATACTTTTGTACAGTTGTTCATGCACCGGAGTTCCACCACTGTCTTTCGTAAGCTTTGCATGCATGGGAGCAGGAGTACGTTTGGTGCTTGCCTTTTCAAGACTAAACTTTTTAACTAGATTTTTTGCATTTTTTGACTGCGAAATAAACACCCTTTCATTCAACTACTTGATCTAGAACCCTAGAAAGTAAGATAGTTCACCAACCATACTCATTTCATATTCCTTCTGCATCTTTTTAAGAAACTAACTTACCAATTGTTGTGACATCCCTCCAAAAGCAATATCATCAATATAGATTTGAACAATTACAAACTGATCTTCAAATCTTTTCACAATTAGGGTCCTATCAACTCCTCCTCGATTATTACCATGCTGTTCAAGGCATTTAGTTAGTTGTTCATACCAAGTCCTAGGGGCTTGTTTAAGACCATACAAGGCTTTATTAAGCTGATGCACATAATGTGGTCTTTCTGGATCAATAAAACTCTTGTGTTGTTCTATATACACTTCCTCGTTCAAGTATCTGTTTAAAAAGGCACTTTTGACATCCATTTGATATAGTTTAAACATTAGAGAACATGAAATTCTAAGTAACAGCCTAATAGCCTCTGGCCTAGCGACTGGAGCAAATGTCTCATCAAAGTTCACTCCCTTCTACTTGAGTATACCTCTGAGCAACCAACCTAGCCTTATTTCTTATAATGTTACCTTTCTCATTTGATTTTTTTTTTTAAGATCCACTTTGTGCCAATTACATTGGATGCTTCGGGGCAAGGCACAAGAAACCACATTTTATTTCTTTCAAATTATTCCAATTCTTCTTGCATGGCATTGACCCAACATTCATCTTTAAGGGTCTCTTTAACTTTCTTTGGTTCAAGGGATGAAGTGAAACAAACATTTCTGATCATTTCAAGGCAGTTTACTTTTTCCTTTCTTCTGGTTGTTACTCCAGCATACAGACTTCCAATGATGTTGCTGGATGATGATTTTTGCTTACCCTGCTTGAAGAATGCTTGTCATCCGATTCAGGATGCTCAGTAGTAGCAGATTGATCATGTTCAAAAGCCAATTCAAAGGAGCTATCAGAGGACTTGTCAAGATTATTGTCAAGCACACTTGTATTATCATCTAATGACACAGTTTTGCATGCTTCATTCACAACAGCCAGTGTATCATCATCAGTAGCATCATCAGACGTCACATTTATGGATTCCATTACAATGTGGGTGCGATTATTAAAGACTCGATATGCTCTACTGTTGGCTGAATATCCAAGGAATATTCCTTCGTCTGCTTTTGAGTCCCATTTTTGTCTAACTTCTCTGTTGACGAAATATAACACCTGCTACCAAAGACATGAAAGTATTTTAAATTTGGTATTCTTCCAGGGAAAAGGACAACCCGATTATGAATATGACAAGCAGTGTTTATGGCCTCAGCCTAGAAATGTAAAGGAAGTTGTTTTGCATGCAACATGGTGCGAGCCATTCTTGGAGTGTCCTGTTCTTTCTTTCAACCACTCCATTTTGTTGAGGAGTTATAGGTGTAGAAATCTCATGGTGAATACCAGCTGCCTCAGCGAAGGTAGCGAAATGGACATTTTCAAATTCCTTTTCATGGTCGCTTCTTATTTGTTCGACATAAACATCTTTTTCTCGCTGAATTTGTAGAACCAATTTTTGAAAGTGGGCGAATGCCTCAGATTTTTCACGAAGAAATCTGACCCAAGAGTATTTTGAGAAATCATCCACACCAACAAGCATATAACGTTTTCTTCCCAGACTTTCCGTTTGCATGGGACCCATAAGGTCTAAATGAAGCAACTCTAGAACACGGGAAGACCCCTATTGAGATAATGATTTATGGAGGGCATGAGTTTGTTTCCCAGATGAATAGTCTTTTCAAAGAATGTGGATTGAGGATGCTAGGGAAGACATGCCAGAAATAGCATTCTTAGACAACGACTTGTGAATTGTCTTCATACTAATATGCCTCAGTTTCTTGTGCCACAGGTTAGCTTCGTCTTGTCTAGACAGATGATAAACAGAGGAAGTAGATTCCATATTCCAAAGATAGCAATTGTCAGAGGATCGAGTACCTATCATAAGAAGTGTGTTAACATTATCAGTAACAATACACTATTCTTTTGTAACACTAACCTGCAGCCCTTGATCACATAGCTGACTGATACTAATAAGGTTTGTCGTCAATCCTTATACTAGCATGACATCCTCAAGGGAGGGTAGGCCTTGCAAGTTGAGCTTGCCCTTCCTAATTATTTTCCCAATGGCAACATCTCCAAATGTGACTTTACCAAAATTTACAGGTTTGATACTTAATATACAACTATGGTCACCCATCATGTGGTGACAACTACCACTATCAAAGTACCAGTCATCCCGGGCTAATGATCTCAAAGATGTTAAAATTGTTGGGTTTTCTCCACTAAAACTCGTAGATAGTAAATGTAATAATTTAACCGTAATTAAATCATTAATAAAGAGTTATTGATGTGTTATTTCAATAAGCATTATTGATTGTTTTTGTTTGTTTTTTTTTTAATAACCCTAAATCCAATAAACTAACATCCTAGGTTGTTTTATAAGTCTTGAACTGTATGTGGGGACATATGGAGATCAATGTTCAAGATACAGTCTAAAGGGTCTATAATATAGGGATAAGGCTGGGTACCTTATCCTGGTGACACTATGGATACGACTCACTTTGTATTTAATACAAACGCAATGATCTAATGTGTTCGTATAGGTGACATGTGAGTGGGGGTATCCTATGCAATGAGTTTGCATAAGACCAAACCACGAAATACTAATCATTAGATGTAACTTTAACTATTTAGGTTTCTATTTCAATAGGATGGCAACTTAGTTTTAATCCTGAGTATATTATGAACCCCTGTCCACGAGGGATTTTCCTTTGGTTTGTATGGGTGAGAGTGGTCGTTTGCCGACTCAATATGCCTACCATCTTGGGGATAAGACCGAGTGGGAAGCTAGGGACATAATTATACAAGATGAAATTCACTCATTCCCATTTTTAGGGTAAGTAGATAAGTGTTCCCTTAAGTGGTGTCTCTAGGACTTGAACAAAGGGTCCTGCCCTCTCACTGGCCCGAGAGGGGTTTCTGTTTAATGGTTGGACCATAAACAGGTTTTTCATTAGAGGAGCACTGGTACGTAAGGATTTAAAAGTAACCTAGGGGTAAAATTGTAATTTGACCCAACTAGTGTTACGAACACTTGTGAAGGACTAATTTGCTATTATTGGTCTACATCCATGGACACAAAAATACATCTACAGTGAGAAGAGTGCAGTTGTGCGTCTGTAGTGGAGTGTACCCAAAGTTAACGAATATTGATTAATGTGGTTAATGAGTTTAACCATTAAATCTCATATCGTTGGAGCTTCTGATATGTAGGTTCATAAGGTCCCCTTACTAGCTCACTACGAACCAACTAGGATCAAATATGTTGAAACAAAAATTTGAAATGTTCAAATTTACGAGGAAAAATATTAATTGTATTGGATACAATGAATTGCATGATTTTTATAAATTTTATTTGAATGTGATTCAAATTATAACTTTATACTATGGAGAATTAATTTATTTGAATATGATTCAAATAATTAATTATTTATTTGGATAAAATCCATATAAATAAAAAGAGAGAATTAATTAATTAATTTGAATTGGATTCAAATAATTAATTATTTAATTTGGATGAGATCCAAATTAAAGATTCTGTAGAAAATAGACAAAGTGAGAATTAATTAATTGATTTGAATTAGATTTAAAAAATTAATTATTTAATTTGGATGAGATTAAATCAAAGATTCTGTAGAAAATAAATATTTAAATAAGCATTAAAAATTTTAAACCATTTAATATGAGATATTATTTGGATAGATATTTATTAATATTGGATATTATTTTAAATATTTGATTTAAAATCTCTGCAGAGGGTTTATCCTAACAGGATAGGAGTAACGAGTTCTATAAATAGGACCCTTGGGAGCCTTTATATAACACACTCTCTAAGAGAATAATTTTTACGATTACTCTAAAATATTCCTCTACTAATTCTCCTAATTTTCTTAGAAAAATTCTAAAAAAATTCTTTTTCCCATTCTTTCAAAGAATCGGTTCCACAAATCAAATCCTTGCCAAAGTCATAGTGAGGAAGATCTCTTGGAAAAGGAAGACTACAAGGAAAAGACTATTGATTCGAGAAATATAGATTTGCAAATGTATGATGCTTAACCTTTTCTTTACTTCTTTTTTTTTTTTTTTTTTTAATTCTTTCAATAAATCAAAGAACGCGATCACACGCTTCTGACAAAATTCAATTCCCTTCACATGATCCTTGACAAACATGTCTCGTACAACTTGAGAAAATCATACCAACACATCAAGAATGAATATTCCTCTGAAGATAGGGCTTACATAAACTTTTATTAGCAAGCTAGCATTGTGAAACGAGATTCTCTTCTAAAGAGGTTGAATTGGGTTAGAAATAGCACACTTTGAGTTTGTAGATTGTCAATGTCAAACCCCTTCCCAAGTTACCCAACTAACCTAGGAAAAGATGTGAGGACAGCAAGCATCGACCCTTTTACAACACTTATTGTCTAACCTGTTTCCTCTTCAAAATCTCCTTGATAACCCAATAAGCATTCAACATTGATAATATAACATCTATAAACATACATATAAACTCCCCATACTCATTTACAGATAGCCCATCCACCATTATTCATATACGTATCATAATTACAGACACTCAGTTCCACAAAAACCTAGTCTATATGTACAAGATTGTCTTAGATCTCAAACCATACAAGATAACTAAGTAACCCAAAAGTTTGAAGTAGAAGTAGACAAGGCTAGATAGGCTAAGCACCGTGAACTAGTTCGTTACCTAGGAGACAAAAAAAAAAAAAAAAAAAAAAAAAAAAACCATGAATTGGGAGGTCCAGTGAGTGACAGAGTATTTAAATAAACTTTAAATAAATAACCTTGGTCATAGAAAACCCTAATTCATAAACATTAATCATATGAAAAATCATAGCTCGAAATCCATGGAAACACAACATGCTTAAATATCGTTCAAACATAGAAAACTTGTACTCTTTTAAACCTTAGTTGAGGTAGAGCAAGCACGATACCCTCAACGCCGAAAACAATCCTTAGTTGATGTGGAGTAATCTCAATACAATCAATGTCAACACTCTCCTATGTGCACATAGAAATGCCCTTATAGGGCTAGCACCCTGACACACGTCCCAAAGCCCCTTGTGTGCCAAAGTGGGTCCCAAAGACCTTACATACTGGGTTGCCAAATACCTTCTCCTTGTCCTTCAGTAAACATTTGACTTCAAGCTAGATAACCATGCTTAGCATAGCTTATAGATCATATATAAAACATGATTTTCAAGATAAGACATTTATTTAATAAAGCATTAAATAAATTAAAATATCAAAACATTTATTCTTAAAACATTGCCATTCATTTCTTTAGTTGGGTCCCTAATGGGTTGTAAATCTTCCACACTTCCTCTTGGCGTGAAAATAAGTTTTCTTCCTTTGGTTAGACTTTTTAATATTCTTCCTAAGTCCTAGCTTAAGCCATTTATACCCTTAGATCAAATTCACATATGAAATAACTCACCAACACCAATCGGAATAAGCAATGCCTTAAATAAGGTGAGATGCAACTAGGCATGCAACTTAGCTGGACACGACACTAATTAACTCAAGCTTCTTTGTTGTTGCTTGCACAATCTCTGGTCTGATCATCCTTCTTTCACCAGCTTCATTTCAAT
Organism: Citrullus mucosospermus; assembly: GCA_030954485.1. Lineage (NCBI taxonomy): Eukaryota > Viridiplantae > Streptophyta > Magnoliopsida > Cucurbitales > Cucurbitaceae > Citrullus > Citrullus mucosospermus. The sequence goes on along the minus strand of CM062064.1, from coordinate 8,563,734 downwards.
ATACTATTGTTCTACACTGTCTTCCATACAAAGCTTCATATGAAGTCATTCCAATATTAGCTTGATAGGTATTATTATATAAAAACTTCATTAATGACAGATGTGCATCCCAACTTCCTTTAAACTTTAATGTACAGGCTCGTAGCATATCTTCCAGAGTTTGAATAGTTCTCTCCGATTATCCATCAGTTTAAGGATAAATTGCAATTTAGTTCCAAGAGCTTGCTGCAAATTAGTCCAGAACTTAGAATTAAACCTTGGGTCTCAATTAGATACAATCATCACTGGTTTAAGCCCTAACTCTTACTTTCCCTTTGCTTAAGTTCAAGTTAGAAACAAATGGTTAAGCATTGGTTGGAATGAGTATAAATGTAAGTGGAAATTCTAGTATATGTCTAAGTAATTATGATTTTTCCATTAGCTTTTAGTAACGGATAAAGGGATGGAGACAATGGTGTATTCTCAGCACTCGTGTCATTTTCACCACTTTTGCACTAGATGAAGCTCTTTGAGTCAGAATTCTAACTTAGAGCTGCCGAATTGATTTGGAGTCGAGAAGGTTGAGAAAACGTGAAGAAACTGAAGGTTGTCGCTGAAACCGAGCAAACAAGACAGGTTAACTTTAGGAAATTTTTCAACGGTGCTTGAGAAGGTTTTTTGAAGCCCAATCTTTTTGGTAAGTTAGTTAAGAGGTTATCCTTGAGTTCCATAAAATTTATTTGAAGTTTATTTGAAAGGAAAAGGTGCTTTAGAGCTTTGAAAAATCGGGTTGGAAATAGGTGACTACTGGCCGAAGTCAACTGGTGTCTGCCTAGGGCTGTCGCCCCCACCTGCTTACCCTCAGCCCACATATGCACGCCAGCGCCCTCAGCCCACACCTGTGCGGCAAACATAGCCACCCCCGATGCCCCTATGCGGTAAATCACGCTTGCTTGTGCTGCTCGCCATTAGCAGGACGCCCATGCCCCTGCTCATGCCAGTACCCACACCCACACCCACGCCTGCCTGTGCCAGTGCCCACGCCCCTGCCAACACCTCACGCCCACCAGCTACCCATCTTGGGTGCCTACGACCATTTTGGGTATTTTTGGACATTTTTGGATTCTAATTGACATTTTCTTGAATTTTTAACCTCAAAATGGGTAATTATGAATTTTAAACTATTCTTTTTTGGATATTTTAGGAAATTTTGAGAATTTTTGCAAAAAGGTCCCTAAAAGGCAAAAATGAGGAAATATGTGGAAACCAAGCTTGTTATGGGCAATGTGGATGGAGTTTTGTTAGTTGTAGATTGTGGGAACTTCAATAAGATGGCTTAATCTCTTTTAATTCATGTTTCAGGTCAAATTGAGATTGGAAAAGCCTATAAGCCTCAAGGATTTCATTTATAATGTCTAGCCATGATTTCTTAGAAATGTGTTCTATTGATGATCTGTTAAATATTGAGCATGATTTATTGATTTATACTTGATTTTATGGCTTGAAGAACATGTTTTTATCTGTTTTCTCAAACTTGAAGAAGCATGTTTAAATGATACTAGTTACTGAGAAATGTTTTGAATTTCCATGGAATGTTTTACAATGAACTATTGTTGTTCAAGCATACTTGTTTTCATAAAAGGTTTTCTAAGGGACCCAATGTTGAAGGACGTTGAGAAGGCATATGGGCAACCCTGAGATAATGGAGGAACTCAATGCTGAAGGACATTGAAAAGGTATTTCCGTATCCTAGGGACCCAATTCTGAAGGACATTGGAAAGGTACTTGGGTAGCCCGAGATAGTTATTCCTACGTGTACATAGTGAGAGCTAACACTGTTATGTTGAGAGTACTCCACATCAACTAACGTTATTCGATGTTGGGTGTGTTGAGGTTACTCCACCCCAACTAAAGTTTGTTTTTCGACGTTGAGTGTGTTGAGCTTGCTCCGCCTCAACTAAGGGTATCATGATTTCAAAAGTAATGTTTGATGAGTTTAGAAACTTTGTTAAAGTAAATTGTAAAGCTTATGTTTTCTCTAATGCCTAAGCATGGTTTTATACTAAAGTTTATGTTTTCCATATTATGTCACTCACTGAGGTTCTAGTTCACGTTTTCCATGTTTTCTTTCCCACCCAGGTAGCGAAAAAGTTCTCAGAGCTTAGCTTACTCAAGCCTCGTCCTGCTCAAGACATCAGCAAACACTTCTCTTTTGAATTTTTGTACGTAATGATTTTGCATAAAGTGGCATGTAGACATAGTTAGTTGAGTCTGGTTTGGGAAGTGAGATTGTACATTATGTATGCGATCTAAGTTTTGTTGTAGTTATTGGAGCTTCAACTGATGTAAATAGCTATCCTTATGGTCTTGTAATTATTTGAATGATGGACTTGAATGTTTAATGCCTTTAGGAAAAGATGTTGTGGGCGACTATGTTAGATGATATTCCCAACAGGTTAGACAGGTACGGATGGGCAGTGAACCTCACAAAAGGGGTGAAGTTTACTGTCTTCACACCTTTTTTTTTTTTTTTCAGGTTAAAAAGGGTAATCTAGGAGGGGGTGTGACAACTGGAACTCCATATTGGCTTACTATTCTGTCAACATACAGGTGCCAACTTATTTTAAGGTATAAGTCACCTTAATAGGTAAGAAACGTGTTGTCTTTGTAAGTCTGTCTACTACACCCAAATGCCATCAACACCACTTGGAGTATGTGGAAAACCAAATAAGAAATTCCTCGTCACATTCTCCCATTTCCATTCAAGAATAGGGAGTGGATTCAATAATCCCGCAGATCTCTGACACTCAGGCTTTACCTGGTGACAAATTAAGCATTTAGTTACAAACTCAGCTATTTGTTTCTTCATACTTGGCCACCAATAATGTTCTCATAAAGTTCGATTCTATAACACCCCGCAATAGAAAATTTAGCTAATTTTGAATCAAATTGTGTCCTTAGCCTATTACTTCAAAATTAACTTTTATTAAATATTTTTTTTTTTAAAAAAAAGAAGAGAGCTTTAATTTGAAACCTTTAATTAAGAGATTTTGGAATTTATACCAGAATTTTTATTTTCCAAATTTTTTGCCTCTAATTAGAATGTCAATTTTTCTTTAAGTAAAATTTATTTGATTTTTAATGTGAAATATTAGATTTTATTAATTTCCTTTTCTCCATTTGGCTTTATGTCTTTTTAAAAGAAAGGAAAAGAGAAAACCAAATTATGATAAAGAGAATAGAAGCCCTAACCTTCCTCTCTTCTCTTTTCTCTCTTTCCTCTCCCTCTTTTCACCTAAAACATCCCCCTCCCCCTCTTTGCGTTTCGCTGCAATCGGCCAGCACCCACGACTTGTTGTGACTGGCGATGGCTTCTAGCGTGACTACGAGCGATGACCCATAACCCTCACGACGACTCGGACTAGCGCTCTCCGGCAACGGCTTGGGCAAATCAACGAGCAACTCCTAGCGACACCTTCAGCAACGTATCCGACCCAACGATGTCTCCTACTCAGAGTGCACGACCCACGAACATGCAATTTGGGTGGATTTCAATGGTGTTTCCCTTTATATAGTGAATTTCGGCACTTACCTAATATGTTTCGACATTAGATTTGTTGTACCCACTGCTTATTGACTCTAAATCTGTAGGATTCAACGCATTCGGACACCAACCAGCGAGGATTCATATCGTTTTGGGTGAGTTTCAGCAGGTTTAGCACTCTAAATTCCTTTCCGAACTAGGTTAAAGTTGCTTAGGTTCATATTTATAGATTCATAATAATTTTGAAACCAATTGATCACTTTTCAGCAAGGTTCCAGACTTGCCTTGGTGAGTTTTGGGCTTTAGAATTATGTTTAGGCCCATCAGATTAAATTTAGGTGTCGTAAATTAGTCAATATTCATTGGGCATACTCTAATTTTAGTTTAAACTTGTTTTGATGTGTTCGGACTGAAATTCAAGGTCGCTTGAGGTAAGATTACTCCTTCCACATAGTTGTTAAGGCTCTTAATAAGTCTTTGAATGGAGTTGTGACCTTGAGAACTTGGTGTTATTATTTCAAAAGTCTCTTGATGAACTTGGTGTTATTATTTCAAGAGTCTCTTGATTAATTTAGAAGCGCTTTTGAAACACTTAGGTAAGTAGAATTCTACCGGTTGGGTCTGTTTGCTTGTGTGCGAGCATGTTGCATGATTTATTTATATATTGTATAATTATGACTCATGTTGTTATGAACTTGTGAATTGTTCTGAGATGATTGGATATGCATGAATGTGACTTGAGTGAGACAAATTGAGATACATATTGAGATAATATTATGTGACTTGAGTGATATAAGCATGTCGTGGAGTTACTTGAACACATGTACGTTTAATATGTGGTTTTTTCGTAAAGTATGTTTAATATGTGGACTTGCGTAAAGTATGTGGTTTTTCGTAAAGTATGTTTAATAGGTGGGTTTTTCGTAAAGTGTGTTCAAGGGAACATCAAGGCCTCGGGCACAAACGGCCAAGGGTCAGTGTGATGGATTCTAGGACAAGCATTGAGGGCTTGGGTACAAACGGTCAAGGGTTGGTGTGACGGGTTCTAGGACAAGCATCGAGGCCTTGGGTACAAACGGTCAAGGGTCGGTGTGACGGGTTCTAGGACGAGCATTAAGGCCTTGGGTACAAATGGTCAAGGGTCAATGCATTGTAGAGTCATCGAGCCCTTGGGTGTCACACCCCTCCCAGATTATCATCCATAACTCGAGAAGAGATGTGAAGACAGCAGTTACCGACTACCTTGCTACGTAACCCACTATCAACCTCTCCATCTACATGCTCTTGACAAATCTCGACTTCGATCGGCAACGGAAACTGTCATGCTACCTGAAAATGGAAAACATATGAAAGCATGAGCTAACAGCTCAGTGAGTAACAGTTTCTGAAAAACATTATACTTTAAGTGTAAAACTGATTGAACTCGTATAAAATATCACACTGAAAATCAGTTTATAACATGATCAATTCTTGGTTATATCATGTGTACATATCTGTTTGGAATAAATAATATAAATCTCATTCATTTCAAATACTCTTTCCCTAGTTGAGGCGGAGTAATGCTCAAAGCTCCTTAACGTCGATTATCCTTAGCTGTGTGGAGTAATCTCAACACATCAGCGTCGTATATATATATTCTTCTATATGCACATAGATATTATTACTCGGACTGCCCATATGCCTTCCTTTTATCCTTGAGCATTGGGTCCCATTTCTATTTTCCGATTACCCACTTGCCTTCATCTAGTCCTTGAGCATGGGGTACCTTTTATAACTCGGGCTGCCAAAATTCCTTCTACGAGTCCTTGAGCATTGGGGTCCCTTTTCAAAGCTTTATAAAACACCATACATATTTTGGAGACATTATATTAATAACACATAAATTAACCGTTTCCAAATCTTTCACGGAAACATCATCAGCATGCTAAATTCATTTTCCAGCTTTAATATCAACCAACATGCTTTTCATACAAGTCTATTTTCAAATCTTTCTGGAAATCATATAACACCATGCGTTATCCAGCATTCTCAAAGTTACCATGCGTTACTCAGCATTCTCAAAGTTACCATGCGTTACCCAACATTCTCAAGTTTTCAATTAAAACGCATACTTCTCAGCTGGCTCATATTCTTTTATATATATATAAACGCATGCTCTTAGTTTTATAAACAACATGTTTATATGCTTCATATATGAAAATGCATGCATTGTTTCATTAGAAACCCATAAAATTATGTTCATAAGAACTCATTTATATTTTGTAAAACGCAGGTGTTACTCACCTGTACTTGCCAAAGAATACTTCTTCTTCCTTTCCTCTATTTCCTCTTCTCGAGCTTCTAGGACGTAGCGTTCTAATCTCAGAAATGCAAAGCTCCATTTCCCTCTGTCAGCTCGGTTGAACGCAACTCTGCCCTTCAACGCAAGGTTGATACTTCCGCGAAGTGCATCTCAACTCTTCTTACTTCTTTTTCGGATGCGTCACCCTCACTTGGTCGCAAGTTCCAACTTGAACGCATCACCAAACTCTGGACGCCGCATTCACCTTAGACATTATGTTTGTCTTCAACGCTAGGTCGACCCCTTTTAATGCAAGACAACTTCTTTACATAAAATTAGCTAAGTTGTCAAATATCTTCTTTCTTGGCCGCATACTCCTTCTACGGACGTCCTTGCTGCCTTCTTCTCTTTTTCTCTCCAGAATTTTTCCTTCAGAGTCATCAGTCGCTCCTTTTCCCTCAAAGTTCTATTTATAGGGAGCTTGCCATCCAACTTCTTCTCTCCTTTTGCCACTTGTTTGTCACATGTCACGCTGCATGCTTAATTAACCATGCATTAATCCAAGTGTCACCTTGCATGAAACACTTGACATGCCTTCAACACCTCCTACTAATAAGGTGTCAAATCTATACGAACCCACCTGGTCTTTATAAGCTGATCTTATGCGTCCAACATTTCCAATGAACAACTTTTTATTCAATACAACGCCCTCATGCATTAGTTGAATTTCCTTGAAGGTTTGAGCTTCACTACTCACTTTTCTAACTCTCAGCCAACTATACTACTGTCTTTGACGCATAGAGATAATTCTGTCTTCAACGCATAGGGACCTCAACGCATGACAACCTTGCCAACGCATGGTAAGTCAAGTACGTTCCTTTCCCCCCGCCAACGCGGCGACTGCTTCAGCTCACACCACCATTTGTGATTTCACCTTTAACGCATAACCGCACTATTATAAACCAGTGCTTACATATGCCATTAGGCATCAATGAAAAACGTGCAATACTATGCGTTTATACCTCATCGCATCATACCATGCGTCCAACTCTCATATTCATAACGAATAAATCTTTCTCCAGTTCTTCCTCTATGCGTTGTCCTATTGCGTTTACCTTCATCCTGCGTCCATGACCATCTTCCAATCCTTGGACATTCCTTGATTATTCCCAAGGTTACTCTTTTAACCTTATCCTTATACTTAAACTATTTCTCTTAAGATAGATTAGCATGCGTCCACCACATGCTCCAATTTTATGTTTACTTCACAACATCCCTTGCTATAACGTTACTCAATTTGCTATAGTATTCTATCTTTCCGAGGCTTAGATCTCTTTCAACAATTCCCATCATAACTTTATTCCTTTCTTGCTTATGCGTTTCACTTCTTTCCCTTCTCGGTTTACTTCCATGCGTCTACCCTTACCATGCGTTACCTAGTCCTGACCATGTGTCCAACATGGTTTTTTACCTCTTCTCTTCATAGACTCTTCAACGCATCAGTTTCTTAGAAAGTAGGGTGTGACATTGGGTACAAATGGTCAAGGGTCGATGCATACTTCAGGTCCTTGGGTAAAAATTGTCAAGGACAAAATGTGAGTACCATAGAAAACATCGAGGTCCTGGGTAAAAATGGTCAGGAGTCGATGGGTCTTGAAGGGATCAGCCTCAGGTAGTTATGGGTAAGGGTGGCTATGTTAAAGGAGTGTGCTCGTGTAAACTGTGTTCATGCATTAAAAGTTTGATTAGAAATTAGATTAGCCTTACATACAATGATGTAATTCATGAGTTTAGCACGATGTATTTCACCTTACCGTTGTTGTGTATTTTCTGCATTATGTGTATATTGTCTAGTGGCCCTTTAGGTGTGGGCTACTTACCAGTGCAAGTGTGCATTGACCCCCCACCAAAATTTGTAAGTGATGACGGGCTATATGACCTTGGTGATGCTGAGGAGGGAGTTTGAGAAAGATCAACAATTAGACTATTGTCCTTGTTCTTTTCCTTTTGTTAGAAGTTATTTATTTTGAAACCTTCAGAATGTGAAATTTGTTTTAAATTGAAAGGGTCTTAGTGGCCTTTGAGTTGGAAATCCTGTAATAGGTTTTAGTTTATTTAGTATGTTAAATTTCACATTAGTTTGAGTTTGTTGGTCTTAGTAAGTTTTGTTGAATCTGAATAATTCGACGTTTATGAGCCTTAGTCTATTCTTGAAAACTGTGATGGTTCTGTTGGGAAGTAGTTTCAGGTTAATTGTATTGGGAGTATTTCTCTTTGAAACAGGTTAATGTAAAATTTTGGGTTGTTGTGGTAGCGTTGTTATGCTGCTTTTTCTAAAATATAAGAGATAGTAAAGTTAGTGATAGGTTAAATGTTGGTAGTGTACCCTAATTTAGTGTAAAATTTAGGGTCATCACTGATACATCTTGGTTGTTGTGTTGTAAATAGACTATGCATGATGCATTGACTTGGCCTTATGCCGCGTTGAAGTTACTAAAAATTAATTTATTTAAACAGAAATTTTCCTATTAGAACCCCAAGTGTATGTTTAAAATAGATTTTTGGAGAGTCTAGGATCAAACACAGGGATTTGTAACAATTTATTGTTAAGAAAATTCTTTGATTTAATGCGGAAAACTATACAAATAATTACATGAAAAAAAATAGCGTGTTGAGGGTTCTTTTACAGTAACTAAAAAGAATAATTTATAAGTATAGAAATATGGTGGATGAACATATGGAATGGTGATGCAGGGAGGAGATGATGGTTGAATTTGTCAAGTACAAAATAATCAAAACAACATGCATTGTGATGGATGAATCCATGGAAAAGGTAGGATTGAGACGACTTCGCTAGCATATTTCTAAGTACTACTTAAGTATGCGTTCATGTTACAAACTTGAAATTGGGAATGCATCTCTTGATGATTCAACGCCACATTTATCTTATCTCTAGGACATATGTTGAGTTCTTCTTACAAAAGATCAACTTTATCTCTAAAGCCAATTCTTTTCTTTTTAAATTATAAGGATTAATAACTTACTCTCTCACGCAGTTGATCGTACTTACTTAAACCTATTTGTTTGATAGATTCTTGCAAGGTTTTTAGCACACATTTAAACAAGATGAAAACAACTTAAGTAAAACTTAGAAAATACTAGCTTCATTCACTCAACCTATTAGGAAATTTAATCATCCTTGGTGTAAGGTCTTTCGGTCGACATAATCATAATACAAGTGAGAAAAGTGAAAATGATAGAAAAATGGAAATAAAGGATGGCAAGCAGCTAATGGCAATATCTTGCTTCTTGGAGGCTTGAGATGGTGGCTGTTGATACACTTTTGCATAGGGGAATGGATGGATTCTCACTCTCTAAGAGGCAACTCTAAACTTTCACTCATAATCTTCTCACAAGAGAGCTCAAGGTAGAAGGTGACGATGATGGTTGAGGTAGACTTTGAGCAGAGTTTTCACCCACTAATTTTCTCTCTGTCTTCAACATGAACTCCTTCGGGCTATTTATAAGCGTCCAAAAAGGTGGTCTCATGATTGTCTAATACCTTTGCATTTAATTCTTTGCCCTACTACGCAGACTTCATCGCGACATTGGTGGCTGAGTCAAATCAATCATCAACTTGCTTGTAGACATGACAGCAACTGCCTATGCATTTGAAAATTCTTTTACTTCTCGATGCCTTGTTCTTTCGATGCGTTGATCATTGGAATGATGTGTGCTTGGTGATTTTGGAAACATCTTTATCTTGTCTTTTGGGTGTTTTTGGCTCCTTTTAGCAATATTTTACGTTAAAAAGGGTATAAAACTCATAATTTCCATGATAGAAACTTTTGTTAATGTCATAAACCTAAAGTTATTCATATTACACAATTTAATTCCCAAATTCATGCGTTTGTCTCCTAAATTGCTCAAATTATTCCAAATAAAGAATACAATAACTTGTATTTCTACAAGTTATCCTTGATACTGCCAGGATGCATAGCATAAGCCGAACTATGAGCTTCTTCTAATATGGTCTTCTTAACATCTGGGTCATTTAATACACAAACTCTTCCATGCTTCAACATTGCTTCATCAGATCTTAGCTCATAGTTCATTCTTTGCCTAGCTTTTACCTCTTTTACCAGTCTTGGGAGCACATGATCTTTCAACTACTTCTCTACAACAAACTTCCGTCACCGTCCAGGGGTGGTTCCCACTTTACGATAGCTTCAGTTTTTTGTGGATCAACACTCACTCCTACTGTTGAAGCAACATGACCTAAGAACACCACTTGATCTAACCATAATTCATATTTGTTAAACTTAGCATACAACTTCCGTTCATGCAAAGTCTATAACACAATCCTGAGATATTCAGCATGCCACTCCTTGTCACTAGAATACACCAAAATATCATCAATGAACACTATGACAAACTGATCAAGATAGGGATGGAATATTCGATTCATAAGGTCCATAAATGCAGTTGTTGCATTCGTCAAACCAAACAACATCACTAAGAAATCGTAATGGTCGTATCTGATTTTGAATACTGTTTTCGGAACATCAAACTCCTTGACCTTTAACTGATAATATCTTGATTGTAAATCAATCTTTGGAAACATAGAAGCTCCTCTAAGTTGATCAAACAAATCATCTATCTATGGTAAAAGGTATTTATTACATATTGTTACCTAATTCAACTGGCAGAAATCAATACACATAATCTTAAAGTAACATCCTTCTTCTTCACAAACAACACTAGTGCAGCCCGTGAGGAAACACTCGGTCTAATGTAACCCTTATCGACTAACTCTTGCAACTGCACCTTTAGTTCCTTCAACTCCTCTGGTGCCATACGATAAGGAACTTGAGAAATAAGAGTGTACCTAGTATCAAGTCAATAGTAAACTCCACCTCTCGATCAAGAGGTAATCGTGATAACTCCTTCGGAAACGCATCTAGATACTCACATACCATTGGTACATCCATAGGCTTCAGCTTAGGTGGTTTAGCTTCTACAACATGTGCTAGGAAGGCTTCATAACCTTTACTCAACATTCTTCTAGCCTTCACCGCAAAAATCAAACAAGTAGGAAGAATCTTCCTCCTTCCTCTAAAAATAACTTCTGCTTCTCCTTGTTTCTTAAATACTACTTCCTTCCTAAACCAGTCCATCGTAGCATGATACTTGGACAAAAAAGTCTTTCCCAAAATAGCATCAAACTCTTCCAGTTTTAAAGGTAATAGATCTCTTGTCATAAGTATAGTATCAATCTCTACCTCACATTCCCGATAAACTTGATTAATGATCACAACATTGCCAATAGGTGTATGAACTAACATCTGATTAGACAAAGATTCTAACTTCCTATCCATATGCATGGAAAAGTATTTGAGATAAATGAATGTGTGGCTCCTGGATCTATCAATACATAAGCAGTTATATGACAGACAGATAATGTACCAGTCACAACATCTGGTTCTTCTGCCTCTTGCTGTCTCATAGCATATACATTTCCTTGTTGTCATGGTCTTGCTACTGGACCTTTCTGTCGAACACTTCCACTGCCTTCACCACCACCTACCTCAAGCCTTGGCTAACTTAGGTTTGAGATACCACATGTTGCTTAGCTCCATTTCCTGTCATTAGCTGGGGACAATCTCTCCATAAATGTTTTGTCTACCCACAATTGTAGTAGACATTTGATCCACTAAAACACTAACCCTAGTGATACTTACCACAAGTACCAAATAAAGGCTTCTTGGCTGAGCTGGCTACACACTCACTCGGTTGCCCTGATTGGGAACCTCCAGCTAACTCTAACTTTTGGCCAAACCTCCTTTGACCCTGTCGCTTACTTGCCCTAACCTTGGAAAATGACTGTCCACTGGATCAGGGTTTGAAATTCCCCTTTCCAGACACACTTGGAACAAATCTTCTACTTTCACCTTGTCCAGACTACTCACATGACACCCTTGTTGGATGCCCTATTCTACCTCCTCTAAACATTTCTTTCTCAGTCTGCTCCTCAAACAAACTCTTCTTCACTCTCATAGCGGCTTCCACTAACTTAGAGAAGTCAGTTCACTCCACACTTGCAGTTACTAGAGTTCATATCTCCTTCCATAATCCTTCTTCAAATCGTTTACATCGATCAATTTCATGAGATATGATCGTCGTTGCATACTTAGCTAACTATGTATACTTTTTCTCATACTCAGCTACAAACGTTGAACCCTGTACCAACCTCAAGAATTCATTCCTCTTCACGTCACAGAAGGACCGAGGATGATACTTATCCTGGAAAGCCTTCTTGAAATCACCCGATGTCAATGCTTCTGCTTCACCTCTTCTGCTTTCAATTAATCTCCACTAGTCCTCTACTCCTTTCTGAAGTGGAAATGTAACTAACTCAAGTTTCATACCTTCAGGATAATGCATAACCCTAAAGCACTTTTCTATCTGATTCAACCAAGGATCTGTGGTACCCTCGAATACAGTGGGACCAAGTGCCTTGAACCTCTCGATCCCATATTTCTTTTCAGGGTAAGCTTGTACTGCTCCTCCACTAGTGGCCAACCTCTGTGCTATTATAGTGAATATCTACTCTTCCATATTCACTTATGCTTCAAGGTTACTGAATCCTCCTCAGAAGCTTCTCTCGAATCTTCGGTAGCTTGCAAAGTTATAGCTTCTGCTTGCCTACCTCGTCTGTTCTTTCAAGGCATGGTTCTTATAATATACCATAACATTAATATATTATAGACTTAATATGCTCCTAGTTACAATGCATGATCCTAGTTCCCAAAATCTTTTTCTTTGGTACAAACTTGTCACACCCCTTCCCAAGTTACCCTCTTAACCTAGGAAAAGATGTGAGGACAGCAACCATCGACCCTTTTACGACACTTACTGTCTAACTTGTTTCCTCTTCTAGATCTCCTTGATAACCTGATAAGAATTCAACATTGATAATATAACATCTATTAACATGCATGTAAACTCCCAATACTCATTTACAAATAACTCATCCACCACTGTTCATGTAAAGATCATAATTACAGACACTCAGTTCCACAAAAACCTAGTCTATATGTACAAGATTGTCTTAGATCCCAAACCATACAAGATAACTAAGTAACACAAAATTTTGCAACAGAAGCAAACGAGGCTAGATAGGCTAAGCACTGTGAACTCGTTTGCTATCTAGGAGACAGAAAACAAAAGAAAACCATGAGCTAGGAGGCCTAGTGAGTGACAGAGTATTTAAATAAACTTTAAATAAATAACCTTGGTCATAAAAAACCTTAAATTATAAACATTGATCATATGAAAAATCATAGCTCAAAATCCATGGAAACACAACATCCTTAAATATCGTTCAAACATAGAAAACTTGTATCCTTTTAAACCTTAGTTGAGGTAGAGCATGCTCGATACTCTCAACATCGAAAATAATCCTTAGCTAATGTAGAGCAATCTCAATACAATCAGCGTTAACACTCTCCTATGTGTACATAGAAATGCCTCCAAAGAGCTAGCACCCTGACACACGGCCCAAAGCCCCTTGTGTGCCAAAGTGGGTCCCAAAGACTTTACATATTATTTCTAGGGTACATTCATGCTTTTCAGATAAAGCTTTCTTAACAAATAATTAATCATAAACATAAATAACTTATTTAATGAACATTTAACTTCAAGCTAGATAATCATGCTTAACATAACTTATAAATCATATATAAAACATACTTTTCAAGATAAAACATTTATTTAAGAAAGCATTAAATAAAACATCAAAACATTTATTCTTAAAACATTGTCACTCACTTCGTTAGTTGGGTCCCTAATGAGTTGTAAATCTTCAACACTACTTCTTGACCTGAAAATTAGTTTACTTCCTTTGGTTAGACTCTTTTCAAAATTCCCCTTAAGTCCTAGGCTAAGCCATTTATACCCTTAAATCAAATTTACACTTTAAATAACTCACCAACACCAATTGAAATAAACAATGCAAAAATAAGGTGAGGTGCAACTAGGCATGCAACTTGGCTAGGCACGGTACTAGCACTCACACACAACGCTGGACACGCACACCCCAACATGGCTACAGACACAAGCACGGACACATGCACTGTGCGGCAACTCTCTCACACACCTGCACAGCCACACAGCCATAGGCGCATGCACACGCTGGGCGTCGACCACACACATATTACCCGGTGTCAAAGTCCTGCAAGCCTACTGGGTGTTGACCTTGCGAACAGGCTGGACGTCCAGTTACTCCGCATCCACACACGCCACTGCTTTACTTTTGTTCACCTACATTGCTTGCCACCTGCGCCCTTAGCTTGCCCACCTAGGCGTGCAAAACGCCCAACTAACCTCTAAACGCCTCCTGACTACCCTCGCCACTGACAACCTCTTCACGCCAGTCTTCTTCAACTTCTAGCCGACACTCACCCGATAGCCTCTACAATTCAACCCACGCTTGTTGTAGCCAAAATTAACATTTCTGATCAATTTTAATTCTAATTTTCTCCATAAACCTTAAAATCAACCTATAAACTAAGTTACCTCCAAATTTGGCCCTGTAATTCTCCTCAATAGCTCGAAATCCTCCAATCTTCACCCTTTACTCAATTACACCTGAGAGCTTGACAATCTTGCTTTCTCTTGAAATTCCAACACCTTTTTTATTGAATCCTTCTTCAGTAGCCCTCACACATCAACTACACAGGATTTGTAAGACTTTGGTCGGAAAACCTCTCTTTTGGCTCGAGTAAAATGCGCAAACCGATCTCCTCTTTGCAAGCCTCTATTTATACTCCTCTAAGGCAGCCTCATGCAACATCTAATTTCGCCACCTTCTGCTTCCACATTTCACAATGAATCATAGTTTGCCACCTAATTATTCCTTAATTAACCAATAAATATAATTAATAAAAAATTACAAGAACTTGGACGCCCACCTCTTAGTCCATCCTTTCAACGCCTAGCTTAGCACACTCCTTTAAAGGTTCTTTGCTAGCCTCCACACCTACTCTTCTCAACACCCACTTGGCTTAGGTTTCCTCAATGCCCATTAGGCTTAGGCTCCTCAACGCCCATTTCCTTCAAGCTTTGACAAGCCTTTGCCGCCTAGTCAAATATGACTTCTACACTCGGCTAGCCTTCATCCAAGCTCAATGCCTACATGCTTAGGCCCAAACCATAACTTTGCCACCAAGGTAGACTCTTCTATTCCATGCCCATTAAGCTTCTTCCTTTCCATGCATCACTTGGTCCTAACATTGCAAAATTTGGCTAACTCCACAAGCCCCAATTCAACTACCTTAACTTAAGCAAGACTAGGAATAAGTTAGGGCTTACAGTCAAGAGAGTCGTGGGTCACTATTTTCCTAGATATACACTTGCTTTTAAAAAAGAAAAAAAAAAAATCTTCTTGTTGTCTTTATTTCAACTTTCATTCATTTTGTATTTGTAGATTCTATTTCAACGAAGTATTCTTTTATCCATTCACAAATAGGCTAAACTTTTTTAGGGATTTGATTTGATTGATGCCCTAAAAATGAGCTATACTAGACAAAATCAAGTTTATGTTATCACCCATTTATTTATGTTTTTTCTCCTTATTGAGATTAATGATTAAATTGTTAGTTTAAGTTGATCGCTTCAATTAACATGAAAAATTAACTTGGTGCTGAGAAAATTAGGGTAATATGACAAATATTGTAAAAGAATTTGGGACTAAGGGTCTAAAAATAGGACATCACATGAACTTAAAACATAAGCTATAGGACCAAAGATTGGGCGTGTTGGAATTTATGTCCTAAAGTCTCATAATTTATTAGTTGATTAATTTAATTATTAATTACGCAATATAAAACTATCCATTAACTGGAAAAATCCCAAGGTTATTACATGAAGTCTTGAACATGTATGTACTTGACATATGGGTGGATCATGTTCAAGAAATAACCTAAAGGTCTATAATATATGGATAAGTTTGGGTGCCTTATCTTAGTGATACTATGGATATGACCCACTTTATAATTGTTACAAGAGTTGTAAATGTTACAAACGATTTGATCCAAATCGTTCATGTGGAGACATGTGAGTGGGGGTATCCTATTTAAGGAGTTTATATAAGATCGGACTACAAAATGATTAATCTCTCTTTATAACACCGTTTTTTTACGAGATTAACTTTTCATTAAGGAGGACCATAGGTAACTCGATCTCAATCTTGAGTGAGTTATGGACTCCTGTCTATGAGGACAATCTTTTGATTTGTATGGGTGAGAATGGCCCCTGTCGCCAACTCAATAAGCCTACCATTTTGGGGATTTGTTCAAGTAGAGAGCTAAGAACATAACTACACAAGATGAAGTTCACTCTTTCTTGTCCTCAGAGAAAGTAGATAAATTGCTCTCTTGAGTGCTGAATCCATGTCTTCAACAAGGGGTCCCTCCCTCTCATTGACCAGAGAGGGATTTGTTTAAGGAGAAAAAAGTAATTACAAGTGTAAAATGGTAATTTTGACCCAGCTGTAATTACAAGCAATTTGTGAAAGGTCGACTTACTGGTTATATCCATAGACACAAAAATACATCTACAGTGCGAAGAGTGTAACTGTGGGTCTTTAGTGGAGTGACCCACAGTAAATGAAAGTTAATTAAGTTAATTAAAGAGTTTAATTAATTTAATTTCGAATCATTGGAGCTTTTAATTTGTAGGTTAATAAGATCCCTTGCTAGCTCACCATGGACCAACAAGGATCAACTGTGTTGAAAGAAAATTTTGAAATGTTCAAATTTATGAGGGAAAATATTAGTTGTATTTGATACAATTAATTACATGATTTATTATAAAGTTCAGTTGAATAAGATTCAAATTATAACTTTATAATATAGATAATTAATTTTATTTGAATATGATTCAAATATTTATTTATTTATTTGGATAAGATCTATATAAATAAATAAATTATTTAATTTGAATAAGATTTGAATTAAATAAATAGAGGGAGAATTAATTAATTTATTTGAATTGCTTAGACTCCTAAAAATGCTTGGAAAAAAAGTTAAATAGGAGTATACCAAGGTGGAAGTGATAAACAAAATACAAAAGGATTTTGGGTTCGTTACTCCCTGTCTTTAGGCTAATATCTAGGTCTCCCTTCGCAAAGCTCAAGAAGTAAGTGTCATGCCTTTCGGTCCATTAAGGAATGAATATGGAAGGTTCTCCAAGGCCAGAAGAAAAAAGTTGCTCTCTATACAGCAAAGAGGTCCTAATTAAGGTGGTGACCCAATCCATCTCCATCTATACCATGAGTTGCTTTCAACTACCTAAGTTCTGAAGTGAGGAAATTAGTCATCTCTACGCAAGATTTTGGTGGGGTTCAAAGGATGAGAAAAACAAAATCCACTGGCATAGTTGGAAGGGGTTGTGTCATAAAAAAGATGAAGGTGGGCTTGGTTCTAGGGATTTGAGTATCTTTAACCAAGCTATGTTGGTAAAAGTAGGTGAATAATACAGTAGGTGTGGAAATGGTTCAATTTGGCGGCCAAAGTTAACTGAACCAAAAATTTTTAAATTATTATATATGAAATCAAATTGAATCAATTTAGTGCCGAAGGAATTAAATCCTTGGAAGCGAGTGATCTCCATATGCCAATAATTTTTTTTTTCAAAACATAAAATTACAGAGAAGAGAAAACTTGGATTAAAAAAACAAAAAATACCAGCATGCCAAAAGAAGAAATTAAAAATTTGAACTTCTTTACGTTTGAAGACCGTCTTCGAGTAGGCTTTTCTTCTTTTCACCAAAACACGTACTGGAAAAAACTCCTTCAACAAGGAATTCCGGAAACTTCTTAAGACACCACCAAGCAAGTTTTCCTTACTATTCTAATGACAAATCAAGAGAAGTTGTAGGCTCTCTTGATTTTGGTAAGAGAGGGAGAGATTAAGAGGAAGAGAGAACTTGAGAGAAAATTTTAAAGAGAAATTTCATAGAACTTTTTGTGCCAACCACACAATCACATTCTTCTGCACTTCTCTCTTTCTCCCGTACGTTATGAAGAAAATTAAAAAACTCCTCACTACGTATAGTGGGAGTTAATTTAATTAATATAATAATATTAAATTAAAACTAATATTAATTTAATTATAATATATTAAATCATATTTAATATATATAATTAAATCAAATTAGTTAATTAACAATTAATTAAAATATTACATATTTAATTTAATTTGAATCATATTTAAATAACATTCTCTCATGACCTATAGTTTTAATATGAATCTCATTATATTAATTTTAACATATAGTTTTTATATGAATCTCATTCATACAATTAATATTTGAATCTTATTTAAATATTTATCTCTCGCACAACATAAGGTATAAATTTTGAATCTCATTAAAAAATAATTTATATTATAATGTATCTATATATATTATATTAATTGTATCATATACAATCAACTCCCTTATTAATTTGAACATTTCAAATTAATCCAAAATTGATTCTTATACAAAACCTTAATGAGCTAGCAAGGGGACCTTATGAACCTATAGATTAGAAGCTCCAATAATATGGGATTAATTAATTAAACTCTTTAATTAAATTAATCAATATCCATTAATTGTAGGTAACTCCACTAAAGACCTATAGTTGTACTCTTCGCACTATAGATATATTTCTATGTCCATGGAAATAACTAATCAACAACAAGTCGACACTTCACAAATTACTTATAACTATAACTGGGTCAAATTACCTTTTTACCCTTGTAGTTACATCTAACTCCTTAAGTTCCTCTAATGAACAAACAGTTTATAGTCCAACTATAAACTAACCCCTCTAAGGCCAGTGAGAGGGTGAGACCTTTATGTTTAAGACCCAGAATTAGCCCTTAAGGGAGCAATTTATCTACTTACCCTAAACATAGAAAAGAGTAAATTTCATCTTGTAAAGATATGTTTTCAGCTCTTTATTCAGAAAAATCCCTAAAATGGTAGGCATATTGAGTCAGCGATCTGGCCACTCTTACCCATACAGATCAAATGATTGTCCTCACAGATAAGAGTTCATAACTCACTCAAGATTAAGATCAAGTCACCTATAGTCATCGTATGAAGTGTTAACTTTTTCAATTAACGTCGTTAAAAAGAGAAATTAAACATTTTGCAGTCCGATCTTATACAAACTCTTTCCATAGGATACTGATGCGCACTTTAAGTGTTAACCGCAAGTGTACGGTTCAAGTTATAATATAAGACGATAAAGTTTGAATATCGTTCCACTGAGGATCCAATTGTGAAGGTTTAAGTTACTTAGCTATTCTAGAATCAAATAAATTTTATTTGAGAATTGGAATTCAAGTTGTGAATTTTGGAAAATATAAACTAAATAAAGAAAGCAAATAAAGTAAGAAATACAAGAGTCAAAGAGAGTTCTAGGGCAATGGATCTTTGTTTACTTCATCATGCAATATTCTAGGGTTCATGGATTTTATTGCAATTCTTATGCGTCTAGAAACATAATTCCAAGTTATTTTCTCTAAAAAAACAACATTTTCTCATGCAACTCAATTGATTACTAATCTCTTGAAATCAATACAGATTACATGGCATTAAGAATAGTCTTTAGCAACTTTCATCGTTAACCTAACTATTTTCATGATAGATGTTACAATTCTTTGTTATAAATCTAGTTAAACATACAATCTTTCAATCATACATCTAACCTAACATTCAATCATGGCCATTCAACAAGAATTTAAGCACAATAACAAAGAAAATCATAATCATTACAACAAAACCATGAATAGTCTACAATCTCAACATAACTTTATAAACAATTCATCAAAATCCTAAAATTAAAGTGTTTGGCCACTCATAGCTTGAAGCAACATATTCAAACAATATAAACAAAGAAAGAGTGTAAAAAGAGGGAAACTCTACTGAAAAAAGGTTCTTGATTGAGGAAGCACTGTCACGATCTCCTTGGCTTTCACGTCAGAACTCGAACCACACTACGACTCTCTCTCGAACTTTTTTCCTCTTCCTTACAGCTAACTCACTCTTTGAACTCTCTAACAAACTTTCACTCAATTCTCTCCTTCTTGTGTCTCTTTTGGTCTGTAGATTGGTGATTACGGCTGCTAGAAACCCTCTTATTCATAGAGTTGGCCACCCAAAAATCTTTCCAAAAATGTATATTCTTCAAATATGGAAAGTTGGCGCCGCGATGCTGGTCAATGGCGCCGCAACACTGACCAATATGGAAAAACGGCCCCACCGTGGTGTTGGATGGTGCCATGGCCTGACGCGGTGCTGAAGCGGAATAACTCTCAGGAAAAAGCGTCGCGGCGGCGCCGTTTGACAGATTTTGACTTTTCTTCTTTTTTTCACTGGATTCTGGCTCGGTTTTGATCTTTTTGGCTTTCACTTCTAATTTTCTTCATTTTGACTTGAAAACCACTAGCAAACGAGTGAAATCTAATATAAACTCCCTTAATTTGAGAGAATAGAAAACACTTTTCAGATACCCCCACTCACATTTCTCCACATGAACGATTAGGATCAAATCATTTGTAACACTTTACCACTCTTGTAACAATTACAAAGTGGGTAGTATCCATAGTGTTACCAAAATAAGGCACCCAACATTGTCCCTATACTACAGACCTTTTGGTTATTACTTAAACATGATTCAACCTCGTATGTCAATCATATACATGTTTAAATTTACATAAAACAACTATGCATCTTAGTTTATTGGATTGAGTTTGTAATGCCCCGTTCTTTGTCTTATACATTTTGGATACATTTGATCTAATTTAGGTTGATTATCTTTGAATATTTGGTTGAAACTTGGAAGAGAAAGTGTTGAATTAATTGGAAAAAAAAAAAAAAAAGATATGGCTCAAATTTTGGAGGAAGAGGGGCTGTTGACATGTGTCAATCTATGGTGTGTTATGCTAATTTGGTTACATGTGGCAGAAATGCATTTAAATTTGTTCTTTAAGGAACTACTTTTTAAGGGTTCAACAATGAAAACTTGAAAAAAAAAAAAAAAACTAATGTTGTACCCAATCGAGATTAGAAATGAAAAAGAAGGATTGTGTGGAGTTGTGAAGAGAGTGAAAGGAGAAACAGAAAAGAAAAGAAAGCAGGGAGAAAGTTGAAGGAAGAATTTGTGTGAAGATTTCTTCTCGCTTGATTTGTGGAGTTTCATGGAATTCTAGTTACTTTTTCTGAAAAGTTAGAGGAATGAACAAACACATAAGTACTTGGTAAGTTAGTATTTTCTTATTATTAGAAAGTGTAAGTGAAGATTTTGGTGGGCGACATCCCAAAATTTTTAGGTAATTTTTAAAAAAAAATTAATTATCTTGAATTATTTGGTAATTTGTTTGAATCTAAGACTTAATTAGATTATGTTGAAATAATAATCTAATTTAAAGTAATAGTGATAAAAGATTTGGATTTAATTCAAGTTAGGAGATATTTTGGTTAAATAAATTATTAAGTGATGGTTGAAAAAGATTGATTTGATAGGTTAAAAAAAATTATATTAAATAAGTTGAGTTTTGTTTTGGTAAAAGGATAAGGAAAAGGGAAATTTAAATATATATATTTAGGATTTTGGAAAAGTAAAAGGAAATAGAATTTAAAGAAGTGTATATATATATATAAGTCAATCTTGGATTTTAGTGGGTTTTGGTTCGCCATTTACAAGTCATCGCCTAACCGCTCTCTCTTCTTCTTTTGAGGTCGGGACTGTTTTGGTAATTACTGTTGATTTTCTTGTAATTTCGTGATTAGCCATTGGTGTCGGTTTTAATTGTTGTTACCCATTGGGCTTAGGTTTTAAATTCAAACTTTTGAAGGATTTTGGAACCGAAAACAAGTTGTCCAAGTAGGTTCGATTTTGGTTGGACCCATTGTTTGAAGTTTGGAAGAAGCGTGTGACCTAGTTGCATTTTAGGTAAGATTATTTGGTTGAATTGTTGAGTAAATTGTATTTGAAATCAGGCCTAAAGACTTAATTTAAGTTTGGATTTATGTTCTAGGGTTTTAATTTAAGGATTTTGTGAGAATTAGCTGCTTGGTTAACTATTTGCACCTAGTCGCAAGGTAAGTAATCTTATTACTGGAATCGTCTACGTGCCAGGCAATTTAGTTGAGTCTGATGATGTTTGTATGAGAGACATTATGAATCTCTGTTGTGAGATTTGTATGTATTTTACCAATTATGCATGTTAGTGATAGTTACCTTCCTACATTAGTTGTGTGTCCACCAGAGGTTTTGTGTTCTTTTGGGATCACCAGAGGTTTGTGTTCCTTCCGGATCACCAAAGGTTTTTTGTTCCTTCGGGATCACTAGAGGTTTTGTGTTCTTTCGAGATCACCAAAGGTTTCGTGTTCCTTCGGATACCTTAGAGGTAAATGTCTCCTATGGGATTCAAAAGAGATTCATGGACACCATTTGCCAACGGTAAGGCAGGTCTAACCAATCACTCAGATAAGTGAAGTATGAAAAGTAGAAATATGCATATCTCACTAGTATGATGCACTCAGATAAGTGAAGTACTTGGGATTTGTTATTTAAACTAAAACTATGTTTTCCTTTATTTATTTCTTTATGCCAAATTTTTTACTTTAATACATTAATGTTTTAGGAGTACCATGACTAAAGGTTTTTTGTTTAAACGACGACAAATTTATTTACCTTAATGATGTGTCCCCGATTTTTAGTAAAATTATGGAAAAGAGTCTTTTGAGATGTATGCATGCATATAGTGGCGTCCTAGTTCAAGTCCTAGGAAGTCGGGTCGTTACAATTTAGGACACCAGTCCCAACAAGTGTGATTTTTAATTCGGTTTCAAAATTTATACAAACCGGATTGAACCACATTTTTCAGTTTCACTAAGTTTGTGGTTCGATTTTTAAAAGCGGTTCGATTTCTGTAGTTTGCACAACCACCCCTATTATACAACATCCTAATAGTCTCCTCTCTAGGCAGTGCTGTAAGGTAAATATTTCAAAATGAGCAATTTTTTTTAATGCATGTTTGGGGAGTAATCCATCTTATGTGTGGAGGAGCATCTTGTGGAGGAGACAGTTGTTCAAACATGTGTTTTGCTGGAGAATTTGGGATGATAAGTGTGTCCAAATTTCTTGCAATTCTTCGATTTCAAGAGAGGATAGTTAGGTTCTTATGCTTGTGCCTCAACTCTCCATGGCGTATAATGTGGATGCTCTCGTTGCTAAGCTTGGGCAGTGGAACGAGGAGATGATCAAGGAGTGGTTCTTTCAGGATGATGTTGATGTCATTCTTCAAATTCAACTGCCAAGACATCAACACAACGATGAGATAATTTAGCATCTGAATAATAAGGGAGTATTTTCGGTTAAAAGTGCTTATTTTTTGGTCTAAAATTGGGCCCAACTCCTCTTCCATAATCTTTTTCATTAATTGTGGAATGTTTTTTTGGAAGGCTAATATCCTTCCAAAGGCTAAACTATGTTGTTGAAAATTTTTCCAGAATCATATCCTTAACAAGACTTATCAAAAAAAGAAAGGCATCCATTCTAATCTATTGTATGTTTTGTACATGAAGTATCAGAAAATGTTTACCCATTTAATGTGGAAATGTCAGGTATCGAAGAATACTTTGTGTCATTTTCTTGCTAGTAATGTTGATATTCTTTATGATGATAAGACGAGGTGGAGCAACCAGAATCATTGGGTTTGGATTCTTGAGCGTGTTTATTTTGAAGAGGTAGGTAAAGTGATCATCATTACATGATAAATTTGGGAAGTGAAGAACAAAAGGATGTTTCAGGGAGTGATTGTTGATTCAAACTCTATCAGTAATACGATTGCCAAGCTTCTCTAGGAGGATATGAGTTTGTATATGGATTGTGCTAGCAAAGTTTCTACTAAACCTTGAATTCCCCCTATTCTGCCTTCACCTCTAGTTGGTATTCTCCTATGATGAACTCTTGGAAATTGAATTATGATACTTCTTGGAACCCAACTAGATTGACAAGTGGGTTTGGGTGGGTTCTTTGAAAGCATCTGAGGCAGACTCATCTTGATGATTTTAAGTCTATTCAAAGATGCATTGTAGTTAAATCTCTTGAGGCAATGGTTGTTAATTTTTAAGGCACTTAAATGTATTATATCGCTTAACGTCTATTATATTTTGGTTGAGTCAAATTGTTTGGAGGTCGTTAACCTGCTAAATAATGTCTCTATGGATCTCACTGAAGTGTGTTTTACATTGATGAGGTGAAGTTTTGGCTGGTGAGGTGGGTGGTGTCTCATTTCCCCATGTGCGACCTTGTCACAATGTTTTGTCACATTTATTAGCGTTTAATGCATTGAAAGAGCAAGTTTCTGCTCTTCTCCACCTTCCATAACCTTATTGGTTTGTTAGTCTTGTGACCCAGAATAATTAATCCTTTAGTTTTGTTTTGTTTCTTTTTTTTCGGAAGAAGAAGAAGGAAAAAAATAAATAAATAAATAACTTGGGTTTGATTAAATCCCATGTTTTTCATTGAAAGCTTATTTTATTTTATTTACCAAACATTAGCTAAACTATTTTACTTGGTTACCTCAGTTTCAATTTGAAAACATTTTCCTCGAAAACTGAAATTTACAAATGGTCTCTAGGGATTGGATGTATATTTGAAATGTTTTCACTTTATTACTAATTGTGTATACTTGCATTTACCATCATTTTCTTAGCAGGCTTTTTTAACCAATCCAACACGTACATATTCCAAGTCATTCATTGCCATCTTTTCAAGTTTTCTCATTCATCAACTTATCTAGTTTTTCAGCATGAGTGTTGACAATGGTTGACCCCATCATGCTAGGAGCAACATCATTATTGAGGGAGGAGCTTGTAGCCATCAATTCAAATTAATTGTCTTTAGATTATTGGAATAATGTGATGCATATAAAAACTCTCACATATTTTCTTTTACACCCAAATATTATAAGGTCAAGCGGGTTATCTTGTGAGATTAGTCGAGATGTGTGTAAGTTGGCCTAAACAATCACGAATTAAAAAAAAAAAAAAAAAAAACCTCTCACACATGCACTAGGCAAATAGATGACACATAATTGACTACGAGTAATTATAACATGAATAAACATACGAACACTGTATTATATAACAACTTTGAAACTTAAGTAGAACTAGAGGGGAAAAAAAAGGTTATAAATTGCATTAAACACATAAGAATAAAGCCTCAATATCTTGTTTAAAAGTCAATGTATAGTCAAGACACGCTTACTGTTTTTAAAACAACTATCCTCTATGGCCTCTACAAAGATTATAAGCAGACTAGAACAATTGTCTATTAACACGGTACAACAACTCATTTTTTCTTTAGAACAACAACCTTGAACTATATGAATTTCACATAATTTTTAAATATTTGCTCTTAACGCAACTCAAGATCAAAAGAAAAAAAAAGTGATGAAAAAACTCTTCAAAATGGAATCGAATAATCCAAATAAAGAAACATGTTGCCTTTTATAGAAAAGCAATTTAACAACTCTTCAAAAATAAATTAAGATACATAAAAGAGAAACAGATGTCAAAAAAATTACT
Source organism: Citrullus mucosospermus (assembly GCA_030954485.1). Lineage (NCBI taxonomy): Eukaryota > Viridiplantae > Streptophyta > Magnoliopsida > Cucurbitales > Cucurbitaceae > Citrullus > Citrullus mucosospermus. The sequence continues at coordinate 8,538,279 of CM062064.1, read as the reverse complement.
AGAATAAGTAGTTACTTGAAATTTAAATATATATAACTCATCAACTAAAAGAAGTAACCACAAATTTAACAACACATATAACTCATCAAATAGGATGGTAAAAAGTGAAACATCAATCTACATTTGTAAAATTTTTGACATTGAACAACAAATTAGATGAACATAACTTACGTATATTAAATTCATCTTATTTCACTTTCACTCACAAATTTATAATAATAACCAACATTTTGATAATCCAAATATAAAAACACACTTTAAATTATAAATCTTTTTAATGTGCTTATGTAAAAGTAATTTTATTTGGAAATTTATTCTTTTTAAAAACTATTCCAACACACTATTAGTCATTGTATGAAGATATATGAAAAATGTTTCTACATGTGACTCATTCAAAGAATGAAGTTCTTAGTTTGTTATCCAAACTTCAAGAAAGGGGAACTTGGAATGATTCACTAGACAAAGAGAATAATTAACAACAAATAATTGCATTACCTAAAAAATGGAACTTCTTTTATTATTCTTGCATATTACCCATTATATTACTTTTTTTTTTTTTTTTGGAAGAATTTTTGCATATTACCTATTATATTACTTTTTTTTTGTGTCTATTATTGCCTTTTGTCTAGGTACATTTTGTAAATTTTATCTCTAAACGCGATTCTTGGATGTAATTTTTTTTCCTTTTTTTTTTTTTTTTGTAAAAATTAAGGAAATAATATATATGAAATTTAGAAAGAAAAAAAACTAAAATGGGATTCAATGCTTTTCTTTAGCTTGTAAGTAGAAAGAATGACTTTCTTAATTTAAAAAAGTAGTTGCAAAATTATCAATTAATAAGGACTTGTTTTTAGATGTCATAAACCAAATTCGTGATATGAATTGACAATATGAGAGCTAACATGGTTGGAGAGATAGAGATATTATTTATTATTATAAAAGTTGATGGTTTTAACTATTTAACCTGATCACAATCGTTGAATTATGAAGAAAAAAAAAATCTGTTGTATGGAATATATATTCAATTTGCATTAATCTATAGTTTATTTAAAATAATCAAGGGTAAAGTTTAAATAATTTAGATTCAACATATATTTTAGTCTTTAATGTTGGAATCTTTTTTCATTTTAGTTTATATAGTCTATAAAATATAAATATGTTATTCCCTTCTTTTGACTCTTTCAATTGAAAAAAAAAAAAAAATTCAAATTTTACTGGTATAAATTTGAACCATAAACTTTAAATTTCATCAAATTAAATTTTAAACTTAAAAAAGTATTATAGCTTATATTATTGGCGCAATTTCTACTAATGAATGTGCCCACTAATTTTCATTTGAATGGAAACCAAACTTTTCTAACAATGTTTAGAGAGATGATTTATTAAAATATTAAATTGCAACATGTTTAAAATTTAATGTAAAATTTGATGAATTTGAAAGTTTATTGTGATGTTTTAAAAAAATTGCAAAAATTGATACACTTTGACAAATGTGTATGGATCAAAATGGATTTTTTTTCTTTTAAGTTACTATTCTTAACCATAAATGTTAAAATTGGTTGATGATAAGTTTATAATTTATTAGGCAGGAGTGAAAGTTGTTTGGTTTTGTAGGTTTTCGTGTCAACTAAGAACCAAATCGAATTAATTGGTTTTATAAAAAAAAGAAGGATCCAAATTGATACCCAATAAAGAACAAAGCTAATTGATTGTTTTTAACTTGGTTCGGTTTATTATTGGTTTGGTTTTTTATTTTTGGTATTTTTTTCTTCTAATTTTTCATTTTTAATTCTACATTTGTTTTGAATTGGTCTTTTTTCTAGTTTCAAATTAAAATTGAGTTTATTTTGTTTATATAGATTGAAATATGACATTATTGCTCTTTTTTTTCTTGACACTTTTTTATGTAACAAACATATCTGATCTATTGTATAATTGGTCTTTTTTTAAACAACAAATATACATGCACCATAATAATTAAAATATTAAAAGATACCTTAATGTTAGAGTGTATTTTTAAAAGTATATATATTACTCCTACTTTGGTTTGATTTTGATTGGTTTTTCTTATTAAAATTAATGCAAATTAATACTTTTTGGTTTTCTCCTAATACAAATTGAGATTTTCAATTCTGCATTAAAGAACCAATCCAAACTAGTATTTAGCCAATAATTTAAGAAAAAAATATAATTACCCACATCAAATCGTCCATTAATCATCAAGATGAATGCTTCTTTTCTTTGCAGCACATTCAAAAAAAAAAAAAAAAAAAGTTTAAAGCAAATATTCAATTATAAATTATAAATTAAACAAAAAATAATTTACGAAAAACACAATTGCCACATAATTACATCATCAGTGACAATTTGGAAAATTTTTAAATAAAATTTGAAAATAAATTTGAAGATTTATTTATTTATTGAGAGAGACAAAGATAGCAAATATGTGTGAAGTGGAGCCCAATTTGATAAAGTTAGTAATTATTCCATTATCAGATTGTTCAGATTGATTTATTAATTTAAATGAAATATAAATTCCTATCTATCTATTGTAATCAAAGGTCAAATCTTTTGAATTAACTTAATTAAAAAAATTTAAGTCAACTAAACACCGTATTCTGAAAAGATGGAGAAATAAATAATAGTCCCTTTTTTTTTTTACTTCTCTACATATTTTTTTTTTATTTATTATGTCATACTTAATTAGAAAGACATAGCTCAACTATCTATTTTTTTAAAACAAAATCTTTAGTAAAAATAAAAACTCATCCAAAATATATATTAATTGGTTTTTATAAAAAAGAAAAATTATTATAAATAAAAAAATTAAAATTTCATAAAATTTTGTTATCTTTTTAATTATTTTTAATAGTTTTTTTTATTTTTTAAAACAATAAATATATTTTCAAAAAACAAAATCAGCAACAATTTTTTTGCACAATTTTTCAAATTTTTTTCTTGCGTCCTCTCAAACCACCGATAGATTGACATCAATCAACCTAGTGATATATTATAAGGAATTTTCTTATTTTATTTTATCATTATTTTCAATGAAGGAAGTGATTCTATTACTAATGAAGCTATTTTCTTAATCTTTCTAAAAAAATCAATGATTAAAAATATAATTAATGATGATCAAGAAAGTATTCATTAAACCAAAATCTTATAGTGTATGCATTAGTTTATAATTTTATTTAACAAAACCTTTGACCTAGATGTCGGTTGAAGCTTAAATCATATTGTAAAACTATCTAATTATTTTTTTAAAAAAATAAAACTAAACCTATGTAAACCCTCTCCCCTTGTGCTATTTCAAAGGTGGAAATATGAATTTTAAACAAGAAAAAAAAAGATTGAAAAATAATATTTAATAGTTGTGAAGTCAAAATCTAAAGAATTAGAGTATGTGAGAGAGTCCTATATGATGATGAAAGGGCTAAGGTTTGTAGTGGGATTTAAAACAATTTGGGGGCACTCAGTGGGACCCTATGATATATCATTTACCAGCATTTGGGGCCACAACTTCATCATGGGATCTCCAAGAAAAATAGTAATTATTATAGTAAATCATCATGGGATCAACCTTATAAAGATTTTGGCCATATATCCCAAAACCCTTCTCTAACCTTCCCTTACTTCATTCCATACCTTTCTCCATTTTTGTTAAATTACATAAAAAGTTCTTTTAACATATACGATTGTTTTAAACTTAACCTTTAATGTTAAGAAAGTTTTAGATCTATCTCTCTCTTTTTACAATTATTGTGGGGTCTAAAACTAAAATTAAATCACCTATCTTAACATAGCACGGTTAGAGAGCTTATGTACAATTGAGCGAGAGTGGTTTGAACGCTTTTATTGAAGTGGAATCTAATGCACCGGAGGTTATCAAAGATTTTGAATAAGGAGAACTTTTCTTTTGTTGGGATTGGAGTCATTCGTTGAGGATATTCTTTTTGTTGGGAATGTTGTTAATAATGTTCAATTTTGTCATATCCCTCGAGAGGAGAACAAACCTACTCATGACATCGCAGCTTTAGCTTCTTCTCAAGGATATTCTTTAATCTGGAAAGATGTTTTTTTCAAATAGAGTCATTCCTCTTCTTAGTTAGAGATTTTAGGTGTGGTTGGATGTAGTGCCTGTGTTGTTAGTTGATAACCTCAAAAAAGGAAAAAAAAAAAGGTTGGAATAAAGGTTAGAATCTCTAACTAATTGATCGTAGTATACATCTAATTAACCAGTTAAGCTATGTTTAAATCAGTCTTATAAGTTTATTTTGCTTTCCTAACTTTTCTAGGATATTTGGACTAACTTTTCAATAAAATTGTAAGTTTTTTTATATATATATATTTTGGTTTGTTTGTTTTAAAAAAAAAGTACTTAAACAAGGAAGTATTTCAAATGGTACATACAATGAATAATAAAAAGTCTAAAAATGAAGTAAGCATTTTTCACTTCACTTTATACATATCTATCCTTAGATTTCACTCCACAATTAGTTGAACTGTTCTACTTTCACACCTAAATATCATAACATTTTTCACTTACAACAATTCTTACTCCATTCCATAATGATTTTACTTTTACCTTCACTTTTCTTTCATTGAAAACTACTTATGTGTAAACCCTTTTTTTTTTCCCTTTCTTAAAACTCTTGATTCTAGAACCCCCTTTTTACAGATGATCCAATTGGATGAATGTTCTTTGTTTTTCATTTTCAATCTTTTTTAATAATTTTTTTGGAGTAAGCTTAGTTAAATTCAAGGTTTTAAATTTTCATTATATATTTTAAAAAATTGATAAAATATAATAAAATATTAAAATATCATGTGACCTAATACTAATAATAATAATAATTTAAACTTATTTGAAAGGGGTAAGATTCTTATCCATTCATTTAAATATATTTAATGAAAATTTTAAATTTAATTTTCACATAAACGTCCCACAATATTGCCATTTTATTGATGTTCTTGTCAGTTTGATATATATGAAATCTTCACATTTTTTTAATTTAAATGTAAATTACAAAATAGTCTTGAAAATTTATTATTATTTTAGCTTAAGATAGAGTATAATATATATATATATTATTTAATAGTGAAAAACTAAATATAGAGACAATAAACAAACAACCATAACAAAAATCATTATCAAACCGGATTTTAGTTTGTGAATTGAAAAAATTTTGAATATAAAAAGAAAAAAATAAAATAAATGCAAAACTAAATTTGGAAAGTAGAAAACTAGGGCACCCAAATTGAGAATGCTCTCCATTTCAAAACAACAGGTTCAAATGAGAGATAAACATAATAAATAAAATAAAATAAATAAATAAATAAAAATGATTTCTTGAAAGTTCCTTTGTAAATTTTTCACAACAAAAAGGATTTCCATTGGAATTTGTATACTGGGTCCCACTCAAATCTCTTTTCTTTTTTTCTTTTTTATGGAGAGTGGACCCCACACATCACTCTCACACGTGTCGAATTACGATTCTAAGCTGAGTTCACACGCGTCAGCCACTTAACGGCTCTAGTTACACTTCGCATCAGCCTCAGGTAGCCATCGTCTGCATCATATTCCGTCAACTCTGCTCGATTCAAGCCCCAATTCTAGGAACTGAAAAGACCTTAATACCCCCTCATTCCACGTGCTCACATCCCATTAGTTTTCCGTTAAACACTAAATGTTTCCGCCCGCACTCGATCACACCCGACTCTCTTTCTACTCCGTTTAAAAGATTAGCTTTGCCTGTTTTGTGCAACATTTTTAAGTTACTCTCAAAAAACCCCATTTCCTTCCCACCATTTTCTTCCTCTTCTTCTCCAGAAAACTTACAAGTGATCCATCAGAAACTAGACGATGGAGAGCACCGACTCGTCCGGCGGTCCACAGCAGCCGAATTTACCACCCGGGTTCCGATTTCACCCGACCGATGAAGAGCTCGTGGTTCACTATCTCAAAAAGAAAGCCAATTCTTCCCCTTTGCCCGTCGCCATCATCGCCGAGGTCGATCTCTATAAGTTCGATCCTTGGGAGCTTCCGGGTAGGACCTGTAATTTGAAATGACTTTTTAAATGCTTTTAAAATATAATAAAATTAATTAATTAATTAATTAAAATTTTGTAACCATGATTTTGTTACAGCAAAAGCTACTTTTGGAGAACAGGAATGGTACTTCTTTAGTCCAAGGGAAAGGAAGTACCCGAACGGAGCACGACCGAACCGGGCCGCGACATCGGGGTATTGGAAGGCGACAGGGACTGATAAGCCAGTGTTGGCCTCCGGTGGAAGTAATCAAAAAGTTGGAGTGAAGAAGGCGCTAGTATTTTACGGCGGAAAGCCGCCCAAAGGAATTAAAACCAATTGGATTATGCATGAATATAGGTTGGCTGATAATAAGCCAAGTATCAATAAGCCTCCTGGCTATGATTTGGCCAACAAGAAGAACTCTTTGAAGGTAATTCAACAATCCCCTTTACTATTTAATTCTTTTTACTCCGTTAAATTCCAACCTCCAATAAAATATTTGTTGTCTAGGATGCACTATTTTTCTTTATTCTTTTAGATACACATACAGATAAAAGTATACCACGTCATCTGTAAACTTGATGGAATCATGGGTTTGAGTGTTTTTTTTTTTTTTTTTTTTTTGGTTGGTTAGCTTGATGATTGGGTATTATGCCGAATTTACAAGAAGAACAACTCGCATAGGCCAATGGATCATCAAGAAAGGGAAGATTCAATGGAAGATATGATTGGATCAATACCACAATCTTTGAGGCTAAATGAATACCCAAAATTGGGTATTAATTACACCACATTGCTTGAAAATGACCAAAGTTTGCTTCAAGGAATGGTGGCCAACAATAACAATGACGCTACCAATCCAAAGCGTCCTGCCTCTCTCTTTTGGACTGAAGAAGAAGATCATTCAGGCATTTCTTCAAGCAAGAGATTGCATTTTGAAACCACTACAGATGGGGCTTCTACTTCTATTACAAGGACTCATAGTAATGACAATAATCTCCAAAATTCTACCTCTTCATTCACCACTCTTCTCACCAACCTCCCACAAACGCCGCCGCCGCCTTTGCACCACCACGCCAGCCACTCCGTCCTTGCCTCCATGGGAGATGGCCTTTTCCGTCCGGCTTACCAAATCCCAGGTGCAAATTGGTACTCTTAGCTCAATCCAATTCAAACAAAATCGTATCGTTTCAGGTAATTGAAGTTTTTAAACTAAATGAATTAGATTTTTAGGAAATATTATTTGGATATAGGTATTGAGGTTTTAGTTTGGTAGTAGGTAATGTTGGTATAGAGACATTTTCTAGATAAAGCCTTGAAAAAAAAAAAAAAAAAAAAAAAAAAAAAAAAAAAAAAAAAAAACTCTCTTTCTTTGATGACCATCTTCTCACCAATTCAAAACTTAGGCCATAAATTAATGTTTTCTACATAAGTATAGATTCCATACCCATTTGAAAGAAGGCCAATGTATACATATAATTTTTTTTTTTTTTTTTTTTGGGTTTGAAATAGAACAGTGGTAAAACCCTTTTGTACAGAGTAGTTAATAATATAATCTATTTATATGCATAATGTAAAATCTAAATTAAATTAAATGTATTACTGCTTCTATAGAACTTTAAATTGATGCAAATTTATAATTTTATTGTTCTCTTTTTGTCTCTCTCTCTCTAGACTCACGTGCAGATGCATGGTCCGACTTAGGTTTATTCATGTGAAATTGCCTACTTATTATAAACCCTAATAGGAAAGATATCTTATTTCTTTTCTAACAAATCTTCCTTTTTTCACCTCAATTTTTTTGGTTGAATTATTGATGAAAATCTTTTATTATTATTATTATTTTTTTTTTACAATGTATGAAGTGATGCATCGAACTTCCGAATCTTTGACTCTAGATTGATAATGTGTATTTGATGTCAGTTAAATTTTTCCCATTTGTTTTGAAATTAATCAAAAAATAAGGATGGTTTATATATGAATTTCACAAACATATCGCTTTCCTTTGATATTTTGTTTCGTGGACATGGATGTGGAAAAAAAAGGATGAAAAATTGATATAATTTCTTTTCTGAGGAAGCAAACACTAATTATATCATTCATATATTTCGAAGTACTCACCAATAAGGATCATTATGATATTTTCCTTGATATGATACATCTCTTTCATTTATTAATTTAGCATTTTTTTTCAACAATTGTTATCAGAAAACAGAAGGTTGAATATATATAATTGATCTTATACTAAATAAAAATTATAATATATTTCAAGGAAGGTTTGATTTATATGGAAAAATTAATAGTCCCCATTTTGATAAAGATTTTGTTGTTAGTTTTTATGTTTTATAAAAATAATTTTTTTTTTGGAAATTTAAACAATAGATTATTCAGACCTCTAGCTTAAAAAAGAGATTATTGATATCTAATTATGCTCAAGTTGCCAAATAAATTAATGTAATTGTAATTTAGTCTTACGAAGGTAAAGTTACAATTTAATCTCTTTGGTTTTAAAAGTTAAAAATTAGTCTTTATAGTTTGATTAAACTTTCCCAATAAGCATATCCATATGCTTGCATAAAAAGCTCATAAATTTACTATTTAACCTTATCTACATGAAAACTACTTTTACATTTCAAATATTTAAAATTTTTGCCAAATTTTTAGAATTAGGGAAAAAGAAAAAAGAAAAAAAAGGAAATTGAGAAATATTGTAGTCTTTTTGCTTTTGAAATTTTACTTGGATTCTAAAAACATTTTCTAAGTTACCTTACAAAACTAAACTAAACTAAATTGTAAGTAAATGAACATAATTTAAAAAATAAAAACACAAGTAAAAAATCATTATCTAATAAGCCCAAGCTTATTACCACTTATTCATATCTTAAAAAATTATTTTTAGGGAGGAAGTATTTAGAATTTCCACAATCAAATTACAACAAAAGTATATCAAAGATTTGGGTATGACCCAATTTAATTTCATTTCCAAACAAAAATAAAATCAGATAAGATTTTGGAAGATCAATAGAACATTCATAGTGAATTAAAGCTAAAGAATTAATTTTCCTTTTGCCTCTCCATACTCAAAATAGCCAACTTTAATTAAAATAGAAAATCAATTTTCTCTAAATCCTAAACAAGGAAAAGATCATTAAGTAGATATTTGAGTGTGGTTGTCATTTTCTTTCAGTGCATTGATAAGATATAGCTATTAAGCATATTCCATGAGGTCACAAAGAAATTGACAAAAAGAAAGACTATATGCCTCACAAGTTGCTTTTTTATTTTCTTCATTGTTTAAAAATATTTTTAATATTTTTAAAAAAATAATAAATTTATTTTTTATGGCTAAATGGGACCATTCCCATAATTATCTAAATAGGAATCATTATCTTAAAACTACCCCATATTTAATACCTCTTTTAATTGCATTCCATTGTGAGGAAAAAGTACAAAACAACTTTACAATAGTTTGAATTATTAGTGCTTAATTTTGGATTAGATATCAAAATAAATTATGTATGTGATTGATACTTCCACTCTAAGCCTACCCATCAACCTCTAGGAGTTAATTAGGCTCATCTATTGTATATAATTTTTTTCTTTTAATGCAGATCCCACATAGATTTTTATTATAATTAATATTATTTTTATAATATGAAATGTTTTTATAAAAAATACATTCATTTTGGTGTAGAAATGGTAAAAGAATTTAAGTGGATAAGTGGTGTAACACCAAGAATTGAATGCTATTGTATATGAATTTCACAAGCTTGCATTGGCATGAGTAGATGTGCACCAAATATTTTCTATCCTTTGAAAAGAACAAATTGAAGGACAATAAGAAAGCGATCAAAGTTACAGCTTCAAATTTTTGAAAAGAAAATGTCTAAACTCAAACACAAATAATGTTTAAAATTTAGCCAATAAGTGTCAAACATGACCAAAAGAATAATTGTACTCACAAATCTTTTTCATCAAAACTACAAATCTCAACAACTAACAAGAAGGAGGAGGTGAAAAATCACTTTTGGTCCCAAAACTTTCATGTAAGATAATAATGTAGTCAATAACAACTTTGTTATGTAACTTTTTAATCCATATACTTATAATTTTGTAACAATATAATTTTTGAACTTTAATAGGTTACAAATTAATATTTGAACTATAAAATTTGGAACTATATAATATTTATTGTAAAAATTATTGTTCAAGAGGTAAATCAATAAACTGAGTAGGGACTAATACGTTTATAAGAAACCCAATTTGCTTTAATTACAACGTCTAAAAAATTAAATAATAAAAAACAACATTTGATTTATGGAACTTTTTATGTCATGGATTAAGTTATATCAAAGGTGAAATTACTTAAACTTAAAAAATTTTAAATATTAAAGTTCGAAAACTAAGTTGTTATAAAATTCACAGTAAAGAAATTAAATCGTAACAAAAAAAAAAAAAGTTCAACGACTAAATTGTTACCTCCACTAAAATGTAGGAACCAAGAATGAATTTTAACATAGATTCTACATTATTGATGATCAATAACTTCACTTAGTTTTATTATTATTATTATTATTATTAATAAGTTAAAAATTACTTTTGATCTCCACACTTTAGTTTGCAATAATTTATTCATTATACTTAAAATTTTTAACAATTTAGCCATTGTGAAAGAGTAAACACATGTCACCCAAAAATGAGAATCTCTAAAACAAAAAAGACATAGTATGCACAAAGAAGTACTAAATGAAAAATATTCCAAGTATCATGTTACAAGGGAATAGTTTATACAAAATTCTAAAAGTGAAACAAAAATTTTTCTCACAAAAACAACTTTAGAAGTAACCGGTGTGAAAGTGTTGCTTGTTTAAGGTAATAAAGATAAAAGAGAGATTCAAATATATGTTTATAACCAACGTAACCATCATTTCAATTGCAATTTTAACTCAAGAAACATGGTGAATCAGATTGAATAATTATTTGACCTTCTATAAAATATTTTTAAGAGGCTAAATCATTAAATTTGTATGATTAATGCAAACTTAGTTAAATAAAAATACATTTTATTGGTTCTTAAAGTTTTGTCTTATGTTTAAGGTCGAAATCAAAACTAAGTTTTATATTTGTCCATTCAACATTAGAGCCAACTTTTTGTATGAGAATGAGCCAAGTTACTTTATTTAAATGATGGGTTTTTTTCTCCTCTTTTGAAACACTCACATGTTTAATAAATCTGAAAAAAGAATGACTTAACTCACAATAAAAGAAAGTAAACGTAACGTAGTAAATAAAATAAACTTCATGATACAATAGGGAAAAGAAGATAAATTGTTAATTAACGCTTGTTGTAATGTATAAATAAGAAGTTGAAAAATAAAGAACGAGTAAAGGAAAAGATGTAATAAAACAAAACTGAAGCTGAATTTTAACACAAGAACATAACAAAAAATTAAGAAAGGAAAGTGTATAAACAAAAAATAGAAAGAAAAATGTTTGATACAAGGAGAAAATGTACTGTAGTTTTCCACAATCTAACCCCAATTCAAGCTTTGTCTCGATAGTATTGGTCCAAAGTTGCAACAGAGTGTGTTTTAAAAAAATGATGCATAAACAAGAATGTTTGAGTAGGATGTGTTACTTCCACAGAGTACTCTTAATTTTTTGTTTATGCATCATTTTCTACAACTAGAGTGTGTACAAAAGTTGGCTCTAATATTGAATGTGTTACAACTAGTTGACACTCAAATTGAGTGTTGTTATAAGTTAGTCTTATTTATGGCCTCCATTTGCAAGGGTTTCTTCGAAACATATGGACCAACATAAATCTGTTAGGATTTATGTCATAAATCTGTTAGTATGTAAATTTGTAAATAAATTAATGAATAAAGTATTATTTACTTATATAATGATTGTTACTGGTTTGCATAACTCAAAATCCAATAAAGTAAGATCATAAGTTATTTAATGTTCTTGAACAATATGTGCTTGACATACAATTAGATCGTGTTCAGGAAATAACCTAAAAGGTCTATAGTATATGGGGGAGTTTGGGTGCCTCATCCTGGTAACACTATGGATACGGCCTACTTTGTAAGTGTTACAAATGTTGTAAGTGTTATAAATGGTTTGATCCAAATCGTTCGTGTAATGACATGTAAGTGGGGGTATCCTATGTAGTGAGTCTGTATAAGATTGGACTACAAAATTAAATCTCTCTTTATAACTCCATTAGTTGAAGAGTTTTATATTTCAAATGAGAACCATGTAACTTGACCCTCAATCCTAAGTGAGTTATGAACTCTTGTTCATAAGGATCAGTCTTTGATTTGTATGGGTGAGAGTGACTTTAGTTGCTGACTTAATATGATTTTGGGAATGATGTCGAGTGAGGAGCTGGGAACATAACTTCACAAGATGGAATTCACTCCTTCCTAACCCTAGGGAAAGTAGATATGTTGTTCCCTTAAGTGCTGATTCGGGGACTTGAACAATGAGGCCTCACTCTTTTACTAATTTAAGAGACTTTTGTTTATAGTTGGACCATAAACAATATTGTTCCTTAGAGGATCAATGGGGCTTAAGTGCAAAAGGTAATTATAGGGGTAAAATGGTAATTTGATCCAATTGTAATTACGAACATCCTGTGAAGGATTGACTTACAAAATATGGTTATTCAATGGACACATAAATATACTGCAGTTCATAAGAGTGCAACAATGAGTCTTTAGTGGTATGCCTATAGTTAATGAAAGTTGATTAATATAATTAATGAGTTTAATTTATTAATCTCAAAACATTGAAGCTTATAAACTTTGGTCCATTAAGTCCCTCTGGTAGCTCACAACGGGTTAAAATAAGGAAATAAAGTGATAAAATAATTTGAGTGTTCAAATTAATCAAGGGAGTTAATTGTATATGATACAATTAACATTATGTATGAGATGATACATCATAGAGTTTATAATGTGAGAAAATAAACTTTATAATATGAGAATATTAATATTTGAATAGGATTTAAATATTAAATTAGTATGAATTGGATTCATATTAAAACCATAGGTTATGAGAATATATGTGTATTATGACACATTCAATCAAATATATGATATTTGATTTCCTTTAATTAATTAAATAAGATTTCATTAATTAAATGTTTATTTAATTAATATTTAATTATTATATAAATTAATAATTATTTGATTTATTAATTTATATTAATTAAATATATTATTATTAAATAACAAATAACTCCCCTGCAATACAGGGGAGTGGTGAGTGGGGAGGGAAGTCAACTTCCCTCACGTTAAATAGAGATAAGATCTCTATTAAGAAGGTGACATGAAATTCGTAGAGACTTAGAACATCCTCACCTTTTACTCTCAAAAAGTATTTCTCTACTCTTTCCCTCTTCTCTTTTACAAAAGTTCCCACAAACCCCCTTGGCCAACCAGAGTATACCAGAGAAGATCAATTGATGGTGTTCTTAGAGAACGAGAGATTACTAATGCACACTTTCTGTGTTACCACAAGTGTACAGGTCAAGTTATAATATAAGACGGTTAAGTTCCAAATATCGTTCCATTAAGGATCCAATTGGGAAGGTTCAAGTTACTTAGCTATTCTAGAATTAAATCAAATTTATTTGAGGATTCAAATTCAAGTTGTGATTTAGGAAAAAACTTAAAGAGGAAAGCAAGTAAATGAGAAACACAAGAGTCAAAGAGAGTTCTACGGTATTGATGTTGGGTTGTATGTCCTAAAACTCATAGTTTTTGTAAATAGGTGAATTTTAGTACATATGAAGTTATTCAAGTGAATTAATTATTTATTAACTCTAAATCCAATTAAACTACGAACCCTTGGCTACTATCATGAGTACTTGGACTTTATGTGGAGACATAAACAGGTTCAAGTTCGAGTAAGTAGCCTCAATAGTCAATAATACATGGATCAGGTTGGGTACCTCTTCCTGGAGACACTATTGAATACGTGATAAGCACTTGAAAAGTGCTTTCTATTATCTCAAATTAAGGGAGTTTATATTAGATTTTTCATTTGTTTTCTTGTGATTTTCAGGTTAAAATGAGGAAAATTAGAAGAAATGACTAAAATATCAAAATCGAGCAAGAATATGGCGAAAAAGAGCTGAAAATCTCAAAAGGGCAAATTTTGGGATAGCGCCGCGGCGCTAAAACCTAAACGCATTGTTATGCACGCATAGTAGCATCGCGGCACCAAAATACGATGCAACTTATTGAACACATGACAGCGTCGCGGTGCTTGAACGGCGCTGCAGCGGCGCTAATGCCCGAGAACAATATTTCTGAACGCGTCACAGCGCCGCGGCAGTTGAACGGAGCTGTCGCGGCGCTAAAACCCGAGAGCATCAATTTTGGATGCAGCCCTAGCGCCGCAGAGCTATGGATCAGCGCCGCGGCGCCAGTTTTCCTGAAAATGTGTTATTTTTGGTAAGTTTTTGGGCGGCCAAACTCTATAAATTTGGGGGTTTCCAGCAGCCCAAATCATCAAAGAAAATCAAATCAAATCAAGGAAGTTACAGACCTAAAGAGGCACAAAAAGGAGAGAATTGAGTGAGAGTTCAAAGAGTGAGTTAGTTGCAAGGAAGAAGAAAAGAGTTCGAGATAGTCGTGGTGCCCTGCGAATTCCGACGTGAGAGCCAAGGAGATCGTGACAGTGCTACCTCAATGAAGAGTCTCTTTTCAGTAGAGTTTCCCTTTCTTTACACTCTTTCTTTGTTTATTTTGCTTAAACATGTTGCTTCAAGCAATGAGTGGCTAAACTCTTTAGTTTTAGGGTTTTGATGATTTGTTTATGAATTTATGTTGATTTTGTAGACTTTCATGGTTTTGTTGGAATGATTATGCTTTTCATTGTTATTGTGTTTAATTCTTGTGGATTGGCCATCTTAGCATGTTAGGTTAGATGTATGATTGAGAGATTGTATGTTTAACTTGATCTATAACAATGAATTGTTGTTAATCTATCACGAGAGTAGTTAGGTTGACAATAAAGGTTGCTAAAGACTATTCTTAATGCCATGTAATTTTGTATTGGTTTCAAGAGATTAGTAATCAATCGAATTGCATGAGAAATGAGTTGTTTTTTAGAGAAAATAACTTGGATTTAAGTTTCTAGACTTAGGCATATGAATTACAATAGAATCCATGAAATCTATAATATTGCATGATGAAATAAACAAGAATTCATTACCCTAGAACTCTCTTTGACTCTTGTGTTTCTCACTTTAATACTTTCCTTATTTGATTTATATTTTCCATAACTCACAATATTCAATTTCAATCCTCAAATAAAATTGATTCAACTCTAGAATAGTTAAGTAACTCAAACCTTCACAATTAGATCTCTAGTGGAATGATATTCGAACTTAACCGTCTTATATTATAACTTGACCCGTACACTTGCGGTTAATACTAAAAGTGTGCATCAATACGACTCGCTTCATGATTGTTACAAATGTTGTAAAGTGTCATAAATGAAGTGATCCTGATTTGCTCATGTAGAGACATGTGAGCAAGGGTATTCTACATAATAAGATTGTGTAAGACTGACCCTGAAATAATCATTGTTACGTATTAACACCGTTTACAATTAACACTGATTAATTTCACTTATCGATGACCTAGATAACTTAATCTGAATGTTGAGCTATCTATAAACTCCTATTTATTCAGAATTATCCCTTGATCTGCATAGGTGAGAGTAAGCTCAAAGCACTGCTCAACATTCCTCCCATTTCAGGGATAAGACTAGGTAGATAGTTGGGCACATAGAATTTGCAAGATGGAATTCACTCCTACCCAACTTAGGGATAGAAGAGAGGTTGTTCTCTTAAGTGTTATTCCCAGGACTTGAACAAGGGGCCCCATCCTCTCATTGACCCGAGAGGAATGGATTTAGTGATTAGATCCTAAATCAATTGTTCATTAGAGGGACAATGGTACTTAAGGAGAAAAGATGTAACTCAAAGGTAAATCGGTATTTGACCTAGCTGAAGTTATGAACAACCTGTGAAGGATTGACTTATCGATGATGGTTATTTCAAATGGACACAAATATATCTACAGTGAGGAGAGTGCAGCTACGGGCTTTAGTGGAGTGTCCCGTTAGTTAACGAATGTTGGTTTACTAGGTTAAAGAGTTTGGCCGGTTAATCTCGGATCGTTGGAGCTCATGATCTGTAGGTCCATTAGGTCCCTCTACTAGCTCATAAATGGACTAAAATCTTAGATAATGTGGTGAATAAGTTGGAACCGTTCAAATCTTGGCTTAAGGAATGAAAGTCAGATATACACGATATATTGACGTTTAATTACGAATTAAATATACAAATAGAGTTAATTATAATATTTAAATATGATTTAAATATTAATCATATGAATAGGGATTCATATCGATTTTTCAGAAAAATCGGGACAAGTGGGAAAAATAATATTATTTTATTATTTCATATTAAAATAATATTTAATTAATTAAATATTAAATTATTTTTTATTTAATTATTTAATTATTTTTTGAAATTAAAATCAATTTTAATTCAATTTTGAAAATTCATTGAAAATTGATTTTAAAATTGATTTTTGAAGATTGGATTTTCCCATTAACTAAGCTAGGAGCTTGGTTGTCTTCTACACAATTAACCAACAAATTAACCATTTTGTGTTGTCAAATTTTGGTGCAATTGGATTGCATGTTATTCTTTAATAAATAGAGATGATTTTGATATAAAATTGGTTAAGAATTTTGTGAAATTAAGGGTTAATTTTGCAAAATTCCATCCATTGTTTATCTTCTTCCTAACCTTCATTCTTTCTCAAATTCACCACAAATTTGGATCCCACCATCCAATCTAAGCCTAGAGAATAGTAGAGAAGACTCTTGTGGTACTCTACAACCAAGTGGTGCTGAAATTCATCAAGAATTGAAGGAGAATTTGGAGCTTCAAGGGTAAGTGTTCTTGAAACTTTGGTTTTTCTTCTTAATTGCATGTTTAATCCTCTAAATTGAGCATCTTAGAGTGAAAATTGATCAAATTAACTTACGCTGCATGTTTATTTATCTATCAATTGAATACTTGCTTAATTCATTATGCAACGTTCTAGGGTTCATGGGTTTTATTGCAATTCATATGCTTAAGTCTAGAAACACAATCCAAGTTATTTTCTATCAAAAACAACATTTTCTCATGCAACCTACTTGATTACTAATATCTTGAAACCAATATAAGTTACATGGCATTAAGAGTAGTCTTTAGCAACTTTCATTGTTATAGATCCAATTAGACATACAATTATTTCAACCATACATCTAATCTAACATTCAAGGATGGCCAATCAACAAGAATTAAGCACAATAACAATGAAAAGCATATTCATTACAACAAAACCATGAAGAGTCTACAATGTCAACATAACTTCATAAACAATTCATCAATACCCTAAAACTAAAGAGTTTAGCCACTCATAGCTTTAGGCAACATGTTCAAAACCAATTTTAGCATAGAAAGGGCGTAAAGAAAGGAAAACTCTACTGTGAAGAAATCCTTGATTGAGAAGGAACTGCCAAAATATCCTCAGTCTTCACGTTGGAAACTCGAACACCACCAAACTCTCTCTCAAACTCTCTTCTCTCTTCCTTGCAGCCAGTTGATAAGCACTTGAAAGTGCTTTCTATTCTCTCAAATTAAGGGAGTTTATATTAGATTTTACTTGTTTGCTAGTGATTTTCAGGTTAAAACGAGGAAAATTAGAAGAAACGACTAAAAGAACAAAACCGAGCAAGAATACGGCGAAAAAGAGCTAAAAAAGTCAAAAGGACAAATTTTGGGATAGCACCGCGGCGCTGAAACATAAACGCATAGTTCTGGACGCATAGTAGCATTGCGGCGCCGAGATGGCGCTACCTCGACACACCCTTGTTGAATGCATGACAGCGTTGCGGCGCTAAAACCCGAGAGCAAACTTTTCTGATGCAGCCCTAACGCCGCGGCGCCAGCTTTCCTTAAATGAAAATTTTGTATTTTTGGTAAATTTTTGGGCGGCCAAACTCTATAAATTTGGGGGTTTCCAGCAGCCCAAATCATCAAAGAAAATCAAAGCAAAGCAAGGAAGTTAAAGACCTAAAGAGGCACAAAAAGGAGAGAATTAAGTGAGAGTTCAAAGAGTGAGTTAGTTGCAATGAAGAGGAAAAGAGTTCGAGATAGTCGTGGTGCGCTTCAAATTCCGACGTGAGAGCCAAGGAGATCGTGACGGTGCTACCTCAATCAAGAGTTTCTTTTCAGTAGAGTTTCCCTTTTTTTACACTCTTTCTTTGTTTATTTTGCTTAAACATGTTGCTTCAAGCTATGAGTGGCTAAACTCTTTAGTTTTAGGGTTTTGATGATTTGTTTATGAATTTATGTTGATTTTGTAGACTTTCATGGTTTTGTTGGAATGATTATGCTTTTCATTGTTATTGTGTTTAACTCTTGTGGATTGGCCATCCTCACATGTTAGGTTAGATGTATGATTGAATGATTATATGTTTAACTTGATCTATAACAATGAATTTTTGTTAATCTATCACGAGAGTAGTTAGGTTGACAATAAAAGTTGCTAAAGACTATTCTTAATGCCATGTAATTTTGTATTGGTTTTAAGAGATTAATAATCAATCGAGTTGCATGAAAAAGGGTTGTTTTTTAGAGAAAATAACTTGGAATTAAGTTTCTAGACTTAGGCATATGAATTACAATAAAATCCATGAAATCTATAATATTGCATGATGACATAAACAAGGATTTATTACCCTAGAATTCTCTTTGACTCTTGTATTTCTCCCTCTGATACTTTCCTTATTTGATTTGTATTTTCCATAACTTATAATATTCAATTTTAATCCTCAAATAAAATTGATTCAACTCTAGAATAGCTAAGTAACTTAAACCTTCCCAATTGGATCTCCAGTGGAACGATATTCGGACTTCACCGTCTTATATTATAACTTGACCCGTACACTTGCGGTTAACACTCAAAGTACGCATCAAGTTTTTGGCGCCGTTGCCGAGGATCCAAAGAACGGTTTTTGTTATTTAATATTCATTAGAATTGATAGATCTTAATTTGAGGTGTATATTATTTGGTCGTTTATTTATTTTTATTTTGATTTTATTTTATTTTATATATTTTTTTCCTTTTTAATTTTATTTTATTTTATTTTTTCTTTTAATTATTTTATTTATTTATTTTTTTTAATTTTTAATTTTCTTTATTGATTATTTTGTCGGTTTATGCCTCGAGATAATACTAATATTCTCCCTCTTGATCCCGAGATTGAAAGGACGTGTAGAAGAAACCTAAGGGTTCAACACAATCACATCGAGGAGATGGCGGAGGAGATACCAAAGGCAATTCGGGACTACTTCCAACCGACATTACCGGCAAATCAACCCGGCATTATGAATGTACCCATCAATGTCAACAACTTTGAGTTGAAACCGGGGTTGATCCACATGGCTAGAGAGTTAGCCTTTAGAGGAAGAACCAATGAAGATCCTCACAAGCACTTATGATCTTTCTTAGAAATATGCAGAACGGTAAAGATGAATGGTGTTTCTAACGATGCAATTAAACTAAGACTTTTTCCTTTCTCTTTACAGGACCGTGCTAAAGATTGGTTGGAAACCATACCTCCGGATAGCATCACAACGTGGGAGATCTTAGCTCAAGCTTTCTTGAACAAATATTTTCCATTGGCTAAATCCAAAGACTAAGGACGGAGATTGGAACATTCCGCCAACTTGAGGATGAACAATTATATGAGGCTTGGGAGAGGTATAAGGATCTCTTGAGAAGGTGCCCTCAACATGGTTACCCGGATTGGTTGCAAATTCAACTCTTCTACAATGGATTACCAAGCTCAACCAAATCCATACTAGATGCAACCGCCGGAGGGTCAATTTTTTCAAAGAATGCTCAAGAGGCCTATACCATACTAGAAGACTTGGCCACTACATCGTACAATTGGCCATGTGAACGGTCTTCTCCAATCATCCCAAAAGCCACCGGACGATATTAGATGGACGAGGTAAGTTCTTTAAAAGCTCAATTGGCTTCTCTTACTAATGCTTTATCTAAAATTTCTCAAGGAAGCCAAGCCCAAGCAAGTCCATCATCCATAGCTTCCCTTGCGACCATGGCAAGTCAACAAGAGCCTAATGAGTTAGAAGTAGCCAATTATGTGGATAAAGGACAATACCGAGGTCAACAACAACTTCCAACTCACTATCATCCCAACTTGAGGAATCATGAGAATTTTTCATATGCTAACAACAAGAATGTGTTGCAAGCACCTCAAGGATTCAATGGAGCGGGGAATGCAAAGACATCATCACTAGAGGACATAATACTTGACTTTGTTAAAGAGTCAAGATCAAGGACAATCACATTGGAGAATTCGGTCCAAGCAATTGCAAGCACCATTCAAAGCCAAGGTAAGGCACTTCAAAACTTAGAGGTTCAACTTAGTCAAATGGCAACTTCCCTCCAAACAATGCAAAAGGGTAAGTTCCCTAGTTGTCCCGAGATAAACCCAAGGGAGGAGTGCAAGGCCGTGACTTTGAGGAGTGGGAAAAAGCTATCCACTCCCTTGATCAATGATGAAGATGATGAGCTTCCACAAGAAGAAGATAAAGCCATCATAGAGGATATTCAACAAAAAGAGAGTGCATCTAAGGAAAAGGAGACATCAAAGTCCAACATAGGGAGTACTTCTAACTCTACTTCTTCTATCCCTAATACTTTACCTTTTCCTCAAAGATTTCAAAAAAAAAAAAAGATTGATGCTCAATTTTCAAAATTCTTAGACATATTCAAAAAGTTCGAAATTAACCTTCCTTTTGCAGAGGCATTAGAACAAATGCCTAAGTATGCCAAATTCATGAAGGATGTATTGTCTAAGAAGAAAAGGTATGGAGATTATGAAATGGTGCACTAACCGAAGAATGTAGTGCGGCACTACAAAAGAAATTGCCTCCAAAACTAAAGGATCTAGGGAGTTTCTCTATCCCTTGTCATTTAGGCAACAATAAAGTTACTAAAGCACTTTGTGATCTTGGAGCTTCCATTAATTTAATGTCTTTATCCATGTTTAGGAAGCTCAATGGAGGAGAGGTGCAACCAACTACCATATCTTTGCTTTTGGTCGATCGATCATTTGTTCATGCCTACGGCATTGTGGAGGACGTCTTGGTGAAGGTAGACAAGTTTATCTTCCTGGCGGACTTTGTGATATTAGACATGGAGGAAGATGCCGAAGTCCCCATAATCCTTGGGAGACCATTCTTGGCCACCGGAAGGGCCCTCATCGATGTGCAAGATGGAAAGCTCACATTCCGCCTTAACGATGAGGAGGTAACATTCGACATTTATAAAACCCTTAAGCATCCAGATATAGAAAGGTATTAGCATCATGAGCCAAGCACAAAAGTAACATCGCCTCTCTCTTCAAATAAAAACTCTATGCATGATAAGCCTCCTTTGAATGGTAAGACTAATGACATGCTTGATGTTAAAGTAGAAAATTCTATGAAGCATGTTTCTAGTTGTGATATTTCTCCTAGTTCTTCATACATGCCTCCCAAACCTATAATGAATTATGAACAAATTATGGAGAAGCATAATAAAAATGAAGTGGTGAGTCCGTTAAAATCTAAACATGATGATTCTTTAATAAGTCTTGACCACATTAGAAACGATGATGTTCAACTTGATAATGATTTATTGACTAACTCACCAAATGCTAATGAATATGTTTGTGAGTGTCAATGTGGGCGAATACTAAAAGTTGTAGGTGATCCAAAGCATGAAAGGAAGAAACCACCTTGGGATCCACCATGATTCGTGAGCCCCGTCTAGCTAGAAGACGTTAAACCAAGCGCTTATTGGGAGGCAACCCAATTTTATTTCTTTCTTTACTTTTTTTTTTCTTTTTTTTTATTTTCAATAAATCTTGGAGTCACTCATATGCTTTATCTCTCAGGAACGTGGTTTATCACACAAAGTACTCCTTACACCAAGCCTGTTTGGTGGCTTCCCGCTTGCTCCCAGGCTTGCTCTTTCCTTGTTAGATGCTCTTATGCATTGGGGACAATGCATGATTCTAAGTTTGGGGTGGGAGGTGTCTTTCGTACTTTTGTGTGTTTTCTTATCCTGCTATGCATGTTAGTGAAGGTTTTAATGATCATATGCATGTCAATTTTTTAAAAAAATTTTGAAAATTTTGGAGCTTTCAAAGTTAATGGGAATGTTGTTTATGGTTGTGTGTCTTGATGTTGATTGCCCATGATGAGATTCGAATTTGCATGATAGATGACTTATTATGGAAATAGAATAGCTGTCACACCCCTTCCCAGATACCCCTTTTCCCTAGGAGTGAGTGTGAACCTGCATGCTTTCTACCCCGTCTCTATAACATAAATCATATCCAGATCTTTAAGATTTAACTAAATGCCAGCTTAATCTCAAGATATAAACACTTTTGCTATTAAGTCATGCAATAAAATAACAACTTATCAAACAAGTGTTCTATACATATAATACAAAACGATCCTCCCAACACTCCCAAGCAACATGTACATCAACAAAACATGAACATAAACTGTGTATTTACAACTATCCCAGAGGTCTGCTCCAAAGTAGGCCCAGACGAGAATCTTCTGTAGGCTAGGGGTAAAAAGAGCTGCCTTTGCTGTGATCAGTAAGGACACCTGGGAATTGACTAGGTACGAGTCCCTACAGTGAATGTGTGAAAGCTAGTGCCTCTAGGTAAAAGAATGCAAGTTTGGGCCCATGAAAAAAAAAAATGATTGAAAGGCACCTTAGTGGACATATTACTCACTTGAATGTATGAAAGCTTGAAGATTGGTGCATGAGCTAGAGTAGGGGAAAACTAAAGTCCTAATTTGAGTTCTAGTATTTTAAATTGAAGGAGGCTTGCACACACACACATGGAAGATAGCAAGATTTGGCCTTGAATGATTATAACAATATAGATATGCTTGCATGTTTCTACTTAAGCCCTAAATGTTATTCTCTGAGACATGAGTTGCACACTTCTTCATCTAAACTCCCTATTATTTGATTTTATTCTTTGCTCAGGACTAGCAAATCTCTAAGTTTGGGGTGTTGATAAGAACTTGAAAAGTGCTTTCTATTCTCTCAAATTAAGGGAGTTTATATTAGATTTCACTTGTTTGCTAGTGATTTTCAGGTTAAAACGAGGAAAATTAGAAGAAACGACTAAAAGATCAGAACTGAGCAAGAATACGGCAAAAACGAGCTGAAAAACTCAAAAGGACAAATTTGGGGATAGCACCGCGGCGCCGAGACGGCGCTACCGTGGCGCTGAAACATAAATGCATCATTCTGGACGCATAGTAGCACCGCGGCATCGAGATGGCGCTGCCGCGGCGCTGAAACATAAACGCATAGTTCTGGACGCATAGTAGCATCTCGGCGCCGAGATGGCGCTGCCTCGACGCATCCTTGTTGAACGCATGACAGCGTCGCGGCGCTTGGACGGCGCTACCGCGGCGCTAATGCCCGAGAACAATATTTCTGGAACGCATCACAGCGTCGCGGCGCTAAAACCCGAGAGCAAATCATCAAATAAATCATCAAAGAAAATCAAAGCAAAGCAAGGAAGTTACAGACCTAAAGAGACACAAAAAGGAGAGAATTAAGTGAGAGTTCAAAGAGTGAGTTAGTTGCAAGGAAGAGGAAAAGAGTTCGAGATAGTCGTGGTGCCCTTCGAATTCCGACGTGAGAGCCAAGGAGATCGTGACGGTGCTACCTCAATCAAGAGTTTCTTTTCAGTAGAGTTTCCCTTTTTTTACACTCTTTCTTTGTTTATTTTGCTTAAACATGTTGTTTCAAGCTATGAGTGGCTAAACTCTTTAGTTTTAGGGTTTTGATGATTTGTTTATGAATTTATGTTGATCTTGTAGCCTTTCATGGTTTTGTTGGAATGATTATGCTTTTCATTGTTATTGTGTTTAATTCTTGTGGATTGGCCATCCTCACATGTTAGGTTAAATGTATGATTGAGAGATTGTATGTTTAACTTGATTTATAACAATGAATTGTTGTTAATCTATCACGAGAGTAGTTAGGTTGACAATAAAAGTTGCTAAAGACTATTTTTAATGCCATGTAATTTTGTATTGGTTTTAAGAGATTAATAATCAATCGAGTTGCATGAGAAAGGGTTGTTTTTTTAGAGAAAATAACTTGGAATTAAGTTTCTAGACTTAGGTATATGAATTACAATAAAATCCATGAAATCTATAATATTGCATGATGACATAAACAAGGATTCATTACCCTAGAACTCTCTTTGACTCTTGTGTTTCTCCCTTTGATACTTTCCTTATTCGATTTGTATTTTCCATAACTTATAATATCAATTTTAATCCTCAAATAAAATTGATTCAACTCTAGAATAGCTAAGTAACTTAAACCTTCCCAATTGAATCTCCAGTGGAACGATATTCGGACTTAACCGTCTTATATTATAACTTGACAATTTGTTTTTGGTTGTATTACAATTCGTGACAATTTGTTGTATGTCAATCATAGGAAGCAATAGGTTAGGTTAGCTTGCAAATCTAGATGGTGATGTGCATTGTTCTAATCAACCTAGAATTAATTCGGTAGGACATTCAATATAGGTCTTTCCAGTTGCATGTCCTGCCTAATTTTCCCTTGAACTTAATGCGGTTAGGTTTAGTCAAATTTTGCATGTTTTTCATCGATTTGCTTAAATCTAACTTGTCGACTAGGGCAATTCGATTTTGACGTTTCCAATTGAATTGATTAGGTACTAGCTTCAATGAATTTAGTAATGACGAACCAATGATAAGAACATCGAACAAAGAAAATCCCACGTAACCCAAGCTCGAGCTTCTTCCATTGATTTTTACTCTGTTTTACTTTCCGCATTTTATTTTCATGAAATTTACTTTCTCTTGCAATCAACCTTTTCAAACCCCCTTTTTGGTTACCTTGAATTGAAAAGTTTTCAACTGTGAAATTCGAGGGCTCCTTGTGTTCGACTCGGCTTGTCACTACTACTGTGGGTAAGTTAGGAAAATTTATTTGGCGCAGAATTGGGCGAAAAATTCTATCTGTCATTAAGCCCAAAGGTCGATCATCCAAGAAGATCATCAAGTCCAAAGGCCGATCATCCAAGAAGATCAACAAACCTAAGGATTCAAGTTTACTTTTCGAGGGAAAGAATCAAAGGATCAAATATTAAAGATTGTACTCACAACACTAAAATCAATGCAAATATAAAGTTCAAATTCAATGAATTAAATTTCTTTGGAAATATCTTCGAACAGATTGGCACACCTGATGGGACCTCTCTACCTTTCATCTCTTTCTCTCACACAAGATATCTCTCAAGAAGTAATGATATCTAAAAACAACGCTTCCAAAACTTCAAGCAATGTTTTTAGGAGACCAATTACTTGCAGCCACTCCAGGGAAATGCAACGATTTGACGAACAACCAACCTTTAAGATCGCAAGGAATATACGGGAGTGGATCTCAAAGGACCAAAAAGTTGGGGTTGTCATAGGCACACCTCACCTTCTGAATAATCAAGTGAGAAGGCATCACACCCAGATATAATGTTAGTCATGATGGTCGACGAGGGAACAAGTGAAGAGAGAATGGTTGAACTCAAAAAGAAAGTTAGCATGCTGCCAAAGGCAGTTGAAGAAAGGAATTATGAAATTGCATCTATCGAGAATCATATTGAGAGTCATGATGCTGCTGAATCGAGTCATACACCCACAGTCATGAATAATGACAAACGGAAGATAATCTTGCAAGAAAGCCAACGACAAAACTTGACTTCGATTGGTTCGTTATCTGTCCAACAATTACAGGATATGATCACACAAACTCCATTAGAGCTTAGTATGGTGGCATTTCTCAAAATTCTCTCTTGCATTGTAAACCATATACAAAGAGAATTGATAATTTAAGAATTCCAACTGGATACCAGTCACCCAAGTTTCAACAATTCGATGGGAAAGGTAATTGATGCGCACTTTCCATGTTACTGCAAGTATACGGGTCAAGTTATAATATAAGACGGTTAAGTTACGAATATCGTTCCACTAAGGATCCAATTGTGAAGGTTTAGATTACTTAGCTATTCTAGAATTGAATTAATTTTATTTGAGGATTCGACTTCAAGTCGTGATTTAAGAAAAGCTAATAAGAAAAGCAAGTAAATTTTGAAAAACAAGAGTTAAAGAGAGTTCTAGGATATTGAATCCTTGTTTAATTCATTATGCAACATTCTAGGGTTCATGGATTTTATCGCAATTCATATGCTTAAGTGTAGAAACATAAATTCGGGTTATTTTCTATAAAAATAAAATAAAATAAAATAAAATAACCTTTTTCTCATGCAACCTAATTGATTACTAACATCTTGAAACCAATATAAGTTACATGGCATTAAGAATAGTCTTTAGCAAATTTCATTGTTAACCTAACTATTCACATGATAAATTAACAACAATTCATTATTATAGATCCAATTAGACATACAATTATTTCAATCATACATCTAATCTAACATTCAATCATGGCCAATCAACAAGAGTTAAGCACAATAACAATGAAAAGCATATTCATTACAACAAAACCATGAAAAGTCTTCAATATTAACATAACTTCATAAACAATTCATCAATACCCTAAAACTAAAGAGTCTAGCCATTCATAGCTTTAGACAACGTGTTTAAAACCAATTTCAGTATAGAAAGAGTGTAAAGAAAGAAAAACTCTACTGTAAGAAGCTTTCGATTGAGGAGGAACCGCCAAAATATCCTTGATCTTCACGTCAGGAACTCAAACGACACCAAACTCTCTCTCAAACTCTCTTCTCTCTTCCTTGCAGCCAACTCACTCTTTGAGGCTCTGTATTGTGTTGTTCTCCATGTCTAGGGTTGCTGGAAATCCTTCAATTTATAGACTTGAACTCCCAAATTTTATTCCAAATGTAGATTTTTCAAAAAAGGAAAGCTGACGCGGGTGGCGCTATGAGTTGGCATCACTACACTGACCGACATGAAAGAATGGCACCATGGCACTGTGTGTCATTGAATCCTGCCCTCAGCACCGAGCCGCAACGCTGTGTTAGAGCTACGACGCTTGCTTGAATGGTTACTCTTGGGAAAAAAACACCGTGCTGCCTTGTTTTTGAGAATTTTGTGATTCTTTTCTCTTTTTCACTTGATTTTGGCTCGGTTTGGTTCCTTTGGCTTTTGATTCTTGTTTTCTTTATATTGACCTGAAAACCACTAACAAACAAGTGAAATCTAATAGAAACTTCCTTAATTGAAGAGAACAAAAAGCACTTTTCAAGCGCTTTTCAGTAATCAAAAGCAACATGTCGCTCATTTCATCAAAACATGTGAAAATGTTAGTTGCAAAGGAACTTATTGGTTAAACAATTTGTTTGAACATTGAAATGAAATGCTTTTGACTGGTACACTGACTTGGAGTCTGAGTCAATTGACAACTGGGAACAACTCGAAAGAAAGTTTCTAAATTGCTTCTACAGCACAAGACGAATAGTTAGTATGTTCGAGCTCACCAACACTAAGCAACAAAAAGGTGAACTCGTCATCGGCTACATAAATCGTTGAAGAGCTACAAGTCTAGATTACAAATATTGTCTCATTGAACTTTCTGTCGTTAAGATGTGCATTCAACACATGCATTGGGGACTTCTTTACATTCTCCAAGGTATAAAGCCTCGCACCTTTGAAGAACTAGCAACTCGCGCTCATGATATGAAGCTAAGTATTGCTAATCGAGGAGACAAACATTTTAGTCCCTAAGGTAAAAAATGGAGAAAAGCATGTCGATGTGACTTTAGAAGAGTCTATAGTCATCAATTCAACCCTTCTTAAGTCGTCATTAAAAAAAAAAAAAAAAGGACAAAAAAAGACTGAAAAGTGACAAGAATATGAAAGGCATTGATTGACTTTGAAAAAAATTCAAGAAAAAGTCTACCTTTTTCCTAATTTTGACATTCCTGATATGTTAAAACAACTATTGAAAGCGCGATTAATACAACTTCCTGAGTCTAAACGACCAAAAGAGATGCAAAAGTCAATGATCCAAACCATTGTAAGTATCATCGAGTCATCAGTCATCCAGTGGAAAAGTGCTTCGTTCTAAAAGAGCTAATTCTAAAATTAGCTCAACAAGGAGAAAATGAACTAGATTTTAATGAAGCAGCTCAATCAAATTATATTGCAGTAACAACATGTAGATGCAATCAAATATGTTATAGCAAACTCCATCATAAAAAAGTGTGCTTACTCTAATTTGGAACATTGGATATGTTCAGTTTCAGCATGAGGGGCTAGGAAATAAATCCAAAGATGTGATCAAATATATCACTCCTGAAGATAATTATTTGATTTCTAAAACTCATAAGGAAGAACAAGAATGACATCTTGTTCAAAAGAAATATTTCTCATTGAAACCAAAACATGAAAGGGGGAAGAATGCAAATTTTTCTTAGTCTCACCAATCGATAACATCAAAGGAGCTCTTATCTAGAAAATTTCTTCTCATGAAGAAGGAGAATGAAAACTTCACAAGTTCATATTATATTAACGGTGAAGAAGTTGACGATTCAAAAGAAATCAAGCAAAGAACTTCTGTCTTATATTGTATTAAGCCTTTAACTACTTAATCTTCAGTCTTCCAAACATTAGGAATGGCCATGATAGAAGAAGAAAACCAATGTTTAACGTCCACTTCTACTCGAACTTCAGTCTTCAAAAGGCTAAGTATTTCTACAACAAAGAAAGATCAACCTTTAACATCTTCCTTTGATCGTTCTAAACTAATAGACGACCAACATGAAAGAAATATTAAAACCCTGAAGGCAAAATCATTTTGTGAATCAAACAATGATGAGAAAATTCACCATCTCATCCTTTCACGCACAAAGAGGAAGTTGTCTGCTGACATAAATACAGAAGGTTTCGTGGCAGTGAAACCAAAGCTCATTGTATTGACCGTTCCTACAAATGAAGAAAAGGATCAAAGTCATGATGAAAATAAAAGATTCTGAAATATAAATGTAATAACTCCTTAACGTAAGAGTATAAACTGCATGTTACGCTTGGCCCACGTGAGCTTAAAAGGTGAATGACCTAAAAAAAAAAAATTAAACTACGTTATGACTTGATCCTTTACCTCAAGGGTACGTAGGCAACTTAAAAAAAAAATTGAGTTAAGTCCATTTAATATTATCACAAAAGTCAGGGTGTCACAACCACCTATGTATGGCTCTACAAAATTGATCATCTTAGTGAATGACGAAACATCAAATTGAAGACGCTCATCTCTATTGGGGGAAACATAAAAAATTAAGGGCAGAACAACAAATTCAAGATGCTCATTCCCATTAAGGAGGTAATACGGTAAATTGAAGACACACGAGACTATACAAGATGGATGCATACCAAAAAAAGGGCCTTCATTAATTAAAAAAAAAAAATCAATTTTCTCTTCACTCTCTTAAATAAATAGGCTTCAAAAGTTGGTTGTCGCTTGCTTCAAGTTCATGGCATCGCACACCTAAAGTTTGACATTTCATTTTTTAGTATAGAGGTTCTTCACAATCAAGTTCAGAGGCTTCCATGATGCTTCCTCAAAATCAAGTTCAAAGGCTTCATCGATGCTTTTGCAAAATCAAGTTCAGAGGTTTCACTGCTTCTTCCTCGAGAGTTTGGAGGCTTCTCTAATGCTTCAACAAAATCAAGTTCAGCGACTCTTCAATGCTTTCAACAATTCTTTTTCAAAATCGAGTTCAAAATTTCGTCGATGATTCAACAAATTCAAGTTCAGAGGATTTGCTTATGCTTAATCAAATTCAAGTTTAGAGGTTTCCCTGATGCTTCATTAAATTCAAGCCTAGTTTGCCTAGTTAGCTCTACCTCACATGTGAGGTCAAGTCCCATCTGCTTGGTTCCACTTCACATGCGAGATCAAGTCCGATCTTTGTATCCAAAGTTCAAGTTGTGACTCTGGCTTATCATCAAAGATAGACGGTGAATTAAAACTGCTAAGGTTTTCTTAGGGTCATCACTACCTATAGAGAGACGGCAAACCAAAATCGCTAAGATCTTCCCTAGGTCATCTAACTCAACAGTTTAGATCCCTAGGGTCATCCCTACCTGTAGGGAGACTGCGAACCAAAATTGCTAAGATTGCTAAGATCTTCCCGGGGTCATACATAACTCAACAGTTCAGATCCTCAGGGTCATTCTTACCTATAGGGAGACGGCCAAAATCTCTAAGATCTTCCCGGAATCATCCCTAACTCAATAGTTCAAATCCCCAGTGTTATCCCTACCTGTAGGGAAACGACCAAACTCACTAAGATCTTCCTAGGGTCATCCCTAACTTAATAGTCCAAAACCCAAGGTCATCCCCACCTGTAGGGAGACAGCCAAGTTCGGAAAGATCTTCTCAGAGTCATCCCTAACTCAATAGTTCAGATCTCAAGGTCATCCCTACCTGTAGAGAGATGGTAAACCAAAATCGCTAAGATCTTCCCAGGGTCATCCCTAACTCAATAGTTCAGATCCCAGGTTTACCCCTACTTGTAGGGAGATGGTGAACCGAAATCGCTATGATCTTCCCATGGTCATCCCTAACTCAATATTTCAGATCCCCATGGTCATCCCTAACTGTAGGGAGACGACCAAAATCGCTAAGATCTTCCCGGGGTCATCCCTAATTCAATAGTTCAGATTCCTAGGGTCATCCTTACTTGTAGGGAGACGGGTAAAATCGCTAAGATCTTCTCGGGGCCATCCCTAACTCAATACCTAGGGTCATCCTACTTGTAGGGAGACGGCAAACGAATAATTCAAATCCTTCTGAGCTTTATATGGCTCGAGGCAGTGATCAAATTTTTATGTGGTGAGCTCTACATCTCCAAAGTCTAATGTGGTTGGAATCGCCTCATCTTCAAAGTCTAATGTGGCTTGTGAAACCCGAAATCTGGACCTAGTAACTTATATAAAAGAAACTAGGGTAAAGAAGGAAAAAGTTGAGCATAAATCTATACAATTAGAAAATTTTGAGGCAAGAAATCTGTGCTTGTAGAGTTAGCCAAATTTTTTCAAGTGTTGGACGACAAGGATGAAAGAATAGAATTCTCTAGGCGGAAGCATTTAATTGCTTTGCTCCTATGTAATTCTATGGATTTGCACAAAACAAGAAAATATACATATGACTGAAACACATTAAATGATTCAAAGAGGAAAATAAATACCTTTGAAGATCTAATTCTCAAGGTATCAACCTTTGATTCTCCAAGAACAGCACCAAAAAATCTTCTCTGGTTAACTCTTGGGACAAGGAGGTTTGTGGGAACCTCTGTGGAAAAGAAAAGGGAAAAACAGAGAGTTTGAGAGTTGAGAGTGAGGGAGAGTTTTGCAGAGATTTCACATTTTTTTTTATATATATTTTTTACAATTGAGATCTCATCTCATTTTAAAGTGAGGGAAGTTGGTACTTCCCTCCCCACTCACCACTCCCCTGCATTATAGGGGAGTTATTTATGTTATTTAATTAATAATAATATAATTAATATAAATAAATCAAATTTAATTCATTTATATTTAATTAAATAACCATTAATTAATGAAATCTCATTTAATTAATTAAAGTAAATCAAATATGATTCAAAGTGTCACGATACACATTTACTCTCATAACCTATAGTTTTAATATGAATCCAATTCATACTAACTTAATATTTAAATCCCATTTTTAAATAATGATGTTCTCTTATAATAAAGTTTATTTTCTCACATTATAAACTTTATGATGTGTCTCATACATAATGATAATTGTATCATATACAATTAATTCCCTTTAGCAATTTGAACATTCAAATCCTTTTATCACTTTGTTTCCTTGTTTTAACCCGTTATGAGCTACTAGAGAGACCTAATGGACCAACAGTCATAAGCTCCAATGATTCAAGATTAATAAATAAACTCATTAATTATATTAATCAACATTCATTAACCATGGGGCATCCCACTAAAGACCCATAGCTACACTCTTATGAACTGCAATATATTTGTGTGTCCATTGAATAACCATACAATGTAAGTCAATCCTTCACAGGGTGTTCGTAATTACAGCTGGGTCAAATTATCATTTTACCCCTGTAATTAACTTTTGCACTTTAAGTACCACTAATCCTCTAATGAACAATACTATTTATGGTCCAACCATAAACAAAGTCCCTCTCAAATCTCTCAAATCAGTGAGAGGGTGAGGCTTCATTGTTCAAGTCCCGAAATCAGCACTTAAGGGAACAACCTATCTACTTTCCCTAGAGTAAGGAAGGAGTGAATTTCATCTTGTGAAGTTATATTCCCAGCTCCTCACTTGGCATCATTCCCAAAATGGTAAGTATATTGAGTTGCCAGTTAAGGCCACTCTCACTCATACAAATCAAAGAACGATCCTCATGAACAGGAGTTCATAATGCACTCAGGATTGAGATCAAGTTACATGGTTCTCATTTGAAATATAAAACTCTTCAATTAATGAAGTTATAAAGAGAAATTTAATTTCGTGGTTCAGTCTTATACAAATTCATTGTATAGGATACCCCCACTTACATGTCATTACACGAACGATTTGGATCAAACCGTTTGTAACACTTACAAAGTGGGTCGTATCCATAGTGTTACCAAGATGAGGCACCCAACCTCACCCACATTATAGACCTTTTAGGTTATTTCTTGAACATGATCCACTGATATGTCAACCACATATTGTTCAAGATACATTAAATAACCTAGGATCTTAGTTTATTGGATTTTGAGTTATGCAAACAAATAACAGTTAAAAAAATACTTTATTTATTTATTACAAATTTACACAGACTACAAAATTTAGGACATAAATCCCAACAAAGGAGACAAGCATGTCATAAAATTCTCTAAGTGTCATAACTATGCTTGGAAAGCATAGTATGGACATAGTGACCTGAAGGGAAGGAGAATTTTTCCTAAGCGTTGTGCACACTTTTCGTGTTAATCGCAAGTGTACGGGTCAAGTTATAATATAAGATGGTGAAATCCAAATATCGTTCCACTAAGGATCCAATTTGAAGGTCTAAGTTACTTAGGTATTCTAGAATTGAATCGATTTTATTTGAGGATTCGATCTTGAGTTGTGATTTAAGAAAACCAAAAAAATAAAGCAAGTAAATGAGAAACACAAGAGTCAAAGAGAGTTCTAGGGTAATGAATCCTTGTTTACTTCATCATGCAATATTCTTGGGTTCATGGATTTTATTGCAATTCATATGCTTAAGTTTAGAGACATAAATCCAAGTTGTTTTCTCTCAAAAACAACATTTTCTCATGCAACTCAATTGATTACTAATTTCTTGAAACCAATATAAATTACATGGCATTAAGAGTAGTCTTTAGCAACTTTCATTGTTAACCTAACTATTTTCATGAGAGATTAACAACAATTCATTATTATAGATCTAGTTAGACATACAATCTCTCAACCATACATCTAACCTAACATTCAAGGATGGTCAATTAACAAGAATTAAGCATAATAACAATGAAAAGCATACTCATTACAACAAAATCATGAATAGTCTACAATATCAACATAACTTCATAAACAATTCATCAAAACCCTAAAATAAATAGTTTAGCCACTCATAGATTTAAGCAACATGTTCACAAACAAATTAAACATAGAAAGAGTGTAAAGAAAGGGAAACTCTACTAGGAAGAAGCCCTTGATTGAGGAGGAACCACCAAGATGTCCTTCGGTCTTCACGTCGGGAACTCGAACAGCACCAAACTCTCTCTCGAACTCTTCTGTCTTCCTTGCAACTAACTCACTCTTTAGGACTCTTTTGGTGTATTTTTCTCTTATTTCTTGATGTCTAAGGCTGCTAAAAACCCTCTAATTTATAGAGTTGGCCACCCAAAAAATCTTTCCACAAATTTAAAATTTTCAAATATGGAAAACTTGCATCGCGACTCTGTATAATAGCGTTGCTGCGCTGTCCGTCATCAAAGGTTGGCATTGCCGCGCTGTCTGTCATGAAAGCCTACCCTCGGTGCCTGTCGCAGCGCCGTGACGGAGCTACTGCGTTGAAGGCAAAGGCTGCTCTCAGAAAAAAGCGCCACGACGCTGCCTTGTTTTTGGCAGTTTTGTGTTTTTCTTCTCTTTTTCACTGGATTTTGGCTTGGTTTTGATCTTTTGGCTTTCAATTCTAGTTTTCTTTATTTTGACCTGAAAACCACTAGCAAACAAGTGAAATCTAATATAAACTCCATTAATTTAAGAGAATAAAAAGCACTTTTCAATTGTAGAAGATGGAGTTGGTAGCATAGTTGGAAGGTAGGACACACCTTTTTAGGGAAGACACCATGATTGGACGCATGAAGTGTGAGTTCAATGCATGATAGAAGACTTTGGGAGGATATTTACTAAGTGTTGAGATGCTCAAGCTTGTTGAAAGGAACTTGTAGACCATAAAGGGAGAGTTGGACGCATAGGTCATAATCGGGGGCCAAATTTTCACCAAGTACAAAGGGTCATACATGCTTGAAAAGGCTTCTAGCTAAGTGTTGGAGGAGTTTTAGGAGTTGAAAAGCAACACTTAGGGGAGAAAGAGAAGCTCAACACATGGAAGGACTTAGAGGATGGAAATTTGGCTAAGTCCAAAGGGAATAGGGTGAGATGGACGCATACCCTAGGATTTAAAGAGAAAAGGTTAAGTGTTGTTGATTCTTGTTAGAAGCAAAGGAAAAATTGGAAACCTAACTTGAGGAGTAACCCCATGGACGCATAATTGACACTCAAAGAAGTCCATAGAAGCATGTTGGACCCATATATGGCGTTGAGAAGGAAAATCGGCTAAGTATTTAATAGTTGGATGAAGTAAAGAGAGCAAAGGAGGACCAAACCTAGAAGACTACTTGTTGGATGCATACTAAGAGGAAAGTTGGACGCATGGACCTACCCTCGGGCAAGACTTGGACACATGATTGGGAGGAAAAGTGGTGCTAAGTGGCGAAATATGAGGTTAACACATCACAAGCAGGAAGTGTCGTGGTGCATGGCTAGGGCAACATGCGGAAGGACATATTGTGGGTAAGGTGTTAAGTTGCATGGTGAGAAGTGCATGCAAGGAGCCAAGGCATGGTTAAGTGTCAATTAAGGGGCAAAGTTGGCCGACAAGGCTTGTCATCCAACTCCTATAAATAGGTCGAGAAGTCACTTGTTCATTCATTAAAAACCCATTTCAAGATTCACTAGAGAGAAGTGGAGAGCTTTTTGGAAGAAACTAGGCGTCCAAACCTCCTATTAGGCATCCAAGAAGGTCAGTCAGTCCAACCATCATCATCCATATATTCAAGAGGTGGCCTGCGTCCAACATTGTGCTGCTAGGCATCCAGAAGGGTAAGCTTTGCGTCCAAAAGGTCTTCCCTATGTCCAGGAGAAATTTCCAAGCGTTCCAAGAAGTTTTTAAAGGCTGGAAAGGGTCTTTGATTGTTGTTTTCTTAGTTCCAGAGGCTTGGGAAGAGCCTAGAAGTTCAAACCTAAGATAAACTTGAGTTCAAATCAGGAGAAAGAAGCTTTAATGAGTTGAGAACTTCAATATTCGTGAGTGATTATTAGTTGTTCTCTTGAGTAGTATGATGTTTATGTTAAGTTACTGTATGTATTATGAAGTTATGATTATTATCACTATGAATATGAGTTTGTGATGGAGTTTACATCTCTTCCTAAGTTAAAAGGCAACTTGGGTCGGGCGTTGGCACATCCATCACGTCTCCAAGTTCAAGCTTGATGCGCGCCGTCTCCAAGTTCAAGCCCGATTCCCATCGTCTCCAAGTTCAAGCTCGGTTTGCACCGTCTCTAGGTTCAAGCTAGGTTTGCGTCGTCTCATTTTGAGCTTATTCACCTTAATAGCCTAGAGCCGGTAAAGAAAACATAGGGGCAAGATATTTAAAAAAAGGTGTGGGTTAAAAACAAAAAGAAGAAAATTACCGTATAAAAAAGAGTTGTAAAAAAAAATTAAAAAAAAAAAGTGGATTAAAGTAAGAATTAAAGGGAAAAAAATAAAGGAGGCTAAAAATTTTTTAAAAGAAAAAAGAATTCAAATAAATTAAAATAAAATAAAAGATGAAAAGAATAATAAAGAAAATGAAAAGTGATAAAAAAAAAAAAAAAAAAAAAGAAGTATAAAGAAATTTTAAAAAAATAAAAAATAAAAAATGATAGGCGGCACAACCACCAACACCGACAGTAGTTTCAGAAAACAAAAAAAATGCAAAAAAGGAAACCAATATAAGGAGGACAATGTCAACAACCGGAATTCGCATCACTTCAAAGAAGAGGAAGAAAAGATGATCCCAAAGAAAAAAAATGAAAACCAACAAAGCATCTGGTTTAAAGATATTGTATTTTCAATGCCGACAACAGTTTTGGAAAAACATAAGAGGAAAAAAAAAGCAGTAGCTTAAAGGAAAAAAAAAAAAAAAAAAAAAAAAAAAAAAAAAAAAAAAAAAAAA
The DNA here is from genome assembly GCA_030954485.1 of Citrullus mucosospermus. NCBI lineage: Eukaryota > Viridiplantae > Streptophyta > Magnoliopsida > Cucurbitales > Cucurbitaceae > Citrullus > Citrullus mucosospermus. Next base: position 8,501,536 of record CM062064.1, on the reverse strand, counting down.
AAAGCTAGAAATTTGCAGAGAAGAAGAATTAAAAGTATCAATTTCTCGATCAACAAGAGGTATTGGAAGGATGAAGACTTTAGGATGTCTTCTTCTCTATTTACAGAGAGTTATTATCAAATCAAATAAGATTTGTTGACCCACATAATCTAAATGGAAACTTTCAAATATTGGGTGGTTGAACTCAAATTTTCAAATTTGATTGAGATAAATAGGACTTTAATTCAAATCCAAACCAAAAGTTTTCTTAGATGGATTGAATTCAATTAAATTCCAAAATCAAATTCTTTCTGAATCAAAAATTGATTTGATCCCAGGAATAAAATTAAAAATTATATCCCAAGTTCAAGCCAAGATTTGGGTACCAATCAAATTTTACTCCAATGTCAAAATCTCGGCATAATTTAAATGTTGCCTCAAATCAAAACATAGGCACACTCTAGAAATTCATCAAATCAAAGTTGAAGTAAAGAGAAATATGAAGTTAAAATTCTACTTCAAATTCACATCAAGAATTGAGTATATTTCAAATCTAGAAAATATCGCTAGAATTTGGAATACTACTCAAAATTCAATTTGCAATTAAAGTGGAGCATAAATTTTCTAGTTTAGTTCAAATAAAAGTTTGCCCCCAAATAAGAAAGTCAAAGACTACAATCCATCTTTTGTTTACTTGGCTTAAAATGTGTCAAGCAAACAAAATTCAAATCAAAATTTTGTAACTAAGTTTATATTTTGATCAAAATGAGTCAAAATCATACTATGATTTCAAATTATCTTTTTCGAGATTCACCCACCGCATAGACATGCATAAATCTCAAAAAGGAGCATTTGTTGAAGGATAAATTTTGGCTAATCACAAGTCGCCACATCATCACAACGAAAGCCCACGTCCTTCGTGAAAATTATAGATTGGATTAGGCCGAGTAATTAAAATTGTTCGAGTCCGAAGTCCAATACAATTCAAGCCCATAGTGAATTTTTGGGTCAAATGAAAGACTAGGTCAAGCCCAAGTCCTATCTTTTGGCCCAAACCCATGAAGTCCCATAAAAACACTATAAATAGAGGTCTTACCCTTCCTTTATGAAAAAGAATGGAAGCATTGACAATAGAGTGTTAAAGCTCTAAAGATGGAATTCTGAACATTCCAAGACTCTGAAGTTCTGATTAAACTCTGAAGACTGAAGCTCCAAAGATGAAGATCCAAAGGCTGAAGCTCTAAAGATCTAAAGAATACAACACAACTCCCTTTAGCTCTAAAGATCTGAAGAATACAAGCCCTGGAGATTGAAGCTCAGAAGAATACAAAGCTCTTAAAGTTTTGAGATCAAAAGACTAAAGCACTAAAGACTGTAAATCTCTTGAAGATTTAAAGACTAAAGCTCAAAGGACTTATAAAAGATCAAAAAACTTTCTCTAAAGCTCTTGAAGTCAAAAACTTCAAAAGTCGATCAACAAGATCAACAAGCCTAAAGGTCGATCACCCAAGAAGATCATCAAGTGGCCCAAAGGCCGATTATCACCCAAGAAAATCAACAAGCCTAAAGGTCGATCACCCAACAAGATCATCAAGCCCAAAGGCCAATCATCACCCAAAAAGATCATTAAGCCCAAACATCGATCATCAGATCATCAAGCCCAAATGTCGATCATCAAGTCCAAAAGCTGATCATTCAAGATCAACAAACCTAAAGATTAAAGTTTACTTTTCGAGAGAAAGAATCAAATGATCAAATATTAGAGATTGTACTCACAATACTGAAATCAATACAAATATAAAGTTCAAATTCAACAAATTAAATTTCTTCACAAATCTCGTCGAACAACATAACATTCCTATCATCATTTAATTCATTTTAATTCCTTATCGGTAAGTGATAAATAAGTTAGACAACTTCAACATATACGGGTCAACGTATTAAAATTAAGTGAGAAATAAAATTCGCCTATACTTTTTTATATTTTGCCTCAAGAAAAATGTCCAAGTTTGAACATCAAGTGTTATAGAAAATTATGTTTTTAGATTCTACAAAAGAAACGATATTAAAATTTGTTTGGTAACAAAACAATGATTTTAAAAAATAATAATAATAAATAAATAAATATTAAAAATTAAAAATCAAATTACCTTAAAAGAATTTGATGTGATTCACCAATTAGAAATATTTAGGTGCATCCTAGCGTAGTACATCTCTTTGTACACTCCACTGAACTGTCTAATCATAATTTGTTATGTAGCAAATTCTTTTATAATTTTGTGTAACAATTTCTTTTTACTTCTTTTTTAGAAAAATATTTTAATTCTTTTTTTTGTGTGTGATTTGATTAGAATATGATGCATAAAGATTGGTGCATTTTGGAATGCACTTAAGTATTACTCTCCTAGGACAATCATTTTCAAGTACACTTTTGAAACAATAATCTAACCGCGTGTGTGGGAGAAAAAAATGCTTTTTATATCAATATTTTGTCCTAGCAATTTTGAAATAAAAAATTCCAATCTAAAAATGTTTATTAAATTATAAAAAAATATATTTATAAATAAAAGCCCTTTCAAAAAATGTTACATTAATTTAAAATATTTTTTTTATAGTATGTGGAGCGGGGAATCAAACTTCTAACATATAAATAAAAAGTACAAATTTTATGATAGTTGAACTATGCTATTTTTTTGCATTTAAAACATATTTTCGATGAATTTACCCTTGACTTTCGTATGACTGTGTAAAACTTTTCAAATTATGTTATAAGACATCAGGACATTTTTACCATTAAAAGAATTACTTTTGAATGCAACCTGTAGATTTTTTTTTTAATTATTACTTAAAATGCTTTTAATGAAATGTTATTTTCAAATATAATAAAATGAGTCAAACTATTTATAAATATAAAAAAAATTTACTGTCTATCAATGATAGACCGCAATAAACTTTTATTGTTGATAGACAGTGAAATTTTCCTATATTTGAATAGACTGATATTTTTTTCTGTTTATAATAATTTTCCTTCCATAAATGTAAGATGAAAAAATTGTGCTTAAACTAGAAGGTATGTGAAGTGTGAACTATAACACACTTGTAAGTCTAAACCGCTTGACAAAATGTATTTGAATCTTCGTGATGTTGTCATCGACCCGATTAATGAGGTTAAAAGACATCGGTAAGTTTAGATTCAACCAAAGGTGAAAGCAATCATATATGGTTATGGTTCCATAAAAGCTAACCTTGAGTTCTAGACTAAGAAGCATGAATATGGATATGACACCGATACTGACCCGACAACCCATCATTTTTTTAAAAACTTAGGACAGTGACACAAGGACACATTTATTAAAATACATATTTTTAAAAATATATACCATTTTCAAACAAGAAAGAAATTTAAAGTCAATGAATTTATTCATTTTGATGCTTAAAAAATTAGTTTGATGTATTTTGCTCTCAAATATTATTACTTTTGTCATAAATGTTTTGACTTAGTATAATTAGAATCTAGCATGTTCATTGTAACAAATGTCGTATACGTGTTCAACAAGTGTCGGAGTGTCTAAATGTCCAATATGTATGTCTAACGAACATACTAATCAAACTAAAGTATTTGTATTTCTTAGGTTTTGGGAGAACTGACCACTTGTTGAAAAGCATCAGTGTACGCAGAACAAGTGCCCTCCCAATCAAACTAAGGAGAAGCAAAAATCATTCAAAACAAACTCTTGTGTCTACCAAGAGTACTAATGCCACGTTCAGTAATCCAATTGTTTTTTTTTATTATTTTTTAAAATTATACCAATTTCTTCTTAATTTCTTAAAATGATTTGCATTTTTAAAACTATACCAATTTCCTCTTAATTTCTTAAAATGGTTTGCATTTTTCTTAAGTACAAGAGTTGAATTCTTAACTAAACTCTAAAAGACAAAATCTGCATTTCGTTTAGTTTTAAAACTTTTGGCTTAGTTGTTTAATTCATTGATAAAAAATAGATAATAAAGCAAGAAATTTAGAAGTAGAAAGGATGTTTATAGACCTCATTTTCTAAAACAAAAAAACTAACTGATTACCCATCCCCAAAATCATAAGTCCAAATTCAATCAAAGAAATTGTTGTGGAAACAAAAGATCGACCATCCAATCTCAAGAGAGAAGTGCACGTCAATACTTAGTTTCACTATTCTTGTATTTATGTCATTTCTACAAAACATTTTATCATACGGTAAATGTGCCACCAACTGGATGCATACTATAATGAAAACCTCATACCCATTTATTAACTATTTAAATTTTAAAGATGAAATATTTCTTCCCAATTTTCAACCAGGTTTTTTCTTAATAACATCTTAATAACATTTTTAGTCTAACACTAATAATTAGGTGTATAATAATATTTTTAAAAAATTACAAATATAATAAAATCTCTCAAAAATAGGCTCTATTGTTGTTCGACTCCTATAAAAACATATAGTTTATCATTGATTAGACTCCAAAAGCTTAATCTAAATTTTGTTATATCTACAAATTTCTTTGCATTATACTTTAAAACTAATTGTTTTATTTGCAACTACCACTTTTTCTTAGATAAAAGGTTAGCAACAAATTTCTTAGCTTTAAAAAGAAGTTTTTAAAAACTACTTTTTCTAATTTTTAAAACTTGGCTGGTTACCAAATGAGATCTATGAAAGTGAAATTACCGATTTGGCCCAAGTGCGAGAGATATTGATAAATTAAAGCAAGTCACCCAATAATAACCGATTGACACGAGAGGAATATCCCTAAGAAAACAAGACAAGTAATACATGTGGGGTCTTTGTGTTCAATAGAATCCCCATTTGCCACACCCCTATTTATTCCTGTTCCATCCCCAAAAACAACATCCTACAGATTCCAGAAAATACAAGGAGCTTCTCTACTTTCCCTTTTCCAATGAATTTTGCCCAAAAGGACCTTTATTTGAGGATAATTGCAGCCTAAGTCCTTTATGCTTGTTGTGAGACAAGCAAACCAATAACATAAAGATGTTTTCATGTACATCTCGAACTAATCTGTCAAACCAATTAACCCCCTGATTCTACAACCTTAGTCAGAAAACTTGTACGATATCTAACATATAATCTTGACAACATCCAAAGCATAGCTTGTACGTTTTAGCCAATTTCATGACGGTTCTTATCTTCAGCTCACTTAACCCCACAGATGTTTTTTCATGGAAGAATTGACGGTGAAGGAATATCAAAGAGGCTTCAAGAAGTTTTTCCTGCAGCTTCTGATCTTTGGCACCATGGACAAAGCTTGAAGAGCCAATGGAAGTGGAATATTCTATATATTTCATTATTTTTATACAGTTGATGTTGTAAAGCTATCAAAATGAAAAAAGACTACAAGTAATATGACATCTACAATCAAGTTTAGAGATTTCTTGACAACATACAACAATCAAGATTTGCAGCTGGAATCATATATACGTGTACAGTATTTCTAGGAGTGGATCTTACTCTTGAGACTCTTGGAGTTGAATTGAGCAACAAACTGTTCCATCTTCATATCTATACATGGATTTTCCTGCAAGCTTAGCCCTGATAAAACCAAAGAAGCAGAACAGACATGGTTGGTCCAGCAAGGGATATTTGATAAAATGATCGATTAAGGGTTCTAAGACCAACATACCTGAGTTGAATCTGTGCGAAGAGAATCTGAACTAGAATCTGTTGCTACCTCAGATATTCTGGCCTCCGATTTCTCGTTTGAATAACTAGCAATCGATAAATTAGCAAATGTTAGGAGAGAACTAGCTATAGGCAGCGTGACCACAATCATAGGAAAGCATACTGCTCAACAAGACTTGATTGCATTCAGCTCCCTCTTAAAGAGATATATTATAATATAACATAACAAGACTAACTCTATGATACTACGATAATATGCTTACGTTGAGAGTATGGTCACCCAGATAAGCTCCACACAATCAACCCACAGGAGTCTTTGTTCTACAGGAATAACACCGTATGTGATAAGATGAGCAAACGGCCAAAGTTTCCAACCCGCCTGAACAAAACAAATCCAAAATTAAGTTAAGAGATTAAAAGACAAAAGCACTGTCTTCAAACTTCTGGTAATTATATTTTCAAAGTTATTTTGGTGTGAATTAAATTTAGATTCAAACTATGGACATGATATTGACCGTTTCTTTGTATGCAGACAACATAATTATGCAAAATCAATTTCCAACCTTTTGTACACAATTGAATTAAGGGCCAACCAGAAGGGAAGGGTGGTCAAAAACTAGTGTACGTAAAACTTGCTACATATTCAACCAGAAGGAATGGAATGTGTCTTGTCTTATTCAACCAACTCATAGAAATATGAAGATTCAGGAAAAGAATAGAATCTCTTACGGTAAGCATAGGTAGAAATATGAAGATTTAGGAAAAGAATAGAATCTCTTACGGTAAGCATAGGCCAAAATGTCGTCTTTAGTTCATTAAATATAGAAACTGGGGACTCGAGCCGCAGGAATCCTAATACCACAAAATAAATACTGTTCCAAACTGCTGACCATGCCGTTTGGTCGAATGCTACTTTTGCAGGAACTACCCACCAATCTTGGAAAGGAAAGAGACCCTGGAAACACAAGACAGAGGATTTCTTGTTTAATGTGAAGTAACAGGACAGAGATTAACAAACTGAAGTTCATCTTCAGCTTAAGAAACATCTTGACAACAAAGCGCAAGGAATAAAATCCAGAAAGCATACCTCACAAAAATGATAGTAGTAGTGGGAAAGGGAACCATGTAGAGAAAAGCCCACGAGGCCTGATCTGAACATGCGTGTGCGATCAAATTCAAATAGAGGTTTTCCTTCAAAACACTACAAGAACAAATTTAAAAATGAGAAAAATCATTTACATGGGCAAGGAGAAGATATTTGATGATGTAAAAAGTTGATGGTATGAATGAGTTTACCTGTGCAATCCAATCTCCAAGAGAGTACACCACTCCACTAATCACCATTTTAGCGAGGACCGGGTGCGTCTTAAGAGCTTCCTCATAAGCACTCCAGTTGTGTTGAGGGGCATATCTCAGTATTTCATAAAGTGTCCATCCCTGCAGGTTAAAAGGAAAAGAAAAATTAGAATGCTGCATAGGTTTGAATGACAAGCTTGAAGTGTGAGCGACTATCAGATTACTCCTCAGCACACTTCTTTAGACTGTTGTCCAAGTGCTGAACTTCTTTAGTGACTAAAAACTCCCCAAATAATAACAATTAGATTGTGTAGGGTGTGCTTCCAAAATAAGTGCTTTTAGCAAAAGACTAATGTAAAAAATGTTCAATAAGAAATTACTTTCATACTTGATACTACGTCTTCTTGGTGACTGAACCAAGAATTGATTTTGAAGTTACACTACAGTTTCTTTTTTACAAAATTTAAGGTGCTTTTGACTTTCTCCCAAAGCATGAAACTTTTTACAGCTTTTCCAAAATGCTGAAGCAGTAAAGTTTCACCCTAATTTTGAGTTTAACCAATTTATTCCTGTCTTCTAGTAGAGCAAACTTCATATAGATATCATATCACCAATCATTACATAACTTTCCAAATGCAAGCAAAAAAAAAAAAAAAAAAAGGAACTCCAGTCCTATGTAGTTGTTTCTTCTGCTCCTTCCTAAGATTGAACCGCATATAGTAGCATAGTTTATTCCTTTGATTTATCAATCTGACAGTGACAGTATATTCAAGTTAGCTTCACACTTCACAAGCTTATTCAAAGCAGTTCCCAACTATACAATTTCATTCCCAAGTAAACACAGATAGCTATCGAATTGAAGCAATTGAAAAGAATGACTCACATGCCAATAATCTTGATCGATGGTAAGCAACTTCGTGAGAGCATAGGAACCCGCCGCAAGAACAATGGTCGCATTTATAATCCGATCAATCATAACCCTCTCCATTTCCCCGTTCTCCGTTCCACCGCCATCGCCAACAGAAGCAGAAGAAGAAAACCCCTGAATTTCACCAGCGCCTCCCAACGAGAGCTCGCCGAAACCACCTACCGCACTCCCCAGCTCTCCCTCCACTCCATCCCTCTCCACCCGACCCACCGTCACGCCTTCTTGCTGGTCGGTGAAATCAGCGCTCTGCACCGGGATGACATCGAACTCTTCCACCACCGAGTTCAACGCCCAATTTGACTTCCGCCCGTTTCTCGAGAAAATCGAACGCTCCGGAAGCTTCGGCGCGTGGAAATTGAGGGTGGCGCGCGGATGAGAGGGCGCGGGAGCTCGTTTTGCTGTGGTGAAGGCAGTGAACCTCTGAGAAGCTGTGGCGTGGACCGAAGCCATGGCCAAGTTGGAATGAGATCGCGACTCGGGAGGAACTGAGTTGCCGGACGACGTTACTCCGAGTTGGGACGAAGAAGAGGAAGGAGATTATATATGGTTGTTGTTTGGGTGATGATTTGGTGTAATCGTGTGTATAGTGATTATAAGTGCTGTGTGATTATTGATGGACGTTGATGATGGGAGGCGTGGAATTTGTAGTTGACCAGATGTACGATATTAGCAAAGTAGGGAATCAGTTTTAGAGGATTTTCGACGGCCAATTATTGTACACATACCATGAGTGGATAATATTCATCCGAGAAAGAAATTTCTGTTTTGTTGTAAAAATAATTTTGTTTTCGGTATCAAATTTTCATCACAACATTTTCCGTTATATTTTCACATAACATTAATATCATAAGGTGGAAATCACGAAGTGAGATCATTGGATAATCGTTTGAGTAATTTTGTTACTAACGTCTTAATTTGACTTCTTCAAAATTTAGATGAAAGATCATTCATGTATCGTCCATTTAACTCATCGTTTTGTTTGTTGTACTAATTATTTTTATTATTATTATTTTTTAAAATATCCATCAATATTGTGGAATTGATTTTTGTAAAATTGGGATTTCGACATTTTAAATCTTGATTTCAATTTAAATAATGTATCTCAAAAGAAGTAAAAAAAAAAAAAAACCCAACACCATATGAACTCACTAAAAA